>FR989888.1:7050276-8385775 GCA_905404145.2 Biston betularia | reverse complement strand
CTACCTACCTACCGACCTACCTACCTACCTACCTACCTACCTACCTACCTACCTACCGACCTACCTACCTACCTACCTACCTACCTACCTACCTCCTACCTACCTACCTACCTACCTACCTACCTACCTACCTACCTCCTACCTACCTACCTACCTACCTACCTACCTACCTACCTACCTACCTACCTACCTACCTACCTACCTACCTACCTACCTACCTACCTACCTACCTACCTCCTACCTACCTACCTACCTACCTACCTACCTACCTACCTCCTACCTACCTACCTACCTACCTACCTACCTACCTACCTACCTACCTACCTACCTACCTACCTACCTACCTACCTACCTACCTACCTACCTACCTACCTACCTACCTACCTACCTACCTACCTACCTACCTACCTACCTACCTACCTACCCTACCTACCTACCTACCTACCTACCTACCTACCTACCTACCTACCTACCTACCTACCTACCTACCTACCTACCTACCTACCTACCTACCTACCTACCTACCTACCTACCTACCTACCTACCTACCTACCTACCTACCTACCTACCTACCTACCTACCTACCTACCTACCTACCTACCTACCTACCTACCTACCTACCTACCTACCTACCTACCTACCTACCTACCTACCTACCTACCTACCTACCCTACCTACCTACCTACCTACCTACCTACCTACCTACCTACCTACCTACCTACCTACCTACCTACCTACCTACCTACCTACCTACCTACCTACCTACCTACCTACCTACCTACCTACCTACCTACCTACCTACCTACCTACCTACCTACCTACCTACCTACCTACCTACCTACCTACCTACCTACCTACCTACCTACCTACCTACCTACCTACCTACCTACCTACCTACCTACCTACCTACCTACCTACCTACCTACCTACCTACCTACCTACCTACCTACCTACCTACCTACCTACCTACCTACCTACCTACCTACCTACCTACCTACCTACCTACCTACCTACCTACCTACCCTACCTACCTACCTACCTACCTACCCTACCTACCTACCTACCTACCTACCTACCTACCTACCTACCTACCTACCTACCTACCTACCTACCGACCTACCTACCTACCTACCTACCTACCTACCTACCTACCTACCTACCTACCTACCTACCTACCTACCTACCTACCTACCTACCTACCTACCTACCTACCTACCTACCTACCTACCTACCTACCTACCTACCTACCTACCTACCTACCTACCTACCTACCTACCTACCTACCTACCTACCTACCTACCTACCTACCTACCTACCTACCTACCTACCTACCTACCTACCTACCTACCTACCTACCTACCTACCTACCTACCTACCTACCTACCTACCTACCTACCTACCTACCTACCTACCTACCTACCTACCTACCTACCTACCTACCTACCTACCTACCTACCTACCTACCTACCTACCTACCTACCTACCTACCTACCTACCTACCTACCTACCTACCTACCTACCTACCTACCTACCTACCTACCTACCTACCTACCTACCTACCTACCTACCTACCTACCTACCTACCTACCTACCTACCTACCTACCTACCTACCTACCTACCTACCTACCTACCTACCTACCTACCTACCTACCTACCTACCTACCTACCTACCTACCTACCTACCTACCTACCTACCTACCTACCTACCTACCTACCTACCTACCTACCTACCTACCTACCTACCTACCTACCTACCTACCTACCTACCTACCTACCTACCTACCTACCTACCTACCTACCTACCTACCTACCTACCTACCTACCTACCTACCTACCTACCTACCTACCTACCTACCTACCTACCTACCTACCTACCTACCTACCTACCTACCTACCTACCTACCTACCTACCTACCTACCTACCTACCTACCTACCTACCTACCTACCTACCTACCTACCTACCTACCTACCTACCTACCTACCTACCTACCTACCTACCTACCTACCTACCTACCTACCTACCTACCTACCTACCTACCTACCTACCTACCTACCTACCTACCTACCTACCTACCTACCTACCTACCTACCTACCTACCTACCTACCTACCTACCTACCTACCTACCTACCTACCTACCTACCTACCTACCTACCTACCTACCTACCTACCTACCTACCTACCTACCTACCTACCTACCTACCTACCTACCTACCTACCTACCTACCTACCTACCTACCTACCTACCTACCTACCTACCTACCTACCTCCTCGCAACTAGAAATGTACCTGTTATGGTCGGGGGTGGAGTTCACTCGCTCGTTCAACAAAAGGGGCATTTGGCGTCACCTGGCGTCGAGTAGTGAAGATATTTTTAAATCTGTTTTATTGGTCGGTAGATATTGACATAGGAAATTCGATGGTGTGCTTAACTAAAAAAACGAGATTTTTGAGTTAACTCCCTTTAGATCTAGGTGTGCGAAATGTTGACCAATGCCGATAACGTCAGAATGTAAGGTCCACGTGACTTCTACATTTGGCAAAACTGAAGCACTTAGAAGTGTCAGTTATACTAGATGCGGTTTTTGCATATCTTCTGATATTTGAGTGCCTACTATCTCGGTCGCGGTCAATTCTAAGAACTTATACGCTATTTTAAATGTTTCCATTAGTCGGAACGAAGTGAGTGCCTCTCATTTTACTAGGAAAGATTGGTTTTTTTCTTAATGTAAAAAGTAATGAGACGAACGAGACGCTCTCCTGATGGTAAGAGACAACGCCTGTCCACGATCATTGCAGCGATACACAGAACGTTGAGTAGCAAAACAAAGTCCAGGCGTCACTGCTTTGGCGCGCATTACTTTGAGACTCGACGTACATGGTTAGTCTCAACGGCCCAGTAATTTCGCTAGCTGCAGTAACCTTCAAACCGGAACACAGTAATGTTTACACACTACTGCTTAGCGGCAGAATAACTGGTACTGCGGTGGTACTGTGTAGTGTATAGTGGTATTTTTTTGCGATTTAGCGCGATTGTTGACTACTGGGACGCATAGACGTATTTAAATCTCAATACACGCACCACTGTCGGTGAAGCTTGTCGTTGCATGTTGGGGGTTCTGACATTTCCTAGATGTATGAAATCTGACAATACGAGTTTGCAGCGTGGGGTACCTATAAGGCCTTGCATTTCTCACAGTGGGGTGGCCCGTGCCCAGCATTGGAAGTTTGAAATTCATTCATTAGAAAATCAATAACATTTTTGTTTGCGAATGAAAGGGTTAATAACAGGTTCATTAAAAAAAATTACTAAATATTATATTTATTTAAAAAAATACCACAATATGTGATGTCTCACCCGTCGATTCAATATTTCTGTCTCATTTTGTTGTATAGCTCTATTTCACTCGAGCTCGGCTAGCTCAAACTGGACAGCGGAGTGCGCGGGAAGGGGGCGGGCCTGCGCCACTGCGCTGCTGCCTCACGGGCGCCGGGCGGTGCGAGCTGCGATTACTCGCCAGCTGTTTTGGAAAGACCACGAAGACCACGTGTGCCTGTGTTGCGGGGCCGGGGCACGTCAGTAAACTCGGGCGTTGCCGTCGAGCGTCGCCTCGGGTGACCTAGGCGGGCCGTTTTAGTGGCTGGAAACATTTCATTGAGCATCACGCCGACGCGGTGAACGTCCGTGCCAGCCTCCAGCCCCTCTGTCGCGCGGGGGAACGAATGAGAATACCTCGTGAGGCCGGCCTATGAAGAAGACTGCCGCTCCAGCGGCCCCACGTCACTCGGCCGCGAGGCCGCCGCGCGCCGCCTGGTCAGGAGAAGACTCACCGAGCGAGTTCTCCCCGCGCTCGTCCATAAAAGGCGCTACGAGTACGACGTACGGAGTGCGTTCCTACGAAGTTTCGATATTTCTGAACTAACATAAAAGTGCACAGTTTGACAGCGGCGCGCGGCGGCAGCGGCGCGCGGCGGCGGCGGCGGCGGCGGCGGCGGCGGCGGCGGCGGCGGCAGCGGCGCGCGGCGGCGGCGGCGGCGGCGGCGGCGGCGGCGCGGGCATCCTATCTTTTCTTGCTCTATGTTCTACGAGTAAGCCCGATTACTGTTACCCATATAATTAAGCCTCTGTGCATGGGCGTCCACTGCGCCGTAAGAGCATTCAGCGTCACATCCGGCGACAATGTCAGTTGTCACAAACCGCACATCAGCACCTGGTCTTATTCCGCCTATCAGTTGTCACATTCCGCACGTTACATCAAGCACCGAGCACGTCGAGCTGTACATCTCGAATCCACGACGTCGCTTCCCGTACATCAGAGTGGTCCCGCACCGCGTCCTCGGGCATGGGGCGTGTCTCGTCTGCAGTCGGTGTGGCGGAAACGGCCGAGGTCGCCGGCGCCTCCGTAGAAACGTTCGCTTCGGAGCACGCGGGCGCGGGCGCGGGCGCGACGTCGGCGGGGCGCGGCCGCGGCAGTGCCAGCGCCAGCTTGTCCCAGAACAGCGGGTCGCCCCAGCGCAGGTAGGTGTGCGCGGCGAGGTAGCGCGCCAGGTGCTCGTCCATGCCCAGCGCGGCGGGCTCCTCGAGCAGCACGACCACGAGGCGCGGCCGCGCGTCCAGCAGCGCGGCGCGGTGCGCCTGCCGGAACTCGGCGAGCGCCCAGCCGCTGGCGAGGAAGTGGCGCGACACCAGCGCCACCGTGCGCCGCGACTCCTGCACCGACTCCGCCACCTGCGACACCAGACTCGGTCACCGGACGCCTCTCACCGCGGACTACTCGCGCTACAGCAGTAGTAGTCGGAGAGAGCGGACCTGCTCCGTGATGTAGCGGCCCGGCACCCAGTCGCGGTAGTGCACGCACAGCCTGTAGGCGGGCTCCAGGCGCGCCACCACCTGCAGCGCCGCGGCCAGGTCGCGGTGCGAGAACGCGAGGAACGCGTCGTAGCGGCGCGCCTCGTCCCCCGGCGCGTCGGCGCCGTACCACGCGCAGCCCCAGCGGTGCAGCACCGCCTTCAGCAGCAGCCAGCGCCCGCGCGACGCCAGCGCGCCCAGTGCCGCCAGCGCCAGCAGCAGCGCGGCCGCCAGCGCCGCCCACGCGCCCGCCGGCAGGCATTCGGCGCCGGCGGTCGTCAGCGGCGCGCCGTCGGCGCACGTGGCGAGCGCCCCGTCGGCGCGCGCCGCCAGCGCGCGCAGCAGCGGCGCCGCGCGGCACGTGCACTCCAGCGGGTTGCCGGCCAGCAGCAGCTCGCCGAGCAGCAGCCTCAGCGCCGCCGCCACCTCCGCGCCCACGCCGCGCACGGAGTTGTTGCGGAGGTCGAGCACCTGAACGTCCGCGCGCAGCGCGGTGGCGGGCAGCTCCGCGATGCGGTTGCCGGCGAGCAGCAGCTCGTACCGGCGGCCGGCGGCGGGCTCCGTGGCTAGGCGTGGCACGGCGGTCAGGCCGCGCGCGGCGCACTGCAGCCGCACGACGACCCCTTGCGCGGTCTCGTCGCCGTCGGGCCGCCAGCCGCACGCGCAGGCCGGCGGCGCGGCGGCGAGCGCGCACTCGCGCCGGTCGTCGCGGGCGCACAGCATGTCGGCGGGCGCGAGCGCGGCGAGCGGCCGGCCGCCGGCGCAGGGCGCGTCGGCCGCGAGCCGCAGCGGCCCGCGCGCCGCGTCGAGCGCGCGCCGCGTCCAGTACATGTAGCAGTCGCAGGCGAGGTCGCGCAGGCCGAGCAGCATCACGGGCGCGCGGCTGGCCGGCCACTGCAGCGCGGCGGCGTACCCGGTGTGCGAGAGCCCGAGCGCGCGCACGGGTGCGCCGTGCAGCAGCACTCGCGACGCTACGCTGCGCTCGAACCGCAGCGCCTCGTTCTGCGACGGAGAGTTCTCGTGGGTATCGGCACCGGCCGGGCCGCGTGGCGGCGGCGGCGGCGGCGGCGGCGGCACTCACCCACAGGTCGGCGACGCGCGTGTGCGAGAGGTCGAGGTCGGCCAGCGCCGGCATGTCGCGCCGCCAGTCGGCGCACACTCGCGCGACGGCGGTGCCGCTGAGGTTCAGCGCCGCCAGGTCGGCCGCCTCGCGCAGCGCGGACTCGCCTGCGGGCCGACGCGGCGCTGCCGTCACTCCGCACAGTAAGCGCGTAACACTCGTTGACATATTTGAACGCATCCGCACATAGAATGGCGAGTAGGAGTGGGAGCCGCACCTGTGGAGCTGCAGAGGTCCTCCAGCCGCGGGTTGTGGGCCAGGTTCACCGCGCGGAGTTCCCGCAGCGGTGCCAGCGCCAGCACGGCCTCCGCGCGCAGGTCGTTGGACGACAGGTTCAGGATCTGCACGCGGCGCGCCACCGCAAACAGGCCGCTGCAAGCACAGCTCGGTTCGATCCTACACCGCCTCCTCGGACCGCGGGGACATGTTTCAGTGTCATACCCGAAGCAGGCGGAGGACCGCGCGTCGTGCTCACCTCGGCAACGTCCGCAGCTCCCGGTTGCCGATGAGCGTGAGGGCGCGCAGGCGCGGCGCCTGCAGCAGCAGGCCCCGCGGCAGCGCGGCCAGCGCGCACTTGTTGCAGGACAGCACGGTGAGCGCGCTGGCGTTGGCGACCAGGTCCGGTGGCAGCGCGGTCAGGTTGGTCGCGTACCGCAGCACCAGGCGCTTCAGGGCCGCGCACGCCGCCAGCCAACCGGCGGGCAGGCGGCGCACCGCGGGCGCGGTCAGTTCCAGCGAGGCGAGCGCGCCGCACCGCGCCAGCCGCGGCGGCCGCTCCTCCGACCAGTTGGAGACGCTGAGCGAGCGCAGCGCGGGCGCGGCGTCGAGGCGCAGCCGCGTGTCCGGCGAGCGCAGGTCGAGCTCCAGCAGCGCGGGCGGCACGGGGCCCGCGTGCAGCGGCTCGGCGCTCGCCACCGTGAGGCGGCGCAGCGCGAGGGACGCCGCCAGCGCGGGCGGCAGCCGCGTGACGGCGGCGTGGTGCAGGCGCAGCGTGTGCAGCGCGGGCGGCGGCGCGTCCAGCTCGCCCGGCGGCAGCGCCACGTGCAGCACGGAGAGCACGAGCAGGCGCGCGAGCGGCGCCAGGAAGCCGGGCAGGGGCGCCGCGCGCGCGCCCGGCGCGGCCGCCAGCCGCAGCACGAGCGCGTGCTCGAGGCCGCGGAAGTGGCGCGCGCCCAGAGGCGGCTCGCGCGGCAGATCGTCGAGCACGAGCTGTCCGAGCGGCGGGTCGGGCGCGGGCTCCGAGCTGCCCACCAGCGTGACGTTGAGTGCTGCCAGCGCGGCGGCCAGCGAGCCGGCGGCGGGCGGCGGACAGGCGGTGAGCATGACGGTGGTCACGGAGAGCTCGGCGGCCGCGCGCGGCATGGCCGGGGACTCCAGTACGGCGGCGCCTCTGCACTTCACGCTGAAGTAGCTGCCCGGCAAGTATTTGAAGTCTACCAGCTCGCCTGCAATGCAAGTGCGACCGGAGGCGCGGTACAGTGCCACGTCGCGCGACGCGACGCGACACACCTCACGTCACGTGCGTAACGTCTGCACCGCTGCTAGCCGCCGCCGCCGTGGGGCGCCGGCGTGCCACAAGGGTCTGTGTTGTCGCCGACACTCATTATTCTCTGCACATGTATGAAATATTGCTGAATAGGAGCACTAGCATGTTATACAGATGACAATACCGGTCGTGCTAATAATAATATCCTTCGTAACAAAGTTAAAGAAAGTAGGAATAAATTAGTGTCTGATAAAATATTTTTCTTACTTTCTTTGAAGTCGAGACTACTTTTAAACAACTCTCAATCAAGGGGTTAATTGAATCTAGTTTAGTTCGTCAAAAAGACACAGATTTGTGCCTGCACCGCTAAACCCTCATTTGTTGTGGCTCCTTGTTCTCAGGACAGTCCTCTACAGATTTCGGAGGGCATCGCTATACTGGGCGTTGTCATTTCTGCTTATGTACAGTTCCGCAGTCGTATTGCTACTAAGGCCAAACTAGCTTCTAAAAGCTTGGTGTGCTTAATAAGGCAAAACGGTACTTTACGTCTGCGTCTGGGCAGAGACTCCTGCTGGCCTGCTGCACAAAGCGCAGTCCGACCTCACGGGGAGTGCTGTGTAGACGCGTGTTCCCTGCACGACGTGCATTGGTTGGATACTGCGCGTCCTTCGACCAGTACGAGAAATATGAATGAGTGGCTCTTATCAGTGTTTGTTATCGACACATTTACACATTGCAAGACTTTTTGTTTGTGGAATTTTTTAACTGGCCTTGTAAATTGATGTAGGTAACTAACTGTATGTACCCGTTAAATGTCCTAATATTAACAAAATAAAATGTCTGTCCGTGTAACAAGTGTTCGTTTGGATCAGTCAGTTTTGACGCCACTTCTTCTTCTACGTCGTCGTAAACTCAATCTCTTGATGAGTCACCATCATCGGTGTTTCAGAATTCTCGTTGTGGGAAACCAACAAACGAGCCCAGCTTTTCTTTAAACGCTTCCTGAATGGTTTCTATCTCTCTTCTATAACATTTTGTTGTGGGCTGTTTTTGCGCGCCTGCCATTCCTTGATCGGCAATTAGTACGACAAGTGGAGCAGACTTTCCAGGGATCGAATTCTGGTGCGATATTGACAAAACAGATTTTCCAACCCAATTTTTCACAACAGCAGACACATCACTCGAATTATGAAACGTCGCGCCACATCCTGTGCAAGCACCCCTGCGTGTACTTCGAGCACACGTGCCCAATGTCCATCCACCTTCACTTGGATCAGTTCGTGGCAGAGCTCTACTTAACCCTTTCATACAATTGACCTCTCGGGCGATGGCCGTAGTTTCGCACACGGTCCTGTATGGATTGGACGGCAGTGGCTGCGTGACGTCGGGGTTGGGTTTCGGCCCAACACCTTTTTCTGACCATTATCGAAGCAAACGAAAGAGCTTTGAAAAGTATTCGCATCACTTGTCACATCCCTACTCGCAACACTCGGATGTGGCCCTCCGAAGCACAGTATACCCAACATGGCAATGTTCTCGTCCGCATTTCTAATTACATCGCGTCGTCTTCCAGTCGTGCAGATGAAGCTCGAGTCGGTGGAAGCTGCTCCTCAGGGTTTCTCTTCTCTTCTCTGGAGTGTATCTTGCCGCAGACCATCTATGTTTCAATCGGTGTTTACGACGTGAAAGTGGATGTTTCAACGTAAGAACGCAGTACTTGCGTGCCCGAGTATCCGCGTGGTCCTGGGGTTCCGTGCAGCACGCCTCTGCTCCTACGTCACACGAAGTCAAGTAAACGCATGTCTCGGACAGGTCTGCGAACAAAGCATACCTACGTGCATATACTATTATCGCCTTCAGCGCTGCAACAGGAGCGCAGGTACACCCGGGGGAGCCCGGTCCCCGTCTATTTCGCAGAATTATTACACAATTACCTATAACCAGAAAAACTACCTCTATGTGCGACCCGGCGGTGCATGACGTACCTTCCACCTTGTACTGGTGTTCGAACTGGCCGTCGCCGCCGACGTAGGAGCACGTCAGGCGCTCCGGGCAGCGCAGCGCCACGGCCGGCGGCTCCACAGCCCCGCACGCGCGCAGCACCGCCGCGGCGGTCACCAGCGCCCACAGGGCCGCGCCCTCGCCGGAGTTGCGCGACGAGCGACCCCATCGGTGTCGCGGGAGTCACCTACTCGTCTTAATCATTCACATCGAAGGAGGAAAAATGTTCGTAGGTAATATGTAAATACGCAAACACGCTCGCTCTCCACGAGCTCCGGTCGGCGCGCGGCGCGCGGCGCGCGGCGCGCGGCGCGGGCGGCGGCGCACTGCGTAGTGCCGTAGTGCGGCGCGACTCGCGAGCTGCAGTCGGCGGCTGCCGCCTCTAGTGTAATTGCCAAATTGTTTCTTTTTTCCAAAAATTTCAAGGCATTTTGACTTGAAAAAATTTCCTAACCTAACACGAAGGGTAACTCATATAGAAACTGCAAGTGCAGGTGCAGTTCATAAATATATCATAACTGTTTGCGTGTATTGTCAGCCCGCTAGAGTGTGCAAATACATTAATTGATAAACAAATTGAATGCTACAAGTATTGAACACAAATAAACAATTCTACACATCAAAATAAAATATATACTCTGTCGAGTAATTACATTAAAAATTATTAATTGTTACATTTCATTAAAATTTGTCAGGATTTCTTAATTTGTCTATTTGGCCCCGTCCACACCCGTGAACAATGAACACGCAGCCGACGCGACGGCGACGTGCTACAGAAGCACTCTTCCGTCAGCCAGCATTTCAAGCGTGCAGCCACAACGCAGTGCACAAACGTCAAGAAGGCAGATTAGCATAATTCTTCTGGAAGAGAATTCAAAATGAAAGCAGCCACGTGGACACAGTTATTCTAAGCAGCTCGAGCCTGGCTAAAGCCTCAAACAATGAGGGATTATTCCGTACGAATTTAGCCATCTATCTATACCTACCTACTATTATAAATAGGAAATATTTGATCGTAAACTACTGGGGCCGATCTCAAAAATTACACTATCCCCGGGTGACATATGCAACTTTTTAATTCTGTATTCTCACGGGAACGGGAACTATATACGCAGGTGAAACCGCGAGGCGTAGCGGACGCCTATTTCAACTATGTAGGTATAGACGAGGAACTGCCAAAAGGATACAGGCCATCCCACTTCAAACCGTACCCACCTGTATGTACATGTGCGTGTACACTGTACATATACACGCACAAACTAGTTATTTGTAGCGAGTTTGTCGATATTCCTGATCTTCCCTTTTACTCTCAATTAGAATGTTGCTCTATACAGAAAAGTAGGTATTTAAGGGTCATATTTTTCAAGTTATGAGTATTCTAAAGAAATACTAATATAAACAAATGTATATCAAAATAATAAGGATTTCTTTGAATTCTGCCACGTTTTTGAATCGTCATCTTAATCTGCCAGAGTTAAACACACATGTCGCCAGCGTGGCTTATATATTTTAGAATTTGGAAAATATTGAACAACAGCGGAGCTCGAGCGACGACACCCTCATACCACCATTTTGTCGAAAACCTCGATTTTTATTCCAAAACCTGTGCAAGGCCAACCGAAGGTAATTTACGGCCGCACTTCATCCTCCCAAGCGATTTTTTTTTCAGGCTTTTTGGCCTAAAATTGGCAACGATGAAATGAATTTCACTCGATCTCATAAATAGCTTCGGAAGGGTCGCTCCTGGACGACAGTGACCTTGACAAAAATCAATCATACACATGGGGCAAGTCTTGCGATAACTATTCAAAATGTTGTCGTCGGTCACGAGAGATGTATTCGAGCAATGTAGGTAGGTACCTATGCATGACTGTAGTAGGTGTTGACTGTGCTGCGCGCAGTGCGCGGCTGCGCGCAGTGCGCGGCTGCGCGCTGTGCGTGCGCCGCAAGTGCTTCATCATTAGTTGTAAAACGCGGTGCAGCCGTGTATCTAACCTCATTGTTGCATCATGTTTATTTTCCTATAATGTAAGTACTTTTTTTCTTTCATGGTTCGCTTTATCAATTGTCCTTGTGGCGCGGATAGTCAGTGTGGCGAGTCCGCACGTTTGCCCGCCGCGCCAGGCAGCGAGCAGCGAGCAGCGAGCAGCGAGTAGCGACTGGCGCTTGAGGTAACTGCTCCCCGACTGATTATTATTTATTTATAGACTTTTATAGGTAGATATTATTATTTTCATGGTACGTAGTGTTTTATTTTATTTTATTTTATTGATATTAGGGAAATTAACAGCTAGTTATTGTTTGGTTACCTAAAAAAAATATATAAGGCCAATTAAAAATGTTATCTGGGTGTTTTCCGTGTAGTTGCCTTCGTGAACTAATTAGTTATGTAGCTATACCTACTTTCTCATTATTCTCGGAATTCGGATTCGTGAACAGTCCCGCCCCGCCCGCCGCCGCCGCCCCCGCTCGTGGGCGAGGCTCGAAGCGCATCACGACGCTGACGGCCAAGTGCGGGTTTTTTTTTTCTTTGGTTTTGGCGTCGCGTTTTAGCATTTGCCAGTGTCAAGTAATTATATATTTTCAAGTTTCAAAAGTTAAATAAGTGCCATCGTAGCTAGTTTTAGTCAAAGTCGTCTTGTCAAGTCCAGTTCGTGTCAGTTAATTTCCAGTCATGCTTTAGTAAAGTAGTGGCAACTTACTACAAAGCTTCGATGGAGTTTTTGGAAGCAACACGAAAACTCATGTTTTCACCAACATTATATTATTTTCCCACACTCGCGCTTGTAATTCGGCACTTTATGAATAAAACACCACCATTTTTATGCATAAACACTCGACAAAACACTAGTTTTGGAAAAAAAATACAACGGAGCGACACGACTCTTCCCGCGTTCCCGCCAAAACTCCTAAAGTGCGGGTATTATACACCTCACACAATATTCATCGCAAGGAAACCATAGCGTAGTGGTAGTGGTAGTGGTGGTACTTTTTGGTACTCGTCTGGCTAGATACCTACCACCCTTTCTCAAGTAGAAAATTCTGCCGCCAAGCGTCCAACAATATGTTCCGGCAGCCTCATACTAGAGAGCCAGTTCTATTCTAGGCTAAATGTGTCGACCATCTTCGACCACACAGTCACTTAAGATCATAGGTGAGCTGCGGTCAAACACCCAGACTGTCATACATAAAAAAAATCTTAGGAAAACGAAGAATTCTCAAATAGGTTTCCATTGTGATTATGTTGAAAAAATACTTCCGACGCGACGGACAAAGACGGGAACGGGCGGAGGCTGCGGAGCGCCGCCCCCGCGCCCCTCGCCCCGCGCGGCGGCCTACTCCCAGGAATTAGTTTAGTAATATATTGTGCGACAGAAGTAGCGCCCGGCGAAGTCCTACTCGGTGCTCCCTGGAGTTGGCCGGAGCCGGCGCGGGACAACCGTGATTCTATCTTGTAACATCAGTAGGTACCTACACGATGCCCGCCTGGCGTCCCCTGGAGCCCGGCCTGAGAGCCCGAGAGCCCGAGAGCCCGAGAGCCCGAGAGCGCTCTACGCCCGTGCTCATGTATACCTACTCCAACTGTAAGGTGCAAATAAAACCACAGCTCGTAAGTGTCTCACATTTATTGAGCGAACAGCTGCCGACACGCGAGGCGGCGCGCGCGGGCGTGCGGACGTACTCCGGCCTGTGTCTTCCGATCCTGCCGATTATTTTCTACAGAACATGTAGACGATACCTCCGCGGTCCGGCGGTCCGGCGGTGCCGTCGCGCGCGGGTCCTCGCACACGCGGCTTGTTCGCCGAGCACCTCGCTCGACGCCTCCCCGTCCCTGCGCAGCACCAGCTCCGCTCTACATGTACATCTATCTATACCGATAGCAAACAAACTGGAGGGGGGTACGCATTACACATTGCTTTTCTTTTACTTCATTTAGTCAAGTACTCGCGCGAGTCGGACTCACGCTAAGCGTTACCAAAACCCCTTTTTCTTTACTTTTTCACGATGATTTTTAGGAAATTGTTACTCTTACATTGTAACGCTACTAACCCACAATACAGTCATGTTAAAGACAAAAAAAGTTTTTGAATATTCTGTAAGCACTAAGTAGGTACGTTAAGTACGGAGCCCTGTGAGCCCTGCGAGCGAGTCCAACTCGCACTCGGCCTGCTTTATTATCTCGTACCGCGTACATGTCTTAAATGTGTTTGCCAGAGCCCCCAGAGTCCAGGGAGCCACGGCGCGGCGCGGCCATGTCACGCGCGGGGCGCGGGGCGCGGGGCGCGTGGCGCGGGGCGCGGGGTACTCCGCGGTTCACTGCCACGAACTTTGTATTTTCACATTATTTAGTGGTTATTTTCCTCGTACACTAGATTTCTGTTCTATCACGCGTCTTCGTTTCAGAGAGCGTCCCTCTCGCAGTGCCCGGGGCTCGCGGGGAGCGCGGGGCTCGCGGGGGGCGCGGGCTACAGCGCCATCTTGCGCCCCTCGATGGAGATGTCGACGGCGCGCCGCGCTGCCGCTGCGCATGCGCTTCTGGTCGATGAACTTCTTCATTTGCTTCTCGTAGCGCGTCATCTTCTTCTTGGTCGTCCTGCGGAGCACAGCACCATCACTTTATGTTTATACTACAATCGAAATAATATTCCAAAAAATGTCTGAGAAGCGCCATCGCCCAGCGAGCGCCAAGGTTAGATGGTTCTCTAACGCCAAGTTGCCCCGCGCTCGCACCCGGCGTGGCGCCTCCCGGAGCGGCTGAAATGTCTCATTTGGCAGACGGCGCTGGAAACAACAACGCCGTCCGCCGTCCGCCGTCCGCGGCGGGGCGTCAGCGCCGCGACTCACCCGGGACATGTCGACGTCGCTGGTGGACTTGGGCCGGTACACGTAGTCCTTGTTGGAGGGCAGCGGCACGCGCGCGCGCGCCACCCAGCCGGGGTCGCCGGGCCGCGTGCCGGGCTCGGGCGCCGCGCCGGGGTGCGCGCCGGGCGCCGGCCGCCCGCCGGCTCGCGGCGCCGTCCGCCCGCCATGGCCTCGTCGCGCGCCTGCCGCTCCTCGCGCGTCATGGCTGCAACGAGCGCGGGCGGAGCATGAGCCGCGAGCCGCGAGCTCGGGGCTCGGGGCTCGGGGCTCACGGCTCGTAGGACAGTACCCTTAAAGTCCGTGGACAGGTTGGAAGATGGGCCGCGCCCACTCGGAGATGAGGCGGCCGGCGCGCTCGCGGTTGGCCTTGGTCTCCTTGGGGTGCCTTGTACAGGTACATGACCGCCTTGCCGATGCCGGACTGCTTCAGCAGCGTCTTGTCGATGGCCGGGAACTGCAACACGCGCGCGCCGCTGTAACGTCTCGTGTGACACTGCCATCACGGCGAGGGCGGCGACACTCACGTCCATCAGCAGCTTGAGCAGCGAGTCCGCGGATGAGCAGGCAGGGCAGCGCGCGCGAGGGCATGGGCGCGAGCCAGTCGCACAGCACGTTCAGCACGTTGTGCTCCAGGAACGCCGAGCTGCAGGTCCTTCTTGATGAGCTGCGACATGGCGCGCTTCAGCAGCGACACCTGCACACAGCGCTCCGGTTCACCACCTGACGGGCGGGGGCGCGGGGGCGCGGGGCCACGCAGCAAGCTTCGGTGCAGTTGGGAAACTACACGGAAGCTTGTCGTAGTACCTTTTTTAATAGTTCGTGCGTCCGTAATGACAATGACATAGAATATTTTCACCCCTCCGCCTCGGAAAGAGTATTTTTGCTCTTCGATATCCGAGTGTAAAAAGTCGTTTTTTACCCGCTAGAGGAATAAAGTAACTTTGAATTCGAACATCGTGTGCACTAAGTTTGTGAATTCTAAACATCATTAAACCTATTTACTTCTACCTCCATGGCGCCGAATTTGTCATACAACTTTTTTAATTTGTTAAAAACTCGGACTCGGAACCTCCTCGGTGAACGTTTTTTTGAATTTGCTTCGCGCGCGCAATTTTCTTTTCACGTCATATTGTTAATGTAGTAGTTAATACCTAAACTGAAATAAAAGCTTACGCTTAGGCTGTTGTATGTTAATTTATCTTCTATTTATTTATTAAGTTAGCAGCTGTTTGTTTTTTCCATGTAAAATAAAAATAAATAAATAAAAGTATCTTGTGATTGTAAAAGATTTTGCTGCATTTAGTCGTTTCCTCGGCGAGGTGGAGGTGAGGCGTCGCTAGATCTCCTGCGCGAGTACTGTGTAGGTACGACCGCAGTACCAGATATTCTGCCGCCAAGCAGTAGTGTGTAAACTTTACTGTGCTCCAGTCTGAAGGGGACTGCGACTAAGAAGCAAGTGCGGGCGCAACCTTCTTGACGGCGGGCTGGTTGCGCTTGTTGAGGTCCGCGGTCCTCGTCGGCGGCGCGGCGCATCTGCGCCAGCAGCTCGGCGATGAGGTCGTCGTTGTCGTTGATGATGGTGATGTCGCGCCGGCGCCGCCGCCCGCGCCGCTCCTCGCGCTTGCGCGCCATCATCAGCTCGAAGTCCGACATGCCGCCGCTGGCCTCCATGCTGCGCACATTCCATACCTTACATGCCGTGCGCGCGCCGCGCATATATCATGAGACACTGGGCTCAAGGTGCGCTTGTCGTTATTCGGTCGCGCTGCCTTCAAATAACATTTATTCATTTAGTAGGTATGTACAACATTTCGCATCATTCTTACAGGAGAGCAGGAGAAGACAAAGAAGAAGGTGAGGTTGCGTGAGCTCCGACATGTGAACTTCGGTGGAGCCCTCAGCCCGACAATGAATACACGACATCTGGACGACTCCGGTTTAAATGTGTGGCAGTGGCAACGCAGCACGCACCTGGAGGCGTCGGGCGCGGCATCCTCGTCGGAGGAGTCCTCGGCGGGTGACGGCGGCGGGGCGGCGGCGGGCGCGGGCGGCGAGCCGGCCCCGGCGGGGGGCGGCGAGCCGGAGCGCGCGCGCTTCTCGCCGTCCTCGTCGTCGGAGGCGAGCCGCGCGGCGCGCCGCTTCACGCCGCGGCGCGCGCCCGCCTCCGACCCCGACCGGGACCCGGACCCGGACCGCGACCTGCAACACGACAAGCGCGTCACGCGACATCATTACTAGATTCCACTTTGACTGCGATGACGTTTCTTCTTCGTTTGAACGAGGCGGACGCACCTGGACGCGCGGGAGCCCGAGCGCGATCTCGAGCCGGACTTGGATCTGGAACGAGAACGGGAGCGGGATCCAGATTTAGAACGGGACCGCGAGCGGGACTTGGAGCGCGAGCGCGAGCGGGAGCGAGAAGCGCGCCTGCGTGACCCGGAGCGGGACCGAGATCTGCTCTTCCTCGCCGCCTCTGAAAACCGACAACGAGCACTCCTCATAAATATACACAGATTATTTCCTGGCTCAGCAACGCACGCGCTGTGGGAACCAGGCCCCTGACAGAATACTTATGTGTACATAGGTACAGACGTTACGTATGAACACGCGAGCTCGTCCTGGGCGGGCATCGAACCCACGCCCTGCAGGTTACGAAGCAGAGCTATTACCGACTCGGCTAGAGAGCCGCCAGTTCTTGGATTACTGTGATGTAGGTATATGTATAATTATGTAGTGTGTACCTGCTCCGACAGATTTAGAACGAGAACGTGATCTCGACTTTGATTTCGATCTGGACCTTGATCTAGATCGCGACTTGGATTTCGATCTGGAGTGCGATCTAGACTTTGACCTGGACCTGGATTTGCTCGCTCTGGCTTCTGCAAGAAATGTTACAAGAATTTCAGTGTCATATCGGGTGACTGATGCAGAGACGAGCCCATATCACGCTCCGGCAGAACCGGTGAACTAGCAGCACCGGTACTACCGTGGTGGCGAGAGGCATGTCACTCACCCAGCGGAGACTCGGGGCGGCGGTCAGCGAGGTCTCCGGGCGCGGCCGCCGCGGCCTCATCCGTCGGCTCGGCGCCGGCGGCGGCGGCGCGCGGCGACCCGGAACGGGAACGGGAGCGGGCGGTGGCCTTGGGCGACCCGGAGCGCGAGCGGGCGGTAGACTTCGGCGAGCCGGAGCGGGAGCGAGCTCGAGACTTGGGTGAGCCGGAGCGGGAGTGGGGGGGCGACTTGGGCGAGCCGGAGCGGGAGCGAGCGGGGGACTCGGCTGAGCCGGACCGGGAGCGGACAGGAGACTTGGGCGAACCGGAGCGGGAACGAGCGGGAGACTTGGGCGAACCGGAGCGGGAGCGAGCGAGAGATTTGGGCGAGCCGGAGCGGGAGCGGGAGCGGACAGGAGACTTGGGCGAACCGGAGCGGGAGCGGGCTGGGGTCTCGGGTGATTTAGGTGAGCCAGAGCGGGACCGCGCTGTTGATTTAGGCGATTCTGGAGACTTCGCCGACGGAGAGCGTGGCGAAGCGCTACCGGATCTCGAACTAGATTTAGATTTGGATCGAGATCGAGATCGAGATCGCGACGCCGACTTAGACCGCGAGCGCGAGCTGCGCCTCGACCGCACCGATCCGCCGTGGGACATCTTAGAATCGGACTCCGCCTGGAACAGTTGCCGGATGAGAGTCAGTATAGAGGACCCATGCCGACAGCTCAGTGGTGATGGTGCTGCTGACACCACTGTTTATGCTATTCTGGATTTATATCTTTATAAGTTGTTTTGATCACAAGCACAACAACGACTATAGGATTGAATTTAACCTGAAACTACTATTTATTTTGAATGTTGTATGAGTTATAATTATTTATCTTACTTTAATATTATAAATGCGAAAGTTTGTGAGTATGGATGTATGTTTGTTACTCTTTCACGCAAAAACTACTGAACTGATTTCAATAAAATTTGATATGGAGGTAGCTAACAAGCTGGATTTTATTCCGTAAACATGTAAGCGGGTAACACCGGGGGGCGCAGCTAGTCTGTAATAATCTTAAAATCCACAATTCAATTTAAAAAATTACAAGTTTTTTTTAATAGGAAACTATATTTTCCAAAATGTAAGCCCGTGTTGTACGAAAGAAACGCTTACACGATGGCAATCACAATTTATTACAAACTGCTGAAATAACAGCACATTTACACATAAACTAAATTCTTGGTCACAATCGGACGCCTCGCAGTTTCACCTGCATAGTTCCCGTTCCCGTGGGAATACAGGGATAAAAAGTAGCCTATGTCACCCGGGGATAGTGTAGCTTCCCAACGGTGAAAGACGTTTTGAAATCGGTCCAGTAGTTTCGGAGCCCATTTAATACAGACAAACAAATCTTTCCTCTTTATAATAGTATAGATAGATGATAAAAACGTCATAAAATGGAACTTACATTATTGTACCCCTCTTAAAGAGGTGGTTTGTATGGAACTACCTTAATTATTGTACAAGAAGGTCACTGGCTACTAGTGGCTACATTCCACTATAAAACATTGAATCCTGAATCTAGCCCAGTGGGATTGGACGGCCGAGCTCTTTAGGAGCTAGAGTTTAAACTGTGACCTTAGCATTTAAACTGCATAAAAAAGTAGTGAACACTTACAGATCTGCTGCGAGAGCGGGATTTCCTGCCACCTGCAACATTACCACATGTTTACTGGAGGACAGGGACCGCTCCATTTACAGTATGTGGGAACAATTCGATTGAGACAATCAAGTAACATGCGAGGAGTTCCCCAACAAAAAGAAAGTATTCCACTATTTGAAACCGTTTTATAAAAAACAAGAATACCAATAGAAATTTTAGATTTTTTTCCTAAATTAAAACGCAATTAAATTGGCTAGTAGGAAGGACTGTTGAGCTGGTTTAAGTTTAGTGTTGACCGTTTCCTCACAGCTTTGATAAAAAAATATGGAATTATCAGGTTTTGGCCCGATCATATGGTGGAACCATTCCTCGGCCTGCCGAGAACATCTATTATTTGCTGGAAGGAGCAACCACAGCAGCATCAGTAGGATAATCTGACAATAGTCAAGCATGAGACGCACAAGACAGCTTCTTTGCTGGAAGTGTGCAATCAACTAAACTTTTAGACAATTATTTGTTTCTTGTTAGTACAAGTTCAGTGCTTCTCGAATATGTACACGTCCTGGCGATTAACAACATCTGTATTTTGTTTAAGTTTCCAACATGAGCTTTATACATATACCAACTTCATAACGAATAACGCCTACCTAGGCTGTGGGAGTTGTGTAGAAGAGACGCACACAGAAGCAGAACAGCACTATGAAAGCCTTAATCAGATGAAACAAAAACCATTACAACATAAACGTTCAGAGGTTATTTTATAAAATCGTTATTTACCTGTATCGTCGGTGTCTACATCCATGCCTATATATCTCTCAATAACAATATGAAATTATTATTTTACTAAGATAATGACTAGAAAAAAGATAGTTACTACGAATTCTGAATTGTCTTTCAATCAATTTTATTCAAATTAATTAAACCACAATCTAGACAACAAACTGCCTGCCTGCGCAGATTATTCAATAATAATAGTACGACATGACACCTTCATCCATTGATTTGACAATTGACATTACAAAGGTAAACCATTGTCTTTTTTCTTGGCATAACACTTTGTATATTTTGCCAATGTTAAGTTTTCTTCTTCGTCGTTGTTTTATTTTTTTTTATTAGATGATTTTTTCACAGTATTTAGCCACTGCTACACCGCGGGAGGTGGGTTCTTGGAGGTCTTCCATGGCGCAGGAATTTGGATAGCGAGGGCACGAAAGAAGGTGCTGCATGATTTGCGCAGGAGCTTCACAGTTGCACTGTACCGCTTCGGCGTCCGAGTATCCCCACTTGGCCATATCGATCCTGCAGCAGCCCATTTGGGTCCGGAGTCGATTTAACGACTTCCACGTGGGCCATGGGAGGTCGCTACCTGCTAGTTGAAGTTGCTCGGAAGGTGAAAAAGTCTGAATAACAGTCAAACAAGCATGTCGATCAAATTTGAAGAAAAATTGTGGCAACTTTACCATAAAAACAACTTGCACTTTCTTCGTTTTTGGCATCGCAGCTTATGCATTCTGCCACTATGCGTGCACTACATAATGGCAGAATGGAGTTTTGGCGGGAACGCGGGAAGAGTCGTGTCGCTCCGTTGTATTTTTTTCCACAACTTGTGTTTTGTCGAGTGTTTATGCATAAAAATGGTGGTTTTATATTCATAAAGTGCCGAATTACATGCGTGAGTGTGGAAAAATCATATAATGTGGTGAAACATGACTTTTCGTGGTGCTTCCAAAACTCCATCGAAGCTTTATAAAGCTTTGTAAAGTCGCCACTACTTTACTAAAGCATGACTGGACTTGACTGACACAGACTGGACTTGACTAAGACTGGACTTTGACTATAACTAGCTACGAGGACACTTATTTAACTTTTGTAACTTGAAAATATATAAATACTTGACAATGGCAAATGCTAAAACGCGACGCCAAAACCAAAGAAAAAAAAAATGGCAGAATGTAGTAGGTATATACATAGTACCTATGTACTATCCTATATACCTATGTACGTTTCACTTGGTGGTAGATCTCCTTAACAGGAGGTCGTCTAGGTAGGTACCACTGCTGTACCAGTTATTCTGCCGCTAAGCAGTAGTGTGTAAGCATTACTGTGTTCCGGTTTGAAGGGTACTGCAGCTAGAGAAATTACTGGGCTATTGAGACTAACTCTATCAAAAGTCTCAAAGTAATGAGCGCCAAAGCAGTAATGCGCTGGACTTTGTTTTGTTACTTAAAGTTCTGTGTATCGCTGTGATGGTCATGGACAGGTGTTATCTCTTACCACCAGGAGAGCGTCTCGTTCGTCTCATTACTTTTTACATAAAAAAAAAAAAAACTACTTTTTTTGTAGATGATGCATGCGAATGAAATAATTGTAAATGAGCGCGCTCGGGAAACTGGCAGAGCATAGATACAATAAAACACCGGATTCATGTAAAAAGATAAAAAGCTTTATTATTCAAATGACCCTATACACCTATCTAACGCAAATATAAATATCTAATACTTCTAACTTAACATACGTGACTTAGTTCCATATTTACATATTTTAGTAAAAAAATAATTTCTTGTAAATAATATCTAAATCACATAGCACCCTTGTCTACTGGGCGCCCCGCGCCCGCGCCGCAGCCCCGCAGCCTCTGCCCCGCGGCACGCCCGGGAGCAGTTGGCGAGGCACAAGGCATAAGTACCTACTTTACATCTGACCAATGTTCCGCACTTGCTCTGCCTGCGAGCTCTCGGAGGCGCGCCCGGCTGCGAGCGTGTGTAGTCGTGTACCCGAGGCGAGCGCTAGCAGCACGGCGGCGCCGCGCCCCTAACTACAAGTCGCCGTCGCCGGCCCTAGTCTCGCTTCAAATTCAAACTAGTTATAATGCAGAACGATTCATTACAAGTACAAGCCTTAATCATTTTAAATTCGTCAAAAACAAGCTTTTTGATTTGTACTTAAACTTATTCGAGTCACGCCCGACTCGACGGCGCCCCCGGCGCGCGGCGGGGCGGCGCGGGGTCCGATAGACATCTTCGGTGGTAAGAAGTAACGCCGCCACGATGACCCATGAGCTGCGCAGCGGCAAGCCCAGGGCGTGGCCGCTCGGCGCTCACTACTTCGAGACGATAGCTCGTGAGGGTCTGTGGGCGTGTCGAGGATGCGCGTCGAGGGGCGGTGCGCCGGCCCGCTACGAGCAGACGCACCCGCGCCGCTAGTCTCCTTTGTCCTTGTCGGCGGGGTCGGCGGGCGCGGGCGCGGGTGCGGGCGGGCGGGCCGCCAGCGCGCGCAGCCCGAGCGCGCCGAGCAGCGAGCCGGCGAGCGCGGCGGCGGCGCCCGCCTTGAGCCCCACCGCGAGCCCCACGGGCCCGCCCGCTAGCGCGCCGCACACCGCGCCGCCGCACAGCCACGCGCTCGCCCGGAGCCTCTCGGCGGCGGACAGCTGGCGGCGCGCCACCTCCACGTTGTCGGCGGCGACGTGCGCGGCGGCGGCGCCGGCCGCCACGTCGGCGCGCTGGTGCAGCGCCGCCGCCTGCACGTGCTGCCACGCCTCGTGCAGCGCGCGCACCTCGCCCTGCAGCGCCGCCCAGCCGCGCAGCGCCGCCTCGCGCTCCCGCAGCGCCGCCTCCTGCGGGCACGCCACGTGTCCTTCACCTCGAGCTCTATTATTTGTTGTAGTGGGCGTGAGTGTGGCCACGAACCTGGTCGTCGACGTGCAGCTGCAGGTCCCCGAGCAGCGGCTGCAGCGGCTCTAGCGGCGAGGCCGGCGGCGGCGCCTCGTCCTCGCCGGAGGACGCGCGCCTCCCCGCGCCGCCGCCCGCCGGGGGGGACGTGCCTGCGACACGCCACGGATGTTCATTTATCATACATAATAATATAAATAAGTAGTAGTTCGTATTGAAAATGACTACACATTGTTAATTGTGTTGCCGTTTCATCCGTCACTCGAGCCGGCATGCGGCATGCGGCTTGCGGCATGCGCTCGAACGGCGTTATGATGATGATTTTTAAAATGCTTCACTCGGACATAATTATCTACTTTATGAAAAAAACAATTAGGACAAACAAACAAATGGAACGATTCACGGAGCACGACACAAGCGGCCATGCATCTTGTAAACTCAAACATGAAACCGATGACAACACTAATGAGGTGCGAGTATCGCGGCCGCTCGACAGCCGACAGCGCAAGCAGAATGTCGGGAGCAATCGTACAAGTGTTAGGAAATGTGCCGCGACGAGGCGGCGGCGGTTAGTGCTCGTGATTACTGAGCGGCCGCCGAGGGCGCAGCGCCTCACCGGCGTGCTCGGCGTGCTCGGCGGGCGCCCGCGCGGCACCGGGGGCGGCCGCACGGCGGGGCCCGCTCGCGCGCACCAGCGCCCTACAGCTGCTCTCTATCACACCTACGGAACAAGCCGTGTTGAAGCGGGCTCGCAGACCAGGCGCCGCACTGTGGGGCTCTGCGCCGCACACGAGTTCCCGGCCGTGGCGACTACTCCGGCTCGTTACAGTGCTTCCATGTTTCCGAGTCTTATAAATACATTTCAGAAAATATCATTACATTTATTGTGACGTCAATTCGTAGTTTAGAAAGTACTCGTGTCACAGGAAAGCAATATAATGTACATGGAGTAGGTACGCACCGAGGTAGTCGACGACGGCGCGCAGCGTGAGGTCGCGCGAGCGCTGCGTGAGCGCGTCGAAGCGCGGCAGGTCGGCGCGGCGCACGCGGCGCCGCAGCGCCTCCAGCTCCGCCAGCAGCGCGCGCAGCTGCGCCGCCGCGAGCCGCGCGCGCGCCTGCTCGCGCGCCACCGCAGCCGCCTCGCCCGCGCGCTCCAGCTGCGGCAACCGACCCCTGCTTATTTCTCGACAAGTAGATACGCGCCTACGTATCTACATGTGATGCCCGAGAAAGACCGCTTGCAAAGATTAGGCAGATAGATATTTTTGAAATGGTTCATTAAACTGGCCTTTACATAAAACAATAAAGATCGATGAACATTTGTGAAAAGCAAAAATTATTTATCATACGAGACCTAGAAGTGAACACCGCTTGTCCGAGGAGCCTATGGAAGGCGAGAAGCGACGTGCGCGTCGTGCCATACTACCATCAAAGTAGGCGCGCGCCTA
Source organism: Biston betularia (assembly GCA_905404145.2). Lineage (NCBI taxonomy): Eukaryota > Metazoa > Arthropoda > Insecta > Lepidoptera > Geometridae > Biston > Biston betularia. Next base: position 8,361,697 of record FR989888.1, on the reverse strand, counting down.
ACCGTCAGTATTGTATGTACCAACTTCACTTCTCTAAAGGAACCGGTGTTGACAACAACTATTGTTCAATACAAATATTCTAGCAAGCAAGTACTTTTATTTACACCAGTATGCTAGATGTAACTCGTTATTAGGGGACACGGTGAGAAGTATTGTGAAGAGATTTGATTTTCCTGGTGTTGTGCTAAAAATATGTAAGTTATTGCATATTTAGTTGTAAGAGAGAACATGCGGTACAGTGGTGAATGTTGACTATAATATGTGGTTTGACTAAAAGAAAACAATAAGGCTTAAAAGTAGGGTTCAGTTTGAGATGTCTTCTAAGAGGCAGAACACACAACACAAATGTCTTTTTAGGACAATATGTGTACTAGTCCATTTAAAATGGTAAAAAGTTAATTTTAGAAATGAATTTATCACTAAGTTATAAGATTGACAAAATGATGACAGTTACACTACTCATCACCTCACTGCACGAGGAATGTGCAAGGTGCAAGCCAGTTCTTTAAAAACGTGATGTATGCATGTCAGAACAACTATATTATACTGTTATATATATACTGTTTGCATGTCAGAACAACTGTTTACTAATTTGTGCTCACAGCCGAAGCATATTCTATTTTATGCTATGCTATAAATAACTGCACAAAGGACGGAATTACGTCTTTTCTAAGCACCTACCTTGCACGAGCTATGCTCGAATGTGTTTCTGATAATTTTTAAAATATTTTACGCAATACCTTGACGATGTTGACCTTGTGCTGTCTTAACAAATCCAAATGGTGAGGAATTGCCACTTCGTTGAATTTTGTCAGCGAGAGCTCTACTCTTTTCAACGGCAATTTATTTGATTCTTCCATTTCTTCCATTGTGTTGGTTTGTTTCTATTTCTATGAGTTGATCACAAATTATAAATAGTTCATACTGTAACAAACAAACTATTAGTTATAAAAAAACGTTTGAAGCTGGCTACGTAACTTAACACATTTCTATTACATTTAAACTGTAAAATGAAGAGACTACATAATATTATTTTGTTCGTCCGTTTTAAAATTTACTACAAAGTACAAAAACTAAATAAGGAGTCTCGAATGTCGACCACAAAACAAACAAACCCTGTCTTAGACAGTCTGTCTGTCTGACGTCTGTGTCTTTCTTCTTCTTTTTTGATTTTGGCGCCGCCTTTTGTGCATTTGCCATTATCAAGTGTTTTGATTATTTCAAGTTTCATTAGTTAAAGTCCAGTCTCGGTAAAGTCGGGTTTATGTCAGTTAAATCCTAATTGAATTTGACTTAAAAAAGTAAGGGCAAAAAGTAGTGGCGACTTTACTATAAACTTTGATGGAGTTTCGGAAGCAACACGCAAAGTCATGTTTCACCACACTGGCGCTAGTAATTCGGTACTATGAATAAAACACCACTATTTCTATACATAAACACTGTAAAAAAATCAGGTTTTGGGCAAAAATCAATTGGGCGATACGACATTTCGAAAGTTGCTTACTTTACTTAATTTTATGAATCCTCAAGTGAATAAATATTATTCACATTAATTTAAAGTCACAAAAATTAACTCACCCTCAAGTCTGATTATAAAAGAATAGTAGTAGCTATTTTTTCTTTGCGTTTTCAGATTTGTGCATCAGCTAAAAGTTGTTCATGAGTACCTAGTTTGAAAATATCGAAATACTTGTCACTGGCAAAATATACAAACAGTGATGTCAAAAACAAAAAAAAAGAGATTAAATTCAATTCACTTCACTCAGAGTTTTGGCGGGAACGCGGGAAGAGTCGTGTCGCTCCGTTGTATTTTTTCCAAAACTAGTGTTTTGTCGAGTGTTTATGCATAAAAATGGTGGTGTTTTATTCATAAAGTGTCGAATTACAAGCACGAGTGCGGGAAAATGATATAATGTGGTGAAACATGAGTTTTCGTGTTGCTTCCAAAACTCCATCGAAGCTTAAAGTAAAGTCGCCACTACTTTACTAAAGCATGACATTTAGATGTAAGACATGAATTATAGCAATAACTGAAGACGAGGCAGTATGGCTTTATAGCTTTAGCCTGCCCGATAGGGCAAATTAAACAAAAAAAAAAAAATCACTTCACTCACTCAATCCAACATGGCCGTCGTTCTGTTGAGAGATGTGAATTGTGAACGTTAGAAAAATTTCTAAAAAAGAATAATCGAAGTTGAGAATGTCGAATTTTTTATTAATTATATAATGATGCTAAATAGTTTTTTTGATATTATCAGTAGCGGTATAAAAATACTGCCTGTCAATTCGTAACTTGTTAGTGATAACGTTGTTGATACTTTGATCGTCATTGTTGGTGCTTTTGGTGAAATAATTGGATTGCGAGTGCGTTGTTCTTGTGAGAGGCGATGTCGTACCCGCCGCGGCCGCCGCTGGTGCCTTACGGACTCGCCCCTGGCGTCGTTACTATGCAGATGCCTACACACGTAAGTTGCTGTCAATATAACCTCACTTATGAATAGAACAGTTACGCTATGTGGGTTGTAGGCAAGAGTCAATAAAGCCTGTACTATAGACAGATTTTGGGATCTAATCTCCCGTTCTAGTGGCTCCAGGGAGGATGACAGCGAAGTGTAAATGGCGTTCCCTGAAGTATTGTCGAGGGCCAAGTTGTGGTCGGCTAGTGGACCGGTGCGTTCATAAATGTCAGTATTTAAGGTCCTTGCTGACTCAGATTTGAGAGCCATCCAAAACATCTTCCTAGACTCTACACACAAACAGTTTTTCTATCATTTGTTGTTGCTCTATACTGGTTAATTACTACAAACAATATTACTACGATTATTGTACTTTTACACGAAGTAATAAAGTGATTTGTTTTTGTAATAGTTTAAAATAGTTTTTAAATTAACAAGGCACAAAACCAAGCCATGAGAATAATTGGGGGCTTTGTCATGGTATGAAGGCATATTGCATGGGTAGGAATCCATGCCATATGCCTTCATCCCTTGTGTATGTGTGTTGCAATCCCTGGCAAGACAGTACTGATTTTGATAGAAAGAAAGAAAGAAAATAATTTTATTTTGTAACTCAGAAAACAACAAAAAAACATTTTGGTCAAATGTAGGTACAAATACCAGGAAAATGGACTCTATGTACATATAGCAGAGCCTACCATGTTAACTTAAAGTCGTTATTGATTAAATAAGTATCTACTTATTATATTGGAACTCATAATAGTTGCCAATAATTACTTTCATATTCTTGCAAAACATTTTTTGCCTATAACAATACCAAAATTGATTTATCAACAAAAGTATTCTCGAAAATAGGGAATACTATGTGTATACATACATAATACATAAATGTATGTGAGCCAAAGCATCATTTTAATCCATATCTGTTCAAACAATTTGTGATTCAACATTGTTTTCTCCCTTCCACACAACATTATAAAGACTGTTCAAGAATTAAAAGTGACAACTATCTTTTATGACCTGCAGTATGAAGCGAGCGTGTGTTTTAAAATGACATATCTCACATCATAGCATGTAGCTAGGTGTTCCTGAACTTTTCAAGGTACAGCAGTAAATAAATAAGTAAAATAAAATGAAAACAGTGGATGGTCCAGCAAGACAAGCATCCATCGCTTGTATTCATAAACTAATTATCATTAACAAATTGTCACGCGCAGTATGAGGAATATTTTGACAGGATCTTCAGGTCAAACTGGGATGGAATCATCCCGCAGAATATAAACAATGATAAGAATAGTATCACAACTACATATACTTTCAATTCTTACATTTGCAATGATACACCCGTGGATGAATTACTGCAGGTTAGACTGACAGGGCACTGGTAGCCTTGAGACTGCACACCGACCACTTTCCATGTCATAAACTTAATTGATCAATCTACTACTACAAACTGGCCAGTCTGCAGCATTATAAGCGACGCACGCCATGGTACTATGGAGTAGGCTCGCAATTAATCAACTGGAACATCTGCTAACAAACAAACAAACAGCAGCCTCCCCAGTGTCTTGGTAGAATATGCAGGTAGTGCACCCGCGCAGTAAGGTTCACAGTCGCAGAGCTTGCTCGTGACCACCTGACTGGATCACAGTAGGAATCTTACAGTGCAGAGGCCGGACTCCAAGCTGGTCACCGTACCAGCATTCTGGCTGAGCTCCTAAACTCAGCCAGAATGCTTTATAATCTAGTTTTTCAGTACCTAATGTCACCAGAGCAGCATATTTTGTTTAGCGAAAGAGCTCATTAAAATTGATTTAAAAAAATGTTCTTGTATTGTAAGAGTTGTTCCGTGTGAGGGGATCGGAAGTAAGGTGAGCCCGGAGGCGTGTGATCGTACAGTGTCGTGCTCGGCAGGTGATGGTGGGCGCGTACGGCGCGGGCGGGCGCGGCGCGCTGCTGCCGGCGCCGGGCAAGGCGCCGCGCGCGCGCAACGGCGGCAAGGAGGCCGAGGGGCCGGCCGTCACCGTGTTCATCGGCAACATCACGTCGCGCGCGCCCGACGCCATGATGCGCGCGCTGCTGGCCGCCTGCGGCCCCGTGCTGGCCTGGAAGCGGGTCTCCACGTTCGGGTTCTGCGAGTTCGCGTCGCCCGAGGCGGCGCTGCGCTGCGTGCGCCTGCTCAACGGGCGCGCCCTGGCCGACAAGGCGCTGCTGGCGCGCACCGACGGCAAGATGCAGGCGCTCGTCGACAACTACAAAAGTGAGATCGCGCGAGAGAGCGCTTATGTATTTGGTTTCTCATGTTTGCTCATGGTACGGGCGAACAAGTGTTAACCTACTCACCTATGTATGTATGTTTGAGCTCAAACTATTTCCTAGTGAAGCGAAGGATATTGAAAAAGTGTCCAAATCACGCTTCACACGCGCGGTGGGGTTTGAGCTGTAAGAAACGGTTACTAGCAGGTCCTAATATAAGGTGTCGTGTGCAGCGGAGCAGCGGTCGCGGCTCGCGGAGGGCGCGCCGGCCGCGGCGCCCGCGCCGGCGCCGGGCACGGAGGCCGAGGCGGAGGGCGAGGCGCCGCCGGACTCGTACCTGGACGCGCGCCAGCGGCAGCTCGACGACCAGGCCGAGCGCCGCCTGCGCGCCATCTACACAGACTACCAGGACGACATCAACAACTACGAGATCCTGCAGAAAGGTACTTCTCCAGCCTGCTTGCCGTCCCGTTGCTGATTGTTTTTCGATCGAAGCCTAAATTTTGTGATAGGTAGGTACTTACCGCGACGCCGGACGGCAGCAGAAAAAAAATGTAATGTAAAAAATAAAATGAGAATTATAAATAGAGTCGTCGTGTTGCAGAGGAGCAGATATCGAAGACGGCGCGCGTGCTGGAGGAGGCCGACATATCCGAGGAGAAGCGCGACGTGATCCACCGCGAGATCGGCAAGTTCCGCGAGAGCATGAAGGTACCCCCACCGCGGCTCGGCCGGCTCGCGCCCCGTGCCGGCCGGCGCTCCGGCGCGGGCCACGGCGGCCAGCGCGCCCGCCGCGGCCCGCGCCGGTGCGCCGGCCTCTCTGTTTAACCTCGCGCGGCGCAGGCCGTCGCCCCGGCGGCCGCGTCGCGCGGCGCTGACGTTGTTGCGGTGATTAGGTGCCGCCGCGCCGCCGCGCCCGCGCCCCGCCCGCCGCCCACGGTGAGTGCCACACACACGCTCGCGACCCTCCCTCGCGCGCGCACGCACACACGCACGCACGCCGCGACTCGGGTGCTCTACACGTTACTACGTGTTTACCTACGTTTCTAAGTCACCCGAGCACCCGAGCACCCGAGCCCGGAGCCCCGGCGGCGGGGCGCAGCGCTCGGAGCGCGGGCCCGCGTGCGGAGGGAGCGTCGCGCGCCGCATCTCTCTGTCACCCCGCGGTACATATACATCACACATATCTCATCTCGCGCTCCATTCGCTTTATCGAAGTATTGTCTCAGTGAGCGCCGTGCGCGGGCACGCGAGGCGGCCGCGCCGGCGCACTGAACGATGCCCTTCGAAACGACAAACGGACTGCGAAACAAACGCGAAAATACAGATTTAAACGTATTGCTGTAAAATAAAGAGATCGAGAGATCTCGTGCCAGCGACGCGGCGAGCTGCCGCTGGCGCGCGCCACGAGTGCGAACCTTGAAACCGTTGTCAACGTTCCGCCTGAGTTTATACAATGAATACTGTAATGTTTGATTCGCGCGTCGAAGCTCGCGGCGCCGCCAGCAGGAGCCGACTGCAGCTCCCGTGCGACACACGTCGATAGCTTCTCGTTCGTGTCGACGCGTCCGGTAATGAAATACGGCCCGCCCTCCGCGAGCGCCGGCGCCGACGCACCCGCGGCAGCGCCGCCGGCCGGCCCGCCGACCGCCGACCGCCACCTGCCGTCCGCCACCTGCCGTCCGCCGGCCGCAAAAGTTAAGAAGCTGAGAAGCCTAAAATGTTTTCACTCGTGCTATAGAAAGTAAGTTTAAGTGGCCCGAGCCCACGCCGGCACCGCGACCGGCGCGGGGGCGGGTGCAAGAATTATAATACCTACCGTAAATACAAACTTAAAAGTTAAACAAAATATGAAATTAAAAACAAATCTTTTTTTTTAATAATAAATTTACAATATACTTAAGCCTCATCATTTTATAAAGTTTTCTTTGCTTACCTTTACAATATAATTATCACGGTGAGCGAGAAAGAGGCGCGCGTCACGAACTTCCCAATACTCGGTAGGCCGCGGAGACGCGCCGCCCGCGCGCTCCGTGGCGGCGGCGGCGGCGGCGGCGGCGGCGGCCGGGCTGGCCGGCGCCTGCACCACGCCTTGCCATCACTAGCTCATCCTGTTTACTATATTCGCGTGTAATTTTCTATATTTTTGTCTTCGGCAATCCCGCCGACTAACTCGTCTGATCACGTGGACCCGTCGACTAACGCTAGTGTGCTCATTCGCGATATTCATAAGGAGTCGCCGCGAGTCGGCTCCGCGCGGAGCTGGCGCCCGCGGCCTCGTGCCCGCGGCGAGCCACTCGGGCCTCGGTATACTCCATGCGCACTGAACATACGCGCTGCACGAGCGGGCACGGCGCCAGCTGCCGGCGCGGAGCCGGCTGCGAGCGGCGGCCGCGGGCCTGCATCGGGTGAGTTGCGGCCCGCGGCCCGGCCGGGCCGCCCGTCGCGCGGCCGCGGCCCCCGCCGGAGGAGCTCCGCGCCGCGCCGGCCGAGGACGCCGCGCCGCGTCGCCGCCGCGCCGTCGCCGCCGCACCGCCGCGCCGCCGTCCAGCGTGAGTCATATTGTGCCACATATTGCAGGTGCCGCCGGATGAATCTCTGTCGCTCTCCTCTCTTGTCGATCTCACGTGTAGGCTTTTTGCTTCCCGTGCGCCAGGTCAGGCAGTCTCGCCGCCGGCGCCTCCTCCGTCTCCTCCGGCGAGTGAACTCTCCATCCTGCTCGCCGAAAGGAGACGGACGCCTAGGCGATGTTTCCGCGCGAGTAGAAGGCCCCCGCCCCCCGCGCGGGGCGGGGTGGTGGGCACCGCCACAGTGTCGATAGAGTGATGCGCGTCGTGGCCGCTTGCGCCCCGCGCCCCGCGCTGGGTGAGTGCGCGCCGGGAGGGGCGGGCGCAAGCGGCGCGGGGGCGGGGCGGCGCACTCACTCGCTCCGTTTGAACGCAGGACGAAGCCGAGGTGGTGGTGCGCCGGAAGAAGGACAACAAGGACGAGAAGGAGCGCGATAAGGAGCGCGACAAGGAGCGAGACAAGGAGCGCGACAAGGAGCGCGACAAGGAGCGGGAGCGCGACCGCGAGCGCGAGCGGGAACGGGAGCGGGAGCGCGAGCGCGAGCGCGAGCGGGACAGGGAGCGCGAGCGGGACGACCGGGAAAAGGAGCGCGACAGAGACAAAGAGCGCCGTCGGCAGCGCAGCACGTCCAGGTGAAGTGATGTATTTTTTATGTGTAAAAGTAATGAGACAAACGAAACGCTCAAGCGAAAGCCTTACGTCACTCGCTGAACAGCGTCTACGGGAAACATATTTTTTAAGCGTAAATGAAAACTTATGCTAACTAGGTTAAGGTGGTTCGACTTCCGTACAAAAAAAAGTCAAAAAATCACAATTGCTTGAATAAAATAGTAGATTTTATTAGCTTAAAGTCAAATTTATGAATAAAACAGTAGGTATATTATGCTAAAAATCTACTGTAATTCAAGCAATTGTGATTTACCGCAAATAAAGACCAAAATAAATGCCAGTAGCTGTGATTTCACTGTAAAATTATGCTCCAATTGTCCGTAAATGGCAAACAAATATTTGTATAGAAATCGAACCACCTTAAGCCAAAAAAATAATAAGGCATCTCGGAAGAATCGCCACAAACAGCGCTCTCAGCTGTGGCGGTGGTGGTGGTGGTGGTGGTGGTCCGTCTGACCGGCCGGTGTTGCAGGAACAAGGACGACAGGCGGCGCGACGAGCGCGACAAGGACCGCGAGCGCGAGCGCGAAGAGCGCGAGCGGGACAGGGAGCGCGAGCGCGAGCGGGAGCGCGAGCGGGAGAAGGAGAAGGAGAGGGAGCGCGAGAGGTGAGTGGCGCGCGCGGGGCGAGCGGCGAGCGGCGCGCGGCGAGCACCCCCGCCGTCCCCCGCCCGCCGCCGGCTCACGGCTCGTTCTCGGTTGCAGGGAGCTGCGGGAGCGGGAGCGGGAGCGCGAGCAGCGCGAACGGGAGCGAGAGCGGGAACGCGAAAGGGACAGAGAGAGGTGAGCGATTCATCATTCATGACTCATTCATTCAGCAATGAGCTGCAGAAAGAGCCCGGCGGCAGTGGTGACCCGTCCCCCGTCCCCCGTCCCCCGTCCCCCGTCCCCCGTCCCCCGACCCCCGTCCGCTTCACTCCTTTTAAAATACTTATAGTGTTAGAACCGTTTTAGTTTGCAATCATTTGTAGATGGCTCTGTTAAACTCTAACACGCGCAAGCGTTTGTCTCATCGAGGACAGTAAGCTTTTCGTACTTCGATTGATTTTTTAGTTCTGGATTTACATGGAATAAATAGTGTCAAGTAGTAGTGTGTTTGTTTCCGTGGTCTCAGTGCGCGAGTTCTAATCATATAGCAAACGACACAAAAATAAAAATATCAATTAAATTCTTTAGTTTGGGCCTAATTTGGGTTTTTTATATTATTTATTTATATAAATTGTACAACTTGGTCATCTTGTAAGTAGGTACGCTAGGAATGACATATCTGCATATTTTTTTATTTAACTCGACTTTTATTCGCGTTTTATAATTTAAAATTTTAAGCGACCATAAAGTGGTAGGCATCACGTCTTTTATAAAATGCCCAGAAGAATAAGTATTGTTTTTAAACACTTAATTAAACTTCAAATATTTAGAAATCAGTGATCACTCTTTGGTGAATTAATTTTATTTAAATTTATTTTTTATTTAATAGACATAGACAACTCTTTATGTTTATTATCACACGTAAAACAAAGAAAAAATAACAACACAGTCGTCCTTCTGTGTGTGGTAATGTTACCGAGCGGGCTTCACTGGCGCGGCGCGCGTGCTATAACATGGCTGTAATGAGGTTGTACCGGAGCGCCGGCCGCGCCATCCGCGATAAGGCGCGATAAGCGCCTGCACGCGCCCCGCGCCCCGCGCCCCGCGCGCCGCGGGGCTGCCAGCCACGGGGCTCCCCTGCCGGCTCGGGGGTATTTTTTCGTATGTATGTATGTACAAGTAGGCAGCCCCGGTGCCAAAATGTACTCACATATTTCGTTCGTACATATTATGTTGTTTTTAGGGTAAACGGAACGATTATACGCTCTCTTGTCCGTTTGTTTGTTACGAGCGCAGTAATCAACTTTTATAGAGCGCATCCCGGTGACTTTTCTTCGCGCCAAAAATCTAATGGCAGCCTGTCGTTTTTTGGTTGCTGTCAACGTCAAATGTCAAAGTAAAGAAAGAATAGTTTGGACATTCGATGGAGCCACGGAAGCAACGCGTAAATTCTCGTTTCACTACATTATTTATTTATTGTATTTTTTAAACATAATGGTCCGTTTTGCGAATAAAACACCGCCTCCACACGTAGCTACATCACAAAACGTGTTATATAGGCAGTGTCTAGGATTTAGATTTTTTTATTTGTTATTTTATCTGTGGACGCGCGAGTCGCAGTTGTCCGTTTTTATTTGTTATTTTATCTGTGGACGCGCGAGTCGCAGTTGTCCGTTTTTATTTGTTATTTTATCTGTGGACGCGCGAGTCGCAGTTGTCCGTTTTTATTTGTTATTTTATCTGTGGACGCGCGAGTCGCAGTTGTCCGTTTTTATTTGTTATTTTATCTGTGGACGCGCGAGTCGCAGTTGTCCGTTTTTATTTGTTATTTTATCTGTGGACGCGCGAGTCGCAGTTGTCCGTTTTTATTTGTTATTTTATCTGTGGACGCGCGAGTCGCAGTTGTCCGTTTTTATTTGTTATTTTATCTGTGGACGCGCGAGTCGCAGTTGTCCGTTTTTATTTGTTATTTTATCTGTGGACGCGCGAGTCGCAGTTGTCCGTTTTTATTTGTTATTTTATCTGTGGACGCGCGAGTCGCAGTTGTCCGTTTTTATTTGTTATTTTATCTGTGGACGCGCGAGTCGCAGTTGTCCGTTTTTTTAAATAACTATTCGTCTAGTTAGGCTTTTGTGGAAATTTTTCGTGGTCCCGTTCGGGGAGAGAATAGTCTGTGCGCGTGGCAGCACCGCGCCGCGGCGGCAGTGCGCGCCGGCGCGGCGCCCCAGCTGGCGACATGCCCGTGCTTGCGGCGCTGCCGTCCTTGCCGCCCCTGCACCCCTACATACGCACGCGGGAAGAGGTGGCGCTCGCCTCGCTGCCGCCCGGGTACGTGAGGCCCAGATAGGGGACGTCAGTGTGACTGAAATATTAGTAAGAACGGTGTACAGCAAGCGCGTGCTGCGCATGTCCACAGGGAGCAGCGCGAGAGGGAGCGCGAGCGCGAGAGGGAGCGCGAACGCGAGCGCGAGCGGTCCCGCGAGCGAGAACGCTCGCGCGGCCGCTCGCGCAGCGAGGCCGACTCGCGCAAGGAGAAGGAGATGGAGGAGGAGGCGCGCGAGAGGAAGCGCCTCGAGAAGAAGGCGCGCGAGAAGGAGGCGGCCTACCAGGAGCGGTGAGTGCGCGTGGGTGGGGGATGACAAGGCTAAGTTTGACCGCAGTTCGCCTGATGTTAAGTGACGGTGTAGTCGAAGATGGTAGGCAAACCTAGCCTGGAATGGAAATGATTCAATTGAGAGTTATATTTACACATGTTTTACGAAATGTATAATTTTTTATTTTATTTTATTTTTATTTTTATTTTACATGGAAAACAAACAGCTGCTAACTTAATAAATAAATAGAAGTTAAATTTACATACAAAAGCCTTAAAATTTTTCACTTATGTTAAATTAGTAATCTAAGTTAAAGTGCCCCGAGCCCACACCGGCCGGGGACTGATGCAAAAATTATAATATATACAATAAATACAATTTCAAAATTTAGACAAAATAATAATAATTAAAAAAAACCGACTCCATGACCCGTAGGCCGACTAAATGCACTGCTCCAATGAAACAGCGGAGACTCGGAGTCAACGAAAATATGATACTTAGATGTATGAAAACACAGTCGAATTGTGAACCTCCCCCTGTTTTAAGTCTGGTAAGAACAGTAGGTATAAATGCAAGTGAAAGATTGTTTCGGCGCGTGCGCAGGCTGCGCAACTGGGAGACGCGCGAGCGGCGCAAGCACGCCGAGTACGAGAAGGAGAAGGAGCGCTCGCGCTGCCGCGAGGAGGAGCGCGAGCGCGAGGCCAAGCGGCTCAAGGAGTTCCTCGAGGACTACGAGGACGAGCGCGACGACCACAAGTACTACAAGGGCAAGGTGAGTCGAGTCGAGTGCGCCGCGGGGCGGCCCGCGCTGCGGCGTGCGGAGTCTCACTGCAGGCTGGCGCTCTCCTCCCGCAGGAGCTGGCGCGGCGGCTGGGCGCGCGCGTGCGCGAGGCGGAGGCGGACGCGCGCGAGCGCGAGCGCGAGCGCCGCGACCTGTCCGAGCTGCGCGCGCGCATCTTCGGCGGCGCCGCGCCCGACGACCCGCGCGCCGGCGCGCTGTTCGAGCGCGCGCGCCGCGACCACGAGGCGCAGTACGAGCCGCGGCTGATCGTGGACGCGCGCCTGCGCGCCGACCTGCAGCGCGAGCGCGAGCGCGCGCGCGCCGAGGGCCGCGAGCGCGCGCGCCGCGAGGCCCGCGACCGCGCCGCGCGCCACCGCGACCGCTACCTGCGCGCGCGCGCCGACCGCCAGCTGCCCACCGAGGCGGAGCCCATCGACAGCGAGGACAGCGACCCGCCCGCCGGCACGCCGCCACCCGAGCCGCCGCGCCGCCGGCGCTGCCGCCGCGCGCCCTCCGCCGGCGGCTCCACGCCGCCGCCGCCCGAGCCGCCGCCGCCGGCCTCCGCCTCCGCCTCCGCCTCCGCCGCCGCCGCCGCCGCTGCCGCCGCCACCTCGCCCATCACCATCAGCTTCAAGAACAAGAGCCCCTCCGTGCCGCCCTCGGACCACCACCACTACGGCCAGCACGGTACGTCGCCTCCCTCGGCTCGATCTTGCTGCGCTATCACAGAGGCTCTTACTGATGGATATGAAGTGATTTTTCCAAGGCTTTCGATGTAGTCGATCACGTGCCGTTGATTCGTGAGCTTGGCTTGCGGGAGTATGCGGTTCAATTCGACACTCGTCTCTGTATCGTTTGTGTGTATCATATAACAGCGTCAGTAACCATTTACATATATGTACCTATTGTGAAAATGTGGCCTGATTTAAATTCCTTCCCACAAATACACAACGCAAACAGTGAGACCCGCGAGGCGCTCTGCTGGTGATGCAGCCGTACACAGAACTTTAAGTAACGAAACGACGTATAATGTATAACAATCACATATCCTGCCGTAATATGATGTCCATATCAAGTGCGAGTGATCGGTTGCAGGCGGCGCGAGTGCGGGCGCGAGTGCGGGCGCGGGCGCGGGCGCGGGCGCGGGCGCGGGCGCGGGCGGCGAGGGCCGCGTGCGGCGCCCGCACGCCGCGTTCGCGGCCGACGACGACGAGCCGCCGCCGCACCACCCGCCCTCGCACCACCATCACCATCATAAAGGTACATGTGCACTCGCAACCCCTCACGCACGCAGACACACACACACACACACGCGTCTTATTACAAAACGTGGACTAACGATAGTACTAGGTATAAACCATTTTTGGTCCATGTACAAACAAAATACGCTTTACAAAACGTGTTAACCAAACGTTTGAATATCCGATGACTCCGTTGATCGCGTGCAAGTTACACTCGAAAGTAAATCTGTAGGTTTTAAAAGTTTGCGTTCGTCTTGAGAACTGGCACAATGCACGGCGGCGGCGCTATGGCAGAAAAAGAAAAGAAAAAAAATGTTTTGTGTTTCGTTTCACGCAGCGATGGCTCAGTTGTGAGTAAATGTTTGTAACGGTTAACCACTGCAAAGCATTATAATACATAGATAGTAGATTAATGTTTTTAATTTAGTCTGTGGTCGTTAAACACGCCCGGGGACTAACTCGCGGTATTATCTACTCCATACACGGGTTATTTGAGTTATTAAATTTCAACCAAATCCGTTCAGTAGTTTTTGTGTGTAAGAGTAAAAACATCCATCTGTCCATCCACACTTTCACATTTATAATATTAGTGGGATAATGTCGGGCTGACACCATGGCATCGATCCCAGTTTCAACCTGGGTCTTTTAGGAACAGGTTTACGGAGTTGCGAGGTCACAACTCGGGGCGGATCCCCAGTGACGATGAATACAATCACCCAGACTGTTGGGCCCCAGAGGGCAAACATACGAAGTCCGTTTCGGGCGTCGAGCTCTACTTTGATTTTTGCTACGGAATCAAGTGACTGAGCGTTCTTCATTTCAGCGAAAGAAAAGAAGGATAAAGAGAAGGACAAGAGCAAGAAGGAGAAGAGCGTGGAGGGCGGCGAGAGCGACAAGGACCGCGACAAGGGCGACAAGGACGGCAAGTCCGCGGAGGAGAAGCGCAAGGAGATCAAAAGCCTCATCGACAAGATCCCCACGCAGAAGGAGCAGCTGTTCCAGTACAAGCTCGACACGCCACAGGTGCGTCGCCTCGGCGCCCCACTCCGCAGCAGCAGGGTGGCTAGGGAGTTGGTAGTTGGTAGTCGGTGTGTTTATTCGATCATCGCACGCACCGGAAGTGGTTTCGACCACATCCGATGCGATCGGTACGGACGCGCTGCACTTTATCCGGATCGGTAAGGCAAAAGTGCCCGTGAGGAGTTCTATGAGTCCGGGCGACCATAGTCAGTAAGCGTCCTAATTTTAATGAAGATGCCTCCATCTCCATTAAAATTAGGGAATCTGCCACCGACTTGGAGACCTGGAGGACCTCTTCATGGAGCTCGTGGGAGTGGTCGCGGTGAGGTGAGGTCTGTGTGAATATTCCTGACACTGTAGAGGACTCCCGGTGAGGAAGGGTTGCAGAGTACGCTGTTTTAACGTGCGAGGCGCGCAGCGGCCCGCAGTGCGAAGCAAGACGAGGCCGCGCGTGCGTTGTACTCGGCTTTGTCTCCTTGAAGAAGGCCACCGGTCGAAAAATGTGTCAAAACCACGTCAGTTTCTATAGTAAATTAGCGGTGTATGTACAAACGTCCCGCGCCGTGCCGTGCCGGGAGCGACTGACGCGCGGTGCTGCTTCCAGATCGACAACGTGCTGATGGAGAAGAAGATCCGGCCGTGGATCAACAAGAAGATCATCGAGTACATCGGCGAGCCGGAGCCCACGCTCGTCGACTTCATCTGCAGCAAGGTGCTGGCCGGCTCCTCGCCGCAGGGGATCCTCGACGACGTCATGATGGTGAGTACCTACCACGTAGTAGAATGTGGCCTTGTGTTCATCCAGATTACGAACTGACTCATTTTGACTCAAGCTTTTGATGAAGTCGTATCTTAATTAGCCGACTGCAGTAAAACGGCTCTGACTCCTTGAAGGTTTTTGTAATCTAAATTCGCAATTCGGTATGTAAAGATTTTTTTTGTATTTATTTTATATTTTTTACAGATAGTAAACTTTATTGTTTTGAAACTAATTTGAATATTTTGGCTTTTTATGCGGTAGTTTATATTTAATAAGTTTTTAAAATTTTTATAGTGATGACATCGCGACATGGTAGGCTGAATATGTATAATATGCCTTTGCCATATAAAACAAAAAAGTATACAAATCTATTTTGACAAATTTGATTAATTTTGACAGTTGACACGAATTTTTTTTGTGTTTAATTTGCCCCGGGCGGGCTAAAGCTGTAAAGCCATACTGCCACGTCTTCGGACACAATTCATGACACCACAAACAAATCTCATGTCATAAAAGCCTCATAAAAGCGATATCAGAGTCGAAATAACGTTTAAAGTAAAAGAATCCAGATATTTGTATCAATGAAGCGGAAACCTTCTGTTGACTTGACATTGACATGTTGTTTTAGTTTGCCATTGCTGTTTTAGTCAGTAAAAGTAGCTCCGATTAGATGACGTCATTAGAGGACACTTGAAAGTAAAGATTATTTTATGTATTTTACTAAAATACACCGCATCTCATTGTATAAAGAGTTTTAAACGTAAAAATACTGTACAGGAATGTATTATTTCGAAATGGTTTTGGAATGAGTAAAGTTTTTGTCTTCTTTACTATACATAGCGACTTATATGTTATTTGATGACGTGTGTGCAGGTGCTGGACGAGGAGGCGGAGGTGTTCGTGGTGAAGATGTGGCGCCTGCTCATATACGAGCTGGAGGCCAAGAAGGCGGGGCTGCACAAGTGAGGCGCCGCTGCGGCCGCGCGACTCGAGCGGGGCTCCGGCGAACATCGTGCGCGACGCCAGGGCGGGTCGCAGCGTGCTGGGCTCATCGCCGGGAACCACCTTTACGGCGGGACTAGAACACGACGCAGTCCTTCCGGAGGGAAATATCATTCGCCGTCGACGATACGAGCGCTCAACGCATCGGAGCCGGAGTTAAAGTACACTGTGATGAGGACGATGACTTCCTGTCGGCGAAGGTTGGCCGGTCCGCGTAGCCCTGTGCGGTGTGCGGGGAGCAACCCGCTCCGTAGGCGCTCCTAGACAGAGACTCTGCAGTAAAGCGGGCGCGTGTCTCACATTCCCGACGACCGACTCGTATCCGAGAACCAAGCTCTCCGCACTGATGCGACGAACGTAGTCAATATTTATTATAAGTATACTGGGTTAAGCGGAACGGTGGCACTCAGCCGAAAGGAGCTCGTTCTTCTCACTGTGGACTTTTACTGCGGGACTAACCCTGAAATTTAATTTCAGCTGGTCTGTTGGTTCCGTTGGGTGCAAATTAATTTTAGAATGCGTCGGCTCGCCTCGCCTCACATTCACGACAGTCGGTTCTGGTGGTGTGCTGGCGCAGCCGTCGTGGCGAGCGTGTCGACACGTTTCGGGCGGCTCGACCGACACTAGGGAAGGCCACTCGCCCCGTGTAGGAAAGTTGACTTTTGTTACTAATGGATCGGTCCTGCCGTGAAAGTAGTTCAGGATGATGCATAGATGCCGTCGTATCTGCACACATATGAGCCTACGATTAACTGGTTTGCTCCCTGTCGCCGAGTGCGGCCGTTCCGCGGAGCCCCGCGCGCGCGCCGACGTGTAAATAGTTTGTACAGAAGCGAGCGGGCGGCGCGCGGACGGCGAGCGCTCGCTGTTTTATTGTAACAGAATAAGTTAATGTTTGTATCGAGTCTGAGCCACGGACATGATATCCGGCGGAGGTGCCCCGACACTCGACGCGCGCGTGCGCCCGGCGCCCGGCGCCCGGCGCCCGGCGCCCGAGCGCCCGGCGCCCGAGCGGCCGAGCGGCCGAGCGGCGCTGCGCTGTGCGTGACATTGTGTATTGTTGATTGCGCCGAGTTGTTCGAGGCGTATTATTTGTTACGAACTAATTATTGGATTTTATTAAAATTTGACATTTTAATAAAGTTGGTTTGGCCGCCCACCGCAGTTGTGTTGCGAACTTACCGAGTACATTCACATAATGTGCGCGGAGCTGACCCGAGCGCCGAGTCTGGGCATCTCCGTAACGTATGATGTCTCGTCTCACTCGCGCGCCCCCGCCACGCATGAGATAGAGCGAGACAAGAGATCGTAAGCGATGTAATATGTGAAACAGACGACGCCGGCTTCCTTCGAGCCGTGTGCAAGACAACATATCACAAATTATTGAAAGACGGGGTCTTATCGCTCAGAGCCATCCCTTCCAGACGACCCTCGAAATACCACAGCGTGTATGAATTAAAAGCGAGTATAAATTTTCGTCCGCCAGGGACGCCGTCTCAGTTTTCCTGCATTATTATATCGTTTACGTGTTCCCCGCTCTGCGCCTGTACGTCTGACGCCGAGCGAAGCGGCCGGCTCGCAGTGAGGGGCCCGCGGTCGAGGATGCGCGCGCCGCTCGATGCGTTCCGCGGAAGGAACGCTATGTAAGCTAATGTAATGTAACGAGGCGGGCGAGTGCGAGCGAGAGAGGGCGACGCGTGCGAGCGGGACGGCGGTAATTGAATTATGTTAAGTTTAATTATTACCTCCTAGATAATAAAGTATATTGTGGAAGATGATAGCGTTTGATTGGATGTCACGCCGTAATGCGCGCATTATGCGCGCCGGCCCGCGGCCCGCACGCGGCCCGCACGCGGCCCGCACCCGGCACGCGGCCCGCACTCCGGCCCCGAGCGCGCGCCATGGCTCGCGCCCTGCTCCTGCTCTCCGCTCTCGTAAGTATCGCCGATCCGTAGGCACTACTATTTTCAGAAATTGTATTTATTTAATGTCTACCCGCATTGTGCGCATATTGACAATTTTAAAGTAAGTTTTGGGTATGTATTGAAATATGTACTTGTGTATCAATTTAACAATGAAATGAAATTACTAAATGTTCGTGCGGATAACATGTAAAGTTTCACTAATATGTGCAGCGAGCCCGGCGCGCGGGGGGCGCGCTGCCGTTTAATAATTAAAATATGCGAAAGTTAATGTGTGTTTCGTTATTTCCTTATTTACGGCTAGACTGATTTGAATGAAATTTGCTGCTAACTTTGAGAATAAATAGGAGATAAGTTAACATTCAAAAGGCTAAAAAGTCAGTTAGCCTAAGTTAGTTGTTTTGTCAAATTCAATTTCATTGATGAACAATGAACATGGTCTCCTCCAGAGTTTACCTAAACCCCGCGGGCGGGTGGCACGCCGCCGCTGAACGTTGGTTTGTTGTCGGAGTGGTGCCGCGGCTCGGCCGGGCCGTCTCGTTACTTAAAATAAATATAAACAGCATCAGAGGTTTTCCCCGCAGTGGCGCGCGGCGGCGCTGCAGCGCCTCGCGCTCCCGGGCAGCTCCGTGAGTACGCCGGCGCCGATACATTCTAACTTAGTACCTACTTAGTTATATACCTTTCTGAATATTCCGGACATCTCGGGTGTAGGATTATCCGGCGACATGTAACATTTCTTGGGGCATCTACTGATTCTCGCCATTGTCTCGATATTCCGACGATCAACGATCCTGTCTTTCGTTTTTTGCGTTTGAAATTACACCAACGTTGAAAATAATTTTGAGAGTAAGGCAACACACGATCCAGATATCTGTGAGTATCCTTAGTTGTAACAGTAGTCGGTATGTTTCGGTACATTTTTGACAAACCTACATTTTCCCGCGATTTTTGCGAGTTGTGGTCAAACACCCAGCCTGTCAACCATATCTCTAGAATCCCCCAGGCTAAACGCTAGATACCTACGCCCATGCAGTACCATTAGAATGAGAATAATAATTTTCAAAGCACGAGTTCAAAACATGGTGAGAAAACCAAAGCATGGTGGTAGGATATTTTATAGTGCGTAGGTACCTACCCTGCTGGCTCTACTCAACTTGAATATCTGTCGCCAAGCACCTTGCAGTGTGGTCCGGCAGCCTCACCAGTTCCATTCCAGGGCAGGTGTGCATTACCATCTTCGACTACACCGTCAGTTAACGTCAGGCGAACTGTGGTCAAACACTTATACAACTATAAAAAAAAACAGTAAAATTGTACCTAAGTAAGTAGGTAGGTATCTACTCTTATAATTAACGAACGACCACCTATTAGAACCAAAATACCTACTACTTAGGCACCTGCCTACATGGCGCCCGTGAGCTGCGCTACTACTTTTTGCTTCGAAGAAATGAGAAAATAAATTAGCCCTGTGTGGTCGGAGCCGGACCACCCTGGTGCTTTCCCTACCCTCCTCATTTTGCGCCTACTAGGTGTTAAACTTATTATGGCATCTTCACAACATCAGGTGACAGAATTGAGATGGCGGTCATTGGAAAGGTATCGGTATAGGTATAGGTAGGTACTGAAAGACTACGAGGTGCAAGTTGTAGTACATAAATAGCATCAAGTTGATGATTATGTAAACAGCCGTCGCTCGCGTCCAACTTCCGTCTGTTGGTGTCGCTGCCGGCGCCGCCCCTCGCCGACACGGCCCCTCGCCGCCACGTCACTAGCCACGTCTCGCGAGACACCAGCGCGCCCGTGCACACAAAGCACGACGACGAGTATCGCTGGATAACAATCATCCTGTCCGGCCTCGACGGGCGGGACGAGAAGCGTTACCCGCACTCGCCTGACGAAGGGAACCTGTACGTCGTCGGGGACGGACACGGACACCTGGACGAGCGGGGCCTCGCGGTGCGGGGCGAGCTCGGGACCGACGACGTCGCGCTGCACGACCATGCCGTGGTACTAGTGGAAGACGCGCCGCGGTACAGGGTGCACTCGGGGCGCGGGCTAGCGGACGGACCCTTCAGCGACATCCCTGCGAGTGAGTTCGTTCGCGACCCGCCGCGTCCCTCCGTGAAGAAGGAGCTGGGCGCGCGCGGGCCGTGGCTCGATGCCGTGTGTGGCTCGATGCAGCGCGACGAGGAGCGCTCCGTGCTCGTCGCAGGCGGCTCCCCGAGTCCGCACCCGCGCCCTTGCGGCCTGTGCTGCGCGCTGCACCGCCAGCTCGCGGAGCTGGCCGCCTCGGTCCCCGCCCCAGGTGCCGCTGAGGTGGCGCACCGTGCTTCGCAGCTCGCCCCCGTGCCCACCGCAGGCGCGGTGGTACCGAGCCCCGAGTCCGGCGCGAAGGGGCTGCTGGCGGCGCTGGGGCGGCTGCTGGCGGCGCGCCGCAGCTGGCACGTGCTCAACTCTAACCATCCCGACCAGTGAGTCTCCAGCTGTACCTACAAGGTCTCTAAAGTCTCTAAAGGTTGACCCCAACACAATGAATTTCTGTTCAGACTTTTGATTTCGAGCTAAAGATGTCATTAAAGGCCTGATAGGTAGGTAGGTACCTACCTACTAATTAAGGATTTGCAAAAATGTCAAGTAAATATTGTCAAACCTAAGTCACAGGCAATTTTAAACCGGGTAAGTCACAGTCTAGTCACGTCCTAGTAAAATGATAGATTGCCTACATGAGCCTTCTAAGGAGTTTTGGGCAAGAAAATAAACATTTTCTCGCAGCACAATGTGACACCGCATTGCACGTGTATTGCATTACAACAAAACAGAAGAGAAAAATCTTTGACTAGTTGGTGCCAAAACTGTTTCTATTATATTTCTGTTTCGTCACTCAGTGGATCGACATTGAAAACATAGTTAAATCTAAGGCGGGAACCGCGCTGGTCGCGGTCGGGGCTCGGCAGTCAGTGCGGTCGCCCCGGCCGCCGCCGCCGCGGGCGCAGCCCCCTGTCGTCCCGCATGACTGCTAACGTGTATAACCCGTAGCCTCTCCCCGCAGCATGAAGCAGTACGTGCTCGTGCACAGGTGAGTCGCGGGCCGCGCCTCCTGGGAACCACTCGTTGACAGGTCCGGCACGATGCCAGGTTCGAATCCTGCCAAGATCGTCGGTGCGCTTGCAGGTGTTCAATAAATAAGTATACTTATTTATTGAACACCTGCAAGCGCAGGAGTCAGGAAGTTAACTCGTGCTGTCGATCTACCCGTAGAATGGTCTCCCTAAAATACTTAAAAACGACCGCCTCGATCCTCTTCCTCTACTACAAGCCTGAAGGATGTAGCCGCCACCGCAGGCCGAGCGTGTGGCTTAAGCTTCATTATCGCCGCGTCCACCGCTACGAGTCGCTGCTGCTTCAGTGTCGGCAGCTCAGCCGCGGCACCGGGCCCGCCCGCGCCGCCGAGCCGCCGCGCTGGTGCAGCGTGTCGAAAACTCTACTTTCTTTCTCGGACTTTTAAAATTGGAGAAAGTAATCGCCGCAAATGTTTATTTACTTTCGGCAAAATGTGTGGAGCAACCGATAATATTTCCTCGTATATTTTAGAAATCAACGCAAAAGTAAATTTTGATGCTAAACTGAAGCCGATTCCGGCGGAGGTTGCCGTGGCAGACTCCGCTCTGGAGTGGGCAGGGCTCGTTCTGACCTCGCGCCGCCGTTGTTCGCAGGGGCGGGACGCTGGTGGTGTGAACGAATGAAACAGCTCTAATAAAGTATTATTGCTATGATCACGTGGTTTCATTGTCCCGACACACAGTGGCAGGATCCGGGCTCCGCCGGCGCGTTCTGCAGTCTCGGGCTCCCGACCCGGCCCGACACTAGGACCTTCGGGTTCCACCGTCCGGCGCTGCGTAGTGAAAGCATTGCGCAGGACCGGCTGGGATACTGCCGTGAGACCAAACGCGGTTAGTTCGCTGGTACCTACGTGCGTGTTCAAAAGTCCATTTCCGCCAGTCGGCTCAGGTTAACGGAATAGTGACAGCCTTCATTATGAAACACAGGCGAAGGTGAGACCGCAGAGCGCGTCCCGCGGTGTCCCACGTGGAGCGATGGTTACGCGACGCTAATGTATGCAGCGGTTGCAACGAATGGCTGCCGTGGACTCCGGTTTGATTCGCGAGTTGCGTCGTGTGTAACGTTATGTCGCGCTTCGCTGCTGGACGCTCGGCACCTGCAGGCCCGTAGCGCCGCCGCCGAGCACTCCTATCCTGCAGGAGGAGCACGAGCAATGACTCGTTTTGAGGAGGTATTAAAAAAACTAATAACTGAATTCGAATTATTAAAACTCGAATTATTATTGAACAAATGACCGAAACAACTTCAGAAATAGATTATATTTTATTATAGGTATAGATAAGTGGCAAAAAAAAAAAAAAAATGTTGTTAGCAATGAAATCGGCCTACAATTAAATACGTCAAAAACGAAAGTTATGACAAATAGTACTGAATTCCCTATACACATTGATGGTGGTACATTACAATATGTACAAGAATACACATATCTGGGCAAAGAAATATCATTTAAAAAATCCAAACATCAAGATGAATTGAATAGACGAGTAAATATAGCCTGGAACAAATTTTGGAGTTTTAAAGAAATTTTAAAATCTGATATTTCGGTGAAATTGAAGAAAAAAATTCTAGACTCGTGCATCTTGCCATCGCTTTCCTATGCATCTCAAACATGGATTTTCAATAAACAAACTAAAACAAAAATATTAACAACCCAAAGAGCCATGGAAAGGAGCATTCTAAACTTAAAATTAAGACATAAAAAGAAAAACGAATTTATAAGGAAAAAAACCAAAGTTATTGATGCTCTGCAACACTGCAAAACACTAAAATGGAAATGGGCCGGCCATATCGCGCGTATGAGTAATGAAAAGTGGGCAAAAAAGATAACCGAATGGTACGGACCAGCTGGCAAGAGACACAGAGGTAGACCGGCAGAGAGATGGCTAGACGAAATTATAAAAATAGCAGGAAAAGATTGGTCAGAAAAAGCGAAGGACAGATCTAGGTGGAGAAAAATGGAGGAGGCCTTTACTCTCCAGGGAGGTCCTTAATAAATATATATTAAGAAAACAAGAAATTTTGATTTGATGCATGAAAAATAAAAATAAAAATGCATGTATAAAATAAAAAAAAATAAAATAAAAATAAAATAAAAAACGTGATAAATGTAAATGAATATAAAACAATGTGTAAAATGAAATTAATTATTTATTTATTTTTTGTAATCAATAGTATTTAAATTTTATAAGTCAGCATGTAAAAATTTTATTAAGGAATAAACAGGCTATATTATTATTATTATAGATAAGTGGATGCCGTAGCGTAGGCAAGCTGCTGCCATTCTAGACTTAGATAAAGAGTAGGTAAGTAGGTGCAGGGTCCGGTGTGGTAATTTGCAAAACTTTGTCTATTTTTCGAAACCGAAATGTTTGAGAAATGGATCAGCGCCCCTGGCGTGCGTAAACCTGTTATTGTTAAATGTTTAATTGTTACATTTTTTGTTTTGGTGTTTTTTCTAAATGTATCGGGAAGTGCTGTAACTTTTCATAAAAGACATCGATAAATTGACGGAAGGTAATTTTTCGCAAATTGTCATGCTAGGCCCTGTTAAGGTAGGCACGGCGGCTGCGGTCGGCTGCGGGCGGGGGTCACTCGCAGCCCAGCACGGACTTGCGGCAGCAGTTGCAGCACTTGGGCAGCAGCAGGCGCGGCGCGCGCGTGTTGGTGTAGTCGTTGCCGCTCAGCCGCGTGTACTCGGCCAGGTACACGCGTCCGTTGCTGTCGTACTTCGGGCCCTCGGGGATCATCACGTGCCGGTGGCACAGCCGGTTCTGCAACGCCCTCCAACCACTGACGGACGCTCACTCGGGAACGAGCGCCGCCGACTCGATACTCCACTACGACGACGCGACGTGGCCACAGCTCGCAACGCCGTCTAGTCTCCCGCATGGCACCGGACGGCGCGGGCGGTACGATGATGCAAACTAGGCGGGTAGGCACCGCTATAGTGCCAGATATTCTGCCGCTAAGCATTAGCATGTAGACATTAGGCACTGTGTTGCCCTTTAAAGGGTATCTACTGAAGCTAGCGCAATCACTGGTCATTTTAGCCCACCAGCCGCACCATCGAACGACTCAAAGTAATGAGCGCCAAAGCAGTGACGGCCACACTTTGTTTTGTTACTCCTGTGCTGGTGCACCAGCACAAAACAAGGCTAGGTTAAGTGCTAGGGGCCGCTGCAATGGTCATTGATAGGCGTTATCTCTATAGAATTTTGTTACTTCATATGCGCACACTCTCTAGTAGTAGGTACCTACCTACTATTTCTTTGGAACTCATCAATATCTTTAATTAGGATGGATTCATGAAATGAACAGGTCAGGCTGCGAAACGCGCCGCGATGTCACGGCGCCTGCGCGGGCGCGGGCGGGGGCGGAGCGCGAGCGCGTACCTTGTTCCGCAGGCTGTGCACGACGCCGCCGCGCGCGGGTGACATGTCGAGCTGCGCGCCGCTGGGCGGCCGGTGGTCCAGCCCTGCCGGCAGCTCCTCCGCGCGCAGCACCGGCTCGCCCGACTCGCTGTCCCACTGCTGGGGCTCGGGCGCCAGCGCGGGCCCCGCGGCCGGCGGCGCGGGCGCCGCCGCAGGCACGGCCGACACCTGCCGCCGTTCCGAGTGGTTCGCCATGAACTCGTTCACGATCACCTTGTACTTGTCGAGGAAGCTGCGCAGCTTGTCCACCTTGCCGCGGTGCTGGGCCGGCGTTCTGGCCACGGGCGCGGGGCTGCGGGCGCTCGAGTGCCTCCGGGGCCGGGCCGGGGTCGGGGCCGGCGCCGGCGCCGCCGCCGCCGCGGAGGCCGAGGCCGGGCCGGCGCCGCCGTCCAGGGCGCGCCTGCCCGGCGGCTGCTCGAGCTTGTCGCTGCCGCTCAGTTCATTCGTCGGCCTGTCCTTGTAGTCGTCGTTGTTCTTTTGCAGTTCTTCTTTCAGAATGCCCAACGACTTCCCCTGCGGCTCTGGAAGCGCAGGAAGCCAGAGCTCCTCGTTAGTTGTTTTGTGCTTACACTCGTCGCCGGTTTATACATTCGCTACATACCCGTGCTAGCTTGTTTTTAAAAGTTTATACCATCTGTCAAAATGTTGACTATAAGTATAAGTAGGTATGTCGCGTCGTGTGCAGTGCGCCGCCCGGCGCCGGCGCCCCCGGGTGCAGGGAGCGCCTGCGGCGGAGCGCGACTGACTCCTATTTGATGATTCGATTTACACATCGATCTGAGCCTTATAAACGTTGTTTTTAAACAATACAGTTAACCAATGCGTAAAATACTCAGTTGACTTCGCGCCGGCATGCGCTTATTAATAAGTCGGGCCGTTATAAATATCGACTGAACTTTAAACAGTGTCTGTGAATGAAGCCCTGCGACCTAGGCGTGCCCTGCTGCTTCACCCGCTAACCAAGTATCGCTAAGCTGTCTCCATGCCCAGTTTCATTCGTGTCCGCCGAGCTGTTGCAATGTAAACAAGTGACGCTCGCGACGAAGCAGTCATAGCTCAGTGACGGTGCGACCTGACGCAGGTGTCGGTTCAGGTCCTGCAGGCATACCTTATCGTATCGTTTACTTGCTACCAGTGGACTCTGGTTAGTTCCGGCTTGGAGCCCCAGTAGGCGCTGACTCACCGCGGTGGAGCTGGGCGGCGGCGGCGGCGGCGGCGGCGAGCGCGCACACGAGCAGCATCGGCCTCGGTTTCAACATCACTACGATAAGTTTAACGACGCGCCGTAAAAACTGTATTTACTTTACTGGCGCACATTACCCGCGCCTGCACGCGGCTCGAGCCGCCGCGCCGGGCCCGCCCGCGCGCGATACAAACAGCGGGCAGTAGGTACTAAACGAGCTCTCTTTATTGTAATAAGTAAGGAGACGAACAAGTCGTGCCGGTGAGCCACCGCCGGCCCGGGACAGCGCGTCTGAGCCGCGAGACGCCGGGACATGCCTGCGTCGGCGCTCGTCGCTCTAACAGTTTAGACGCTCTGCGGCGTCTCCCGGGCGCGCCCTTCAAAATGGAACACGTGGAAGTAACGAGACCTCGAAACGCAGATAGTTAGAAGCCTCTCATGGTCCCGGATCTTCACAGCATCACAGAAGATCCAGGTCTACACTTGTATAGAGAGGTCCGTCCGCACGCGCTCGGAGAAGTTTGCCTCTGCCTCCAACTACAAATTTGTATTATTTTTATTTGGTTCATTCAGCGTATATAAGCATCACTGAGTTCCGGTTTGAAGGGCGCTGCAGCGACATTGCAGGGCTGGAGAGACTGTCGACCGTCTCAAGGCAACGAGCGCCAAAGCAGCGACGCCCTGCCCTCGGCTCGGCGGCCCCGAGTTCTGGAAGCTGGATGCGACCGCGTCAGTCGCGCCGCGGCGCGCGGGGCTCCCCTTCGAGGTCGGAGGGCAGCGCCAGCTGCGTGCGCGGGGCTTCGTCCGTCATGTACTGGCGACGCGCGCTCGGCAGCCGGAACTCCGGGAACGGCTCGTCGCCGAGGTTGATGATGGCGACTCCCTTCTCCCCCTCTTCCTGCAGGAAGCGCCGGTATCCCCCCGAGCCCATGCGCCGCGAGCCCCCAGGAACCTTCACCTGCATCGATCACGAATTTCACTAGTCTCTTCAGTCATTCTCGACAATACCGTCCTTACCTTCGGGTTGGTGAGCTGTGATACATACACTGAGTAACAAGGAGACCTGACTGACAGGCTAGGTGTGTGACCGCAGCTCACCTGGTGCCGAGTAATAGATCTAGGATGGGAACTAGTCTCCAGCGGGTGCCGGGTCACACTTCGCGCCGCCAGCCTGACTCATTTTAGAGTTTTTTACGTTTTTTGTGGAGTGGGGAGAGCGTCGCGCGGCAAGCTGGATCTGTTGCGATGTGAGCGGTACAAATTTTGGCGTTACTTGAGATGTACTTAGTCACTACGCTGTAACAGATCTCGACCTGGAGTCCGGCGGGCGGGACGTTAGCTTACGGTCTCGCACTAGAAGACCTGCGAGGCGCGGCACACGACGTGTAAACGTTTGCCACCTTGTATTACCCCGGCCGCGGTGGAGAACAATATGTTAGTAAAGTGCGAAGCAGAGCCTCTCGCTCACCTTAAACACCTTGTACTTGGGATGCGCCGTGGTGGCGGGGAGCTCCCCGGCGGGGGGCACGGGGGGCATCGGAGGCGCGGGGCGCGCGGCGCGGCGCGTCAGCAGCCCGTCGTCCATGTAATAGAGCAAGTCGGTTTTGTCGGGCGCGGCGTGGTCGCTGTCCTCGCCGTACCCCGAGTCCAGGAGCGGCCCGGCCGCCGGGGGCTCCTCGGGCGGAGGGAGCTCGACGGCGCGCGGGATGTATATCTCGTTGACGAAAGGCAGGAGAGCGGGGCTCCGCTGCGGCGCGGGCGCCGGGGCGGGCGCGGCGCGCGGCACGTCCTGCTCGTGGCGGGCGGGCAGGTCTTCCGACTCGGAGGTCATGTAGTCGTAGTTGTCAGTCATCAGCTGCCGCCGCAGCGACGCCAGCAGCTCCGCCGAGCCGGCGCCGCGGCTGCGCGCCTCCGCCACGCCTGCACACACGACGCGGCGGCTTCAGGCGCGTGGGAACTCGCTACAACTAATATATTTTTGTCCTAAAATTGCAAGATATTTTTGGTGTTTATTATATCCCTCCATTTCAATAAATACGGAAAACACATGACACTACAATATTGATATAGTTTAGACGTAAGTTCCCCCGGGTCGCCGGGAGAGAGGCGGGTCGCGTGCTGCCGTCTTATCCAAACTCATCAGGCGGAGAGCTAGGCGTCTACTTCATCGAATGTTTAGCGGGGACACGCGCGGCTAGCGCGCGAGCCGCAGCGCCCGGACCGCCCGCGCCGCGTGATGCTGTACCGGCGGCGGCGGCGCGCCGCATGCGGGGAAGTAGAGCATATTAGCATAAAGTGTGTTTGCATGGTTTTACTGCGTGGTCCGCCTGGCGCCGTGTCAGGAGCCGGAGGCGTGGGGCCCGGCCGCGCACCGAGCCCGGGCGTGTGCCGCGGCTCGCCGTCGACCAGGCCTCCGTGGCCGGCCGCGGCGAGGAGCGCGAGGAGCGCGAGGGCGGCACGGAGGGCGCGGGGCGGCATCACGACATCACGACTCGCCGCGACACCCTGCACCGCTGCAGCGCGTGTGTGTCCGTCGTCGCACCGCGGTAGCGCCCGGCAGTACACGAGGCGCGCGCGTGTCTGCGCCGGCATGCCCGCCTGCACTCGCGGCCGCTAGTTCACTGCGAATTTTATGAACGCTTCGTATTTTATAAACGATAAATAAAAATACCTTTTGTAACGCGCACGAGGTTACAGTATACTCGTAGTCTGCGTGCGACTATCGACTCGTCTGTCCGTAAACAACGACGTGGTCGAGGATGCAACACTCTGACAAGATTTAAATTGCAATTTGAGTGATTCTCTCGCCGATACTGCAACACTGTCGGCCATCGGAACTGTAAAACTCGTCTTGAAATAGAGAGTGTGATCAACCCCAGAGCGTGATCAATGCAGGGAGTCCTCAATCAACCCTGGGTGGTCCTCGCCACCCGTCATCATCACGTCATCTAGGCATCAAATTAAAAACTATCAAATATTTTGCGTAGAAAAAGAGGGTTTTTACAAGGGTGACAGACTAGATGTGCAGAACTCTGCCACGGTGTAGAGCGGGGCGTGCCCGCGCGCGGCGACTAGCGAGGTTATCGCTCATTTCTCGCGCGGCTATAAAGTTTTATTCAAATCTACGCGAGAAATTGTCGTTTTGATACATTTTTGTTTTCTTTATGCGGCATTAATCGCGGTTGCTTACGTTGGATACTCTGACTATAGTTTCGGTTACGATCCCTTATAAAAAGGCCGAGAATAGAGCTCTTTCCATAGTCGCTTGCTGAGCGACTGGTGGACTGTCCCCGCTGTGAGTGTCCACGCTTCGGCTCCGTAGGTCATGATAGGTGGACAGCACTGGTTAAAGACTCATTACTCAACTTAACATAGTTATTATACTCCGCCAAACAAGACAAAAGCTGCAGTAAACTGGAGCGTTAACGCCTGTGCTGCATTTCATAGCAATCCGCGCGGCCTCGTCGTTTGAAATGTTTTTTCTATCTAGTATCTCAACATTTTCGTAACCACAACCATAACCTGATGATATTGAAGCAAAGGCAGTGATAAAAATAAAACTATTTATTACAATATTAAAGCCGCATTTTTAGACTTGACTTGACAGGCGCGTGCACTCGTGCAGCATCGGCGTCCATCCTTTGATCAATTCCACAGATGTAGACCTCGTAGCTGCTACGCCGTAGCACTACACCAGCTGGAGCGCTACGAGCCGATTTGTCTAGTGGTCTGGTCGACTCCCACGGCATGTCACTTCTAAAATCATGTGCGTATTGTCGCTAGCTTCTAACTTTGAAGGAAGAAGTCGCGAAGTAACACACATCTGTGAGTTGTCGATACTCTGAACCCATCAACCCGCACTTGGCCAGCGTGACTGGGGCCTGACCCTTCTCACGCAGTTCATAGAGACAGCGCTGAGCGGGCCGCAGTGCGGCGCGGCGCGGCTCTCCCGCGTACCTACAGTAAGTTTTTAATGCGAGCAGAACCAGGAGAGCCGGCTCTTGTAAGTGCGCCATTAGCGCGCGGGGCGGCGGCCGGGGCTCCGGCGGCAGTCGGGGCGGAGGGCCCTCCACTGCTTCTTTGAATGTTATTCGTAAGCACTCGCTGCGCCGAGTGCGCGAGTCCACGGCCGCGCGGCGCCGTGCGACGCGGGGACGTGACGGCTGGGCGTCGGGCGTCTCGTGTCGCGGCTCCCGTGGAAGTTTGTCCATGGAAGAGAATGGCAGCAGAGGCCTCGGGCAGCGGACTCCTAGGGGTCCATTGCTCGACGAGAGTAGATCCTGAAGTGGAAAATAAAGAGGGATGGAGGTTTCCATCCCTCTTTTCCTGGAAGTTTCCAACAGCATCCCTAACAGGGAGGGGTCCCGGGAGAGCAGTGCCGACGAGACCGCGGATGCCAGCTAGGAGCACACCAGGGTTTTTAATGGCGTACCGTTACCGTGGCGGACGGTTCCTACAAAACCATCCCGCGATATCCATTAAAGATTTCCCTGGAAAAAAGGAGCGGCCGGGGGTGAATGGAGCCGCGCGGTCACGGTTCGCGGCGCTAACGAGCGGCCGCGCGGCTCCGACGCCTCGCGCCTCTACACGCACTACTTGCTTACATGTTTACTTATTTAATAACTAGAGCGACAGAGGCGCACTCCGCAGGTGCGCGAGCCCGGCACGGAGCCCGGCGCGGAACCCGGCGCGGCGCCGCCCCGGTGCTCCTACATGTTCCACTGAATACGTGCGAGTGTTTTTCGGTTCAACGTAACAGTTTGTGCGCTAAAGGATGTGGGTTCGTGTGGTGTGTGTGGATGTGGGTGGGCTCCCGTCCATCTTCAGAGCGCCTGGGCCCGCGGGCCTCGCTTACAACTTCTATTATTTAACTGCAGTTTGCTTGTTTGGGTTCGCCTGTAAGCTGCGGACCAATAATTGGATTCTAGGAAACCGGGTATCAATCGGACTGAAGCCGGACACGCGCGCCGCCATCGCCGCGGTGTGCGTGCGCGGTGTGTGTGTGTGTGGCACTCGACATAATCACGACTCGACGCGGCGCTTGTATCAAGCTACGAGCGCGCGCGGGTGAACAGAGAGCATGTTTTTCGTTTTGCACGGCGGCGGCGGCGGCGGCGCGGCGGCACCCGAACCGAACCTAACAAGTTTTAGTGCGTTCCGAGCGAGCGCTGCGCTCGCAGTCAGGTGAGCGTCTTGATGAGATACATTCATTCCATTTCACTGCCAAACGGAAAAACATTGAAAAGGAACTTTTTTCCTTGTATTAAATAGATAATTACAATCTAGACATTTTTACCATTGCAGCGATACACGGAACTTTGAGCAGCAAAGCAAAGTCCAGCGCTGCTTTGCCGCAATTTAGTTTAAAAGTGCTCTCGGAGTGAAAGGATTTGTCACGCGACCGTGGCGTGTCTGGGAACGCTCCACTCTCCAGTGACCACCGACCCGTGTTGCCATCACTGTTGGCATCTGTGCGTTTGAGGGGGGACGTGACAGACATCATGTTGGCGTGACTAGACACTTTGGCGTGGAAAGTAGACGGTTGATCTACAAATCATTACAATTTTTATCTCGATCTAGTTTTTAAAAGGCCCCGCTGCCGGCCATGTGTTGGCGCACTCGGCTCGGCTCGCAGTTCGGGGAACAATCGCGCCGGGCTCGCAGTTACCGACTAGTTTTTGTGTCGGATGCGAACACGGTCGTTCCAGTGGCGATCTGTGTCACTCCGCTGTACCGGCCGTCCGACACTCGCTCGCCGCACCGCGCCTGGCTGGCGACTTTGAGCTGGCGACACAGGCGAGACATAGTGTCGACAGAATACATACAAAATACGAAACAAAACAACACAATAAGCGTGTGTCGCGTCTCAGCATAACTGCTGAATCTTGTAGTTGTAAGTCGTGCAACTTTGTTCATGCTAATTCTGATAGATGGCGCTATTTTAAGTCGCAAATGTACAGAAAGACCTTTTTGTGGTTGACAGACTAACTGTTTGTACACAGCTCATCTGATGTTAAGTGACCGTGTGCTCGAAGATGCTAAATACACCTGCAGGCGTACCATGAGGTTTTACGTTTCCATCCAATTGCGGGGCAGTTCAGTTTAGGTACCTAAACTGTCCCGCTTTATTTCATACTATGAGCATGTTAAAATTGGATCGCAACTACATCGCTAGCTCTTCAAAGAACGAACGATACTTGTCTCTGGCTCCAATACTGTCCCGCTACCGAAGAAAAGGACAACGCTATACAAAAGTATAATTGTATCTCGTGTGAAAAATCTGTTCCGAAATTGTGATTGTCGGGAAGTATCGGTTTTCTTAATGTTTTATAATGATATGATATTTTAAGGTGAAATATTACTTAATACTATATTGCACTACAGCATAATTATTAACATGTTTTATTTTTACGATTACGATTATTATCATTTACTTAAATTCCAAAAAAAAACTTTATTCTAAACAGAGAAACAATTACGACTCTTTGTTTCGGAACACACCTAATAAATACTTTTTTTTTCATTATTCATCTGCGAATGACAGCAAAAAGGTTGTTCAGATTTTTTTTCTTTGGTTTTGGCGTTGCGTTTTAGCATTTGCCAGTGTCAAATATTTATATATTTTCAAGTTTAAATAAGTGTCCTCGTAGCTAAAGTTATAGTCAAAGTCCAGTCTTGGTCAAGTATAGTCCGCGTCAGTCAAGTCCAGTCATGCTTTAGTAAAGTAGTGGTGACTTTACTATAAAGCTTCGATGGAGTTTTGGAAGCAACACGAAAAGTCATGTTTCACCACATTATATCATTTTCCCACACTCGCGCTTGTGATTCAGCACTTTATGAATAAAACACCACCATTTTTATGCATAAACACTCGTCAAAACACAAGTTTTGAAAAAAAAAAATACAACGGGGCGACACGACTCTTTCCGCGTTCCCGCCAAAACTCAAAAATTTAGATTTCTAATAATATAATATAACTCAAAGGTCGAAATAAACCAAACAAAACTGTTTTGTGGTTACAAATTTATATTATTGACATTGTCAATAATAATGTCGTTAGTATATTTATAGTTTTATATTACTTATGTACCTATGTATTTCATGAGTTTTTTTTTCGAATAGTTTGTTGTTATTGTAAATCAAAATTGTTCTTACAGACAGCCCTCAGAACGCTTATGAAGGGTAAATTACGCTCAGTTAGAGCAGCTGTGGGAATTACTCCATAGAAATCAAGTAATTGCTTTAGGGTTCAATAAGCGCCTACAGTTGAGGCAGCACACCCGCCGCTTTTGGGAGGAAGCAGCATCACGTTTAAACTCCCATGGGCATGGGGCTATTAAAGATATAATATCAAGAAAATTCACAAATTAAATAAAAGCATACCAAACGGTCGATATTTATTAACTTTTTATTGAATCGTTATTTTGACAACTCGGCGGTACAGTTTAGGTGCAACTAACGTCTCATGGTACGAATTGAATGAACGAAATGCCGTTTTCTGACAAGTTTGCGATGATGTTTATGTTTCGGCGGACAAAGATGGCGGCGACCTAAACTGTCCTGCTATAAGGACCTCATGGTACGAATTTGCCAAACGGTTCAGTTTAGGGCCTATACTGAACTGCTCTAACACCTCATGGTACGCCTGCTGGCTTGGAATAGAACTGGCTCTCAAAAAAAATGTTTTTCACTGGCAGCTCTAACTCATTGTTAGGGTTTGAACACACGCCCTTCGGTGTGTGAGCTCACCGCGCTAACCACTGGACTATCATCACTACAAAATTGCTACCTTTATTAAAAAATCTTTGATTACCTGGGAGAAGTAATTTTGGAATTCGAACACATACTTAGCTATGTTTATTACCGCGGTGACAACCGCAGAATGAGGGCAGGACACCGCGGTGACAACCGCAGAATGAGGGCAGGACACCGCGGTGACAACCGCAGAATGAGGGCAGGACACCGCGGTGACAACCGCAGAATGAGGGCAGGACACCGCGGTGACAACCGCAGAATGAGGGCAGGACACCGCGGTGACAACCGCAGAATGAGGGCAGGACACCGCGGCGACAACCGCAGAATGAGGGCAGGACACCGCGGTGACAACCGCAGAATGAGGGCAGGACACCGCGGTGACAACCGCAGAATGAGGGCAGGACACCGCGGTGACAACCGCAGAATGAGGGCAGGACACCGCGGTGACAACCGCAGAATGAGGGCAGGACACCGCGGTGACAACCGCAGAATGAGGGCAGGACACCGCGGTGACAACCGCAGAATGAGGGCAGGACACCGCGGTGACAACCGCAGAATGAGGGCAGGACACCGCGGTGACAACCGCAGAATGAGGGCAGGACACCGCGGTGACAACCGCAGAATGAGGGCAGGACACCGCGGTGACAACCGCAGAATGAGGGCAGGACACCGCGGTGACAACCGCAGAATGAGGGCAGGACACCGCGGCGACAACCGCAGAATGAGGGCAGGACACCGCGGTGACAACCGCAGAATGAGGGCAGGACACCGCGGCCGGGACGTCGAACAAAATGAGGAAAACGAATTTTAAAGTTTTTTGTGTTCAATTTTTACAATTACAAGAAAAATATGAAAATTCAAATTTGTGTTACATTAACATGTAAACGGTTTCCGCGTACGGCACAGCGGCGGCGCGGGGGCGGCGTGGGGGTGATGCGGGGGCGGCACAGCGGCGGCGCCGCGCTGGGTTAATAAGCTTTTAATTCGCGACATGGTGGAATTGAGTCGGACTTTGTCGCGCATTTGTCAAATACGATTTCAATAACGCAATAAAATGTTTATCGATGCAGGTTCGATTGTTGGCGCGCTGGAACGCGCTGGCCACGGGCTGCGGGTACTTTGCAGGCATTTACTGCGGATGGGTTTAATATCGAAGACATGGGAGCTTTTCAGAGACCGTTTAAATATTGCAGCCCGACTGCCGCACTCGGTTTCTTCTAGGCAAGCGTGCTTCGTCGAAGCGGCACGTGCACGCACGCATTCCGCCTGGAAGCCCGCGTGGAAGGCATATTACATATTACATTAATAGAAACCTACAATTGTTTATTTCCCGTTATACGCGCACCCAGCCTTCTGCTTGTTCTTTTATCTACTTCATCCTAAAGTTGTCTAAAAGGTATAGGTACCTTTAGCGATAAGGCCGTCAGTTGTATTTAGTGTTATTTCTATGTTATTATGTAAACAATCTTTGGTACGAACAATAAACGGTTTGCCTTGTACAATGTACATAATATAGCATGCATTGCAATGGTTAGTAATGAAATCAATTTAATGATTTATGTAACAGTGTTCCTGCGAGCGACGTGCGCGCCCGAGGCCCGCGGCGGCGGCCGGGCCTCCGCGCGCCTCGGTACTCCGGTCGGGTGTAGGCTCGGTTCCCGCACCCGACAGGCGCTCCCAGCCCTGTCGGCGATAACACGAGAAGCGTTTTAGCGCAGCGTGAGACCGCAGCGGCGCCGCACGACGCCGCACGACGCCGCACGACGCCGCGACACGTCCGGGACGCGTCCCACGCTCGTCACATGTGACGAGAGCACTCCGAGGCTGGCTAATGTAAGAACACGTTTCCCTTTTGTTTTGATTTGCGGTTTCTAGCGTTCTGGGCGCGCCAGCATCCATCTTCTACTAAGGATAATATTTAACTAAAATATTTTAATTTTGTGATAGGCACACAAAAAAATTACGAGCTTAAAGTCTTTAGACTAAAATTTGGATATGTATTGCATGAATAATGAGGCATATTGAAATAAAGCAAATGTTAAAAAACTATAAATAATGAAAGGACACTACACCGGCCGGAGCCAGGCAGCCACCTACAATATCATCTAGTTTAATTTTATTCAGTAGGATGACGTCGCGTGTTTTGTTTTCCTGTGAGTTTACGATCTTGCGACTTAGTCCTGAACTGCCGCCTTCCGGCTCCAGCGTCTGATGATGATGAAACCATCTTCATCATTCATGATCAGACGATGATGAAATCACAGGAGCTCCATAACAGAATAAGGTAACCGAGCCGAGCGCGCGCTAAGTGGAATGGAGTCGCTTTCTGAGTTTACAGTTTACAGAAGTTTGACAGGAATTTGCGTATTACTGCAGTTTGACGCGCCGCCGCCGGAGGCCTGCGGAGCCCTCGAGGAAACAATGCCGGTGGACGATTAGCGAAATGACTCCGAGGTATGACGCCCTGCTACACAAACATTTCAAGAAAAATATTTTTTAATTATTAAAAAGCATCGCGGGACTCCCCCGAGAGCGACTAATTCAAATGGAGGTATTTATTTCTGGTTAATTATTTGAAAGCCACCCCGCCCCCGCCGCCGGCGACCCCCCGGGGCCCTGCGAGAGCGAACAGTAGCCGATGTTAGCTGCGTGTGCGGGAACCGATCCTCGACCGGACGCGGGGCGAGCGCTTCATTTGCGGCTTGAAGGCGCCCAGATCTTATTTACTGGAGAACACTCGGGCAGCGTGGTACTGTTTAGCGGTTCGTACGATGAAACTGGAATCAAACCGAGGGAAATCAGTCACTGCGCGCTTCGGGGGTGGGGGACAGGGGGGGGGGGGGGATATAGAAATTATTGTTGTTCACGGTTACAAAAAGAAAAATTGTCGTAATCTGACAAAATATTTTCCGAACGAGAAGTGAAGGCGGCAGGCCGCCGCGCGTGTCCGCGCGGGGAGCCGGGTAGGCCTCCGAGACGTTTAGCTGAATTACTTTTCCGGAACAGGTGGCGGAGCGAGTTCACCTGGCGGGATGGGGAGTTAGTTATTGTAAGTATTACTCATTTATTTGAGTCAATTTTTGTACATGTACGTTGTGTAGAACTTTCAAACATACATTTTGCAATTAACGTGTCGTGTACTTTTTTCTTTCTTTTTCTAAATAAAATTATCATATTAAAACGCGGCCAAAATCCAAAACAATACGACAAATATCGGCCAATAAAGTTTCTGCGCCGCTTAACATCTGACGCGAAGAATAATTTGGGAGGCATCGCCTTTCCCGGGTCAGCAGGCGGGTTCACCGAACTACGCAACTAAATCATTTCGTTTGACAAATTCCGAATCCTGGACTCGGCACAGAAACGACAGGAATATCAATGTTCGAGAACAGAACTCGTCTGCGCGGTGTTGTGATCCGCCTCACCAGCGCGGACCCACGCCACGCCCCATTTCTTTTTAAATTGCTTCATCAGATAAACTTAAACCGGTTTATCAAACCAGATTAAATTTCTCAGCAGCTCGTTCATCGCGCTTTGGCGTAGCAAGACAAAAATAAATCGTAGCAAGCTACGACGATGTGCTACGGCAGTGTGTACGACGATACAGGCGCCTACTATAAAGCCTACGCCGTAGCAGGCGACAATTTGACGTATAACAGTATTCAAACCGCAACTTGGTACTCTCTAGTAAGTACTCTGCTGGCTACCACATGAGATGAAAATCACACCAACAAGCATTTAAGAGTATGTTTTGACAGTCAAAGTTCTCATTCCAGAGTAAGTGTGTTTACCATTTTTAACCACACCATCATTTAACATCAGATGAGCTGTGGTCAAACACCTAGCCTGACAAAAATTGTCGGGCTGACGTTCGTAATTAAAATAGTTGCAAATGCCCCATATAAGATTTCATGCGACCGTCCCAAGGCGGCCTAAACGGGCCCGAACCGGCCCGAACCGGCCCGAACCGGCCCACGCACAGAGGACAATGCTCAAAGGGTCGCTGAAGAAATAATAGAGCGGCGCGTCCTCGCAGCGATCGCAGCATCATGTCGCGGGCGGACTCGGGGCAGGAACTTAATTTCATTACTCATTACATAATTATAATTATTTTATCTATCATTTATTTTCTTCTGTTCTGGAGTGGAGACCGCGAATTGGCAAACGTAGCGTGGGACGCCCTACGACTCCATGAAGTGACGATATACGTAGGACAGCTGGCGGTGGAAGGGAAGCGAAGAGCCAAAGATCGGGCCGAGTGGCGTGTCTTAGGAGGGGTGTATGTCCAGCAGTGGACTTCGATAGGCTGATAATGATGACATTTTCGAGCAACTCTACTACTGTTTCCAGTACCACACCGAGATCTAGATGTCGCCACTCTACGTCATCTACGTCGGCCGCGTTTCGGTAGTGACTCGTCAAGTCAATAGATGGCGCTTCATTTTGAGGGAATTTTCGTTTCTTTGTGACGAGAATGCGCAGTGTTAGCAACTTTTTTACATATAAACAATGAAATGTTCAAGAGCTTCGAAAGTCATCAATTGTTTGGGCGGCGCGGCAGCGTAGTACAAGTAGAAACCGTCTGGATTCGCACGCGGAGGTTTTGTGTTCTTAGCGCGCACTTGTCTTTTTTTTGAGTCGTGCCGTTTCAAATAGCGCAGGAAAACATCGAACACTACTGTCTCCATTTGAATGTTCTCGACAGCGTGTGTAGTTTCCGAACCTGCACTTGACCGCTGCCATGCTCGACACCAGCCCAGCGGTGAGACATGTTATAAAGCAGGGCTACTCTGGTATCCTTTTTTAGTATAACATTATTGTGTACCTGATGTAAAACTGGATGGTTCGGTTGATGCATCTAGATTGTTCACCGGAAACAAATCATTTACTTAATATACTTTTTAATTATAGAACCTCACATAGTATTTTGTTGATTTGTTTTTTAATTTTTAACCTCCGACGCAGTAACGACGGTGTTATATGTTTGACGTGTCTGTGTGTGTGTCTGTCTGTGGCATCGTAGCTCCCGAACGGATTTGATTTGATTTTTTATTGAAATGCGAATTAGTCACGAGTTTTCTTAGCTTTGTTTAATGAAAATCGGTCCAAGATGGCCGCCGCCACAAAATGGCGGATTACATATTTTTTCACAACTCCCTCAATATGGGCATCAAATGAAAGGGCACTGACTTGTAGAATACTATACACACGTCGGGGGGTTTTTAAGTTTTTAATTGACCTTGTGTTACATTATATTTTGGCGGGAACCATTACAGAGTTACGCACCCGTCCGACGGGGGCAGGCCGTGAGCCGGCGCCGGCGGCCCTAGTCCGTCCCTGCGCGGTTTCCAGCGTAACGCGTAGTTTGTACGCGGTCCCTCGTTTTGCTTCGGCGCGAGTCCGCTGATGCGGATTTCAGTGAATTTGAATTGAAGCGCTGTTTTTATGCGCCGCCACGATTACTTCGGAAATAAGCTATTTCAGTATTTTCAGTGTACGCGCGCCAACCTCTCCGCAGCGCAGCGAGGGCGCCAGCGTCGACACTCCGGAACGACACTCGACTCTTTCCCGGAACATGCTCAGTTTGGTCTTTTATCCGACTCTCAGCACAAGTCGGTCGCGTTGTTTCGGCCCGGGACGCGGGAGTTTTGTTTCGTAGATTAGTTCAGACCGCGTCCCCTGCGTGTTTTTATTCCAGCACGTGACCGTACCTAGCGGCGTGATGGGAAGTTTGCGCGTGGGGCGTGGGGCGTGGGTGGAAACTTGCCTGTTTTGAATAGAATTTAACGACGGAATGAGCGAGTCATTGGTCTCATAGAAGACTGTACAAAGTTTCAGGGTTCTTGAGAGATGCCCTGGACTTTTTTTGTTACTCAAAGTTCCGAGTAGTGCTGTAAGGATCATGGGCAGGCGTTATCTCTTACCATCAGGAGAGTTAGTGATGTTAAGTGACGGTGTTGATCGAAGACGGTAAGCGCACCTAGCTTAGGTAGTCGGGATAGAACTGGTTCTCTAGTGAGGCTATCCGGTTACACCGTTAGATGCTTGGCGGCCGATTTTCAACTTGAGGGTGGTAGCTAGTCAGCCGAGTACCAGACCACCATGCTATGGTTCCTTTACCGGCAGCTCGAGGTCTTTGTTGTGGTCGGCGTGTGATCTTCGCCAACTACCGAGCTATCATCGCTACAAAAAAGACTACGGTGTCTGCGCGCGTGTCCTACCTAAAACTTCGTCAAAACGCGACCGCACAGCAGTTCGTGTTCAGTCCTGCCGGCTCGGGCCCTAACCTATTCTGCATCCTTTGCTTTAACCTTTTAGCTTAGAACTGCTATTTGTTTATACACGTACAATATGCCTGTATTTCGTTATCCGCTGTTTCGTGACTCGATCCCTACATGTTCTCAAGAAGTTAAAAGTTTCTTTTGCCGCCGCGGCGCAGCGTCGCTCTCGTCATCGTGCGCGCGGCGCGCCACTATATCTACACTAATATTGTAAAGAGGAAAGATTTGTATGTCAGGACCGATTTCAAACATTCTTTCACCGTTGGGAAGCTACGCTATCCCGGGATGACATAGGCTACTTTTTATCCCTGTACTCCCACGGGGATGGGAACTACGCGGGTGAAACCACGAGGCGTCCGCTAGTTTTACATAAAAACGTTCACGTCCACTATTTAAAAAGCAATATCGCAAGCGGATAGAGCCCTCGTTAGCCGAGTTCCAAGAAAGAAGCTCGCGACGTTACCCGGGACAGCGCGGCGGCGCTCCCTGGAACCCCTTCATTAGCAGACATGTTTAGAAAAAACGTGGAGAGCGCGTCTGGGTCCCGTACACCGATACAATATTGATTGGTTGTCCTACAAGGAACATTGGAACGGAATACTAGAGATACAGTTGTGTAAACCACTTGATTCTTTATTTTCTTACGCAATAGAGATACATACAAGCAAGCATCCCTTCCGATGGTAAGAAGTCACCGTAGTCTATGGACAAGTGCAATTATGATATTCTGTCAGATACTTGGAAAACGGTTACTGGAATTTTTTTATTGCATTGTGAAAATCTGACTGATCAGTGGGACAGGCGCGGGACGCGCGACAATTCAGGTCTTGACGATGTTTTTTCTGACATGTAACTCATTAGAATATATTTTTAAATGACATTGTATCCACTTTTGACTTTTTATTTGCTTCGGCGACACACCGACACACCGACACACCGACACACCGCGGAACCCTAATAAACATAATGAAATACGTGTCTCGTTTCACAGAGATGATGTAAAAGTGATGCAGAGCTCGAACACAACTTCTTGGAACAACTTGAAGTCGATTTTTAAATATTTACTTTGATACACACAGCGGTGCTGCGGTGCTGCGGTGCTGCGGCGCTGCGGCGCTGCGGCGCTGCGGTGCTGCGGCGCTGCGGAGAATGTCCAACGTAGGTAGTGTGAAAACTAACACTACTTACTACTAACTAATTACAGTTAGAACACAAATGACTGATTACATAATAAAATTAGAATAAAAAAATTGCAATCAAATCAATTAATGATAATATTCAATATGTCAAAGATAATTAATAAAATGTCAATATGGATATAAAATAAAAAATGTCAAACAGAAAAAAATGTACATTATGTCAAAATTTAAATTAATTACCAAATTTGTCATTTAGATACTCGCAAACTCCACAATAAGCTTTAAATGTAAACACAGAGAAAACACAAGTTTTCAAAACTATACAATGCAATAACATGATTTCAGCGTTTTCGACAAAACAGAGATATTATGGTGACGAGTCAAAGTAGTAAGTTTTATCTTTGGTTAGGGCTCCGGAGCGCGACGAGCGCCTCGAGCCAACAATAGTCTCCAGCATCTGTCGACTGACAGCGCTGTCATTCGATAAGCTAATCTGATCACATATTAGCAAATGCTCCCGGTTAGGGTCCGGCCACACCAGCGCCGCGCGGCCGCGAGCCGCGAGCTGCGAGCTGCGAGCTGCGAGCTGCGAGCTGCGAGCTGCGAGCTGCGAGCTGCGAGCTGCGAGCTGCGAGCTGCGAGGCGCCGTGCATTTGACACATAAACTGTGCAAGTAGGCTTTAAGTCAAAGTCAAAGTCAAAGTACGTCGCGTTGCGGCAATAAATATTGAACTAAGATCAAAATTTTTCAGACTAAGTAGAGTTTTCGATTGATGTTAGATTTCTTTAGTAGGAGGTTGTCTCGTGACCGGAACAGTAATGTTCACATACTACTGCTTGGTGGCTTGTCTGGTCTCATATTTCCCGCCGCTTGTGCAGCTCTAGTGCGGCCGGAGCTTTATCCTGGCAGGCGCGCCAGGTGCGCGGCGGCAAGTGTTTGTGTGCCGCCGCTGCCGTCCATCATTGTTAGCGGTTATTGTCGGCGCGCTCGCGGCGGCTGATTACTTATAATTGATCTGGCTGTTATTAAATTGGTTCCAATTACTGACGCGCGAGGATTTGGTACAACTATCGACTATAACCACATACTATCTAATTCAGGACGTGTGGCTCGGCGGCGGTTACTGACATCTATTTCCGCGTCTCGGCAGTATAACAGAAAAGTATGCCGTGACGGCAAACGGCGTGACGCTCTCTTATGCTGTCATGCCTCTTCTCAAGTTCCTAGTTTTCGATTATTTATGCCGGTTTACTCACGTCTAATTATGCCCCCAATTCCACCATCACCAATTTTTGCTTGTGTGAAGCAAGACGCGCGATTTGTACTCAGCTTTGACTCCTTGAAGAAGGTCATCGTTGGCCGAAACTATAGTCTGAGTATCAGACATAAGTGATCCCTCATAAATAATGTGTCAAACTATTATAAGCTTCCTGTTAGAGTAGACACAAGTTTGGATCCTGCGCGGGAAAGCTCGCTCGCTGGGGACTAGATGTCGCTGTAGTGTTCACCTTAACGCCAAAATAACACGAAACACGCACCCTAAGTGGCGCCATCTAGTTCATAGTTTCTAGCATGGCGCTAGAAATTGACCTAATTTACCGTTCTAACATTTGTTGTAAGAAATGATATATCTGTACCGACTAGAATAAGTTAACTATTCGTGATAACAGTTTCCAGGGGTTATCTTTCGTTGTCTACGTACGCTCTCCTATCTATCTATACTATTATAAAGAGGAAAGATTTGTTTGTTTGTTTGAATTGGCTCCGAAACTACTGGACCGATTTTAAAAATTCTTTTACCGTTGGGTATCCCCCGGTGACATAGGACACTTTTTATCCCTGTATTCCCACGGAAACGGGAAGTACGCGAGTGAAACCGCGAGGCGTCCCCTAGTGTCTTATATAATGGTCTCGGTTATAATCTCGATATGCAATCACGCGTGAAAGTGAATCTGTAATTAGTGCGCCGACCGCATTGATTACTACCTGCGCCGCGTGCGGCAGTAGTGCGGGTTCCGTGGCCGGCGCGCTGGCCGCGCTGACCGGCGGGCGGGCGGGTCGACCCGTACCGCCGGCGCCGGCGCCGGCCGGCAGCTCCTGCGAGTAGGCAGCTTTCTAGATGCTCGCTCCGTTAATATGTTACAACATAACTTACAAACAATAATGATACGCTTTGTGTTTAGGCTGGTTTTGACCTGTTCGTATAAGTCGCAAGTCACAGCTAGTCATGTGTGTGTAAAATGTGTATATATGTGGGGGAAGTATGACGGATGTGTTTAATGTTTATGTGAGTAAAGATTAAGGTGTGCGGAATGCATCTCGCTAACATTATAAATGTGAAAGGATGGACGGATGTTTGTTACTCTTTCACGCAAAAACTAATGAACGGATTTAGATGAAATTTGGTGTGGAGATAACTGAGACCCTGGATTAATACATAACCTTTGTATCTCGAAAACATGTAGCGGGTAACACTACGGGGTGCAGCTAGTTTATACTATTAAAAAGATGAAAGATTTGATAGTTTTTTTGTTTGTATTGAATAGGCTCCGAAGCTACTGGACCGATTAAAAAATTCTTTCACCGTTGGGAATCTACACTATCCCCGGGTGACATAAGCTACTTTTTGTCCCTGTATTCTCACGGAAAAGGGCACTACGCGGTTGAAACCGCGAGGCATCAGCTAGTTTGTAATAAAGTGAAATACCTGTTCCTAAAAATATACGTAAAAGCTGTT
Source organism: Biston betularia (assembly GCA_905404145.2). Lineage (NCBI taxonomy): Eukaryota > Metazoa > Arthropoda > Insecta > Lepidoptera > Geometridae > Biston > Biston betularia. Next base: position 8,318,191 of record FR989888.1, on the reverse strand, counting down.
TTACGTAAGGTTTATCCTCGAGACGTTCTGTTTTTTCCGGAGACAGAACCTCAAGAACTGTTTTAAGTATCTACTCGTGGGAGAGACGTCGCCGTCGCCCGGCGAGGCGTGCGGGCCGGCGCGGGCGCGGGCGCGGGCGCGGGCGGAATCTCTATCGCGCGGCAATCAATACGTGATTATCGCCGCATTAGTGGCCGCCGCCGGAGCCGCGAGATCTGCGAGATCTGCCTTCGCTGCCTCCAAGAATACACGAGCGCACAGGGAACCAGAAACTGGTGAAAACACACTATTCATATTATCTTATACTTGGTGGTAAGTTCCACCAAACTAACAAACCACGATTTTTGAACGTCTTGTGTCATGCTTGTCTGTTTGTATGTGTTGTGTAAATTGGCTTCTCCATACATTTGGTTGAGGGTAAAAGAATATAAAGGAGGAGGTTCTTAATACGTATGTTTTTTTTGTAAGTATGTCACGCGATAATTCCGCCAATTATGAATCGGTTTTGATGATTCTTTTTTTGTTTGGTAGACCAATGACCATACTTTGGAGGTGGTCCCATATAAATTTTACAGAAATCGATCGAGTGGTTTTAAAAAAATCGACCAATATCTAAAAACTGTATACATGGATGATATTTTGGTTTGGTCGGAGAGCTCGCTGTTTCGTTGGAGCAGCGCGTGTAGTTGGCCCGAGGGGCGTCTGTTTCGTTGGAGCAGCGCGTGTAGTTGGCCCGAGGGGCGTCTGTTTCGTTGGAGCAGCGCGTGTAGTTGGCCCGAGGGGCGTGGGGTCGGTTTTTTAAATTGTAAATTTGTGTTATGGAACTGTTAGTTTTATTTTCACAATTTAAGAGGTAAGAATAGCGTTTGAAAGCGCATAAGTGCTCCCAAACAAGTACATTAAATACCCGTTTGACAGAGTAGAGCTCGCGACCGAGCTGCGAATAGTACATGAATTCCGCTCCGCTGCGCTCCGCTGCGCTCCGCAGTCGCTCCGAAGCGGCTTCTGGCGCCGCGCAGTCTGCGCCCGCACTAACCCTCTCCTGTACGCTGGCACCGTTGACGTGCGGCTGCGCGAGGACAGGACTCGCGCCACTCCAAGCTAAATTAAACAGAGGTATGTAGACAAGGCTCTCATTCTAAACATAAATTGAACAATGTATTGGCTATAATTAAAAATAGCCAAAGTTGATCTTGGTATAACTCATGCATGATTACTCGAGATTGATTATATCGCGTACTCTGACTACGGTTTTGGCCAGATTCTACGGCCTTGTTCAAGGAGTTAAAATTGAGTACAGCGCGCGCGTGGCCTCGTGGACACAGAAACGCGTGCGCGGGCGCGAACCTGCCGAGTGCCGAGACCCTGGCTATAAGAACATATTTATATATTCTCCGAAACTTCTTCATCGTAAGGTTGCTTGTAAGAGATTGCTTTTAGCAATAAGCCCGCCATTTTTTATGTGACTTGGTAAATGTAAACGTAATTCTCACGTTGAGGCGAAGTAGAGTATAGATGGCGATTACTCGACTGCTCAAATAAAAGGAGCGTTTTCACGTTTGTGAGTTAATTCCGCCTGAACAGATTTAGATGTATCGTTAGAATCTTTACATCATCACTAATGTCACAGCCTATTTTTATATTTTTGAAAAAATCTAATAAGCATTTCAAGCTTCGTGTTCGCCAGGTAATCACGGAACGCGAGAGGATCGGAGGCTGTTGTTCTGCCACTCATCTCATCTCAGGCGCTAATCCTTTCACAATACGGATAAGCAGCGCGCGGGCTCACCTGTTGTCTGCCTCATACGAAGCATGCCGACATACTTACATACATACTCGTACATACACATGTAGCGCGGATTCAACACAAAATATTATTTTAAAAACACAACCCTTCCTTGGCAGTCGAGTAAAAGTATATAGCTTAAAAGTAGTGTACATTCGTTTTTATTTCATGGCCATCCTCTCAGCAGCAGGACGTCTGGGGAGATACCATCTCAGTACCGGATATTTTGTGACCAAGCAGTAGTGTGTAAATAAACTCAAAAATTTCTGTGTTTCGCTGCAATGGCCACTGACATGTTATCTCTTACCATCTGGAGAGCGTTTTGTTCGGCTCATTACATTATACGTTAAAAAAAACTTGCAGACTGGAAGTACAGCTCGTGAAGGGAGAACATCACAGAGAAGTGGGAGGAGTTAGGGCTCCTCGCGTGTCCTGCGCGGGGCTCACGGCTTCCCCAGCGAGCACATTCAGCGGAGAAAGTTCACAAAATTAATTAAAACAAATATCGATGATAAATATTTGTTTCCCCAACGCGCAGGTCATTTCATAAAGTCGGCCATTTACATGCGAAGCCTACGAGCCCTCGCGCATCTCCAGAGACATGCTAATCAGCTCACGTCGGGCACAGAGTCACCGCGTGGAAGCTCGGCGGAGCCCCGGCGCCGGGGCTACCTCATCTCATCAAATAATATCCTCGGATGACGCGCAGGAGGCTGCGCTGCGAGCGAGTCCGTGCAGATCGCTGGACTGTCGCATCCCCGGGGGCGGGCAGCTGACGCCCGCCAGCCCGACAGCCGACAGCTGACGCGCTCTTTGTCCCGGAGCACCGGGGCGGAGCGCGGCGGCTAGAGGCTACACGCGCGCCAGTTACCTAGCTCTGTCCCAGCGAGGCTGTTCGTACTTAACAGAGTATAGGTACATGCCGGCGGACACACGACACATGTGTGTATGTGTCGTGTGTCAATCAAATGCCAATTTAAACTCACTTCTTACTCAACTTTTTGCGAAAACGTTCCGAATGATAAATCGCACATACAGATGCGAAGTAATCTGAAGGGCTTGGGTTCGATTTCCACTCAGGACAAACATTTTGTCTTATAAACAAATGTTTGTTCTGTGTCTGGGTGTACTGTATATATGTATTTACAAAAAATTATGTATTGAAGTATTCTATCAGTTATCTTCCATAGCACAAGCTTTGCTTAGTTTGGGGTCAGATGGCGCTGTGTGTAATGTCTAGCGATATTTATTTATTTATTTAGATAAAGTCATCAAATGGCGGTAGATCTCCTTAACAAGATCTTGTCAAGGTAGATACTACCGCAGTACCAGATATCTAGCCCCCAAGCAGTAGTGTGTAAACATTACTCTGTTCCGGTTTGAAGGGTAAAGTAGCGACATTAAAAATCTGTTGAAACTAACAATTTTTTTTGACAGGCTAGTTGTTTGATGTCAGCTCACCTAATGTCAAATGAAGGTGTGGTCGAAGATGGTAAAGCACACCTAGCCTGGAATGGAACTGGCTCTCAAGTGAGGCCGCCCAAAACTGTCTCAAAGTAATGCGCGTCAGTACTGCTGCAGTGGTCATGGACAGGCGTTATGCCTTCCCATCAGGAGAGCGCTTCGTTCGTCTCATTACTTTTATATGAAAACAAAACTTCCCGGGTCGGCTTCGAGCGATGGTTTGCGTCCGGGGCGATCCCGTGTCAGATGATCACACAGTGTCCCGGTTAGCATTCCGCTGCGGTCGCGGGCGATCGCAGCGAACTGTTGTTGCGAACAATGGCGCGTGCTCCGGCGACGATTAGCGCGCCACTCTGAATGCAGCCCCGGTCCCGGTCTGCGGGCTGGGAGCGCTGCGGCGGGGCTGCTGGAGTTCTCTGCGTACCGAAACATTATATACCACCATCTTTCTACTAGAACTTTCTCCCCGTGTTTTTCAAAATAAAAGGTAACTCTCTCTTAAACTATTCCTTGTACATCTTTATTAATATCCAGCTATCTGCATTTTAAATTTCATCCAAATCAGTCAAGCCATTACAGCGTGAAGAGTTAACAAACATACATATATTATACATATGCAAACTTTCGCTTTTATGGTATTAGTGTGATCGATAAACAGTAAAACATTGTCGGGTTATCTAGTAAATAAAATATGTGAGAATACAACAAGAATACATTTATTCATAAAGAAAAAATACATATAATTATGTCTTGAAAATAATATACATGTAATTTGTATTATTTTTTGTCAAAAGGAAAAATTAAATTCCTACAGCGGTTTACATTTTGCCCCTACTCTCGAACTCGGTGTTCGTCGGATAATTCAGTAGAGTAGGCATTTTATGTTTATTGAGTAACCCTAGACAGCGGCGCGGCTCCCCGCGGCTCCCCGCCCACACGAATGGCCGGGACAACAATGGCTGTTCGATTAGCTGAATGCAGAATGCTCCGCTGGCAGACTCCCGACGCCCGAAGCGCAGAACTCACTGGAAATGAGTGCACGCTCGCCGCACGCGCGGGCGCACCGCACCGCACCGCACGCGAACTGCTCCACGAGATGGGAAACTTGCTAGCTTTCCCGCGGTTACAATGATACAGACAGACAATAATCTCAATCCTACTTGTCGAGGGGACACGTGGCGATTCCGCGCCGCGCGCTCTGCGTTTCAGGTTGGACTGACACGAACCGGACTTGACCAAGACTGGACTTTGACTTCACAAAATGCGACGCCAAAATCAAAGAAGAAGAATGGATTTCAGGTTAATTGCTACAAATGAGAAATCTTTAAATTTTTTTTAAAAGTGTTCTTCATAGAATGGATTGAAATGAAAAGCGGAGGATGCGCAGCGCCGCGCCGCGCCGCGCCGCGCCGGGGATACTACTCAAACTTTTATTTGTAACGATATGACTACTCTCTTGCCGTCCACTTGTATTCTACTCTACTTCTATTCTTGGTTGTCTGGAAGAGATTGCTCTTAGCGATAAGGCCGCCACTTGTGGCACTAACTCATAAGGTTCTTTTGTTATCAGTACTTTTTTCTGTTAATGGTGCATAACAAAGAGTTCTATCTATCTATCTATCTACTTGACGTCGAGGTTGCAATTCTTGAAAAAAATAATCGCAGGACATTGTACACAGCGCCATCTAGCCCCAAACTGAGTAAAGCTTGTACTATGGGAACCAGATAACTGATACACTTGTATAAGAGTACTTAAATACTTTTTTGTAAATACATACAAAACACCCAGACACGACAAATATATTAATACTGGTCACAAATGTAGGTTCATGTTTTCCATTTACACAGATGTTCTTAAATGAACATCTCAAATAGTTGTACATGGTTTCCTCACAAACTTGTAGGATTATCTTGCCCGGGTTTGGTGAAGGATGCAACCACCGGCCACTGTACAGAGTTTTTGTTGTACACAGATTCTATGCTAGAAATGAGGTCATGGCAAAACTCGTAGCGGTTTGCTACGAGTACGCCTACGTAGATTGATTCTACGCCGTAGCACCTTTGAGTAGCACAACTTTACTTATTTTTAATGGTCTACCTAATGTGAAGTGACGATGTGGTCGAAGATGGTAACACCTAGCTTGGAATAATTACTTCATGGGTTTTCTTATGTTATGCGAAGTCTTGGGATTTGAACCCATGTGGTATGTAAACCGAACGCACAAATCACTGAGCTATCATGGTTTAAATAAAACAACACGAAAGTATTCCAACAACTCGAGCGCGACTCGGTCCACTTGGACTCTTGCAACAGAACCAGTTATACGAACTTGAAGTTTGAAGATAGTAATCTGCAATATCGGCGAGTGTGCGGCGGCGAGAACTTGCCGCAATGTAATTATTGCATGCGAAGATTGCAGGAAGTTTTGTGAGGTTATCTTTGGCAATAGATGTAGCTAACAGCGCGCCGCCGTCGTACCGTCTATCTTTGAAGAACCGTACATTTGACAGCCCTGTTGGTTCATTGGTAGAATGTCTACTTCGAGTGCTGAAGGGCGTGGGTTCGATTCCCACTCAGGACTAACATTTGTGTGACTAACATCGATGTTTGTTCTGTGTCTGGGTGTACTGTATGTATTATAAGTATGTATTTACAAAAAAAAAGTATTTAAGTATTCTACTAGTTATCTGTCTTCCATAGCACAAGCTCTGCTTAGTTTGGGGTCAGGTGGCGCTGTGTGTCATGTCCTACGATATTTATTTATATATTATTACCATTAAAGTAAAATAAAAAAGCAATTTTTTTAATGTAATAGTAATGAGACAAACTAGACGCTCTCCTGATGGTAAGAGATAACGCCTGTCCATGACCATTGCAGCGATATACAGAACTTTGAGCAACAAAACAAAGTCCAGGGCATCGCTGCTTTGGCGCTCATTACTTTGACACTTTCGTTGTTTTTTTTAATCCGTCCTCCTCGACCAAAATTGACCATGTCAGGGGCCGTATTTAGGTATTTTCTTAGATATACATAAATATAATTCTGTTATCTGGTGGCAGCAGCCGCGCGCGGGCGCGGACGGCCCGCCGCGAGCCTGGCGATGCCTACAAAGTATTTTTGTAGAGTAGCAGACGGAGCCGCCGGCCGCCGCCAGTCACAAACTAAAACAATCGTCGAGGGCGCCGGAAGTGTTTAAACTTGGAACGAACGTCAGATGCCTCGCAGCGATAAGACCGCCTTTCTCACGGCACCACAAAGTTACAACGATAGTTTTGTGGAAATTTTATGAGGATGTTTTCATTGTTTTAAGTTTAAACGAGTAGAAAACTTTCAATGTAAGTTTGTGGAAATCCTTTACGAATCCCGGTTAAAATTAAAATGGATTGTGTTGTGTTCTGATGTTAAACAGTAATACAGTCTAGGATGAAGCACGCTGACCTAGAATAAACCTGTTTACTCTAGATTTGTAGCCCATAGCAAATGTAGGTATACTTCGTTTTTAAAATTATTAAGACGCTTGCGTTTGACCGCTATTTCACCTGACGTTAAAAAAAAATGTGGTCTACGATGAAGTACGCTTAACATGAAGGAGCCAAATTAAAAAAAAAAGCATAGAAAAACGACTTCATGCCCCTAAGGTCAAACACGGCTAAGGTTTTAGATACTTTGATTAAAAATCAAACTGCTGAGCTGGTTTTCATGAAACTTCTATGAGACTGTCTAAAGACAATCTAAAAGTACATACTTTCAAATAAAAAAGAAGAGTTTTTATCGGTTTATAAATGACTAGCAAACGTTTCGCGGTTTCACCCGCATAGTTCCCGTTTCCGTGGGAATACAGGGATAAAAAGTGACCTATGTCACCCGGGGATAGTGTAGCTTCCCAACGGTGAAAGAATTTGAAAGAATAACTTTGACCCCGGGATAAAGTACAGTGGAGTCACTTGGCGCGCGCGAGAACCTGCCCGGCACGGATGGCGCTTTGGTCTCGTACTAAACATCCATCCATCTCTCAGTGTGGGCTTCCAGGAGTCGGAGCGAGCTGGAAGCAAGCTGCACAGTTGTCCGAAACGTACCCGCCAAGCTAGCAGCTGAACGGCGCTGTAGCCGAGGTGTGGAAGCCGCTCGGAGATCGGAGAGATACAATTCGCTATTTCCGGACGAATTGTGCCGGCGCCGCCCGCAAACGAATTACAGAAATAATAATTTTCCATTTGCAGCCTCGAGCGAACTCGCGCCGAATAATTCGTCAATTGGTGTAATTACATTACTCGGCCCTTTGTCAAGTGCCGGCCGAAAGTTAAAACAAATTAAAGACGCGGCGGCGGACCACGCCGGGGGCGGGAGTATGTATAGGTATACCACTACTCGCGGGGAAATGGCGCGTTTCACTGACGGAATCCTGATTTTTATTTGACAATCTTAAGCGCTCAAACCAGAGGTCAAATACATTTAAAAATAATTTATATAACGCCACGGCTGCAGATATTATTGTTCACAGGCTAGGTGTTTGCCCACAGCTCACCTGATGGTGTGGTCGCAGATGTTAAACACACGTAGCCTGGAGTGAAACTGTCGAAAGACGCCTTTCTGTGCTTAGCGACAGATTTTCAACAGTCGAGTATTATAAAGTGCTCTACCACCATGCTATGGTTGCGGTTACCGGTAGCTGAAGCTCATTGTTGGGGGTTAAACCCACGCGTCGGTGTGAGAAGTGACCTCGCTAACCACTGAGCTATCATCGAAACTGTGTTGGTGCTTCAGTGACTGTTGAGACTGACCATCGAAAGTCTCAAAGTAATGAGCGCCAAAGCAGCACTGCACTTTGTTTTGCTGCTCAAAGTTCTGTGTATCGCTGCAATGGTCATGGACAGGCGTTATCTCTGACCATCTCGATAGCGACTCTAGGTACTTTTGTAGTCGGAGCGGCCGCCGCATGCAGTGGCCGCGTGCTAGTGAATGAAGGGGGAATCCCCGCGCGCGCTGTCTCCGACGAAACATTATATAACACTGAATTCTTATCGCTAAACCGAAATACACGACCTTTCGAATTTCCAACAAGAAATTACATTTTGTTGCCGCACGAAGTTGGCCTTTATTGCCGCGGGGTACGACGTGTTTTGGCGTGGACGCGGAAGGTGTTAGAAGATTTGAAAGGATCTTCCGAAAGACGCCGGAAATCGGGCGACTCGTACTAAACACACTTTGTAAGGGAGAGAGCGCGGGGAAATAACATGAGCGGAATTTATTTACAACTCTTTTCTTGCCAGATTTTACTAAAAACCGTTCAGCCGTTTTAAAAGGTATACAACAGATAAATAGATAATAGAAATGGTGCTTATAACATTTTTGGAGTGACGATAGCTCAGTGGTTTTTGTGATCGGTTCATACTGCGAAGGGCGTGGGTTCAAATCCCAACAATGAGCTGCTGGAAAACATCGTGACCCATAGCGTGGCGGTAAAGTCCTTTTTGTACTCAACTGGCTAGATACCACCAGCAAGTTGAAAAGCTGTTTCCAAGGACACGACGGCGCGCGGCGCGGCGGCGCGGTGTGCTCGGAAAACGTTTTGAAGTTAGCATGGTGGCGGTACTTTCTACACTTTCCAGTTGGAAATCTGCCACCAAGCACTTAAGTGTGTGTTCTTGCTGCTTTAATTTATAGCCAGTTCCATTCCCCGCTAGTGTGCTTACAATTTGATCGAACATGTAGATTAAAAAACACGATTATTTTGAAGACATTTAATGTGTCCCACCACGCCCCCGGCCTCACCAGCGGGGCGGCAGCGGAGCAGGCTGCGCCGCGCGTACATGTAGTGCGGACCGTGGCCCACTGCTGGGCCCACGCCACTCGAGCTAGCATGCTTGTCTTGCTATGGAATTACAAGTGCATATTGAAAGAAAAAAAGAAAATGATTTTTATTCTGTAACACCACAGATCATATAAAAGCAACAAACAGTTACAAAATAGGGCTCCCCTCAGCATAATGCTGGTCATACTGCGCGGTGTGACCAGCGCTGGTCCTCCGGAGAGCGCTCGAGTTGAATCACTTGAGCTATTGAGTAGGTATGGTAGGTAATGGCTGGCGCCGGCGCGGGCGGCGCGACTTCGCGGAAAAACATTTGGAGTATGTTAGTATAGGTTAATCCAGAGTCTCAGCTACCTAGTATACTAAATTTCATACAAATCCGTTCAGTAGTTTTTGCGTGAAAGAGTAACAAACATCCATCCAAACTGTCACATCTACACACGAATCTACAATAATGTTATAAAGAGGAAAGATCTGTATTTTTGGATTTTTGTATATTTTTATGTTTGTAACGAATAAACTCAAAAACTAGTGGTTCGATTTCAAAAACTCTTCCACCGTTAGGAAGCTACACTATCCCCGGGTGACATAGGCTACTTTTTATTCCCACGGAAACTGGAACTACTCGGGTGAAACCGTGAGGCGTCCGCTATTTTGTAATGTTAGTAATTGCATTCGAAATGATTAGAAGCAATCGACCTACCGACTGCCACTTACCGTCCCCATGATCACCATGGCAACTGGAATCCGATAACACAAGATGTGTTATCGGATTCCAGTTGCCACCAACAACATAATCTCCTGAAATATATAACGCGCTCCCACAATATGAATGCAGCGCGAGGGTAGTGCTCGGCCGCCGCTGCGCCGCGCCGCCGCGCCGCCGCGCCGCCGCGCCGCCGCCGTCCCGCTCCCGCGCGCGACAAGGACGCGACACGTAAGACAAACATGAAGACCGCGATGTCGATTGTTTGATTTCCGCCGCGATGGCAACACTACCTGTGCCACTAAACGGGTTAGCGGTAGGGATGGGAGGCTGTCGGATATCGATATCCGATTTATTCATAACTTTGCCATTTTTTTCTGTTTTTATATGAGACTAGCGGACACGTAGTTCCCGTTCCCGTGGGAATAGAGCGTTAAAAAGTAGCCTATGTCACCCGGGGCGAGTGAAGCTTCCCAACGGTGACACAATTTTTGAATTTATTCGTTACAAACATACAAAAATACAAATCTTTCCTCTTTATAATATTAGTGTAGATGTAGAGCATAGATAGATAGAGCAGAGAGATAGAGCAAGAGAGAGCAGAGCAGAGAGATAGAGCAATAATCTAAAATACTAGCAGCTCGCCCCGGCTTCGCACGGGAAAACAAAACTCGATTAACAATATAAATATAGCCCATGTCACTCGGTGATCATGTAGCATTCTCATGATCAATTATTTAGATCGCGCCAGTAGTTTCCCAGCCTGTTCAATACAAACAAACAAGAAATCCAAATTTTCCTTATTATAATTGTAAAGTGTAGATGTAGGTAGGTGTGACATATTATTAAAGGACAACTTCTTCTAGCAAAAATGTGGAGAAATTAACAAGATAGCAGATTTCATAAATCTTCCAAAAAGGACTCCCAGAGAAATATGTATCTTATATACGTATGCATTTTTTTTGTTTTCCTTTTGTCAAGAATGAACTGTTGCCTACTGTATATTCTCCAACAAACGTCGACACGGCTGTGTACGAGCGCAGCCTACCAATTATCGATACACGCAGAGTTGCGACAAGGGCATCCCTGGCGCGCGTCTCCCGGCGTTGTCTGTTGATTGTGTCGTTGCGGAGCTCGCTTACACACACACACACATCTGTATGTCTACACTAGTACCTTGCTGAGCGTCACTCGGGTTGATATGCCTTGTTCCACTACTACACTGTAGCGATGATAGCTCAGTGGTTAACGCGGTCGGTTCACACGCCGAAAACTCCAAGGTCCCAAGCGAGGTTGCCGGAACACGCCGATAGATGCTTGGCGGCAGATTTTCAACTCTCGCGTGGTAGCTAGCCAGCCGAGTAGGTACTAGAGAGTACGCTACCGCCACGCTGTGGTTTCCTCACGAGGTTTTCCTTCACCTATATATTTTTATTGGGATTTGAACTCACGCGTTTTTCAGAAGTCAGTAGTTGTAGGACGAATCCGGAAGATTACATACAAAAATTTGAAATGAGACAAACAAATTGATCGTAGGAATCCGTTAGAAAATATTTTTAACGATTTCGTACAGTTTTGAGCGTATCGTTACGATACATGATTTAGGCCGTGGGCTCTCCTACTATTAGCTTAAACTGTGAGATACTGCTAGTTTTAAACAATGTAAAAAACTTCGAAAAGTGACCGGCGAAGTTACCTCGCCCGCATAGACGCGTCAACTTTCAGTTACACTTAACTTTTACTGTCGCTGGACTGCAATAAACTAAAATAAACGGCCGGGAAAACTTGTATACTTTAAAGTAGATTTTACAATTTCTTAACTGCCCACGCCCACGCCCGCCATTCATCATTAAATACCTTGTTATTTTATACCCTTTATCGACACGGTTACGCGTAACGGTAAAACTGAGCAGAAACGAAATCATTGTATTCAATACGACTTAGAAGACCTCCTGCTAAGGAGATCTACCAACATAATTTATTTAATTATGTCTACAGACATAATTAAATAAATAAAATATCGCAGGACATGACACACAGCGCCATCTGACCCCAAACTAAGCAAAGCTTGTGCTATGGAAGTCAGATAACAGATACAATACTTCAATACGTTTTTTTGTAAATACAAACAGGACACAGAACAAACATTTATTTATATCACAAAATGCCTGTCCTGAGTGGAAATCGAACCCACGCCCTTCGGCTCTTGGAGCAGACACACTACCAATGAACCAACAGGGCCGTCAATACAATAGCTTTAATATGAAGGAGTGATCAAACAATGTGTGGAACAAGTTCACTATTTTTAATCAAAAGTAAATTCAGGGCGACGACGAAAGCAATTATTTATGTAACAAACAACTCGCTCCGATATAAATCAAAACCGGGCCGACTGAAGCCCAAATGAATCGACTTTTAATGAATTCGACGTCCACTTCCATTCTTAACTTAGCAACTTAACTTAACTTAACTTAACTTACCAGAGGCGGCGGCGGCGGCGGCGGCGCCGCCCGGAAGTCGGTCGGGATTAGTGTCTATCTTACTTACGATAATTTTGGCGATAATTTGTCATTCTTCATTTCACAAAGAGCCCTTAGAGTTGTCGACGTATAGGGATGCGCCGCGTCTATCTACATCGATTATTGTAATCGATGGCGTTCGATTATCGACTCTTCGATGAGAAGATAATCGAGTTTAGTCATTGATTGTAAGTTAAACTTGTGGGGTTATAGTTTTCGCGATTATATCGACATTTTAAGTAGTGAGTAACGAGTACACGAGCGGAGTGCAGTTGGTTGTGTGACTCGACGGTCGCGCCGCGTGGATGTACGATTGTATGTAATTCTCGAGGTCAACATTAAGAAGTTACTTTTGAAAAAGTTACTATTGGTAAAAGTTATTTTCATAATTTCTAGATTACCAAATAGCATATTTGCAAGCTGAATGCCCGGTGCTTCGTACGAGGTGCGGTAGCGCTCGACCTTTGCCCTCGCATTATACGAACACGAACACGAACAATATATATTTTTTTAATATAAGTTTTTTTAATGGTTGACAGGCTAGGTGTGCTTTACCATCTTCGACCTCACCCTCACTTAACATCAGGTGAGCTGGGCTCAAACATAAACTGAAGTTTAAAATGTTATGTTATAAATGAAAGACGTTATCGTGAAGTTGCGAGCTCGACGCGACTCTTGGAAATTAAACTCTCCGGCGACGAGTTTACAATTCATATTTACATATAAATTGTCCGATAGATCGAGTTCGCTGCACAACAATAAATAGCTCACCTGATGCTAAGTGACGGTGTGGTCGAAGATGGTAAAGCACACCTAGCCTGGAATGTAACTGGGTTTCAAGTGAGGCTGCCGGAACACAGCGTTAGATACTTGGCGACAGATTTTCAACTTGATTTTTTCCTCCCAATTTTTTCCTTTATTTGGCACCTCAAGCTCATTGTTGGGGGTTTGATTCCACGCCTTTCGGCGTGTGAACTGGCCGCGCTATCATCATCCATGTAGCTATCATCGCTGCGTACGCTGTTGTTGCTATATTGCTTTCAGCTAAGGTTATGAACGAGGCTCTCAAATCAAAGTAAAGCATAAACTCAGAGCTTACTGATACTTAAATGTCTACCTCGCGGGGAAACTGACAATACATCTTGTCATAAAAAAACATGCAAAGTTGTATTGTATTGGTATAATGAAGCAGTAGCAGCAGCAGGCAGTAATATTAGTCAAACTATTATTTTCAAAACTAACTTGCATTTATTTAAATATGCTATAAACAGTTTGCATCCACCATTCTCAATTAATATTGAAACATGGAAATTATTTTGAAGTCAAACGAAAAACATGAGTTCATTCAGATCTGGCCATAATCCAAATAATATATTTAACATTACGTGAAATGCGATCGAACGCCATGAAATATTTATCGTGGTCGAGCAATAAAAACAAATTTAATCCAATAACTGTTAACTTTACAATAAACGTGCAAGCTTTATATTACTATGTAGGTACTACTACAGCGAATGTTCCACAATCTCGAATCTCGACGGAGTAAATATGCTTGTAAACTGGAAAAGTATTTTATGTTACGTCATATTTCAAACCCTAGTTAATGTTTCTCATGAGACACCGACGAGTATAGAAAACAAAAACCGCGACGAAGTCAACGAATCAGACATTGAGAAAGTTATAGCGAAAAAGGAAGCAGAAGAGAAGGAAACAAATAAACAAGCCGAAGAAAAAATAGACGAAAAGAATAAGAAGGAAACGGAGAATAATAGTGAAGATGAAGAAAAGTTAGAGAAGATAAAGTATTTGGAAAAAGAGAAAAGAGATCTGTATCATCAAATAAGCAAATCTATCGACGAAAGTGTCATACTACTACAACATACTAACGACACAGAGGCGCAACTCGGAATAGACTTCATGCAAGATCTCAAAGATCATTTAAATAAGTTAAACGGCATCGATAGCGAAGTAGAAGACAGGGAAGGAAATATTATACAGAGAAGATCTCACCCGGGCAGGAACAACCACCGCAGCAAAAAGAAAGTTAAAATAACTTATGAAGAAATATCGGATCTTTTCAAAAGCAGTGGCGTCAATGCTACTCAAAAGTTGCGAAATGAAAACGATCTCGAAATGCAGCGGAAATTGAACGAATGGATACTGCAGAGGCAGTTAGAAAAAAAGAAGATTTTGGAGTACAAGTCAAAATCGAAACATGGAAAGGAGGAAAAGTGCCCGCGCCAGGGGTACGGCAAGAAAAAAATCAAAGTAAACGGTCGGAGTAGAAAGATATACCTGCCTTGCTGTAGGAAATGTTGTAAGAACTCGTACATGGGGTGCTTGTAGCCCGGAGCTCGCGGAAATAAATCATTGTCGCTACAACGCGGATAAATAGGTGCGCCTCAGTTCCACAGCTTCCTATACACCTTAGACAACAATAGACAATAGACAACACTTTACTTCAGACATAAAACACATTTCAATATAATTAACCATACATACATACAAAAAAATAAACAAAAATCTTCAAATGTCATGCGATGGCCAGTTCTAAAACTAGGCAATAATGTTGTCGTTTTTTGAAAATGTAAAAGTAATGAACGAGGCGCTCTCCTGATGGTAAGAGATAACGCGTGCCCGTGACATTGCAGCGATACACAGAACTTTGACACTTTCGATGGTTAGTCTCAACAGCCCAGTAATTCCGCTGCAGTACCCTTCAAACCGGCACACAGTAATGTTTACACACTACTGCTTGGCGGCAGTAGTGCTTACCACCAAGTCATCCGATAATAGAACAGTTTGTATCTGTTTATATACCTACTAGCTTGCGCCCGCGGCTTCTTCCGCGTTGGGGTAAGAATTGGGTTCAGAAAGAAATGAAAGAGATACAATCGAGTCAACAGATGTTTTTTGGTGCACCCGTGTGGAGCCCGAGCGCGCAGCTATTCGCTCGCCGCGCCAGTTTGTACTTCGCGGGAAATATCGTTAGTCAGATTATATAAAGTACACTCAATATTAATATGGCAAGTGAGTGTTGCTAGTATGAGGTATATGCCCCCGCCCCCGCCCCCGCCCCCTCCCCCCGCAGGTACACAATGGAGCATATTAATATAACATCTGAGGGAATTTGGAAAAATGTTTCCGCGTGAATAATTTCTCTTTAATATCTTAAAAGGTCAACGCGACACACTGCTGCTTAGGATGTCAAACTTTGTCTGGAAATAAATAGATTCAACTCGTTGCCTGGTTTAGTACCAACTCGGTCAGTAATGTAGTGATTAACAATATTTTATTTAATTTCACGCCACTCAGTCCGATCTTCGGCTTTTCGCTTCCAGCCACCGCCAGCTGTCCTACGTATATCGTCACTCCATCGAGTCTCAGGGTGTCCTACGCTACGTTTGCCAATATGCGTGTATTGGCAATATGAGTGGCGTGTCTTGGGGGAGGCCTAAGTCCAGCAGTGGACTAATATAGGCCGATGATGATGATGATGATGATATTCATTCCGAAAACACTCAAAATAAGGCCGTATTTTCATTATTCACTTTTTGCATCAGATATTGGAAGTGAGAGCGAAGAACTCGGGCAGTATCTCTCTGTAAACTAAATTCTTTAACCTGCCAATAACATCTACATATAATGCATTGCTAGTAAAAGTATCCAAAGCAGCGTTGGAAGGATCGTGTCAAATGTCACATAAAGTCTACTCTAGGTGATAAATCTCCTTAGCAGAAAGTCGTCTAGGTAGCTACCCCCGCAGTACCAGGTATTCTGCCGCCAAGCAGTGGTGTGTAAACATTACTGTGTTCCCATTTAAACGGTACTGAAGATTGTGAAATTACAGAGCTGTTGAGACTAACTATCAAAAATCTCAAAGTAATGAGCGCTAAAACAGCGGTATCCTAGACTTTCTTTTGCTGCTCAAAGTTCTGCGTATCGCTGCAATTATCGTGAACAGATGTCACTCTTACCATCAGGACAGAGTCTCGTTCGCCCCATTATTTTTAAAATAAAAAAAGTCCATTCAGTCCTGTTCAGGTAGACAGCCCTGTTGGTTTATTGATAGTATGTCTGCTCCAAGAGCCGAAGGGCGTGGGTTCGATTCTCATTCAGGAGGAGCATTTGGTGATATAAACAAATGTTTGTTTGTGTCTGGTTGTATTGTATGTATTATAAACATGTATTTACAAAAAAAGAAAAGTATTGAAGTATTCTGTCAGTTATCTGACTTCCATAGCACAAGCTTTGCTTAGTTTAGGGTCAGATGGCGCTGCGTGTAATGTAATGATATTTATTACAGTTCCAAATGTGTTTGTTATAAACCAAGCACGACAAGCAAAAACATCGTTCAAATAATCAATTTGTTTTTATTTTGACCTGCTATCGTGTTAGCGTCCCTCAAGGTCGGTGCGTCGCGCCGTCCCTAAAGGTTTTACGATATAACTGGGTCAGCGCGCGGCAGCCATCAACCATTAACGCGCGCGTAAACAGCCGACGCGTAAGCGCATTTAAATTGCTTACGAGCATGTGGGGCGATTCGCTCGCTGCGCCGCGCGCCGGGCGGCCGTGTGTCCCGCAGTTTGTATAATGAAGCGCGAGGCCGCGTGCTCGGCGCCTCCTGCAGCATTACACGACACTTTACATTATTTCATACAAATAACGAACTCGAGCTGTGCCGACACACGTACACAGAATTACAAATCGAGTGTGTACACTGTACACTGTACACTGTACACTGTACACTGTACAGTACGCCGTGTACCTGTCCACGGTGTACAGGGTTAACTCCAACTAAAGCAAACAATCTCGCAGGTAGCTTGTATACACTACTTATTATGATTACAAATTTGAATTCAAAGTAATTTATTTCAGACTCGTTCTTAGACAATTCACTACACCTACTGTTATAAAGAGGAAAGATTTGTTTGCTTGTATTGAATAGGCTGCGAAACTACTTTTTTATGGTTGACAGGCTTTGTGTTTGACCACAGCTCACCTGGTGTTAAGTGAAGGTGTGGTCGAAGATGGTAAAGCACACCTAGCCTGGAATGGAACTGGCTTTCAAGTGAGGCTGCCGGAACACACCGTTAGGTGCTTGGCGGCAGATTTCCAACTCTCGTGTGGTAGCTAGCCAGCCGAGTACTAGAGAGTACGCTACCACCATGCTATGGTTTCCTCACGATGTTTTCCTTCACCGGCAGGTTAAGCTCATTGTCGGGGGTTGAACCCACGCCCTTCGGCATGCGAACCTACCGCGCTAACCACTGAGCTATCATCGTTACAAAACTACTAAAACTACTGGACCGATTTCAAAATTTCTTTCTTAAAGCTACTTTTCATCTCGGTATTCCCACGGGAACGGGGACTACGCGGGTGAAAACGCGAGGCGTCCGCTAGAACGTTATAAAACTAGCGACCCGCCCCGGCCTCGCGCGGCTGCAATGTAGACACTAATGTGGTGCATATGCATGTATTATACATGTAAACCTTCCTCTTGAATCACTCTGTCTATTAATGGAAACCGCATTAAAATCCGTCGCGCAGTTTAAAAGATCTAAGCGTACAGACGGCGGGAAGCGACTTTTATGTAAAATGATGCGACAAACGAGCCATTCTACTAGAAGTTTAAGTAGCGAAACAAATTCCAAAGCCTCATGACTTGGAGACTCTCGATGGTTAGTGTCAGCAGCCCCGTAATGTCGTTAGCCCCCTTCAAGCCGGAACACAGGGATAAATATCTAGTTTCTCGAATTAAGGGATTTATAATCTAATACGGGTGCTTACTTGCTTAGGTTAACTCGTACGATTTCGGATTACAAGCGATTACAGTAATCTGGCGCAGCGCGCGCGAGCCGCACGAGTGAAGCCGCGCGCAGCCGCACGTCGGCTCAGCGTGGAGCCTCGGCCGAGGATGGCTGACCCGCCCGTGCACACAGGCGGGGGCTGTTATAAGTTTCACGTGTTTGTCTGTGGCATCCTAGATCAGAAACAAATGAAACGATTTAAAAAAAAATGTTGTGTTACGTGTGTTTAATCTTCGAGCACACCATCAGCTGAGCTGTGTGGTCGAACACCTAGCTTGTCAACCGTAAAAAAAATACGTAAACGACATTTTTTTTTAAATGGTTGACAGGCTAGGCTTTTGATCACAGCTCACCTGATGTTAACTGACGGTGTGGTCGAAGATGGTAAAGCACACCTAGCCTGGAATGGAACTGGCTTTTAAGTGAGGCTGCCGGAACACACCGTTAGATGCTTGGCGGCAGATTTCCAACTCTCGTGTGGTAGCTAGCCAGCCGAGTACTAGAGAGTACGCTACCACCATGCTGTGGTTTCCTCACGATGTTTTCCTTCACCGGCAGCTCGAGCTCATTAGTCACTCGTAGCTCATGCGAACCTGCCGCGCTAACCACTGAGCTATCGTCGCTACAAAAAAATTACTATGTATGGTTAGTATACATTAAATCTATACTAACCATACAAAGCATCCTCCTCGTTTATCGAAACATCAATAATGTTATCTGTGGCGGCAGGGCTCCGCGGTCCCAGATCGGCCCGCCGATGGGACACAAAGAAGAACGACAGCTCTCACTGCCGCGGACTCCGAGACAGAGCGACCGACTTAATCCCGCGCCCGCTGTCCCGGAGCGCCTTATCCCGGGATGCCGGCTCCTTTATCTCGGGCCGATCGTATCGTGCCGGACCCCCTCCCAGGCCGCCGGCACCGGGGTGCGATAGCAGAGCACTCATTCTTGCCAACGTTGGAATGGTGTCCAAGATGCTCGATGGCGAGGCGACGGCGTCCTCACTAAGCCCGCGCCGACTTCCAGCTGTCCTGCCGCTGTAAGCAATGTTTTTAGTTGACTGACTTTAACGTTGCTTAAAGTTAGTTGCTGTGTGTTATATTGTGTTTAGAACGGTCGTAACAATCTACCTATCTACACTATTATAAAGAGGAAAGATTTGTTTGTTTGTATTGAATAGGCTCCGAAACTACTGGACCAATCAAAAAACGAAAATATAATTGTTTCATTATCAGAATGCTACATTATCCGTGATGGACATAGGCTATATTTTATTTAAAAAACAGTTAGAGATCCGCATGGAAACTTCAATAATGTAAGCCAAGCTGTGAAAAGTTTACCAAAAATCCCTTACTTAGCATGCGCAGCGAAAACGATTGACAATAGAATAAAGTGACGTTAGTTAGTGCTATAACATATAAAATATCAAATTACAAAAAAATAATTACGAAAACATTTTTTTTAATGTTATTGCCAGTGTCACTGGATGATTTATTGATTCTAACGTCAACGATACATCCAAATCTTTTTGCATTTGACAGTTATGGCGGAATAAAAAAACTCACAAACATACATACATGCATACATGAACCCTGAAAACATTACTCTTTTTTGGGCAGTCGTGTACAATAAATACAAATACAAATACTTTATTGATAACACCAATGTCACAAGACAATTCAAAATTGCAAATATTATGTCATTATATGGGCAAAGTAAGAACAGAAGTAACTCCTGTGTTTAACCGCTTAAAAATTTCTGTTTTTTTTTCAAATAAAGGTGTTTCCCGCTTCCTGAAATGTCTTTATCCTCTCCGCTCATAAAAACCACGGAGTCTGTAAAGGTCATCATTAAACGCTTATCCGGGTAATATATCGATCTAAAGTCCGTCCTTATTACCCGGAGCTCGGGGAAATTACCCACAAACCCGGGTAAGTAAACACGCTGGCGACACTCGCCGCAGAGATAAGATAACGCACATTTGTATTGTACAATCTGTGCACTGTACATATTGGATTACACGGATTTTTGGGAAGATTTTTTAACACGTGCAATCTTAATTTTTAGACCCTTACGTATAAAAGTTACTTAAAGTTAAAAAAAACTGTACCTAGTCGATATTTTTTTGAGGATTTTTTTTATGTTTGACTGGCTAGGTGTTTGACGACAGCACATCTGATGTTAAGTGACGGTGTAGTCGAAGATTCTAAAGCACACCTAGCCTGGAATAAGTGAGGCTGCCGGAACACGCCGTTAGATGCTTGGCGGCAGATGTTCAACTCTCGTGTGGCAGCTAGCCAGCCGAGTACTAGAGAGAACGCCACCACCATGCTGTGGTTTCCTTCACCGGCAGCTCGAGCTCATTGTTGGGGTTTGAAACCACGTATGCGAACCGACCGCGCTAACCACTGAGCTATCGTCGCTACAGTTAAATTCCTGGCAGCTGGAATCCCCGGGAATTTCTGTCAGTATTTGCCCAAACTAATTCCGTGGGATATTACTTCAGATGTTGCGCTGCTCTGTCCGGGACGTCTACCGACGTGGACAACGCTGCACTTTTTTTTTCTTTGGTTTTGGCGTCGCGTTTTTGCATTTGCCAGTGTCAAGTATTTATATATTTTCAAGTTTCAAAGGTTAAATAAGTGTCCTCGTAGCTAAAGCTATACTCAAAGTACAGTCTAGGTCAAGTCCAGTCCGTGTCAGTCAAGTGCAGTCATGCTTTAGTAAGGTAGTGGCGACTTTACTATAAAGCTTCGATGGAGTTTTGGAAGCAACACGAAAACTCATGTTTCCCCACATTATATCATTTCCCCACACTCGCGCTTGTGATTCGGCACTTGTGAATAAAACACCACCATTTTTATACATAAACACTCGACAAAATGTAAAACTATTTATAATTAGAGAGCAAGTGTAATAAAACTAGTTGCGTAGCCATCATTGATTTATTCCTACCCACATAAGTAACTTAATAAATAACATAACAATCTACAGCTACCTACAAAAACACTAGTTTTGGAAAAAACCGCAAAGTGTCCGCTAGTGTTACACTTAAGAAAAGTAACAAAGTATATCACAAGAAGGTCTACTTATTGGATGGTAAACGCCAGTCCGGCGCGGGCGGGGCGGGCGGGGCGGCGCGGAGCCCGGGGAGCCCCGCAGAGCCTCTAAATCTCTAAGCGCCGTGTGATTGGCATCTTAATATAATTTAAATGTGGTCTGAACCTTACTACTGTGAACTGCATTGAATATTTGTAGGCAGGCTGCCTCCACGGGCTGAGGTGCCGTCTGTGGCTCTTTGTAACCGACCTCGAAAATGGGGGAGGTTTATTAACATGTATATTTTTTCTAAAGTGAAAACTTCATTTGACGCTTTGAGTGATTTTTTTTGTTAAGGACAAATATTATGGGGTTATTCCAGGCTAGTGTTGTAGTGGCTAGGTGTGCTTTACCATCTTCGACCACTCCGTCACTAACCATCAGGTAAGCTGTGGTCAAACATCTAGCCTATCAATCATAAAAAAAAAGTTTAAAGTTTTAACTTCTTGTGTTTGTTACGTCAGTGCTGCGTCATTTATAAATCGATTTGAAAAGCATTAAAATGTTTCACTTGTCTTGTCCTTGCAAGGTAAGTATAATTCAGCGCACTAGAAGACAATTTATAAAAAAAAGTAAATTCGAAGTGTTTGCTCGCGGAACCCTAATAGCTACAAAATCTAACTGAAAAGCCTTTGTCGTAGCGGTTATAGCCAATAACGATAAACGTGACATAACGAAAATAACGACTAACGTCCGTTACAAATAGCCCGCGCAAATGTGGCCGCACAAAAAGAAATAGACCTGAATAGAATCACTTTGATTAAAATGCTTTTTTGATTACTTTATGGAACTGATACCGATTTGAAGTAATGGAAAAATAACATTTATAATGAACGAGTTATTATCGAAACATGCTTTATCGCTTCAGTAACTACCAGCGGCCACCGGCCACCCCTCCTTGCGGTGGCCGGACCTGGACCTGGAGTACCTCGCACGGCGATCCCGCCAATGTTATAAATGTGAAAGTTTGGATGTTTGTTACTCTTTCACGCAAAAACTACTGAACGGATTTGGATGAAATTTGGTATGGAGGTAGCTGAGACTCTGGATTAACACACAGGCTATTTTTAATCCCGAAAACATGTAGCGGATAACACCGCGGGGCGCAGCTAGTTATATATAAATTTTCAATTTAAATAAACCGACTCCATGAACGTCAGGCCAACTAAGCGCACTGCTCCAATAAAACAGCGAGGTTTCGGAGCCAACGGAGATGTCATCCAGGTATACAAGTTTTGGATTTTTGTTGATTTTGCAAAACCCACCTCTGAAACATTTGATGATTTTTTTCAATTGGTAGATTATGATCTACCAATTGAAAAAAATCATCAAAATCTATTCACAATTGGCGGGCACAACAACTACAAACAACTTTTACTACAGGCACAACTTTAAGATGTAGAGAATTCAATTTTTTTTTGTACTGATTGGCGGGATATCCTCGTTTACATTTAGTGCACACAGCCTGCAACCCATTCTTGGTGTACAATAAAGATGTTTTCTATTCTACTTTGTGGTAGATCTCCTCAGCAGGAGGTCTTCTAGGTAGGTACCGCTGCAGTACTAGATATTCTGCCGCCAAGCAGTAGTGTGTAAATGTTACTGTGTTCCGGTTTGAAGGTCGACATTACAAGACTGTTGAGACTAACAATCGAAAGTCTCACAGTAATGAGCGCCAAAGCAGCGATGGCCTGGACTTTGTTTTAATACTCAAAGTTCTGTGTATCGCTGCAATGGTCATGGACACGCGTTATCTCTATTTTTTTTTTTAAAGGTTGACAGGCTAGGTGTTTGACCACAGCTCACCTGATGTTAAGTGAAGGTGTGGTCGAAGATGGTAAAGCACACCTAGTCTGGAATGGAACTGGCTCTCAAGTGAAGCTGCCGGAACACACCGTTAGATGCTTGGCGGCAGATTTTCAACTTGAGGGTGGTAGCTAGCCAGCCGAGTACTAGATAGTACCCTACCACCATGCATATTAGGCGTTATGTAACAGAAATTTCAGCGGTAGGTCGTCCACTGCTGGACATAGGCCTCCCCCATTGACTTCCACAAAGCCCGGTTGGAAGCGGCTCGCATCCAGCGCGTTCCTGCGCTCTTTACTAGGTCGTACGGCTGAAATTATGATGATAATGAATAGAAATTTGTTTTATGTTAGAATAAAATATTGTCTCTTACCATCAGAAGAGTGTCTCGTTCAAACGAAACACTTTCTTTTTTTCATTACTTTTAGGTAGGTACTTATTAAACTCTATTTTCTTTCTATTTCTTCTGTAATTTTTTCTTCTGACTGGCGTCCGAGACGTCCTTAGGAAGCACTCGAGTATAGATGGCTACCTGCCGCTGGCTGGGCAGGCAAGCGAGTACCTACAGAGCCTAGCTTCACGTCCAGATTTAGTGTTTCCGCTCCGCCGATCCGCGATCTCAATTAAACCCGATTCTCATAGCAATAAAAGTTGAAGCGCTCACAAGTCACGAGAAGATCTCTCGGCGACAAATTGGGCCCGCGCCCCCGACCCCGCTTCATTCGTCGCGACTCAAATAAAATATTGAGAATATTTTATTTTATGCCAGCCCCCCTCCCCCCCCACGTCGCGGGCGTTCTGAAGACATCACTCGCCGTTTATTTATTTATGCAAAACAAGCAAACAAAAAAACTAATTTCCTTATTTTGTTACTGTGCGTGCAGTATGGGGCTTCAAGGGGCGGATTTTTTTACGTACATTGCAAATAAATACCGGATTATATTAAAAAACAAATACCGCACTAAACACTAGTATCTACAATTCTACATACGTACATGCGATAGTTGTGTAATTATTGAATTATTTAATTTACATTGTTTAAAGAGATTTGAGGAGAAATCCGGATGGAAACCGCTAAAACTCTGCATAAAAGTTCTGTGTATCGCTGCAATGGTCATGGACATGCGCTATCTTTTACCATCAGGAGAGTGTTTCGCTAATTTCTATTACATTAAGAAACGTATTTTTCGTGGTCTTGTTGTTAATATGTTTGGTTTTTTGTTCTTTTCTCGTGAACTTACAAGATTTAGGTTCAAGTTTTTAATTTAGTGAAACATGGATTAAACACAGACACAATAGTTATTTAGTCTACACCACTATCTATGCTGTATCCCCGCGGCACAGGCCTACAGTTACTGAACTATTACGTCAAAATAAAATAAATAAATATCGCAGGGCATTACACACAGCGCCCTCTGAGCCCAACCTAAGCAAAGCTTGCACTATGGAAGTCAGGTAACTGATAGAATACATGCAAATACATACTTATAATACACTAGCGGACGCCTTGTGGTTTCACCCGCGTAGTTCCCGTTTCCATGGGAATACAGGGATAAAAAGTAGTCTATGTCACCCGGGGATAGCGTAGCGTCCTAACGATGAAAGAATTTTTGCAATCGGTCCAGTAGTTTCGGAGCCCATTCAATACAAACAAACAATCAAATTTTTCCGCTTTATAATAGCATAGATACAGTACACGCAGGACTCAAAATGAGTCCAACGAAACAAAAAAAACTTATTAAGCTAGTCATGTATTTTCCTTAAAGTGTAGATAGTACCCAGTGTTACCAGTGGTACCAGTGGTACCCAGTGGTACCAGTGGTACCCAGTGGTACCAGTGGTACCCAGCGGGCGGCTAGTACTGCGAGGTCGCTTACTGGCGCGCGGGCTGTGCGGAGGCGTTATACACGAAGTATTCGATTGTTCGCTCATTTCGTAGTCGATCGACAATCGGCGGATATCGGAAATTGAGTAATGGGGGACACAGACTGCCTTGTTTGCGGACTGCCCGCCGCCACCGCGGACTTGCGGCGAAACAACAGAACAACAACTACGGTAGAAACATGAGTCTGTATGATGTTCTTTAATTCTAACTAATTTAACTTGGTTGCCTGGAAGAGAACGCTGCTAGCGATAAGCCGCCACTTGTGACACTAGTTCACAAGGTTCTTTTATCTGTTTATGGCGTGCGCAATAAAGTGTTATATCTATCTATCTATATCAATTACGTCTTATATTTTTTAATACAATTATATATGACTAAATCGATTGTAGGGTCGCAAATATAAATACTTAGATTTTTGGGAATAAATACTAACTCGTATTCAATTTTATTAGTGCGTTATTAATTTTGTCTTGTACGAATGCTCTATATAATATTTCTTATTTTTAAACTTTCGCGACTTGAACACAAATTTATGTTTATCATCGGATCTTAATCGCGCACATGAAAATTGAAATGAAATTAGTTTTGTTTATTTAAACGAAACCGAAACGTCGAGGACGTTTCGGCCATGTCGCAAGTAATGTTTCACGAAAAAATAGCAACGAAAATGTATTATTTGCAGTTGATAAAAACAAGTTTATCTGAGTCGCGGGCCGCGCTTTGGACATCTCTGACCATAAACGGAGTTTACACAGAATGTGTGAAGTCCACAGTGCGCGTGGTCGCCCGCGTCGTCGTGGCTCGGAGCGTCTTCACTCGGAAATGAAAAATTCCCGCCGATGTTTATATTAACTGACGTATTGTTAGATCAATAAATTAAATTGATTTTTGAACGCAACAAATTTGCTAACAAAATCATCAATTCTACGAAATGTAATGTTTCTGGTTTCTCATAGGTGGCCGTGGCTTCTGCGATATTCATTATAATAATATTGAAAGTTCGAGGAATTAAGGTCGTAAAAGTAACTTTTAGCGAAAGTTTTGTTCAAAATGTATTGCTCTATCGAGGTATAATTTTTTGTATGTTTAAAAGTTTCAAAATTCAAAAAAGGTTTTTTCTACTTTGTTGATTTTTTCTTATAAACCACTTTTTCAAATAGGAACAGTTATAAATTCTAATTAAATAGTACCTCTTTAATAAGTTAGGCGTTTCGCTACTGTATTGAAAAACGTTTGCCCGTAAAAGTGGAATTATCAACTATTTTATAAGTTACTTGGTGGTAGATTTCCTTAGCAGGAAGTCAACTAGGTAGGTACCACCGCAGTGTCAGATATTCTACCGTGAAGCAGTAGTGTGTAAACATTATTGTGTTCCTATTTGAAGGATACTGCAGCTATTGAAATTACTGGGCTATTGAGACTAACCATCGAAAGTCTCAAAGCGCTAAAGCAGCGATGCCCCGGACTTTGTTTTGTTACTCAAAGTTCTGTGTATCGCTGCAATGGTCACGGACATGCGTTACCTCTTACCATCAGGAGAGCGTCACGTTCGTCTCATTTCTTTTACATAAAAAAAAGTCCTGAATAAAATAACGGAGAATTGTTCTTTGGTTCTCCTGTAAAGTTTATATTTTGGCGTTCACGACCTTTCTTGCTCGAAGTACTGTATTGATATATTAAAGTAAAAAAAAAAACAATGAGGTACAAGTTTCTTCAAATTTACGTACAACATTAAACGGAGCAAAGAGTAGTAAAACAAAGTCCAGGCAGCGCTGCTCTGGCGCTCATTACTTCGAGGCTTTCGATTGGGTGTTAGTCTCAACAGCCCAGTAATGTCGCTGCAGTACCCTTCACAGTAATGTTTACACACTACTGCTTGGTGGCAGGATTTCTGGAATTACGGTGGTACCTACCTAAATACATTCTGCTAAGAAAATCTACCACCAAGTTAAAAAGTTATCCAAATGATGCCCACGCCCTACAAGTTAAGGAAGCAGCGCTAACTGGGCGGGGCGGGGCAGTGGCTTGATCACAAATTATAAGAATAACCCCATTAATCCACATCCCCATTTCCCCGATGCCCACGCGGCGCTGCGGCGGCTGGGTCGATATATCCCCATCAGGGGCGCCCATTAAATCAAACCCGCGACCTTGCGTTCCGAATTAAAAACAAAAGGTATTAAAATCCACCATTCAATACCCAACGATAAATTTAAACAAAACGAAATGTTCTATTTGGTAAATTTCGGAAATTGCTTCGATTACCACGTAGCCTTTAAGAACACCTTTGTTTATGCAAAGTTAGTACCGCGAAATTAACTAGATGGCGTTGTAATAACAAAACGAGTGAGCAAACTACAGAGTCTGTTGTGGGGGGGTTGATTCAATGACGCTTGTACCGCTGGAAGAACACACACACACACATACACACACAACAGAACACTGGATATGAGTGAAAACTTTTCAGGCGGTGAAGGAAACTTTCATAAGAATCTACATGTCTGAGAGTTCTTAATGTTCTCGCGTTTTTTATACGTTAAATAGATCTACGTTTGGCCATCAACTCGCCTCATGTAAAACGATGGCGTGGCCGAGGATGGAACACGTAAACACACTAAAAAACGTCCAAATTGTAGTTTATAGGAAACTCAGAAGCCGGCAATGATGGTTATGTGAGATGTCTGCCAATTCGCACTTCACCAGTGTGGTGGACGACCTTACCCTTGTAGTGGGACAGCTTAAAACAGGGCTGTCGCTAGGAAAATAAAGTTAGAATACACTTAAAACTTAGGACATTTTCCATAAAAATGACCTTGTGATGTAATTTCTATATACATGATCTACCTACGGTCTTAAAATATTATTATAATGACAAGCAGACTGACCACGTGATGGTTATTGGTCCCTACTTTATGCAACAGAAGAGATGTTGCCTGGAAGAGATCACTTTTAGCGATAAGGTCGCCAGCTGTTACACGTATATTTAAGTTTATGTCTTCTGTTTTCTGTATTTTAGTGTGTCCAATAAAGAGTTGTCAATCAATAAAGTATCTGTAAAAACAAAAGCGGTAGCCACAAAGTAAAAAAAACTTTGGTAAAACGTTAAACTATGAGCGCATTTTAAATTTTTATTCGTCAACGATATTACAATCAGTCCTGCTAATTTAGTATTTCCCGTCACAAATCGCAAGAGCAAAATCACCGACGGAAGTCTACCCTGGCGACGCTCCCCGCCATGGGCGTTATTCCCGCTCGACCGCGGACGGCGCAGATAAATGTTGATTACGTGAAAACAATCGTGTGTTTTTATACGGAATCGGCGGCCGAGCGACCGCCGCACGGACGGACGATTAAAAGTAAACATGAGCCATGCTAACATGAACTTTCAATCGGACGGGCTGAGCGCTTGGCGCTAACGTCTCCAAAATCCAAGACAGCGACATCTATCTCAAAAAACTGCCAATATCCAGCCGACCAATCAGCGTCGAGGATCTGAATCGCGCAATCGAAGTTTTCACCGCAGGTGTGCTAGTAATCCTCGTTCAAGATCACCTCTGCAGTTTGCAGATAAGGCACTCACAAAAATTCTAATACACAAAAGTATTACTGTTTAACACTTGTATTTTTAATTTTTTTATTGGTTGTCTGGCTAAGTTTTTTACCACAGCTCACCTGATGTTAAGTGGTGTGGTCGAAGATGGTAAACACACCTAGCCTGGAATGGAACTTCCTCTCAAGGAAGACAGCCGGATGACACCGTTAGGTGCTCGGAGGCAGATTTCCATCTTTTTAAAATTTATTTTTTAATACGGATAAGTCCGCTTTAACCACCGAATCGCATGATGGGAAGCGACGATGTGGTCGAAGATGAAACACGCAGGCCTAGAAGATACGACTTGAGGGTGGTAGCTAGCCAGCCGAGTGCTAGAAAGTACTCTACCACCATGCTATGGTTTCCTCACGATGTTTTCCTTCACTGACGGCTCAAGCTCATAGTTGGTGTATGAACCATTGAATCCACACCCTTTGAAGTGTGAAACGACCGCGCTAACCACTGAGTGATCATCCGAAGACGTGTCGCAGGTAACACCGCGGGGCGCATCCAGTTTAATATAAAGCTTTGAAGTTTGTAGTTCCCCAAGATTTGCGTTCCGCATGAAACGATGCTATTAGAATATTTGTACGCAATATAGTACTAGCATACCTTTGCTAACTGTAGTCAAGAAGTTTGCTCAACACTCGGCCAACTCCTGAAACTAATATTTTAGTTGCTTCTGCCTTGGAAACACGATGGTAGCTCCCTCGTTTCCGCGCGAGGGTCGCCCGGTGCTGTGCTCACGGCTGCTTTGCTAAGGATATCCTTGTGCGAGCTCGCTTTGCGAGCCTGCAGACCGTCATGTTGTATTTCCGACGTAACAAGCGGTCCGGCGATATTAAATCCAGTGTTGCGACTTTCACAAATTTTGTTTTGGTTTGCCATTGCTTTTTTAGTCTATGAAAGTTGCCCGACAAGGTGACGTCATGACATCAATTGAAAGTCAAGTTTATTTTATGTATTTTATTAAAATAATCCCCATCACATAGTTTACAGAGTTTTAAACGTAAAAATATTGTACGGAAATGTACTATTTCGAAATGGTTTTAGAATAAGTAGAGATTTTTTTTCTTTACATACCGAATTCTTGAAAGAAAATTACATTAGAATAATAAATTGTGCGAAGCGAACACGAACGAAAACGAATATGCAAAGGAACCGATCGTTAACAGCTATGAATGATGCCTAATCTTAGGCTTACCATCAGGCAACCCGTCTGCTTATCTGTCACCTATGGGATAAGAAAACTATGAATATCAATTTACATTGTATTGTAGTACACATTTATTTTCGCAGGTGGGTTATAGTTTTTGAAACTTTTTAGATTGGAAAATTATGTATTATTGTGATCAGAAACAGTTGGCTATAGTTTATGGTATGGTTGATAGGCAGGCTTGGTGTTTAACCACAGCTCACCTGATGTTAAGTGACGGTGTGCTCGAAGATGGTAGCGCACACCGAGTCTGGAATGGATCCAAGTTGGGTATAATGCCGAGTTGAGACCGGTTTGTAACTTTTTTTATGTAAATATAATGAGACGAACGAGACGCTCTCCTGATAGTAAGACACAACGCCTGTCCATGACCATTGCAGCGATACACATAACTTTGAGTAACAAAACAAAGTCCGGGGCATCGCTGCTTTGGCGCTCATTGCTTTGAGACTTTCGATGGTTAGTCTCAACAGCCCAGTAAAGTCGCTGCAGTACCTTCGAACCGGAACACAGTAATGTTTACACACTACTGCTTGGCGGCAGAATATCTGGTTACCTACCTAGACGACCTCCTGCTGTGGAGATCTACCACCAAGTAAAAAGTTACAATTTACCTTAATAAAATTAAGTTTTGTAGGCTCGGAGCGTTTTTTGAATACTAGAGGTAAACTAATCATTAGGTTATGTAACAGAGTCAGTGCGGAAGTTATACCATTAGCAAGCACGCTCACTTAAAGGCTTCTTCCCACTACATGGCGGGGAGCGGGGGAGCGGCGGCGCGGGCGGCACGCGCGGCGCCCCGTGCTCCCATGCTGCAGTGTACGTGCAACTTAGTAATAAGTAGCTAGTTAAAATCCTACTAATATTATAAACGCGAAAGTTTGTACGTTTGTTGCTCTTTCACGCAAAAACTACTAAATGGATTTGGATGAAATTTGGTATGGAGGTAGCTGAGACCCTGGATTCACACATAGGCTACTTGTTACCCCGAAAACATGTAGCGGGCAACACCGCGGGGCGCAGCTAGTTTTACTATACAAACAAACGAAATAAATAAATAAGGCATGACACACAGCGCCATCTGAGCTCAAACTAAGCAAAGCTTGTGCTATGGAAGTCAGATAACTGATAGAATACTTAAATTTTTTTTTTATGTACATACATACTTATGATAAATATTAAACAAACATTTGTCTATACCAGAAAAATGTTTATCCTGGGTGGGAATCGAACACACGCCGTCAACCTATAATTTTTTTAAAATGTAAAACGTAATGAGACGAACGAGACGCTCTCCTGATGGTGAGAGATAACGCCTGCCCATGACCATTATGCCTGCCTATTTTAACTACCTATAATTGTAACTACGTAACTGGAATCATTACTGTCATGTACTGGAACTGTATGTTTAGAGGAAATAACTCAACGAGTACATCCACCCTCCCCACACCTGCGTAAACTGAATACTGGCAGGCACGTGGTTTCAGGCCTCAAATACAGAATTAAACACAACATACACAAGCCTCGAAACAAATAGCGAGCAAATCCTAACAAGCACTAACGTTACAAGTCACAAGCGCAAGCGGCTCCCATTTATTGTCCGAAATGCACCCAGTGAACATTATCCAAATAAAACTTAAGAAATTAAATAAATATCGTAGGACATTACACACAACGCCATTTGAGCCCAAACTTTTTTTACAGATGATAACTCACTCCCAACAATAAGCTTGAGCTGCCGGTGAAGGAAACCATCGTAAGGAAACCACAGCATGGTGGTAGTGTACTCCCTAGTACTCGGTTGGCTAGCTATCACACGAGAGTTTGAAATCTGCCGCCAAGCATCTAACAGTGTATTCCGGCAGCCTCATTTGAGAACCAGTTCCATTCCAGGCTAGGTGTGCTTTACCATCTTCGACCACACCATCACTTAACATCAGGTGAGCTGTGGTCAAACAACTAGCCTGTCAACCATTAAAAAAAACTAAACAAAGCTTGTGCTATAGAAGTCAGATAACTGACAGAATACTTAAATACTTTTTTTTTGTAAATACATACAGTACACCCCGTTACGGAACAAACACTTGTTCATAAAAAATACAAAAGTATGTGTGTATTAGTACGTCAGTTATTTTAGCTGTAATACACGGATTTGGGCGAAATTTATGATGCAGCTAGCTTATACCCTGGATTAACATGCAAACTATTTTTGTCCTCAGATTTCCGGGGTAAAAACCAACCAAAAGTTAACGGCGAAATAGTAATGCGCTTCGAGACGGTACAACGGTTAAATAAAAGCGTTTGATTAATTATTATCATAAAAAACAGTTAATTTTAACCGGCTGATGTCAGTTAAAACCGACTCCTTTTTAAAGTGTTAACCGACTTCAAAAGGAAGAAGTTCTCAATTTGGTTGTATCTCTAAGTCAAAATTATTTCTTTATTTGAAATTATAAGTATATTTTACATATTAACTAATTCTAATTAATTAATTAATTCTGAAATTATAAGTATATTTTACATATTTACTTGGTGGTAGATCTCCTTAGCGGAAGGTCGTCTCGGTAGGTACCACCGCAGTACCAGATATTCTGCCGCCAAGCAGTAGTGTGTAAACATTACTGTGTTCCGGTTTGAAGGGTACTGCAGCGAAATTACTGGGCTGTTGAGACTAACCATCGAAAGTCTCAAAGTAATGAGCGCCAAAGCAGCGATGCCCTGGACTTTGTTTTATTACTCAAAGTTCTGTTTATTGCTGCAATGGTCACAGGCGTTGTCTCTTACCGTCAGGAGAGCGTCTCGTACGTCTCATTATTTTTCACATTAAAAAAAAAAAAAATCATAATCAGCAATTATCACCAGTTTGATTTTAAATCTAGATAACTAGAAAAAATATGGCATCCAAGTGAACAAACGCGTTTTTTGCTTTCCTGTGACTTTTCAGTGGTGCTTACGGTCGCTAGAATAATTCCAATGAACTGCCCACCTTCCGGCTTCATCATCAGGTGGTGATAAAATCACAAGGCTGCCACCGGGGCTCCATAATAAGTTTTTTTGGTAAAAAATATATTTAAAAGTAAACGAACGAAACGCTCTTCCGATGGTAAGTGATAACACTTGCAGCGGTATCCAGAACTTTGAGTAACAAAACAAAGCCCAGGTTTTCACAGCTTTGGCGCTCATTACTTTAAAACATTCGATGGTTAGTCTCAACAGCCCAGTAATGTCACCTTCAAACCGGAACACAGTAATGTTTGCACCACGTCCCGCCCGCTATCTCCTGTGGCTTGTAACACAAGTGAATAGTACCTAACTAGTCATTAGACACCTGAATGAAATATTCAATTTAAATCCAATTACATAGTTGACACAAACAGTCGTCTGAAAGGCTTGACTATTTCAAGTGAAACTTGCGGCGGGTGGAAGCGACACAATGAACATACGAAAGTCAATATTGGCAGACCGTGAGCCGGCAGGGGGCGTGACAGCGAGCTGTCGGCGTCGAGGCTTGACTGCTTCGCGATACATGGTATAGCATGTACGGTATATCTAAGCTATATCAATTTGCAAGATGTAGTCCGTTAAATGTATGGAAAGTGGGTCAGCAGCGGTGGGATAGAAAGTGTTGCGTTTGACCGCCACCTTACCTGACGGTCAGTGTATTAGGGAGGGTAATATTCTAGCAAAAGAAAACGACTATGATCAGTTCAAGTAACATTCTACTAATCCAACTAATATTATAGTGAAAGTTTGGATGGATGGATGTTTGTTACTCTTTCACGCAAACACTACTAAACGGATTTGGATGAAATTTGTTGTGGAGGTAGCTGAGACCCTGGATAATTACATAGGCTACTTTTTATCCCGAAAACATGTAGCGGGTAACACCGCAAGGCATAGCTAGTTTCAACGTGAAAATTTGTAAAAAAAATAAAAATACTTTTCATCTCGAGAAAAGGTCAGGTTCCTGTGGGGTTGCCAAAAATCTCGCTACGGGACGTATCCTCTTGTATTTGGTATAGATGTGCCTTACGGAACATTATTGCACATGTTTCATTTCTCTCTGAACCCAATTCAACGCGGACGAAGTCGCGAGCGCAAGCTCGTATTTCAATAAAAGTAAAACTTTTATTACGGGCCTTATGATCTACACATCAACATGAACAACTTTTACTGCGGGACTTATTGTGGTCTACGCGTCAATATGTACAACTTTTACAGTAGGCAGTACAAGGCTGCAGATGATAATGATGGAACACAAAACGATCATAATTATAATTTAAATAAGCTATTATGGTTAAAAATGTGCCAGCTTAGCGAATAAGAATAAGTCCTTTTAATTCCACATTTTGTTTCTCTGACAACATGGTAAGTAAGCCAAGCCTTTAATTTAAAACCTGCCAAATCCAACTGCCTTTGAGAACTTTGACAGAAAATATCGTATTCGTATACCGGCCGAAATTGTTTTGTGATACCATAACTGAGGTAATACGGCCAAAGACGAAATGAGGCGTAGTAAAACGATCTGCTGTTATTGAAAACCGTCTGTAAATATTGGAATCTATGCTCTAACCGTTAATGAATAGAGTCGTTTATTGATTGCACCACTAAAACATAGCGTTGCTATACAACTTGACAATTTAGTGCTGAAATATAAATCCTAGTACATCAATTTTAGGTAGGTTTTTGATTGTAACTTACGAGCTTATTTTATAATCGTGTGTGTGTTGAAAGTAATTCTCAGGTGCTGAAATATACGCCCTAATTATTCTGTGGTAAGGTACGTTTTTCAAGGTGAGTTTTTCAGTATGCGCTCATGTCAGCGCTAATATTGGCTCCTAATGTACTCGTAGCCAAGGACGGGAAGTATGCAAGCTGCAGTTTCAGGTTAGTGCGCCGAGAATGAGATAAACGTTAGAAGTCTGCTTATAAAGAATTTCCGTATACCTACCATTTCAGATAATTATGGACTACGCATTAATGTGAACAACTTTTACCGCGGTGCTTATTATGATCTACGAAATAATACTGGACAACTTTTACTACGGGACTTATTATGGCCTACGCTTCAATGTGAACAGCTTTTACGGCGGGACTTATTATGATCTACACAGTAAACAACTTTTACTGCAGGACTGGTCCTTTATTAAACAAAATGAAAATAAAAAAAACTTTACATTAATACTATTTACAAAATTTATATAAAAAAAAACTTAACCTAAAAGTCCGTCAAAGGAGGGAAAGGACTTATTATGGTCTACACATCGATAGATCAACTTTTACTGAGGGACTTAGTATGGTCTACGTATTAGTGTGAACAACTTTTGTTGCGGAATTTGCTATGGTCTACATGTTTTAGTTAAAAAACAACGTTTATTAGCAACCATGAATAGAAATAGTCGGTTCGATAGAAATTTTTATTCCGCAAAAAGTATGAAACAGCTGACTCGTACATAAGAATATCGACGTCATAAGAAGACTGCTGTAAGAGCTTTACCTAGAGAACTTTGAAAAAAAACTAAAACTACTAAACGGCAAGTCCCAGTCCTAATGTGTATAAATACCACTTGCGGTCACATAATTACAGACTGTTAGAATGGAAAACTGACTCATTATTAAAGCAAAGCAAATCACGTCACGAGAGTTTTAGAGATGGCTGCTAGATATGGACACCCCGTATCCCGCACGAATGCATGTCAGCTGTTTGCTGTCGATATTTGTGACGCGCTGCGGTCGGCACACATCGACCGTTGAGCTGTGTCAACTAGGCATCACGTCGTTTCACTGCAAACATCGACATCGATGAAATATAGAGTAACAGTGTTTAGGCTTTTTAGTTTTATGTTTACCAGTGTGAACGAAAGCTCTTCGTTGGTTGAATTCTCTTAACGTCTTAGTTTATTTACGATTTCGTGTTTTTTTCTTAGATATCGGTATATTTGGATTGTTTTCTAAAGTAAGGAAATTCTTTAGAAGTTAAAAGTCGTAGAATCGCTAATTAATATTTTTTAATTTTCTTGGATTTTTTTAACCCTTTCGTTCTCCAACGCATACACTGGCGTAGAAAGGTAACCAAAGGACATAGCGCAAAAAAATAGGGTCCTACCTAAACTGGTTAGGTTAAGATATGCAAACATAATTTTTCAATAAGTAATGTTGGCTACACTATACAAACAACAACAAATTTAGGGGAATTCCCTAAAGTTTGAATTGCTTTTAACTGAGTTGCCATGGTTATGATCTATCTGTGCCCTTGATTTAAAGTTATTTATGTAAATTGTATATGTATTGAATGTAAAAAAAAAATAAGTACTAACTTAGTTTTATTAATAAAACAAGTTGCATTTGGATTTAATCGATACATCATCGATAGCTTTCGCAAATAAGTTTAGTGCATCACTATTCATTTTAATAATTGCGTTGAAATGGCCGCAGCATCCAGCATTCAGTATAAATACCTGGGTACTAGATGTGCGTGCGGTATTATTATAAATGTTAAGGTTTTAATAAATCCGGGCGCCAGAGGGCGACTTGCGGGCGACTAGGCCCAAGTGCGGGTCGGACTCGCGCACGAAGGGTTCCATACCATTATCTATAAAAATGACAAAAAATCACGTTTGTTGTTTGGGAGCCCCCTAAAATATTTATTTTATTCTGTTTTTAAGTATTAGATGTTATAGCGGCAATAGAAATACATCATCTGTGAACATTTCAAGTGTCTGCTACCTCCATACCAAATTATATCGAAATCCGTCCATCCAAACTTTCACATTTATAATGCTAGTAGGATGAGTGGGATGCTGTGAAATGAATATTCCGCTTTGCGACCACTCCTCACGAACAATTGCAGTATTTTTAAGAATTTTGTAGTTTATTTTAAACTGTGAAATACTGACTTGAAAAGTGGGAGTGAAGAGCTTTCTGCGAGCGGGCCAAAGTCTTAGACAATGCGCGGCGCGTCCTCGACCGACCTCTCGGCGAGTTAGCTCGCATTCGGAGCGAGAACAACAAACCTATTATAGTAATTGAATCGCATCTCTAGCGGACTTTTTTTACCAGACTCCAGTAAAAAGACTGAGTTTCTGCGGCGGAGAGCACCGCGCGAGCACAGCTTCCGAAACTGATACATCTCGCACTACACGTTGCAAATGGGAACATCTGTCTGTTCATAGTTGTATAAATTATAATAATTAAAAGTAAAAAAACATTTTTTTAAATAAATCCGGCCAAGTGCAAGTCGGAGTCGTGCACGAATGTTTCCGTATTATTCCTTTAACAAAATAAATGTGAAAGTTTTGATGGATGGATGTTTGTTACTCTTTCACGCAGAAACTACTGAATGGATTTTGATGAAATTTGGTATGGAGGTAGCTGAGACCATAGATTAATACATATTTATCCTATGAAGTCATGTAAGCGTTAATTAAAAACACAATAAAAGTTAGAATCTAAATGTCAATAGAGAGAAAAATCAAAATAAAATGTCAATCGATAATAATGAAAACAAAATGAGTACACCGAGTGAAGCCAGAGGATACAAGCACCACTCAATACAATTAAGAAATCCGATTGAATTGCAATCGAAATAACAAGCTGCCGTGACTAGCTCTTGTCTGTGGCTTTCGTTACATCAAGTACGTTCTGTTTTTGTCTGTCTGTGGCAGAAAACTTGAAACTTGAAAATTTACTCGGCGGTAGATCTCCTGAGCAGAAGTCTTCTAGGTTACATACACAACTAATTGAGATTTTTTTGTTGTTTTGACAACAGTTTTTTATATTGACATAGTGACACTTTATTTTGACATTTTGTTTTTTATTCGGTGACATGTAATAAGTGTTTTAACACTTTTTATTTAATAACATATTACGGAATTGATTTAGTGTTATCAATAAAATATTTGTATTTGTACCAGATATTATTCCCCCAAGTATAAGCTGTAAACATTTACAAAATAACTAGTACTATAGGAGGACTTAATGCTAAAGCATTCTCTGCCAGCCATCCCCACAATATATTGTTGGAATTTGACCCCACGCCCTTCGGCGTATGAATCGACCGCGATAACAACTAAGCTATCAACATTTAAATAAATAAATATCGTAGGACTATACACACAGCGCCCTCTGAGCCCAAACTAAGCAGAGCTTGTGTGATGGAAGTCAGATATCTGATAGAATACATAAATACTTTTCTTTTTGTAAATACATACTTATAATACATACAGAACACCCGGACACAGAACAAACATTTGTTTATTCACAAAATGTTTGCCCTGAGAGGGGATCGAACCCACGCCCTACAGCTCTCAAGGCAGATAGACCATCTGTCTTGGTGGTAGATAGAATAGAATAGAATAGAAGACAACTGTATTGGTAGTGCGTCATTAGCGCAGCTGTCCTCACAGCGAAGTGTTCTACCACATTCTGTCAGTAGGTGTACTACAGAACATGGATTCAAGTTGCAATTAATACATACAATATAGCGTAGCGCACTCGACTCGCGAGCCAGCGCGTCGTCGAAGGCGCGCGAACAATGCGGGGATGCCACGTCTATGGTATTGGATATCTGTGCTTGGGTATTATGTTTCCATCAAAGATAGTTTATGGCAGTAGATATGAAATCATCACAAATATATGTTAAAAAAAACAAACTTGTGGCGGGAACGTGAAAAAATGTTTCTAGTACTCGGCTGGCTAGCTACCACCCTCAAGTTGAAAATCTGCCGCCAAGCATCTAACGGTGTGTTCCGGCAGCCTCACTTGAGAGCCAGTTCCATTCCAGGCTAGGTGTGCTTTACCATCTTCATGACATTCGTGTTTGCGATTTTTTCCTTTTGAGGTACAAACAACTAAAATAATACAGTGATTTTACTATTACAAAGAATAGAGATGAAAGAAACCTTCCCCGGGCGGGTGCGCGGGGCACAGCACGTGTGACTGAAGCTCGGCCCACATTATGTTGTAAGAACGGTCGTTAACTTTGCGCCTGGCTGAACATATTTCGGTGAGGCTTTGTGAATTGTGACTGTTTTAGCGTACCGCTGTGTCAGCTAGTTTTCGTAACAAATATTGGGGAAGGAGATTTTAAAATAGAATACAACTTTATTATACACCGAACATATTATTATATACATTATAACATAGAAATACGAAACTTAAAAAGAGATAAAGAATACAAAACATTTCCTAATTTCCTGTTGTAGGTAACCTTTTTTAAATATAAAAGCAATGAGACGAACGAGACGTTCGCCTGATGGTAAGAGATAACGCCTGTCCATAACCATCGCAGCAATACACATATACCTACTTGTATAGCAAGAAACTTCTTTCTGACATTTGATAGTTGTTTTTTTATGTTTGACTACAGCTCATCTGATGTTATGAAGGTGTGGTCGATGATGGTAGGTATAGCACCATCACATCATCACACCTAGTCTGGAATGGGATTGATTCTCAAGCCAGGCTGCCGGAACACACCGTTAGGTGCTTGGCGGCAGATTTTCAACTCTCGTGTGTAGCTAGCCAGCCGAGTACTCGAGAGTACGCTGCCACCATGCTGTGGTTAGTCTCCGGAAGACCAGCGCTGGTCACACTTAGTATGACCAGTATTATGCTGAGGTGAGCCCTTATTTTGTAACTGTTTGTCTCTGTTTGTTTTTGTTGCAAAATAAAATCTTTTTGTTTCTTTCTTTCAATAACCCGGTAATATCGCTGCAATACCCTTCAAACCGGAACACTGTCTTATTCAAAATAATCCGTTTGCACGGCGCGGCGCTCAATTCCAATTTCCAGTAAATAAAGGCAACAGTGCAAGTGAGGGCAAGTCTAGCCGCCACACCGCATAGTTAGCGCAAGGCAAGCCGCGGCACGAGCCCGACGCCGCGTCGACGCGCCGCCCCCCGGATAGCTCCAGTTAGAACCGGTTATAATTGGATCTTACGGCTACCGGTTACTACTGGATATTGCTGGATATTCGAGTCGCTATAACTCTACAAATTAGACTTAATAATAATAATATAAATACGTTTGTGAGTGAGTGACAAAGTACCTACCTATGCTTAACTAGATAATAATTGAGTAATTATGACTTTTTTGTCATGTCATTTTATTATATTGACAATATTTTTTGGTATTGACATATTTTTACATTTTTTATATTCGAATTGCAGCGTCCCTTCGATTGGGCACACCGTGCGGCGCTCCACACCGCTGCCAATGTGGCGTGGCTGTCGACCAGCTCGGTCACCACGGTCTTTCCTGCACAAGGAGCTCGGGCAGGATTCCGCGGCACGCCAGTCTTAATGACATTATCCGCCGGGCTCTTACCACCGCCAATTGCGCAGCCATCTTAGAGCCGAGTGGCCTTATAAGAGATGATGGTAAGAGACCTGACGGAATGACTCTGATTCCTTGGAAGATGGGACGGCCTTTAGTATGGGACGCCACTTGCGTTGACACATTTGCGCCGTCACATCTTCCAAGAACTCAGATTAGGGCTGGCGCAGCGGCGGAATTTGCAGAAGACCTCAAAAGGCGCAAATATAGCACCCTGGACAGTGGGTACATATTTGAGCCTTTTGGGGTTGAAACATTGGGACCGTGGGGGCCGGGAGCAAAAAAAATGTTTAAAGAATTGTCATCTCGTCTGGTCGACGCCACACGTGAACAAAACGCTGGCCTTTATTTTGCTCAGCGTTTGAGTATTGCCATAGAACGCGGCAATGGGGCGCGCTTTGGGAACTATTCCCATTGATAGCGGTCTTTTAGAGTAGTTATTATTTTAAGTTATTTTATTTTAGGTCAATTCTTATTTACTTAATTATAACCCTGTAATTTTTAGATAAGACATTTTAAACTAAGTATAATAGTAA
This sequence comes from Biston betularia, assembly GCA_905404145.2. Classification (NCBI taxonomy): domain Eukaryota; kingdom Metazoa; phylum Arthropoda; class Insecta; order Lepidoptera; family Geometridae; genus Biston; species Biston betularia. Next base: position 8,277,626 of record FR989888.1, on the reverse strand, counting down.
AAAGTATAATGACCTGTAACTTTGATGTTATTAATAAATGATTTGTTTTTATATTGACATGTTGTGTATATTTTGACATATTTAAAATTTTGAATTGATTTGTAATATTGGTGTTATCGATAGAATATTTGTATTTGTAATAATAGTAATAAATAATAATAAAAATAAAATCATTTATTTCGGATCAACTCCATGATTATTTACATTCATATTTTTAAAAAAAATCTACTAAAAAACCAAAATCTGAATGGAATTTAATATAGTTAGAAAACCTAAGCATAATCACTATAGTTGCATTAATTATGCACGTTTAGCAAATATAAATAATGTTTTTTTTATTCATAAATAATAAACATCGCAGGACATTACACACAGCGCCATCTGAGCTCAAACTAAGCAAAGCTTGTACTATGGGAGTCAGATAACTGATAGAATACTTAAATATTTTTTTTTTTTTTTTTTTTGTAAATACATACTTATAATACATACAGTACACCCAGACACAGAACAAACATTTGGTTTTTATATCACAAAATGCTTGTCCTAGGTGGGAATCGAACCCACGCCCCACAGCTCTTGAAGCAGACATGCTACCAATGAGCCAACAGGGCTGTCAAATGGCTATGGAAGTCAGATAACTGATAAAATACTTTTTTTTTGTAAATTCATACTAATCTAAAGAGGAAAGATTTGATTGTTTGTTTGTTTGTATGGAATAGGCTCCGAAACTACAGGACCGATTTCAAAAATTATTTCACCGTTGGGAAGCTACGCTATCATAATCATAATCATAATCAATTTATTGGTAATGTGACATCACTAGTCGGTCAGGTATGTCATCCATGAATAATAATCATGGCAAAACAATGTTAAAGTTACAACATTAATATAATTGTAAATGCATTATCATACATAAATAAAAATAAAATTAAAATTACAATAATAAATGTCAAACGAATAATAGTCAAAATAAATTATAGAAAAATATGTCAATCAAAAAATAAATGTCAAAAATAATTTTAATGAAAAATAAAATAAAAAACATTACAGCCCCAGGTGACGCTAGTTTAACGTAAATTAAACATTGTAATGACTATAAATAGCGTTGAAATTCGTATAATTGTGTTTGTAATAAATGTTCATTTATGTATTATGAGACTCATGTAATTAGTGAGTTATATTCATTTTACATACGTATCAAAAACGTTGACAATAGGTAATGTTACTCGGCAGCGCCGCAGACTCCATATAACAATCGCGTATTTCCCGTCTACCCTCATGAAAGCTTAATTGCCCCTGTGTGCGTGGGAAGCAGTAAAAACCGCCGTAAACCGGTTTAACGCGCTTGTATGGCCGTCTCGCTCGCACACTGAATCGAACTTTACGGCCCGGACTCCGTGTTAGATGGGCAGCGCTGATTGGACGCTTTACTCATTCTATTTCATTAACTGAGTCACATCAAAAAAGGGTCAGCAACTATAATGTATTTCTATTTTTGTTTTCTAAAGTTAACTTTAGAACACACTTGGTAATTAATATAGGTTTTATAATGTACATGATAAACAATAAAATAACTCATGTACCGAGATTTCCATGGAAATTATTTTTTGTTTCGGTTTAACGTTACCTTGCGCTTGACGGCACGACGGTCTAGGATGGTATCAGTTTGGCGACCAGGGGCGTACGGACATGGGGCTGTCCGACGCCCATTTGCTGGTGTGGTCTCCGAGGTGGGTGACGATGTGTCTGGTGTTCGGACACATCGTCATCGTTGCGGGGCGAGCTTGGGCTCCCCGAGGCGGGTCCGCGAGGACAACTCGACACGGAGCGCCGAGGTGGAACACTCCAGGGTTTTTAGTGGGTAGGCCGTCATTAGGACGGAGAGTCCCATAACCACCGTGTCCGCCCCAGGGCCGGGGGTATCCACAAACTATTTTCCCTGGGGGAAAAAATAATAATAAATAAATAAATAAATATCACAGGACATTACACACAGCGCCATCTGACCCCAAACTAAGCAAAGCTTGTGCTATGGAAGACAGATAACTGATAGAATACTTAATTACTTTTTTTTTTGTAAATACATACTTATAATACATACAGTACACCTAGACATAGAACAAACATCGATGTTAGTCACACAAACGTTAGTCCTGAGTGGGAATCGAACCCACGCCCTTCAGCTCTCGAAGCAGACCTGCTACCAATGCACCAACAGGGCTGTCAACCAATATAAAAGGATGGTATCAGTTTATTTTTAGTATGTTCCTATGGCATTTATAGAAGCTGTAGGTTTTGAAGGGAACGCTTTCTATACTCACTATACCAATACTGGTAAAGTGTAGCTACTATCTTCGACTATATAATCATTCAGCATCAGATGAGTTGTGGTCAAACACCTAGCTTGTCAGCCAATAAAACCACTAAGTATACGGGGGTGCGTCGTATTCATTTCGTAAGTTCGTGAAGTCGACGCTCGCTAGTGACGGCGCCGGCGCCGGCGGTCACCCATCCCAGCGGCAAGTCCTCGCTCTCCGAAGCTCTTAAGGAGTCCCTTGTTTATAGAGAGGAGGTAAATATAAATAACAAGTTCGGCCGGTGGCCGTGTAATTGGAAAACTTTGAGTCCAGTCTTGGCCTCGGGACTGCGTGGAATGTGGACCCAGTACTTGAGATCAGAACTTTTACAATTATACGCGAACCGAGTTGTGTTTAGTCAACGCAAGTCAGCTCGATTGCTAAGAGATAACGCCTGTCCATGACCATTGCAGCGATACACAGAACTTTGAGTAGCAACACAAAGTCTAGGGCATCGCTGCTTTGGCGCTTATTAATTAGTAATATTTTTTATGTTGACAGTCTAGGTTTTGTTCACAGCTCACCTGATGTTAAGTGAAGGTGTGGTCGAAGATGGTAAAGCACACCTAGCCTGGAATGGAATATCATTTAGCTTAGTTACTCTGTATTATAGTTCTGTGTATCGCTGCAATGGTCATGGACACGCGTTATCTTCATACCATGAGGAGAGCGTCTCGTTCACCGTTTATTTGTTCATTAAAGCACAGAGTTGAGGCACTGTGACCGCGAGTACCTACAGCGCGCCGATGCGGAATCCATATTTTGTTTACATTACCCTTTGAGCCGCGGATATGGAAAATATTTAGATGTTTTGTTTGTTTTCAAGAATAATTACTGGAAGGATATTACGCGCGCATGTCGACTACCACGCACACGAGCACGCACACACACACCGGCAGCGGCGCGCTGTCTGCACGACACATCCAACACTAGCTGCGCCCCGCGGTGCTACTCGCTACATAAATTAATAAATATCGTAGGACATTACACACAGCGCCATCTGACCCCAAACTAAGCAAAGCTTGTACTATGGGAGTCAGATAACTGATAGAATATTTAAATACTTACTTTTTTTTTGTACACCCAGGTTAGGTCATACAGTACACCCAGATACAGAACAAACATTTCTTTTATGCCACAAAATGTTTGTCCTGGGTGGGAATCGAACCCACGCTCCACAGCTCTTGAAGCAGACATGCTGCTAATGAGCCAACAGGGCTGTCTGTCATGCTTTCGGGATAAAAAGTAGCCTACGTGTTAATCTCAGCTACTTCTATACCAAATTGCTTCCAAATCCGTTGAATAGTTTTTGCGTGATAGAGTAACAAACATCCGTCTAAACTTTCACATTTATAATATTAGTGGGATGGTATAGTGGGATTAAAAGAAAGAAAGAAAGAAAGAAAATAATTTTATTTTGTAACAGAACAAAAAAAGCAACAAACAGAGACAAACAGTTACAAAATAGGGGCTCACCTCAGCAGAATACTGATCATACTAAGTGTGACCAGCGCTGGTCCTCCGGTGAGCCCTTGTCGGTCAAACAAATCAAACATAACAAATCACCAACAACAAATATAACAAAACAAAATAAAAAATTCAAACAAACAAACTACTATGTTAATAACTCTCAAAATATCAACATACAAATTACAAAACAAAAATAACAGGCTCACGTTTGACCACCATCACGCCGCGCCGGTTACCAGGAGAGAAGACACGACGAGTAGGAAGGATAGTAGGCTGTATTTACAAAAAAAAGTATATCAGTTATCTTCCATAGTACAAGCTTTGCTTAGTTTGGGCTCAGATGGCGCTGTGTGTAATGTCCTGTGATATTTATTTTTAATTTTGCGTATAGTTCCTTCGATGACAGACATGTGGCGAGTCGGAGATGCCATTAAAAACGTGAAGGGAAGCGTAAAAATAATGACATCTGAGAACACAGTAGGTAGTGCGCCGCGCTACCGTCACTAACTGTCACTTACATCTATGTACATTTCTTTCAATTATATCTTTGTAGAAGAGTTTGAATCCCGTCCTAATACACCGTCCGTCCCGTCCGTCGTCCTGTCGTCCGTCCGTCGTTAATTAATTTTATTTCTTCTGTATTGTTTTTTTTTAGTGTGTGCAATAAAGAGTTAATCAATCAATCAATCCTATCTACTACGCAGAAACTGTAGAAGAAAAACAACACTTTGCGTGGTGATAGGGTACTTTCTAGTACTCTGTTGGCTAGCCACCATCCTCAAGTTAAAAGCTCTAGGTGTGTTTACCATCTTCGACCACACCGTCACTTAACACCAAGTGAGCTGTGGTCAAACACCTAGCCTGGTAACGTTAAAAAATAAATAAAAAAAGAAGCTGATATTAGTACTTCTCTGGCGGGTAACACTGCAGGGCGCAGCTAGTACTTATAATAAATACTGAGCACCCAGGCACAGAACAAACATTTGTTTACAAATAGCACAAAATGTTTGTCCTGGGTGGGAATCGAACCCACGCCCACCGGCTCTTGGAGCAGACATACTACCAATAAACAAACAGGGCTGTCAAATATCTAGATGTGCTTTTGTTAATCATGTTCTAAAATGACGTGGGAAATAAATTGTAAATTGTATATTTTAATTGTATATTGACATTTTTCTTTATAATTTTTTGACATTTTTAATTTTTATAATTGTATATTTACTAGCACCATCGCATTAGGGAAACCCTGTAAGGATGGTGTGAGATTAAGGAATAAATAAAAAGTAAAAAAAAATATATTTAAAAAAACAAGTTTTCACAATCATATTTACTGATAACGATAAGCTGGCGGCGAGGCTGCCGGAACACACCGTTCAATGCTTGGCGGCAGATGTTCAACTCTCGTGTGGCAGCTAGCCAGCCGAGTACTAGAGAGTACGCTACCACCATGTTGTGGTTTCCTTCACCGGCAGCTCGAGCTCATTGTCGGGGCTTGAACCGACCGCACTAACCACTGAACTATCACAGCTATGTTACACTATTTTCAAGCTGTTTCTTATCGATGATTTATTTTTGGCGTGAACAATAAAGAGTTATCTTACAATGTCAAGTGATTAATATAGAAAATGTCAATTAAATATTAATATAATAACAACGAAATAAACCTAATTAAGATTATAATTAATCAGCAGCCATTATAATTCATTAGTCATAATAAAATTATAAATCATGTTTACTATCAGTTTTATGCAAGGATAAATAAATTAATGTTTTGTACTGTTTCATATCAGAAAGCAAATTTCAAGTATCATTATTTTACAGTCAAAATCTTAAAATGGAGTTGTTTTAGTAAATAAACCAGTTTTAAAAAGTGACAGTTAGTCATTTCGGGGGGACCAATCACAGCGGCGCTGCGGCTAGTGCTCGCGCCTGATTGGCCGACGGACGGCTCGGTAGGCGTGGCGCCGTGCGCGTGCGCAGGTTGTACCTGGCGTGTGAACTTATTGCTGGAGGTTTCTGTTCATTGTTTTTTTAGGTAGGACCGGTATGTCTTCATGTTGTTTTGATATTACAATAGGAATTGTCTTTTTTATATGGCTGTCTAAAAAATGGGGATTAGGATATTTACTTGGTGGTAGATTTCTTTAGCGGGAAGTCGTCTAGGTAGGTACCGTTGCAGTACCAGATATTGTGCCGCCAAGCAGTAGTGTGTTTTTTATGGTTGACAGGCTAGGTGATTGACCACAGCTCAACTGATGTAAAGTGAAAGTGTAGTGTAAACATTACTGTGTTCCGGTTTGAAAAGTACTGTAGCGACATTACTGGGCTGTTGAGACTAACCATCGAAAGTCTCAAAGTATACAATGAGCGCCTGAACAGCGATGCCCCGGGCTGTTTAGCTACTCAAAGCTCTGTGTATCGCTGCAATGGTCATGGACACAGTCAACTCAACACATAAGTGTTGAGTTGAGTTTTAAAGGATTTACAGATTTTACCTACGATGTGCTGAACACTTGTAGTGTCTAAGCGAGATTACATTTGTGCTTTTTAACCGACTTCAAAAAAAAGAGGATCTCATTTCTTCACAATATTTTATTAATGAATGTCACCCAATTACATGCCTAACATTTGGCAGAGTGTAATCAAACGCGAAACTATATTGAATTAAAAAAAATAGTGACCGACGATACGCTCATGATGAAGAATAACTATGTACAAACCCTAATTTATTGCTGGGATTTGAAGCTCGATCCTCTGAAAACCACGGTCACTGCCGCAACTTTTACTAACAAACTTAATTAAGAAAATTAAAACACAAATCTCATTAAACATTTTTATTTTCATTTTATTCAGTATCATCCAAATTTGTTCAGGTATTTAAAAGTTACGGTGGAATAAAGAAACTCACATACCTACATACATGAAAGCTGATAACCTTACACTCTTTTTTCAGGTAGTCGCGTAATAAAAAATGATACAAGTAAAAGCGAAAATCAGTAGCGATCAAAAATAAAATGTAATGTATGCCAACTAGGTTACCACGGCGGGAGAAAAATTAAGATCTGTCCGGACATTGCAGGCGTGAATATGCAGCGCTGTAAGTGGGTTAGCGCGCCGCCGCCGCCGCGCCGGCCGCCACGCTAGCGGCGCGTGGCCCACGCCTGCGGCCCGTGCCGGCCAGCAGGCGACGTGCAATTCATTCATTAACAGACTTCAAAAAAGAAGGATGTCTCAATTCGACTGTATTTTGATGATCCTTTATTTGCTTGGTAGATCATACTTTTGACAGCCCCGCTAGCTCCTTGGTTGTATATCTGCCTTCAGAGCTGTAGGGCGTGGGTTCGATTCCCACTCAGGGCAAACATTTTGTGAATAAACAAATGTTTGTTCTGTGTCTAGGTGTTCTGTATGTATTATAAGTATGTATTTACAATAAAAAGTATATATGTATTCTATCAGTTATCTGGCTTCCATCACACAAGCTTTGTTTAGTTTGGGGCCAAATGACGCTGTGTGTAATGTTCTACGATATTTATACTTATTTATTTATTCTTCAGAGGTGGTCCCATATATACATTTTACTGACATTGTTTCCCCGCCAAGATGTTATTCAAATTCTGGAATAACAATTCTTAGCCAAACAAAATTTATTTTGATTTAAAATGGCCAATAAATATCAAATATCAAGTGGATACGACGTGTAGTTCGTTTTTTTTTTATAATTGCACAGAAACCTATCGCGATAAAAAGTATTCTATGTGTTAATTCAGATAATAAACTATCTGTGTGGTCAATTTTATCTAAATGTGTGTAGCTGTTTTTACGTAATTTAATAACAAAACACAAACACAAACTTTCACATTTATGATATTAACCCTTAGAACTACAGCGTTTATTTATGCGCACGCCAAGTACTGAACAAATCCTGTATTTATAATTAAGTCGTTGATTAAAACTTCACTTATATTCTGCAGAAGACTTGCTTTATTATGATACTAATCCATTTACGAGGTTATTTCAAATAATTGAGAAAATATGATGTTTTTAATTTATAGGTCAAAATTAACCCACGATTCCGGGTAGGATACATCCGCTCGAAAACCTGCTCACCGTCTACCGTTAGTCGGGTAATAGCAAGGTACTAATTCAAGGTTGTGTCCGCAATCAGTCTGATCCGGCCCTGGCGTGCGAGCGCACGGACCTTTGTCTTTACGTTCACAAAACCCGGGGGTTGTTTGCGGGCGCGGCGCTCGGTGGGTACTAGTTAATACCTTTCTTACGTGACCAACTACGGACAATCAATCGGGATACACGCATCTGTTTCTTGGTCGTAGGTCTTAGCAGAAGCTCGTCTAGGCTAGTACTACTACAGTGTACTTTTGCCGCTAAGCAGTAGTGTGTAAACATTACTGTGTCGCAGTTGTGAAGGGAACTGCAACGATACAAGGTTATTGAAAGTAATGAGCGTCAAAGCAGCGAAACCTGGACTTTGTTTTGTTACTCACTGCAATGCATCGCTGCAATGGTTATGAGAGGCGTTGTTTCTTACCATCAGGAGAGCGTATCGTTCATCTCATTACTTTTACATTAAAAACAAACATGACGAAAATAAGCGGGTATCGCCTGTCCATGACCATTGCAGCGATACACAGAACTTTGAGTAACAAAACAAAGTCCAGGGCATCGCTGCTTTGGCGCTCATTACTTTGAGGCTTTCGATGGTTAGTCTCAACAGCCCAGCAATGTCGCTGCATACTATTACTTGGCTGTATTTTGTTTGATTCTGCTCTAGTACCTACCTAGACAACCTCCTAGTATTTGAAGTTGTGTATTAATTTTGATACTAGGATTGTCCATACTTTGAAAGACTCAAAAGTATTAAGTTTTTTTTACTAAGCAGTATATCTCTAATTCGTTCTTGATTAAGGTGGGGGTAGACATGAAATCCACCTTCGAATGTAATTCCCAATAGTGGAATACTGAAACAGGAAGTTGAGAACTTTCCTACTTTATAAAGTCGGTTGGTAGCAAAGTTATCTGGACTGTAATACTGTCTCTCTCCAAACGAGCCCAGTTTTTATATACTGTCCCACTGTTGGGCGTGGGCCTATTCTCATCGTGAGAAGGGAAAGGACGCTGGCCAAGTGCGGGTTGGCAGACTTACTGTCTACATATTCTACTAGCTGCGCCCCGCGGTGTTACCCGCTACATGTTTTCGGGATAAAAAGTAGCCTGTGTTTATCCAGGGTCTCAGCTACCTCCATAACAAATTTTATTAAAATTCGTTCAGTAGTTTTCGCGTGAAAGAGTAATAAACATCCATCCAAACTTTCACATTTATAATATTTGTGGGATAATATTTTTTTCTAACTCAGGAGATGTCACACTTCTTTTGCAGTCGGGTAAAAAACAGGTGCTGGTCACAGGTGATCTCGTGACCCCTCGTAAGAAACAGAGAGAGACAGCGACACTTCCGTCTCAGCAGCACCTGACGCGTGACGTCACAACAGGTGGCGACAAACCGTTACTAGAACCACAGGCTAAAATAACATACAGCCTTAGTTTTACATTCTGCTAGAATGTGAAGCTACATTTCTATGAAAATTAGTTTGTATGTGGCGTGTACGGAACAGATGGGACGCGTGTGCAGTCAATCATAAAAGTTGGTAAAAAAGATTATTTCGAGTTCCGTACTTACAGAACAGAGCCTCACTTGAGAGCCAGTTCCATTCCAGGCTAGGTGTGTCTACCAACTTCGACCACACCTTCACTTAACATCAGGTGAGCTGTGGTCAAACACCTTGCCTGTCAACCTTAAAAAAATTGTTAATTATGCGAATTTCAAAAGTTGTACAATAAAAGTTATTTCTTATGTTGGATAGAAGATCATAAGTTACTTCCAGCCCCTGAACAAACCACGGGGAGCGAGGTCACAGTACGGAGGGGGGACTAGTTGTATGTGCCTGTCAATTATAGTTTAGATGTATTGATCGCAGGCTGCGAGGCTGAGTTACATAATATATTGACAGACGGACAGACAGACGCGGGAGCCGCACGACGCCGACGGATGCATCTCTCCCTATTTATAATCATTACCGCACCTGCACACAGATAGAAGAAGTGTTAAGCAACGAACGACCCGGTCTCTTCTCGGATGGGTGACCGCGAGGGGCTTTTATTTCTGTGCACGTTACATTTTAAATCCCGAGTCAGAGGTTAGTTCTGACAATAGGATCGTCTAGTGATTCTATTAATAGATATTACTCTATTACAAATTATATGAAAATAAGTTTCACTTGGTCGGTTTTTTTGTTCAATTTAATTTTTGTGACATTTCACTTAATGACTTTTGGCTTTGATTTAATGTTTTAACGATTGACTTGTAACCATTGGTTATTTATTAATAAATAAGTATTAAGTATGAGTAATTGTAAAAAAATATTTAAAAAACCGGCTAAGTGCGAGTCGGACTCGCGCACGAAGGGTTCCGTACCATTATCTATAAAAAAACGGCAAAAAATTCATGTCTTTGTATGGGAGCTCCTTTAAATATTTATTTTATACTATTTTTTAGTATTTGTGGTTAGAGCGGCAACAAAAATACATCATCTGTGAAAATTTCAACTGTCTAACTATCACGGCTCACGAGATACAGCCTGGTGACAGACGGACAGCGGAGTCTCAGTAATAGGGTCCCGTTCTATCCTTTGGGTACGGAACACTGAAAAGTAAAACATAACCCCGCTGTATTTATATCTATCAGCTATCTTCCATAGTACAAGCTTTGCTTAGTTTGGGGTAGGTGGCGCTGTGTGTCATGTCCTGCGATATTTTATTTAAAATATGTCTGAAAAGGAACAATTCTATTCCCATTACTGTACTTAGGCCAAACAAAACAAATATCTAATTAATATCAAACATTGTAAAGGTGTTGAGACTAACCATCGAAATTCTCACAGTAATGAGCGCCAAAGCAGCGATGCCTGGACGTTTGTTTTGTTACTCAAAGCTCTGTGTATCGCTGCAATGGTCATGGACAGGCGTTATCTCTTACCATCAGGAGAGCGCCCCGTTCGTCTCATTACTTACTACTAAAGCATAGCGTATACAAATGTATGTAAATAAAAAATATCTATATCTTCATATTATTATAGTTGAAAGTAAAAAAGTTGTATTGATGTATTCTATTCTACATTAAAGAAAAACTATAATGAATGGAATGGGAATAGTTTCTAAAACACAGCTCTGTCGCTCTGTTGTGTGACGATGGGACAGTTAATTACACACAATTACAGAGCTAGCTAAGCTTACAGATGTTATGCTCTTTATTCCTTCGAAGGTTGTCTGAAAGAGATCGCTCTACGTAATGAATAACGTATGTAGAGCTTATCTCTATGTGTTTCCGCTTTAAAGTAGTTTCGGTTTCAATAGGAACGAGGATTCAATTTAGTTTCAATATAATTTTAAATATTTATCTTTTAAATATCTACGTTTATAAACGACTGAATCAATCATGATGCTTTCTTTTCTGACATATGTTTTGTGGGTTTCGAAATATTTAATTGTTATCTGATGCAGTAAAGAAATTTGTATTTTTAAACGGGAAAACTCTTGATTTTTTTTTATGGTTGACAGGTGACGCCTAGCCTGGAATGGAACTGGCTCTCAAGTGAGGTTGCCGGAACACACCGTTAGATGCTTGGCGGCAGATTGTCAACTCTCGTGTGGCAGCTAGCCAGCCGAGTACTAGAGAGTGCGCTACCGCCATGCTATGGTTTCCTCACGATGTTTTCCTTCACCGGCAGCGCAAGCTCATTGTTGGGGTTTGAACCCACGCCCTTCGGCATGCGAACCGACTGCGCTAACCATTGAGCTATCATCGCTACAAAGGAATAACAGTACATAGTATGAAGACGAATTGATTGCGTAAGTTTGGGATCCGTTAGCCGTTTCTGGGCGCGGAACCTCGAAAGCCGTAAATAGTAGAGCAAAAGTGAATCCAAATTAGAAATTCCGTCAAAGAAAGCTCTGAACCCGTGAAGCGCTGAAGTAGGGCGCCACGCGCCGCTAGGACGGCTATCTTCACCGAATTCTGGTGACCTGCAGGCGTACCATGAGGTGTTAGAGCAGTTCAGTATAGGCCCTAAACTGAACCGTTTGGCAAATTCGTACCATGAGGTCCTTATAGCAGGACAGTTTAGGTCGCCGCCATCTTTGTCCGCCGAAACATAAACATCATCGCAAACTTGTCAGAAAACGGCATTTCGTTCATTCAATTCGTACCATGAGACGTTAGTTGCACCTAAACTGTACCGCCGAGTTGTCAAAATAACGATTCAATAAAAAGTTAATAAATATCGACCGTTTGGTCTGCTTTTATTTAATTTGTGAATTTTCTTGATATTATATCATTAATAGCCCCATGCCCATGGGAGTTTAAACGTGATGCTGCTTCCTCCCAAAAGCGGCGGGTGTGCTGCCTCAACTGTAGGCGCTTATTGAACCCTAAAGCAATTACTTGATTTCTATGGAGTAATTCCCACAGCTGCTCTAACTGAGCGTAATTTACCCTTCATAAGCGTTCTGAGGGCTGTCTGTAAGAACAATTTTGATTTACAATAACAACAAACTATTCGAAAAAAAACGCATGAAATACATAGGTACATAAGTAATATAAAACTATAAATATACTAACGACATTATTATTGACAATGCCAATAATATAAATTTGTAACCACAAAACAGTTTTGTTTGGTTTATTTCGACCTTTGAGTTATATTATATTATTAGAAATCTAAATTTTTGAGTTTTGGCGGGAACGCGGAAAGAGTCGTGTCGCCCCGTTGTATTTTTTTTTTCAAAACTTGTGTTTTGACGAGTGTTTATGCATAAAAATGGTGGTGTTTTATTCATAAAGTGCTGAATCACAAGCGCGAGTGTGGGAAAATGATATAATGTGGTGAAACATGACTTTTCGTGTTGCTTCCAAAACTCCATCGAAGCTTTATAGTAAAGTCACCACTACTTTACTAAAGCATGACTGGACTTGACTGACGCGGACTATACTTGACCAAGACTGGACTTTGACTATAACTTTAGCTACGAGGACACTTATTTAAACTTGAAAATATATAAATATTTGACACTGGCAAATGCTAAAACGCAACGCCAAAACCAAAGAAAAAAAATCTGAACAACCTTTTTGCTGTCATTCGCAGATGAATAATGAAAAAAAAAGTATTTATTAGGTGTGTTCCGAAACAAAGAGTCGTAATTGTTTCTCTGTTTAGAATAAAGTTTTTTTTTGGAATTTAAGTAAATGATAGGGTAATCGTAAAAATAAAACATGTTAATAATTATGCTGTAGTGCAATATAGTATTAAGTAATATTTCACCTTGAAATATCATATCATTATAAAACATTAAGAAAACCGATACTTCCCGACAATCACAATTTCGGAACAGATTTTTCACACGAGATACAATTATACTTTTGTATAGCGTTGTCCTTTTCTTCGGTAGCGGGACAGTATTGGAGCCAGAGACAAGTATCGTTCGTTCTTTGAAGAGCTAGCGATGCAGTTGCGATCCAATTTAACATGCTCATGGTATGAAATAAAGCGGGACAGTTTAGGTACCTAAACTGAACTGCCCCGCAATTGGATGGAAACGTAAAACCTCATGGTACGCCTGCTGAAGTGTGAACCACACAGGCGCAAAACTACCCCTCGTACGTACTCTACACGCACACAGACGCGAACAGCCCGGGCGCGCTCAGTGTCGGTCGCGGCGTCAACTGAGACGCACGTGTTCTCTGTTTTCGAAAATCGAACGCGCCGTATATTTCGAATCGAAATTCGGAGATCCATGTGTTAGTATCTGTCATGCTCTATATTTAAAAAAAAAATTAATGTGTAGTAATATTATTAACAGTGGTGTGTAGTTGTTAAAGTGCAGATTCGTGTGATTTTCGGAGCGTAATTACGTCAACCGTAAGCTATTTTGGTTGATTTATTTTTTTTATAAGTCGGCTCTGCGCGGTATGACCTCGATGTTTTCCCTCGAATAGATTGATGCTGCTTGCCTAGAATCAGATGTGCGAGCGGCATTGTTCTCGCCGTCAGATAGGTTCCAAACTCAAATGCTTTCCATATTTCCCCCGCTGTCAGATTGGATTGTAAATGCGAACTCTACATTTATCCTTTCGGTCAGCATTTTCCCACTCGCCTACGTATAATAATAAGTTTTTCCCCCGTGTTACAACGATTCGAAATACAAAATTCATTCCACATTTTTTTCCACGTATTCATAAAACGTGTAAACTTTTTTCATCTGTTTTTGCTCCATTATTTTTCTATTTGATCAAAAACATACACGTTACATATATATATATATATATATATATATAACGTGTAGTATTATTTAAAATATTCTCAGTAAGTACTTCAGTTGGCTTCGGAAAATTATAAACACGAAAACTGCATTGGTCAACAAATCCTTCACAAAGTTGACAGTAATCCCACTAATATTATAAACGTGAAAGTTTGGATGGATGTTTGTTACTCTTTCACGCAAAAACTACTGAATGGATTTGGATGAAATTTGGTATGGAGGTAGCTGAGACCCTGGATTAGCACATAGGTTACTTTTTATCCCGTAAAACGTGTAGCGAGTAGCACCGCGGGGCGCTGCTAGTAACAAACAAATGTTGTTATTTACTTAAATTAAAACCAAATTGAAATCAGCCGTCACATGCATGAAATTAAATTCCAATTATTTTGTTGATTTAAAAACTATACACATTTACATTTTATGTCACAAAAATCATAAAATATGTCAGAAACTACATTTTTTTAAAAAAGGTATCGAACGGTAATTCATAAAACAGTTAATTTTGCGGGGCGCGGCTAGTAAAGTATATATTTGTATATATATATACAGCTAATATAAATCTTGGAGTTCTGGTAGACACATACTGAAACGTAGCGATGCTTATGAATATTTCTGGACTAACTGAAATAAACAAAGTTCACAACAAATTTGATAGCTATGTCTGAATGAAAATAGAAGCAATGACTTCACGGCTGTATCGGACTCGTGCTAGTGCAGAAATGTTTTAGTAACAGTTGTAACGAAGCTGAAAACATTCATCAACAAACGACCGGATGAGTGACCGCGAGTGACATTTACAATTAAGCGCTACCGAGAACGTCACGCTGAATCAGACTTCGAGTTGTGTAAAAGCTGCGACGTACTGACATGATTTTCATGAAAGCTCCTAAAAGCTTTAAAGATTTTTAAAGCTTTTTTTATCTCTATTATGAAAAGTTTGTTGCGCTCGTTCTTATACAGGGTGTAATAATTTCACACGCGCGGCTTTTGGTTAATAATTATAAAAAAATATGTATTTCTTTATTAATTTTTTGCTGCTTTTTTTATAAAATGACAAGCGTTTTATGAAATAGAGTAACGTATTTATTTCGTCAAAAAAATCCATTCACAGTAAATTGAGTAAAATTGTGTACGAGTAATAAAAAAAAGGTAATAAATCATATTTTTAGTAAATAAGTAATAAATATTATTTATACTGTAAAGGGGTATCATCTACACTATTATAAAGAGGAAAGATTTGTTTGTTTGTATTGAATAGGCTCCGAAACTACTGGACCGATTTCAAAAATTCTTTGACCGTTGGGAAGCTGCACTATCCCCGGGTGACATAAGCTACTTTTTATCCCTGTATTCCCACGGGAACGGGAACTACGCGGGTAAAACCGCGAGGCGTCCGCTAGTATACTATATATTCATAGATATTTTTATAATGTGGTATTACGTTACCGACTGCCTATTTGACTGATTATTTGCTAACGTTTCAAGAGCTGTATGGTGTGGGTTCGATTCCTACTCAGTAACAACGTTTGTGTGATGGATATAATTGATTTTTTTTTCCTTTTTTATGTTAAAAGTAATGAGACGAACAAGACGCTCTCCTGATGGTAAGACACAACGCATATCCATGACCATTGCAGCGACACGCAATGGCCATGGAAAGGCGCTAACTCAAACCATAACAAGGCTTAGTTAGAATTACTCATTTCGTTTCTTAAAAAAATCTCGATGAATCATTTTTACAAAAAAAATAATCTTTTTTTTAATGGCAATCTCGGCACTTGTCGGGTCGTCGCCCGCGTCTTTGTATTAAAATATTATAAGTAATAAAACAGAAATAAGTTGGTCGCGTAGGTTTGCGTTTCCGTTTCTTGCTCTATCTCAAATATTTGCAGTATTTTCGTCATATATCTGAGAATTGTGTACTTTTTATATTGTTGACAGGCTAGGTATTTGACTACAGCTCACCTAATGGTAAGCGACAGTGTGATCGAAGATGGTAAACACACCTAGCCTAGAATGTAACTAGCTCTTAAGTTTAGGGGCTTGGCGGCAGATTTTCAACTTGAGGGTGCCAGTAGGTAGGTACTCTACGCAAATTATCATTTATTTTATTTTTTTGGCTTTTGCTACCTCAAGGTGTCCTACGTATATCGTCACTCCATCGAAAACATAGGGCCCACGGTCTCCATACTAGAACACGTCTACCCCAACGGTCTACAGCTGGTTCCTTATTAGTTGTTATTGTTTATAAGTAATAAGGTAAATTAAGAAAGAAAGAAAATAACCGAAAAGAATTAAGAATTATAACCGTCATAGCAGTAACGTAATGTTTTCGGAGTGATTTTTATACGTTTCTTCATAATTTACTGGGCTTTTCTCTTTCTCTCGCTTTTCTCAGCCAGTCCAGTCCACATATTTCCGTAAATATATGACTTGCCGCCAAGCGGTAGTGTGTAAACATTACAGTGTTCCGGTTTGAAGGGAGACCTGGGATGTTGGATGGCCTCTCTGAAATCCTTGCACCAGCTGGCTAAAAAGCTGGTATTAAAGACGGAAAACTGGTACCAGGGTTGCCAGATGTTGAAATTAAAAAAAAAGGTTGAAAATCGCTTAAAAACTTTGTTTCACACACAGGTTTGTATTTTCATTCCTTGAAGTTGGAGCTAGTTTTTTAAAAGTACTCTGGATTGGAATGTTTTTTTATATGCATCTGAAAAATTTGTCGGTTACATTATACGTATTTTTGTCAGTCAACGGCTAATCTTGTAATTTTTCGGTCTACGGCAAATCTTGGTATTTTTGCGTACCAGGACCGAGTAAGCTTGGTACATGGTACATGATGCTAAAACCTTGTATGAATACCAAGAAGCTGGTACGTCTAAGATCACTGAGGAAGACTAACCATCGAATGGGGTTTGGCGGGAACGCGGAAAGAGTCGTGTCGCTTCGTTGTATTTTTTTCCAAAACTAGTGTTTTGTCGAATGTTTATGCATAAAAATGGTGGTGTTTTATTCATAAAGTGCCGAATCACAAGCGCGAGTGTGGGAAAATGATATAATGTGGTGAAACATGAGTTTTCGTGTTGCTTCCAAAACTCCATCGAAGCTTTATAGTAAAGTCGCCACTACTTTACTAAAGCATGACTGGACTGGACTGACACGGACTATACTTGACTAAGACTGGACTTTGACTATATCTATAGCTACGAGGCAACTCATTTAACCTTTGAAACTTGAAAAGATAAAACACTTGCCACTGGCAAATGCTCTAAATGCGACGCCAAAACCAAAGAAAAACAACCATCGAATGTTTCAAAAAAATGCGCGTTATGTAAAAAAAAACGTATTTAACCCGAGCCATCTACCCCGAACTAAACAAAGCTTGTATGGAATCCAGATAACTAATAGAATACTTATTATTCTTGTAAATATCGTAGAGACCCAGAAAGAAGAAACATTTGAGCTATAATTATTTCTCCAAGGTCTTGCCCAACTCTTGAAATAGATACACTTCCAAAAAGTATTTATAATTATTAAGGGGGTCTTATTTGTGTGTAGGCAACACTGGCACCGCCATGAAGGAGTATGATTTCCTGTCACGTATGAACCACGAGAACTAGGCTGGCAATCTATAAATATAGAATTATGTACATATTTTATCTGTGGAAATGTTTGCCGGTTTCCTCCGGAGCTCACTGCAAGTACAAATACAAATACAAATACAAATATGTAGAAATATTTTACTGATAACAAACACCAATGTTACAAGTCGATTCAATATCCCACTAATGTTATGTGAAAGTTTGGATGGATGGATGATTGTGATGTTTTTTTTTATGGTTGGCAGGCTAGGTGTTTGACCACAGCTCATCTGATGTTAAGTGACGGTGTGGTCGTAGATGGTAAAGCACACCTAGCCTGGAATGGAACTGGCTCTCAAGGGAGGCTGCCGGAATACACCGTTATATAGATGCTTGGCGGCAGGTTTTCAACTCTCGCGTGGTAGCTAGCCAGCCGAGTACTAGAGAGTACGCTACCACCATGCTATGGTTTCCTCACGATGTTTTCCTTCACCGGCAGCTCAAGCTCATCGTTGGGGTTTGAACCCACGCCCTTCGATATGCGAACCGACCGGGTTATCCACTGAGCTGTCATCGGTATAATCGATGATGGATGACCAATGATTTGATGACCTGACATGACTTTACCAATGGCCTGGACGTTGATAAATAATAATTAGTCTACATCTTTTTATGAAAAAATAATAAAGTATGTATGTCTATAAGTATATATACTATAATGTATATTTAAGTATTGTTATTTTATTTATGTATTAATTTTGACAACACCCCGTCCTTAGCTTAATAAAATCCTCTCCATACCTACTAAGGTTGCCTGGACGAGATCACTTATAGCGATAAGGCCGCCAATTCTTCAACTAGCGTTAAGTTTGTTTGTTTGTAATTGGTGTGAACAATAAAGAGTTATATTATTATTATTAATGAGACGAACGAGGCGGTCTCCTGATGGTATTAAGAGATAACGCCTGTCCATGACCATTGCAGCGATACACAGAACTTTGAGTAGCATATGACAGTTCGGGCAGCGCTGCTTTCGCGCGCTTTACTTACATCTTCGAGCAGATTAAGAATCCTCAGACACGCTGGGTTCCGCACAAAGTTTCGAAGTTTAGTTTCGTTTCGCTCGGAACTAGCGGCAGTACGTACATAACTTAGAAATGACAGCGGTGCGGAATTTAATTAATTAATCCTTTGGAAATTAAGAACTTGTACCTCCTTTTAGGTGTAAAAATACGCTGATAGGAAATATTCATAATTGTGTTATGAAATATCGCTAGACATTACACACAGCGCCATCTGGCCCCAAACTAAACAAAGCTTGTGCTATGAAAGTCAGATAACTGATATAATACTTCAATATTTTTTTTTTGTAAATACATACTTATAATACATACAGAACACCCAGACACAGAACAAACATTTTGTTTATACCACAAAATGTTTGTCCTGGGTGGGAATCGAACCCGCGCCCTTCAGCTATTGAAGCAGACATACTACCAATGAACCAACAGGGCTGTTTATAATAAGTTGAAATGTGTCCGCGCAATCGGAGCAGATCGCTAGTAAAGTTATAAATACTTTATCAGAGAGATGTCGCCCGAGATCCTCGCAGCGGGAAGCTGCGGCGCACTAACTGGCTCTCTCGAATCAGACGACGAGGCAATCTGCGCAAACGTACTCTCGTTTTTTCTGCGAAGACACTAACAAGCTGTTTCATTTGGGCGGAAAATGTAGAGAAACCTTCGATCTGATAATATAATCTAGAAACTGGTAGCGTCGGAAATTTTCTCCGTGTTGAGTTTATTTATAAAAAAAACTAGCTGCGCCCCGCGGTGTTACTCGCTACATATTTTCGAGATAAAAAGTAGCCTATGTGTTAATCCAGGGTCTCAGCTACCTCCATATCAAATTTCGTCCAAATCCGTTCAGTAGTTTTTGCGTTAAAGAGTCACATCCATCTAAACTTTCATATTTATATTATTATGGTGGGATAATGAGATGAAAATCGCTCTTCTAATGGTAAGAGATAACGCCTGTCCATGACCATTACAGCGATACACAGAACTTTGAGTAACAAAACAAAGTCCAGGGCATCGCTGCTTTGGCGCTCATTACTTTGAGACTTTCGATGGTTAGCCTCAACAGCCCAGTAATTTCTAAATTGAACTGAAAGAAAGAAAGAAGAACATTTATTTTTTCCCTACAAAACACTAGACACAACAACAGATAAGTAGGTACAAACAACACACAAATAAAAATATACAGATTAACATAAAGACAACAAATTTGAAAAGACAGCTGAAGCCTTGTGTAATTTTGTACACCACTAAAACAATAAAAAGTATACAAAAACAATACACAGACAAACCAAACAACACACACACTACACACTTCAAAATGAATGCCAAAACGACAATTTGATTTTGCCATGGATACTGTGGTTTAGCTGCCGGACGTGGCTACAACTATAGCCGGAGCATCCGACGTAATTAAGCGCAAATAATCCCGCGTAAGTAAAACAAAAGCGTGACAATTTGAAAACTAAATTAAATTGGTTAATTAAACTGCATGTCGGATCAAACAAGTACATCATTTGAGCGCTCGTGTCAAATTTAAATAACACGAGAGGTTGTCGTGGTTAACTCGAAATAAATGATTCGGAAAATATATTGGAATAAAGTCATTATATAATTACACAATACATTTAAATTTGTGTATGAAATGAATTTAAATGTATTTGATTGTTTCAGGCGTTAGTTTGCGGAAGCTCATTTTGAATATATTTAGTTAGTTACAACAGTTTAACTAACTTGACAACAATTTAATAATTAAAACTTCACCGTAACTTTACTTAATATATCTTTACTTATATTTGTTTGTTTCTTATGTCATCTATCGTGTTTTTCTTTTCTTGGTTGCCTGGAAGATATCGCTCTTAGCGATAAGGCCGCCACTTGTGGCACTAGCTCATAAGGTTCTTTTGTTTTCTGTACTTTTGTATGTAAGAGTTATGTATCTTTATACCTAAAAGTAATTTGTGGGCAAGTGGTTACTGTAGCGAGAAGAGGATATAAAATGTGGTTATTACTACGAAACCAATATTCGTGAATCGTATTCGTTTTAAATAAACGCTTAAAATACCATTCTATACTTAGGAGTACCGTTCCGCGTAACCTTGTAGCTTGTAGCATATCCAAGGCATAACTTCGTAGCGAGAAGGGAAAACAAAATAAATATGAACTAACTCAAATTCAAATTAATTAATAAAAATTAAAAATTAAATAAATAATTTTTATTACTATTTATTGGTAAATATTTTTTTTTATTGTTAACATAATTATTTTTAAATTAATTAATTAGTCAAATTGAAGTCCTCATCACTGTTTTAACTGAAACCATTGTTAAGCGGTAATAAACTAAATATACACCTTGAATATTTGAAGCTCAAATTAAAATTAAACTATCTTAACCTATTACACAAAAAAACTATCAGCACAGTGTTACCGACGTCGGGTCGGATGACGCCACCGGGGTTGCGCTCGTCGCGTCGCGCGAATAACTTCGCAATAACGTGCGATATCAGCTCCGACGTGCGATCGCGGAGCCTTCATGGGCTTTTTATGTAATTCCATTTCTTACCTGCGTGTACTTATCTTGAGTGTTATTTATTTCGGCTGTGGTATACGAAGGTAATTTGATATTTCTAATACTTTATTGTTACTATAAATATAGGTTCCTATCTTTGAATCGACGCTGCTGAGTCATTGCCAGTATGCCTGCTTCAAGAGCTGAACCTTTGTGGCAGAAACAAATTGATATAGATAGATAGATATAATTCTTTATTCTGCACACCATAAATAGAAAAAAGTACAGAGAACAAGGAACCTTATGAACTAGTGCCACAAGGCGGCCTTATCGCTAACAGCGATCTCTTTCAGGCAACCAAGTGTTGACAAACAAGACAAACAGATATTTATTCTGTGTCTATTCTGTATTTATTATAAGTACGTGTTTACAAAAAAAAAATATTGAAGTGTTCTATCAGTTATCTGACTTTCACAGTACAAGCTTTGTTTAGTTTGGGGGCAGATGGCGCTGTGTGTAATGCCCTACGATATTTATTTTATAACAAACACAAAAACAAACAAACAGAGACAAACAGTTACAAAATAGGGGCTCACCTCAGCATAATAGTATGTATTATGAGTACTATTGTATTTCTGTGGCCGCTATAACAGCAAATACTAAAAAACACAATAAAATAAATATTTAAGTGGGATCTCATACAAAAAACGTGATTTTTTTTCCGTCTTTATAGATAATAGTACGGAAAACTTCGTTACACACAGCGCCATCTGAGCCCAAACTAAGCAAAGCTTGTACTATGGAAGTCAGATAACTGATAGAATACTTTAACAGATTTTTTTTGTAATAAAATAAATTTCTTTCTTTCTATCATCTGTAAAATTTCAACTGTCTAACTATCACGGTTCTTGAGATACAGCCTGGTGACAGACCGACAGCGGAGTCTTAGTAATAGGGCCCCGTGTTACCCTTTGGGTACGGAACCCTAAAAACTGTCCAAGAATGTTGACTTGTTATTTGGAAAGAGGTTACCTACACACATGAGTCGGTATTCCCGGCCACAGTTCGACCTCGCGACTGTCGTGTAGGTTCGCCTCTCAGAGGGCAAGTTGACGATAAGATAAACTTTCGCTCCGACTCCAGAGAGCTTGCGCCACGCGGATGCGGATGCAGGCGGAATGAAGCTGTCCCCGCTATCGACAAATGAGAAAAACATATTATGTTACAATAATACTTACATGTCAACGGTGATTAGAGGTCATTTTGATTAAAAATGAAATTAAACACATTTTTTTTCATAAGAAACTATCGGTTTGTCCCACCTTCGCACGGGCGGACATTTATTTTTTAAGTAGATACTTGTGCTAAATATAACCCATGTTAATCAAGGATGCAGCATTCTAATGGTGAAAGAATTTTTAAAATCGGTCCAATAGTTTTTGGGTTTATTCGTTACAAACATACAAAAATCCAAATCTTTCCTCTTTTTAATATTAGTGTAGATAGGTTTACTTTTGACCGCCATTACACCTGATGTTAGGTAATGATGCGGTCTAGGATGGGGCACGCTTACTTGGAAGGAAACTGTTTTCACTGGCTTTGACACGTATATCGTACATAATGGGAAACATCGTTCCACACAAAAAGATTTCCACATCCTTGTCCTGTGAAATAATAAAAAACATACAATCGAATTAAGGACCTCTATATTTTTTGAAGTCGGTTAAAAAAAACTACGGAACCTATTATTTTTCGTCGGCTAACAAACTCAGTATTGTGACAGAGAAATTAAGATTCTCTGCAAACTATATCCTATCCTACAAATTTTATAAATGCGAAAGTTTGTGAGTATGTTTGTTAGTCTTTCACGCAAAAACTACTGAATGGATTTCGATGAAATTTCGTATGAAGGTGATACCCTAGATTAACACATAGGCTACTTTTTATCTCGAAAACATGTAACGGGTAACACGCGGGGCGCAGCTAGTTGAAAGAATAAATTTCTTCGAATATTTGGGTCGCGGCGCGGAAGTTGTCGGCCCATGTAACGGTACATTAATCATTAATTTTTCACAGATCTTTGTAGAGTTTCCTAAACTTCAGAGGACTTTGTTCCGCAGGGTTCCCAACGAAAAAAGTGAAACAAAAACGCTCGAAATAATCTATGCGACTAATCTCTAATCTCGAATTAATCTAATCAAAGAAGATATTACTTCAAAATAATATTAAAATAAAGAACAGTATCTATTTGCATTTGTTAGTATTTTCAGTACGTAGGCTAGCGACAACTTTCAAGTTGAAAATGTACTGTTAAGCTCCTATAGATGTGTTACGACCTCACTTGATGTCTAGTTCCTTCCCGGGCTAGGCGTGCTTACCATTCGACCACATCATCACTCAACATCAGGCGAGCTGCAGTCATACACCAAGTCTAACATTTATAACAAAATTAAGTTTATTTTAGCCAGAAATTCTGCCGACAAGCGACAGTGCTGGGCTGTTGAGACGCTAAAGCAGCGATGCCCCGGACTTTGTTTTGTTACTCAAAGTTCTGTGTATCGCTACAATGGTCATGGACAGGCGTTACCTTACAATCAAAAGAGCGTCTTGTTCGTCTCATTACTAAATATATAATATGTGATTATGCCCTGTTCGGACATGAAATAAAAAACTCCCAAAATTCCTAAATTCACAACTTATATTGACTTTTTACAATTTTTATATGTTCACATAGTTGAGATAATGAAATGACAATTTTTTACTACGCGTTTATAGAAGACGACAGCTCCCACGGTGAGCCGGAAAGGCACCGACCGCGCACCCAGCGCCAATATTCATCGGCGCAAACAATATGTGTTATCTCCATAACTAAATTTATCAAAATCCATTCAGTAGTTTTTGCGCGAAAGAGTGACAAACATCCATCCTTTCACATTTATAATATTAGTGAGATAAATTAATTGTGAACAATTAAAATTGGTACGGAACCCGAGTAAGTTTGAGTGTAATTCCGGCAGTTGTTTGTATAATTAGTACATCGATATTGTGTCGGCAGGCTGCCGGAGAGTTCCGGCGATGTTTGGTGAAGTTCCCGCGATTAGCCCGCGTAGGTGGAGGCTGGCCGCTTTGTGCTTTGTGGAAGTTCGGGTTTGTTTAGTTCGACTCTTTGTAGCCGTATTGAGTTCTTTCCAGGGAAGTATTGTATCTTCATTTGGGATGAACAATTTTTTGTGAAGATATTCTATTTTATGACTTTCGCTGGCTTGTTATTTTTCTTCCTGTGAAGGAAAGGCCAGCTCGAAAGTATCCGCTGCCACGCGACATGAATAAGCTAATTAATGTTTTTTTTTATGTTTGACAGGCTAGATGTTTTGACCACAGCTCACCTGATGTTAAGTGAAGGTGTGGTCGAAGATGGTAAAGCACACCTAGCTTGGAATAAGTGAGGCTGCCGGAACACACCGTTAGTTGCTTGGCGGCAGATGTTTAACTCTCGCGTGGTAGCTAGCCAGCCGAGTACTAGAGAGTACGCTACCACCATGCTATGGTTTCCTCACGATGTTTTCCTTCACCGGCAGCTCAAGCTCAGATTTTAATGCAGTTTCCATCAATAGACAGAGTGGTTCAAGTGGAAGGTTTAAATGTGTAATACATGCATATGCACCACATTAGTATCTACATTGCACCCGCGCGAAGCCGGGGCGGGTCGCTAGTAATACAATAAATATAAATTTGAATACTTTTTTAATATTAGAATAATGTGATTCTGAGACAGGCTTATCGCTAGTGGGATATATATGTGCGATTGGAATTTGCCGACAATAAAACTGGGAATACTTGGAGTCGGCGATGCTTGGTTTAATATAGAATCTAAACTGGGTCGTATCTGCTCTAACAGAGATACTCACTCAAATATAATATTGGATACGAGTTTTTACGGTTGACAAGCTAGGTGATTGACCACAGCTCTGATGTCGAAGATGGTAAACCGCACTAGCATTTGCATTAACAATTAAGCATTTGCCTCATTTTTTTTTATTGACAAAATTTTTGTGTTTTGTCATGTTTTATATTGACAGTATTTTTAAATTGTCAATTTTTTTTATTATAAATTGACATGTAATCAGTGTTTTAAAACCCATATAATGACATACTGAGAAAAATATTTGAAATTTTGAATTGACTTGTAACATTGGCGTTATCAATAAAATATTTGTATTTATTTGTATTTGTATAACTTGGAATGGAACTGGCCCTCAAGTGAGGCAGCCGGAACACACCGTTAGATGCTTGGCGGCAGATTTCCAACTCTCGTGTGGTAGCTAGCCAGCCGAGTACTAGAAAGTATTCTACCACCTTCACCGGCAGCTCAAGCTCATTCTTGGGGTTTGAACCCACGCCTTTCGGCATGCGAACCGACCGCGCTAAGCACTGAGCTATCATCGCTACAATTAAGACTTTCTTTAGGCTTAATGCTTGAGCATTAAATCTTCCTTTTGTATATATTAAGACTGGGCTATTTCACAGCCTTTTGTAATCTTACGTACGGTAATGTTTACATCTGTCCCCCCTACTTCTTCAGTGTGTACCTGCGCACAGGTCAGCACTTGACCTGCAGAGCTAGATCGCACTGCGGGCGGCCCTGCACGCCAGTACAGCGATACTCTACGAGGATTATATGAATTGCTTCAACACTAATGGGATGGAACGGCGTCGGTGCGGTTCTTTTAATTGGACTTTTTTTAATATTTACAAGACGAGCAATAAATTAATAACTATCTGCTATCTGCTGATATGCATTTTGTATAAATTATAATTTTTAGGGTTCCGTACCCAGAGGGTAAAACGGGACCCTATTACTACGTGCATATGTCCGTCTGTCACCAGGCTGCGTCTCATGAGCCGTGATAGTTAGACAGTTAAAATTTTCACAGATGATGTATTTCTGTTGCCGCTATAACAACAAATACTAAATTAAAATATTTAAGGGGGGCTCCCATACAACGAACGTAATTTTTTTGTCTCCTTTATTGATAATGGTACGGAGTCCGACTCGCACTTGGCCAGTTTTTTTAGGTTTCCGTACCTCAAAAATAAAAAAAGAAACCCTTAAATGGTTTCTTAGAAACGCGTAGAGGTATAAATTTGAAATTAATTTGGATATCCAAGACTGGAATCTTTTGGAGTTGTGAAAAAATCTAAATAAAGTTTTACATCACACAATTTTTTTTGGCGTCTTATCTGTCGTTGGTAAACTGACCGCAACCTATGTCAATGTATTGGGGCAACAGTATTCCGTTGGCAAAGTTTATTTAGTTTATCCTACAACCCAGTCTATCTTTTCGTTAAAACAATGTCCAGCGCTTTCATAGTTCCCGTAATGGACAAATTATTATATCTATAAGTTTGTACGGAACTCACGATACACGACTCCAATTCGCACTTGACCGGTTTTTCTATAGACAAGGTTGCGCAGAACGATAGTCCTAAAATGAAAGGAGCAACATTATAATTAATATTTAGATATCTATCTAAATATTAATTATAATGTTGCTTCCTTTAAAGTTTCTATCCATCTGGATAGAAACTTTTTATTTTCCAAACAACGAAAAAAATTATTTACGGCCTTATCGCTAAAATCGATCTCTTGTAGGCAACCACTACAATTTAGATTTTTTTTATTGTGAGATCTTCCGTCTGCCGAATGCCATATCGTCGCTAATAATTATGTAATATCTATTGTTTTATAAGTTATTGAGGTGAAAGTTTATCTAAGGTTATTATTTCTATGCAAGTTACACAATTTATGAATTATATCATTTGTAACTCTGATTACATGAACACGCTACGAAACATTGCAAGCATAATTTGTTACGGTGGTAGCTCAGTGATTACTGCGGTCGGCCCGCATGTGTAAGGTAGTGAGTTCAATCTTAACTATAATCTTTAGGAAAACATCGTGAGGAAACTAATGGCATATTTTCGTTTTACTTATTATGCTAAATTGATTTAATTATATCCGACTATAGTGTAGTAAGACGTGGCCGCGCGCGTGGTACTCAGCTTTGTCTCCTTGAAGAAGGCCACCGGACGTGGCCGGAACTATGGTCGGAGTATGTGATATAATTAAACGTGAGTAATTCTACATAAGTAAATCAAAAATGTGGCAAAAACACTGATTACATGGCAAATTGTAACGTATAAGTGATTACATGAATAAGTCATGATTACATGTGTAAGTCATGATTACACATATATATATATATATATATAAGTCACAAGCGGACGCCTCGCAGTTTCACCTACGTAATTCCCGTTTCCGCATGAATACAGGGATAAAAAGTAGCCTATGTCACCCGGGGATAGTGTAGCTTCCCAACGGAGACAGAATTTTTGAAATCGGTCCAGAAGTTTTACGTTACATACAAAAATACAAAGTATTTCCTCTTTATAATGTTAGTATAGATGATTACATCTACTCTTATAACTTATAGAACTATTGTGACTAACCATTGATAGTCTCAAAAAAAAAATGAGCGGCAAGCAGCGATGCCCTGGACTTTGTTTATATGAGGCTTTAGGTGACCAGAATGCTGGCATCTACTTTGGTCAAAAGCTTGCCACGCTTCATGGCAATGCTGCCAGCATTCTGGCCACATATCCATCCTCTAGCGGACTATTTGCATATTTTTTTAATGTAAAAAGTATTGAGACGAACGAGACGCTCTCCTGATAGTAAGAGATTACGCCTGTCCATGCCCATTGCAGCGATACACAGAACTTGTAACAAAACAAAGTCCAGAGCATCGCTGCTTTTGGCGCTCATCTCTTTGACACTTTTACTTTTTTATTACTTTGATAAATTTGTAAATGTCAAAATAAAGTATGTCAATGTAATAAAATACCAAAAAAACATTTTAATTATAAACCAATCCGCCGTGAATTAAAGAGAAATACATATCCCCAGATACATTTCTTTGCTTCAAAAATAGAACAGAAAGCACTTAAAATAAATTAAACAGTTCTCAAAACCTTCCAATTACTTTAACTTTTATTAGATAAAAGTATTAAATATATTTACACAAATACTTTAATGAGATGAGAGTCGAATACGAAAGAGCCATTAAAACTAATTAGTTGTTATGAAGCCCGAACAGAATTAGGTTTATGTCCTAACTTGCCTTTGTACACTTGTTTTAATACTTTCATAAACATAACAGGAGCTTAATAAATATTATCTTGGCATCATTTCGCTGCGAGGAAAATATCATTTACTGTGCGCTAATTGATCTCAGACTTCGGCCAGACGAAAACTTTTTTTATGTTTGACTACAGCTCACTCGATGTTGAGTGACGATGTGGTCAAAGATGTTAAGGTGGTCAGTCTCGACCGAGCGCTCGAAGAGTCAACACGTCCCGAGGATGCCTCGTGTAGAGGCGACACACGTGTCGGCAACTGGTTACTGCAGCGAGAAGAGGATATTTAGATTTATGGTTATTTTTATTAGATTTTTTGTTATTTCAATTAAATTTATATCAAATTATATTTTTAGGTTTATGTCAAATTAGTTCTAGATTTTAAGTAAGATTAGGTTTTTAATTAATAAGCTGTGTCAAATTAGTTTAATGTAAGTCCTCGTCACTGTTGGAACTGGAACGACTGTTAAGCGGAAATGTAATAGATACCTATATACTCTAAACATTCAAAATGAACTTAACGCAAAGTAACGCCTGAATCAATCAATTATCAAGCTTTGCTTAGTTTGGGGCTAGATGGCGCTGTGTTAAATGTCCTCCGATACATTTCTTTCCTTCGCTGGCAGCTTATACTCATTGTTGAGATGTAAACCGATTATGCAAACCGCTGAGCAATCAACGAAAAAAAAATCCACTGAAAAAAAATCTACTATATGAGCCTGGTCACAGTTCGGGGTAAACAGCTAGCTAATCTGGAACGTATAATTGATTTCCATGGTTTCCGAAGGTCGCGCGTGAAAATCCGAGCGTGTTGTATGATGTCATGACACTAGAAATAAAGTGTGGACCAGTCACCGCTATTCCCGCCCAGGGGGCTGCCGCACGCGCAGCCGCCGCTGCAGGTGAGCTGTTCTCGTGCAAATAGCACAACTTTAGCTACAAGTATTTTTACCTGGCCACGAAACAAAGATATATTATATAGAACACTGTATTGGGCACGTCAGATATAGAAAACAAAAGAAGTTTAGGCGGGAACGCGGAAGGACTCGTGTCGCCCCGTTGTATTTTTTTTCAAAATGGTTGTGTTTTATTTATAAAGTACTGAATTAGAAGCGCGAGTGTGGGAAAATATAATGTGGTGAAACATGATTTTTCGTGTTGCTTCCAAAACTCCATCGAAGCTTATAGTAAAGTCGCCAAAGCATGACTAGACTTGTCTGACACGGACTGGACTTCGACTATGAAACTTATTTAACTTGAAAATATAAATCACTTGACACTGGCAAATGTTAAACTGGCAAAAAAAAATGTTAGTGCCACAATGCCTAAAAAAGTTGTATATATATTTAGCAATCTGAGTAGAGCCATGCTGAGAAATTGGCTCCATATCGCTCTTTGACAGCTCATACAAAGTTGACGACACAACTTTGTACAGCGTCTAGCGAAATAAATACGTTTAATCTAGCATACCAAACGTAAATCAATTTCAAGTAAAAAAAAACGAACGAGACGCTCTCCTGATGGTAAGAGATAACGCCTGTCCATGACCATTGCAGCGATACACAACTTTGAGTAGCAAACCAAATAGAGCATCGCTGCTTTGGCGCTCATTACTTTCAATGGTTAATCTTAAACTGCCTAGTATTCTAAGTACCATTTAAACCGGAACACAGTAATGTAACTTGGCGGCAGAATGTCTGGTACTACGTCGGTACCTGACGACCTCCTGCTACGGAGATCTACCACCAAGTACGTAAGTAAGAAGGTGACGACATCTCACCATCAGGCAAAATAAGTCTGATTCGATATTGAAAAATCGAGACAAACATTTCGAATTATACTCAGTCGCATTTTAAAATAATACACACGAATTGTATGTTCATTTAAATAATACAATGCGCTGCAAAAATTCCCACAGCGTTTCCCAAACGGTGAGTCAACGTACATACACGTCTCGAAAATGGCGGACAGAAACGAAAACATTGTAGGACAGTGTACAGTTAGCAAACAAAGTACTTATTGTTTTTTAATTAATAGGCACCCACCACATTAAGATGGTAAGAGACAACATGTCCATGACCATTGCAGTGATATACAAAACTTTGGGAGCCAAAACAAAGTCCAGGGAATCACTGCTTTGCTGCTCATTACTTTGAGACACTCGATAACTTCTCTCAACAGTTCTGTATTTTCGCTAGCTGCAGTACCCTTTGAACCGGAACACAATGTTTACACACTACTGCTTGGCGGCGTAATATCTGGTACTGCGGTACCTTCCTAGACAAACTACTAAAGATACTCGTATGTACCACCAAAATAACTCAGCAGATAAAACTTTTTAAATCCAATTAAAATGTGAGTGTACAGAAATCGCTAGACCTGACCTAGTAGCGTCGATAGCTCAGTGGTTAGCGCGGACGGTTTATACGCTGAAAAGCGTGGATTCAATCCTCAACAACGAGCTTGAGCTGCCGGTCAAGGAAAACATCGTGAGGAAATCATAGCATGGTGGTAGCGTACTCTCTAGTACTCGGCTGGCTAGCTACCACACGAGAGTTGAAAATCTGCCGCCAAGCATCTAACGGTGTGTTGCTGCAGTCACACTTGAGACCAGGCTGTTTACCATCTTCGACCACGCCGTCACTTAACATTAGGTGAGCTGTGGTCTAACACCTAGCCTGTCAACCATAAAAAAATATCTCAGCTCGCCCCGAAATTTATTTTATTAGCTTTAGCTAATGTCCAATATTTGTAGTTTGCTGCTGACTGTACCTGTAACTCGTTTGTAATCTGTGACGTTACGTGTTGGTGACGTCACGTGTAACCGCGGATGCAGGCGTGGGTGAAGCACTCGCCTTGAACACAGCGGTGCTGGGTTCGATGCATGTGTTGTGATTTAACGGTCAAGTGCAAGTTAGACACGCGTCCGGTGGGTTCTGTGCCAAACTAAATATACAGGATCATTGTACATCATCGACTTTTACATACAAATCAGCCCTGTTTTTATAAACTGTCCCACTGTTGGGCGTGGGGCTTTTCTCATTGTAAGGAGGGTAAGGGCGCCACCACTCTGGTCAAGTGCGGGTTGGCAGACTTCAGATATCTCTGAGAGCTTTTTTTTTTATATTTTATATGCTCTCGAATATGTTGATGTTTCGCCCGATGTTAAGTGAACGTGCGGTCTACGATGCAGCACACTCGCCTAGAAGATACCTTAGTACATTAGTACAGGGTGAGCTAGTTACCTCACCTGTAGATCAAAATAAATGAACTCAAAAAGTTTTGCTTCATAGAAATGAATTTCGTTCGGAAACCGAAACTAGTACCGATCGCAATGAGATTTACGAGTTGATCACGTTTGATCAGCAATCGAACAAATGAAATTAAAAATATCGCCCAGTGCAAATAAAAATATCGTTCGTATTATTGAAATAAATATTGGACTTTTTCTAATCGCTTGATACGATTTTCAGCCGTAAGTTTTAGTTTGTAGGGATTACATTCGCTTGAAAAAAGTTTAAGAAAATTTTTCATTAGATAGCAGAGTTCATTTTGGTCGCGTGTTTGTTTGAGCTGAGATTCAAGTCACGAGATGCGAGAAGATATAAAACTAATGATAATTTTTCTTTTAATTGATAATTTCTATGACTAAGATTGCTTCTGTAAATCTGTAATAAACTATTGAATCTTACGATAGAAAAACATTATGAAAGAAAAAAAAGGTTTTTTTTAATGTAAAAGTAATGAGACGAGCATGACGCTCTCCTGATGGTAAGAGAGATAACGCATGCCCATGACCATTGCAGCGATACATAGAACTTTGAGTAACAAAACAAACGTCCGGGCATCGCTGCTTTGGCGCGCATTACTTTGACACTTTCTATGGTTAGTGTCAACAGCCCAGTAATTTCGCTGCAGTACCCTTCAAACTGGAACACAGTAATGTTTGCACACTAGTGCTTCGCGGTAGAATATCTGGTACTGCGGTAGTACCTACATAGACGAGCTCCTGCTAAGGAGATCTACCGCCAAGATATGCAGTAAGTTTTTAATTTTAAATTATTGTCAAATTAGTTAAATTAAAGTCCTCATTACTGTTGGAACTGAAACGACTGTTAAGCGGAAATACATACCTTAAATAAACTTCCGCAAAGTAACGCCTGAATCGCCGTGTGTAATGTCCCACGATACTTATAGAAGCAAATTCCAGTCCCAGTCAAATTCGGAATAACTGGAATGTATAATTGAACGCATTCATAATTAGGTCCAGAACCAGATTCCGGTTGTTTGTCCATTCAGACAAGTTTACTTCATAAACCAACTGCCGCCCTCCGCTGCCGCCCCGCCTGGCGAGCTGCCAACACTGACCACCGCGCGAGCGTCTCACTTGTGCAAGTTTTGTTAACTTGCACAAGTTCTATTCATTTGGATTGATAGCAATAACTGTTCGTTCATTCCCGGCTGAGTATGGTGGTACACTCTAAAGTAGATGGCCACAATTTTGCTCCTATTTATCTCCAGTTGATCTATGGTCTACAGTGTCCGTTTTTTAAAATGTAAAATATAATGTGATGAACGCGACGCTCTCCTGATGGTAAGAGACAACGCCTGTCCATGACCATTGCAGCGATACACAGAACTTTAAGTAACAAAACAAACGTCCAGGGCATCGCTGCTTTGGCGCTCATTACTTTGAGACTTTCGATGGTTAGTCTCAGCCCAGTAATGTCGCTGCAGTACCCTTCGAACCGGAACACAGTAATGTTTACACACTACTGCTTGGCGGTAGAATATCTGGTACTGCGGTGGTACCAACATAGACGACTAGACGATCTCCTACTAAGGAGATCTACCACCATGTAATATGTTCGCGACTCTCGTGTTCACTTGTAATTACTCACGACCAAAGGTTGTCTAGAAGAAATCACTTTTAGCGATAAGACCACCAATTGTTGACACTTTGCGGTGTCATTAAATTATCAACAATTTGATAAAGAATTTCAAACTGGTTACGTACGTATATTTTGTTTGCATTTTATTATTTGTTTGTTTGTATTGAACAGGCTGGGAAACTACTGGACCGATCTGAATAATTATTGATCATGAGAATGCTACATGATCACAGAGTGACATGGCCTATATTTATATTGTTAATCGAGTTTAGTTTTCCCGTGCGAAGCCGGGGCGAGCTGCTAGTAACATAATATATTAAATAAAAATGAATAATAAATATATCGTAGGACATTACACACAGCGCCATCTGGCCCCAAGCTAAGCAAAGCTTGTGTGATGAAAGTCAGATAACTTTTAGAATACATAAATACTTTTTCTTTGTAAATACATGCTTATAATACATACAGAACACCCAGACACAGAACACACATTTGTTTATTCACAAAATGTTTGCCCTGAGTGGGAATCGAACCCACGCCCTACAGCTCTCAAGGCAGATATACTACCAATGAGCTAGCGGGGCTGTCAAAACTATCCAGATATTGCTAACCAATATAATTATGTATAGTTTTTGTAAGTGTAATTTTTATAAAGTTAAAGTAAACATATTGTAATTCGCGGGAAATACGGACACCGGCAGAGTTCCACATCCTCGACGTGCGAATAAATAATTTTGGTCGCGTTTGTCTGGCCGGGCGGTAGTAAAAAGGTGCAGGGGGCAAGTCGCAACCCCCGAAATGTGTCCATATTTCGTCAGAGCGGCGCAAGCAGCGAGCGCAGGGAGGTCGCGCACAGCCTGTGCTCTGGACACGAGCTGGGGCCGCGGAGCCGGGCGCCTGGCCGCGCGCCAGCAACGCTGACCGCCGTTTACCCAGATTCTTGCTTCCATACACTTTCGTGGAAACAGTAGCGGAACTTATTACAAGTCAAATCCAAGAGGAACCGACCAACCGCTTCCACCGCTTCCAACCGGTCTTTGTGGAAGTTTATGACTGAGAAATGATTTGTTTGACAACGAACTGCGCCCCGCACTGTTACGCGCTGTTTTCGGGATAAAAAGTTGTGTGTTAATCCAGGGTCTCAGCTCCGTACTAAATTTCATCCAAATCCGTTGAGTAGTGTGGGTGCATGGTGGTACTTTCTAGTACTCGGCTGGCTAGCTACCACCCTCAAGTTGAAAATCTGCCGCCAAGCATCTAAAGGTGTGTTCCGGCAGCCTCACTTGAGAGCCAGTTCCATTCCAGGCTAGGTGTGCTTTACCATCTTCGACCACACCGTCACTGAGCTGTGGTCAAACACCTAGCCTGTTAACCATAAAAAAAGAAAAAGTAGTTTTTACATGAAACAGTAACAAATATACATCTATCCATCCAAACATTTATAATATTAGTGGGATAAAATCATGCAATACTTGACCCAGTGTCTTGATAACGAGGGGCTACCGGGCAATAATCTATCTATCTATCTAAACTATTATAAAGAGCAAGGATTTGATTGATTGTTTGTTTGTATTGAATAGACTCTGAAGCTACTGGACCAATTTCAAAAATTCTTTCACCGTTGGCAAGTTACACTATCCCCGGGTGACATACTTTTTATCCATGTATTCCCACGGGAACGGAAACTACGCGTGTGAAACCGCTAGACGTTTGCTAGTTTTCAATAACAATAATAAAAATTAACCGTAAAAATATTTATAATAAACGTCAAAATTCAC
This sequence comes from Biston betularia, assembly GCA_905404145.2. Lineage (NCBI taxonomy): Eukaryota > Metazoa > Arthropoda > Insecta > Lepidoptera > Geometridae > Biston > Biston betularia. The sequence continues at coordinate 8,242,374 of FR989888.1, read as the reverse complement.
AACATTTTAAACTCTATTACAACCGTCACTTTTGGCGTAGTCCAGTAAAGAGTACGTACGACCTTATGTACTGCCGAAGAAAACCTCTGTAAAGTGAACCAGTCACACGTATTGGAGTAATATTTAGGTCAGCGCCAACCTTCGTCCCATTCATCCTCCGCCGAGTTTGACGAGAGATCATAGCCTATTTCCAATACACGCGCCTCACATCCCGTGACTTCATCGTTTCTGCGATCTGCAACACCGCAGACTGCGAACCAGTCGGCATCACGTCGCAAAATTACTAATCTATACTATTGTAAAGAGGAAAGATTAGTATGCTGCATTATCCGTGATGAACATAGGCTATATTTTATTTAAAAAACAATTAGGGATCCGTATGGAAACTTCAATAATGTAACCCAAGCTGTGAGAAATTTGAAAAACCCCCTAGCATGCGCAGCGAAAATATCATCGATGTATGCAAGTTTTGAATTTTTGTTGGATTCTATTAAATCCGCTCCACCAATTTCGATAAAATTTGTATGGGTCCACATCTGTGATGTACCAAGCAAAATAAGAATCGTCAAAATCGATTCATAATTGGCGGAATTATCGTGTAACAAAAAAAATGTACAGTCGAATTGAGAACCCCCTCCTTTTTTGAGAAAGAAAAAACACAGTCGAATAGAGAACCCACTCCTATTTTGAGAAAAAAAAACACAGTCGAATTGAGAACCCCCTCCTTTTTTGAGAAAAAAAACACAGTCGAATTGAGAACCTCCTCCTTATTTGAGTGGGTTAAAAACCAACTGCTACAATAAGTTATGAAAAAGTTATTTGTAGCAGAAAGCTAATTATAGAACTGAACTCTTCTATCACACTTATTATAAAGTCGAAAGCTTGCGAGTGTGTTTGTATGTTTGTTACATCTACATACTCAAACGATTGCTCGAATGGTAAAGGAAAGTTCTTCATGTTTTTGGAGATGTGCAAAGTCTCCCAACCCGCCCTTGGTCAGTCTTAACCTTTCCAGGAAGTGTTCCGCCCCAAGCAAAGCCTTAATATTAGGCGAACTTGGTCTGCACTTTGTCTCTCACTAGTAAAAAACTCCTGTTTTGATTTACAAGAAAGTTTTTTTTTCTTTGGTTTTGGCGTCGCATTTTCATCATTTGCCAGTGTCAAGTGTTTCATATTTTCAAGTTTCAAAAGTTAAATAAGTTGCCTCGTAGCTATAGTTATAGTCTAAGTCCAGTCTTGGTCAAGTACAGTCCGTGTCAGTCAAGTCCAGTCATGCTCTAGTAAAGTAGTGGCGACTTTACTATAAAGCTTTGATGGGAGTTTGGAAGCAAAACGAAAAGTCGTGTTTCCCCACATTATATCATTTTCCCACTCTCGCGCTTATGTTTTGACACTTACGAATAAAACACCACCGTTTTTATGCATAAACACTCGATAAAACACTAGGTTTGTTGAGTGTTATTGTAGTTTTGTGGTGTGTGTAAAAATCACGTTTTTTGCCGTTTTTATAAATTATTTGGAATAGTTTAAATTATTTATTTTATAATTTAAACTATATTTATTTAATAAATTAACCTTGATAATGGTACGGAACCCTTCGTGCACGAACACAACTCGCACTTGTCCGGGTTTTTAATAAAAAGTGTGTGTTTTTTTAGCCAGTTGAATAAAATTTAGCGGGAGAAGTTGCAATACGTGGTTTTAAAAGCGAAACTAAAAGCACAGCTAAACGTGCGGTCGAGTGAAATAGTTTACACAACCTAATTAGTGAGCGTTCTGCACGCTGACTCCTCGACTACGCAAACCAAATTATAACAGTTTCGGGAAGCATTCAACTGAGCGTCATACATTTATTTATACTTATGACCTACAGCGCGCGACAACGGAGTTTACACCCTATGTCACTACGACAAAGTCTACTTTTGTAACAAACTACATAGATTTACATTAAATACCGTGGTGACAGTTTTCATACAAAATTGTACCTAGTTACCGTAAAAATAACGTTGATGTTCCTTTAAATGAAGTGAGCTTTTTCATTCTTTTTGCGGGTAGTTGTAAAAATTTCTTATAGCACAGAAATAGAGTTGAAAATCGTTTGTAATGGAGAATTTGTGTTGATTTTTCATCGATGCTCGATTGAAGTTAAATAATAAATGATGGGCAGTTTGGTTATATTTAGGTTCTGTATAGGTTTTATAGCGGTTTTAATGGTTTCTGTATTTAGGTCAAGTTTATTAGGAAAACGGGAAGATGGGGTAAAATAGGTCATTATCGCTCAGCGGACAGGTTGTTATCGTTATGTAAGTTTTGATGATAAAATACGAGAGAGGCGGTCAAAATAAGCTTTTCATTTTTGGGCATCTTTTCGTGCTTGCGGGTGAAACCGCAAGGCGTCCGCTAGTATATTATATTTTTAATATACCATTATAAAGAGGAAAGATTTGATTGTTTGTTTGTTTGTATTGAATAGGCTCCGAAACTACTGGATCCATTTCAAAAATTCTTTCACCGTTGGGAAGCTACACTATCCCCGGGTGATATAAACTACTTTTTATCCTTGTATTTCCACGAGAACGGGAACTACACGGGTGAAACCCCGAGGCGTCTGCTAGTAGATAATATTTTATTATTTGAAATTTTCTTATTTATTGGTGATTGCTTTTAATTTAGAGACTTGAATCGTTTGTCACGATAGCTGTGTACTGTCACTGTAATGTTTACACACTACTGCTTGTTTGTGCGGGGGTACCTACCTAGACGACCTCCTGCTGAGAAGGGCTACCGCCAAGTTAGTTCTAGGACGCGAGGCTGCGAGGGCGCCCCGACCTTCACAAAGTGGCTCGGCGAGGCCTCGATAACGCTCCGATAGCAACAAATTGCTTTTTATTACTTAACTTTATGCATTACAAACAAACTGCCAATAAATTAGATACATATCTATCAGATTGCCGATATTGCAATTGGTAAGGTACCTTTGCTATAAAAATAATGTCAAACGCAAATACAAGAAAACCCATAAACTCACACGTTAGGTAGTTAGTACAAAAATAAATCTTTGAATTTTTTTTATGGGCGACAAACTAGGTGTTTGACCACAGCTCACCTGATTTTAAGTAACGATGTGGTCGATGAATGTAAAACACACCTAGCCTGCAATGCAACTGGCTGTCAAGCGAGGCTGCTGGAACGCACCGTTAGAAGCTTGGCGACAGATTTTCAATCGGCAATGTGTGATTAGTGCTGTCAAATAATTAATTCCCGAGAGCACTTCGAACCCCTACTAGGGTACAACTTAATCCGTTCTCAATAAACATGAATACTGAATGAGTGATCCCCCCCCTCATACCCCGCGGCACGCGATCGAGGATTGAGAAATAATCTGTGTATTGTATCAAATCTTTCTCGTAATGTCGTGCTAACAGTATGAGCACTTCGATACTCAACACTCGACACTTTATTGCAACATAATATATACAATTGTACATTATGTTTGTTCTGGGCGATTTTTTTTAAATGTAAAAAGTGAGACGAACAAGACGCTCTCCTGATGGTGAGAGATAACGCCTGTTCATGACCATTGCAACGATACACAGAACTTTAAGTGACAAAACAAAGTCCAGGCATCACTCCTTTGGCGCTTATGACTTTGAGACTTTCGACGGTTAGTCTCAACAGCCCAGTAATTTCGCTAGCTGCAGTAGGTACCCATTAAACCGGAACACAGTAATGTTTACACACTAATGCTTAGCGGCAGTATAACTGCGGTGGGACTTGCCTAGACGACCAAAGCTAAGGAGGTCTACCACCAAGCGTTCATCCAAGTCTTCAAGTCGAGAGTGAACAGGTGTCTTCTAGGCAAGCGTGCTCCATCGTAGATCGCATCTTCACTTAACATCTGGTGAGATGGCGAACAAACACAAGCCAATAATTCATTAAAAAAAAATTGTACAGGTCCTGCAACTTATAAATTTTTTTACAATCCTAATAACTATGACATATTATGACCCTATTAGGGTATGGCGAACAATTTCCATCAATTGATTTGAACTTTATAAATTTAAATTAAATTACAAAATAAATGATATAAAATGAAACTGGAATATTAATTGGTTACATACTTAGGCATTATAAATGTAATCGTCATTTAAAAATTCGATATTTCACTTTTTCACGACTCCTCAGAAAAAGTAGTGTAATTTAATAATTAAATTATAATCGGTATGGAAAGGGGAAAAAACTAACTACAAAACCATTTGAAATATTACACTCCTGTACATTATTTTTACATTTAAAACTTTTTTTATCATGAAATGAAGTTTATTTTGATAAATTTCATAAAACAAACTTGACTTTCAATTGCCCTCTAATAACGTCATATAGTAGGCGGTGTAGGACTACTTTCAGTGCCTAAAAAGCAGACCAAAACAAAATCTGTCAATGTCAACTCAACAGCGGCCATAATAACCTCTTCCATAATTACACATACGAACGACGATTTTCAAAAACATCAGGGTTATTCTACTTAAAAATAAACAAACAAATATCGTAGGACTTTACACACAGCGCCACCTGATCCCAAACGTTACAAACCTTTAAACGTTACTTAGACTCAGATATCGCATTTAGGCTATGATTTAAGTTTTGTTTACTTTATGTCGATTGTCAAAGTCGATCAAATGTCAAAATAGCTATGTATAGTTTTTTGTTTTACATGGCATGGACATAGGTACATATAATTACATATATCCACATCATATTCAGCCTACTTGATGACGTCATCGTTATAAAAACGTGTTTAAAATCAACTACCGCATAGAAAGCCAAAACATTGAAATAAGTTTCAAAACAAAAATCCTACTAATATTATAAATGCGAAAGTTTGTAACTCTTTCACGCAAAAACTACTAAACGGATTTGAATGAAATTTGATATGGAGGTAGCTGCTACCCTGGATTAACACATAGGCTACCTTTTATCCTGAAAACATGTAGCGAGGCGAGTAACCGTGGGGCGCAGCTAGTATGAAATAAATATAAAAAAACGTTACGTATCGAATTCCATGTAGGTTATCGAAAAAATTACCCGTTTTGACAAAAATTCGAAAGGGTCACAGTACCCATACTAGATTCCGAGGCGGTCGCGTCGCGACTTGCGCTACTGCGTAATTATGTATGCAATCGAGGGTGTTAAAGAACAATCATTGTAACGAGACGCGTCTCGCCGCTTGCTCCGCTTTATTGGGAAAAACGCTGCCAACATACGACTTTGTCACAGTTCAATACAAAATACCATCCGTGACGTTTGTGAACAATCCTTTCTCACTAAATGCGAGGTACGTATTGCGGTAGGGGGGTACTTTTTTTGTTCAAAACAAGCTTTTCATGCGCTTTACCGTTATTGAAATAGAGCCCAATTTGGTTAACTATGTACATACTGTAATTCAAGGCTCCCGGTGAGTTTCCTCGTACGGAATCAACATAACTCTATCTCTCAATTTCTTTGAACACTAGCGGACGCCTCGCGTTTTCACCCGCGTAGTTCCTGTTCCCGTGAGAATACAGGGATAAAAAGTAGCCTATGTCACCCGGGGATAGTGCAGCTTCCCAACGGTGAAAGAATTTTTGAAATCGGTTCAGTAGTTTCGGAGCCTATTCAATACAAACAAACAAATCTTTTGACAATCATCTCGCGTGACACTGGTTTTTTTTTTAAATTCAATATGGCTGCAATAGGCCTCCATTGTCAAATAATAATAAAATATTTTTTTTTGGGATGGCCGTCATGTTTTCAATGTTTTTTTAAATATAAGCTAAACTAGCTGCGCCCCGCGGTGTTACCCGCTAAATCTTTTCGGGATGTAAAGTTGCCTATCTATGTATTAATCCAGGGTCTCAGCTACCTCTATACCAAATTTCATCCAAATCCGTTCAGTAGTTTTTGCGTGAAAGAGTAAGAAACATCCATCCATAGAAACTAGTGGGATTAGAATCATGAATTAATATTGTATACTTATTAAAAAAAAAAAATATTACTTTTAAATTTACTGGCTATCATACGGTTCAAGAAGTCGAAGATACAAACGTGGCTTAGTAATTACGTTTTATTAACAATTTTAGGGCACGGATTCCTAAAGATAATAATTTTAATGCAAAATGGAAATTTCGATCGCTCTCCGCTCCATTTGGCTGCGAGTCAAATGTTCCAATCTCCTCTACCGCTGACTCACCAACCTTATTTACGAAGCTTTACGGTCGAATTTACCATGACAAGTGCTAAATTATACTGACCGTCAGTTCTCATTAGCGCTAAACTTTATTACAATGTGTTAGAGTCCGAATTCGTTTGTCAATTATTGAAATTACAATTGATGTTTTCAGGGTTTAGATTGGAACTGCGTGCTGCACTCTAACTACATTGGAATAGAGTGCATTTTAGAGTAGAATTTGTGAGTTCGTTAGCGAAATATGACATTTACGATTTTCATGGAAAAGTTTTGAAAATAGCTTCAATTTTGATTTTCCTATGTAGGCACGCGATCTTTTTTTTTAATAATTTCTTAGTTATTTTAGTTCTTTAACATTAAGATTTTAATGAAACACTTAGTAGCTCTGCTTACTAATCTGTGAAGCGTGGGTTCGATAACCACCCAGGACAAACATAGTTTTTTTAATGGTTAGCAGCATTAACAAACTTATGATATATTTTGATCTACCGAGCAAAAAAAGAAACATCAAAATCGATTCATAATAATTGGCGGAAAGATCGCTTAACGTACATACAAAAAAAACACACAGTCGAATTGAGAACCTCCTCCTTTAATGACATCTCTGTTGGTTCATTGGTAATATATATGCTTCAAGAGCTGAAGGGCGCGGGTTCGATTCCCACCCAGGACAAACATCTTGTGGTATAAACAAATGTTTGTTCTGTGTCTTTACAAAAAAAAAGTATTGAAGTATTCTATTTTTTTAATGGTTAACAGGCTAGGTGTTTGACTACAGCTCATCTGATGTTAAGTGACGGTGCGGTCGAAGATGGTAAAGCACACCTAGCCTGGAATGGAATTGACTCTCAAGTGAGGCTGCCGGAATACACCGTTATATAGATGCTTGGCGGCAGGTTTTCAACTCTCGCGTGGTAGCTAGCCGAGTACTAGAGAGTACGCTACCACCATGCTATGGTTTCCTCGCGATGTTTTCCTTCACCGGCAGCTCGAGCTCATTGGCTAACCACTCAGCTATCATCGCTACAAATTCTATCAGACTTTATCAAATTTGATCTGACTTCCATAGTACAAGCTTAGCTTACTTTGGGGTCAGATGGCGCTGTGTGTAATGTCCTACGATATTTATTTTGAGTCGGTTAAACAAATTAAACAAAAAGTCGGTAAAACAAATTAAACAAAAAGCTACATTACACTTTATTAATTTGATTCTGGGCTGCAGATGGTCCTTGTCTTAGTTTCTGTCCGTACCCGTTCCGACTCGATTATGTGACATAATAAGTCGTACCAAGTTATTATAACAAAGCAATAAAGAGATCCGAAACAGAACATCGAGTTAAATATATTGAACATAAAGCTGCCTCCATAATTATAAGGGTTTTGTAAATAAATAAATATCGTAGAACTATACACACAGCGCCATCTGGCCCCAAACTAAGCAGAGCTTGTGTGATGGAAGTCAGATAACTGATAGAGTACATCATAACGGGACCCTATTACTAAGACTCTCTCTCGCTCTCTCTCTCATGAACTGAAAATTTAACTGTCTAACTATCACCAGTTAGACAGTTGAAATTTTCTCAGATGATGTATTTCTGTAGCCGCTATAACAACAAATACTAAAAAACAGAATAAAATAAATATTTAAGGGAGGCTCCCATACAACAAACGTGATTTTTTTGCCGTTTTTGTAGATGTATGGAACCCTTCGTGCGCGAGTCCGACTCGCACTTGGCCGGTTTTTTGTATGTAAGTCACGCGATCATTCCGCCAATTATGAATCGGTTTTGATGATTCGTTTTTCGCTTGGTAGATCATACTTCAGAGGTGATCCCGTATATATTTTTTTAAATCAACAAAATTCTAAAAATAGTATACATCGATGATATTTTCGTTTAGTCCGAAATCAAATATAAAAATCAAAATCAAATCGAAACTTTCCTTTTTATAATAGTATAGATTATTAGTTTTAATTTTACTCTGTAACAGAACCTAATTATTTTTTTTTTGCAATTTCATGGATCTCATAGCAAAGATGGTCTATAATAAAGAGTATAATGAACTGGCTTCGGTTAAGAAGCACCGTTCCGCGTAACCCCGTATAAATATCTTCGAATGTACCAAACAACTGCGGCATGATTTGTAATAATAGCTAAACCAATGTGGATATAACTTTACCCCAACAAACAGCATCGACGTTGAGAGAAGCCAGGCGCGCCTGCTCTATGTAGCGCCGTTGCGGTAATTGTTTCGATCGCAATAATCGTTATTCGTTATAACGAGCGTTATTATTAATATGGCGTTGTCTCAGAGAATATTTGGCTTCTGTTGTCGGTGACAGGTTGGGCTGCGCTTTGGGGGAAGCGGAGCGCTTTGCGTAGCGTGAACAGTATTTCTATTTATTTATATTGAGAAGGAAAGTATCACGTAATACAGATTAATATCTAATGACTAGCGGACGCCACGCGGTTTCACCTGTTTCCGTGGGAATACAGGGATAAAAAGTAGCCTATGTCATCCGGGGATAGTGTAGCTTCCCAACGGTGAAAGAATTTTTGAAATCGGTTCAGTAGTTTCGGAGCCTATTCAATACTAACAAACAATCAAACCTTTCCTCTTTATTAGTAGTAGAGATATATATAACTCGTTATTGTACACACCATAAACAGAAAAATGTACAGAGAACAAAATAACCTTATGAGCTAGTGCCACAAGTGGCGGCCTTGTCGCTAACAGCGACGCGAGATGTAACACTAACAGGAAAAATAAAATATTATAGTACGTAAGATATATAATAATAATCATGTATTTAAAAAAAAACTGAATATAACTGTTTTTTTAATGTGAAAGAAGAGAGATGAACAAGACGCTCTCCTGATGGTAAGAGATAACGCCTGTCCATGACCATTGCAGCGATACACAGAACTTTGAGTAACAAAACAAAGTCCAGGGCATCGCTGCTTTGGTGTTCATTACTTTGCGACTTTCGATGGTTAGTCTCAACAGCCCAGTAATATCCCTGTAGTACCGTTCAAACTGAAAAGTTTCCACACTACTGCTTATAAGTGCACATAATAACTGAGTAACGTCTGATGGTAAGTGAAACCGTGGCGTGTTTCTAATTGGCAATGAAGGTTATAAGCATTGAGGATATACCACAACGCGACCTCGAAAACTGAACTAAAAATAATGAGAACTGAAAAAAATATCTGCGAAGCTAGACCACCTGCCATATTTCCAAACATACGCACAAAACAAATTACGTAGTCATTGGTCAAGTAAAGTAACTAAAATGTTTCCACGAGTGGTGGACAGTTTCGTTAAAAGAATGCGATAGTGGCGCCTTCAGTCTACTTCACAGATGAATTGGTCATACGTAACACATTCCCGAATGGAACGGAACAGAAGTTAACAGAACGAATTTCTAGTTATGACCGATATGGCATCGTGGAGAGCTGACGGTTACTCTCAGTGCAATGTTTTATATTAAAATATTTTTCGTACGTTATTTAGATAGGGTCGTTGTACCCATGACAAATAACTTTTGTTATAAGCAAGACTCAAGAGCCAATCCAACGTTAACGCCAGGTGTGCCAAACACTTAGCCTGCAACTTTTCAAAAGGGTTATACAACTTTTTTTATAGAACTACATTTTTTATGTATGTGATTACAACATTTTGGCTTCTTGTCATGAAAAAAACCTTTCTAAATTGCTAAATTGTCCGTCCATCTTAATTCAACAACACCACAAGAATGAATCTGATCTATTTAAAATAATCTTCAATTATTATACTTAGTTTCCCACCAGGACAAAACATTTATGTGACGATAAATGTTTATTCTGTATGAATTTACAAAAAAAAGTATACAGTTTTGCTTAATTTGAAGCTAGATAGCGAATTATGTATACTGTGTGAATTATCCTACTTTATCCCACTAATATTATAAATGTGAAAGCTTGGATGGATGGATGGATGTTTGTTACTCTTTCACGCAAAAACTACTAAATGGGTTTCGATATAATTTGGTATGGAGGTAGCTAAGACCCTGGATTAGCGCATAAGCCACTTTCCATCCCAAAAACATCTAGAGGGTAACACCGCGGGCCGGGGGGCTAGTTTATAATCTACCCACCGATAACCCTATCGATGGCTATATTACCATCAATAATTGAGTGCCATAATACGTGATAAATAAATAAATAATGAACCTTATATCGATGGGCGTCCAGCTCCCCGCGTCGACCCCCGAGAACCGCGGAAAGCGATTGATCGAAACTAGATTGGGTCGAATGAGCTACTGTTACATATTCTGTGAATGGGAATTGGCACAAACTCTCTTATCTACCTCGTGTATGTCCAGTGCATCCGTTCTGCGGCTTTACTCGCTGTCCTGATTTACCAAATACTAATCTAAACTAATATTATAAAGAGGAAAGATTTGTATTTTTGTATGTAACGAATAAACTTAAAGACTACCGGACCGATTTCGAAAATTCTTTCATCGTTGGGAAGCTACGTTATCCCCGGGTGACATAGGCTACTTTTTATCCCGGTATTTCCACGGGAACGGGAACTACACGGGCGAAACCGCGCGGCGTCCGTTAGTAATAAATATAGATTAAAACATGACGGTGTTATCGTAGATAGTAAACACACCTAGCTTGGAATGTAACTGGCTCTCAAGTGAGGCTGCCGGAACACACCGTTAGATGCTTGGCGGCAGATTTTCAACTCTCGTGTGGTGGCTAGCCAGCCGAGTACTAGAGAGTACGCTACCACCATGCTGTGGTTTCCTCACGATGTTTTCCTTCACCGGCAGCTCGAGCTCATTGTTGGGAAAAAAGGAACCTTATTTCCTTTTGAGGTACGGAACCCTATATGCAAAATAAACTAAATACTTGTTGGTTTTCCCCGCGACCGTTTAATGATTTAACCAGTAGGTTCGAAGCTAATACTAATCGAGCGATGAAATAGAGCCGGATCTATCTCGGATCTGGCTCTCGAATCAATGGACGTTCGATCACGATGTAAACAGCGGCAGGAAGCGCCGGGCGCCGCGCGCCGCCGCCGCCGCCGCGGCCCTGTGTCGACAATGTCGGTAACGCGTGACGTATCCAATAGAGTGCTTTCGAAATATTCGAAACGATTCAAAGTATGCGAAAAAAATTGGGATTGGCCTTAAAAAGGTTGAAGCTATTTATGAATGGTAAAATCAACTTTATTAGATACTAAATAATATTTAATAATACTAATATTAATTTTATTTTTCTTGTATAATTGACTATCAATTTAATGTAAATGAATATGACTATTAATTTAATGTACCTGGCTTTTAGCCGTTTTTAATTAATTAATTAAATAAATAAATATATTTTTTTGGGTTCACAGCTATAAAGGATAAATTTATTTATATTATATAGAATTTCGAGGTGTAAATAACCAAAGCAAATCCACATTTAAAATAATAACTAATCTAAAAAGCTGCTATCAATAGGAATAGTTCCCAAAACGCTAAATATTGTATTACTATTGCTAATATTGTATTAAATGTAAAAGTAATGTGACGAACTATACGCTTTCTTAATGGTAAGAGATAACGCAAGTCCATGACCATTGCAGCGGTACACAGAACTTTGAGTAACAAAACAAAGTCCAGGCATCGCTGCTTTGGCGCTCATTACTTGGACACCTTCGATGGTTAGTCTCAACAGCCCAGTAATGTCGCTGCAGCACCCTTCAAACTGGTACACAGTAATATTTTAACACTACTGCTTGGCAGCTGAATATCTAGTACTGCGGTGGTACCTACCTAGACGACTTCCTACTAAGGAAATCAACCACCAAGTAAAAAGGCGATCAAATCCAGGGCGGGGGGGGGGGGGGGGGTCTGCCCAGCTGCCCTTCCCTGCCCTCCCCTGGGTACACCTATGACCAGCACGTTACGTCCTAGTGTTAGCTTACAGTATGCAATCATTTCATCATAGAAATTCGCGATCGAAAATACCAACCGCATAGTTACCGTGGCTATTTTTACCGCGGCTGCTTGTTCCGCGTATTTATAAACGCCAGACTGGAGCGTAAAGTAAACGTTAATAACACGTATACGCCGGTGACATCACCGACACGCGGTGACGGACCTTTGCCTTCATCGGAGGCGACTGCTCGGACGTTGAACAAAAATCACGAGCTATTTTGTATTCATAATATACTAGCTGCGCCCCGCGGTGTTGCCCGCTACATGTTTTCAGGATAACAAGTAAGCTATGTGTTAATCTAGGGTCTCAGCTACCTCTATACCAAATATCATCTATATCCGTTCAGTAATTTTTGCGTGAAAGAGTAACAAACATCCGTCCAAACTTTCACGTTTATAATATTATAGTGGAATTATTAGCTTTCCACAATGCAATTTTAAAGCTGTGTTTGACCACAGCTCACCTAATGTTAAGTGACGGTGTGGTCAAAGATGGTGAAGCACTCTTAGCCTGGAATGGAACTTGGTCTCAAATGAGGCTGCCGGAACACACTGGTAGACGCTTGGCGGCAGATTTTCAACTTGATGGTAGCTAGCCAGTCTACCACTGTCCACTGTCGAGTCTCTCCTGTTGGTATGAGATAACGCATGCAAATCCATTGCAGCAAAACACACAACTTTGAGTAGCAAAACAAAGTCAAAGGCATCGCTGCTTTGGCGCTCATTACTTTGACACTTTCGATGGTTAGTCTCAACTGACCTGTAATATCGCTGCAGTAGCCGGAACACAGTAATGTTTACACACTACTGCTTGGCGGCAGAATATCTGGTACTGCGCTGATACCTAGACCACTTCCTGCTGAAGAAATCTTAAGTAAAGAGACCCAAGACGGCTGTTTCAAGGTTCAGATCCATACTTACCATCAAAGAAAACCTGCTCTCGAATTAGTCTTCATTTGGGAGCTACAAACACACTCGTTAATCTTCTAACACACGGTTTTTACGGGTTTTAAAAACACACGAAAATGTACTAAAATGTATTGCTATGTATTGTGTAGTAGCGACATCTAGTTTTACTTCCCTACAACTTTGCACATTCCTATAATAGTGAAAATTTCCTGAGCATTTACTACAAAATACGTTTGATCCCGCGAGTTCATTACATCTGGATTACTGGGAGGCTGAGACGGTGATGGGTGACAGTTATCAACTGATTAATAATTAAATAATTTCACATTGTAACACTATGGCTTCTGTTTCAATTAAATCGTCTTTAATAAAGGTTTTTGCTGTAGTTAAATCGTAATTAATGAGAAATTCCTACATTTACGTTAGATTAAAAATGTTAGCTTGAGAAAAATATTTATTTATTAATTGATTAAAAACGGCTAAAAGCCAGTTACATTAAATTAATAGTCAAATCCAGTTACATTAATTTAATAGTCAAATGCAGTTACATTAAATTAATAGACATTTGTAGAAGACAAATAAAATTGATAATAGTTAAAATAAAAATAGTAAAGTAGTAGTAGTACCTATGTTAATTAATTTATTATTTATTAATATGTCTTACCTACTTAATATATTTATTTACTACAGACCATCTTGGCTCGTTATTCTACGTGTGCATATTTTATAATTAATCTTTTAGAAGGTCTTGAAAAACACATTATTTTGATTTTAGTTTGTAGCGATGATAGCTCAGTGGTTAGCACGCTATGGGGCGTGGGTTTAAATCCCTACAATTATTTGGACATCATAGCATGGTAGCAGTGTACTTTCTAGTACAAGGTTTTTTCCATCTTAGATCATATTTTTCAGTATAAAAAAAATCTACGAAGCCAATCATTTTATAGTAGAGTCTATGTGTATTTTATACTTTTTCTAATTTTTAAAAATAATTGTAATAAATTAGTTAAATTTATTTTTACGAAAATTTAATAATTTTAATAAGTAAAAAGGCAAACTGATATTCGTTAAAGTTGGATTATATCGCATAATATGAAACATTTTATAATTTCTTTTAAACTTGAATAGTCACAGAGCTGTATGGCAAAAAAGGTTAAGATGCTTAAAAATACTTATTTCTTCTTTTCAGGCCACACTTCGAACGAAAATCGACTCAGCATGTGTTAACCGACAGCGACAAAGCTAACAGTGTAGTGTGAACAGTGAACAGTTTAGTGTATGTGATGTAAAGTTACTTGTGACGTAGTGATGTGTTTCCGGCAAGAGATGGCGCTAAAATCAATTCTGGCGGTGGCTTTGTTGGCAGTCTGCGGGTGGCCTGCCGCTTCAGCTGAAAGAGGTGGGTACAATAAGCATAATCTACTGTTTTATTAAAAAATCATAAATTCCTAAATCATTCATAAGTTTGATTATATGCTAACAGTCTACTGTTTTATTCAAGCAATTGTGATTTACCGCAAATAAAGATCAAAGTAAATGCCAGTAGCTGTGATTTCACTGTAAAAATATGCTCCATTTGTCCATAAATGGCAACAATTGATTTTTATGGAAATCGAACCACCTTAGGCCAACTAAACGCACTGCTCCAATGAAACAGCGAGGTTTCCGAGTAAACGAAAATATCGTCGATGTATACTATTTTTACATTTTTGATGAGTTTTTAAAAATCGATAAAATTTATATGGGACCACCTCTAAAGTATGATCTACCAATCGAAAAAAGAATCATCAAAATCGATTCATAAATAATTGGCGGAATAATCGCGTAACAAACATACACTTACTTACTTTAAAACGTGCTTAGTATGTTCAGTATCATGTTGAGGTGGTCCCTTGTTTTGTAACTGTTTGTCTTTGTTTGTTAGTTACAAATATAAAACAAAAAAACACACACAGTCGAATTAAGAACCTCCTCCTTTTTTGAGTCGGTTAAAAATAAGAAATTTGCGCGTAAAAATACGCGAATTCAAAAATTTCAAGTACATTGTTCCTTTTAGTTATTTTATAAATTTGTTTTTATTGGCTCCCGATGTGAGACGCGTGAACGCTCCCAAATTTGAAATGCTAAAAAAACATTGCCTAAACAAATTCAGCTCCCAATATTGCTCATTTGGCTCGGGCCGGTCTTAATATTAAATTAAACTGATAAAATCTGCCGGCTTCGCTCGCGCCAATTTATTTTGTGTATTTAATGATAGATAAGCTCATTTTATTACGATGCTTGGGGTGGGGGTGGGGTGTGGACGATTTCAATAGATCTTATCTCATGGAAATTTAATGAGTCAAACATTTTATGATCTCTCTTTTTACCTGACTGCAGCGAAGTCAAAACAGATAGTTATGTGTTTGACGTGTATGTATGTATGTTAGTTCCTATGTAACCACTAAACGGCTGAACTGATTTTGATGAATAATAAATAAATAAATATCGTAGGATTAGAGATCAGGTTGAATAGGGTCCTTAAAGGTAGGCAACGCACTGAAAATGTCCCGGGTATTGTAGGTCCATAGGCGGTGGTGACCACTTACCATCAGGTGGCCCGTCGCTTGCTTGCTACTTTTTTCACATAAAAAAAGGATACATACAGCACCATCTGACCCCTAAGCAAAGCTTGTACTATGGAACTCAGATAAATAGGTACTTTTTTTGTTGTAAATACATACAGAACACCCAGACACAGAACAAACATTTGTTTATACCACAAAATGTTTATCCTGGGTGGGAATCGAACACACGCCCTTCAGCTCTTGGAGCAGACATACTACCAATAAACCAACAGGGCTGTCTGAATGATTTATGGCTTTTGATTCTTTTTTTGCACGATTGTAACTAACATACATTATTAAAGTTGTAAAAAAACAAAATGGCGGATTCATAGTGCCAAAATCATTTTTTACGTGCTCGGGTTATAAGTAGTTGTTAAAGTTCTTTTTGTTATGGTTGACAGGCTACGTGTTTGACCACAGCTCACCTGATGTTAAGTGAAGGTGTAGTCGTAGATGGTAAAGCACACCTAGCCTGGAACTGGCTCTCAAGTTGTTTTAAGTTTTTGACGACAAATGGCTTTACTTTAGTGAGCCATGAGTTAATATTGGATCATCAAAGAGTTGTCTAATATTTATTTTAAAAAAGTGATAAAAATATTGTTATGTTAATTTTTATTTAAATTTCTGCTCTAGCATGCTTTTTTCGGGAAAATATTATTTATAATTGACAAACTAAATATAAAAAAAAAGTTTTTTTTTCATTTGTTTTACAGCCTAATCATACCCTGTATATAAAAAAAACTATCCTTCCAACAAACCGTAGCGGAATGTACAATGTTGGATCCAACATGACCGGACAGTATCCTGAATTCCGGACGATTGTATCTTCCTCTTTGTACCGAGTTTCCAAACAAAACGACTCCAAATTGAATGCAGAGGAACGTCAGAACACTGAGTAGAACATTTTGCAGAGGTGCAGCTTTTGAAAGCGTGAAATGAAGGTTCAATGCATGCGCAGTTTGTGTGCCTGAACATAAGTGGGTTTACAAACTCACAAGCAATTCTATTCCGCTTAAGGTAGCTATAAAAAAATATTTTGTCATTTTTTTGTTGTAATTAGGTATGCGGTTGACCGCCTCGCGAAGATGCGGTCTACAATGCAGCACGCTCCCAAAGTAACCAACTCACTCGCGATTTGTAGGCACCCAGATTGTGCGCTGTCAGTAAAGGAAAACATCGTGAGGAAACCATAGCATGGTGGTAGGGTACTTTCTAGCTAGCTACTACACGAGATTTGAAAATCTGCCGCCAAGCATCTAACGGTGTGTTCCGGCAGCCTCACTTGAGAGTCAGTTCCATTCCAGGCTAGGTGTGCTTAACATCAGGTGAGCTGTGGTCAAACACCTAGCCTGTTAACAATTTAAAAAAAAAGTTTTCATAAAGTCATTAAGCTTATAAAATGCGTTGTATCTCTGAAGAATTTTCTATTCTGTGGTTGTTGAGTCACATTGTCCGGAGAGACTCCGATACCGAGCTAGGATAAAACTGAACCGGCTGAATCCGTTTTGTTCGAATTCCCATTTCGTAACATGACGAAACTGGACTCGCGCCGCTTTCCTACAAGCTAGCGGTCCGGCCAGTTTGCTCTATTTCTATTTCTGATTTAATCTTAAACTACATGCTTTTAGGGTTCCGTACCTAAAGGGTAAAACGGGACCCTATTACTAAGACTCCACTGTCCGTCTGTCACCAGGCTGTATCTCAAGAACCGTGATAGTTAGACAGTTGAAATTTTCTCAGATGATGTATTTCTGTTGCCGCTATAACAACGAATACTAAAAAACAGAATAAAATAAACATTTAGCTCACTAATATCATAAACGTGAAAGTTTGGATGGATGTTTGTTACTCTTTCACGCAAAAACTACTGAACGGATTTGGATATAAATTTGGTATGGAGGAGAAACCCTGGATTAGCACATAGGCTACTTTTTATCCCGAAAACATGTAGCGGGTAACACCGCGGGCGCAGCTAGTATTAAATACTTTCATGTTCTTAAGTATGTATTTACAAAAAAGTATTCAAGTATTCTATCAGTTATCAGGTTCCCATAGTACAAGCTTTGCTTAGTCTGGGGGTAGATGGCGCTGTGTGAAATGTCCTACGATATTTATTTACTTGTAAATAAATATGTAAATTATAGCACAGAAACAACGAGAGCCGTATTCCCGCTCTTAACTAACAAAAGGAAAAGAGAACTCAAATCCATCATGCGACCTGTACAAATGTACATCCTAATCCAAACAACCCATTGTTTCCCCATCAGCATTGTTATCTGCCCATTGCTGCTCGAAAGGCAATTTACTTTCCGCTCTCCCTTTGCAACCCGCAATGAATGGCACGCCGTCAGTAGAAGTTGTTTTGTACACTAACTTGCACACTGGTACGGGTCTGAAAAATCTCTAAATGCTTTTAAGCCCACGTCAGTCTGATCTCGGCGGGAAATGATCGGAGCGGAGCGGAGTGGAGCGGAGCGGAGCGGGAGATAAAACTCTGCCAGCGGCGTAACGAGATAAATGTTGAAAAACTAAACCCATATTTTTGTTTGTAAATTAAGCTAACTACTACATAAATAATTTTTAATTGGACTTATACATTTATATAGGTAATTAAACGTATGTGTATAAAATAAAATAAAGGTCGCCAGTGAATCGGCTTCTTCTAGGCGAGCGTGCTCCATCGTAGACCGCATTTTCGCTTAACATCAGACAAGACGGCGGAAAAACGCGAGCCTAAAAATTATTTAAAAAAAATGCATTATTAAATTGTACTTACATAAAAACGTACATACTTTTCTTGGTGGTAGGAATCCATAGCAGGAGGTCGTCGGGTTGGTACCACCGCAGTACCAGATTTTCTGCCGTCATGCAATAGTGTGTAAACATTACTGTGTTTCGGTTTGAATGGCTGTTGAGACTAACAATCCAAAGTAGCGATACCCTGGACTTTGTTTGCTACTCAAAGTTCTGTGTATCGCTTCAATGGTCATGGACAGGCGTTATCTCTTACCATCAGGAGAGAGTCTTGTTCTCTCACTACTTTGATATAGAAAAGGGGTCCAGCGGGCCCCAAACTAAGTGAAACAAATGATCAATTCACCGGTTTCAAAGCGCTTAATTTACACAAATATTTGTTACCATATAAATAAACAAATAAATGTCGCAGGACATTACACACAGCGCCATCTGGCCCCAAACTGAGCTAAGCTCGTACTATGGAAGTCAGATAACTGATACAATACTTACATTTTTTTTTTTTGTAAATGCATACTTATAATAAAAACCGCCCAAACACAGAAGAAACATTAGTTTATACCACAAAACGTTTATCCTGGGTGGGAATCGAACCCACGGCCTTCGGATCTTGGAGATACTACCAATGAACCAACAGGGCTGTCCAATTGTCCATGTCCAATATTCAAGTCGATTTCACGATGCCATTCCTGGAATAGTGGATGAGGGGAGGGGACTGGTGGTAGACCCAGGATTCGCATCGCGGAATGCCCACATCTCGCCTAGAATGTAGAGCACTCTAGCTACAACGTGCCGACACTTCCGATGCAACAATATTTGTTATTTGTTGGGAGTTGCAGTTGTAATGTATTTTGTAATCGACAGTTGTGAGCTGTGAGCCTGGCGGGCCGCCAAAACCTTAATGGAGTGTTCTCTCACATTACAAGGGCATTGTCGTTGTATACGACGCGTCGGTCACGTGATGCGCTTATCATCAGCCGAGAGAACTGCTCGTCTCATCATTTACCGCTGCGCTTTTTTTTTTAAATATTTTTTTTTATCGATTGATTCAGACGTTGCTGGCGGAAGTTCATTTCGTGTTCATGTTTCAGTTAGGCAAGTGGTTACTGCAGAGAGAGGGGGATTTCAAGACTTTATGTGTGTCAAATTAGTTTAATTGAAGTCCTCGTCACTGCTGGAACTGGAACGACTGTTAAGCGGAAATAAACTAGATATAGGTACGTATACCTTAAACATATTTTTTTTTGTTTGATAGTAAACTAATAAGGAATCTTTTTAGGTGTATGTTAATAAAACAAGTCGATTATAATTTTTTGGATTAATTTAAGTTGAACCCTTTTATAAGAAGACATCCCTGTTGGTTCATTGACAGCATGTCTGCTCCAAGAGATGAAGGGCGTGGGTGCGATTCCCACACAGGATTAACATTTTGTGATATAATCAAATGTTTGTTCTGTGTCTGGGTGTACTGTATGTTTTTATAAAAAAAAAAGTATTTAAGTATTCTATCAGTTACTTGACTTCCATAGCACAAGCTTTGCTTAGTTTGGGGTCAGATGGCGCCGTGAGTAATGCCCTACGATATTTATTTATTGTTATTTTATTAGATACAAGCGGACGCCTCGCGGTTTCACCCGCGTAGTTCCCGTTCCCGTGGGAATGCAGGGATAAAAAGTAGCCTATGTCACTTGGGGATAGTGTAGCTTCCTAACGGTGAAAGAATTTTTGAAATCGGTCCACTAGTTTCCGAGCCTATTTAACAACAACACGAAGCTTATCCTAAGTAAATTCTATGAAATTAAGGTAACATCAGCCTCCTTCTGAATACCTATGCCGTCACGCAGGGCCCCATTAAAGGGCAAAATATTGACAGATTGAATAACGCGCGGAGTGGAGCGCGATGCAATTTATGAAAATTAACTTTGCGATTTCCGTACGTAGTAGTGGTCGCAAAAAAACACATCTTTTTTTTCTTATGCAAATACAATGAGACGAACGAGACGATCTCCTGATGGCAAGAGATAGCTCATGCCCATGACCATTGCAGCGATTTACAGAATTATGAGTAACTAGCGGACGTCTCGCGGTTTCAACCGCGTAGTTCTCGTTCCCGTGGAAACACAGGGAAGAAAAGTATTGAAATCGATACATTAGTTTCGGAGCCTATTCATTACAGACAAATTTTCTGTATGTATAATAAGTATATATTTACAAAAAAAAAAAAATGTATTCTATAAGTTATCTGACTTCCATAGTACAAGCTCTGCTTAGTTCGGGGTCAGATGGCGCTGTGTGTAATGTCCTACGATATTTATTTATGTGTTAATTCAATACAAAAAAATGCATTGAAACTAATTTAGCTAATTACATAAAAATAAATATTTTAACCTGTTGTTAATAATAAGTTACCAACAAAGCTAAGTGTTGTAAAAGTAGAGACCGTGAATTAGCAAACGTATCATAGGACGTCCTGACACACAATGAAGTGACGATGTACGTAAGTCAGAGGGGTTGCTGTGGGTACAGAAAATTATACGAAATTCTAAAAAAGACTGTGGAATATGCAATTGGAAAGACCCATTTATGTATGTTTAGTAGTTGACTAAAGTGGGCTGACGATGATACTTTATAGGCGGTAGAAAGTATGAAGGATGAAGGACTCGAAATTTAAAGGATAAACCTAAATAAAACCTTACCTTGTACCTTTTTAGCGCGGTAGGTTCGCATGCTGAAGGGCGTGGGTTCAAACCCCAACAATGAGCTTGAGCTGCCGGTGAAGGAAAACATCGTGAGGAAACCATAACATGGTGGTAGGGTACTTTCTAGTACTCGGCTGGCTAGCTACCACCCTCAAGTTGAAAATCTAACGGTGTGTTCCGGCAGCCTCACTTGAGAGCCAGTTCCATTCCAGGCTAGGTGTGCTATACCATCTTCGACCACACCTTCACTTAACATCAGGTGAGCCGTGGTCAAACACCTGGCCTGTCAACCATTAAAAAAAAGCCAACGAAAAGGTCACAAATCACCAAATACAAAAAACTCTTTTACGTAAAAATTCTGATTTCTTTTTCTGACAACGCTACATAAAGCGTAATTCGTTATTACCACATACCCCGGGGACTTCGATTCTTATGCCTACATATTGAATTTAGAAAACGCCCCACCCGGGCAATCCGCGAAACGTCTCTTAAGTGTACCTGCAGGGGAATCAAATAATTAAAAAAAAATATTCAGATAAAGAAACGGTCAGGAGAGTTTTGGCGGGAACGCGGAAAGAGTCGTGTCTCTTCGTTGTATTTTTTCCTAAAACTTTTGTTTTGTCGAGTGTTTATGCATAAAAATGGTGGTGTTTCATTCATAAAGCGCCGAATTACAAGCGCGAGTGTGCGAAAATGATATAATGTGGTGAAACATGAGTTGTCGTGGTGCTTCCAAAACTCCATCGAAGCTTCATATTAAAGTCACCGCTACTTTACTAAAGCATGACTCGACTTGACTGACACGGACTGTACTTGGTCAAGACTGGACTTTAGCTACGAGGACACCTATTTAACTTTTGAAACTTGAAAATATATATATACTTGACACTGGCAAATGCTAAAAACGCGATGCCAAAACAAAAGAAAAAAAAACCGGTCAAGCCAACTCAGAATACCAAAATTTTGATTACAAAAAGCATGATACAATTGTGACAGTCCTGTTGGCTCATTGGTATATCTGCTTTAAGAGCTGAAGGGCGTGGGTTCGATTCCCGCTCAGGACAAACCGTTATGTATTATAAGTATGCATTTACCAAAAAAAGCATGTATTCTATCAGTTATCTGATGTCCATCGCACAAGCTCTGATTAGTTTGGCGCCAGATGGCGCTGTGTGTATAATCCTACGACATATTTTTTATTTAAAAAATTAGAAAAAAAAATGTCGGTCTCTAATTAATAATGGTATCACTGTACAGTGCCCAGAAATTGTGACTCAAGTTATTAAGGGACCACTTTATATACTTGGTGGTAGATTTCCTAAGCAGGAGGTCGTCGTAGGCACCCCCGCAGCACCAGATATTCTGCCGCCAAGCAGTAGTGTTACTGCGGAAGGGTACCGCATTGACATTACAGAGCTGTTGAGACCAACCATCGAATGAAGTTAATGTTCTGCCATTAAAAGTTTTGGGTATCGCTGTAATGGTCATGGACAGGCGTTATCACTTACCATAAAGATGTTACATACCAAGAGTGTTACATTCCCCTCATTACTTTGACATATAAACATGTTGACTCTTCAAAGCTGCCATAATACACAATTATGTCCTTGCGAATAATTTTCAACTCTCGTGTGGTAGCTAGCCAGCCGAGTACTAGAGAGTACGCTACCACCATGCTATGGTTTCCTCACGATGCTTTCCTTCACCGGCAGCTCAAGCTCATCGAACTCGAGTACAGAATGACAACACGCTCGTGCCATTCACTGAAGTGTACGTAAAACTTGCTGCTTCATTTTATTTTATTTGTCCTGATTCTAAACGAATCTAACGTTTATTTCCATACAAAAATAACCTTTCCGTTCACCTGACCCTTGTGTGCCGTCCAATTTATGAAATTACATTTTCTGAAAACAGCAATGTCATCGGCAAATGTGATTCCGCAAAAAAATCAAAATACAACAGGAAAATATTTGGCCAGTCAGACTGCTTATACATTTAGGTATTGTTCATGTGCTCTCGTATCAGGCGAGCTGTGGTTAAACACCTAGCCTGACAACCATGAAAAGTAGGCAGCCATTGAGATGTTTCGAGAGTTTTTATTTAGGCGTATTTTGACATGTATTGATAAATTCACTCGCTCGTGTTTCAGTATGCAAATATATTGTTACCATTATCTGCTCACAGACATAAAACAAGTGCCTACATTTTACTATAAACATACATAAATAAATAAAATACTATGTACAAAATTTATTCAAAAAATGTAATCTAAAAGTCCGTCAGAGGAGGGATATGGGGCCAGAATGATGGCAGCATTGCCACGCTGGATGGCAATGCTAAGCTTTTGACCAAAGTAGATACCAGCATTCTGGTCACCTGAAGCCTCCTCTAAACGTTTGATAAATAAACATAAAAGTAGTATATACCTGCGGTGGTACCTACGTACCTCCTGCTAAGGAGGTCTACAATATAATGAGCACTTCATGTCAGCTTTTCTTGTAGGACGCCCTGACACTCGATATAAGTGTCGATAGACGTAGTACAACTGGCGATGGCTGGAAGCAAAAAATCGAGGACGTGACGTGTCTTTGGCGAGGCCTGTCTATAAACAACAGTGGTATACGATAGGCTGATGATGATTGATTGATTGACTCTTTATTGCACACACTAAATAATACAATACAGAAGAAATGATGATGATGATTGTTTCACTGGCAACTGCTGGAATTTTAACCCACGCTCAAACACCTGAAGGTAGCATTGCAAAACACAACTGCAAATGTAAAACCCACAATCTGTAGTATAACGCAACCCTCCAACACAACCACTGAGCCATCGCCCCACGGAGGCGTAAATTAGATCACAACATTTGACCGTAAAATATTAAAATTACAATCTTATTTCCGCAATAAAAGCCACACATGCCTAAATAAATCCATCGACGTCCCTTCCCGGGGCGAGACGGGAAAAGTCCGGGTTGTACCGCCCGTAACCGGAAAAATCCGGTTCCAACCGCTCCGGGGTGAAAATTGTCCATCTTTGGCCCCTAATGGCATTAGCGTGAATATTGGATACAGATTTGCATGAGAGAAGAGTTAAATAAATAACAGACAGACCCTTTTTCGATTTATATAGCTTTTTACCTATATTTATCTGCGTTTTTAGGGTCACTGTATTGCTATTCAAGTTGGTGTAATATTTTACCTTTCCGAGAAGCTTATTTTGATATAGTCGCCAAATAGTCTTTTTTTGTTTTTGATAGAAAACATTTTATTTTATTACAAAGTGATTCCGTTTTTTTTGTCCTACCTGTGACCTGTTTCATAGAACTTTAATGACATGTCTCATTGAATTTTAATGACATGTCTCGTAGAATATTAATGACATGTCTCGTAGAATATTAATGACATGTCTCATATAACTTTTTGATTGTCAGCCCTGTTGGTTCATTGGTGGTATGTCTGCTCCAAGAGCTGAAGGTTCAATTCCCACACACACTTTTGTGGTATAAACAAATTTTTGTTCTGTGTCTGTGTGTTCTGTATTTATTATATAAGTAGATATTATGTTGTTACAAAAAAAGTATTTAAGTATTCTATCAGTTATCTGCCTTCCATAGTACAAGCTTTTCTTTGTTTGGCGTCAGATGGCGCCGTGTGTAATGTCCTGCGATATTTATTTTTTTACGTATGATGACATATCTCGTAGAATTTTGATGACATGTGTTATAGGGTTTAAAAGGACATGTCTTAGTAAATCCATCTGAAGTTCATTAGTAGTGAAGTTTCAGCAGCTTGGTTGGGCGACTGTTTGGCTTCCAATCTGGAAGTCTTGGGTTCGAATCTCACAGCACGCGCCTCTGCCTTTTCTGTGTTATGTGCATATTACTGCTGACGTTAAATCAAAAGGGGGAATCATGAAAAAAACATAATATCCTAGAGTTCTTAAAAAATGTTCTCGAAAATGTTCCCGCACTTGGATAGCGTGGTGGACCTTAACCTTAACCTCTCACAATGAGATAAGCACAGTAGTGGGACAGATTATAAAAGCAGGGCTGATCGGAGTAATCCACAGCTGTACGCAACGTGACCAATTCGTATGTCAATCTTAAATTTTTAAATAGAAACTTTTTTTTAATTTCAATATTACCTACTTGACATTTCCTTTCCAGTTATTAAGACTGACATGTCGCCCCCTGTCAGCCCTCCCCAGCTCTGTTTTCCGACAAAATTACAATTCTTTTTCAAATAGGTACCTACCCACTTCGGAGAATTTTATAATGTTGATTAAAAAGTCTCCAAGGTGGTCGTAAAGGTAGATTTCTTAAATTATTATTTATCGATATGAAACTCTTTAGTTAACTGGTCATATTGAATTTTCATGGTATATATTTATATTTCGTTTATTTCCACTTAACAGTCATTTCAGTTACAACAGTGATGAGGACTTAAATTTAACAATTTAAAAAAAATTCTATTCAAAAAAAAGTATTTACGTATTCTATCAGTTATCTGACTTCCATCACACAAGCTCTGCTTAGTTTGGGGCCAGATGGCGCTGTGTGTATAGTCCTACGATATTTATTTTTTAACTAATTTGACAACAATTAATTAAGTAAAAACATAATCGTAATTTTATTTCTATCTATCCATCCATCCATTCAAACGTTCACATTTTTAATATTTGTGGGATAAAATAGATGTAAAATCTACCTTTTCAAAAGGTCAAAAAATTCAATTATACAAGAATAGTAACAAGCAGTAATTAGGGAAACATCCAATACTCGGAGCGACTCAATTGTGTTCTTATTTTGTTGGAAAATAATAATGCTCTCTCATTACGAGCCAAGGAGTTTGTTTATATACGTACGTACAATGTTTGAACAAAAATGTATACAGACTTTCATTCATTACCTACTATATCTAGCTACTGAAATTCGCTGCCATTTTTAAATGGAACAAATGGATAAATAAATATCGAATATCTATGTCAGCCACGCAAACGTTAGCCCTGAGTGGGAATCGAACCCACGCCCTTCAGCTATCGCAGCAGAACTGTATCAAATGACACCCCTGCACTACTATTTCCATTCATAAACACTCGAAAAAACACTAGTTTTGGAATTAAAAATATAATAGGGCGACGTGACTCTTTCCGCGTTGCCGCCAAAACTCTTTATTGTACTTTTCTTTTTCTCTAGTTTTGGCGTCGCATTTTGAGCATTTGCCAAAGTTAAGTGATTTATATTTTCAAGTTTCATATGATAAATAAGTCGCCTCGTAACTATAGTTACAGTTAAATTCCAGTCTTGGTCAAGTCCAGTCCGTGTCAGTCAAGTCCAGTCATGCTTTAGTAAGGTAGTGGCGACTTAACTATAAAGCTTCGATGGAGTTTTGGAAGCAACACGAAAACTCATGTTTCACCACATTATATCATTTTCCCACACTCGCGCTTGTGATTCGGCACTTTATGAATAAAACACCACCATTTTAATGCGTAAAAACTCGACAAAACACTAGTTTTGTAAAAATACAACGGGGCGACACGACTGTTTCTGCGTTCCCGCCAAAACTCTTATTGTACTTACACTGTAGTTGAACGTACCTACGTACGTAATGATTTTTGTTTGAACTACAAGGGCTCACCGGAAGACCAGCGCTGGTCACACCGCTCAGTATGACCAGTATTATGCTGAGGTGAGCCACTATTTTGTATCTGTCTTTCTCAGTTTTTTGTGCTTGTGTTACAAAATAAAAATAAAAAAATCTTTCTTTCTTTCTTTCAAATGAGATAATTTAACTACCCAATCAACATAAAAATGGGACAGAAAAACCAAACTACATCGTAGAAAAATGAGCAACAGAAGTGCATCGTGTCCCGGGCACATGCCCCACTTGTCCTGCTTGCCCCACGTGTCACGTAAATCGAGGCGCGCTGGACCTTCAGTTATTTATGGTGCTCGCTGGTGGTCAATAAACGTTGATTCGGAAGAACGGGGCACGAGCCGCGGCGCGCGGCGCGTCCCCGCCCCGTGCCGCGTCGATGTTACTCAAAAGACATGGGGTTAGTTTTAACGTGTATTTACTGTTGGGTTAACCCTAACTTCCAATTTTATTAGGATGTTGTGTTGTTATAAAGAAAAGTGTGTATTTTTTCGGTTTTTTTTGTTCAGCCGTGTATTGGGTTTTAAGTTTTTTTTTTTTTTTTTTATGTGACAAATAATGAGACGAACGAGACGCTCTCCTGATGGTAAGAGATAACGCCTGTCCATGACCATTACAGCCATACACAGAACTTTGAGTAACAAAACAAAGTCCAAGGCATCGCTGCTTTGGCGCTCATTACTTTGAGACTTTCGATGGTTAGTCTCAACAGCCCAGTAATTTCGCTAGCTGCAGTTTGGGGTGTATTAGCCGATACTAAATATTTTTTACTATGGAATTAAATCCATTGTAGCGATGATAGCTCAGTGCTTAGTGCGGTCGGTTCACATGCCGAAGGGCGTGGGTCCAAATCCCAACAATGAGCTTGTGCTGCCGGTGAAGAAAAATATTGAAAGGAAACCATAGCATGGTGGTAGGGTACTTTCTAGTACTCGGCTGGCTAGCTACCACCCTCAAGTTGAAAATCTGCCGGCAAACATCTAACGGCGTGTTCCAGCAGCCTCACGTGAGAGCCAGTTCTATTAATCTAAGTATCAAGAAGATTCAAGAACAAGTAAAAAACGAGGTGTATTTACCAACACTCAAACACACAAAATATAATCATGTTTGTAATTTGTAATTTCTAGTGCGAGCGCACGGACCACTAATTTTCTTTACCAAAAATGAAACTAAATTAGTAAAATACTCGCGTATTAATATGTGACCCTTTTCAACCCGTGGGTAGTATCAGGACGAATAGTTGTGCAAGTATGCCGGGCGGGTCAAACCGACCGCAAGCTTTGTCGGCTTCGTGGTCCTATACTGCACTGGGCTCGCGCAGGGTTAACTAGTTCTGAAGGATTCATCTAAAACGGGGCGGGCTTAATCTGGGGCTAAATTACTACAACAAAAGTAACAAGCTGAACAGTTTAAAAATCTATACCCATAGAGAATTGATTGATCCAGGCGTCACTTTGCGGAAGTTCATTTTGAACATTCAAGGTACATTTATTTAGTTTATTTCCGCTTAACAGTAGTTTTAGTTACAACAGTGATGAGGACTTAGATTTAACTAATTTGACAACGTATTACAATAATCGTAATTATTTTTTAAGTTTATGTCTAATTAGTTCTAGATATTAAGTAAAACTGAACATAGAATTTCAATATAGTTTTGTAATCCCCTTTTAATTTCCTTTTTTTAGATACCCTACTTAAATAGGTTTGGTTATTTTTTTAATTTATTAACGTAATAGCTGTGCCCCGCGGTGTTACCTGCTACATGTTTTTGGGGTAAAAAGTAACCTATGTACTAATCCATGGTCTTAGTTATCTACATACCAAATTTCATCCAAATCCGTTAAGTAGTTTTTTCGTGAAAGAGTAACAAACATCCATCCAAACTTTCACATTTATAATATTAGTGGGATTACTATTTCGCGCCAAAAATCCGTTTTTTTTTTCAAACTCCTGTCTATGTACACTTGGGTTATTGAGACGACTTTAACGATACGTTAATTGTTGTAATTCATTCAGCCATTTGGAAAAAAAACGAGGAAATAAAGAAATTTACATACCTACAAGATACGCGCGAAAAACATAACCCTTCTATGGCAGTCTTGAAAAAGAAAAAAAATCAAAGCTTTGTGATAAAAATACGTATATTTTTTTATGAAAATTGAGACTGCCTGTGGGTTTATTTCGAAAGGATCAACTTAGATTTAAACATTTTCTGACTGCTTCTTTAGCTCTGGTAAGTTCTGCTTCGAAGGCTGAAGGGCGTGGGTTCGATGCCTTCCCACACATAATTAACTTTTATGTGACGAATATAGATAACAATTGTTTTGTGTCTGGGTTTTCTGGAACACTATATTACGCTCCAAAACCAAAATGGCTGATGTCAGCCACAAAGCCGGACGACTGAAGTGGGATTGCGCGGGCCACGTTTGTCGCGTGTCAAACGACCGCTGGGCAAAGGTCACCACAGTTTGGACGCCAAAATTTAAACGACCTCAGGGTCGACCCAGACGAAGGTGGTATGACGAACTAAATCGTCATGATATTCACTGGACCAAAGACCGGACAGTCTGGAAGGATGAAAGTCTGTTTTATTTTGTATTAAATTGTTTTTATTGGGTTTATAATTACTTCCCATCAGAAACATCGAACTAGAATGGCTTCGTAAAGGTTTTACATCTTTTGGTAGATAAATAAATAATAAATAAATAAATATCGTAGGACTATACACACAGCGCCATCTGGCCCCAAACTAAGAAGAGCTTGTGTGATGGAAGTCAGATAACTGATAGAATACATATATATATATATATTTTTTTGTAAATACATACTTATAATACATACAGAACACCCAGACACAGAACAAACATTTGTTTATTCACAAAATGTTTGCCCTGAGTGGGAATCGAACCCACGCCCTACAGCTCTCAAGGCAGATATACTACCAATGAGCCAACGGGGCTGTCAGATTCAGGCACTCTGCTAGAAAGAAAGAAAGAAAAAAGTTTTATTTTGTAACAAGCACAAAAATAAAATCAAACAAACAGAGACAGACAGTAGCGAGATGGCTCTTTTGAAGATGTAGCAGTTTCTTGCATCGTTGTCTATCAATAACTTTAGTTCTGTCCACTGAAAAAGGGTTACTATTAAAAAAGTGTTTAATCAAAGACCAGCAGATATCTTTTGTTCCATTAAAGAAAAGAAATGCAAATAAATAAGAAACAAAGATAACAATCAGCGAGTCGTAAAGAAATTTCTTGTCTGCGAGCACAGTGAATACTTTGGTACGGAACAATTATTTAGCATTAAATGGTTCCTTCACGCTGCAGCGCCTAGGGCTTGCGACTCAGGCGTAGGTATAAGGCCCCTTTACATACGTATCACCGCTCACATTCACAGACCGTGTTACCTGACAACAATTTAATAATTAAAAATATATAATTATTTTCTTTTGAATTATTAATCTGTTGCCATGTTAGTTAAATTTAAGTCCTCATCACTGTTGTAACTGAAACTACTGTTGAGCGGAAATAAACTTAATATATACCTTGAATATTCATGATTAAAATTGGTATTAGTGTAGTATTTGTCAAGCCAGTGACATTACAGGTGTTCGACACGTAATTTGACATTTCCGTAATGGTTTCCCAAAGGTTACCAACTCGCTATTGAAATAGATTCTCAATCTTTTCTTCCTACTAATATTATTATAAATGCGAAAGTTTGTGAGTATGTTTGTTACTCTTTCACGCAAAAATTACTGAACGGATTTGTATGAAATTTGGTATGGAGGTAGCTAAGTTCCGGGATTAACACATAGGCTACTTTTTATCACGAAAACATGTAAGGTAATCGAAGGCGCGTGGACTCTGATTTGTTACTCAAAATTCTGGGTACCGTTGCAATAGTAGTACCAAAAACTACCACTATGTATAAATTCTGAAGAAATCATTGGTGCGAACTCTATTTGGTATCGAACCTACGCCTCCACGGTTGTAGGTGAACGTTCTTCCTCAAGACTAAAGCGGGTTCTTGTAATTGATAATAAATTATCAGGCAATAGCAAAAAGACAGTATGTCATGTTCCTACACAAAGCTAACCGAAATCTGCAAAAATAACTTTACAGTCTACAGTTCAGTTCAGTAGTTATAAAGTTATCTGACTGCAGTATTTTGTACTGCGTCTTAAACGGTCTTGTCTGCAAGTTTCGCTTCTTTTACTATTTTTGATTCTGTCTTCCCTTTGTCGCCCACTTTTACTGTTTCGTTTTAAAAGTCTTGAATTAATTGTGAAAAAACTTGTAGATTGTGCGCGTGCATTTATTCTTGGTTATCTATGGTTCTGGTCAAATAAGTCCTACTAATTAGATTATCTACATTAATTATAAAGAGGAGAGATTTGATTTTTTGTTTGTTTATTTGTATTGAATAGGCTCCGAAACTACTGGACTGATCTGAATAACTCTTTCATCATTGGAATGCCACATTATCACTGCCTATATTTATATTGTTAATCGAGTTTTGTTTTCCCGTGCGAAGCCGGGGCTAGCTGCTAGTATTTTATACATTTATTTTATTTAATCCCATCTTGCCCCACAGCTAGGCAAAGGCCTCTCTTAAAAAACTGGGCTTAGTTTTACTTGGTGGTAGATTTCCTTAGTAGGAAGTCGTCTAGGTAGGTACCACCGCAGTACCAGATATTCTGCCGCTAAGCAGTAGTGTGTAAACATTACAGTGTTCCGGTTTGAAGGGTACTGCAGCGAAATTACCGGCTATTGAAATTAACCATCTAAAGTCTCAAAGTAATGAACGCCAAAGCATCGATGCCCCGAATTTCTATGTATCGTTGTAATGGTCATAAACAGGCGTTATCTCTTACCATCAGGGAGCGTCATGTTCGTCATATTAATTTTACATTTGAAAAAACTTATTTTGTTATTCAAACTTCTGAGTACCTACTGCTAAAATGGTCATAGACAGGCGTTATCGCTTACCATCAGGAGACAATTTGCTCGTGTTATTTGTTTTAGAGTAAAACTAAAAAAAACTGTGTATTATTTAATACTAGATATTCATAAAAATTGGCAAAAGAAGAATTAGATCACAAAAAAATAATCATTTTTTTTTATAAAAGTTATTTTCGTTGCAGCCATACAAGATAATTACAATCCCGACCTAATTCTAATAACACTTAAAGATTCCTCTGCATTATCTGAAGACAAAGCGTAAAACTACTCTCGTCCCCTAGTCCCGATTCATCCCAACTACCTCCATCCCCTTTTCCCGATTCACCCCAATCTGGAACTTGGTTCCATCAATCTTGCGGGATTAAAAGCCTCCCTTGGAGTTGTAATAAATACCACTTAAGTATTGAGTGTTTGCTATCACTATTTCTCGATTTTAGGGGAATATTGTCAGATATGTTAAAACAAGTAGATTGAATAGATTTCTTCTAGATCAGGGTGCTCCATCCTCGGCCGCACCGTCGCTTTACATCATGCGAGTTAGTGGCCAAATGAAAGAAAAAAAAAACAAGAATAGCCATTTATCTCTCCCTGAAGTAGCTACAAGTATGAGCAAAACTGTGTGACAAATAAGTCAAATTTTAGAAACGCATGTTTTTTCCCTTTAGTTTTGGCTTCGCATTTTGAGTTTTTGCCAGTGTCAAGTTTTTTACATTTTCAAGTTTCATAAGTTAAATAAGTTGCCTCGTTACTATAGTTATAGTCAAAGTCCAGTCTTGGTCAAGTCCAGTCATGCTTTAGTAAAGTAGTGGCGACTTTACTATAAAGCTTCGATGAAGTTTTGGAAGCAACACGACAAGTCATGTTTCACCACATTATATCATTTTCCCACACTCGCGCTTGTGATTCGGCACTTTATGAATAAAACACCACCATTTTTATGCGTAAACACTCGACAAAACACTAGTTATGGAAAAAAATACAACAGAGCGACACGACTCTTTCCACGTTCGCGCCAAAACTCCATTCATAAGTTATTTGTTTGCAATTTGTTAAAAGAAGTATTAAAATATTTAAGTATTTTTGCTGATAATTAAAAAAATGACGATGAAATGAAAATAGGTTTCAGTGCACGAAGAAACTGAAACACCTGTCAAATTTTTTAATATTAATAAATAAATAAATATCGCAGGGCATATACACAGCGCCATCTGAGCCCAAACTCATAGCGCAAGTCAGATAACTGATAGAATACTTAAATACTTTTTTTTGTAAATACATACAAAACGCGAACGAAGTCGCTGACGTAAGCTAGTGTAATATAAATAGATCTAAATAACATTTTCATCTTCTGTGTGTATATTGTTTCACTAAATTAATACTATATTGCTCTTGCGACCTTTGTGGGATAAACTGACACCCACTCGTAAATTGTTCTTGGTAAATTAACAATTTATTTCAAAGTTCGCGGTACACCTAGCTATTACCTTTCACAGAACGAAATATTTAGAAATGAAACAATCACGAAAATACATACAACTTTTATACACACACTCATCGTCACTTAACATCAGGTGAGCTGTGGTCAAACACCTAGCCCGTCAACCATAAAAAAAAACATTATAAAGCCATTAGACGGCATTACGGACTTTTAGATTAAGTTTTTTGTATAAATTTTGTAAATAGTATTCATTTAAGATTACTCTTACTCTAGTTATCAGTTTGACAGCCCTGTTGGTTCATTTACACAAAAAAAAAAGTTAACAGATTTTTTTTCGGTAAGCGTGCTTCATCTAAAATAAATAAATAATAAATATCGTAGGACTATACACACAGCGCCATCTGGCCCCAAACTAAGCAGAGCTTGTGTGATGGAAGTCAGATAACTGATAGAATACATAAACACTTTTTTTTTTTTTGTAAATACATACTTATAATACATACAGAACACCCAGGCACAGAACAAACATTTGTTTATTCACAAAATGTTTGCCCTGAGTGGGAATCGAACCCACGCCCTACAGCTCTCAAGGCAGATATACCTACTACCAACGAGCCAACGGGGCTGCCTGCATCTTAGACTGCATCCTGCTTAACATCAGACAGGACATGGTCAACCGCGACCCTATTTCATATAAAAAAATGAAACCACTTACAACAATTAAAATACATATTTTCGGCAAAACCATATACGATAACAACATCTCGTCCGGAAGCAATAAATATCTCGAATGTTGACTTGGTTGTAGAACAGAACAAGCTCCCATTTGGCGGCTAGTCATCGAGCAGGTCATTAGCCGTCCACAGATAATGTTGAGATAAATCTAGCTGCGGAAACGCTGAGAGGCAGATTCCTCAGGGACTAGGGATGGGGGAAGAAATTGTCGATAAAATTTGCAAAAAATAAATCCCACTAACATCATAAATGTGAAAGTTTGGATGGATGTTTGTTACTCTTTCACGCAAAAACTGCTGAACAGATTCGGATGAAATTTGGTATGGAGGTAGCTGAGACCCTGGATTAACACATAGACGTTTTATCCCGAAAACACGTAGCGGATAACACCGCGGGGCACACCGGAAGACCAGCGCTGGTCTTACCACTTAGTATTTCCAGCATTATGCTGAGGTGAGCCCCTATTTTGTAACTTTTGTCTGTCTCTGTTTGTTTGTTTTGTGTTTGTTACAAATTTAAATGTTTTTCTTTCTTTCTTTCTTTGTTACATCCCACAATTGAGAGCGAGTTCCATTCCAGGCTAGGTGTGCTTTGCCATGTTCGACCACAACGTCACTTAAAATCAGATGAGCTGTGATCAACCACCTAGCCTGTTAACCATAAAAAGCACTCGGGAACATTACCTACGCTCCTTTTTTTGGGCAGTCGTATAATAAAAGTGAAATTGTTCATCATTGTGTGCAATACAAGGTGTTCCCACGGGCGAGCTGTGAACTCATCAAGTTGTTAGTCAAACAACTTAAAATTCAGAGTTGGGCAAACATCGGAACTAAAAATGTTCAACGTGTTGTACACAGTTATCTTAAGAAAATGAGTAGGTGGCTCCTCACTTTAACCTGCAGGGACATTGGTATAATATAGAAGCGACGTTGATGACCCTCGAATGTTTTACCTTGTAACTACTAGTTCTCATCAATATTGTGAGACTGAAGGCTTTAGTTTTTTTACGTGACTGCCCAAAAAGGAGTGTAATATTTGTTGTGTTACGCTACAGATTTTCGGGATAAAAAGTAGCCTATGTTTCAATCTAGGGTCTCAGCTACCGCCATACCAAATCCAGATCCGTGCAGTAGTTTTTGCGTGATAGACTAACAAACATCCATCCATCCAAACTTTCACCGGCCAATTGCGAGTCGGTTATCTAGAAAAACGGCAAAAAAATCACGTGTGTTGTATGGGAGCCCCCTTAAATATTAACTTTATTCAGTTTTTTAGTATTTGTTTTGTATAGCGGCAACAGAAATTCATCATCTGTGAAAATTTCAACTGGCTCACTATCACGGTTCATGAGACAGAGCTTCGTGACACACGGACAGCGAAGTCTTAGTAATAGGGTCCCGTTTGGTGCGGAACCCTAAAAATGATAATAGCCACCTTCTTTCTTCCAGAGAGAGATAGGTAGGTTTTTTAATGTATAAACATCGATTAATTATCGATATCGATAAAGCATCGGCAATCGATACAAGTTACGAATCATTCCGAGCGGAACGTAAACGCCCAGAACTGGGATTTACTTCGTTTGTAAGATTCGATTGAGCTCGGATGTTTGTTTTCGGTGATTAACTTATTCTGTAATGGAGTTTTACGATACGCGGATGGGACCGCAGACATTACTGCAAAATACTCTCGCGAAGGATTCCATTTGGGCGGAGAGTTAAAGACTCCCGCCTCGGCTTCGCACGGGTGTAATGCAGATACTAATGTGGTGCATATGCTTGTATTATACATGAAAAAAAGCCCAGTGTAATTAATATAATTATTATAAGGCCAATAAATTAAATTAAGTAAATAAATAAAACTTTCCTCTTGAATCACTCTGCCTATTGATGGAAACCGCATTAAAATCCGTTGCGTAGTTAAAAAGATCTATGCGTACAGACGGCGGGAAGCGACTTTGTTTTATACTATGTAGAGACTAGCGACCCGCTCCGGCTTCGCGCAGGTGCAATATAGATACTAAAATCGGAATATGCATGTATTATACATGAAAACTATCCTCTTTAACCACTCTGTCTATTGATGGAAACCGCATTAAAATCCGTTGCGTAGTTTAAATATCTAAGCGTAGAGACGCGACTTTGTTTTTATACTATGTAGAGATATTCTGCCACCAAGTAGTAGTGTGTAATCATTACTGTTTGATGCGTACATGCACGTGCAGTATTCCATCGTAACTTTTGAATGCCAGATTTGGATGCATCGTTAGAATTATTACATCCTCCCGTGTGACACAAGCTATATTTTCAACACAGTCGTGTTTTGTGTGTCATTTCGTAAAATGATTCTTGTTTTATACCTTTGATTATCGCAGATGAATATTAAAACGTGTCGTACTCAGCTTTCTCTCCTTGAAGAAGGCCACCGAAAACGGTCGAAAGTTTTTTTTTAATTTAAAAGTATTGAGACGAACGAGACGCTCTCCTGATGGTAAGAGATAACGCATGCTCATGATCATTGTAACGATACACAGAACTTTGAGTAACAAAACAAAGTCCAGTACATTATTGTTTATATACATAATATATAAACGGGCGTAATCCCGCAATAGTAAAACAGAAATGTCGTTTAACAATATTTGAATAAACTAAAAAATATTTATTACTGAATATTCAAGGTATATATTTAGTTTATTTCCGCTTAACAGTCGTTTCAGTTCAACAGTAATGAGGACTTAAATTTGCCAAAAATTAATTGAATTTAATTCCTCATCACTGTTGTAACTGAAATTACTGTTAAGCGGAAATAAACTAAATATACACCTTGAATATTCAAAATGAACTTCCGCAAAGTAACGCCTGAATCAATCAAATATATTTATTACTGACCAGTGTACAACGTGCAGTGCCGTTGCTCAGGAAGCAAGAGAGCAGCCGCGGGGAGCGCCACCTCGTTCGATAACAGGGAGTCTCATCTAAACCTATCATTACAGTCCCATTTCAACCGCCATTATAATAAAACTTCAATTCACATAAGACGTGGCATTATCTACAAAAATAACCTTACGTCACGGCCCGACACACCCTCCAACCATCCGTCAGAGCCGACCGAAAAACACGCTCCGATCCGCATACATCGTTGCTTATGTATGAGAGTGGAATGTTATGTCGCGCACTGTAGCAGTAATGTATGTACAATTTTATCGCGATGCGTTTCATTCGAATAGATTTGGAGTGACGTAGTGCTGGGAAGGGGAAGGAGGGCAAAGGCGTGGCGCGAAATCGCAACGTTTTGTATACGATAATGCTTCTTAGAATTCCCGCGAGTTCGTGTCACACGGTCGTGTATGAATGACGAACAGATGGAAAGGATCAATATACAATGGCTGTCTGTTATAAATCTGTCTTAATATAGATTCCTATTGAATAGATATTAGATGTAGACGGCGCTGGTATGAAGAAATTGCGTTATATTCTCAAGGTTCCCAGTAGCATATCAGAAAGAAATAAATAAATCTTTCTTCTTTATAATAGTTTAGATAGACAAAAGAAAAATTAAAAAACTTGTGTAACAATTGGTGGCCTTATCGCTAAAAGCGATCTCATCTAGGCAAATTTAGGATGGAAAGGATCCAAGATCATGTAGAAAATTGGATGTGCCAATAATGAGAATGACAGCAAGAAGCTAAGGATGTGATCAGGATGGGTGGATGTTTGTTACTCTTTCACGGAAAAACTACTGAATGGATTTTGATGAAATTTGGTATGGAGATAGCTGACACCCTGGATTAACACATACTACCAATGAACCAATAGGGCTGTCAAAAAGATATAGTAAAGATACATAGGATGATAAAAAGGTAAGTTACTATTTAACTGTTTACACTACTGTGTAACAGAGGCCGATGTTGACTGCGATACACGCCGGTGTAAATTCGTCCGCCCTTCATATCGCCATGCTTGGGGAAAGTGTAACATGTACGTCACTGGAATAGCGGAAACAACGCTTTCCCCCACTTGTGATGATTCATTGCTTCTGCGTTGAAAAATTTTACGTAACTGCTTTGCTAGCACACGATAACATAACACTTTATTTTTAAATGTAAAAAATAATGAGACGTACGAGACGCTCTCTTGATGGTAAGAGATAACGCCTGACCATGACCATTGCAGCGATACACAGAACTTTGAGTAGCAAAACAAAGTCCACGGCATCACTGCTTTGGCGCTCATTACTTGGACACCTTCGATGGTTAGTCTCAACAGCCCAGTAATGTTTACGCACTACTGTTTGGCGGCCACCAAGTATTAGTGTGGATACCAGTGTATGTCATAAAATTTAAAAGTTTAAAAATTACATCTACCACTATCATCATTGAAAACTCATTGATTAAATAACTCTTTATTGTCTACACCAACAATAACATACAGAAAAAAAACAAAATGATACTAAATTAGCGACCCGCCCCGATTATACATAGAAAATTTCCTCTTGAATCACTCTGTCTATTGATGGAAACCGCATTAAAATCCGTTGTGTCGTTTAAAAGATCTAAACGTACAGACGGCGGGAAGCGACTTTGTTTTGTACTATGTAGAGAGCAACAAGATATTTCCAAAAAAATAATCCTCAATCGCTATCAGTTCGCATTAAAACTTTGACATGACAGCCACGTAACGAACCGTAACAAGAATTAGTTCATCACATAGAAACAAAACAAAGTCGTCTCCGGTTTCCCCCGTACTCCATTACCCGGGTCTCCCCTCGCCTAAGTGAAGGATTACATTCGATCGAATGAGAGTCCGCGTCGGGACTCGAGCCGGCACTCGAGGGGAGGCCTGACGACATGCACCACGGCAGATTGTGACGGGTTTGGCTCGGCAGGATTATGATAATTACTATTTAGTAACTTGATGTTTGTATACTTAAAGGAATTTGTGGAACTAAAACGTTCATTATAATGTGCGTACCCCGGCTTCGCATCGACAATGTTTTTTAGGGTTCCGTACCGAAAGGATAAAACGGGACCCTATTACTAAGACTCCGCCGTCCGTCTGTCACCAGGCTGTAGTGACAGACGGACAGGCTGTATCTCATGCGCCGTGATAGTTAGACAGTTGAAATTTTCACAGATTATGTATTTCTGTTGCCGCTATAACAAAAAATACTAAAAAACAAAATAAAATAAATATTTAAGGGACTCCCATACAAGAAACGTGATTTTTTTGGCGGTTTTATAGATAACGAGCGGACGCCTCGCGGTTTCACCCGCGTAGATCCCGTTCCCGTAGAAATACAAAGATAAAAAGTAGCCTATGTCACCCGAGGATAGTGTAGCTTCCCAACGGTGAAAGAATTTTTGAAATCAGTCCAGTAGTTTCCGAGCCTATTCAATACAAACAAACAATCAAATTTTTCCTCTTCATAATAGTATAGATAGATAAAAAGTTTGGACGGATGTTTGTTACTCTTTCACGCAAAAACTACTGAACGGATTTGGACGAACTTTGGTATGGAGGTAGCTGAGACCCTGGATTAAAACATAGGCTACTTTTTACCCTGAAAACATGTAGCGGGTACCAACGCGGGGCGCGGCTAGTAACAAAATATTTGTCCTGGGTGA
The DNA here is from genome assembly GCA_905404145.2 of Biston betularia. Lineage (NCBI taxonomy): Eukaryota > Metazoa > Arthropoda > Insecta > Lepidoptera > Geometridae > Biston > Biston betularia. The sequence continues at coordinate 8,202,783 of FR989888.1, read as the reverse complement.
CTGTCAGTTTGATCACAAAGCCGGAAGAAATTTAACCTAAACGGGAGCTGCTGAAAATTTCATCAAATGTTAAACTGTGCGCACCCCTGAGTCGAATTGGATTAAGTGGTCTCTGCCCCCGGGAGCCGCCCTTATTAATGTACTCCTCAAACTGGTGGCAAGATGCTCGCGATACATCTTTAATGCTCGCGGTTTCACCCGAGCCGTACCATTTTACCCAACTTTCTGATAGTAAGTACAAATATCATAAATGTGAAAGTTTGTGACTATGTTTGTTACTCCTTCACGCAAAAACTACTGAACGGATTTAGATGAAATTTGGTATGAAGGTAGCTGACACCCTGGATTAACACATAGGCTACTTTTTATCCTTAAAACACATGTAGCGAGTAACACCGCAGGGCGAAGCTAGTATTATAAATGTGAGCGCAGCTAGTTTTCTATCTATCTATACAATTATAAAGAGGAAAGGTTTGTTTGTTTGTATTGAATAGGCTCCGAAACTACTAGACCGATTTCAAAAATTATTTCACCGTTGGGAAGTTACGCTATCTCCGGGTGACATAGGCTACTTTTTATCTCTGTCTTCTCACGAAAACGGGCACCACCCGGGTGAAACCGCGAGGCGTCCGCTAGTATTCCATAAGCTGGTAACATTTCCAACCGAGCCAGCGGCACGAGAGCTCCTGCCGCCATATTTTGGCATAAAGCCGGCATCTAAACACCATAAAATATCCACAACAGCACGGGCGGTGGTCACGCACGAAACCGATAAAAAAATCGTCGCTTCTCCAAATGGTTGTTCTGAGTTATCCCCACGATATATGCCGTCAGCTAGGACGAACAAGCTGATGGACATGATTCCTAAATCATTTGTGGTATGAGACGAACGAGACGTTCTCATATTTACTCTCTGTCTCTCTTATTCATTTTTTTCTTAGGTTTTGGCATCACATTTGCCAGTGTCTCGTTGTATCCATAAGTAGTCTCGTAGCTAAAGTTGTAGTCAAACTCCAGTCTTGGTCAAGTACAGCCCATGTCAGTCAAGTTCAGTCATGCTGTAGTAAAGTAGTGGTGACTATACTGTGTTTTGGAAGTAACACAAAAACTCATGTTTCACCACATTATATCATTTTCCCACACTACGACAAGTAATATTTGAATACACAGAAAAAATAAAGAATTGTTTAATTTTTTTTTGTTATTCACTAAAAATTAGCAGTGAACAGTGAAGGTAACCGTAAATGCGTATTGAAAGAGGACGTTTAAACCTGTACCCTAAAAGCCCTAGAAAAAGTAGGGTACATGTTGATTTACAAAATGGAAATATATTGAATACTAGCAGACGCCTCGCGGTTTCATCTGCGTAGTTCCCGTTCCCGTAGAAATACAGGGATAAAAAGTAGTCCATGTCACCCGGGGACGGTGTGGATTCCGAACAGTGAAAAATTTTTTGAAATGAGTCCAGTAGTTTCGGATCCTATTAAATACAAACAAACAAATCTTTCCTCTTTATAATAGTATAGATAGATTAGGTATAACATATCGCATTTTGTACTTTAATGAGTGTTATTTGCTATTGAGACTCGATGGAGTGACGATATACGTAGGACAGCTGGCGGTGGATGGAAGCGAAAAGCCGAAGATCGGGCTGAGTGGCGTGTCTTGGGAGAGGCCTATGTCCAGCAGTGGACTAGTATAGGCTGATGATGATGATTTGCTATTGTTAATATGAAATATAATAGAGAGGATAACATGTACAATATGTACATGGACGTAACCCAAATGTGCTCTGGTTTTAATTTGACAAAAAAGATTATGTTTAAAAAAACTTTACTATCAGCAAGACATTACTGTCACATGGTTGGACTTAAAAGTATAATTACATTCAGTCTTAACAATGCATTTAAACTAACTAACATTGAGGCATTCGATCAAAATGAAGTAGGCCCGTTCAACGCACTTATATTACCACCACCATATTACCAACGAAAAGCTGGTTTAAGTAACAGATCCCGAATGTCTTCTACAACCGGCCTGTTGTGGGAGCCCCGTGGCATGTCCCGCTGTGTATTCGTCTTTTACGATTAGGGAGGAAGGGTATTTTTCTAGGAGGGATCGAGATTTATGTGTTTTAGGCGATTACTTTACAGTTTTCTCATTTCTAACGTAATCCGTGCCGTCGGGAAACTACGTAACAACGCTTCTATTTGTATTGGTTATTTTCGCCCTATTTTTGACATCGCATTTTGTGCATTTTTCCGGAGTCAAAATGTTTTCAAATATTAATTGAAAAGTCAAATTATATTTCCGAGATCTGTATCTCAGAAATACACAGTCCTAGATTTGTTTTTGTTGCAACCTTCAAAGTTCAATGTGTATTGAAGTGTCTACGCCTATTAATAAAGTTTGTTTTCTGTTTCAGGTATGGTTTGTCTACGTTTCATCAAAATATTGACTTCTATAGTAAGTGGAATTCATTTGAAGAGTCAATAAAGTGATGTTCAACTGTGGAAATATTAAAGCAAATCACAGTGGTTAACGCGGTTGGTTCACGCTGGATGGCGTAGGTTCAAATCCCAACAATGACACCACAAAATGTAGTGATTACGCGGGGCGCAGCTAGTCCAACATAAATTAGATGCAGTATGTAAATCATTTTCCAAAGTCATGACGTAATTATTGTGTTACCAGTCATGTAGTATAAGACTAATACTACATGACTGGTAAGACACCTACAATAATCGAGGATGTGATATTTGGCGATCATATACGAAAAAAAAAGATTAAAAAAAAATTAACTGAATACTAGGTAAACTTCGCCATCATCATCATCATCCACAGCCTTCTTTATCCCAATGCTGGGTATAGGCCTCTCTCTTTTCATGCCATCTGCCTCGGTACTATACGAATCTGGTCCAGGTTTGACCCGAGACGGTGACAATATCGTCATAGGTAAACTTAACCGAAAGTTAATAAATTAATTTCGAAACGCATGGGCACGAGCTGGACGTTGTAAGGACGCTCGCGCCGACGGCGGGCGCGACAAGCACGTACTTGTCGCGTCATCAAAATCGTCGTCAGCATCGGGAGTGTATCATAATTATAACGAGAATCGAGTACCGAGCACTCTCCTTCAGTATCGTAGGAGCCTCACCAGTCATGCTGTATAATTTATTTTTCCTGAATGTCAACCGTCCAACATATTTCTCAAAACGTCTAGTCTCAGAATGTACAAACGCATAAGGGCGTAACTATAAAGTAGTGTAATGGCGCGAAACGTTAACAACTACTCCGAGTTACGGATCGCGATAAACTGGTGCGGCCGTGTCGAACGGTCCTGAGCTACGGGGGGTACTGATGGTTCTCACTGATGGAGCAACTCTACTATTAACTAAGCTATAGCGCAGTTAAAAATTATAAGTTACTAGCTGCGCCCCGCGGTGTTACCTGCGATTAAAAGTATGGCATTTTCCTCTATGCCCTTATTTTCCTCTTATTCTCCATTCTGTACTCTTGTATGCAAAATTTATGCGCTATAAATCTATTTTACGAAATTTACAAAACCTTTTAAAAATCACAACTCCTTGTTGCTATCCCGAACCGTGCATTTTTCCGGGATCAAACTTAGCCTATGTCATTTTCTGACCCCTAAACTTCCACTACCTATGCAAACTATCATGTCGATCCTTTGCTCTATAAAAAATTAAAGTTAATTCAATCCCACAGGAATCATACATGTTACCAGGATAAAAAGTAGCCTATGTGCTATTCGTAACTATAATCTATCTCTGCGCTAAATTTCATCCAGATCCATGAGTAACAAACGTCCATCCATCCATCCAAACTTTCACGTTTATAATATTAGTGGGATGGTCCAGACAATCGGGGATGGAGAGTTATTTTTTTTTAAGATTGACAGGCTAGATGTTTTGGCCACAGCTCACCTGATGTTAAGTAAAGGTGTGATCGAAGATGGTAAAGCACACCTTGTCTGGAATGGAACTGGCTCTCAAGTGAGGCTGCCGGAACACACCGTTAAATGCTTGGCGGCAGATTTTCAACTCTCGTGTGGTAGCTAGCCGGCCGAGTACTAGAGAGTACGCTACCACCATGCTATGGTTTCCTCACGATGTTTTCCTTCACCGGCAGCTCAAGCTCATTGTTGGGGTTTGAACCCACGCCCTTCGGCATGCGAACCTACCGCGCTAACCACTGAGCTATCATCGCTACAAAAATAGAGTAATAAATAAATAGAGTATTCATAGAATAGATAATACTAATTTTTTTACCAAACTTCTAATGAAATTTAGCTTCGATCACACCCTTCTGGGGTTTCTGGGGATTCGACCGATTCAAGATTCAATATTTCATAGTCAAATGTAGGTAGTAAAGATCTTATGTAATAATTAATACAGTTCCATACAAATTACCTCTTTTAGAGTGTGTACAATAATGTAAGTTATATTTTATTACATGTTTTTATCATTAATGTATTCTAGAATTGTATAGTAACATTTATACAATAACCAAGTTTTTTTTTTTGTGTAACAATTTTATTTTTAATTTTATAATGTAATTTTTTTTTACCTTAAATTATACTTCCTATTTACAAAATGTATACAAAAAACTTAGTCTAAAAAACCGTCAGAGGAGGGATATGTGGGCAGAATGCTGGCAGCATTGCCACGCTGGATGGCAATGCCTAGCTTTTGACCAAAGTAGATACCAGCATTCTGGTCACCTGAAGCCTCCTCTAGACGTTTGGCCAGGTCCCGATACAGTTCGAGAGCGCCCGGCCCCCACGGACCTAAAGTTTCAACCCCAAACGGCACAAAAAGATACATTCTATCCAAATAACTATATTTGTGCCGAATTAAATTAAAGAAGAATTTAATTTACGTTTAAATTTGCTGTTAGGTAGCATTTTTATTTCGGCCGGTAGTTTATTAAAATTGAGAGACAAGAGTAGCCCCCAGAAGGGGAGAAACAAGATAAAGAGATTAAACTCGACGCAACGTGTCAAAATGAATCATCGTCGAGCAGATAACTGGAAAACCGAGCAATTCAGCAAAATTTACTAGTAGCCCCCCTCTAAAGCTGTCGCTAGACTTTTGTGAGAATTCAAAAAAAAATATACGAAAATGTCTCATGTAGTTTTAAAATTTTATTTTTATTAAATATAAGATTTTCGTATAATTTCATATTAATATTTATCAATTAAGTATATATATACCTAGCATGGTGGTAGGGACTCTCTAGTACTCGGCTGGCTAGCTACCACACGAGACTTGAACATCTGCCGCCAAGCATTGAACGGTGTGTATACCATCTTTGATCATACCATCGCGTAAGCTGTGGAAAACACTTAGCCTGACAACCATAAAAAAAAATTTGTTTTTTTAAATGGTTTATAAGCTAGGTGTTTGACCACAGCTCACCTGATGTTAAGTGACGGTGTGGTTTAAGATGGTAAAGCCTGGAATGGAACTGGCCCTTAAGTGCGACTGCCGGAACACACCGTTAGATGCTTGGCGGCAGATTTCAACTTAAGGGCGGTAACTAGCCAGCCGAGTAGGTGCTAGGAAGTACCCTACCACCATGCTAATGATCTTTTCAAGGTCAGAAAGTATCTTTTAAGTAACGAGCGCCAAAGCAGCGACGCCCTGGGCTTTGTTTTACTACACACATTTCTTTGTATCGCTGCAATGGTCATGGACAAACGTAACCTCTTACCATCAGGAGAGCGTCTTGATCGTCTCAATACAATTACATAAAAACAAACTACGTTTTTTTTTTTTTTACTTTTAATAGATCTACGTTTGGCCACCAACTCGCCTAATGCAAAGCGACGGTGTGGCCGAAGATGGAGCACGCTTATCCAGAAGAAATATACGTGCTTCATCTTTAGCCATATCATCGCTTACCATGAGGCGAGTTGACATACGAATTTTAAAAAATACTGACGACGATCTCACTTTTAAAAAAATATGCAATGGAAGGTTTGTGTGTAGCCGGCATTATGCTCGCATGTTAGTAGGCATACATCGAGGGGCCGTTTGGTCCCCCCGGGGCTGCGCCGCGGATCTTGTTATGAAGATTTAGGAGTTTGGTCTTATTTCAGACGTTCATGGCGGGCTGACCACGTCGTCATTTGATTGTGTTGATGTCGCGAAATAATAGAAACGAGCAGCCGAAATAAACATGCTTTTTAGTTTGCTTTAAGCTAAAAGTAACAGTTTTATGATGTGGTTATCACCAGATTGAGGAACCTTACAAGTGTGAAGTCCGTCTCAAGGATCACTGCCTTTTACATCTGACCCGTGACCGTCTAGCGCGAGCCTTTAAAGATGTTGGTTGAGGCTTTTTGCCATAAAGCCGTTCATCGTGAGGATTACCGGGACAATGATTGTCGAATCAACATCCCACATACCACCTATCTCGTGAGTCGAGTAAAGTAAATACATAATTGTCTTTGTTATTGTTTTGTTTGAGTTTAACTTTTTTAGGCTTCATACAATTGGCTTATTTTCCCACTCTCTTTTCTTAACTAGCGTAAAATATTTTTCGTATATACACTTTCAATCTCGTAAGTGTTTGTCGATCAAATTTATCTTATATATGGAGTTTGCCTTAAAATTGAAATTGCTACTTGAGTTAAACTCTGAAATTGGAAAAACTTCCCCCCGAACTAAGGAAAAAGTCAATTTTGCTGAATAGATACCCTATCCACTATCTTATTCAAACCAAATAACATTCTAGATATCGGGGTTTTATTCTAGCAATGATTGAAACCAAGGACTCCGACCTACCCTTAAGGAACTTCACTCGCGCAGCTATTTTAAGCCGTATGCGCTTAACTTAAAGTTTAATTTCATCTAATTGAATGGGCTTGTAATTTTGTGAACAGGCGCTGTTCTAAATTGTTTCATATAACGGAAGTGTTAAAGTTCCTTTTCCAATAAAAGTCACAGTCATTGGTCATGTCATTTGCACGTTAAGCCTTCCGTGCATTTTGGTCGGACCCTATTGTATTGGAGTTAAGGTTGATTTTAATGGTTTTGGGTTTGGATAAAGTGGTGATGCGAAATCGCTTTGTTTCGCGCAAATTGGGTCACGTCTTGGAGGCATAGCTGCATACATCCTTCTGTAGTTTGGAAGATACGGCATTTTTATACGATCCTCACAAGATTCGTGATCATGAAATCTCTATATTATGAAAAGTCGAAAACATTCATAAATATTATTAAAGATCTTTTATTTAAGGTAATGACAGTAAATTTTATTGAATATGGGTTACAAGTAAAATTATGCGTGCTAGGGTATCCTGCGTAAATCATAAGTTCTTTACATCTTTTAACTACTACTTGCACATAAGAAAAGTCGTGAGCTAAAGCAAGACAGAAATACTTTCCAGTTCTCTTCTTTCTATAATTAATATGTTTTAAGTTTGACCGCCATTACACCTGGTGTTGATGCGGTCTAAGATGGAGCACGCTTGCCTAGAAGATACCGATTCATTCTCGACTAGAAGACACCTAGATTATATCCGTAGGGGAATATCCACTTAGATAGCGCATTCCACAGGAACGTCGACCATGAAACGATGTCGCTTTTTCAGTCAGTTCCCAATCTTTTGATCTCAGAGGCAGAGACAGTCTTCAAAAAACCAACGAACAAGTAACTTCGTGTCTACCTTTTAATAATTCCAGTGTGAGAACAGTTTTTAGGCTCATTCTGGTCCTTCGAGCCGGATAACCAATAGTCCGGAGATCATTTGACACGAGTAAAGAAATGCTCAGCTAGCTTCCAGACTACGAACTAAAGTAATTTATTTACTAGCTCCGCGTTGATTCAGCCAGTGGAAAATTACATTTACCCGTTGTCTGTGATGTATTTGTTTAGGTAAACCTTTTTATCTGGAGATGATCCAAACAAGTTTGATACGAGACTTGGGAAGACGTATCTATTTTGTTTATTCACCTAAGTCAGTTTTTATTTCGTGTCTGTTTTCCACTGATATTTTGTGGTACACAATATTAGAAAGAATGAAAATTAAAGAAAAATATTTTTAATTTTGTTACACCACAGAACACACAAAAACAAAAGGAGACAAACAGTTACAAAATAGGGGCTCACTTCAGCATAATGCTGGTCATACTAAGTATGACCAGCGCTGGTCCTCCGGTGAGCCCTTGTCAGTCAAACAAAACAAACATAACAAATTTACCAACAACAAAAACAAATGTAATAAACGAAATTGAAAACGCAATCAAACAACTGTTAATAACTTCTCCCAAAATAAAAAGCTTAATTAAACATTTTGAAAAAACCCACGACGTTTAAAATGTAATTGAAAAAGGATAAAATAATTTAAAAACCCTCGACTTTAAACCACTTCATCGTAATAGTCATAATCATTTATTTGCGTATATGGGTAAAATACAGTTGGTAGAAATTAAGACATGGCACGCCATATCCCGCCTTTCGGCATGCAAAAATTAAAAATATAAAATCAATAAAAAATAATAACAATAATAATTACAAAATACAATGTCAAGAGCAAAATTATTATAATGAATGTCAAGTTTGTTGTTACAAAGTCACTTTATGTCAAATAAATCATTTTCATCAAAATAAATCCAGCACATGTTGAATGTTGACATCCCTGTTGGCTCATTGGTAGCATGTCTGCTTCAAGACCTGTGGGGCGTGGGTTCGATTCCCACCTAGGACAAACATTTTGTGATATAAAACCAAATGTTTGTTCTGTGTCTGGGTGTACTGTATGTATTATAAGTATGTATTTACAAAAAAAAAAAATATTTAAGTATTCTATCAGTTATCTGACTCCCATAGTACAAGCTTTGCTTAGTTTGGGGTCAGATGGCGCTGTGTGTAATGTCCTACGATATTTATTTATTATTTAGTTTTTTTCATAGACAATTTTCTACTAAAATTTCTACGGATCTAATTATGTTCTATTCATATGCTAAATGATAATGATGTCAATTGGTACTGTATATTACTTTTTTCCTTCCAAAAATTGACCCTAAGCACTCCAGCTCTAGTCTCTAAGCCATGCGTGTCCTCTACCGTTCTCCCAAACTAACCTTTCAATCCTATACAAACAAAACTAGCAAGAGGTCTGAACTTACCGACCGATTTACATAATACAGTGTTTGATCAACTGGATCGTGGGTTTGGACGGCTAATGGGGCTCTCTCAAGAGTAACGCTCGTACTAGCTTGCTGCCTAGTGTTCAGAACTGGATGGACAGGTGGCGTCCGGCTGTCAATGTGAAGACAGCCGCGCTACTCACCGGTTCGCAGTATTGGATCAATATGCCACCAGCAACAGCATGTCTCGTGGGATCGGTTCGAGAAGTAAGTTGTTTATATTGACTCGGTGCGGGCGTTGAGCGGTCGCAGATCAACCACGCCATCCACCAGACAAAGTCTGCTCAAGCGAAACTCCACCCAGTCGTCCCTCTAAGCTACTTCTCAAGACCATGGTAGGATTATACAAGATGTATATCCAATCCCAGAAATTACACTAGTTGGGACACCGTCTGGCTTCCCATATGAAGGCCCAAGTTTCGAATCCCATGCACCCCTACTTTGTCTTTTATAAGTTATGTGCATATTGCAGATGACTATAAATAGTTGGTAAAGGAAAATATGGCGAGGAAACTGAAAGTACTTTAAACAAAATAAAATTTGGACACCTCTCCGTTCCACCACAGGACAAGCAGAAGAACGGCACACTACCATCCGTTCCTCGTGGACGTTTCCAGTATTCGTGCGCAATTCGGCTCTACTTTCTTGACGCGTACAGCCCATGAATGGAATTCATTGCAGGTTTCTTTGTTTTCTTTCCTGTGAAATATAAAATGGGCGTTATTAAGTGAATTGATGTTAAGTTGAATGGCAGTGGTCAGGGTACATAGCACGCAGGACTGATGGGCGATAGGACTGCAAAGTTCTGGAGAGGAGACCACGGATGTGTAGCGTTGGACGTCCACCCACAAGGTGGACAGACGACCTAATAAAGACCGCAGGATTTCGCTGGATGCGAGCCGCTTCCAACCGGTCTTTATGGAAGTCAATGGGGGAGGCCTATATCCATCAGTGGACGTCCTACGGTTGAAATGATGATGATGATAGATAGATTTCTTCTAGACCAAAGTACGCTGTCTTCGGCCGCACCGTCGCTTTCCATCAGGTGAGTTGATGACCAAATGTAGATCTATTTGATAAACACCTCCGAACAACCTTCCGAATAACGCAATTACTCTACGCTCGAACTTCAAGGTACTCAGAATCCTTTGACTCGGCCGCTAGTACCGCCGACGAGCGCTAGTCGGCCGAGGCGACGCAAAGTGCTTCTACTCTCTTGTTTGGACCAACTTCGATTACTTCGCAAATAGTGTCGAGCATCAATCATATTTGCGAGAGTCTACTAGAGGTATGTACTAACGCAGTACCAGATATTCTGCCGCCAAGCAGTAGTCTGTAAACATTACTGTGATCCGGTTTGAAGAGTTTACAGGGCTGTTGAGACTAACCATCGGAAGACTCAAAGTAATGAGCGGCAGAGCAGCGATGCCCTGGACTTTATTTTGTTACTCAAAGTTCTGTGTATCGCTGGTTATGTAAAAACGTTATCTCTTACCATCAGAAAGGTGGCTCGTTCGTTTAATTTTTTTTAAGCAAGTAAAATGTTTTCTTTCTTGTTTTGATTATTCTCTGAGTGAAGTGAGTATTCTATCAGTTAGCTGGTTCCCATAGTATAAGCTTTGCTTAGTTTGGGGATAGATAGCGCTGTGTGAAACGTTCTATATAATTTATTATTGAAATTATTTATGCATTAGTTAGTCAATCAAATAAATCATATTAATTAAACTAAAAATAAGTTTTACATGACTTTTTTTTTGGGTTAAGAACCTTGGTGTACGACCACAGCTCACCTGATCTCAAGTGACGGTGTGATCGAAGATGGTAAAGCACACCTAACCTAAATCTAAAGAAAGATTAGGCTAGGTTTTACGGCTAAATACATTTGAGTGAAATTGAGATATATGTATAGTACCTACTAGGCATGTTACTTGCACTCGCGTGAGTTCAATGACCTGTATAATATTGCCTTTTTTCTGACGGAACTGAGCCAAGAAAAACAATGCTTCTGAATTTCCCACGCTTGCGATACCAACACAAATACGACTAATTGATTTCTTGCTTTATTTTAAACGGGACAAAGTTCAATCTTACATAACTTGAGGTCAAATATTTTTCTCAAAGGATTATGAACCTTGTGCCAATAAACAGTAGGTGTAAAAACAGTAGATTAGTTCACACGGCAGTGGGTTACAGTGTTCTCATAAGAAAATCATCACTAATGTGAACTTTTGTATTTTATTAGCACTCGAACTAAATTATTCCATTTTCATTGTACGAACCGCTAAACAATGGAGTTTGCTGCCCGAGTGTTCCTGGATACATGCAATCTGGGTGCCTTCAAGGTTTTTTTAAAGCGTGCCGAGACGCCCAGTTTCAATTTTTTTATATTTTTTTGGTTGACAGGCTAGATGTTTGACAATAGCTCACCTGATGTTAAGTGAGGGTGTGGTCGAAGGTGGTAAAGCACACCTAGCCTGGAACGGAATTGATTCTAACCAGGACAAACATTTATGTCTTTTTGACGACTAGCTGCGCCTCGCGGTGTTACCCGCTACATGTATTCGGGATAAAAAGTAGCCTATGTATTAACGCAGGGCCTCAGCTACCTCTATACCAAATTTCATCCAAATCCGTTCAGTAGTTTTTGCTTGAAAGAGTAACAAACATCCATCCATTCATCCAAACTTTCAAATGTGTAATTTTTATATTTTTTTGATAAATGTTTGTTCTGTGTCTAGGTGTTCTGTACATATTATAAGTATATGTTGATAAAAAAAGTATACAAGTATTCTATCAGCTATCTGGTTCCCGTAGCACAAGTTTTGTTTACTTGGGGCTAGATGGCGCTGTGTGAAATTTCCAACGATATTTATTTATTTATCTGCTGAGTGATGGACCAATTTGTTTTAAGAAGGTACCGAGTGGATTTGGAACTGTTTGTTTGGTTGTATTTTCGTTATTACTAAAACATCATTTATGAGGTTAATGTTTAAGATATTTAAGGATCCACTCTATACATAATGGGATTCACAAACACGATTACTTTTAGTTTCCTCGATAGAAAAAAAATCCAAAGTAACCCCAAACAATCTATAGAAAAGCTCGATACGGCGTAAATACTGCACGGAAAGTCATCAGGCTTTGTATAACAATAAAATTACATTTTCTCTACATAGTTTTTACATAAAAATTATCAAAATATGATTTTGCTTGAACAAACGAAGGAAATACCTAAATTTTTGCGCATTTCGTCCATTCTAAGCAGAGCTACCACGCTGTCTCCCTATCCGCTTTAGTACCGCTTCGACTGTCGGACGGGGAGGTTGTATCGCTTGCTTTAACGTACGTCTTTTAAAACGTCACGAAGAATTTTATCATAATTTACTTTCTTTTAAATGGGGAATAAAATAAATAAAATAAAGAAGAGGAAGGGTTGGCGAAAATCCAATCTAAAACACATATATGATAAAATAAAGTAAGTAAAACTCGTATATTATGGAAAAAGTAAGTTTTGACATTTCTGTCACTAGTGAAGCAAGCGTTTTGATCAATTTTTGAATTTTAATTATCAAGTATAGTTCATTTATATTTATTTACTATTAGCTGGACCCGCGACTTCGTTCGCCATACGTAAATACTTTACTTGCCGAACACTTTTTCTTTACTTGCTCAAAAACTGTTTTTCTGCAGTGAGTATAACTTTGAGGCAAGGCATACAAAGTTGAACACAATTCAGCTAGTTTAAATGGTGCCAATCAAGTGGCGCTTAAATAATTCCAAGTGGAAACGACCTTTGTATCCGTGCGATTTAGATAGGTACGGCGGCGAAATGAAAACCGGTTTGAGCTAAAGTGTAGACAACAATAAATACATAAACAGCGCCATCTGACCAAAAACTAAGCAAAGCTTGTACCTACTATGGAAGTCAGATAACTGATAGAATACTACTAAGTAAACAAATGGCATCAACAATTTTGCCACTTATATTAATAGACTGGTGGCCGAGTGGTTACTATAGCCGACTGAATACAGATACACAGTCACGGGATCGAAATCAATACTCAGATGATTATTTTTGCACACAGATTTTGTTACATTTTATCTGATTTTTTAACCGATTCGATTTTAAAAGGAGGAGGAGGTTCTTAATTTGATATTTTTTTTGTATGTATGTTACACGAATTTTTAAATGAATTCCGTCAATTATTATGAATCGATTTTGCATATTCTTTTTTTGCTTGGTAGATCCATAATTCAGAGGTGACCTCATAAGAATTTTATCGAAATCGGTCAAGCAATTTTAAAAATCAACAAAAATATAACAATTGTGTACCTTGATGATATTTTCGTTTACTCCAAACTTTGCTGTTTCATCGGAGAATTGCGTTTAGTTGGACTAAGGGGCATGGAGTCGGTTTTTTTAATTGTATATTTGTTTTATGTAAATAATTTTTTTTTCTATAGCCTATTTTATCTATTGAAAATATTAATTTATTATAACACTATGGAACATTCGAAAATGACATACCGAAAGCAACTCCGACGATAAACCTTACTGTCAGATTTGTCTAAAGACTGCTCGTCATCATCATCATGATCAGTCTTTGAAGAGACTCGAGATCTTTTCTCGAGGGAGTGAAGTATAGGTGTTTGGCAAATAAAGTCTTCAATCTTTTAGCGTTTTGCGAACGAAATTGCTGGTGGAGTTAGTATCCAATAGATAAATTTAAAATTATTTCAAAGTACTGAATTTAACCTCCACCAATTTTATTATAAATAAATAAATAATTATAAATATCGTAGGACATTACATACAGCGCCATCTGACCCCACACTAAGCAAAGCTTGTGTTATGGAATTCAGATAACTGATAGAATACTACTAAGTAAACAAATGGCATCAACAATTTTGCCGCTTATATTAATAGACTGGTGGCCGAGTGGTTACTATAGCCGACTGAATACAGATACACAGTCACGGGATCGAAATCAATACTCAGATGATTATTTTTGCACACAGATTTTGTTACATTTTATCTGATTTTTTAACCGATTCGATTTTAAAAGAAGGAGGAGGTTCTAAATTTGATATTTTTTTGTATGTATGTTACACGAATTTTTAAATGAATTCCGCCAATTATTATGAATCGATTTTGCATATTCTTTTTTTGCTTGGTAGATCCATAATTCAGAGGTGACCTCATAAGAATTTTATCGAAATCGGTCAAGCAATTTTAAAAATCAACAAAAATACAACAATTTTTTACCTTGATGATATTTTCGTTTACTCCAAACTTCGCTGTTTCATCGGAGAATTGCGTTTAGTTGGACTAAGGGGCATGGAGTCGGTTTTTTTAATTGTATATTTGTTTTATGTAACTAAAAATTTTTTCTATAGCCTATTTTATCTATTGAAAATATTAATTTATTATAACACTATGGAACATTAGAATATGACATACCGAAAGCAACTCCGGCGATAAACCTTACTGTCAGATTTGTCTAAGACTGCTCGTCATCATCATCATGATCAGTCTTTGAAGAGACTCGAGATCTTTTCTCGAGGGAGTCAAGTATAGGTGTTAGGGATAGAGTGGACTGTATATTGAAAGGCTCTTGATGGTTTGTTCTTATTTATTGCTCCGGATCTGAGTGGTTCTCGCTGAATGTATCTTGACTGCTGCTGGCTGTTGACTACCGCTGATTACTGACTACGATTTGTTTTTATTTTATGAATGACTCTTGCTGTTGGCCGCAGATGACCTCTATAGCGTCACCGGACTGTAGCACGTTTCGTACGCCGGATCGCGGCGTTTATATACCGATTTATATACCGATTGGATAGGCGCTCTCATTGGCCGACCAATCACACACGACCTTTACTGCGCAATCGGAATGCGAGTCGTGCTGTCTCGCTCGCACATATTGCCGTCTCGCTCACGACCTCCGTTGCGCGGAGCTTGACTGGATAGAGAGCACCTACCCATTATCCATTTATTTTCGCTCCCTAATACGCGTCTTTATTTTACAAAATATTAACTTAGCCTAGGTGGCATGTTAATTTCCTCAAATGAGACATTAAAGACAATTAAATGTATCATTTTAGAGCAAGAAAACTCCTCCAGGTCGAGAATTTTGAAGACAAAGAGAACATTCCCGTTGCTTCGTAAGAATACTTCTACCTACTAATAATATAGTTACCTACAAGTATTTACGGCATTTCTGCAATACTACTTACCTATAAGGTTGGGTAAAAATTACTAAATTAAATCTACTATGAATTGAATCATTCTCTGTATCTTATTTAGTATTTGGTATGGGAGGAGTACGAAATGTTCTATGAACTTATAGCACTGAAACGTGGTTGCTTACTATGGGCTAGCTCAAGTAAACTCAAAGTAGCACTATAATCAATTTAGTATTTTCACATTCTTTTATTTACAGAGGAAATGTCTTGGATGACACCGATTCTAAAAAATATCACACTCTGGAATCGTAAGTTCAAAAACCATATTATTTGTGTGGAATTAATTTCACAAATTTCATCCAAAACCCAATTTTGTTGACAGATAAAGTAATTACAATTACATCAAATGTTATATTTTATTACAGGGTGCCAATGACACCGCAACAAAATTCTTGTCTTTCAATGACACCGCAACAAAATTCTTGTCTTTCAGTAGATGGACAAATAGACAATGGTATGACTTACTCAAACAACGAAAATAATGCCACGAAGTAAGTCCGATATTAACTAGGTATTATTGTTTCTTGTATCATAAAAAAATGTATTACATATACATACATTACATGCATAGTATTATTACATATATTTGTTACACAAACATATTACATTTACTTTTAAAACTATGATTTGTGCTCTCAGAGCTGCTGGTTTTTGCTCTCTGGATTAATACAAAAAACCGTAATGTTGCGCATAATTTATATGGTAAAGTCTTAGAAAATATTTATAACTTATATTATTTCATTTTAGACTTCCGTTTGATGAAATGCTGAAATTACATAAGCTTGCTGCTTTGACTAATACGCGAGATAATCACAATGTAAGTTATCCCACTAATATTATAAACGTAAAAGTTTGGATGGATGGATTTTTGACTTTCACGCAAAAACTACTGAACGGGTTTGAATGACTGATATCTGAGATCCTGGATTAACACATAGGCTACTTTCTATCCCGAAAACATGTAGTGGGTAACGCTGCGGGGTGCCGCTAGTAAAATTATAAATCAAGGTATCCTGAATTTTGTGGTCAGATAAATTAGATAATGCACTTATTTGATTTTATTTTTATTTGTTTATTTTTAAGCTTTCTACACATCATTTGCCAGCTGATTTAGATCAAGAAGAAGATTATTATATAATAGCACCAGAAGAAAAAGTGGAAGAGATCAGAATAAGTGGAAATAGAGTTGTAGATTTCATGTATTTATTTGAACAGTTCCAAGAAATTTCACATCACAACTCTCCATTAGGTTGTAACTTAAATCATTTGAAATTAGTCAAGGAAATAAGAAAGGGATTTCTGTCTAAATTTGAGTTTGTTTGCAAAATGTGCAACGCTAAATTGAGTTTAAAGAATTGTCAAAAAATCAGTAAAAACGAGCTTGATCTCAATCAAAATGTGGTTAGTAGTTTTATGTCTGTAGGTGCAGGATACGCAGGATTAGAACAAGTGTCTGCTATACTTGAAATACCTTCTATGTCTGATCATTTGTATGCTAAGTGCCATGCAAGAATCTGTGAACTATGGGAAACAGCAAAAGAAAAGTGTATGGAAGATGCAGCAAAAGAAGAATACGACTTAGCTGTTCGAGATGGTAATGTTAATGTAGATGGAGTACCTATGATTACTGTGGTTGTTGATGGATGTTGGTCAAAAAGATCATTTAAAAAGAATTATAACGCTTTGTCGGGTGCTGCAGTAATTATTGGTTTTAGAACAAAAAAAGTCCTTTACATGGCAGTTAAAAACAAGTATTGTATGATTTGTGCACGGTCAGAAAACAAAAATATTACAGCTCCGGATCACACGTGTTTTAAAAATTACGAAGGATCCTCGAGCGGTATGGAATCTATTGCAATAGTCGAAGGATTTAAGCATTCTTTACCAAATCAAGGCTTGATTTACTCAAAATTTATTGCTGATGGGGATTCTAGTACATATAAAAGCATATTAGAAGCAAAATGTTATGGAAGTTTGTTGGTGGAAAAAATTGAATGTACTAATCATTTGTTGCGAAACTTTTGCACGAAACTTGAAGAGCTAACCAAAAACACTTGCTATCCTTTAAAACATCGCAAGCTTCTTGGAAAAAATATACTACGCTTACGTAGGTCAGTAAAAGGGGCTGTCAAACATATCAATTCCAAAGATTCAAATTTCAACCAAAAGGTAATTGAGCTAAAACAAGATCTAATCAATGCGCCAAGTCATATTTTTGGAGATCATAAATTATGCAAAACTTATTTTTGCCAAAATATTGATCAAAACGAAGAAACACAAAACTTTGTTGGCGAAATGAAGTCTAGCAATATGTTTGCTGCTGTCATGAAAATTATGTCCAGATTGATAAACAATGCTAAAAGCCTAATATATGATGTAAATAGTAATATTGCAGAAGTATTCAACAGCGTTATTGCCAAATTTGTAGGTGGTAAGCGAATTAATTATTCAAGTCGCCAGTCTTATAGAGCTCGCTGTGCTGGCTCTGTAGTATCATTTAACACCAAAGAACCGCAATCCTATATATGTCAAAACATTTTAAAGCAAAGCCCTAACCTTATTTTAAAACGGTTTGAGACTAAACGTAATGGAAAAAGGATCGCAAATTTAAGACGCAGAGTTTTAAAATCTTTTGCAACAAAAAAGCATCCAAAAAGCACCATCGATAAATATTATGGCGATTCTTGTCAAAAGCCAGATTTGGAAAGAGCCGACTTTGATTTTGCTAAATCAGAACATATGAAAAAAATTCATCTTTCTAAAGAGGATCGCCAGGCTCTTGAAAAAAGAACTATTTTGCAGGCAGACTCGATTGAATGGCATCAAGAGAGAAAATTACGTCTCACTGCATCTGCTTTCGGAAAGGTATGCAAAAGAGGTCTTATAAAATGTGCACCATTAGTAAAAAACCTTTTAAATGTGGCTGGTAGTTTAAACCACGTAAAATCTATTCGATATGGCAAAGAACATGAACATATCGCATTAGGACAGTTGGCTGAAGTACTCAAACTCGACGAAAAAGCTAATTTTAATGGTGTACTGAAATGCGGCTTATTTGTCGACTCTGAGCTGCCATTTTTGGCGGCAAGTCCAGACGGAGTAATAGGAGAACACATTATTGAAATCAAGTGTCCGTATTCGGCTAAGGACATAACAATTACGGAAGGCATAGCACAAAAAAAAAATAATTTTTGGAAACAGAAAAAGGATGGAAACTTGTCTATAAATAAACAACATGATTGGTTCTACCAGGTGCAGGGTCAGCTCCATATAACTAGAAAAGAAACATGTATATTTGTTGTGTGGACAGAAAAAGATATGAAAATAGAACAGATAAAAAGAGATGAAGAATTCTGGAAGAATAATATGGAAACCAAATTAAAAACATTTTATTTTGACTGTCTACTTCCAGAAATAATTGATTCAAGACTGGACCGAAAAATGGAAATTCGTGAACCAAATTATATTTTAGATGCTATACAAAAAAAAGAGTTAGCAAAACGAAAAAACGCTATGGTTTCCGCGACTGTTATACCAGAAGTAAAGCGGAAAAAGTTTTAAATTAAAAAATTGCTCGAAATAAAAAAACAACTTCTCAATTTTATGTAGTCACGTGAAAGACTGATTTTGAATGAAAACCCAAACTCGTACTTTGGGAAAAAAAAATCGATAAAAAATATGTTAATTTCTCAATCTACACTTACAAATACCTACTATCCATGCTCTAATTCCTCCACTTTAAATCATTGTTCAAGCTTTATAAATCCTAACTAACTAACTAACTTCTGGAAGGTCCGGCATTTTATCCGGGCCCTCTGAACGATTCTCTATACTGCTATATAGGTATATTTAGTTTTTTCCTATAACCCCTCCTTATATGAGTTCTATTTCTCTTAAGTGAGTCAGCCAGTCAGTCAGTGGTAATTTAGCTTTGATTGTACCAACGTACAGTATACCATTTGTAGAACTTCTGAAGATAAAATATGTCTCAGCTTCTTAAAAATATGAATCAGTTTCCTAGTTCTTTCAGTTATCAAGCTAATATGTTGAGTCCAATTTAAATGTCTATCGACCTATGTCTATGTCTATTCCCAGATATTTGATGGAATCTGTAGCTTCAAGAGGTAAGCAAGAGCACCGCTGGTCTTTAGAACAGTTAGGCTTATGTATTTTTAGCATAAGTGAAGATACCGGTCGGGTAGATGAATTTATAGTGAACGTCATATATTTAGTTTTTTGTACATTTACAGTGAGGAGGTTATTTCTAAGCCAATTTGTAACATTATTAAGCCCTTTATTAGCAAATGATTGTACTTCATCCCAATTCATACCTTTAAATAGTAAAACTGTATCGTCGGCATATGTATATACATTCCCTTTCTCTATATCTAGATCGCACAAATCGTTAATGTATATCAAAAAGAGCGTAGGTCCAAGCACACTGCCCTGTGGCACCCCAAAATTGACGATGTTTTCGTCACTGAAGCCGTTTTTTATTCTGACCATTCGAGTTCTTTTCGTGAGATAGCTGCTAAACCATTGTAGAGGGACTCCCCGTATTCCAATAGTCTAGTTTTGATAGAAGAATAATCTTCTTGTGAATATAGGAAAACCAAAGCAATGCAATTTTACTTTCCACAATCTAAAACAAAAAATCTTATAATCAGATGTCACAATACAAACATAGAACAAGTTCAAGAGATAAGGTTTAATGATGGACTACCACGGTAATTGGAAGAGTCATACTGTTACTGTTTGCAAAAAAATCAGCAGATTCGTTTACGCATTAAAAAGGTTAACTAAAGTATCATCACATAAAGCAGCAAATTAACTATGTTATTATAATATTGTAAAATTATTAAATGATTTGATATTCTTATTTAATAATACTATGACATTAATGATTCTTTCGACTTTTAAAATATATTATATCCTTTGACATTTAATATGACGTTTAAAATTTAATATGACATCAACAATTTATTAAATGATATAAATAAATAAATATCACAGGACATTTTTTACAAAACACTGTTAAAGTCAATTTGACAAAATTTCTTCTTCCTAACTTGTACTAATGCAAAAAAAAAGTATTTCATGTTGACATAGGTCACGAACCCAAGTATCTGTGAAGCGTATAAATTTAAATAAAAAAAGCATCACTGATAGAATACTTAAATACTTTTTTTTTGTAAATTCATCGTTAAAATACATAGAGTACACCCACTGTACACACTCATTTACATTTGCTGTAAATTAAATGTACTATTATCATTATTTTGTTGAATATATTATGTGCATAATTGTAATGGTCTAACAACGTGTTCCGAATAAAACCATTCTTCTCTTGTAAATGGACTATATTTCTTCTCATAATTATTTTTTGGCTGCTGTTGCTCCGACGAGAGGTGAAATGTGAATGACAATTCTAGGAAACAGCGCCTTCTTATGAACAAAAACTCACTCGCTCGCCCAGTAGGGGGTAGAGCGAGTGCACTACTTTGTATTTACATTTAATTTCTTAGAACTATAGGGAAAGGAGACGAAGGGCAGGTCGTTACAATTGTTCTGACTCACTATTTTCTTATTAACCTAATTTTTCTTAATTTAAAAATCGAGCTATGTACATTTATAACATAGATATGAGAACTACGTGTCGTTTCGTTCGTAACAATAATAATACTTTTAATACATGCTAAATATTGTATGCTCAAAAGGGTAGCTGTTTATACCTTACAGACCAACACCAACATAAATGATACACAGCCTAATATATATACAAATATATTAATATTTTTTTAAAACGGTTTTACGGTATGTCATATTCTTAAGTTCCATAGTGTTATAATAAATTAATTATTTTCAATAGATAAAATAGGGAATTAAAAATGTTCAGTTACATAAAAGAAATACACAAATTTACAAATAAAAAAACCACTCCATGACCCTTAGGCCAACTAAACGCACTGCTTCAATGAAACAGCGAGGTTTCAGAGTAAACGAAAATATCATCGACGTATACAATTTTTATACTTTTGTTGGTTTTTTTTTTACTTTCTCAACCGATTTCGATAAAAAATATATGGGACCATCTCTGAAGTATGGATCAACCAAGCAAAAAAAGAATCATCAAAATCGATTCATAATTGGCGGAATTATCGCGTAACATACATACAAAATTTACTTGGTAGTAGATTTCCTTAGCAGGAGGTCGTCTAGGTAGGTAACACCGCAGTACTAGATATTCTGTCGCCAAGCAGTAGTGTGCAAACATATCTGTGTTCCGGTTTGAAGGGTACTTGCAGCTAGCGAAATTACAGGGCTTTTGAGACTAACCATCTACTCTCAAAGTAATGAGTACCAAAGCATGCAGCGATGCCCTGGACGTTGTTTTGTTACTCAATGTTCTGTGTATCGCTGCAATGGTCATGGACAGGCGTTATCTTTTAACTTCAGGAGAGCGCCTCGATCGTCTCATTACTTTTACATAAAAAAACATTGTTGAATTGAGAACCTCCTCCATTTAAAATCGAGTCGGTTAAAAAAAATAAGATAAATATAACTCTTTATTGTGCACATCATAAATAGAAAAGAGTACAGAGAACAAAGAACCTTATGAACTAGTGCCACAAGTGGCGGCCTTATCGCTAACAGCGATCTCTTCCAGGCAACCAAGGAAAGAAAAAATACAGTAGAGAACATAAGAAACAGACGGGAGATGTAACACTAATAAGAAAATAAAAAAATAAAACATAATAATAATAAGTATATAAAAATAATCATATAACAATGTATTTAAAAAAACGAAATATTTATTATAAGATAAAATACCTATCAACAAAATTTGTGTGCAAAAATAATTCTTCCGAGCGTTGATTTCGATCCCGTGACTATGCGGCCGGACTCATACAGCTTGTTACCACTCGGCCACCAGTCTACTAACGTAAGCGGCAAAATAGTTAATCCAGTTCGTCTACTTAGCAGTTTAAGTATTTAGCTCAAACCGGTTTTCATTTCGCCGCCGTATGTGTATCGACAATGCCTGTCGCGCGTGGCGCCGACGGCGGCGCGCGGCACTAACTGTTCGCTCGTGTGCCTTGCGCACTCACACACGGAGCGCACAGAATACCTAAAATCGACTAGAGAAATGAACTCGGTAGGTCCTTAAGTTCTAATAAAAATCATTGTATCTCACTAGATTAATTTAAAAATCAGCTTAGCAAGAAAGTCTGACAAAATACTTTGTTCCCCTCATATAGAAGAATCGAAAGTAAAGAGACGGTATAAATAAAAGGCACTCGTCAATAAGTGAAGTTACGCGTAAAAATACAGAATTTACGTCCGTAAAGCGTTTAGAGACAAAGACGTCTTTTTGTGTCGTATTCTCATTAGGATGTTGGAGGAAATGGAGAGTGGCACAAAGTTATAAGTCAATCTCTCACAAGTATGTATGTAATTTTTGCCAAATGCTCACAAGTATAGATATGCAATGTACTTGTGAGCATTTGACATAATTATAATATGTATTTTCTAAATGCTTACAAATACAAGTATGTAGTTTTTGCCAAATGCTCATAAGTATACACATTTTTTGTCAAATGCTCACAAGTACAGATATACAATGTACTTGTGAGCATTTAACATAATTGTATGTATTTTCAAAATGCTTACAAATACATGTATAAACAAACAAAACAGTAGATTATTAGCATGATTTACTGTTTTATTCAAAAATAATAAATGCAGAAATTTGATTTTCTGCTTATAAAATCTACTGTTTTATTCAAGCAATTGTGATTTACCGCAAATAAGGACCAAAATAAATGCCAGTAGCTGTGATTTCACTGTAAAATTATCCTCCATTTGTCCTTAAATGGCGAAAAATTATTTGTATGGAAATCGAACCACCTTAATTAAGGCTAGATGGCTCTTTATTTTCTCTTTTGACTTGTACCATAGAATCTTAGCTTAGCTAAAGAAAGCCTGGATTCGGTAAAAAGTCAATGATTTCACATATAGAGTAATTTCCTTGGCAAATGGGACGTTTATACGAAATTTAGCTTTATGTGTAAGACGGCTAGGTTTTATTTTCACTTTATTAAGTTCTTAAGGCTTGATAAGGTCGAACTTGACTTGAGTTCATACCTATTTATACTACTGGAATAAGTATTTTTAACAGACTTCAAAAAAGGAGGTTCTCAATTTGTCGGAATCTTTTTTTTTGTACATTAATAACTGAGCCCCGCGGGGTTACCCGCTACATGTTTTCGGGATAAAACGTAGCCTATGTGTTAATCTAGGGGGGTCGCTACCTCCATACCAAATTTCATCAAATTCCTTTCAGTAGTTATTATATCATTTTCCCACACTCGCGCTTGTGATTCGGCACTGTATGAATAAAACACAACCATTTTTATGCATAAACACGCGACAAAACACTAGTTTTGGTAAAAAATACAATGAATTGACACGGCTCATTCCGCGTTCCCGACAAAACCCAAAAAACTTCTTGTTTTTAAAGGAGAAATAGAAAACATCACAGACTATAGATACTATAAGCAGTCTATTGTGTTATTGATCATTCAAAATACAATCGTAATTAAGAAGTAATACGTCACATAATCGTAAAACAGATCAATAACACTAGGTTGGTGACCTATCGTAGGAACTTTCAATCGTTCATTCAATAAGCAATTCTGTCTCAAAGGCATAAGTCACATAATCGTTTATAACAAGTCAATTTATTGTACAACCCTGGGAATTCTATTGTTGTAGGTAATTACGGGACTGGTTACTCGGCCGGTTACAGTTAAACAGGGTTGCGTAATCAGAGATTAATGTAAAAGGCCTTTGTGTGAAAGATTGGCCCGTAAATAGAAAGACAATGGTGTCGATTTTGTACCATTTAATAAGACAAATTTTCAACTGCTATCAAGGTACGATTTTGTAGTTTTTCGTTGATAAATCTAAATGTATTAAACATGCAGCTGTCCTTGTCTAATGGCTGCAATGAAAAAGACAACACAAATTTTAGTTTGTCTCAATTGAAATTTTGAAATACATTGTTTGTTATTTTTGTTGCATTTGACAACTTGAAAACTGTCAACATTAGATTTTGGACCGAATCAACTATTTTTTTTAAATATAAACTGTCCCAGTGCTGGGCGCAGGCCACTCTCAATGTGAAAAGGATAAGGTTGTTCAAGTGCGGGTTGGTAAACTTTATATTATTTCACGATGTTTTCCTTTACCGTTTGAAGTAATCAGTAATACGCATATAACTTAGAAAAGACAGCGGTGCATGCCGTGGTATTCAAACCCAGGACCTCCAGTTTGGAAGCCAGGCGTCCTCCCAATAAGGCTGCCGAAACTTCTCTTCTTGTATTCTTTCCTATACTAAATCAAAAGTAGTGAATATTGTTTTTCTAAGCGCTAGACAACAGAACCCAATACAAATAATAGTTGTCAAGCGAACACTTTTACTATAATACTAGAGGATGCCTCACAGTTTCACCCGCGTAGTTCCCGTTCCCCTTGGAAAAGAGAAATAAAAAGGAGCTTAAGTCACCCGGGGATAGTGTAGCTTCCCAACAGTGAAATAATATTTGAAATCGTTTCAGTAGTTTTTAGGATTATTCGTTACATACAAAAATACAAATCTTTCCCCTTTATATATTAGTAAAAATAAGAAAAATGTTTGATATTCGAAAATAATTTTTTTAAATCGTCAGTTAACGAATCTGTAAAATTCGGTGACGGCGGCCCTGGCCTTTTGTGTTTTCATTATAAATTACGTTAATTGAAAAAAGATGCTGCAAATGATTGCGATCGGGTTTTCGGAACAAGACGCTTGCAACCTTCGCGTGTGAAGCGACCGCGATAACCACTGAGCTATCATCGCTACAATTTTAAAAAAGAAGAAGACAGACATTGTAAATACGTACTTGTAATAAGTACATGCAGTACACCCAATAATAATAGTAATTTATTTCAGGTTACTAGGACCCATAATTATTTAACTAAATACAAAATAAAACTTTCTTCTTTCTTTATTTCTTTCAAAAAACCGTGAAAATGAAATAAAAGTCTGAAAGTAAAATAAACTACGCGTTTTATCCAGAAAAAAGTTTCTAAAAGTCTTGTAAAGCAGCGAGTGAAACCGCGTAAGTTTGTTAGTTTCAAATATAAAGTTATTTTAATATGAAACCGCATAAATGCACT
Source organism: Biston betularia (assembly GCA_905404145.2). Taxonomy (NCBI): domain Eukaryota; kingdom Metazoa; phylum Arthropoda; class Insecta; order Lepidoptera; family Geometridae; genus Biston; species Biston betularia. The sequence continues at coordinate 8,177,137 of FR989888.1, read as the reverse complement.
CCAAGTGGAAAGTTGTCGCGCTTTTTACTTAAGGCTTTTACTAGAAAGTAGTATAATTTTGAGTTACTCCGAGCCGGGTGCAATTTATGTAGTTCAAATTAGTTGCTCTTAATATTAATGGAAGGAAAAATAAGCTTATGGTAATATTTCTTTTCCATTTATGGACAAATGGAGCATAATTTTACAGTGAAATCACAGCAACTGGCATTTATTTTGGTCTTTATTTGCGGTAAATTACAATTGTTTAAATAAAACAGTAGATTATTAGCATAAAATACTGTTTTATTCAAAAATCATAAATTCATAATATTGATTTTATGTTAATAGTCTACTGTTTCATACAAGCAATCGTGATTTACCGCAAATAAAGACCAAAATAAATGCCAGTGGCTGTGATTTCACTGTAAAATTATGCTCCGTTTGTCCATAAATGGCAAAAATTAATTTGTATGAAAATCGAAAACAACATTTTTCCTTAGATTGTAGCTAAAACAAATGAACTTTTTTGTCATAATTTCTCCTTTTTTCATTTGTTACAAACATGTCATGTTACCAGTGACAAACACGAACCCCGTTTCCGTAATGTAACAATTTTGTAATATGTTTCAAATGTCACATTTGTTTCAATTATATTTCAATCCGTTACAGTACACAGTACACAGCAGACCTTCAATATTCAATTACACATGATTTGTGACAATTTTTTTTGCTAATTTTATATTCTGTGTGAGAGATTTTGTGTTAATTGGATATTTTTTTGAAGATAAATTTTGCTTTTTTCTCTGTTTTTAGCTGAAAATGTTGCTAGGAAAAGGAAAAGATGAAAGAAAGACTGAGGATGAAAACTAATAGAAGCTGATTTGTATTTGACCACTTTGATTTTGATTTTTCTGCGTGGCACTACAGGCAAAATAATACGTATTCACTTTATTTTCAGTGTGTTTTTTTTTAAATTTTGACGTTTAACACCTTTTGGTGCATCTTGGCAATAAAACTGACTCGTAAGCCGTGACGGTAGACGGCATGACGCTCTCTTGTGCCTTCATGCTGCTACGCCGCTTCTCTCTATTTCCTTGTGTGTGTGTGCGTGCGTATACAACACACTTCGTTGTTTCTCTGTTTGAGGTGCATACTGTCTCAATGTTAAACATCTGCATTTTAAAAATATAAATTGATCACCAAAACTTATACAATGTTATAAGTAATTTTTCGTCAAAAGTTTTATATTAAAATTACGGTATGTTATTAAAAGTATGAAAATTAATTGTTAATTGGAAAACTTAATTTTTATATTTAAGTTTTATACTAGATTCAAAACGTTCAAACGAAATCTGTGAACATATTATAATTTCTACTGAATTCCATCACAATGGCTTCCTGTAACTGCTCAAATATTAAACTTAAGGCTATAACACTTAAAACTGAGGTGGCATGTGTAAAGTGTAAATTTAAAGTGTAAAATTTAAAGTGTAAAATGTAAAATTTTCCCGCCTCATGAGGTAATAAAGGTAAAATAAAGTTTAACGGCTGAAATTATCCACGTCATGTGTTAGTTGAGGGTTACATTCTAGTCGAAGAGGCGGTCGATTTAAGTTTTTCAGAATATCTTTTTGTTTAATACTAGCGGCCGGTACGGGATGCGCACGAGACATTTTAAAAAAATTGAATTCTTTTAATAAATATAAGTTATGATACTCAGGAAGAACGAAGCATTCTAATGGTAAGGTAATTTTTAAAATCGGACCAGTAGCTTTAGATTTTATTCGTTACAAACGTACAAAAATCCAAAAATACAAATCTTCCTTCTTTATAATATTAGTGTAGACTAGTTTTGACTTGTTGCAGACACGCGTTGATAACGCAGACTTTTATCGTTATGTCAATAATCATAGACGATGTGATCAAAGATGAAACACAGAAACTTATTCACTGCTTTAAAAAATCTTTCGATTATATCAGAAAATCAGGAAGGACAGTTTTTTCAATTTTTTGGCTTAAGTGCTCAGAGATCCATACGATATGACGAATATGTTTCAGCTATCTTTTATCTTAGCCCTAGCTATCTTTCAGCCCTGTTTTTTAGCCCACCACGCTGACCAAGTGCGGGTTGGCCAGACTTGACACATTTTCGAAAACTAGAATTTTCAGATATATAGGTTTTCTCACGATGTTTTCTTTCACCGTTTGAAGCCAGCAGCAATACAAACATGACTTAAAAAAGACAGAAGTGCGCGCCGTGAGATTTGAACCCAGGATCTCTCGACCGGAAACCAGGCAGTGTAATTGTGTAATACTAACAAACAGACAAACTTTTAATAACCCGCGTGATTGTATGTGACGGTGGTAGAAATTGACACTAGATGATATAAAAAAATATGTTTTGTAATTGGATTGACTTTGATATTTCTGTTTTGACAATAAGTGTTTTAAAACTCATATGATGACATATTTAAAATTTTGAATTGACTTATAACATTGGTGCTATCACTAAAATATTTGTATTTGTGAGTAAAAATTAATGATGAAAGATGTTTCACACATCGACCACTGGCTCTCGGCCTACATCCAAAACTATCAGGCCTATGTAATATGCATTCATTTTATTATTATTACACGATTTCCTGTTTTCTCCCGCGGACACTGCACCATTATGAGGGTTAGCGTTTTGGCTCACTTCCAGTCAATTCGAAAGGGTTCCTGTTAGATTTCATTTTGTTTAGTTTGATTACACAGCAATTTTTTGTTAAGTAGGTTAATTGTTATTCCTAATCACGCTTGTTAGTTTAAAGCTTTGGTCAATCTATTCATCTCCTGTTACGAGGGCCTACCACCACGTAAGGCAGATGAAAGAAGAGTAAGTTCCAAAATTTATGCGATTGCAATGCGATTGTAGTAAAAAAAAGTGAATTAAAAAAAGCAACAATCAAGAGTAGAATACGTTACCAGGGTGGGTGTTCCCTGATCTACACTAATATTATAAGGAGGAAAGATTTGTGTTTTTGTATTGTTGTATTTTGGTATTTTTGTATTTTCGAATTTTTGTATTTTTGTATTTTCGAATTTTTGTATTTACGTATTTTCGAATTTTTGTATTTTTGAATTTTCGTATTTTTGTAACGCATAAATTCTAAAACTACTGAACCGATTTTAAAAATTCTTTCATCGTAGAGAAGTTACACTATCCCCAGATGACATAGGCTACTTTTAATCCCCGTATTCCCACGGGAACGGGAGCTACACGGGTGAAACCGCGAGGCGTCCGCTAGTACGTTATATAGCTATAACTACAGCTCGGAACATGTCATGAATATTTGATCGCATGGCGTTAAGGGTGGATAATGAGTGTTGTTATTGTGACATGTCAACGAAGCATCATTAAATAGATAAGTTACATCGACAATTAACTTTCGAGTATTACAGACTTTACCATAACTACTGTATTGATGGAATGGGCACACCCTATACTTTGCTCCGTGCCATAAGGTAGTAATGGGATAAGTAATTAGTTTTAATGTCATGTTTAATATGTTGTTGTTTTGTTGGCGAGATAAAATTTATTTCTTTGTTTTTGTTTTGTTATGTTTAATATAATTTAATAAAAAAAAAATGTGTCTTGATGGATTGGTTTGGTTTACCTATCCACTGAGTAATTTATATCCATTTTAATCTTTGAATATATGTTTAATACGTCTAAATGAGTACCTTGTCGGTGTCTTGTCCCTACTGCTCTGGTTCTGCTCGCACTTTTAGCGAACATGGGCTCAAAGTTCACATAGGCCGTAAACACAAAGAGGTGATACAGACGGTCCCCATCCGACAGACCTCTCCTACAGGATCAGCTACCCAGCAAGCCTGTTCGGATACGCAGGCACTGCGCTCATGTCCTCTAGATAGGCTCGCGGCCTTGAAAAGGAGTACGCCGGTGCTTCGACATGTTCCCAAAGGTGCAAGGAACCAGGCTGCGGGTAAGCTCAGTGACATAATAGAAAAATGTGCTAGCAGCAATGGCGTGGATGACTGGTGTTCACTTCTAACCTTTGCTTATGGTGCGCTTAGAGTTCCCCTAAAAGACACTCCGGGCAATATGACTGCGAAGGTGAAGTGTAATATCCGGGCATCCGGGTCAGAGCTACAATTGGATGTGTCCGGCAGTGCAGGGTCGGGCAGATCGCGTACAGTGGAGAAGGCTATCGAGTCCAAGGTGTTTGAAGGAGATCTAAGGGGTGCAGTCCGGCTGCTAGTCTCGGATGATTCTTTTGCGCAAAATGACTCCGCTACGCTGGCTGCCCTAGAGAATAAACACCCGAGCCCATCTCGGCCGCTCAATTTCCCACTAGCACCGGATGCGTCGTACTCACCGGTATCTGTGTCGGTTGAGGATGTTGCGTTGGCCCTCAGCTCGTTTTACAGCAGTTCTGCGGCCGGTTTGGATGGAATCCGCCCAGGTCATTTAAAAGAGTTGACGTCTCCATCGGCTGGTGAAAACGGTCCGCGTTTGCTAGAGTGTCTCACCAAACTTGTTAACTTTCTGCTCAGCGGCCAGCTCAATATGGAGGTCTGTCCATACTTATACGGGGCCTCTCTTTTTGCTTTGGCCAAGAAAGATGGAGGGGTGAGACCTATAGCTATCGGAAGTGTGTTTCGGCGGTTGGCTGCTAAGCTTGCTTGCCGGGCGGTGAGAGGGTCTGTGACGGATTACTTGCAGCCGCATCAGTTGGGGTTTGGGATACAGCGAGGGTGTGAGGCCGCCATTCATGCGACGCGTGCGTTCGTGATGAATCCAGCAAACTCCCATTGCGTGGTTATTAAGCTGGACGTGCGCAATGCTTTCAACACATTGGAGCGAGACGTCCTATTGAGTGAGGCCAAAGATAAAATCCCTAACGTCTATCCCTTCCTTCATCAATTGTATTCCTCTCCCTCTAATCTGTTCTATGGCAGCAATTTAATTTCGTCACAAGTCGGGGCGCAGCAGGGAGATCCGCTGGGGCCACTCGTTTTCAGTCTGGCTATTCACAAAGTTTTATCACTAATAAGGTCTTCTCTGAACTTGTGGTACCTGGACGATGGTACCATTGGCGGTTCACCGAAGGACGTTTACCAGGATCTGAAGGTTCTTATTCCTCGTCTTAGAGAGCTGGGTCTGGAGGTGAATCCGTCCAAATGCGAGTTTTTTCCTTGCAGCGCTGCGGCTGGTTCACACTTCGCATGTTTCAGTGCTCTATTACCAGGTTTGAAAGAGATTTCCTCTTACACTTTGACTCTTCTGGGTTCTCCTATTTTCCTGGACGCTGTACCAGAGGCTATTTTATCGCGACAGCAGCTTCTCTCGGCTGCTCAGGGACGTCTTAAGCATCTTTCCGCGCATGTGGCGTTAGTGTTGCTGCGTATGTGTTTCGCGCTTCCCAAGATCACTTATCTGTTGCGAACCGCCCCAACTTGGTTGTGTCAAAATATGGTCTCTTCTTTTGACGACTCTTTAAAGTCTGCCGTGGAGTCAATTTTAAATGTCTCCCTAAACGAGTTGCAGTGGACTCAAGCAGTCCTCCCAATACGCTATGGAGGCCTCGGAGTGCGACGTGCTGAGGATTTGAGCTTGCCGGCTTTTCTTGCATCGGCGCACGGAGTTGCGGACCTTGTTGCTGTTATTCTTCATTTGAATGGTGGCGAGGCGAGCATTCCTTTATTGCCTGAGGCAATATCGGCTTGGTCAACTCTTAACCCTGGTGTAGCTGGCCCTGCGGCTCCCCAAATCCAGCGGGCATGGGATGACGTTGGGGCCAGACGAGTTCACAAGCAGACTTTGGACGGCGCCGCGGGGGTGGACTTGGCCAGACTTCGTGCTGTGTCCCAACCTGAATCCGGGGCTTGGCTGCACGCGTTACCTTCACCTCATCTGGGCACTTTACTCGACGATGACTCGGTGCGTGTGGCAGTGGCTTTCCGTCTGGGCTGCAAGGTGTGTGAACCCCACAAATGCATCTGCGGCATGATGGTGGAGGATGACGGTCATCATGCGCTGAGTTGTCGTCGTTGCACTGGAAGGTTTCCGCGCCACCACGCCTTAAACGACATAGTACGGAGAGCTTTAGTGTCCGCAAACGTTCCCTGTGTGCTGGAGCCTCCTGGTTTGTCCAGATCGGACGGCAAGAGACCGGATGGGTTGACTTTGGTGCCCTGGAAAAACGGCAAGTGTCTCGTATGGGACGCCACATGCGTCAACACTCTCGCCACCAGCCACCTTGGTCGTACCATCCACTCGCCGGCGGCTGCAGCAGAAGACGCCGCTGACACGAAGCGTCTGAAGTACGCAGCGTTGGAACCGCAATATTTATTTGTGCCCATCGCTGTGGAAACTTTGGGTTGTTGGGGGACAGAGGCCAAGGGTCTGGTGCATGAGATAGGGCGCAGAATAGGGGGCAAGACAGGTGACACTCGCTCCGGCTCGTACCTGGTGCAGAGGATAGCCATTGCCATACAACGCGGCAACGCCGCGAGTGTTATGGGTACCTTTGCACCGGGTACAGTTAGGGGTGGGTTATTTTGTTAGTGCTGTCTTGTGATTGTTTTTTTTTTTTTTTTATACATTAATTTTTAACAGTTGTGTAGGTTATTTAATTAAGTTTGACATATTATTCGTAATTAATATTGTATGGATTGTAATTTGGTCGTAGTGAAAATATCGTGTTAAAATTAAATTTAATTATATTGACATATGGATTTTATAACATGTAGACAAAGCTATCAAATACAAATATTTTCTTTGATTTTGCCAAATAATTTAATAAATAAATAATAAATATCGCAGGACATTACACACAGCACCATCTGACCCCAAACTAAGCAAAGCTTGTACTATGGGAGTCAGACAACTGATAGAATACTTAAATTTTTTTATTTTTTTTACTTATAATACATACAGTACACCCAGACACAGAACAAACATTTGGTTTTATATCACAAAATGCTTGTCCTAGGTGGGAATCGAACCCACGCCCCACAGCTCTTGAAGCAGACATGCTACCAATGAGCCAACAGGGCTGCCAAATTTTGTTTTCTTAGTCAATTTTCCAGTGTTTTTAATATTTACTCTATTAATCGAGACAAATTTAACAAATCAACAATCATGAAAAATGGTTCAGCAGTTCTCAATTATAACATATTTAGATTTATTTATTTTTGTTTGTTATTTCTATTTAATCGACTCAAAAAATGAGGAGGTCTCAACTCGACTGTATGTTTTTTTTTGTATGTATTTTACACGATAATTACGCCAATTATGAATCGATTTTGATAATTCTTTTTTTGCTTGGTAGATCATACTTCAGAGGTGGTCCCATATAAATTTTAACGAAATCGATCGAGCGGTTTTAAAAAAAAATCAACAAAAATCTAAAATATGTATACATCGATGATAATTTCGTTTACTCCGAAACCTCGCGAACAACGCCCTTCAGCTCTCGAAAAAAAAAATTTGAAATCTTTACTTTTACGAATGTCACAGCTTCCAAAGTGTAAAAGACTATCTACAGTACACAAAAGCAAGAAAACATCTTTTACAATATAAAAGTTTGTAAATAAATCTCGGAAGATTCATACCATGGAAAATAAACGTAAAAAATCACACCAAAAGACACATTCACAAAGAAATATAACTGCTGTAAACGACTTTAAGCAAACCTTTGAACTTGACTGTAACCAATTCATCTTGGACTGGAAAACCTCAGCACGTGCTTATAAAGGGAGCTCAGGATAAATTGGAAATTTTCGTCACGTCTAGTATAATTTGACACGCGAGCGACAGTACAATGTCCGTGCCTCAGTAGATTGTGTGTTGGATTCGTAAAGAGCGAGGTGTCTCGTTAAAATGGTTCTAGAACATTGTTTCATGTTGCAAAATTGCACCCAAAGGACCTTTGAATACATCTTTCAGATGTGGTTTTTACTGAAAATTGTACGTTTTTTTTACAAAAATTGCGATGTTTTTCGGAAGTTTGCTATAACTGTATTATTCAGTATGTTATTGGTTGTTTCAAGAAGATAATTAAAGTACTTGCACATTATTACGTTTCAAGAGCTGTAGGCCGTGGGTTCGATTCCCATCACAACAAACATTTATATGACGATAAATGTTCGTTCTGTGTCTGGGCTGTATGGATTTACAACAAAAAAAGTATGTAAGTATCATTATCAGTTCCCATAGTACAAGTTTTTCGTAAGTTGTGGCTAGATGGCGCTGTGTGAAATGTCCTACGGTATTCATTATTTATATGTTTAAATGAAAAACATCGTGAGGAAAACTTCATGTCTGAGAGATCTTAAAATATTAAGAAAGAGTTCTGAAAGTCTGCCAACCTGTACTTAGCCCGTACTTAGCGTGGTGGAAAAGGGTCACGCCCAGCAGTGGGCTAGTTTATAAAAACAGGACTGAATCAGTTTTCAACGTAAATAAATATGATGTAAAAAAATTAACACAAAAGTTTTCACTTATTCAGTCTCGACCGCGCGCTCGAAGAGTCAACACGTCCCGAGCATGCCTCGTGTAGTGGCGACACACGTGTCGGCAACTGGCTACTGCAGCGAAATGGGGATATAAACACTTGTGTTTATTTTCATTAGATTTTTGTTAAATTATATTTTTAAAGTTTCTGTCAAATTAGTTCTAGATATTAAGTTTTTATTTAATAAGTTGTCAAATTAGCTAAATTTAAGTCCTCATCACTGTTGTAACTGAAACGACTGTTAAGCGGAAATAAACTAAATATATACCTTACTTCACTTCAACAAAAATGCGTAATTTAAAAATGAATACGTGTAAAGCCACAGCGTCTAGTTAATTCATAATAAACTGCCCGAATAAGTAGAGCAAGTACACGCGTAGAATAATGAAGTCGTGAATTGTACTTTCGCGCGTAATTGCGTAGCTGAGTACATTAATCATGTACTGGGACCTTTTTTCATTACCAGAAAAAACGTGGCGACCAAAGCGGCTTATACAGATACCTGACTCGAGAACAGTAACTACACTTGCATTTTTTATTGTAGCAAGTTTCGGCATAGTTAGGAGACCGTTTGGCTTGTAATCTGAAGGTCGTGGGTTCGTATCCCACGCCACGTTCTTCTCTCTTTTCTTAGTTATATGCATATTGCTACTGATTATATATGTGATTATATATAATTAGGGTTTTGAATATTTTTAGATGTATATTCTTTATTTATATGAAGTAGTATCAGATTTATTTGTTTGCTGTATTTATTTATATTTATATATGTAGTTATAAATTTATACATGACTAGCGAACGCCTCGCGTTTTCACCCACGTAGTTCTCGTTCCCGTGTAAATACTGGGATAAAAAGTAGCCTATGTCACCCGGGGATAGTGTAGCTTCCCAACGGTGAATTTTTGAAATCGGTCCAGTTGTTGCGGAGCCTATTCAATACAAACAAACAGACACTCAAATCATTCTTTTTACAATAGTATAAATAGATAGATGATAAACGTTTGTACATTATGTATATATACGCATATAACAAGTATTACTTACATATTACATTTTTCAAAACTTAATTAATTTTATTACTAGACATGTAATTTATTGGTTTAACTGTTTTGATGGTGTGCCTAAAGAAGGCACACCTAGGCTACTTTTTATCCAAGTATTCCCACGGGAACGGTAACTACGCGGGTGAAACCGCGAGTCGACCGCTAGTATTTAACATAATTTTAAATAGTTATTTGGGATGTCAAGAAAGCAAACAGAAAAAGTAATTTCTGAATCCTTCAGATATTGACTTACTGCTCTCGTTATGTATAAAGTCGCTATCTCACGAAAATTTTATTATGAAGCCATAAACTACTCATAACGGCGTAACGGCGTTACGGCGTTACGGCGTTACGGCGTTGTTGCTAGCTTTACGATATACTTTATAAACGACAAACATATAAAGCATTATCTTCTTCCGGCACAACTCACTCTGCATCAGCAAAATAGCATCATGGCATGACATGGTGTAACATTGAAATATGGCTAGGCAGGATGGAAGTAAAACGGTTTTGAATTAAAAAGTTAGGAAAGATGGGCGTGGGTTCGATTCCCGCTCAGGACAAACATTTTATGTATCAACAAATGTTTGTTCTGTGTCTGGGTGTGCTGTATGTATTATAAGTATACATTTACAAAAAAAAAGTATGTATGTATTCTATCAGTTATCTGACTTCCATCGCACAAGCTCTGCTTAGTTTGGGGTCAGACGGCGCTGTGTGTATAGTTCTACGTTATTTATTTATTTTATATTTGACCACAGCTCGGTTGTTTGAGTGACGGTGTGGTCGAAAATGTAAACATCTAGCTTGGATAAGTACTAGCTCTTTTGAGTGACGCTTCCGAAATATACCTACCACACTTTCTTTCAATTTGAAAATACACACAATATGTCTTTGAAACGAATATAGTAGTATAGTATAGTAGTAGTAGAAGATGATACTTTTACACTAAGCAGTAGTGTGGAAACATTACTATGTTCCGGTTTGTTGGGACTAAGTAAATAGCGCCAAAGCCAGCGATGCTCTGAACTTTGTTTAAGACGCGCCACAAGAATTTTGAAAAAAAGAAATCGTTCAAAACTCTCTTGTAGAATCTTCGACAAAAAAATACCAATTTGTTCTTTTTTATAAATTTTATTTTTGAGCGCCATAACAGCGATGCCTCTGACTTTGTTTTACTACTCAAATTTCTGTGTACAGCTGGAATGGTCATGGACATGCTTTCTCTCTTATCATTTTTTTTAATGATTGACAGGCTAGGTGTTTGACCACAGCTCACCTGATGTTAAGTAAAGGTGTGGTTTCGAAGATGGTAAAGCACACCTAGCCTTGAATGGAACTGGCTCTCAAGTGAGGCTGCCGGATTACACCGTTGGATGCTTGTCAACTTGAGGGTGGTAGCTAGCCAGCCGAGTACTAGAGAGTACGCCACCACCATGCTATGGTTTCCTCACGATGTTTTCCTTCACCGGCAGCTCTAGCTCATTGTTGAGGTTTGAACCCACGCCTTTCGGTATGCGAACCTACCGCGCTAATCACTCAGCTATCATCGCTACAAAAGACTAAAAAAATCATCACGAGAGCGTCTCGTTCATTTCTTTGCTGTTACATTTAAAAAATCTATCTAATAAATTTTTTTTATCACTAAAGTAATTTGTGTAAATTTCTTATCTTTTACGTAATAAACTTGCTGACAGAGGAATTTCCGGACAAAATCTTAAAATTTGTGAACCGTAAACATAAACAGAACAAGTAATCCAACGTAACAATTTACACAGAGTCTTAATTTAAATTTACAAGGCGAGGCTAAATTTCGCCGTAAGACCTTTGTCGTAATCAGTGAAGGGACAAATCCGGCTACATTCACTTTGCCGGATTATTCGGCATAACCTGTGTGCACTTTTAGGGAGAAAAGATTGGATTGGGTCGTTGGTGGGGCTTTTAAGGTGAACGCATCTCAAATTTTTGTCTATAATTACAAGCCAACTGATGGTAACAAATCGAGTTTTCATGTTGCAGCTAAATATCTGTCATTAAGAAAAATGTCAAATGAAGATTTGAAATATGGAAACCCATTGGACTTTTTAGTGTTAAAAAATGTAATCTATACTATTAAAAAAAAGGAATTATTTGACTGTTTTTTTTGTTTTGTAATGATTAAGCTCCGAAACTACTAGACCGATTTCAAAAATTCTTTCCCCGTTGGGAAGCTAGACTATCTCCGGGTGACATGGGCTATTTTTATCTCTGTATTCCCAAAGGAACGAAAACTACGCGGGTGAAACCACGAAACGCCCGCTAGTTTATAACTGCCGCCGCTTACCGCTTTCGTTGCAGTTAATTTATTTATCACCGTATGTTTTGGATGATTTTAAAGAAGTTTCACGTCAAAAAATCGGAGAAATAATGAGATTTGTTTATCACAATTTAATTTACTATTTTCATATTTAACTCGTAAGTTCTTAGACATGAATCTCGAAGCAAACAACAGTTAACTAAGCAGTTTACAGGTAGATTTCAAAGATATATTATAACTGTCAGTCAAACATAGCTTAAGCGTACAAATCAATGAATTCTCACCCAGTTTTTTCTGTAATAGGCGCTCCAACTCATTTCAAAAATACTTTGATAATAATAAAGTATTTTCAATGCGAGCTATTCCCCATTGATAGCGGCCTTTTAGATTAGTTATCATAGTAAATGTTGCTTGTTTTATTTAGTTTGATTATGTTGGTTGTAGATCTCTTTAGCACGCACGCTGATGATTTGCACGCTGTACTGTACAAGTAAAGGCGACGCTTTTCAGAGCTTTTTGCCAGTCTTTCTACACGTGCAGCCTATGGGTCAAATATACAAAAGAATCGTACACCGCCCTGCGAACCCAATACAATAATGCGTTAAGGGCGCTGATGGGGCTGCCCCCGTACTGTAGTGCTTCGGGGATGTTTGCGGACGCGCATATAGACGGCTTTGCAGCGATCATGCGCAAGCGAGTTGCGTCTCTTATGCGCCGTGTCCGGGGCAGTTCCAACAGTTACCTGCAACTGTTTGCTTCACGAATGGACTTTGACTGTCCTATAGCGAAGCATTGGTCAAAACTCCATACTGAAAAGGCAGTTTTTAGACCACAATTTATATTATTATTATTATTAGCAGGAGGCCGTCTAGGTAAGTACTGCAGCAGTATCAGATATTCTGCCACCAAGCAGTAGTGTGAAAATAGTACTGTGTTCTGGTTTGACGGATACTGCAGCTAGTGAAATTACTGGGCTGTTGAGACTAACCATCAAAGTTTCAAAGTAATGAGCGCCAAAGCAGCGATGCCCTGGACTTTGTTTTGTTACTCAAAGGTCTGTGTATCGCTGCAATGGTCATGGTTATCTCTTACCATCAGGAAAGCGTCTCGTTCGTCTCATCACTTTTTACATAAAAAAAAAGATTATTTATTAATGCTTTGTTATTATTGGTCCTAATTACTAGTATTCTATAGTTTAGTGTTATTACAATTTTATACGACTTTGATAACGCCAAATCAATTAAAATTTTGACTCAGCAGCAACAGCTTGCATATAGAAGCTGTCATCTAGTCCAAGATGAATTTTATCTACACTATTAAAATATTATGACACACTCAATTTTGTGTAAGGAAAACAAAACACCCAATTCTCCGGCCAAATCGTAAAGTCACATCCCTAATCGTAACACTACGTCGTAAAAAGCCCAAAATAACTTCAGTGCCAGCGTTATTGGTCCGATCAGAGCTTTCGAACGGGCCTTTTACGTTCTATGTTTTTGAACGAAGTTTTTGTGTTTACAAAGGTTAAAGGCTTTGGGCTCTGACTTTTCCTCCTTTAAGTTCTGCCGTTGGAAACGCCGGAGCGATAGTTTGGAAAACTGTGTTTGCTGGAGTTAGCTCGCACAGGTAGTGGTCAGACCTAGTGTCACAGTTGAGGCTTGATAGCTTGACAGTTGAAATAGAAATATACTAATCATTATCATCATCATCAGCCTATCGAAGTCCGCTGCTGGACATAGGCCTCTCCCAAGATACGCCACTCAGACCGATCTTCGGCTTTTCGCTTCCAACCACCGCCAGCTGTCCTACGTATATCGTCACTCCATCGAGTCTCAGGGCGTCCTACGCTACGTTTGCCAATTCGCGGTCTCCAGTCCAGAACACATCTACCCCAGAAAAATACATCGTACTAATATTATGAAAGAGAAAGTTTGTAAGAATGTGTGTTTGTTGCTCTCTCACGCAAAAACTACTGAACGGATTTGGATGAAATTTGGTATAGTGGTAGCTGAGACTCTGGATTAACACATAGGCACATAGCTAGTTATCTATAAAAACGGCAAAAAAATCACGTTTGTTGTATGGGAGCTGCCTTAAATAATAAATAATAATAATAAATATCGTAGGACATTACACACAGCGCCATCTGACCCCAAACTAAGCAAAGCTTGTACTATGGGAATCAGATAACTGATAAAATACTTAAATACTTTTTTTTTGTAAATACATACTTATAATACATACTGTACACCCAGACACAGAACAAACATTTGTTTTATATCACAAGATGCTTGTCCTGGGTGGGAATCGAACCCACGCCCTACAGCTCTTGAAGCAGACATGCTACCAATGAACCAACAGGGCTGTCAAATATTTATTTTATTCTGTTTTGTATTTGTTGTTAGAGCGGCAACAGAAATACATCATCTGTGAAAATTTCAACTGTCTAACTATCACGGCTTATGTGACAGAGCCTGGTGACAGACGGACAGCGGAGTCTTAGTAATATTATTGGACCCATTGGACCCTAAAAACTAAAAATTTTTTTTTATATAGAAAAAAAACATTAAAAATCAGTACCTACCCAAAGAAATATATTTCAATAGAAATTCTCGCAATTTTCCTTTCAAATAAATCAGCCGACACAGAAGTGAAGTGTTGGGGGGCCTTACCCTATTAGTGGAAACCTTTAGACATCACGTCAGCAGTATAAAGATGGAACTAACGATCCCCGCGACTAGGGAGGCGAAACTGTTAGCATTAACCCTAACTTTGGACACGAACTAACTACCGAGTAAGTTAGGTGTTGCTGACTGCTAAAATTAACAGGGTTCCGTGCCAAAAGGGTAAAACGGGACCCTATTACTAAGACTCCGCTGTCCGTCCGTCGGTCTGCCTGTCCGTCTGTCACCAGGCTGTATCTCATGAACCGTGACAGTTAAACAGTGGAAATTTTCACAGATATAATATAATTTACGGGCGCTCCCATACAACAAACGTGATTTTTTTGCCGATTTTGTAGATAATGGTACGGAACCCTTCGTGCGCGAGTTCGACTCGCACTTGGATAGTTTTTCATGGTTAACCGACTAGGTATTTGACGACAGCTCACCTGATGTTTATTTATCTAGAGTAATACGGCAATCGCCTATTACAGTAGTCTTAAAATGTTTGTTATAATTAATTAGGTTAGGTTAATAAAAATATCAAAATTGGTCCAGCCGTTTGAGCGTGCAGAAGTAACAAACACACAAACACACTTGCACACGCACAAACTTTCGTCTTTATAACATTAGTGTGAACTAAGAAAGAAAGAAAATGATTTTTATTCTGTAACACCACAGAACAGAAAAACGAACAAACAGAGACAAACAGTTACAAAATAAGGGCTGACCTCAGCATAATGCTGGTCATACTGAGTGTGACCAGCGCTGGTCTTCCGGCCCTAGAGTGTGATAAAAATTTACTACAATCGGTGACCTACGACATTAGTGGTGGTAGAACTCCTTAGCAGGAGGTCGTCTAGGTAGGTACCACCGCAGTACCAGTTATTCTGCCGCTAAGCAGCAGTGTGTAAACATTACTGTGTTCCGGTTCAAGGGTACTGCAGCTAGAGAAATTACTGGGCTGTTAAGACTAACCATCGAAAGTCTCAAAGTAATGAGCGCCAAAGCAGCGATGCCCAGGACTTTGTTTTGTTACTCAAAGTTCTGTATATCGTTGCAATGGTCGTGGACAGGCGTTATCTCTTACCATCAGGAGAGCGTCTCGTTCGTCCCATTACTTCTTACATAAAAAAAAAAAAACTAAATTGGTTTGACGTAAAAAGAAAAGAAGCATTTTACCTTGAAAAATAGACTTCAAAGAACCCTTTTCGCTCTGGTGTAGATGATTCTAATTATTTTAGCCGGAGTAAAGAAATCTAAAATGTTATTTTTCATTCCAGATGTTACATCTGTCTTTGTGAACTATATCTAGTTGCCGATTAGAAGAAAAAAAAGAGGTTAAAAAGAAAAATAAATAATGGAAAGGATATGACTTTCCGAACATTTGTGTCTCGGTTTAAAGGACAATATCTATAACTAGCGGACGCCTCGCGGTTTCTCACGCGTAGTTCCCGTTCCAGTAGAAATACAGGGATAAAAAGTAGCTTATGTCACTCGGGGATAGTGTAGCTTCCCAACGGTGAAAGAATTTTTGAAATCAGTGCAGTAGTTTCGGAGCCTATTCAATACAAACAAACGAACAAAAATCAAATCTTACCTCTTTAAATTGTACTAGCGGACGCCTCGCGGTTTCACACGCGTAGTTCCCGTTATCCTGGGAATACAGGGATAAAAAGTAGCATATGTCACCTGGGGATAGCGTAGCTTCCCAACGGTGAAAGAATTTTTGAAATCAGTGCAGTAGTTTCGGAGCCTATTCATTACAAACAAGCAAACAAATCTTTCCTCTATATAATATATATAGATAGATTAGATTGTTAGCGCCATCTGTCGAAATATTAACTGACTACATCTCAAGTACAACGAACGCACACCAGTATAGTATGTGGGTACGTAAATAAATGTACACTGGAAATAATTTTACTTTGGGAGTCAGTTCGATTCCGGGCTAGGTGTGTTTACCATAATCGACCACACCGTCACTTAAGATCAGATGAGCTGCGGTCAAAGGTCTAGTTTGTCAAACATTTAAAAAAAAATTGGTGGTACTCCTTAGCAGGAGATCGTCCAGGTAGGTAGTGTGTAAACATTACTGTGTTCCGATTTGAAGGGTACAGCTACAAAGTCATTGTGACTAACCATCGAAAGTGTCAAAGTAATGAGCGCCAAAGCCTGCTGCCCTGGACTTTGTTTTGTTACTTAAAGTTCTGTGTATCGCTGCAATGGTCATGGACATGTGCTATGTCTTACCATCAGGAGAGGTGTTAGTTTGTTTAGTTACTTTTAACTTTAAAAAAAACTTAATCGATAAGAACGTCTTGCCTTGCCCTTACAACATAATACAAGCCAATGGTAGAAAAAATGAAACACGAAGGAAAAGCAGGTTAAATTTGTCTAAACGGAAAAATGTTATATTTTCTCGGAAAAGCTTTATTCTGATAACAAGACTTAAGACCAAGATCTGGTTATTTATAATGAACACTGGATATATTAAAATGATATTATTATATTTTAAAATTATCGTCATTGAGTAGATTTTTTTCAAAACATTTGAATTTATACTAGACTAGCGACCCGCCCCGGCTTCTCACGGGTGCAATGTAGATACTAATGCGGGCATATGCATGTATTGTACATATAAACCTTCCTCTTGAATCACTCTGTCTGTTGATGGAAACCGCATGAAAATACTTTCCGTAGTTTAATAGATCTAAGCGTACAGACGGCGGGAAGCGACTTTGTTTTATATCAGTGTAGTTATAGTAATGTGGTTTTACCCGGTTTTCCTTGGGAATAGTTATACAAACCGAGATTTTTTGACTACTTGGTACTTCGTGTACTCGGCTGGCTAGCTACCATCCTCAATTTGAAAAGCTGCCGCCAAGCATCTAACGGTGTGTTCCGGCAGCCTCACTGGAGACCCAGTTCTATTCCAGGCTAGGTGTGCTTTACCATCTTCGATCACACCGTCACTTAACATCAGATGAGCTGTGGTCAAACCCCTAGCCTGTTAACCATTAAAAAAAATGAGTGCCGTACAATAATAATGGTTATATTTCAGTGGTGAGCCGATTCTGGGATAAAAATGATCATCATCATCATCATTTCAGCCGTAGGACGTCCACTGCTGGACATAGGCCTCCCCCATTGACTTCCAAAAAGACTGGAAGCGGCTCGCATCCAGCGCGTTCCTGCGATCCTTAATAGGTCGTCTGTCCACCTTGTGGGTGGACGTCCTACGCTGCGCTTGCCGGTCCGTGGTCTCCACTCCAGAACTCTGCAGCCCCCATCGGCCATCAGTTCTGCGTGCTCTGTGCCCACTGCCACTTCAACTTGCATAAAAATGATGGTAAATAAATTTGTAAACTTTCATGTAGCATTTTTTATAGTATAAAATAAGTAGTGCGATATTGTGCGAAAGACAGGTGATGTATCCTGGAACGTTTCACGGCCCACCCTTTCAGGGAAAAGCTTTTATTAATATACGCACCCTTTTAAATACAAATACCTTGTACTTAGACAAGAAACAATAACAACAGGGGTGGGCGGGCGACGATTTAGAATACGTAGATGACGCTAGATGGATAGAAATGTCAAGCGACTAAGTCTTATACAAATACCGATATTTTATTGGTAACACCAATGTTACAAGTCAAATGTTAGTAAAACCATTTTGAATATGTGTATTATTTAAAAAAAACTATGAAACACACATGATAATTACAGTCATGTCAATGAATAATAAAAAACACCGACCAAGTGTGAGTCGGGCTCGCGCATGAAGGGTTCCGTACCATTAACTATAAAAAAAATCGCGTTTGTTGTATGGGAGCCCCCCTTAAATATTTATTTTATTTTTAGTATTTGTTGTTATAGCGACAATAGAAATACATCATCTGTGACAATTTCAACTGTCTAGCTTGCACCGTTCTTGAGATACAGCCTGGTGACAGATGGACGGACAGCGAAGTCTCAGTAATAGGGCCCCGTTTTTACCCTTTGGGTACGGAACCCTAAAAACGAAATGTCAATATGAAAATGTTGTCAAATATGAAATATGTCAATACAATAAAAATACATTTAAAAAATCGTAATTACTACCAGTAATTTAATAATGTTTAAGTTTGAAATACTCGCCAATGTCATAAAACAATATCTCTAGCAGCCAAGGAAAGTTTTATTATTTTTGTAGTCTACAACTCACTTAACATCAGGTGAGCTGTGGTCAAAACACCTAACCTGTCGACCATAAAAAAACCACAGTTCATTTGATGTTAAGTGACGGTGTGGTCGAAGATGGTAAACACACTTAGCCTGGAATTGAACTGGTTCTCAAGGGAAAGTCACATATACGCCTGTCAAAGGTCTCTGACACAAGGTACACTCAAAAGTGATTCCAAAGCTTGTAACGTGAAGGCAAGCCTCGTGGTTTAGACCAGTGTTTCCCAGACTTTATTCTACCATGGCCCGGTAATTTATCATACTGTACTTCGTGACCTCCCCCTGTTCTTAGATGTATGTATATATTAATTACGTTGTAATATATACATTTTTACACATTATTTCGATATCGGCTATTTATTGTGAAATCGTTAACAATATCGATCGATAGGTATTATTTTAAAACAAGGCGGGAATGCTACGACCCGGTATTTCATTTTGATGGCCCGGTACCGGGTCGCGACTCACCATATGGAAAACGATGTTTTTTTTTGTAGTGTTTTGTTGTTGTAGTGTTGTATGTATCGAAATAAATGTTTTCTTTCTTATTTAGTCTTATCGTATGATATACGTATCTACGTTACCATTGGTAACTTGCGGTATCTTGTTTTTACATCTGTGTATCCGCTGCGAAATGTAATACATTTACTTACATGCTTTTAACCATCTTTGTCTTGTACTGAGCTGATAGGTGTGGTGCGCTAAAATGACGCTTGGTGACTGAGTGAGTGAGTGAACTACAATTGATGAGCTAAAGAGCGAATGAGTGAGTGAACCCACCAGCTGCACGGATCGTATTACCTGAGATACAGCGTGCTGTTTTGTTTTGTGTTCTAATTTCTACGCCGTAGAATGGATAACTTCCATAGTCCTTGAAATATTTGTACTGAGACGATGATTTGATAATATCATTTTAACTTTGTAATATTTCTGCGGCCGATAACAAATGCGAAACATGTTTACTAGTTATTTTTCCTTCTTTTCATATAATGATTTCCGTTGAAATCCAAAGCGGCATCGAATTCATGACATTTAATTTTAAACATATTTTTATATAATTATTTATCGATTTCCTCTAGTGCTCCATCGTTTCTTAACATTTTTTTATGGTTGACAGGCCAGGTGTTTGACTACAGCTCACCTGATATTATGTGGCGGTGTGGTCGAAGATTGTAAAGCACACCTAGCCTGAAATGGAACTGGCTCTCAAGTGAGGCTGCCGGAACACACCGTTAGATGGTTGGCGACAGATTTTCAACTTGCCTTCTAGCAAAAAAACCTACCATCATGCTATGGATTCCTCACGATGTTTTCCTTCACCGGCAGCTCAAGCTTATTGTTGGGGTTTGAACCCACGACCTTCGGCATGCGAACTTTCCGCGCTAACCACAGAGCTATCATCCCTACAAAATCCTTTAGTACTCCATCGTCTCTTAACATGCGAGATGGTTGTTAAATGCAAGTCTAATTTAAAAAAAAAGTGTTGAAAAGTAACAGTAGTAGTAGTACTTGCTTTTAGTCCTGGAACAATTCCAGTTTTGAAACTTAAATCAAGTCGTTTCTTAATGGTCTTATTTTTCCCGAAAAAAAAAACTTTTCAAGCCGCAGTACAGATGCCGCGATAAATAAAATATGATACATTTCAGTAAAATATGCACTCGGAGAAAGGAGACAAAATAAAGCTTTCCTTTTCATAAATTTTCTACGTTTCGTTGAGGGAGACGTTTTGTTGGAGCCTAGGTGAGACACGTAGACATCCTTTTATCCTGTGCCTTGTTCCGGATATAAATCTAAATGTGACATTTTAGGGCTCCGGCTTCAATGTGTGCGTGCGACATAAATTACGACCGACGGATGTGAGTTATACTTGAAGCAGTTTAGAAGTACGTAGCGATGATAGCTCAGTGGTTAGCGCGGTCGGTTCACATGCCAAAGGGCGTGGGTTCAACCCCAACAATGAGCTCGAGCTGCCGGTGAAGGAAAACATCGTGAGGAAACCATAGCATGGTGGTAGCGTACTCTCTAGTACTCGGCTGGCTAGCTATAATAGAATACAACTTTATTTAAACTACATAAAAAAAGAGATAAATAACATAACAAAACAATATCAGACACAAATGATGTATAACGGCGGTATTATCGCCTAGAGCGATTTCTTCCAGACAACCTTTGGATGAAAAGAAATACAGAAGCAGATATCAGGATAATGTATAAATCTAATATACTAAGGTTTTATCACCCTAGAAATGTTTTATTAATTTATATCAAATTTACAAATTAAACAAAATCATAAATAAACTATGAAATTATACTGTAACTACTACTATAAAATAAACACGCCGTCGAGATCGCAGCCGCGCGGTAGGGTTCCCAGTACGCTGGCGGCATTGCCCCGTTGTATGGCTAAGCTTAGCCTTTGACGTAGGTAGGCGCCAGCTCTGGGATTCCCCGAAGCGAGGACCAGCCGCTTCGAAATGTCTTTAATAATTTTTTTTGTGTCGGACGACCACGGACCCATTGTTTCCACAGCCAGCCCAACAAACTTCGTAATGCGTACTCAGCATGGAGTATTTTCTTTGTTTGTTGAGCTGGGCTTGTGCTGCTGCGGTTCCTACACTGCGAGCGGAAATACCGACATGTGACGGTGACATAAATTAAAAATAAAACAATAAATATATACCCATATAAACAGATACTTAAAATCCCACTAGCATTATAAATGTGAAAGTTTGGACGGATGTTTGTTACTCTTTCACGCAAAAACTACTGAACGTATTTGGACGAAATTTGGTATGGAGGTAGCCGAGATCCTAGATTAGCACATAGGCTTTTTATCTCGAAAAAATGTAGCGAGTTAAACTGCGGAGCGCAACTAGTATTAAATAAACTAAATGAAACTGGAAAAAGGCTAAGAAAATAACGCCGAGTAAAATATATTTTATTTCAGACTACGCCTAAGTCTCCAGTAATTTAATTACATCAACGTAGCCTCGCAATCTTTCACGAATAATGTGAACGCAAGACATTTTTTGTCCAGTCTAGACTCGGGAAATTACCCCAATTAAGATCTCAAATCTCAGCAAAATTAGCTAAAAATTACCCCCCGGTTACTGTCAATTTAAATTAACAAAGCTTATTAGGGTGCATTTATTATGTAAGGGTCGCTACACACGACGCGGCGCGGGATCGCGGCGGTAAATATTACTAAGTACTGCTGCTGCTAGAGTAGTATACCATCTTCGGCCGCACCGTCACTTACCATCAGGTGAGCTGTGATGAAAACCCTAGCCTGTCAAACATAAAAAAGTAGCTTTGATTGATTGATTGATTAACTCTTTATTACACACGAGAAAATAAAACAATACATAAGAAATATACTTAATTAAGAGGTGTAACAATTGGCGACCTTATTGCTGAAAGCGATCTGTTCCGGGCAACCTTTTGGTTGACAATATTATATAGACGCAAACAATTATATTCAAAACCTTTTTACACTGTTGTCATGCAAATAACACCTTTCACTTTGACTTTAAATATTTACTAAACAAACAACAGAAATAATTTAGGGGAGTTCCCTTAAGGTGGTACGATTTCCATACAAATAAATCTTTGCCATTTATGGACAAATGGAGCATAATTTTACAGTGAAATCACAGCTACTGGCATTTATTTTGGTCTTTATTTGCGGTAAATCACAATTTCTTGAATAAAACAGTAGATTATTAGTATAATCTACTTTAATTCTAAGATCATAAATCATTAATAAATTTGATTTTATGCTAATAATCTACTGTTTTATTCAAGAAATTGTGATTTACCGCAAATAAAGACCAAAATAAATGCCAGTAGCTGTGATATCACTTTAAAATTATGCTCCATTTGTCCATAAATGACAAAAATTGATTTGTATGGAAATCGTACCACCTTAAAGATTGAATTGCTTTTTTAACGGCGTTAATATGAATTAATAAATAAAAATGCGCATGTTGTGTACTGAGGCCCTTAAAGTGCGGTCAGTACAGGGGGGCGTCCACCCTTCACCCACCCTTTACAGAGTGCTGTTCACCTACTAATACTAAGTTGACAGGGGTGTGAAATTTGGGATGTAATGATGAAAGTTTGATAGAATTTTTGAACAATACCATTCTATGTGTTTTTGATCTTTTTGTTTACATTTTGCTTTGAGTTAGCGCGCGCACAGAAAATTGGCTCTGATTTTATAATAAGTAATTTATTTATAATTACTATAACCGTATTCTGTATTGATATAAAACTATGTTTTTGCAAAATTTTACAAAATTTAATATGGGTGTTTTTATTTGATGATTGACAGGCTAGGTGTTTGACCACAGCTCAAAGCTTTGGTCTTTAAGTGACGGTGTGGTCAAAGATGGTAAAACACACTTAGCCTGGAATGGAACTGGTTCTCAAGTGAGGCTGCTGGAACACACGGTTAGATGCTTGACGGCAGACTTTCAACTCTTGTGTGGTAGGTGAAGGAAAACATCGTGAGGAAACCACAGCATGGTGGCAGCGTACTCTCTAGTACTCGGCTGGCTAGCTACCACACGAGACTTGAAAACCTGCCGCCAAGTATCTAACGGTGTGTTCCGGCAGCCTCACTTCAATTCCAGGCTTGGTGTGCCTTGCCATCTTCGACTACACCATCACTTAACATCAGGTGAGCTGTAGTCAAACACCTAGCCTGAAAACCATTAAAAATTTGCGATGTTTTCCTTCACCGGCCGCTCAGTGTTGGGATTTGAACTCACGCCTTTCTGTGTGAACCGACCGCCCTAACTACCGAGCCATCTTCGCAACAAAATATCTTCACTTAATTGCAATTTTGCGCCCCATAGTATTAATGAACGAAATCCAGGCATTTGTCTACCTAAAGTCAACGTCGCACAGTTCAAATTTCATTACATCCCAAAGTAAATCTAAAAAGATTTATCTCGCCAATTCTGAGCAATACATTTCGAAATAAGACATTAGGAGTTAATTGTACTGTCTGTAACCTTTATTTTTCCCTTTAATAGAACCATTTGGCACCGATTTTGGTGGGAATTAACCCTTTTTGCGTGAATTGCATCAAAATTGGGTCAGACGGAAGCCGGAATGCTCGTTTGTATGCATGAGGCGAGATAATCGTTAGCGCTGTTTTTGTTTCCTATTTTGGATAAGGCGCTGTTTCCACGGACGTATTCATTGCTGAATTTCTGAATGGAAAAATAAAAAGACCCATAAACTAAACCGCTCTATTAATCACTTTGTCTATTGTAGGTAAGTACGTTTATTTAAACATTCCAGTTGCATTCCAGGCTAGGTGTGCTTTACCATCTTCGACCACACCTTCACTTGACATCAGGTGAGCTGTGGTCAAAGACCTAGCCTGTCAACCATTAAAAAAAAAAAAAAAAAAATTAAAAAAAATTTAAATTAATTTTCACAAAACAGCGCAGCGTAAAGTCCAATTGTTTGTAAATCGTGATTAATCTCGGTACGACCGCGTATCATCCCCAACTATCACAATATTTGTCCCAACGTTTGGCGAATACGTCCAACGTTTCATATATTCCGAACACAGCGCACTTTCCATTTATAATAAACTAGCAGCTCGCCCCGGCTTCGCACGGGAAAACAAGACTCGATTAACAATAGAAATTTATCGGTCCAGTAGTTTCGAAGCCTATTCAATACAAACAATCAAAAAATTAAATCTTTCCTCTTTATTAGATGTAGATGACATCTGTAATAGTTAGACATATGATATCGCGGACTTACTTGTAGCTGTCACTTTGCTATAAAACGTCACTTTAATCTATTGTCAATAGTTTTCGCTGCGCATGCTAAGTAAGGGATTTTTCAATTTTTTCACAGCTTGGCTTACATTATTGAATTTTTCATACGGATCTCTAACTGATTTTTTAATAAAATGTAGCATATGTCCATCACGGATAATGTAGCATTCTAATAATAAAAGAATTTATTAAGATCGGTCCAGTAGTTTCGGAGCCTATTCAATACAAACAAACAAACAAATATTTCCTCGTTATAATAGCATAGACATGTGAATTGTAATAGATAACTAGCTAAGCTACCCGGCTGCACTGGCTTCAATTTTTAACTTTCTTTTTAACCCCCGACGGCTGCAATGTAGATATAATGTGGGGCATATGCATGTTTTACACATTTAAACCTTTCTCTTGAATCACTCTGTCTATTGATGGAAACCGCATTAAAATCCGTTGCGTAGTTTAAAAGATCTAAGCGTAAAGACGGCGGGAAGCGACTTTGTTTTATACTATGTAGAGCAGTCAAGCTAACAAAAAAACTTGTTGAAGAGAAGTGACAGACAAAAAACAAGACAAACAATTAATGTTGATTATAATATTGTGCGGTAATAATTATGAATAATAATTATTAATAATACCGGAGACCGCTAAAACCGTCCAATCAGCGATGATTGCAAACCGATATCGAATTTTGATTAATTTTGTAGTTTATTTGCGGACCATTTCCGGATTTAGGAGTGCATCGATAAGACTTGTTTCGGCTTATAATTCAGCGAATAATTTTGTCAATTTAGCTCGTAATTAGAATTTATGTTTTCACTGTAAATATTGTCTTTTGGCAATTGCAATGTTTTAGATTTGGTTTAGTTTGTAAATGCAAATGTATTTATACTATAGGTCAGTAAAAATAGAATTTGAGTTTGTACTAAATTTCCGATCCATTTTTTTTGTGTGTGCCATTATTTTTAACCGACTTAAAAAAAGGAGGAGGCTCTCTGTTCGACTGTATGTAAAAAAACTACATATTTAAGTATTCTATCTGTTATCTGTCTTCCATAGCACTAGCTTTGCTTAGTTTGGGGTCAGAAGGCGCTGTGTGTGATCCTATGATATTTATTTATTTATGTTCACCGATTTCTCATTTGTTGGACCGATTCTCAAAATTATTTTCTTATTTGAAAGAGTGTCCTGATCCCATTGGCACCAAATCAGGATCTGATAATGGAATCCCAGGGAAATCGAAGGCAACCTTCATCCTTTGAAAAAAAAATTGTGTCAATCTTGCCGTCAGCTTACTTGATGGTAAGCTCATCGTCCACTTAAGGTGGTTCGATTTCCATACAAATAATTTTTTGCCTGTTTCTTTCTGCTAATAATCTACTGTTTTATCCAAGCAATTGTAATTTACTGCAAATAAAGACCAAAATAAATGCCAGTAGCTGTGATTTCACTGTAAAATTATGCTCCATTTGTCCATAAATGGCAAAAATTTCTTTGTATGGAAATCGAACCACCTTAACATAGGGAAGTCTAAAAATAAATTCTGAACAGAAAATATAGCTATGCTAACTGAAGTTATATTACGATCATTATTTATTGTTTATCGTAAGTAAAACCATTGTTAATATAAATATTTCCAATACCTTTCTTTTATATTTTACATTACAAAGGAAACAAGCAAAGAGATTTCCTTAAGATCTTTCAAACAAAATGTATTGTCCTAACGAGGTCACAAAAACTTGTACCAAGGTCGGAATCAAACGATGCGCAAAAGAATATCGAAGTTAGGGATAAATCTGGAAAATTTCTAATCCGATTAAACCAATTATCTTCTCCGGGCGCTTTCAATGAAAAAAAAAGTAAAAAAAGGTATTCCCTTCAGAATCGCTGTAGGTACGTAATCTTATGCCGAAGTTGAGAAAAAAAAACTGTATTATAAATTATTTCGTATCTTAGATAAAGAAGCGTCGAATTACGTTCTCTATTTTTATGTGTGTAGAATTCAAATTGATTTGCATCTGTTTGTTTATTTTTTCAAAGGAAATTATATCTTGTGACTCCACATATAGATTCCATGTTCGTATAACTGAGGGATTTTCCGATTCCTGCCGTTGCAATTTCAATTTTCTCGCAAATGAAATAGGGTATATTTTACAAGTGACGTGTGATGTTACAGGGTCATTTATCACTGAGGATAGGCAGTGTCACTTCGGTGATATCCAGATATCTTTCGCTAAAGAATGGGCTTTTTTTTCATGCGGTTATTTCGCTGTTGGGGAAATTAGGAAATAGAGGTTTAAAATATGACTCCAGCCTTAAATAAATCAGTTATCGTTTGCATTTTCCGATGTGTTTACCATCTTCGACACCGTTACATCAGTTGAGCTGTCGTCAAACATTAAATCGGTCAACCATCCTACTCCTACTAATATTATAAATGCGAAAGTTTGTGAACGGATTTGGATAAAGTTTGGTATGGAGCTGATACCTTGGATTAACACAGGCTGTTTTTTCCCCGAAAAATGTAGCGTTCACGTGAAAAAAGCGGGTAATACCGCGGGACGCAGCTAGCTACGAAATAAGAATAAACATAGAGTATCATCCTTCATTAAGCGAAGGACAACTGTCACCACACACAGATAAAAAGTACAAGTTTTCCATCAATTAACGTCACTACAACTTGTATTGTTTTTGACACAAACCCGAAAATTAGGATTAATTGTAGCCTTAAAAAAGTACCCCAAAACTTTTCCTTACTATGCTAAATTCAACTCTATCCCAAACACAATAAAGTGTACATTTTCAAATTAAACTTTGAGGAATTTCCTCTAAAATCTGTGGGTAGTTAGAAAATCGATTTGAATTTTAACGGTCAAGGAATAGAATTCAGTTTAGCACGGCCGTTTTAATAATGTTTATAAATTGATTTGTGGCGTGTTAAGAATCATTAGTTTTCAACAATTGTAACAGCTGGTAAATCATTTACTGAAAATACACCTTCCTTGTAATAGATTGCTGTGAATTTGTACCTTATTCACGGTACATAAGGTTTGTATTTCTTTGGTAGTGTAAAATCTCGTTTAAGAGGTTAGAAGTAGGTACCTAGGTAATTGTTTTCAGCAAAATTAAGGCTATAAAATGTCGTTTTGAGTTTTTACTGAAAAGTTATACTAAATGATTTGTTTTGTTTCAGGTACTAATTGAATACCAGTATTCCTTAGAATGATAAAGCAGCTAAAAGGTATTTTTTTATGGTTGACAGGCTAGTATGGTGTGTTTTTGTAAATTTACCAATATGTTGGCGTACGTAAAATAGGTGAACTTTTTTAGCAATAGGTATGGTAACACAAATTGCTGCTGTCCAGCAATAAGACAATCTATCATGTATTGTCCAAAGTTTCGACAGCTCAGGGTTGCCAACTGAAAGGATTGTAGATTTATGATATTTTTATGATATATTCGGGTCCCAGTGGACTTCAATATAAACAGTATGGGAAAACAACAATAAATAGCATCTAGTTTAAAAGAGAAAAGAGTAACTGAAACACTATAAAAATACTTATTTTTACTTTACTATGCCAAAGCCAGACACTTAAGTCTACACGTCTTAATCCAAAAAAATAATATGACTCAGTCTCGACCGCGCGCTCGAAGAGTCAACACGTCCTGAAGATGCCTCGTGTAGTGGCGACACCCGTGTCGGCAAGTGGTTACTGCAGCGAGAGGACGATTTTAAAACTTGTGGTTATTTTAATTAGATTTTTGTTTAATTTTTTTTAAAGTTTATGCTTTTTTTATATATTGAATAGGTTCGCGTTTGACTACATCCTGCCTGATGTGAAGCAACGATGCGGTCTAGGATGGAACACGCTTACCAAGAAGGAATCTATTTACTCTTGATTTGAAGACACTCATATTGTACTTGTACTTGTAGCGATGATAGCCCAGTGGTTAGTGCGGTCGGTTCGCATGCCAAAGGGCGTGGGTTCAAAATCATAGCATGGTGGTAGGGTACTTTCTAGTACTCGGCTGGCTAGCCAACTTCAAGTTGAAAATCTGCCGCCAAGCATCTAACGCTGTGTTCCGGCAGCCTCGCTTGAGAGCCAGTTCCATTCCAGGCTAGGTGTGCTTTACCATGTTCGACCACACCTTCACTTAACATCAGGTGAGCTGTGGTCAAATACTTAGCCAGTCAACCATAAAAAAAAACATTTCGGGAAACAGACTCCGGCAAAGAGTCAAAAAAAAAAAGTCAAAATCAGTTCTAGATATTAAGTAACGACTGTAAAGCGGAAATAAACTAAACATATATTTAAAATAAACTTCCGCAAAGTGACGCCTGAATCAACCAATTAATTATCCGATACCGCCTGCGGTCGGAGTATGTCGGTTGTCCGGCCATCCAAGATGGCGTCCTTACTGTTTCCGCGCGTTTGCTCCGTCAAGTTTCCACCATTGTGTATGTTTTCACAACAATGAATCGTGATTCGGCCGACAGTTCGAGTAGTTTCTATTTATCGAACTTATTTTGTGGGGCGCGCGGTGTTACCCACATTTTCATTTCCCAAACTTGTTACAATTGATGTTCCAAATTCCAATAATAGTTTTATTTCTTGTTTGGACTGTTTGTTTTTACACGGTTGCCCGAAAATTACACGACTGTCCAAAAAAGAAGTGGAATGTAGACTTCATGTATTTTTTTTTATGTGAGTGTAATGAGACAAACGTGACGCTCTCCTTTTTTTTAATTCAAAATAGGTTCGCGTTTGACCACTGCCTGATGTTAAGCAGTAGTGTAGTCTAAGATGGAGAACGCTTACCTAGAAGAAACCTATTCACTCTAGATTTGAAGGCGCCAATACTGTACCTAACAGGGAACACAGACTCCGGCAGAGAGTTCCACAACCTCGCTGATGGTAAGAGACAACGCTTGTCCATGACCATTGCAGCGACACACAATTTACACATTGTACATATTTAGATAATTAATTGATTGATTCAGGCGTTACTTTGCGGAAGTTCATTTTGAATATTCAAGGTATATATTTAGTTTATTTCCGCTTAACAGTCCTTCCAGTTACAGCAGTGATGAGGACTTAAATTTAACTAATTTGACAACAACTTATTAATTAAAAACCTTACTTAATAACTAAAAAATCTAATTTGACAAAAATCTAATTAAAATAACTACAATTGTTTATATCCCCTCATCTCCCCACGTCTCGCTGCAGTAACCACTTGCCGACACGTGTGTCGCCTCTACACGAGGCATCCTCAGGACGTGTTGACTCTTCGAGCGCGCGGTCGAGACTGAGTATTGTACATATTTATCTATGTATGTATGTGAGTGTCTTTATTCCGCCATGATTTTATATGCCTGAACAGATTTGGATTCCCACCCGGGATAAACATTTTGTGATATAAACATATATTTGTTCTGTATCAGGGTGTTCTGTACTATTTATTATAAATATGTATTTACAAAAGCAAAATTAAAAATTGTGAAAAAACCCACAACAGTTAAAAAGTAATTGTCACCTATCTAATAAAATGCACCAATTAAACCCGAACCCATAACTGGAAACTGCATCAAAATCGGACTAGTAGTTTTGGAGAAAAATGGCAACATGAATTTGCACAAACAAAGATCCTCTCACCCGAAACGCATATGTAT
Source organism: Biston betularia (assembly GCA_905404145.2). Classification (NCBI taxonomy): domain Eukaryota; kingdom Metazoa; phylum Arthropoda; class Insecta; order Lepidoptera; family Geometridae; genus Biston; species Biston betularia. The sequence goes on along the minus strand of FR989888.1, from coordinate 8,146,940 downwards.
ACCGTCTCCGTTCCGTCGTGGGTTAAAAAAAGTATTGAAGTATTCTATCAGCTATCTGACTTTCGTAGTACAAGCTTTGCTTAGTTTGGGGTCAGATGGCGCTGTGTGTGATGTCCTGCGATACGACATTTATTATCTCTTGCTTCTAGTGAAATGTTTTTTCCTATATCTGCTCTTACAAGGTAAAATCCTTGTTGGTATTTTAGAATCTGTGTTATGGCTAGTAGTACTGGCTAGTAGCTCTAGTTAGTGATAACTGGCTAGCGGTAGCCATTAGTTTTTTGGCCCGCTTCACAGCTGACTCGGTGCCAAGACATATATTTATGCGGATTTGTTCGCATAATTAGTTTATTTCAAAAGTAAATTCCAGTTAGTTCGGATGGTTTATGGTTTTGTAAATGTGGGTAGTCTTTTGTAATTGGTTTCTTGGAATAAATTCAATAATTGTTATGATCACCACACTAATATTCTTTGTAAGATTATATGCTGGGGTATGTATGTAGCGATGATAGCTCAGTGGTTAGCGCGGTCGGTTCCCACGGTGAAGGAAAACATTGCATGGTGGTAGGGTAATTTATAGTACTCGGCTGGCTAGCTACCACCTTCAGGTTGAAAATCTGCCGCCAAGCATCTAACGGTGTATTCCGGCAGCCTCACTTGAGAGCTAGTTTCATTTCAGGGTAGGTGTGCTTTACAATCTTCACTCATTTTCGACCGTCACTTAACATCAGGTGAGCAGTGGTCAATCAACTAGCCTGTCAACCATAAAAAGTAATGTATGTTTACGTAATAACACTGTTTTGGCTTAACGGATGTAAGTGAAATTTGGAATAAAGATTATGAGCTGGATAAACCTGTTATTTAGCATAGAAAACTGCTTTACTTGCGAAACTTTTGAGTATTTGTATCATAGATTAAATAAATCATTCAAACACATCACTCTTTATTTACAACTGTCGGTTGAGCATCATGCATAATCCTGACGTTTGCCTGACGTGTGCCTGATGAGGGTTGACAGCAAAACTTGACGTTTCGGAAGCCCATCTTAGAGTCCTACCAACTTATAAATGCGGATGACCACAGTTAAAAAACAAAAAGTTCGAAAGAAAATTTCAATTTCCTGCAGAACTTACAATAGTGGCTCCCTCGGATAAGTGTGAAGATAAGTTGGCTGTAATATTGAAAGCGCAATCATAGAAACGGTCATGAAGTTGCATGCATGATTTATTTAGGTGGTAACCCTAGCGTGGGGTCGACGCGGGTAAGACAGACCGTAATGATGATACCTCTATCTTAGAGGTCAGAGGGTTAAATATGAAAATGTAATGGATTAATTTTGCGGCCTGATTCTCGGTTCCTAAATATTTTTTTTTAATAAAGTGAAATTTTCATTCACTTTCTTCCATGCCATGTATGAATATTTCGCTAGTAAAATCATACTGCTTTACTGTGTGCTGTACTGTAAATTTTTCTACAATTCATACCAACGAAAGTTACTTTCACGGTTTCGTACCCAAAGGGTAAAACTAAGTTAAGACCTATTACTAAGACTCCGCTGTCCGTCTGTCGGTCTCTTTTTTTATATGAAAAAAGTGGCAAACAAGCGACGCACCTGATAGTAAGTGGCCGCCTATGCACACCTGCAATACTCGGGGCATTGCCAGTGCGTTTCCTACCTTTAAGGGCTCTATTTACTCTTCATTTGAAGCTATGTAGATTACAATTTGGCGGGAAGCCCGAAGGTGGTAAGCCATTCCACATAAGACAAGTGTGCCGAAGGTGTCAGTCTGTCACCAGGCTGTATCACATAAGCCGTGATAGTTAGAGAGTTGAAATTTTCACAGATGATGTATTTCTGTTGCCGCTCTAACAACAAATACTAAAAAATAGGATAAAATAAATATTTACGGGGTTCCCATTTCCCAGTTTCAATGGTACGGAACCCTTCGTCCGTGAGTTGAAGTCAACGAAAGTTATTTTTATTCAAATTTAGACTATACAGAGAAAATAAGAGCGATTTCCAATATCTTCTACTTTTCTTAACACCTGATGAGAAAAAAAATATCGTAGAACATTACACACAGCGCCATCTGACCCAAAACTAAGCAAAGCTTACACTATGGGAATCAGAAAGCTGATAAAATACTTGTATTTTTTAAATTTAATAATAATGAGACGAACAGTACGCTCACCCAATGGTAAGAGATAACGCATGCCCATGACCATTGCAGCAAAAACTTTGAGTAGCAAAACAAAGTCCAGGGCATCGCTGCTTTGGCGCTCATTACTTTGAGACTTTCAATGGTTAGTCTCAACAGCCTTAAAATACCAGTCTCAACAGCTCTGTTATGTCACTGCGCTGGACTCATAGATCCAGTGATAACACACATTACTGCTTGGCGGCAGAATATCTGGTACTGCAGTATTACCCACCTAGATGACTTCCTGCTAAAGAGATCTACCACCAAGTAAACATACATACTGAACACTCAGACACAGAACAAACATTCATCGTCACATAAATGTTTGTCCTGGTGGGAATCGAACCCACGCCCTACGCAAGCAGATATTATACCAAATAAGGCAGTAATAATTTCTTGAAAAAGCTTTGTCAAGGTCCACCAGTTTCCTCAACACATCATCCATTACATCACTGAGCGGAACAATTCCAATTATCATACATTTCCACAAATCCCGACTTACCCCACTACCCCCGCAGCTTTGGCACCTCGGGGAGTTAGTCTTAATGGTTCCAAATACAGACGCGGCGGCGCGGCGGTCCCAAAAATAATACTTGACATAAACATTGTTTTGACATATTCTTATTATTCCAGGTATTTATTTTGTATCTTAATTTTTAATTTTTTTACATTAAATAAGTATAAAACATAAATAATATAAAAAACTTAAAAACTAGGGTGCCGCCGGCAGCGGGGCAGGGCTCAAGCTGCCGGTGGTTAGGGCTGCAGAGTGAGGAACCTCCTCACAATGCGCGCCGTGTCAAGGATCACTGCCTTTTGAAGCTGACCCTTGACCCAACCGTCTAGCGAGAGTCTCTTGAGATGTAAATTATTATATACATAATATATATTAGTATTCATCATCATCATCATCACCATCCACAGCCTTCTTTATCCCACTGCTGGCCTCTCTCTTTTCATGCCATCTGCCTCGGTCCTGGGCCAATCTGGTCCAGGTTCTACCCGCGACGGTGACAATAGCGTCGACCCATTATTAGTTTTAGTATATTAGTATAAGTACATTAGTATAGATATGACCGTGACCGCCATCGCTCCAGTGTGTGCTATCACGGGACCCACGAGTCCTGCGCAGTAAGTCGGGCTAACCGCCTCTGTAATTGTCTTATTTAATTTTGTGTCTAATTTTGTTCCTTTTTCCTTATTAAGGCGGAGACTTAGGATTAAAGGACTGACTGATTGGTTGACTTGATAAAAAGTAGAACGTTATGCTTGTGGTGTATGTCATCATCATCATCAGTAGATACATTTTCCGCTTAAAGGGTCTATGTATTCAGTTTATCTATCACTACATAGTATACAACAAAGTCGCTCTCCTCTGTCTCTATGTATGCTTAGATATTTAAAACTACGCAACGGATTTTGATGCGATTTTTTAATAGATAGAGTGATTCAAGAGGAAGGTTTATATGTATAATACTTGCATATGCACCACATTAGTATATACATTGCACACGTGCGAAGCCGGGGCGGGTCGCTAGTACTACTATAAAGAGGAAAGATTTGATTGTTTGTTTGTTTGTAATGAATAGGCTTTGAAACTACTGGACCGATTTTAAAAATTGTTTCACCGTTGGGAAGCTACGCTATCCCCGGATGACATAGACTTTTTATCCCTGTATTCCCGCGGGAACGGGAACTACACGGGTGAAACTGCGAGACATCCGCTTGTATATTATACATATAGTGTGTTTCAGTTTGACTGACTGTTAGCGCAAGTGTTGTGGCTGTAGGGCGTAGGTTCGATTCCCACTCAGGTCCTACTCGATTCCAATAATTGTGGTACAAACAAATATTTGTTCTGTGTCTGGGCGTTATGTATTATAAGTATATATTTCCAAAAAAAAGTATTTAAGTATTCTGTCTTCCATAGTACAAGCATTACAAAAAAGTTAACGCGGACGAAGTCACGGGAGTAAGCTAGTAGAAAATAATAAAAAAGGTGATTTTGAAAATTAGTTGTTTTTTAGTTATAATCATTCCTGTCAGTGTAATTATGATTTAAATAATTAAACTAACATCTTGTTAGTGCTTAGTGTACTTATGAGTAATGAATTCTCTTTCAGTATTACTGAGATCCAAGCATTCGTTAAAATAATTCAGATTTATAAAAGTTCTCTGAAAAAGCTGTTCATTAACATTTTACCGAACTCGGCTTACAACCAATCAAAATAATCACGGGCTGTACAGTGCGCGCCGAAATTAAATGCATGTAGTAAAAAAATTTGATGTAATTTAAATAAATGTCGTAGCTTTGGTTTCCTCACAATGTTTTTCTTCACCGGCAGCTCAAGCTTATTATTGGGGTTTGAATCCACACCATTTGGCCGACAACGCTGACCACTGAGCTATTATCACAACACACCAGCTCACAGCATCACAACTCATCATCTTTGCTTCAGACCTAAACAATTTACAAGTTCTAATAAAATTAAAATTTGAATAAATATCGTAGGACATTAACACACTGCGCCATCTGACCCCAAACTAAGCAAAGCTCGTACTATGGAAGTCAGATAACTGATAGAATACTTCAATACTTTTTTTTTCATCCAAATCCGTTCAGAAATTTTAGCGTGGAAGAGTAACAAACATACATCCATACAAACTTTTGCCTTAATAATGTTAGTAGGAAGGAAGTAGGATTAATTATTTATTTAAATTTGTCCAGTTTAACAAAGTCACCAACATAGCTTAAGCATAGTGGCAGTGGGCCGGGCACATTTTTCAAAGGTCCCATAACCGGCGAAGTAGACCAGTGGAGACCGTGTAGGCAAGCGTAAGGACGCCCTGCGGCCAAGTGGAGTGATGATCTGCGTAAAGTGGCGGGCAAAAGCTAAACACAGAAAGCTTTTGATCGAACGCAGTGGCCTGCATGAAGGGAGGCGTGCAGCAATGGACAGTATAGGTCTGATGATGAAGGTGATAGTTTAGGGTGCGCCAACTAGGTGCCAGGTACAGTTGACGGCTCTGAAATAACTACTCGCCTTTAATTTTAAACGGATTGCGTAACAATGTACATTACGACAATGCAATCCAATTAAATATTTTCGCTGATGCAACGCATTGTAAATTGCAGTGCATGCCAGTGTAAATTGCACAACGTTTCGGAGTGGCGTTCAATTATTCAACATTCAATTTCGATGTACTATCGTATATTTTGAGAAAATATAGTAAACATTTAAGCTTATGTCTATATGTAAAGTGAATTTCGAGTAGCAAAAAAATACTATCAGTTCGAGAGTGTACTTTTTATGGCGTGCGTTGTAATTTGTCATTACCGACGTACAGTGCGCGGACGCGAATATCACAGCACTGTAATTGTATGGACGTTAATTGATTGAATTTGTCGAGCGTAGCTTTTGTTTGGTAGTACTTTGCATTCCAAGCTGCCTTTTTGTTTGGCACGTATTGGAATAATATAGGTAGTGAAATTTCCTTTTCGTGTGGATTTTGTCTAGCATTTCTAGAGTAGTAGTGTGTAAATAAATGTAACTGATAAATAAAAATTGAAGTTTGATTCGTTTTTGAGTAAAGAGTTCAAGGTTCTCGGTGTGGCGATAACTATCATATAATCAATTTGCTTACGAAGTTAAATTAATTATACCAAGATTAAGTTTGTTAATGTGTTTTCGACTCTGTAATTTTACAAAGTGTATGCTTGTATAACTTATGTATAATTGTATATACAGCATGACTGGTGAGACACCTAGACTGGTACGTGACTACGTACTAGATACTGAAGGTACTTGGTACTCGATTCTCGTTATAATTATGTAATAAAAAATGTACTTAATTTTTGGCCAAGTTTCCTATTTCAATTAATTTTTATTCAAATATAGGTACAATAATGTACACTTATTTATGTCAAACACAATCAATGATAATAAATATTTCAACTTTAAAATGTCACCTTTTAAAAATCATAATAAAACAAATGTCAAAAAAAATATGTAAATGTCAATGACAAATAATATCAAATTAAATAATTAAAATAAGAATAAGATGTCAAATAAAAAGTTAAATATATTAAAATATCTTAAATAAAATTAGCTGATTAATTATTTTTATATTCCAAAGATAATTTGCGCAAAGAGGACTTGTCGCTAATAAATTCACCAATACTGTAATTTTTAATTAAAAAATGTTTAAGAATACATTTAAATGTCGTTTCATTTTTATTTAAGAGGCTATCAGACAATAGATTTAAAAAAAAATAATACTATTCTTAACAAAAGATTTGCCAGTTTTAGCTAACAAACATCCATCCAAACTTTCACATTTATAATATTAATGGGATGGTACGGAACCCTTCGTGCGCGAGCCCGACTCGCACTTGGCCGGTTTTATTTCATATCCTTGTAGTTAAAAAATAACAATGAGCTTGAGCTGCCGCTGAAGGAAAACGTCGTGAGGAAACCATAGCATGGTGGTAGCGTACTCTCTAGTACTCGGCTGGCTAGTTACCACACGAGAGTTGAAAATCTGCCGCCAAGCATCTAACGGTGTGTTCCGGTAGCCTCACTTGAGAGCCAGTTCCATTCCAGACTAGGTGTGCTTTACCATCTTCGATCACACCTTCACTTAACATCAGTTGAGCTGTGGTCAAACCCGTAGCCTGTCAAAAAAAAAAAGATAAACTCTGGACCATATTTTCTAAAATAAATCCTGCAGAAAATCGACAAACTAGCTACAAGTTAAAAACAGCAATAATTCATGACACGCGTCAACAAAAGTCAAATAATATAATGTATGACCCCCACTCGGGTCGAGCACCCCGCCTTCACCACACATTCGTCTCCACTGATCACCGGTGGTGATCAGTCAGTATGGTTTGCATAAAAACCCCTCACTGAGTGACTAATGGCTCTAGTTTCGGTAGCGCCCCCTGCCGGTATAAATCAACCCTCGGCGGCGGATACCGTCAGCAGATTAGGAATTGTCTACGGAGCTTTTTTTTAAAGAAGCTTGTGGCATCACAAATCGTATTGGCCAGGTATTGTCGAGCTATCAAGTAAACTAAAAGTGCCTACCGGTTTCACTCGCTAGAAGCTTATAGTAAAGTCGCAACTACTTCATTAAAGTACGACTGAATTTGACCGACATAGACTGGACTAACTGGAAAATATTAAAACACTTGACACTGGCAAATGCACAAAGAGCGACGCCAAAGTAAAAAAGAAGCTATGGGAACGGTATACTGATATGATAAATGTGAAAGTTTGTATGTTTTAATGTACTCGTATGTTACTCATTCACGCTAAAACGGCTGAACGGATTTGGATGAAATTTAGTACACATATAGTCTTTTTATGGTCGCAAAATTAGACGTTTGACAACTGCTGACCTGATGTTGAGTGACGATGTGGTCGAAGTTGGCAAATACTTATACTAACTAGCTAGCCAGCCGAGAACTAGTAAACATCCTACCACTACGCTATGGTTTCCTCACGATGCTTTCTTTCACCGGCAGCTCAAGCTCATTGTTGAGGTTTGAACCCACGCTCTTCGAATCTTCTACTATCACTACAAATCTACGTGTACGTCTCTATTAATTGTTAGAAGATTTTTTTTCTTGGACATGTAGAGATGCTAATCCCACTAATATTATAAATGTGAAAGTTTGGATGGATGTTTGTTATTCTTTCACGCAAAAACTACTGAACGGATTTAGATGAAATTTGATATGGAGGTAGATGAGACCCTGGATTAACACAAAGGCTACTTTATATCCCGAAAACATGTAGCGGGTAACACCGCGGGGCGCAGTGTTCTTATAGATTCGTCTAATCTTTTATCTCGCTCTTTCTAATACATGTTGCATGTTGGTATTTCTCTGCGATCGGTACTGAAGGAGCCATAGGTGGCCGAAGTTCTCTATTTAATCTGTAACAGGTGCGGCAACTTCGCAGTAAACATGATGTATAATGTTATTACATACTTCGGATACTCCGTGTTATCTTATACTACGAGTACATTCACGTAATTTGTTACCCATCTTACGTGATGAAACTAGTCAGTCGTCCCGTACTGTGACTGGATAAAACTTAGGCCTAAATTAAGGTGGTTCGTACAAATATTTTTTTCCATTCATTTCAATTTCAATTTAATTCATTTATTTTATACTTACAATAAATTACAATGAATTTATTCCAATTTTCAGTATTCTACATTGACCAATGTTTAAACAATAATGTACCTACTTAATTTGTATCGACGAAATTATACGAAAATATTTTTTTATTTAACAATAATTATGTTGATAAATCTTAAGTCCAAAAGGTATCCAAAAAAAATTATTAGAAGTAAATTATATTAGTTAAAACTTGCGTGTATAATTTAGTCGATTTTTTCACATTCCAATTTTGGCTCAAGAATATCATAATATAAGTAATATCAGTTTGGATTTTCGTTGGCATCTGTACTAGGTAACCCTCCCTGTATTAGTGTATTATTAGCATAATCTACTGTTTTATTCAAGCAATTGTGATTTACAGCAAATAAAGACTAAAATAAAAGCCAGTAGCTGTGATTTCACTGTAAAATTATGCTCCATTTGCCCATAAATGGCAAAAAAATATTTGTATGGAAATCGGACCACCTTAAGGGTTTACAATCGCTATGAAAACACCGTATCGTGCGTTAGAAGAAAACACCTTATTTTATACAAACCTACAAAGCTGCTCACAATCTCTTTAACGAAACGATTGCGCGTGTTAGGTTTAAACAGCGCCATCTAGAATAATTTTAAGTACTAACTAAAACTAAGTCGCATATAAACCAAAGAGACAATTATGACTTCCAGTTTAGACAGAGACCTCGCGACTTCTATCTATAAACTACCTTATCATTACGGCAAGAAACATCTGTACTTTTTTTTAAATTTAATTTTGGCTTTGTCGCTTAGCGACCATATCGCCTTATCAAAGCAAAACAACAATCAACCACAAAAAAATAAAATTCAAAACAAGAATTTAAAAAAAGTTGGAGGCTCTATTTGTTTGCTTTACTATTAAAAGACAAGCAAAAGTGTGACAAGACTGCAGTCAAAACCCTGTCCAAAACAAATTAAACATTGCATAATACTTATAACGTCTCGATAAATAATTGCTAGTTTGGCTGTTATTTTCGCAAAAACGTTGCTAGTTTCACCAAAATCTAATACATGCCAGTATTTTATTAGATTCCCGGGAAAGGGTGTAACACTATATTGCCGCGCAATATTACGTGTTATGTCATTTGAATTTATGGTCTGTAGTGGTAGCACTGGCAATAGGTAATTAAATTTGAGGTAGGTACCTTGTCTTTATTAATGACTAGCGGACGCCTCACGATTTCACCCGCGTAGTTCCCGTTCCCGTGTAAATACAGGGATAAAAAGTAGCCTATGCCACCCGGGGATAGTGTAGCTTCCCAATTGTGAAAGAATTTTTGAAATCGGTCCAGTAGTTTCGGAGCCTATTCAATACAAACAAATAATCAAATCTTTCCTATTCATAATAGTATAGATAGATAGAACATTGACAAGTTATGTTACTTTGATAATTATCACAGCAGTGTAATAATTATTATGGAATTTTGGCGGGAACGTGGAAAGAGTCGTGTCGCCCCGTTGTATTTTTTTCCAAAACTAGTATTTTTTGATTGTTTATGCATAAAAATGGTGGTGTTTTATTAATAAAGCACTGAATCACAAGCGCGAGTGTGGGAAAATGATATAATGTGGTGAAACATGACTTTTCGTGTTGCTTCCAAAACTCCATCGAAGCTTTATAGTAAAGTCGTCACCACTGTATTAAAGCATGGCTGGACTGGACTGACACGGACTGGACTTTGACTGTAACTATAGCTACGAGACAACTTATTCAACTTAGGAAACTTGAAAATATCAAAACACTTGACACTGGCAAATGCTCAAAATGCGACGCCAAAATAAAAAAGAAATGATATTATTATTAGTGACTCATTGGTGATAATGTAGCGATGACAGCTCAGTGGTTAGTGTGGCCTCATCACACACTGAAAGGCATACGTTCAAACCCCAACAATAAGCTTGAGCTGCCGGTGATTGAATTAAATAAAAATATTTTAGTTATAATTTTTTTTTGTTTAATGTAAAAAGTATTGAGACGAACGAAACGTTCTCCTGATGGTAAGAGATAACGCCTGTCCATGACCATTGCAGCGAAACACAGAACTTTGAGTAACCAAACAAAGTCCAGGGCATCACTGCTTTGGCGCTCATTACTTTCGAGACTTTCGATGATTAGTCTCAACAGCCCAGTAATTTCGCTAGCTGCAGTAGTACCCTTTGAACCGGAACACAATAATGCTTACACACTACTGCTTAGCGGCAGAATAACTGGTACTGCGGTGGTACCTACCTAGACAACCTCCTGCTAAGGAGATCTACCGCCAAGTAAAACAAAACAAAACAAAACATTAACATATTGTGACATAAAACAAACAAATTTCAATTACATAAACAATATAAATACAAAAAGAAATAACAGATACAGATAAAAAAATAATTGAACACAAAGAACGAAAAGAATGATATAAATTTGTATGTTTTGTATGTATGTATTTGTGTATACCTACAAATACATTTAATTGATAATACCAGTGTTACAAGTCAAATAAATAAAACACTGATTACATATCAAGGAATAGAAACAAAATGTCAAATAAAGTATATATTATGTCGCTATAAAAACATGTCAATGTAAAAATATTGTCAATTACAAAATATGTCAATTCAAAAAAATATTGTCAATATCATAAAAAGATTTAAAAAAAAATCGTAATTACTTACTAGTAATTTAATAATCTTTTAGTTTTATAATTATGTGAGGATGAGTGTTTGTTGAAAATTGTAGGTATTAAAAAAAATTACAGAAAAAGATTTTATTTTGCAACCTAAAACACACAAACAAAAACGAACAAACAGTTTCAAAATGAGGGCTCACCTCAGCATAAAAATAAAATAAAATAATAATATATTTGATACATTAAATTGAGTTCCGATGGGAAAAATATAAAACCGAAGCTAATGGCATTTCACTATAGAAAATAGGCAAGTGGAGTGTCGGTCCCGCGTTATACAGGGTGAGTTTAATTTACTGCCGAGTACAAAGGGCGCGTGATTTGTGGTAGCACGTGGATCGGACGTACATCAAACTTTCAGAGCGGAACGCACCTGACCAAATACTATGGGTTCTCGAATGACGTTCCAACTTTCAAATATTTTTAAACGGCTAAAAGGAAGTGAGTTTCAATTCTACCCGCATTTTTATTAAAACTCGGATGCCTTTATTTTGTTTTGTTATATTTTTGTATTTGAACGATAGAAAATGTTTTTTATGTATGTATGTTTGGTATGTAATGAAGTTGTATTCTATTCTATGTTTTTTTTTAAACTTACATTGTTTTGCAAAAACATCATTGTAAGCAGTCAAGCTTCTCTCGCTTTTTTAGAGTTCCGTAACCAAAAGGTAAAACGGGACCCTATTACTAATACTTCGCTGTCCGTCCGTCTCTCTGTTTGTCTGTCTGTCCGTCTGTCACCAGGCTGTATCTCATGAACCGTGACAGTTAGACTGTTCAAATTTTAATATATTTCTGTTGCCGCTATAACAACACATACTAAAAACAGAATAAAATAAATATTTAACTCAAACATGACTTGACAAGAAACTTGATTTTTTAGCCGTTTTTATAGATAATAATGGTATGGAACCTTTCGTGCATGAGTCCGACTCACACGTTCTGATGAGTTCTTTTATTGTTACATGTCGTATATTTTACAATAAAAAAACGCTATGTTTCGAAACTTTCTAGAATAGGTCGCGCCGCGACTTTGGTCGCAAAAGACACATGAAAAATGTAGTAACAGTTAAATTTACAAAGATTTCAAAGTGCAATTTCCACAACGTAAACAATATTGCAAAAATTAAAAATACATACCCAGAATTTTGAGTAACAAGACAAAGTCCAGGGCATCGCTGCTTTAGTACATTCCAAGGCTTGTGAAAATTTCGAGTCACAAGACCAAGTAACTAATTTTAAAACAATCGGGTTTACAAACTAACGAAACGCCAAAGTAGGGGAGGCTTTGTATTCTGTAATCCCCCGGGTATACGCTTTGATGAACGTTAGGCTACCCTAGTTTCAGGTTTTGACGGTTTTTTAGGGTACCGTTCCAACTTAAAAATTGTTAACTTTTACACATTTATGCGCTGCACCCTGCGGTGTTATCAGCATATTCTTCTGAAAAAAAAAATAGGTTATCTGTTAATCTAGAGTGTCAGCTACCTCCATACCAAATTTGTTCATGAGAATTCCAGCCGTTTAAAAAAGCGTGAAGATGTAACAAACATACACACACTCTAAACTTTCGCTTATAAAACATTAGTGTGATTTTTTTCTCTCTGGTTTTGGCGTCGCTTTTTGAGCATTTGACCAGTGTCAAGTGTTATATTTTCAAGTCTTATTAAATTAAATAAGTTACGTCGTAGCTATAATTATAGTCAAAGTCCAGTCTTGGTCAAGTCCAGTCCGTGTCGGTCAAGCCCATGCTTTAGTAAAGTAGTGGCGACTTCACTATAAAGCTTCGATGGAGTTTTGGAAGCAACACAAAAAGTCATGTCTCCCCACATTATATCATTTTTCCACACTTGTGCTTGTGATTCGGCACCACAATTTGTATGCATAAACACTTGAAAAACCACTGGGTTTGAAAAAAAATACAACGGGGTGATACTACTCTTTCCGCGTTCCCGCCAAAACTTCTTAGTATGACTTATTTTATAAATAAGGAATAGCAGTTTGTTACTATTGCAGCGGTACCCATAACTTTGAGTAACAAAACAAAGTCCAGGGCATCGCTGGTTTAGAGCTCATTACTTTGAGACTTTTGGTTTAGTCTCAGTAGCTATGTCGCATATCCATGTGATCACATCTGATTTTTAACTTTGATGTTATCAATAAAACATTTGTATTTATGTTTGCATAGTAATTGTGTTGATTGTAAACGTGCTGGTTTAGCCGCGGGTACATGTGCTGGTGCTTTTTATGTTGGTTCATCTCAAATATCAACACATATCCATAAAATGAATAACATTTTGTATACGGAACCCATACGGTTAAATTAGTCTCCCTCTAAGATAGTTGTAAGTTTAGTTTCAGAACGTTATTTTCGTCCCTTCGAGTATTGCCGATCGGGACGCGAAAACTTACGAAGTAAAAGTTCCAACTTAAGTTATTAAGTTCAGTTTGGGTTGCAGGAACCTTTACTTTATGTAGGTTTTGTATGTCAATGACTGCTCAGTTTTATCAACTATCTCTACCCCTGCTGACTGGTAGAAAATACTATGACTATGACTATGGTTTGCCTTGGTTGGCTTGGCTTGGCTTGGTGGTTGCAGATTTTTGACAGAAAAAAAACAACCCTAATAATTCTTCATTGATAGTTATATCTTCCAAAGATGTATCTACATTACAATTCAATTTCAAGTTCAATTTAATCATACGTGCCCCTATTCTCATTTTTAAAACAGAAAATAAATTTGACCTTAATTATGTCGTATGATTAAAAATGTTTGAACTTGTACAAAACTACAGACCTTTCAAATGCCTAATAGGATATTTGTAAAGATATGCAAGTGGATAGACTGACAAATACTTTATAATTTTAACAATAAACAAATATATACAGTTAAAAACGTTTATTGCAGCTTATCTTTTAGAATAAACATAAAATCCACGATGAATTAAAAAGAAAAAAACTTTCGTGTAAAATTGATTTTTTTTGGAACAAACTTGTTTCACTCTACAAAATAAACCTTCATGTAGAAACACGCAAGGTTTTTTCTTTATCAACAGTCAAATTCTATGCAGTGCAAGAAGTGCGAGCAGATACAATAACTTCAGATATCTTCTCTGCTACCGCAATAACAGCAGCATTGATGTTAGCACCAGGAACTGTCGGGAACACGCTGGCATCCACCACTCTCAGGTTGGAAACTCCTTTTACCAACAGATTGGTGTCCACCACGGAACCGATCGCAGCAGTTCCGGAGTAATGCCACATGGTCGAAGACATGGCTAGGGCATAGCACTGCCAGTACTCAGTACTGTATTTGGTCTCGTCAGTGCAGAGTCCCAGGTCTACAAAGTCACCTTCGAGGCTCTTGAAGTACGTGGTGTTGACGAGGCCAGACATGTGAGAAAGGAATTTGGCCAAGTTTTCCAAGTCGGTGCTATTGGAAAGAAGTCCCAAGTCCACGATTGGCTGGTCGCTGATGCTGGTAGTGTTCAAACGAACCGATCCACGGGATTTGGGGTGAGACAAGTTAGAGACGGCCCACAGCACGTTCGTGCCCACGTTAGCCTCGTACATAGCTTGACAAATGGTTTCCGTGTACTTGAACACATTCATACAAAGTTGAAGTAAGCCGGAGCTGTCGTGGGGGAAGACCAAGTTGATGGATTGGAAGTCGAAGACTTGCGAACTGCTGTTGTCCAAGTTGACATAGTTAGTGGTTGTCGGAACGGGGAAATCGAAAGGATTAGCCCCAGCAGCTGTAGAAGTGTCAGCGCCGAGTGTATATAACATACTAGCGGATACGTGGTCCTGTAAATTGTCACCCACGGGCAGATCCGACAATACGGTGATGTTCTTTTCTGTCAAGTGAGTGGAGTTTCCGATACCAGAAAGCATCAGCAGTTGAGGAGAAACGATAGCTCCAGCTGCCAATATGACTTCACTGGACGCAGACACAGTGTAAGAAACATCACCGTACGTGAAAGTGACACCAGTTGCGACGTTGCTGCTATCGAAGTTGATCTTGGATGCCGTGGCACTGGTCAATACGAACAAGTTGCTTCGGTTTGCGACTGGGGTGATGTAAGATACGAGACTGCTTTGTCTGATATTGTCTCCAATTTGTAGAAGAGGATGGTTGATTATTCCGCTAGTATGGTTGTTGTTGCTGTTATTAACTAGCGTGTAGTTTAATTCTTCAAAGGACGCTATGATGCCATTGTTTGTGGAACTGATCTGTCTCTGGACAATGGTTGGTCCATCAGTGCCGACATACGAGGAGTCTTCTGTGACGATTTCATTATCGTTGACGGCTTCGCTTTTTTTGAAGTAAGGAAGAAGTCCCTCGTAGTTCCAGGAAGAGTCATCAGCTGCTGTAGCCCAAGCGTCGTATTCCTCTTGAGATCCTCGAACCCAAATTGCATGATGGAGACTGCTCGAGCCTCCAAGCATCTTGCCGGAGGTTAAACCAACAGAGCTCCCTTGCAGGTTCTGGCAGGAGTATCCGTCATCCTTGGATGTCATGTTGAAATCGTATGCGGACATCGGCTGCATGGTGAAGTATCCAACACACTGAAATGGAAAAATAGAAACATTAAAATCGTTGTTTTTAAGATATTTACAACTGTCATCCCGTGTCTTGTTTTATAAACCACTTTAAATGGTTAACAGAAAAAATATCTCTATAACTGTTGGTTTTTGGATTTAAGACATTGACATTTATTAACGGCAAATACAGACTCCGGAGCTGTTTCCACATCGTTGCACTTCTTATGAAACATGTGTCATGTTGGTACTCACAAGAGACTCGAGAGGCGGGCAGCCACCTGCCTCTAGCAACAGAACGTTGGCATCAGTGCACGCTGACAGTCTGTTGGCCAGCACCGACCCTGCTGACCCTCCTCCTATGATGATGTAGTCGAAAGACGTTGACGCTGCAAGGAGAAATTGTACATTTAAGTAGGAATGGCGGAACAAAGTTTTTGTATATAAATGGAACAAAATAATAACTTTCTTTTTATCGAAAAATTTGCATAAATTTTTAATTTTTTTAATGGTTGATAGGCTAGGTTTTTGCCTGCACCTCATCTGATGTTAAGTGATGGTATTATCAAAGATGGGTAAACATACCTAGTCTAGAATAAAACTGGCTCTAAAGTGAGACTGTTGGAACACGCTGTTAGTTTCATAGCGACAACTTATTTACTTAACTTAAGGGTCGCAGCTGGCCAGCCGAGTACTAGAGAATATTCTACCAGCGTACAATATTTTCCTGACCATGTCTTCCTTCACCACTCCATGTCTTTTTACTTAGCATGATTTACATCATGCCAAGTATTGACTTCGACTTCTTCGAATCCCAAGATTTAGAAAGATGACGCTGGTCGGAGGCCAAGACACATTCTGTGTCGATGTGCCAGCAAAGTTAGTTACCCCCATTTTGCACAAATCACCACATTTTTTATCGTTTGTCGTATAATAATTTCTGTTAATTGAGGGTATGCAAGTTAGAGACAACATGCATTAGTGGTTCTAAATATTTTCATGTCGAGGGTACTTACTGACGGTGTCGATGGAGGTGGATACAGGACATTTGTAGGAGCCGAAGGCGAGCGTGCTCTCAAACGTTGAGAGCAGTAACTGCACAGTTTGTACTGCCAACAAAGCTGCTGCTGCTTCTCCTGCCATGGCTGGAACAACACAAAGACATTGTTATGTAAGGCCGCAGGGATTTGTTATCGTGTGTATGTTTGTGAAATTTATGGTCGGTTTACATGGGCCAGTAGCTAGATCAAAGCACTGGATTATTGTATTGGTGATGCTATGGTGTATTGTACTACTATTTTATAGAATTACCATATTTTTACAAAACTAAAAATGATTTGGTGATATACCTAGAGCGACTTTTAATTATATTTGGCTGTATTTGTTTTCACAATTAAGTTACATTTTTATATTAGTAAAGGACTATAATTATGTATTTGTTTCAATATCTCTGATATAATTTTATGTCTACTAATAAATAGTAATAAGAATATTAAAAAAAGTAAAGAACTAAAAGCTTCCTTAAAGCAAAAGTAAGTAGACATACATTTATTTATTTCTTTATTTATTTATTTATTAAAAAAGCGACGTTTAGTTTGACCTAGAAGCCGTTTAGCTATTGTCAAAAGTTAGTATAGAAATCTAGGGGTTCTCAGAGTGCCGCCGGCAGCGGAGGTCAAGTTGCTAGCTGCGGTCAGAAAGCTGACAGTGCGGCCCGCATTAAGATACTGCTTTATTGATCAGTCCCTTGACCAAACTGCCTAGTGACAACTCAAAATAATTATTTTTTGTAATTAATTATTAATGTAATCCCCGTGGGATAATTTCAATTTTAATTTCAATATTACCGAAATTAAATTAAATATTATAATATGGTAAGCTCACCTGAGAGTGTTTGTTCTTCCCTTTGTAAGACGACTGCTGAGCTGCAATACCACCCATTTTATATAAATGCTCTATTTAAGATAGGAATCAATTTTACCTATTTTATCTTGTTGTCAAGAAAATAGTATTAATTTCTAAAAAAACTAAGTTTCTCTATCTACACGTTATCTTTGTGCCTATTTGTTATCAAACTGATTAATGTCTAAGATTTGTGCATGCGAATCCGCCATGTCTATTTTTTGGATGGCTTAAGTACACAAAAACTTAAATCGCTCGCTAAAAATAAATGTTATGTTACAAATGATGAAAATCTGCCGCCAAGCATCTAACGGTGTGTTCCGGCAGCCTCACTTGAGAGCCAGTTCCATTCCAGGCTAGGTGTTACAGCAAAGTGTATCGGCGGTCGAGCGGCGTTCGACCCGAGCGGCGGGAGCACATTGCTCAGCGTGCTCGCGAGAATAAGTGGCTGGCACACTTAGAACATAAACACTCGTTAGTGTTTACGTTCTAAGTGTATCCAGGGTACATTGGGGCTATAATGGGGTACAGCCAGGTTATGTAGGATTGCACCTACTAAAACCCCTTCGGTGCAACAGACGGAGGGCATCAGGCTCTTCATAGGAACGCATCGGTACTTCCCAAGCACTCTGCTTTCACCGACAGTCCATAAATGCTTTCCCTTTTCATCCCTCTAGAACTACAGCACGAGACACGATGCGCTGGTGAGTTGGGTAGCGCAGATGGGTGACCAGATCTCCAAATCTCAACGGTAATTTAATCGACTTATATAGGTATATAATTGACCCCACTTCCAGTATCTGGTCGGCGTGCTTCAGCTTTGGCCACATCATCGCTTACCATCAGACGAGTTGGTGATCAAACGAGTGCTTGTACGCATTAAAAAAATGACAATATCGCTCGTATTTTAGACCCACGCATTCTAACAAAAAGCGGCCTATCCATAAAATAGATTAATATCTAAACACTTTAGCATTTTCACCCAGCGTGTTACTATCATATATTAAAATCTAAATTAGGCAAGTTTAGATAATTTTTGCACTAGTCATGGCTCACACATTTCACACGTTAGACATTATGTAATGTATAATAATTATTATGTATTTTATAGAGATGATAATTTTTTTTTAAAGTTGTTTTGATTTCAAAAGTGACGAGAATTTAATTTAAATATAATTTTAAATACTTTTATTTAACTTGAAGACAATTTTGAAATATTAATCCGATAAACTTCTTTTTTTATTAATAATTTATTAAGACAATAATTTATTAAATTCTTCTATTTTTGTGTAAAAAACTTAATCTAAAAATCCGTCAGAGGAGGGATACGAGGCCAAAATCCTGGCAGCATTGCCACGCAGGATAGCAATGCTAAGCTTTTGTCCAAAGTAGATGCTAGCATTCTGGTCACCTGAAGTCCCCTCTAAACGTTTTAAGACTTCTATACCTTTAACTAATATCCGACATAATCTTAAAATCTACCACTAAAACCATTAAAATAACCACAAGTGTTTATTTATCCTATTCTCGCCGCAGAAGCCATTTGCCGACACGTGTGTCGCTTCTACACGACAGGCCTTTACAGACAGGCCAGGCACAGGGTTTTGCTGGCATTAAATTTGCCTAGGATCTCGTCACCCTATTTTGCCACGGAAGCAGAAGCCTGATTCATGCGCTCAACCATGTCTTCTCTCAACGCCTGAGTTTCAGCCCTACTGGCTCTGGGATTGGATATGTACCTCTCCACTACTGTGCTGTCATCAGCATTCCCATCGATACTGGGTATTAGTAGGTCATCGATGTACAGTAGAAATAGAGTTGCGGAAAGTACCGTCCCTTGAGGTACCCCGGTATTGACGGTATTCGAGTAGTCGTCGACGGCTTCTCCTCCGGAGGAATGTATCGTTCCCAGGCACATAAACCGGCGGGTTGTCTGTACGAAGGAAGTTTGTTCAAAAGGCTTTCATGCCAGACCGTGTCGAAGGCTTTGGAAATATCAAAAGACACAGCTATGGCTTCGCCTCGTCTTTCAATCTAGCTACCATCGCTACAATACAAGATAGACATTACACATAACAAATTGACTTTTTATATAAAAACAGGACGTTTTCATGATTGTAAAAATGCTTGTCCAGGAAGCGGTACTCCGAATTTTGAGTAACAAGACAAAGTCCAGGGCATCGCTGCTTTAGTACATTCAAAGGCTTGTGGTAATTTCAAGACCAAGCGGCTAGTTTCAAAACAATCGAGTTTACAAACGAACAAAACCCTAAAGTAGGGGAGGCTTTGTATTCTGTAATTCCCCGGTATACGCTTTGATGAACGTTAGGCTACCCTAGTTTTAGATAAATTTTGGCCCTTTTTTAAGGTACCGTTTCAACTAAAATTATAACTTTTACACATTTATGAGCAATTAGCTGCACCCCGCGGTTTATATCTGGATAAAAAGTAGCTTATGTGTTAATCCAGGATGTCAGCTACCTTCATACGAAACTTCATGAAAATTGGTTTAGCTGTTTAAGCGTGAAGACTTCTTCACGCTTAAACGGCTAAAACATACTGTAAGCTACCTTATCATTATGGCAGGAAACGTCGGTGTTTGTAATTAAAACAACTGGAACTCGAACTGGTAGGTATATATTATCAAAGTAGGTATCTTATACAATCGACTATCACTAACCATCCATCAATAGTTGAACGCTTCGGGCGACAGAATCCAACTGTCCTACCTACCAGTCTTTTTGCCCGCGCTCCGCCAACTACCTATATTATTGCCAGTTAGAGGTAAAAATGAGTGCCACGATAAAAAATAAATTAAATCCTTACAATACATACACACACCCTTTATAATATTATTAATGTGATTTACGTTATAGTAAAAAAGATAATGCAGCGGTACCCATAACTTTGAGTAACAGTAGTAAATACAGGGCATCGCTGGTTTAGAGCTCCTTACTTTGAGACTTTTGGTTTAATCTCAATAGCTATGTAGTATTCCTATCTGATCATATTTGATTTTTTACAACAAGAACTGCTCGCGGCGAGCAATTTCTCCAAGGGTCGTGGCTTCTGGCGCCCAGCTTTGGCAAAGGGGAGAAATCTTCGAAGCCAATTCATACCACGCCATACCAAGAAGGTGGTGGAAGGACTGAACTGAACTGATTTTTAACTTTGATGTTATCAATAAAAATGTTTGCATAGTGATTGTATTAACTGTACTACGTGCTGGTTTAGCCGCGGGTACATGTGCTGGTTTTTATGTTGATTCATCTCAAATGTCAACACCTATAGATATTGTTTTGTAAACGGAACCCATTCGGTTAAATTAGACTTCCTTAAGTTAAGATAGTGAGAAGTTTAGTTTCAGAACGTTATTTTCGTCCCTTCGAGTATTGTCGATCGAGACGCGGAAACTAACGGAGTAAAAGTTACAAGTTAAGTTATTAAGTTCAGTTTTGGTTGTAGGAATCTTTACTTTATGTAGGCATTGTATATCAATGACTGCTCAGTTTTATCAACTACATCTCTACCCCTGCTGACTGGTATGACTATGACTATGGTTTGGCTTGGTTGGCTTGGCTTGGTGGTTCGTTGGAAATTTTGGATAGTAAAAAACAACTTAAATAATAATTGTTCATTGATATATCTTCCAAAGATGTATCTTCATAAGTTCAATTTAATTAAACATGTCCTCCCTACTATCATTTTTAAAAAGAAAATTAATTTGATCATTACTACGTCGTATGATTAACATTTTTTGAACTTAAACAAAATTACAGAGCTTTCTAATGCCTAATAGAAAATTTGTAAAAACATGCAAGTACACTGAAAGATACCTTGCAATTTTAATGATACACAAATATATACAGTTAAAAACGTTTATTGCAGCTTATCTTTTAGAATAAACATAAAATCCACGATGAATTAAAAAGAAAAAAACTTTCGTGTAAAATTGTTTTTTTTTTGGAACAAACTTGTTTCACTTTAGAAAATAAACCTTCATGTAGAAACACGCAAAGTTTTTTCTTTATCATCAGTGAAGTTCTATGCAGTGCAAGAAGTGCGAGCAGATACAATAACTTCAGATATCTTCTCTGCTACCGCAACAACAGCAGCATTGATGTTAGCACCAGGAACTGTCGGGAACACGCTGGCATCCACCACTCTCAGGTTGGAAACTCCTTTAACCAACAGATTGGTGTCCACCACTGAACCTATCGCAGCAGTTCCGGAGTAATGCCACATGGTCGAAGACATGGCTAGGGCATAGCACTGCCAGTACTCAGTACTGTATTTGGTCTCGTCAGTGCAGAGTCCCAGGTCTACAAAGTCACCTTCGAGGCTCTTGAAGTACGTGGTGTTGACGAGGCCAGACATGTGAGAAAGGAATTTGGCCAAGTTTTCCAAGTCGGTGCTATTGGAAAGAAGTCCCAAGTCCACGATTGGCTGGTCGCTGATGCTGGTAGTGTTCAAACGAACCGATCCACGGGATTTGGGGTGAGACAAGTTAGAGACGGCCCACAGCACGTTCGTGCCCACGTTAGCCTCATACATAGCTTGACAAATGGTCTCCGTGTACTTGAACACATTCATACAAAGTTGAAGTAAGCCGGAGCTGTCGTGGGGGAAGACCAAGTTGATGGATTGGAAGTCGAAGACTTGCGAACTGCTGTTGTCCAAGTTGACATAGTTAGTGGTGGTCGGAACGGGGAAATCGAAAGGATTAGCCCCAGCAGCTGTAGAAGTGTCAGCGCCGAGTGTATATAACATACTAGCGGATACGTGGTCCTGTAAGTTGTCACCGACAGGCAGATCCGACAATACGGTGATGTTCTTTTCTGTCAAGTGAGTGGAGTTGCCGATACCAGAAAGCATCAGCAGCTGAGGAGAAATTATAGCTCCAGCTGCCAATATAACTTCACTGGACGCAGACACAGTGTAAGAAACATCGCCGTACGTGAAAGTGACACCAGTTGCGACGTTGCTGCTATCGAAGTTGATCTTGGACGCCGTGGCACTGGTCAATACGAACAAGTTGCTTCGGTTTGCGACTGGGGTGATGTAAGATACGAGACTGCTTTGTCTGATACTGTCTCCAATTTGCAGAAGAGGATGGTTGATTATTCCGCTAGTGCGGTTGCTGTTGCTGTTGTTAACTAGCGTGTAGTTTAATTCTTCAAAGGATGCTATGATGCCATTGTTTGTGGAACTGATCTGTCTCTGGACAGTGGTTGGGCCATCAGTGCCGACATACGAGGAGTCTTCTGTGACGATTTCATTATCGTTGACGGCTTCGCTTTTTTTGAAGTAAGGAAGAAGTCCCTCGTAGTTCCAGGAAGAGTCATCAGCTGCTGTAGCCCAAGCGTCATATTCCTCTTGAGATCCTCGAACCCAAATGGCGTGGTGGAGACTGCTCGAGCCTCCAAGCATCTTGCCGGAGGTTAAACCAACAGAGCTCCCTTGCAGGTTCTGGCAGGAGTATCCGTCATCCTTGGATGTCATGTTGAAATCGTATGCGGACATCGGCTGCATGGTGAAGTATCCAACACACTGAAATGGAAAAATAGAAACATTAAAATCGTTGTTTGTAAGATATTTACAACTGTCATCCCGTGTCTTGTTTTATAAACCACTTTAAATGGTTAACAGAAAAAATATCTCTACAACTGTTGGTTCTTGGATTTAAGACAATGACATTTATTAACGGCAAATACAGACTCCGGAGCTGTTTCCACATCGTTGCACTTCTTATGAAACATGTGTCATTTTGGTACTCACGAGAGACTCGAGAGGCGGGCAGCCACCTGCCTCTAGCAACAGAACGTTGGCATCAGTGCACGCTGACAGTCTGTTGGCCAGCACTGACCCTGCTGACCCTCCTCCTATGATGATGTAGTCGAAAGACGTTGACGCTGCAAGGAAAATTATAACTTTTACACATTTATGAGCAATTAGCTGCACCCCGCGGTTTATATCTGGATAAAAAGTAGCTTATGTGTTAATCCAGGATGTCAGCTACCTTCATACGAAACTTCATGAAAATTGGTTTAGCTGTTTAAGCGTGAAGACTTCTTCACGCTTAAACGGCTAAAACATACTGTAAGCTACCTTATCATTATGGCAGGAAACGTCGGTGTTTGTAATTAAAACAACTGGAACTCGAACTGGTAGGTATATATTATCAAAGTAGGTATCTTATACAATCGACTATCACTAACCATCCATCAATAGTTGAACGCTTCGGGCGACAGAATCCAACTGTCCTACCTACCAGTCTTTTTGCCCGCGCTCCGCCAACTACCTATATTATTGCCAGTTAGAGGTAAAAATGAGTGCCACGATAAAAAATAAATTAAATCCTTACAATACATACACACACCCTTTATAATATTATTAATGTGATTTACGTTATAGTAAAAAAGATAATGCAGCGGTACCCATAACTTTGAGTAACAGTAGTAAATACAGGGCATCGCTGGTTTAGAGCTCCTTACTTTGAGACTTTTGGTTTAATCTCAATAGCTATGTAGTATTCCTATCTGATCATATTTGATTTTTTACAACAAGAACTGCTCGCGGCGAGCAATTTCTCCAAGGGTCGTGGCTTCTGGCGCCCAGCTTTGGCAAAGGGGAGAAATCTTCGAAGCCAATTCATACCACGCCATACCAAGAAGGTGGTGGAAGGACTGAACTGAACTGATTTTTAACTTTGATGTTATCAATAAAAATGTTTGCATAGTGATTGTATTAACTGTACTACGTGCTGGTTTAGCCGCGGGTACATGTGCTGGTTTTTATGTTGATTCATCTCAAATGTCAACACCTATAGATATTGTTTTGTAAACGGAACCCATTCGGTTAAATTAGACTTCCTTAAGTTAAGATAGTGAGAAGTTTAGTTTCAGAACGTTATTTTCGTCCCTTCGAGTATTGTCGATCGAGACGCGGAAACTAACGGAGTAAAAGTTACAAGTTAAGTTATTAAGTTCAGTTTTGGTTGTAGGAATCTTTACTTTATGTAGGCATTGTATATCAATGACTGCTCAGTTTTATCAACTACATCTCTACCCCTGCTGACTGGTATGACTATGACTATGGTTTGGCTTGGTTGGCTTGGCTTGGTGGTTCGTTGGAAATTTTGGATAGTAAAAAACAACTTAAATAATAATTGTTCATTGATATATCTTCCAAAGATGTATCTTCATAAGTTCAATTTAATTAAACATGTCCTCCCTACTATCATTTTTAAAAAGAAAATTAATTTGATCATTACTACGTCGTATGATTAACATTTTTTGAACTTAAACAAAATTACAGAGCTTTCTAATGCCTAATAGAAAATTTGTAAAAACATGCAAGTACACTGAAAGATACCTTGCAATTTTAATGATACACAAATATATACAGTTAAAAACGTTTATTGCAGCTTATCTTTTAGAATAAACATAAAATCCACGATGAATTAAAAAGAAAAAAACTTTCGTGTAAAATTGTTTTTTTTTTGGAACAAACTTGTTTCACTTTAGAAAATAAACCTTCATGTAGAAACACGCAAAGTTTTTTCTTTATCATCAGTGAAGTTCTATGCAGTGCAAGAAGTGCGAGCAGATACAATAACTTCAGATATCTTCTCTGCTACCGCAACAACAGCAGCATTGATGTTAGCACCAGGAACTGTCGGGAACACGCTGGCATCCACCACTCTCAGGTTGGAAACTCCTTTAACCAACAGATTGGTGTCCACCACTGAACCTATCGCAGCAGTTCCGGAGTAATGCCACATGGTCGAAGACATGGCTAGGGCATAGCACTGCCAGTACTCAGTACTGTATTTGGTCTCGTCAGTGCAGAGTCCCAGGTCTACAAAGTCACCTTCGAGGCTCTTGAAGTACGTGGTGTTGACGAGGCCAGACATGTGAGAAAGGAATTTGGCCAAGTTTTCCAAGTCGGTGCTATTGGAAAGAAGTCCCAAGTCCACGATTGGCTGGTCGCTGATGCTGGTAGTGTTCAAACGAACCGATCCACGGGATTTGGGGTGAGACAAGTTAGAGACGGCCCACAGCACGTTCGTGCCCACGTTAGCCTCATACATAGCTTGACAAATGGTCTCCGTGTACTTGAACACATTCATACAAAGTTGAAGTAAGCCGGAGCTGTCGTGGGGGAAGACCAAGTTGATGGATTGGAAGTCGAAGACTTGCGAACTGCTGTTGTCCAAGTTGACATAGTTAGTGGTGGTCGGAACGGGGAAATCGAAAGGATTAGCCCCAGCAGCTGTAGAAGTGTCAGCGCCGAGTGTATATAACATACTAGCGGATACGTGGTCCTGTAAGTTGTCACCGACAGGCAGATCCGACAATACGGTGATGTTCTTTTCTGTCAAGTGAGTGGAGTTGCCGATACCAGAAAGCATCAGCAGCTGAGGAGAAATTATAGCTCCAGCTGCCAATATAACTTCACTGGACGCAGACACAGTGTAAGAAACATCGCCGTACGTGAAAGTGACACCAGTTGCGACGTTGCTGCTATCGAAGTTGATCTTGGACGCCGTGGCACTGGTCAATACGAACAAGTTGCTTCGGTTTGCGACTGGGGTGATGTAAGATACGAGACTGCTTTGTCTGATACTGTCTCCAATTTGCAGAAGAGGATGGTTGATTATTCCGCTAGTGCGGTTGCTGTTGCTGTTGTTAACTAGCGTGTAGTTTAATTCTTCAAAGGATGCTATGATGCCATTGTTTGTGGAACTGATCTGTCTCTGGACAGTGGTTGGGCCATCAGTGCCGACATACGAGGAGTCTTCTGTGACGATTTCATTATCGTTGACGGCTTCGCTTTTTTTGAAGTAAGGAAGAAGTCCCTCGTAGTTCCAGGAAGAGTCATCAGCTGCTGTAGCCCAAGCGTCATATTCCTCTTGAGATCCTCGAACCCAAATGGCGTGGTGGAGACTGCTCGAGCCTCCAAGCATCTTGCCGGAGGTTAAACCAACAGAGCTCCCTTGCAGGTTCTGGCAGGAGTATCCGTCATCCTTGGATGTCATGTTGAAATCGTATGCGGACATCGGCTGCATGGTGAAGTATCCAACACACTGAAATGGAAAAATAGAAACATTAAAATCGTTGTTTGTAAGATATTTACAACTGTCATCCCGTGTCTTGTTTTATAAACCACTTTAAATGGTTAACAGAAAAAATATCTCTACAACTGTTGGTTCTTGGATTTAAGACAATGACATTTATTAACGGCAAATACAGACTCCGGAGCTGTTTCCACATCGTTGCACTTCTTATGAAACATGTGTCATTTTGGTACTCACGAGAGACTCGAGAGGCGGGCAGCCACCTGCCTCTAGCAACAGAACGTTGGCATCAGTGCACGCTGACAGTCTGTTGGCCAGCACTGACCCTGCTGACCCTCCTCCTATGATGATGTAGTCGAAAGACGTTGACGCTGCAAGGAAAATTATAACTTTTACACATTTATGAGCAATTAGCTGCACCCCGCGGTTTATATCTGGATAAAAAGTAGCTTATGTGTTAATCCAGGATGTCAGCTACCTTCATACGAAACTTCATGAAAATTGGTTTAGCTGTTTAAGCGTGAAGACTTCTTCACGCTTAAACGGCTAAAACATACTGTAAGCTACCTTATCATTATGGCAGGAAACGTCGGTGTTTGTAATTAAAACAACTGGAACTCGAACTGGTAGGTATATATTATCAAAGTAGGTATCTTATACAATCGACTATCACTAACCATCCATCAATAGTTGAACGCTTCGGGCGACAGAATCCAACTGTCCTACCTACCAGTCTTTTTGCCCGCGCTCCGCCAACTACCTATATTATTGCCAGTTAGAGGTAAAAATGAGTGCCACGATAAAAAATAAATTAAATCCTTACAATACATACACACACCCTTTATAATATTATTAATGTGATTTACGTTATAGTAAAAAAGATAATGCAGCGGTACCCATAACTTTGAGTAACAGTAGTAAATACAGGGCATCGCTGGTTTAGAGCTCCTTACTTTGAGACTTTTGGTTTAATCTCAATAGCTATGTAGTATTCCTATCTGATCATATTTGATTTTTTACAACAAGAACTGCTCGCGGCGAGCAATTTCTCCAAGGGTCGTGGCTTCTGGCGCCCAGCTTTGGCAAAGGGGAGAAATCTTCGAAGCCAATTCATACCACGCCATACCAAGAAGGTGGTGGAAGGACTGAACTGAACTGATTTTTAACTTTGATGTTATCAATAAAAATGTTTGCATAGTGATTGTATTAACTGTACTACGTGCTGGTTTAGCCGCGGGTACATGTGCTGGTTTTTATGTTGATTCATCTCAAATGTCAACACCTATAGATATTGTTTTGTAAACGGAACCCATTCGGTTAAATTAGACTTCCTTAAGTTAAGATAGTGAGAAGTTTAGTTTCAGAACGTTATTTTCGTCCCTTCGAGTATTGTCGATCGAGACGCGGAAACTAACGGAGTAAAAGTTACAAGTTAAGTTATTAAGTTCAGTTTTGGTTGTAGGAATCTTTACTTTATGTAGGCATTGTATATCAATGACTGCTCAGTTTTATCAACTACATCTCTACCCCTGCTGACTGGTATGACTATGACTATGGTTTGGCTTGGTTGGCTTGGCTTGGTGGTTCGTTGGAAATTTTGGATAGTAAAAAACAACTTAAATAATAATTGTTCATTGATATATCTTCCAAAGATGTATCTTCATAAGTTCAATTTAATTAAACATGTCCTCCCTACTATCATTTTTAAAAAGAAAATTAATTTGATCATTACTACGTCGTATGATTAACATTTTTTGAACTTAAACAAAATTACAGAGCTTTCTAATGCCTAATAGAAAATTTGTAAAAACATGCAAGTACACTGAAAGATACCTTGCAATTTTAATGATACACAAATATATACAGTTAAAAACGTTTATTGCAGCTTATCTTTTAGAATAAACATAAAATCCACGATGAATTAAAAAGAAAAAAACTTTCGTGTAAAATTGTTTTTTTTTTGGAACAAACTTGTTTCACTTTAGAAAATAAACCTTCATGTAGAAACACGCAAAGTTTTTTCTTTATCATCAGTGAAGTTCTATGCAGTGCAAGAAGTGCGAGCAGATACAATAACTTCAGATATCTTCTCTGCTACCGCAACAACAGCAGCATTGATGTTAGCACCAGGAACTGTCGGGAACACGCTGGCATCCACCACTCTCAGGTTGGAAACTCCTTTAACCAACAGATTGGTGTCCACCACTGAACCTATCGCAGCAGTTCCGGAGTAATGCCACATGGTCGAAGACATGGCTAGGGCATAGCACTGCCAGTACTCAGTACTGTATTTGGTCTCGTCAGTGCAGAGTCCCAGGTCTACAAAGTCACCTTCGAGGCTCTTGAAGTACGTGGTGTTGACGAGGCCAGACATGTGAGAAAGGAATTTGGCCAAGTTTTCCAAGTCGGTGCTATTGGAAAGAAGTCCCAAGTCCACGATTGGCTGGTCGCTGATGCTGGTAGTGTTCAAACGAACCGATCCACGGGATTTGGGGTGAGACAAGTTAGAGACGGCCCACAGCACGTTCGTGCCCACGTTAGCCTCATACATAGCTTGACAAATGGTCTCCGTGTACTTGAACACATTCATACAAAGTTGAAGTAAGCCGGAGCTGTCGTGGGGGAAGACCAAGTTGATGGATTGGAAGTCGAAGACTTGCGAACTGCTGTTGTCCAAGTTGACATAGTTAGTGGTGGTCGGAACGGGGAAATCGAAAGGATTAGCCCCAGCAGCTGTAGAAGTGTCAGCGCCGAGTGTATATAACATACTAGCGGATACGTGGTCCTGTAAGTTGTCACCGACAGGCAGATCCGACAATACGGTGATGTTCTTTTCTGTCAAGTGAGTGGAGTTGCCGATACCAGAAAGCATCAGCAGCTGAGGAGAAATTATAGCTCCAGCTGCCAATATAACTTCACTGGACGCAGACACAGTGTAAGAAACATCGCCGTACGTGAAAGTGACACCAGTTGCGACGTTGCTGCTATCGAAGTTGATCTTGGACGCCGTGGCACTGGTCAATACGAACAAGTTGCTTCGGTTTGCGACTGGGGTGATGTAAGATACGAGACTGCTTTGTCTGATACTGTCTCCAATTTGCAGAAGAGGATGGTTGATTATTCCGCTAGTGCGGTTGCTGTTGCTGTTGTTAACTAGCGTGTAGTTTAATTCTTCAAAGGATGCTATGATGCCATTGTTTGTGGAACTGATCTGTCTCTGGACAGTGGTTGGGCCATCAGTGCCGACATACGAGGAGTCTTCTGTGACGATTTCATTATCGTTGACGGCTTCGCTTTTTTTGAAGTAAGGAAGAAGTCCCTCGTAGTTCCAGGAAGAGTCATCAGCTGCTGTAGCCCAAGCGTCATATTCCTCTTGAGATCCTCGAACCCAAATGGCGTGGTGGAGACTGCTCGAGCCTCCAAGCATCTTGCCGGAGGTTAAACCAACAGAGCTCCCTTGCAGGTTCTGGCAGGAGTATCCGTCATCCTTGGATGTCATGTTGAAATCGTATGCGGACATCGGCTGCATGGTGAAGTATCCAACACACTGAAATGGAAAAATAGAAACATTAAAATCGTTGTTTGTAAGATATTTACAACTGTCATCCCGTGTCTTGTTTTATAAACCACTTTAAATGGTTAACAGAAAAAATATCTCTACAACTGTTGGTTCTTGGATTTAAGACAATGACATTTATTAACGGCAAATACAGACTCCGGAGCTGTTTCCACATCGTTGCACTTCTTATGAAACATGTGTCATTTTGGTACTCACGAGAGACTCGAGAGGCGGGCAGCCACCTGCCTCTAGCAACAGAACGTTGGCATCAGTGCACGCTGACAGTCTGTTGGCCAGCACTGACCCTGCTGACCCTCCTCCTATGATGATGTAGTCGAAAGACGTTGACGCTGCAAGGAAAATTGTACATTTAAGTAGGAATGGCAGAACAAAGTTTTTGTAAATATACTAAACAAAATATTAATTTTCTTTTTATCTAAAAATTGACATAAATTTTCTATTTTTTTAATGGTTGGTAGGCTAGGTTTTTCCTGTACTTATGTGGCGGTGTTGCCAAAGATGGTAAACACACCTAGTCTGGAATGGAACTGGCTCTTAAATGATACTGTCGGAACACACTATTGGGTGCGTAGTGACAGCTTATAAACTTAATGGGAGTATACTTTGTTACACAAAGCAGTATGTACCCCTGCAAAGGTCATAGATGGGCATATTTCTTATCGACAGGAGACTGTCTTATTTAATACTTGGCATGAAGTAACCCAACATCTAGAAAGACGGCGTTGGTGTCTCGAAGGTCAATACACATTCTGGGTTGCAGTTCCATCAAAGTTAGTTACGCAATGGAAACCCTCTTTTTGCACAAATCAGCACATTTTTTATCGTTTGCCGTATAATAGTTTGTGTTGATTGAGGGTAGGTAAGTTAGGGACAACATGCATTACGGGTTGCAAATATTTTCATGTCGAGGGTACTTACTGACGGTGTCGATGGAGGTGGATACAGGACATTTGTAGGAGCCGAAGGCGAGCGTGCTCTCAAACGTTGAGAGCAGTAGCTGCACAGTTTGTACTGCCAACAAAGCTGCTGCTGCTTCTCCTGCCATGGCTGGAACAACACAAAGACATTGTTATGTAAGGCCGCAGGGATTTTTTATCGGGCGTGTGACTTAATTTATATAGCATACCAGTAGCATCATAAATCTCAGTGGTTAGTGCGGTTGGGTCACACAATAAGTGGTTTTTTAGCCACGATATGACCTGATGGAAAGCGACGATATGGTCAAAGATGGAGCATGTTTGCCTAGGAAGTATCTTTTCACGTTTTTTTAACAACCCCAAGTTTAACTTAGTTGTAAACACAGACGCTGGCAATGAGGTCCTTGTATCAGAAGTTGTTATAAGAAAGGGTATTTCCATTGTAGGATGATGTCTTTTCTCAACAATGAGCTTGAGCTGCCGGTGAAGGAATACGTCGAAAGGAAACTATAGCATGGCGGTAGAGAACTCTTCAGTAATCGACTGTGTATTTATATCTTTTTATTTGTGGGTGTTTGTCTGTAGTTATTCATTATATATAATATGTGTCTTATATAAAAAAAAGTTTATTCTTTGTTTCTAGAACGCGCGGGAGTTGAACACTTTTAGTTATTATTATACCTATCTGGGAAAAGTTAATGTTGCATTTTTTATGTTGTAACTTTTTTTTGTATTGCTTTGATTGGTGCATCTTATTGTTACAAGAATAAGAATGTAATTGGCTTGAACTTGATCGTTAATTAGGTAGTATATTGACTGCCCGATTAGATAATTTGGTAGAATATCTGCTTTAAGAGCGTGGGTGCGTTGCCCACGGACGATTAATGTTTGTTCTGTGTCTGGGTATGTGTTTACAAAAAAAAACAAAATATAAGTATTCTATCTGGTTCCCATACTACAAGCTTTGCTTAGTTTGGGGCTAGATGGTGCTGTGTGTAATGCACTGCGATATTTATTTACTTACTTTACTTTTATAGGCTAGTAGTGCAATGAAATGAAAATTTAAATTTCAAAAATTTTCGCTTACTGACAGACTCCAGTTATTTTTTTTTTGTAATAATTGAAATATTAATAAATATGTGTTTCTTAAATATAAAATTAAAATAGAATTCTGTACAAAAATCACAAATCTGAAAAATGGCTCGCCATATAAACTTCCGCAGAGAGAACAGAAGTCATATAAAATTTCCAGTAGAACAACTTTCGTAACACAATGAAATTTTCGAAACAATTTCGTTATAATTAAGTATTGAGTTTGTATTAGACTTGTATTTACCGCCAACTCCCCTGATCTTAAACAAAGACGCGATCTGCTATGTAATATGCTTTACTCTGGTTTTTTTGTCATCTCTTACCTTCTTTGTTCTTATTATTTTATAATAATTTGAGACATTTCATTTTATACTATAGCAGATGACTTATTAATACAATTTCTTACCCTTGTAAAATTGACATTGATAGAACCTCCGCCTCCGCCTTAAGCAATTCGTTTGTTATTTTTCTAACCA
Organism: Biston betularia; assembly: GCA_905404145.2. Taxonomy (NCBI): domain Eukaryota; kingdom Metazoa; phylum Arthropoda; class Insecta; order Lepidoptera; family Geometridae; genus Biston; species Biston betularia. The sequence continues at coordinate 8,114,267 of FR989888.1, read as the reverse complement.
AAATAACGTGGTTTCCCATACTCTCAATAGATTCGTTACAATTCCGTTATACACGGAAGCTCGCGCCGTTATCAGCGTAACGCCGTTGTGCGCGATTGTACTTGAAAAGGTTTAATGTGTTGAACACTGATAACTGCGACTGTATTTAAATTTTACCATTCAGCGAAGGGAAAAACGTTCATTGTCAATATATTACACTGGCGGACGCCTCGCGGTTTCACTCGCGTTATTCCCGTTCCCGTGAGAATACAGGGATAAAAAGTAGCATATATCACACGGGGACAGTGTAGCTTCCCAACGGTGAAATAATTTTTGAAATCGGTCCAGTAGTTTCGGTTCGGAGCCTATTCAATACAAACAATATAAGTATAGTTAGGTTTATGTCTCACTGAGGGACGGTTAACCACCCCGTCACTTAACATCAGGTGAGCTGTAGTCAAACACGTATAGCCTGTCCACCAAAAAAAAAAATACGCATAATTATGTACATTACATTCTGATTCATATCGCCTTTTTCTACACTAATATTATGAACGGGAAAGATTTGTATTTTTGTAACGAATAAACTCAAAAACTACTGTACCGATTTCAAAAATTCTTTCACCGTTTATTAATTGAGATATGAAACAGCCATCATGTTTATTGGAATGCTACATTGTCCCTGAGTAACATAGGCTATATTTATTAATTGAATTTAATTCAAAAATAAATGACCACCCGTGCGAAGCCGGGACGGGCCGCTAGCCAATAAAGATAGAGCGTCAAATAAAGCCAACGGTTATCTTATCTTTGCGCCATTGAATCATTACTACTGTGATTAGTGATTACAAGTTATTTCATTCTACGATATTGATAAGGATTATAAATATTATTGTGTTTGTTTTCATTCGTGATGCGGACGTGGCTTTTGGCAAAAATTTTCTCTTAAGGTGGTTCGATTTCCATACAAATAATTTTTTGCCATTTATGAACAAATGGAGCATAATTTTACAGTGAAATCACAGCTACTGGCATTTATTTTGGACGTTATTTGCGGTAAATCACAATTGCTTGAACAAAACAGTAGATTATTGGCATATATTATGATTATTGGCATTATTATGATATCTACTGTTTTATTCAAAAATCATAAATTTATAAATCATTCACAAATTTGATTTTATGCTAGTAATCTAACGTTTTATTCAAGCAATTGTGATTTACCACAAATAACGTCCAAAATAAATGCCAGTAGCTGTGATTTCACTGTAAAATTATGCTCCATTTGTCCTTAAATGGCAAAAATTTATTTGTATGCAAATCGAACCACCTTCAGAGATTGTGGGGTATATTAATTAATGCTTAGAGAAATACGAAGAAAGGATTTTTTTATCTCTGTCGTCACTTTTTTATACCTGGTATCAATAAATAAATATACACACATTTTGTGGTATAAACAAATGTTTGTTCAAAAAAAAAGTATTGAAGTATTCTATCAGTTATCTGACTTCCATAGCACAAGCTTTGCTTAGTTTGGGGTCAGATGGCGCTGTGTGTGATGTCTTGCGATACGACATTTATTACCTCTTGCTTACAATGAAGTGTTTTTCCCTATATCTCTTACAAGGAAAAATCCTTGACTTGAAATTGATTACTATACAATAATAATTAATTAAATAATAAATAAATATTGTAGGACATTACACACAGCGCCATCTGACCCCAAACTAAGCAAAGCTTGTACTATATAAGTCCGATAATTGAAAGAATACTTACATACTTTTTTTTTGAACACACTTTTCTTTATACCACAAAATGTTTAACCTGTGTGGGAATCGAACCCACGCCCTTCAGCTCTTGGTGCGGACATACTACCAATGAACCAACATGGCTGTCAAAGTGAAGGAAACCATACCATGGTGGTAGAGTACCTACTTTCTGAACGACGTCTTCATACGATGTCACTTGTGAACCAATTTCCTTTCCACGCTATGTGTGTCCGCCATCTTTGACCAGATCACGTGAAATATGCTCAACTTAGTCCACAATATTAGTGCGTGTATTCACAAAAATAGTTTTTTTTTTATCCTAATACTCATTTTTAATCATAATAACATTTGATAAAAATCATTAGAATGCAAAAGTAGTGTAATTATTATCAAACGATGTTTAGATAATGATATCTAGATGTATTCACAGCTGTCACCATGCAAGTCTAACGTTTAAAGCCTTTTCTGTATTATATAATAGTAAATTTGTCACGAAGACTTTAAAAGGCAAAAAATATTAATTATTTCGTTTAACTTATTTATTTCAACGAGTCCGTTTTTAAATTTAACATCATATTTCTTAATAAGATTAATTAAGAACATTATAAAAACGCTAATTTTCAATATTAAACGTATCTTTAAAAAAAAAAGTAGTTATCTGTCATTCAGCATGATGCAAGGATTTTTAACCACACATTTTTTAGTATAATTTAAGGTCTTTTTTATTTTGATTATTTTAAATGTATTTTAACCATACAAATCTGAGTAAAATAAAATAAATAAAAAATTCAAAGTTATGTATTCTTAATACCACTCTGTTTCTTGGGTAGTCACGTTTTGAAGGGTACTGCAGCGACATTACTGGGCTGTTGAGACTAACCATCTAAAGCCTCAAAGTAATGAGCGCCAAAGCAGCGATGCCCTGGACTTCGTTTCGTTACTCAAGTTCTGTGTATCGCTGCAATGGGCAGATGTTATCTCTTACCATCAGGAGAACGTCTTTTTCGTCTCATTATTTTTACATAAAAAAAGTGAAATAATAAAAATGCTTGGTAGTATTTGCATTGACTTGTATTATATTTGATCTAGGAACAAATTCGATTTTTTTTGTAGTAAAGTGGCAGCGGCTTATGTTAATAATAAATAAATAATAAATAAATAAATATCATAGGACATTACACACAGCGCCATCTGACCCCAAACTAAGCAGAGCTTGTACTATGGAAGTGCTATGTGGCTTATACTTATGTTTAACAAGCTAGATGTTTGACAACAGCTCACTTGTTTTTAAATGATGGTCAACTTGAGGGTGGTAGCTAGCTAGCCGCGTACAAGAAAATACTCTCCCACTATGCAAATGTGTTTAAAGTTTTCATTTCTCTGGGCGGCCCCCATGACTGTCTAGTTTTGTATTATAATTAAAAGAAATACGAATAATTACCAAAAAGTATCTAGGTACGTAAATTCGTGTAAAATGTGCGACGTAGTCCACATTTAGTCCACAGTAAAGCATAAAAATATATAAATGATAAATATTTAACTACAAATTTACAGTTGATTAAACCCGCTGGGCAGCGACGCAAATTGACGCGGGTTTTGTGAAAATATAAACATTTTGTGCTCCACCGACCAACACTGGATGAAACTAGTTAAAACTGGATATTACCGCATTGTAGGGCTGTCGCTATTGGTAAAAAAATAGTTTTTCCCGCATCTGTAATGACTTATTATTCTACTCGGCCCAATACAAACTACCTAGTTAGTTCCCATCCTTGGATAACATAGATAAAGGGCTACATTTTAAGCCGAGAAAAAAAAAAAAAAAAAAAAATGTATCATAACAAAGTAAAGTATGGAGAATTATATCGTGGATACGGAAAATAAATAAATATCGTAGGACTATACACACAGCGCCATCTGGCCCGAAACTAAGCAGAGCCTGTGCGATGGAAGTCAGATAACTGATAGAATACATTAATACTTTTTTTGTTGTAAATAAATACTTATAATACATACAGAACAAACACTTGTTTATTCACAAAATGTTTGCCCTGAGTAGGAATCGAACCCACGCTCCACAGCTCTCAAGGCAGATATACTACCAACGAGCCAACGGGGCTGACCCCTAACCCTACGGAAATAACCCTAGTTCTTGAATTTAGGGCACGAACTAGAACATAGTAGGCATTGGCATTACATAAAAATATTTGTCCAAACACGACAAACTACAAGTTACATTCTGAAGCTAAGCAGTAGTGTGTTACATATCGGTGTAACTTATGAATCATCCACCCATCGATGACGGTGTAATGCAAGGAATATGAAACAATTGGCCATTCGAATCTCTTCATTACCTAAGTTTACTCCGAATATAATAATGGGCCACTGTCTTCCTACAAAGAATATGACAAAGGAATGCTGCCTCAGCGAAATGTCGGCTCGGCGGACACCTCGCTAACCAGTAGTTTTATCTTCGTCACTTTTGGTACAGACATCGACCACTAGCCACATATTATTAATTTGTAATTTTAATGTTTAATTAAATAATTATAAGTAAAAGTTGGTATTCTTTGCACCCTCCGTCTGCAACACCATAATTAGTGTGTAAACATTACGGTGTTCATGTACTGCGGCGAAATTACATGGTTATTGAGACTAACCGTCTAATGTCTCAAAGTAATGAGTGCCGAAGCGGCGAAGCCCTGGACTTTGTTTTGTTACAAAAAGCTTGGTCATGGACATGCGATGTTTTTTTACCATCAGAAGAGAGCTCTGTTCGTCTCATTACTTTTATACACTATTTTTTGTAATGCATGACATCTTTTAATTGCCGACTCTCAAAGCTACTTTACTTGGTGGTAGATTTCCTTAGCAGGAAGTCGTCTAGGTAGGTACCACCGCAGTACCAAATATTCTACCGCCAAGCAGTAGTGTGTAAACATTACTGCGTTCCGGTTTGAAGGTGACTGTAGCTAGTGAAATTACTGGGCTGTCGAGACTAACCATCGAAAGTCTCAAAGTAATGAGCGCCAAAGCAGCGATGCCCCGGACTTTGTTTTGCTACTCAAAGTTCTGTGTAATGCTGCAATGGTCATGGACAGGCGTTATCTCTTACTATCAGGAGACCGCATCGTTAGTCTCATTACTTTTACATAAAAAAAAGCGTAAAGCATTGTATATACACAGATGAGATACAAGTATATGATATTATGATGATATTTGATTTGATGATTAAACGTTAAATTAAATTGTAAAATAAACGTTAATAAACTGTTCAATGCTAAATTATATCAAAATATCATTATAGCCATGTTGTTAGAACAATAAACCTTAAATAAATAATTTACTCAATATTGCATACAATTTCTATTTGAAGGTTACTGTTGAAACGCTTTGACGCGAAATTTGCAAAATATCGGAAATGTTTTAGTGAAATTTATGGACGGTTTACAAGGGGCCAGTAGCTAGATCAAGGCACTGGATTATTGTACTGGTGGTGCTGCATTGCGGCACTGTTTAGGTTACCTACTGTTTTAGATCACTGACTATATTTTATAGTTTGACCCTTTTTTTTAATAAAAAATATTTTTTTGGCGTAGCATAGACATTCGATTGTTTTGCTCTATTTGTTTCCTTAATGAAGTCCAGTTATTATATAAATAAAGAAAATTTTATTTAAGAGAGATTTAAGATGTTTTCAAATCAAAAAATTTGTGATCTATTTACGAAATTAAATTAAATATTATAATATGGGAAACTCACCTAAGAGTGTTTGTTCTTCCCTTTGCAAGACGACTGCCGAGCTGCAATACCACCCATTTTATATAAATACTCTATTTCAGATAGGAATCAATAGATTTTATCATTTTGTAAAAATATTATTCTCATTTCAAAACTAAGTTTCTCTTTCGACGGGTTATCTTTACGCCTATTTGCTATCAAATTGATTAATATCCAGGACTTTTGCATGCGAATCCGCCATTTCTATTTTTTGGATTGCTTAAGTATACTAAAACTTAAAACGCTCACTAAAAATAATGTAATAAAAAATTACTGTAAAGTGTACACTGTACACTCAGGTGAGCGAAAAATGAAAAAAAAATCGTAATTGTTTTTTTTTTTACAAAATTTATGCGCGCGATCTAGTGTTGAAACGACAGCCAAGACAGTCTCGTCATTTTTGTCAGTAACAACCTAATCAATAATAATTACGATTAACTAATATAATTAGTAAACAAGTCTACCATTTAGAATAATTATGTGATTTAAATCTACTATAGTCAATGCAAAATATGTATTTCAGTCAATCTGAAATCGTGAGGGACCAAAAACTGGAAAAAAACAATTTTATTTATTTTGATAATTTGCTGCTATGTTAGTTTAGTTAGTGCTAGCAACACAGGCACTGATGAAATCTTTTTTTTGGGTAACGTGTGAGTTTCTGATGTTCTGAGTATATCCAGGGTGCATTGGGGCTATAATGGGGTACAGCCAGGTTAGGTAGGATTGCACCTACTAAAACCCCCTCGGTGCAACAGACGGAGGGCATCAGGCTCTCCATAGAAACGCACCGGTACTCCCCTAGCACTCTGCTTTCACTGACAGTCTAGAAAATTCTGAGCATTTTTTTTAGTTTTTTTTCTTTCGTTTTGGTGTCGCTTTTTGAACATTTGCCAGTGTCATGTGTTTTCTATTTTCAAGTTTCAAAAGTTAAATAAGTTGCCTCGAAGCTATAATTATAGTCAAAGTCCAGTCTTGGTTAAGTACAGTATGTGTCAGTTAAGTCCAGTCAAAGTAGTGGCGACTTTACTATAAATCTTCGATGGAGTTTTGAGCTCAATCAAATAGATGGGTGACCAGATCCCTAAATCTCAACTCCCGCACGCCCAAAGGTAATCGGATCGGCTTGACCACAGCTCACGTGATGTTAAGTGACGGTACGATCGAAGATGGTAAAGCACACCTAGCCTAGAATGGATCTTGTACTTTTACTGCAGGTCAAGAAAGACGGCCCACTACCCATACATTGTGCAATTTTCTTGGCTACGTCCCAAACGTTTTGACTCTACGTTTCCTATCCGCACGGCCGAAGAATGGAACAAGCTGCCCGCTTCCTGAGAGATCTAATCTAGATCTTTTCAAAGTCCGTATAATTGGGCATCTTTTAAATCTGCGTTTCATCTTCGACCAAATCATCGCTTACCATCAGGCGAGTTGGTGATCATACGGGTAATTGTACGTATTAAAAAAATGACAATGTCGCTCGTATTTTAGACCCACGCATTCTAACAAAAAGCGGCCTATCCAAAAAATAGATTAATATCTAAACACTTTCGCATTTTCACCCAGCGTGTTACTATCATATATTAAAATCTAAATTAGGCAAGTTTAGATAATTTTTGCACTAGTCAAGGCTCGCGATTTCACACGTTTAAATCCCACTAATATTACAACTAGGAAAGTTTAGATGGATGGATATATGTTTGTTACTCTTTCACGCAAAAACAAATGAATGTATTTGGATGAAATTATGGAGGTGGCTGACACCCAGGATTGACACATGGGCTACTTTTTATCCCGAAAACATGTAGTGGGTAACGCCGCGGGGCGCTGCTAGTATATTATATTTTGTAGCGATGATAGCTTAGTGGTTAGCGCAGTGAGTTCACATGCCGTAGGACTTTTGTTCAAACCTCAACAATGAGGTTGAGCTGCCGCTGAAGAAAAACATCGTGAGGAAACCATAGCATGGTGGTAGCGTACTCTCTAGTACTCGGCTGGCTAGCTACCACACGAGAGTTGAAAATCTGCCGCCAAGCATCTAACGGTATGAATACAGTCTGGGTGCCTTCAAGTCGCGAGTGAATCGGTTTCTTCTAGGCGAGCGTGCTCCACCGCAGGCCGCATCTTCGCTTAACATCAGGCGGGATGGCGGTCAAACGCAAGCCTGTTTAAAAAAAATACATATACTTTATTGGCTTTTTAATAACATATAAACAAAAAAAAAATGTGAAATGTGTTTTATGTCATAAATAAAGTGTTGTCTATTGTCTATTGTCTAAGTGTCTAAATTGTTTTTTGAAAAAAAAACGGACTGTACTGTACGGACTCGCTTCGTGTACGATTCTATTACATGTATATATAGGTATATAATTATAATATTGTTTTTCATTAGTTTGATATTAAAACTATTGCATAATGTATGTTACATGCTATTGCCGCGACGCGATTATTATTATATTAGATCGATTAAAGATATGAGATAAAATGCTATTAGGTAAATATGTATTTTTATTTCAGACGTACGAACTTAGTAACAAAAGATCTTATCGTAAAGGAAAATATCGTCGTTGGACATCTCACACGTCATGCACCGGTGTAAAAAAATTACCTATATTTTCTTCTTAGATTTTGGCGTCGCATTTTGTTAAGGTATATATTTAGTTTTTTACAACATAACAGTCGTTTCAGTTGGAACAGTGATGAGGACTTAAATTTAACAATAATTTAATAATTAAAAATTTAATCGTAACTTTACTTAATATCTAGAACTAATTTTGACATAAACTTAAAACGAATTAAAATAACCACAAGTGTTTATATCCTTTTCTCGCTGCAGTAACCTCTTGCCGACACGTGTATCGCCTCTACACGAGCCATTCTCAGCACGTGTTGACTCTTCGAGCGCTTGATCGAGACTGAGTTAGTTCTAGATATTAAATAAAATCACGATTACGTTTTTGATTAATAAATTGTTGTTAAATTTAAGTCCTCATCACTGTTGTAATTGAAACGACTGTTTGACGGAAATAAACTTAACTTAAGTTTAATACGTAGTCAAAGTTCAGTCTTAGTCGAGTCCAGTCCATGTCAGTCCAATCCAGTCATGCTTTAGTAAAGTAGTGGCGACTTTACTATAAGCTTTGATGGAGTTTTGGAAGCAACACGAAAAGTCATGTTTCACCACATTATATCACTTTCCCACACTTGTAGCGATGATGCTCAGTGGTTAGTAGCGATGATAGCTCAGTGGTTAGCGCGGTAGGTTCGCATGCCGCAGGGCGTGGGTTCAAACCCCAACAATGAGCTTGAGCTGCCGGTGAAGGAAAACATCGTGAGGAAACCAAAGCATGGTGGTAGGGTACTTTAGTACTCGGCTGGCTAGCTACCACCCTCAAGTTGAAAATCTGCCGCCAAGCATCTAACGGTGTGTTCCGGCAGCCTCACTTGAGAGCCAGTTGCATTCCAGGCTAGGTGTGCTTTACCATCTTCGGCCACACCTTCACTTGACATCAGGTGAGCTGTGGTCAAACACCTAGCCTGTCAACCATTAAAAAAAAAAAACACTCGCGCTTGTAATTCGTTACTTTATGAATGAAACAACACTATTTTTACAAGCTTTTATTTTAATTGCAATGTATGTTTGTTTGGGTGGAATCTTCAAGTTAAATTTGACTTGCTTCCTGACGTCCGATTGGACTCAATTTTTTATAAGTAAACACTGGAAAAAAACACTAGTGTTGTAAAAAATACAATAGGACAACACGACTCTTTCCGCATTGACGAAGTTTTGATATCAATAAGTACGTAGGTATATTTTTTTTAATCGTTTGTTATCACACACAGAAATTTAAATAGATGTTGATACTTTAGATTGTAGTGTCCTCTAGGGCGAGACCTCTTTGCTGAATGTGCACTTAAAAGTAGAAACAGCCATGCAAATATACTCCTTAAATTTCTATGGTAACAAAATAAAACCTTAACGGCTTACTTTTAAAGCCTAAAATCACATAAACATTCAGATCACCTAATATTGGTGTATTTTCAAACTAAAACTAAACCCTAAACAGTAGGTTTCAAAGTTTAAAGTCCCCTAAAACATTTCCGAACATTGAAAATAAGACCGTATTGCCCCATTTATAAAATCTAATTTGGAAAGTTCCATGGAACAATTTCAATGTAATATCTTTTGAATTATGGACTCAATTTCTGAAGCGTTTGAGCTTAATATCGCCTGCAGATAATGTTTGTAAGCATTTTGTTAGCAGCAACATTCCCAGTGTTTGGATTTGAATTTTGTTCAGCTTTTATGACGTCATATTGAATTTGCAAAACGGTTCTAAGGGAATATAGCGAGACTTTCAAGAAAAATCAAAAGATTATTTTTATTATTTCGACTTTCATGGTTTACCTTGTAGTTGAAACATGCCAATAATGTACAGGGATATAAGCTTTGGATGTACAAAGCCGAAAGGGAATCATTGTAAGAACAACTTTTACTATGGCTACAAATCTCAAATTGAGAAACGAAACCTGTTTTATATCATAAAAAAGATTTTTTTTAATGTAACTATAATACAAGAGCAGTTGATTTTTTTGTTCATAATATGACCCCCTTTCAGATAAATACACACCAAACTTTTAACAAATTCAAATATTTTATTGATGCCGCTAAAGCTACAGGCAATTTTCTATTATTACATTTAAAATGTCAAATATAAAATACTACGTACGTCAAATAGATTAAATGTAAAAAAAAATATAATTACTTACAAGTAATTAAATAATCTCTTACTTTTAAATAATCCTCAAAGTAATGAAACTTGTTATACCTCTATAGTAAATATCTTTAAAAAACTACACGATAAAACCTAAATAGATTTGTGACCTGCCAAATGTATTGACCATTGATTTTTGTATTCAGTTTTGTTTAGTTACCTAGCGAATTAGCAAGTAGCAGTAGGTGTGGCATATAACACGTAGAACTGTTGGAAAATGGGGCTGCAAAGTTCTGGAGTGGAAACGGACCGACAAGTGCAGCGTAGAACGTCCACCCACATGGACAGAAGACCTAATGAAGACCGCAGGAACGCGCTGGATGCAAACCGCTTCCAACCGGTCTTTGTGAAAATCACTAGGGGAGGCCTATGTCCAATGGACATCCTACGGATGAGAGAATGGCGAAGTTTTGTGGTTAATTAATTTGTATACAATATAAGTGGGAGCGAAAGGAATTCCAGCATTATCCCTCTATAATAGATAAGCAGGAATAGTAACACGGTCAGAGAAGAAAAGCTTTGATGCGTGCCGAAAGGGTCATTATACCCTTTTTTTATGTAAAAGTAATTAACCGACCGCAACCGCAGGAACGCGCTGGAGCCACTTCCAAAAGGTCTTAATGGAAGTCAATGGGGGCGGCTTATGTCCAGCAGTGGACGTCCTACGGCTGAAATGATGATGATGATGAATAAGCCGAACGAGATGCCTTCTTGATGGTAAGAGAAAACGCCTGCCCGTGGATCTTACGGACCACCAATTTTTCTATCTTACGGATGCCCAATTTTTCCATCTTACGGACCTTCAATTTTTACATCTTACCGATCCCCAGTTTTTATTCCCGCACATGAACTCCGTGTCGATTGTCGTCGACCCCTTCTATAAATCAAGGACAGTTCTCGGGTTGCGGGTCTAATTAAAATGGTCGACCACAGAAATCTGATAGGTGAAGCCTTAAACAAACGCTATCCACTTGAGCCTAATATCCAAATACTATTGTTTATTCTGGTGTCAGATTTAGTATTTTTTTACGCGACCTACATCCGTCGAAATGTAATTTATGGTACGGTATCGATTTCACTCAGGCGTAATTGGTGGTAAACATTAATTTTATTTGGAATGAACTTATGTAAAAATAATAACTTTTTCACTCTAGTACTCGGCTGGCTAGCTACCACACGAGAGTTGAAAATCTGCCGCCAAGCATCTAACGGTGTGTTCTGGCAGCCTCACTTGAGAACCAGTTTCATTCCAGGCTAGGTATGCTCTACCATCTTCGACCATACCGTCACTTAATATCAGGTGAGCTGTGGTCAAATACCTAGCCAGTCAATCATAAAAAAAAGTAAATAACATTAAAATATTCTAAATAAAATTGGCCGATCAATTATTATTTTAACATTCCAAAGATAATTTGATAATAGGTACAAATACAACAGTCCCACGTTTGACCGCTATCTCGCCTGTTATCAAAAGATGATACGATCTTGGATGCAGCACGCTTGTCTAGAAGAAACCGATTCATAAAACTAGTTGTTGTAGTGCGTTCTACCTGTCATGACCTACGGAGCCGAAACGTGGACACTCACAGCGGAAATGGTCCATCAGTTCAAAGTCGCTCAGCGAGCTATGGAAAGAGCTATGCTTGGCATTTCTCTGAGGGATCGTATCAGAAACGAAGTAATTCGCCAGAGAACTAAAGTCATTGACATAGCTCAGCGTATTAGCAAGCTGAAGTAGCAAACGGCTGGACATAAATGTCGCAGAACTGATAACCGCTGGGGTAGACGTGTTCTGGAGTGGAGACCGCGTATTGGCAAACGTGGCGTAGGACGCCCTGAGACTCGATATACGTAGGACAGCTGACGCTGGATGGAAGCGAGGAGCCGAAGATCGGGCTGAGTGGCGTGTCTTGGGAGATGCCTATTAAAAGCGACACGGGTTAAGGTCAACTGTATATACATTCATTGTTAGATGCAAGACACTGTTTATATAGACAGACACACATTTGGACACAATATTACACCTATATATAATTCACACTTAATAACACCAGACAGCCAAGCTTAGGCAAGTGTGTTCTCGAAGACGACCAGGAGCCAAGTGACTGCAAGCAGTCGGACCATCACGAACGAAGAGAAGTGAAAGCGCCTCGATTTCCGTTACGGTGATAGCCATCAACAGCTGGCACGTAGTTTCCGGTATAGACTTTGATTGTTTTGACAACACTATGTCCAGCAGTGGACTTCGATAGGCAGATGATGATGATATAACAGTGGCTCCCTTATTAAACTTAAACTACGAGCATATCGTAAAGTCTCAAGGCTCCAAGCGAAGCGTGACAGCCGTGGGAAAGGACGACGCTGTGGGAAACTCGAGTTATAGACAACGATGCAGCCGTGTTGTGCAGTAGTGCCTACTCAATGATACGGATGCGGTAAGTTGCATTTTAAAAATGATAACAAAATTCGACTCGATTAACGATATCTGATCTTGTAGCGATGATACTCAGTGGTTGGCTCGGTCCGATCATACGCCGAAGGGCGAGGGTTCAAAGAAAGAAAAAGATTTTAATATAAGATAAGATAAAGAAACAAAAAACAAACAGAGACAAAATAAGGGCTCAACTCAGCATAATACTGGTCGTACTAAGTATGACCAGCGCTGGTCTTCCAGTGAGCGAAATCTGAACAATGAGCTTGAATTGAAGGAAAAGTATTTCAGCAGACTCACTTGAAAGCTAGTTGAATTTTGGACTAGACGTGCTTAGCATCTTCTAACACACTGTCACTTAAAATTAAGTGAGCTGCGGCCAAACACCTAGTTTGTCAACCATAAAAAAAGCCAAAAGCTAGTCTACCTATAGATATCTATCTACAGCTACTATATTAAAGAGGAAAGATTTGATTGTTTGTATTGAATAGGCTCCGAAATTACTAGACCGATTTCAAAAATTCTTTCGCCGTTGGGAAGATACACTATCCTCGGGCAACATAGGCTACTTATTATCCCTGTATCCCCCCGGGAACGGGAACTACGCGGGTGAAACCGCAAGGCGTCCTCAAGTATTAAATAAATAAGCTAGATTCTAAAAATTTTTGACTTCGTTATATTGTCTTAAATCATTTAAAATTCTAATCGAAACATCTGCCAACTTGGCCTAGGGATAGCTTAGATGTGACCATGGAATGATAGCTTAGATGTGACCATGGAATACTCGCTTACAATCAGGCGTGTGTCTCGCTCACGCTTCGCAGCACACAAAGCGCAGTTTACGGACCAACAATTTCTGCTTGGTTCCCACGAAACCTGTCCTCGTATGAAGCGTTCCGCTTGCACCCGCCTTGGATCAGTTTTGTACTGCACTGCTGATGTCAGTTTCTCATTTATTTTATGTTCTATTTTCTTATTGTTTTATATTTATTTACATATATTATGTATATTATCCTTCTATTTTACTAATCCCACTAATGTTATAAATGTGAAAGTTGGGATGGATGTTTGTTACTCTTTCACGCAAACACTACATAACGGATTTGAATGAAATTTTGTATGGAGGTAGCTAAGACCCTGGATTAACGCATAGGCTACTTTTTATCTCGAAAACATGTAGCGAGTAACACCGCGGGGCGCATTGCCACCGAAAGGGTGCTGTAACTTAAAAAGGTCGTAAATGGTGCTTAAACTTTCTACAGTGCATGCATTTCAAGTCAAATTTTCGAGAACTCTTCTGATGTTGCTGTTGTATTTCAAGCTTACCATCAGCTGGTCAACCTTGTTTATCTCTGTCCTATACAAACCTAATGCTTTTAAATCCATCAGCTAGAGTTTTGTCGGGAACGCGGAAAGAGTCGTGTCGCCCCGTTGTATTTTTTTCTAAAACTAGTGTTGAATTACAAGCGCGAGTGTGGGAAAATGATATAATGTGGTGAAACATGACTTTTTGTGTTGCTTCCAAAACTCCATCGAAGCTTTATAGTAGAGTCACCAGAACTTTACTAAAGCACGACTGGACTTGACTGACACGGGCTGTACTTGATCAAGACTGGACTTTGACTATAACTTTAGGTACGAGGACACTTTTAACTTTTGAAACTTGAAAATATATGAATACTTGACACTGCCAAATGCTAAAAACGCAACGCCAAAACCAAAGAAAAAAATGTGTAAGCTTTCTGTGTTTGGCTACTTTATTTCTTTCCCACCTTTGTAATTTTAAAGTGATTCAAATAAAACCTTTTTTTAAACAAAGGTAAGTTTTTTAAGGTGAGTGTTTGGACCTCCTAGCCTTGATCGAGGCGGATTCACGCGTCAGTGCGCACTCCTTACTGCCTTCTATACCTCACGATACGATTGTCACACGATGCGACACGATATCGTACTGCAGTATAGTGCGATCGGAAGAGACGCTGTTTCTTTAAAAACTGTTAATATTATCATCTATCATGTCAAAAAAAATATTTCATTCTTTCTTTCGAAAATTATAATGTTAACATTTGCTTTATTTACATAGACATGAAGGGCCGCTAACGTTATTTTAATCTACACCTACACTAATATTATAAAGTGGAAAGATTTGTAATTATGTATGTTTTTAACGAATAAACTCAAAAACGACTGGACTCATTGCAAAAAATATTTCACCATTAAAATGCTACATTATCCTTGAGTAACATAGGCTATATGTATTACTAGAATTTAATTAAAAAATAAATTAACATCCGTGCGAAGCCGGAACGGGCCGCCAGTCTATACTATTATCAAGAGGAAAAATTTGATTCTTTGTTTGTAATAAATAGGCTCCGAAACTACTAGACCGATTTCAACAACTCTTTCGCCGTTGGGAAGCTACACTATTCCCGGGTGACATGGGTTTTTTATTCCTGTATTCCAATGGGAACGAGAACTACGCGGGTGAAACCGCGAAGCGTCCGCTAGTAAAATAATAAATAGACTTGCGTTTGATCGTCGTCTCGCCTGTAAACGAAGATATGATCTACGATGGAACATGCTTGCCTAAATAAAGATGCTGCCTTGAAGATTGCATATATCGGAGAACACACACTTGGGCAGCTTATTCCATTGTTCAGCGGGTCGTATGATGAAAATGGTATAACATTAAAAACATTTAGCCGACCTCTGAAATGCATTTAAGCAATTAATCTCAAAAATTACACAATCGAAAAAGTCAACTGTTTCCGAGTTCAAGATTGTTATTGTTGTAATGATAATCTTTTTACAAAAAAGTAATGAGATTAAAGAAGCGCTCTCCTGATGGTAAGAGATAACGCATGTCCGCATTGTAAAATTAAGTACCCAAAACATTGGCATGCAACGCGTTTGTGCGCAATATGTCTTATCAAGAGAACCTATTTTCTCAAAGATAAGATACATAAAGACGTATATGACACACCTTGACCTTGTAATAGAAACGGTTGAATTATGAAATTAGCGATTAAAGATAATGACACAAAAATAAAGAAGTGTGTATCATTATTAAATTCCCATTGTGCTGTATACCTAACTATAGTATCTTATAGTAGTCCGAGGCATAAACTTTAAGTGTGCTAAATTTCATCCAAATCCGTTCAGTAGTTTTTGCGTGAAAGCGAAACATCTATCCATCTGCCCTCACAAAAATTCAAATTTATAATGTTAGTAGGATAGAAAAAAAAAGGTTGAAAAAAATTTGAAGTAGATATTTTTATTATGTAAAAAACAGAAACCCCAAACATTAAAAAATAATATTGATATTTATCGCAATAATTTATCGCTAATCAATCGAAAACTTATCGATCAATATGACCGATTGAGATTACGATAAAATTATCAGAAAACTTGTGTAAATGCATTATTGAAATGTAGTTAGTCGTAATTGATCGAGTGCAGTAAGGGTCCACGAAAAAAACAAGATTTACGTTATTTTGTAAAAGTAATGAAGCAAGTAAGAGATAGGTCATGCTCATGACCATTACAACGGTACCCAAAACTCTGAATAACAAAACCAAGTCAAGGTTCCGCTGTTTTGGCGCTCATTAAATATTTTTTTTAAATATCGTAGGACTATACATACAGCGCCATCTGGCCCCAAACTAAGCAGAGCTTGTGTGATGGAAGTCAGATAACTGATAGAATACATAAATACTTTTTTTTTGTAAATACATACTTATAATACATACAGAACACCCAGACACAGAACAAACATTTGTTTATTCACAAAATGTTTGCCCAATGAACCAAAAGGGCTGTCAAAGCTTTAATCAAAATAAGCTATTGATCTATAACTATAAAAAGTACTAGCTGCGCTCAACGGTTTACCTGGTTTATTCGGCGTAGTAAAAAAAATCTATACTAATATAAAGAGGAAAGATTTGATTGTTTGTTTGTAATGAATAGTACTGGACCGATCTTAATGATTCTTTCATTATTAGAATGCTACATTATCCGTGATTGACATAGGCTATATTTTATTTAAAAAACAATGAGAGATCCGTATGGGAAATTGAATAATGTAAGCCAAGTTGTGAAATTTAAAAAAAATCCTTACTTATTGCGCAGCGAAAACTATTGACAATAGAATAAAGTGATGTTTTATAGATCAAATTGACAGCTAGAAGTGAGTCCGCGATATCATATGTCTAACTATTACAGATGTCATCTACATCGTATAAAGAGGAAAGATTACATTTTTTGTTTATTTGTATTGAATAAGTTCCGAAACTACTGGTTCGATAAATTTATATTGTTAATCGAGTTTTGTTTTCCCATGCGAAGCCGGGACGAGCTGCTAGTAATCAAATAAAATATCTAGGATCGTCGAATGGCGGGTGGCAAGTAAAGTCGTACGTTGTAAAGAGTCTTCAAGGCGCGCGACATCGACTCCGACGGATTCACGGTCGGACGCGTCGAGACGACGTCCTGTGTTCGGGCAACGGTTTCTTGACACGTGGATGGGTGACCGGGAAAAGTATTATTTAGTCACAAGGACTGAAAAACTAGACTAGGGGTAAGGGTGCTGGGGTAGACGTGTTCTAGAGTGGAGACCGCGTATTGGCAAGCGTAGCATAGGACGCCCTGAGACTCGATGGAGTGACGATATACATAGGACAGCTGGCAGTGGATGGAAGCGAAAAGCCGAAGATCGGGCTGAGTGGCGTGTCTTGGGAGAGTCCTATGTCCAGCAGTGGACTAGTATAGGCTGATAATGATGATGATGATGAGGACTGAAAAACATGTGAGAATGGTTCCGTTTGTTTATCGTCTTTTAATGTAGTTTTGACGTCAGTACAGAATTCTCAACACCAAATTACCACTGTTTAATACAATCCGGAGTTATTCAAGAAGTACGTGAGGTATTTTCTAGGCAGGCGTGCTCCATCTTCGGCCACGTCGTTACTTTCCACTAGGTGAGATCGTGGCCAAACGTATGCCTAGTCCGATATAAAATTTTGTTTTATTTTTAAACCAAAATACCTAACTGAAATAATATGTCATCCGAGTTAAAGAAATCGCGTATTTTATTTTTGTGTGTCCTTACTGCCACTGGAATAGTCCTTATGAACTACCGGAGCTCAGTAATAGGTCAATGTGACCTAGCCGTATTTCGATTGAGTGGAACGAAGTCGATTTTGTAAAGTGGCGGCCTTATCGCTAACAGCGATATCTTCCAGGCAACCAAGAAAAGAAAATACGATAGATAACATAAGAAACAGACGGGAGATGCAACACTAATCAGAAAAATAAATAAAACATAATAATAGCGATGATAGCTCAGTGGTTAGCGCGGTAGATTCGCATGCCGAAGGGCGTGGGTTCAAACCCCGACAATGAGCTTGAGCTGCCGGTGAAGAAAAACATCGTGAGGGAACCATAGCATGGTGGTAGGGTACTTTCTAGTACTCGGCTGGCTAGCTACCACCCAAGTTGAAAACCTGCCGCCAAGCATCTAACGGTGTGTTCCGGCAGCCTCACTTGAGAGCCAGTTCCATTCCAGGCTAGGTGTGCTTTACCATCTCTGACCACATCTTCACTTAACATCAGGTGAGCTATGGTCAAACACCTAGCCTGTCAATCATTAAAAAAAAAAATAAAAAAAATATAGTAATTATATAAAAATAATAAAATCATAATAATGTATTGTAATGTAAATAACGTAATTATGATTGTATGTAATGTATTGTTTTGTATTATGTATTATATATCGTCTTAAAAAAAACCACTAGTTTTGAAAAGTAATTTCAAACTTAAAGAAAAAGTAATTTCGTCAAAGCCTCATCTAAAATTAGTTTTACGAGTATTGATTCAATTATTTCACTTAAAAGCGATTATGCGTTTGACCTCCAACTGCGCCGGTCGAGCCCCACCCTGCCCGGACGTCAGACACGCAGTCAAATGCGCACCAGCGCGTGCTTCCTGCCGCCCTCACACACTCCACGCGGGTCTATATCTTGGGGTGCATTACATTATCACTATAATGTAGTCACAAATACGTCACAAAATTAATGTTATTTAATTTGTGACGTCATATTACGATGAGCGCTTCATTTGTCAAAATAGATGACTGCTGAATTTTTTCTTTTTCTCTCGCATTTTGAGCATTTGCCAGTGTCAAATGTTTGTAATTTGCAAGTTTTATAAGTTAAATAAGTTGCCTTGTACCTATAGTTATAGTCGAAGTCCAGTCTTGGTCAAGTCCAGTCATGCTTTAGTAAAGTATTGGCGACTTTACTATAAGCTTCGATGGAGTTTTGAAAGCAACATGTTTCGCCACATTATATCATTTTCCCACACTTGCGCTCATAATTCGACACTTTATGAACAAAACACCACCATTTTTGTGCATAAACACTCGAACAAACACTAGTTCTGGAAATTTCAAGCAATTTTTAGGCAATTCTATTGTCTCAAAGTACCTAATGAGCGCCAAAGCAGCGATGCCCCGGACTTTGTTTTGTTACTCAAAGTTATGTGTACTGCTGCAATGGCCATGGACATATTGGGCATGTCATATGTAGTTAGCGTAGTTCCCGTTTCCGTAGGAATACAGCAATGAAAAGTAGCCTATGTCACCCGGGGATAGTGTAGCTTTCTAACGGTGAAAGAATTTTTGAAGTCGTTCTAGTAGTTTTTAAGTTTATTCGTAAAATACAAATCCTTCCTCTTTATTGTAATACTAGCTGCACCTCGTGGTGTTACCTGGTTCATATTTTCGGTATAAAAAGTAGCCTATGTGTTAATCCAGGGTCTCAGCTACCTCCATATCAAATTTCATCCAAATCTGAACATAATTTTTGCGTAAAAGAGTAACACACATCCATCCAAACTTTCACATTTATAATATTAGTGAGATTAGTCCATACTGACGTTACATTGAATGTAAAATAAGTTGTATTCAATTCGTGAGAGCAAAGTTGTCGTTTCCGATTCGAACTGAGTTACAAGTTGTTTCGATTTGTTTGCGTGATTTATTATTCTGTGTTAAGAATAGCTTTTTGGAAAAAAAATACTTAAAATACTTGCTTCGTTATCTTGTAAACTCGAATTGTTTTTTTTTAATAATGTCACGGGTTCTACAATGTCACATAATTATATATACAGCATGACTGGTGAGACACCTACAATACTTGAGGACGTGATATTTGGCGATAATAAATTGGCAGCCATTTTGGAGAATGGTAGAATGTCTGCTTGAAGAGCTAAAGGGCGTGGATTCAATTCCCACCCAGGACAAACTTTGTGGCACAAATAAATGTTTGTTCTGTGTCTGGGTGTACTACTGTATGTATTATAAGTATGTATTTACAAAAAAAAAAGTGTTTATGTATTCTATCAGTTATCTGACTTCCATCACACAAGCTCTGCTTAGTTTGGGGCCAGACGGCGCTGTGTGTTTGTGATTGTTATTTTATAATATAGATATTTACATAATTATAACTAATTATATAAATAAAATAAAATAAGTTTGTATTACAACGTAATACCTAATAAAAAAAACCGGCCAAGTGCTAGTCGGACTCGCGCACGAAGGGGAACTCTTACCATTATCTATAAAAAATCATGTTTCTTGTATGGGAGCCCCCCTTAAATATTTATTTTATTTTTAGTATTTGTTGTTATAGCGGCAATAGAAATACATCATCTGTGAAAATTTCAACTGTCTAGCTATCACCGTTCTTGAGATACAGCCTGGTGAAAGACGGACGGACGGACGGACAGCGAAGTCTCAGTAATAGGGTCCCGTTTTTACCCTTTGGGTACGGAACCCTAAAAAGCGGAAATAAACTATTTAGTATATATTTATATACCTTGTATATTCTAGTAAGGAGTATTTCTTGGCAAAATTAATATAAGAAAAAATAAACGAAACGTAAGAAAGTGTCAGTGTTAGATTCCTTCGTAATAACAAAAATGTTCTTGAAAACACAGGAGATACAGAGCAACCAGGTTAAGCTGATTACGGCACGTTCAACGTCCTCAAGCCTGCATGCCACACACTCGACCGTACAAGCAGTATGTACGTTTTTTAAGATGTACGAGACCGCGTTTGATCAGCAGCTCACATGATGGCAAGCGATGATTAAATAAAAAAAAAAATGTATTTATTGAGATAAAAAAACGGCCAAACTATTTTACATAAAAAATATAATTGAAATTAATTTAAAAGTAATAATATTTAGTATAAAATAATTTAATTTTTAATGATTGTTCTGATGTAGGTACATATAGTATCCAAATAAATAACAAATTTCGATTACCTACATAAAAATTAAAAAAGAATTAATGCAATTGCAAAATTAAAATAATAAAAAATATCATGAAATCATATAAAAATAAAATAATAATACCTACAGAGCTAAAATACTACTAAAATATCATAAAAAAAACGAAATGTCCAAATTGTCGAATTGAAGATAAATCATGCAGACTAAAAAATGAATATAAAACTATCGTTTTGTACGTACCCAAGGAATTTCCACCCCCGATAGTTGGCCATCTTTCTACTAAGCTTATAGTAAAAAGGAAATTAAAGTACAAGGTCGTACAACTCAGTAGCACATTCTCTGTGACTGATATAGTTGCTAGGTGGTTGTGCCAAGGATGCCAAGGATGGCAGGCGAGAGCCTCTTAAGATGTTAGTCGAGACTCTAAGGCCGTTCACCGTGATGACTATCGGGACAGTGACCGTCGAGTCAATATCCGACATTGAGCTAGTCAACGTACTTAAACTAAACTTATCCTTTACGAGATTCTCTTATCTTATAAATTGTGTAGTGTTCTCTAAATTAGCGGTTGGCAACCTTTTGGCGGGCACAATGAGGCAAAACAAAGAAAAAGCGGATCTCACTTGTTAACCCTAGAAATTTAATGTATGTAAAATTGGTCATATCCCATAGAATAGATAGAAAAATAAAAAGCTATTAAAATATAGACAATTTAATTCTTACATTTAAAATTATAATATTTTCTATGTATTATATATATAAACAATTACGGGCCGCAAGTAGGACATGGAAGTAAAAAACTGGAGTAAGGCCCATACTGTGAATATGACGCCCGATCTGTATCGTATTTAAATATTTCCACGCATGAATACCAACCAACATCTGGGACGGAATGTGCGAATCGATTCTGGAACGATTGCTACCTACTGTTACACAGTTTAATACTTTCTAGTACAAACTCATATATGAATAAAACAACATTATGCACAGCGCCATCTAGTCGCAAACTAAGCAAACTTCGTACTACTAGGTCGTATAGTTCGTATCACATTTTGCGGGAATCGTATTCCACAAATTTCCTCATTGCCGGCTTCTCTGTTCCCCATAAATTACAATTTGGACGTTTTTAAGGCTAGAGTGAATAGATTTCTTCTCGATCAGCGTGCTCCATCCTCGGCCACATCGTCGCTTTTCATTAGGCGAGTTGATGGTAGATCTATTTAAAGTAAAAAAATACCTTGTTATACATAATATATTATCGTATTTCACAATCTTAGCATAACAAGAAAACAAATTATAGTTTCGGTACACCGAAAAATGACCGAAACTATAGTCGGTATAGTATAGTATAGTAGTACCCAATATAATTAAACGTCAGTAATGCCGTATAAGAGTTTTGGCGGAAACGCGGGAAGAGTCGTGTCGCTCCGTTGTATTTTTTTCCAAAACTAGTGTTTTGTCGAGTGTTTATGCATAAAAATGGTGGTGTTTTATTCATAAAGTGCCGAATTACAAGCGCGAGTGTGGGAAAATGATATAATGTGGTGAAACATGACTTTTCGTGTTGCTTCCAAATCTCCATCGAAGCTTTATAGTAAAGTCGCCACTACTTTACTAAAGCATGACTGGACTTGACTGACACAGACTGGACTTGACTAAGACTGGATTTTGACTATAACTAGCTACGAGGACACTTATTTATCTTTTGAAACTTGAAAATATATAAATACTTGACACTGGCAAATGCTAAAACGCGACGCCAAAACTAAAGAAAAAAAAATGCCGTATAAGTTGCAGCTAGCGAAATGACTGGGCTGTTGAGACTAACCATCGAGTCAATAGAGACAAGTCTCAAAGTAATGAGCACCAAAACAGCGATGCCCTGGACTTTGTTTTGTTACTCAAAGTTTTGTGTATCGCTGCAATGGTCATGGACAGGCGTTACCATCAGGAGAGTGTCTCGTTCGTCTCATTACTTTTTAATTAAAAAAAAAGTTAAATAAGTTGCTTTGTAGCTATAGTTATAGTCGAAGTCCAGTCTTGGTCAAGTCCAGTCCGTGTCAGTCAAGTCCAGTCATGCCTTAGTAAAGTAGTAGTGACTTTACTATAAGTTTCGACGGAGTTTTGGAAGCAACACGAAAATACGAAAAATAATGAGACGATAATTATTTTTTACATTTAAAAAAAGTAAAACAATAAAGATAAAAATTGTGACGTGGCTTAAAGAAGTACCAACTTAGTCGGATGTTAGGTACTGCAAGTTAATTTCCACAGAGTTAACTTACTGGCGGTTATTTCCACTGTGTGAAGTAATTGTGAGATTGGATTGCCACAATCGTGTATTGTATTAAACGAGCTATTCTCGTCTGTTTGAAGTTGACTTACTGTGTTTATTGTCTGTTGTGGTGCGGTGTAACTGTTCACGTTTCTACTCGAATGTACATTTGTATATAAGTAAGATTAGAGTATATTTGAAGGCTGTAATTGGCATATTTATATATTTATGAAGTAGAAAGATTTGTTTGTTTGTATTGAATAGGCTCCGAAACTACTGGACGGATTTTAAAAATTCCTTCACCTCTGGGAAGCTACACTATCCCCGGGTGACATAGGCTACTTTTTATTCCTGTATTCCCACGGGAACGGTAACTTAAAAGAGCATCACGCCGAAATTACTAAAAGGATTTAAATGAATTTGGGAACGATTTTAGTACATACTATCAGGTCATAGTATGTACTAATTTCATTTTTTAAAAACATTTTCATCCGATATTTGGCATAGTTCCCGTGGGAGGGGGGGGGGGGGAAATAGTCAAAATGTTTACATGGCAATAATTCTTTGACAAGTAGTCTAATTTCAATTTTTTGCTGTTAGAAAGGCTGTACTCAATAATTTTTTTTTTCGGATAATGTATTAAATTTTCAATGGTACTCTAGATATGATCAGCATCAACATCTGTTATAGACGTCCATAATAACTTGAACCCCAGAATGTAGAGGAAACTAAGAGTGCACGTTTCATTATAAACTGCAGTTACTAATATACGTTATATATCTATACATATGTTTGGGAACTTTATTTTTCTAACAAAACGCAAAAACTATCCTTCAGTCCGAATTATCTAGGGCACAATGTATTTGGTACTTTATATCTCTGACAATACGTCTGGAGTTTTGGCGGGAACTCAGAAAGAGTCGTGTCGCCCCGTTGTATTTTTTCCAAAACTAGTGTTTTTTTAGAGTTTTGTGCATAAAAATGTTAGTGTTTTATTCATAAAGTGCCGAATTACAAGCGTGACCTTTGCAGCGATACACAGAACTTTGAGTAACAATACAAAGCCCAGGGCATCACTGCGTTGGCACTCATTACTTTGAGACTTTCGATAGTTAGTCTCAACTGCCCAGTCATTTCGCTAATTTATAATTTCGCAACTTAAAAAACTTCAAAATATCAAAACACTTTTTTTTTTTTTTTAATGGTTGACAGGCCAGGTGTTTGACCACAGCTCACCTGATGTTAAGTGAAGGTGTGGTCGAAGATGGTAAAGCACACATAGCCTGGAATGGAACTGGCTCTCAAGTGAGGCTGCCGGAACACACCGTTACATGCTTGGCGGCAGATTTTCAACTTGAGGGTGCTAGCTAGCCAGCCGAGTACTAGGAAGTACCCTACCACCATGCTATGGTTTCCTCACGATGTTTTCCTTCACCGGCAGCTCAAGCTCATTGTTGGGGTTTGAACCCACGTCCTTCGGCATGCGAACCTACCGCGCTAACCACAGAGCTATCATTGCTACAACACTTGACACTGGCAAATGCTCAAAATGCGACGCCAAAATAAAAAAAAAAGACAACTCGTGTAAGATCTCAGTGTTGCCAGTTTATTATAATCTAAAATACCTCAGATAATAAATAAATCAATAAACAATAAAATCCAAACTCAGGAAACACAACCTCCAATTAAGGTGACAATTCGAAATTCAAAATAAAAAAATGGCGTCGCGTTCAACCCGTAAATATGTACGTGGGGTCTGGAGGGCCCTCTTGCTATTCAGTGGGGCTTCGTCCCGAGTGGTCTCTCATACCCCCTCTCTATTATAAACCAAGTGGGTTTTACAAATTCGAGACTCAAGAAAAATATGAAAAAATGTTCTTCCGTTTTTAGCTCCATTTTCCAACTTTTGTTGGCGTTTAATTACGAATTAATCTCAGAGCTTACCAACGCACTTTTATAGTTTGTGAAAATGTGGAAAGTGGAAGTGTTAACACTGAGTATTTTCAGTGTATTGTAGGGTAAAGCTTGATTTGTAGCGTAGCGGAAAGTAATAGATATTTCTCTCTGTGTGTTTCATATGTATTATTAAAGTAAGTACGTAGCGATGATAGCTCAGTGGTTAGCGCGGTAGGTTCGCATACCGAAGGGCGTGGGTTCAAACTCCAACAATGAGCTTGAGCAGCCGGTGAAGGAAAACATCGTGAGGAATCCATAGCATGGTGGTAGCGTACTCTCTAGTACTCGGCTGGCTAGCTACCACAATAGAGTTGAAAATCTGTCGCCAAGCATCTAACGGTGTGTTCCGGCAGCCTCACTTGAAAGTCAGTTCCATTCCAGACTAGGTGTGCTTTACCATCTTCGACCACACCTTCACGTAACATCAGGTGAGCAGTGGTCAAACACCTGGCCTGTCAACCATAATAAAAAAAAACTATTTGTAAATATTAGTTACAATATTTTTTTTCGTATATTTAATTATATCTATCTGTATTTATTAAACATACTATTTACAAAATTAATACAAAAAACTTAATCTAAAAATATGCGAAATTATTTAAATATACGACATGAATGTCTGTCTCGCTTGGCAGTAAAATAGAGAGTGCATTTTTATACAAGTGTAGATTATAAGAAGCCATTAACAGTGTACTCAAAAATACCTGAACATGATGGTTTGTAAACCTGAGCGCAAATAGCGGAGACTCAAATCGCCTCCACTCAACTAGCTGTACAATGGGCCCGATCCCCTCCTCCCCCACATTATTCGAGCCGTAAGTGGCGAAGCTGAATGGCTTAGTTTCCAACCCAAGGCTTTTCAGCAAAAATGAGCCAGTTTTTAAATAAAGCCTGGGGGAAATGAGACGTGATAAGGTCGGATAAGGTTCTGTAGAATAATTAAATTATTGTACGTTGCTGAAAAGTGTTACCATACAATAATTTATTAGGTTCAAAGAATTTTAGTACTAACAAAGACTACTTATGTTCCAACTAAAAAATAATAAATAATATAAAATTAAATTAATTAAAATTACAATTATTTTTTAAACTTTTAATTCATTGTCCGATAAAAGCTTGTTAACAAAAAAAAATACTTTTAATTTATTTGTCAAGGTTTCAATAATTATATGCAGTTTTTTTTATGGTCGGCACGCTAGGTATTTTATGACAGCTCACCTGATGTTAAGTGAAGGTGTGATCGAAGATGGTAAAGCACACCTAGCCTGGAATGGTACTGGCTCTCAAGTAAGGCTGCCGGAACACACCGGTCATAGATGCTTAGCGGCAGATTTTCAACTTGAGGGTGGTAGCTTGTCAGCCGATTACTAGAAAGTACTCTACCACCATGCTATGGTTTCCTCACGATGTTTTCTTTCACCGGCAGCTCATTGCTGGGGTTTGAACCCACGCCCTTCGGCATGCGAACCTACCGCGCTAACCACTGAGCTACCATCGCTACAAGTTACTTAGGTCATTTGCGTCCAATTAGCAATTCACAGCTTGTACCTGCAATCGATGGAACCCTAAAATTCCACTCATAGTTCCTGTAATTTTTAATTACGGCTAAAAAACTCACTTGGCCGTGAAGTGAAATTCGAGGGGCTCCAAAATTAACGCAATTCTGGGATGAGAAATCGGAACGAAGCCTTACAACAGTCCATAGCGTTGTAGCAAAATTTAGGCAAGTATTTGAATAGGAACTACATTATAGGGCTATCAAATGTTTCGAAGCAATGAGAGCTAAACCAGCGATGCCTTGGACTGTGTTTTGTTACTCAAAGTACTGGGTATCGCTACAATAGTCTATGATCCATCCGCATATTTCAATTCATGTTCATTTCCGCTAGGATAGGCTTTATCTCTTACCATTTTGAGAGCGTTTTATTTGTCTCGTTACTTTTACATGAAAAGAGCTTGGACCCAAAAGAGCCTAAATCACTTTAGCCTAAATAACTTTTTGATTTTTTTACATTACTTGTTTATAGAAAAACAAATAATATAAAAAATAACGCCGGTGCAGGGCTCCAGTTACCATTGGTCTGGGCTGCAGAATGAGAAAACTTCTAACAATGCATGCCGGGCCTTTTGGACCTAACTCTTGATCTAATCGCCTAGCGAGTGCCTCTTAAGATGTTCGTCAAGGCTCTTAGTTATAAAACCGTTCACTGTGACGATTATCGGTACTGTGATCGTTGAGTCAACATTCCACTTGACGGTTATCTTATGAGTTAAGTTGATGTACTAGCTGAGCTTGTCTTTCTCGTCCTTTGGGATGACGATGTTGACCATTAACTTATTGATGACAACAACTTGATCAATGAACAATAAAAGTAGTTTTTGAAAATGTAGTTAGTAAAATAATTCAGTAACTCTACACCCACATATTTGTTCATCCGCTCAACCGCCGCCCAGCAGCATAGAACAGATCCAGCCTCATCAATCACACACGAACACTAAACGGCAAGAAAATATATTTCCCTAGATATATGTTTCTCTAGATCTTCGAAAATGGAAGATTGATTGTTAGAATATAATGGAAAAGATAGATTTATGCGGGCCCGTACTGGAAGCGCCATATATCTTTGGTAATCGACTATAATTCTTCGGACCGTGATATCTTGAAATATGGAATTTTATTGGGACGACATTCATCTTAAATTCCAAATTATAGGCTTGCCAATTTTCGATCTAAACTTGAGCAGAAATAATTGGAATGTCTTTTTTGCAGGAACTTACTTCCTTATGTACATTTATTACAGAATTCCCACTAATATTATAAGTGTGAAAGTTTGGATGGATAGTGGGTGGAAGAATGGATGGATGTTTGTTACTATTTCATGCATAAACTACTGAACGGGTTTAGATGAAATTTGGTATGGAGGTAGTTAAGACCCTGGATATAGGTTTTTATCCCGAAAACATGTAGTGGGTAACACCGCGGGTTGTTTATTATAAGTACGTATTTTCGTTTAAAAAAAGTAGATAGATAGATAAAACTGTTTATTGTGCTCACCGTAAACAGAAAAAATACAGAGAACAAAAGAACCAAAATAAAATAAGAAAATTAGGAAAAAGTGGGATTAGGTATAATATAGTAAATATTCTATCAGTTATCTGGTTCCCATAATACTAGTTTAGCGCTATGTGAAATTCATAACAACAAAAGTGTTTTTGTTTTTACTCTATTTTTAGAAGAAAAGTTTTTTGATAATCGACTCACAGCTTGTTGCAATAAGATATATGTTGCCATAAATTAAGACTTCTCCGAGAATCTTGTGTAGCTTATTGAGTGAGGCCAGTTATGAATTCACGTCTCTCCTAAAACAAAACGCACAATATCGGGGTCTAGCAGACCCGCAGTAATGAGTCTATCGAGTATTTATAGCGCCGTTGGACGCACTGGTCATTCAGACCGGGGAAGATGAACACGGCGCATTGCTTTCTAGATTAGCCATGACAAAAAACATAAAAATTACCAAATTGAACTCTATTTGCTTTGTGCAGCAAACTTATTAAGATGCAGTAGGTTTATCGTCATCATTTCAGCCGTAGGACGTCCACTGCTGGACATAGGCCTCCCCCATTGACTTCCACAAAGCCCGGTTGGAAGCGGCTTGCATTCAGCGCGTTCCTGCGGTCTTTACTAGGTCGTCTGTCCACCTTGTGGGTGGACGTCCTACGCTGCGCTTGCCGGTCCGTGGTCTCCACTCCAGAACTTTGCAGCCCCATCGGCCATCAGTTCTGCGTGCTATGTGCCCTGCCCACTGCCACTTCAACTTGCTAATCCGTTGGGCTATGTCGATAACAGTAACAGTATGTAGTAGGTTAGGTAGGCAATCAAAAAACTGGATTTTTTGAGATCTAATGTAGCGTTGGCATAGTGATTTTTATACAAAATACCCGCTGCACCCCGCGGTGTTACCCGCTACATATTTTCGGGATAACAAGTAGTCTGTCTTAATCCAGGGTCTCAGCTACCTCCATACCAAATTTCATCCAAATCCGTTCTGTAGTTTTTGCGTGATTTATTGATAACTCTTTATTGTACAAATTAAAATAAAGAAAACAGAAGAAATAAACTTAAATATAGGTGTAACAACTGGCGACCTTATCGCTAAAAGCGATCTCTTCCAGGCAAGCTTAGGACGAATAGGATCAGAGGAAGAAAATACGGTGGGTGTCAATAACGAGAATATGCACATAGGAAAATACTGATTACATGTCAATGAACAAAAACAAAATGTCAAAGTACATAATAAGTCGATGTAAAAAAATGACAATATAATATTGTCAAATATAAAATATGTCAATATAAAAACATTGTTAATATAATTTAAAAAACCGTAAGGTGCTTAGCTGCAAATTGTCAACATGGGGGTGACGATTAAGTGACTAAGTGATTACACATTTTTGGCATTTGATTGACAAAATTGATTGACATTTTCATTTTCATTGTTTTGACATATGTTATGATTTTGATATTTTTAAATATGAATGGAAAAATGACCTGTAACTTTGGTGTTATTAATAAATGATTTGTATTTGTATTTGATTAGCGCGGTCGGTTCGCACGGGCGTGGGTTCTATGAGCTGGTGAAGAAACCAAAGCATGGTGGTAAGGTATTTTCTAGTACTAAGCAGGCTAGCTACCACCTTCAAGTTTAATATCTGTTGCCAAGCACCTAACGGTGCGATCTTCAATTGAGAGTTCCATTCTAGGCTAGATGTACCATCTTCTTGAGCTGTAATCAACCATGAAAAAATGTTATTTTTTAATGTAAAAGTTATGATACGAACCAGACGCTCTCCTGGTGGTAAGAAATAACGCCTGTCCATGACCATTGCAGTGATACACAGAACTTTGAGCAGCAAAACAAAGTCCAGAGCATCACTGCTTTGGTGCTCATTACTTTGAGGCTTTCGATGGTTAATCTCAACAGCCCTGTAATTTCGCTGCAGTCCCTTCAGACCGGAACACAGTAATGTCTACACACTATTGCTTAGCGGCAAATATCTGGTACTGCGGTGGTAACCTAGACGATAGAGATAGAGAGATCTACCACAAAGTATAGTGTATGAATAATTTCCAGTATTTTTTTTTGGCTTTTCCAGTATCTCCTGTGTTATGACAGCGTCTTGAATAGAGTGGTCGTTCAGGCCAGGGCTATGGCGGGTGGCGCAAATGGCCACATTTGTATTGTAGGGTTACATTGTGAATAGAGAAGTATTGCTTATATCGAGGTATAGAAAAATAAATAAAAACCTTTGAGAAGCCGACAGGAGTTCAGTTTACGTGTTATTGTGAATAAATGTTGCGATTAAAATGATTATCTATTTTTTATGGTTGACTGGCTAGGCGTTTGACCACAGCGCACCTGATGTCAAGTAACATAGCCTGGAAAAGAACTGGCTCTAAGCTAAGGAATGACTGGAATTAAGTTTATTTTTTCTGTATTGTATTATTTTTAGTGTATACAAAAAGAGTTTATCGATCAATCAATCACATTGACAGCCTCGTTGGCTCATTGGTTAGCATATCTGCCTTAAGTGCTAAAGGGCGTCGGTTCAATTCCCGCTCAGGACAAACATTTTATGTATCAACAAATGTTTGTTCTGTGTCTGGGTGTGCTGTATGTATTATAAGTATGGATTTACAAAAAAAAAAGTATGTATGTATTCTATCAGTTATCTGACTTCCATAGCACAAGCTCTGCTTAGTTTGGGGTCAGATGGCGCTGTGTGTAATGCCCTACGATATTTATTTATTATTATTATAACAAGTCAATCAATCTTTCAAGTAAGGCTGCTAGAACACACCGTTACATGCTTGGCGGCAGATTGTGAACTCTCGTGTGGTAGCTAGCCAGCCGAGTACTAGAAAGTACGCTACCACCATGCTGGGGTTTTCTCACGATGTTTACCTTCACCGGCTGCTCATGTTATTTTTATTTTTTTGTTAAATATGTTTACAATCGGCCTCAATACAACACACACAATTAAATCTCGCCGAGGTTTGTCTCAGTGTCTGGTCCTCTTTAGCTCTTATTAATTTTAACGTTAAAAAAGAGCAATGGACTTACGATAGGCCGATGATGATGATGATGACATCCTGTAGGTCTTTTATAGTTCTACAACGTTACATTTTTAAGGGGGAAGAAATATCTTATATGTTTAAAAAAATGAAATAATTTAGCTATTTTTCCTTGATTGAGGAACATACATCCAAACATACAAACTTTCACATCCCACTACTATTTTAAATGTGAAAGTTTGGATGGATGTTTGTTACTCTTACACGCAAAAACTACTGAACGGATTTAGATGAAATTAGCCTGTATTAGATCATAAGGCTACTTTTTATCCCGTTGTAGCGGGTAACACCGCGGGGCGCAGCTAGTATTTTTAATATTAGTAAAGAATAATTCAAATTTGTATTCAAGATAAATAAAATTATCCATGTTTATCGCGAGCCAATGCGCATGCAAAATACAATTTTCCCAAGTTTCTAGTCTAACTCTGAACAGTGCATACAAACTTATCTGTAAAAATGGTCGAATGGTGCAACTACAAATTTCCTTTCAACGTGTGTCAGCTTAGTTTAGAATATACGTTGGTGGCGCCATCATTTAACTTTGTAGCTGACTTGGCCGTGGCGTTCTTAACTTCAAGTTGTTTTGGATTCGCATTCGGTAAGAGGAAAGTTACTTCCATCGATTTTAAGTGTGAGAGAGTTACTTTTGTGTTCGTTGATAAAATTAAAGTACGAAAACGTAAAAATATTTAACTTTTTGTGGTGACAAAGAATGAGATGAACACGACGAACTCGAAATAACGCTTAAACATGACCATGAGAAACCTATTTTTAAACAGCTTGTCCGAAATAATTTAAATTAAAACCGGCCAAGCGCGAGTCGGACTCGCGCACGAAGGGTTCCATACCATAATAGATACTTTTTATCCCTGGATGACGTTCCATAATAAGAACCTATCCATACCAAATTTCAATTGGTTACGCGAACAACGAAACGCTCTCCTAATGGTGCGAGATAACGCCTGTCCATGACCATTGCAGCGATACACAGAACCTTGAGTACCAAATCAAATTCTAGGGCATCGCTGCTCTGGCGCTCATTACTTGATGGTTAGTCTCAGTTGGCCTATATGTATAGAATAGTTATTTATTATACTAGAGTGCAAAGTTGCTTTTTAACCGCGCGCTCAATTTTGATGAGCGAGCGAGCGAAGGATTCTAAAATTATCTTGTGAATGTATAAAAATTAGAATCCTGAGCGTTAGGGAGGGAATCGAAAGAGAAAGAAAGAAAGCAAATTAAAAAAAAACGTACACCAAGGAGGTGCCGAGTCTAAGTTTTTACAAATAAAAAAAAAGTTTTATGATAAATTCAGCATCATGAAGGTAGAAGTAAATAGGTTTAATGATGTTCTAAATTCAAATGTACTTTATCCTCTAGCGGATAAAAACGACTTTTACACTCAGATATCGAAGAGCAAAAATACTCTTTCCGAGACGGGGGGATGAAAAAGCTTTTTTGTCGCTGTTTGTAAAAAAAAACGATAATTCCGTACACCCAAAGCATACAACCCTGTGCAAGTATTCTATCAGTTGTCTGACTTATAAGTTTTGTTTATGGTTATTTATTTTGTTTTGAAAAGTATCTCTCGTCCAAATTATATTTTTCATTTGTAGCGATGATAGCTCAGTGGTTAGCGCGGTAGGTTCGCATGCCGAAGGGCGTGGGTTTAAACCCCAACAATGAGCTTGAGCTGCCGGTGAAGGAAAACATCGTGAGGAAACCATAGCATGGTGGTAGGGTACTTTCTAGTACTCGGCTGGCTAGCTACCACCCTCAAGTTGAAAATCTGCCGCCAAGCATCTAACGGTGTGTTCCGGCAGCCTCACTTGAGAGCCAGTTCCATTCCAGGCTAGGTGTGCTTTACCATCTTCGACCACACCTTCACTTAACATCAGGTGAGCTGTGGTCAAACAACTAGCCTGTCAACCATAAATAAAAAAAAAAAATATTTGTATGCATAGTTTTCCTTACTTTAAAGATCTCAAATACACAAGAAGCGTGGAAAGGGCGCTCAAAGTGCTCTTTGATAAAAGTACACTCGTCCATCTGTGTGAGTGTCCTTGTACGCGGAACGCACACATGCTCGCTGAAGCGCCGACCGAATGGGCTTGGCAGATGGAAATGTAAATGGAATTATTTTTATTTCCTCTCGCATTAATAAAACGAGTTCCAGGATGGAATGCCTTTCTAGAATTATCAATTTTGATGTCATCTATAAATAGACATTGATGTACATAAGTAAATGGCGTATGTTTGTTTTGTTTTCATGTTCTGTGGAAAGAAATATTTGGTTTTAAAACAGTTTCATGAAAAAGTGATAGGGGTTTCATACGAAAAAATTGCGGTGTTGGATTTACTTGGTGGTAGATTTCCTTAGCAGGAGGTCGTCTAGGTAGGTACCACCGCAGTACCAGATATTCTGCCGCCAAGCAGTAGTGTGTAAACATTAGATACTGTGTTCCGGTTTGAAGGGTACTGCAGCGAAAGTAATGAGCGCCATAGCAGCGATGCCCTGGACTTTGCTTTGTTACTCAAAGTTCTGTGTATCGCTACAATGGTCATGGACAGGCGTTATCTCTTACAAGATCCGTTATCAAGAGACCGTATAGTTTTGTTTTTCACATAAAAAAATAATAATAAGTACCTACATACATACCATCTGACCCCAAACTAAGCCAAGCTATACTATGGAAGTCAGATAACTGATACAATACTTCAATACATTTTTTTTGTATATACCTACTTATAATAAATACAGAAAACCCAGACACAGAACAAACTTTTTTTATACCATAAAAAGCTGGGTGGGAATCTCACCCACGCCCTTCAGCTCTCGGAGCAAACATACTACCAATGAACCAACAGGGCTGTCTATGTACATGAAATCATCGGCAGAAGCTAGTAAAGTTATAAAGTAGTATCGTTTGACTAACTATTCATAAAATCAACTTCTAAAAGTAATACGAACAAAATAACTTGGAACTTTGAAAACCCGGACAAAACTCTAGAAAAACTGGTAAACAATATCGAAAGAAAACAGTAACAGTAGTTTGTAGCGATGATAGCTCAGTGGTTAGCGCGGTAGGTTCGCATGCCGAAGGGCGTGGGTTCAAACCCCAACAATGAGCTTGAGCTATAAATGTGAAAGTTTGGATGGATGTTTGTTACTCTTTCACGCAAAAACTACTGAACGGATTTGAATGAAATTTGGTATAGAGGTAGCTGAGACCCTGGATAAACACATAGGCTACTTTTTATCCCGAAAACATGTAGCGGCTAACACCATGGGGCGCAGCTAGTTTATAATAACAAAATCCAATCTAAAAGTCCAGCAGCCCATGTGGTCAGAATGCTGGCCTCCTCTAATCGTTTGGCGAGGTCCCTCCGTACATAGTTCCGGAGCGGTCCCCACGGACCCCAAAGTTTCAACTCCAAACAACAAGTACATTATATCTGAGCAACTATATTTGTGCCGTTCCAGATTTTCAGGTCTAGACGCGGCAGCACCTGCCTGTACCAAAAGTTCCTTATAAGATAGGTTCAGAACTCATTCCACGTACAAAAAATCTTGCCGTTTTCTTTTCACAGCTCACCTGATGTTAAGTGAAGGTGTGGTCGAAGACGGTAAAGCACACCTAACCTGGAATGGAACTGGCTCTCAAGTGAGGCTGCCGGAACACACCGTTAGATGCTTGGCGGCAGATTTGCAACTCTCGTGTGGTAGCTAGCCAGCCGAGTACTAGAGAGTACGCTACCACCATGCCATGGTTTCCTCACGATGTTTTCCTTCAGCGGCAGCTCAAGCTCATTGTTGAGGTTTGAACCCACGCCCTTCGGCATGCGAACCTACCGCGCTAACCACTGAGCTATCATCGCTACAAAGTTGTTTATTAACCTTAAATAGGTTTGGCTTAAAAATAATTGTAATTCCTCAACAACTTTTGTGTCGTTTTGTTAGCCTTGTGTTTGTGTTCTATTGTTTTTGGATAAGTACTGTAGGTATCTGTTAACAGTTGATATTGTGAACTAAGCGAGCCGTTAGGATCCCAATGAATAAACTTAATTCACAGATGAATGAACGAAATACGTAGACATCCGTGTTTGTATTCAAATGCAAATGTTTGCACATTTAGTTGGTGAATTTCGACGCGTGCAAAATAGTAAAAACATTATTTTGCACGAATTTCCGTTCGCAATGCATTGCGATAACTGGAGAACGTTAATGACCTACTTTTTGACAAGCGCTCGTGATTTTTTAACCTGAAAAACTTGACGCCTTCATTTGTTTGCAACGAACCTATCGGGAAATACCCGATAATTTTGAAGCTCTTGTGGTATTATAAGTGAAAGTTTCACTGACCAATGGGACAGGTGTAGAAGAACTGACAGCTCCTCTGACGAATTTGACGACTTTTGACGATTATTGAGTTTATTGGGTTTTTTATTTTAATTAAGTATGTATGTTATATTGACTATTGGTCATTGTTTATCTGCATTGTTATTTCATTTATTATTAATATCATTTTTATTATTGTGTGAATACTTTTAAATTTTTGACATCTTTTTTTTTGTTATTTTTTATTTCCTTTTTATGTCATTTTTTATTTTTTGTAATTGTAACTAAACAATTGTGAGGTAATTGTTATTGGGTGTACCCGTTTTTTCCTCTAATAAATAAATAATAAATAAAATAAAAAATTGTTTACTGTTCTGAGTTTTAATTCGGTCATTTCTCTTTTCAGGTAAATGTTGCCGCGGTTAGATGGGTGTGCTTGAAAAGATGTGATTGATACTTAAGACGGTTCGAGACATACGTCGAGTTATGTGCTCCCCTCACTCTGCGAGCTTATAGTGTGGGTACCAACCAAATTTCAAAATTGTAGATGCCAACTCGGTTTTCTGAGAAATCTCCTTTCAAAGTTGGGAGTCTTCTTGTATACCGTAAGGTTTGGTCTATGAACGCAACGAGGTACATAATCAGTTTATTAACCGCCTTCAAAAAAAGGAGGAGGTTTTATGTTTGACTTTTTAATGTATGTGCACCGATTTCTCCCCCATTTATTGTCTTAGGTTTTCTTGGTGGTAGATATCCTTAGCAAGAGGTCGTCTAAATAGGTACCACCGCTGTATTCTGTCGCTAAGCAGTAGTGTGTAAACATTACTGTGTTCCGGTTTGAAGGGTACTGCAGTGAAATTACTTGAGACTAAACATAAAAAATCTCAAATTAAAGAGCGCCAAAGCAGCGATGCCTCAGAGTTTGTTTTGCTGCTCAAAGTTCTTTGTATCGCTGCAATGGTCATGGACATGCGTTAGCTCTTACCATCAGGAGAGCGTATCGTACGTCTTATTAGATAGATAGATATAACTCTTTATTGTGCACATCATAAACAGAAAACAAAAGAACCTCATGAACTAGTGCCACAAGTGGCGGCCTTATCGCTAACAGCGATCTCTTCCAGGCAACCAAGAAAAGAAAAACACGATAGAAAACATAAGAAACAGACGGGAGATGTAACACTAATAAGAAAAATAAATTAAAATAAAACATACACTAAGTATACTTTTATGTGTAAAAAAAAGGTATTATTGTTAAAATAATTTATAGTATCAAATATTCTACCTTCGTAAGTGTACAAATATTGCTAGTAAGATAGTTAATCAATTTTTTTGCGAAGCGTGTTCTTCAAAAAGTCATTAATGATAATACCTACTTGTAACACTCATCGTTGGAATTTGAACCTACACCTTTCAGCATATAAATCTATCCAAAAACCAAGGCCTATTACCTAATGTTTTCTTTTCATAGTTTTGAAGTCGGTTAGTGAAATA
The DNA here is from genome assembly GCA_905404145.2 of Biston betularia. Taxonomy (NCBI): domain Eukaryota; kingdom Metazoa; phylum Arthropoda; class Insecta; order Lepidoptera; family Geometridae; genus Biston; species Biston betularia. The sequence goes on along the minus strand of FR989888.1, from coordinate 8,077,045 downwards.
CTCCAAAGCCAAACTAGGCTGCAGTAATGTAGAGTCCGTCGCTGTAATTAAAGTAACTAGTGAGCTGTAATTGTTCCATCCATTGAGCTATCTCTCGGTTGTATCGCATTAAGCTCACCGCCAGGAATCACCTTTACGACCGCTCGTTGGATTTAGTAGAGTTCATCACGACATTCACCTTGATTTGTTGTTTAAAACTATGTTAATGAAATTGATCATTTATAATTAAGTAATTGATCGTATTCTTAAAATATATTTTATCTGTCGTGTAATTGATTAATGTATGTTTCATTTTTATACTAGCTGCGCCCCGCGGTGTTACCCGCTACATGTTTTCGGGATAAAAAGTATTTCATTATTTCTAGTTTAGTAATCTTTTCTCAAAATTCTGTTTTTCTAACAAAAAATATTCGAATTTTTCGAGTCATCTCAATTTAAGAACGGAATACAATGAATAAATGAGTCCAATTTGGTGTATTTCACTCTATTTTCTTACAATAATTATGATTTTCCAACAAAAACATTCGAAAAAATATTCGAATGAGTCATCTCAATTCAGTGCAATTGAAGAACGGAATCCAATGAATAAATGAGCCCAATTTGGGGTATTTCACTCTTTCCGATGTTCGGACAATATGATTTGATGTCTTTCAATTTAGATTTCGATTCGCGCGGTGAATCGATTTGGTGATATTTGTTCGAGTCGCTCTGTGCTTGGTATTCATGGAATATGATTTGGTGTAAATGAAAGTCTCTACGAATGATCATTGCCTATTGTCGGCGGTAATTTATATTCAGACCAAATTTGAAGGAAAACAGACATTACAAAAAACTGCTAGCACTTTGTTTCTTCAGCTGTAAATCTACAAGAAGTGTATGCGGGTGTATTATTTAACTATGGAAATTGATGTGGTTATTTTACTGATGTATTTTCATTTGAAAAACATAATGTTAAATATGACAGCCCTGTTGGTTCATTGGTAGTGGTAGTGCTTCGAGAGCAGAAGGGCGTGAGTTCGATTCTCACTCAGGCGCAGCTAGCGATGATAGCTCAGTGGTTAGCGCGGTAGGTTCGCATGCCGAAGGGCGTGGGTTCAAACCCCAACAATGAGCTTGAGCTGCCGGTGAAGGAAAACATCGTGAGGAAACCATAGAATGGTGGTTGCGTACTGTCTAGTAGTCGGCTGGCTAGCTACCACCCTCAAGTTGAAAATCTGGTCTAAAACCAAGCATCTAACGGTGTGTTCCGGAACCTCACTTGGGAGCCAGTTCCATTCCAGGTCAGGTGTGCTTTACCATCTTCGACCACACCTTCACTTAACATCAGGTGAGCTGCAGTCAAACACCTAGCCTGTCAACATAAAAAAAAGTGTAGTAATATTTAAATAATTGTATTTGTTTCTTGTATAATTATTATTCTGTACCTATTATACTATTTTTCACTCTAAAACGTTTTGGTGCATAACTGTTAAGTTTTGAGCCTGAACGGAAAATAAAAGCCCTATAAACCGGAACACAGTTTACACACTACTGCTTGGCGGCAGAATCTCTAATACTGCAATTGTACATACCTAGACCTGCTAAGGACATCTCTTCTTTATCGGAGACTCCTGGCAGAGTGGTCGTGACTGCAGATGGGTAGGTTTGCGTCCCGTCGTCACCGCTAGCTCTTAGGGCTGCTGCACGTCGCGCGATGTCTCTCCAGTTGTGGCGATCCTCCGCATTGCGAGCACACTGTACTGCAGTGGACTTCGTATTCGTCTTGATAAGGTCAATATAACGAGTTGGAGACCGACCACGATGTCTCCTGCCTTCTATGCGGCCTTGCACAACAAGTCTCTCGATTGAGTCCTCATTCCTGGAGATATGCCCAATGAACTTCAGTGTTCGCACGAAAGTCTGTCCCGTATGAGAAGATCTTTGAGGATAGAGTTGTTGGTGCTGAACGCTGTCCAGAGAATTTTCAGCATGCGTCTCCAACACCACATCTCCAGTGCATCTATTTTACGGCGATCTTGCAGTTTAAAAGACCAGGCTTCGGCCCCATAGAGGAAGATCGAAAAAACCAGATACTTCATTAGTCCGCGTCGTCCAAGTTATAGACTCTTTGCGGTTCCGCATTGTCGAACCGTGGCGCGTGGTTCCTCTCCTATTCCACGTGTTCTCACCGCCTTCAACTCTCTCCTGGCCAGGGTGCCTGATTGTGATCTGTTTGCGGGTGACTGGAGGAGTGTCATGTCAGCGTGTGAAGTATTGTGAGATGAAAGCGTGCAAGGATAAATAGATTGGTAATAGTGAACATGAATACCTATTTTAATATTACTACTGTAACTATTGTAATTGGCATACTGTGCCGTTTTAGTCTAGAGATAATAAATAAATAAATAAATTAGACGAACCTTAGTATCCTTGGTTATTCGCCTGCCCTTCCGAATCTTTCCCAGTCGCTGCACTGCCGACCTTGTGATAGCAAAGCTAAGATAAGCTAAGGACGTCTACTTACAGTAAATAAGTAAGTATACCAAAGTAGTGAACAATGTTTTAATTCCATTTTAAATATGATTATACGAGTAAAAAGGTTTGTCTCCCTTAACCCTCGCCCTCCATAACACATTTTACGTGATAATTTTTCATAATAAAACCTACTGAAACGGCAATAGAATTAATGAGACGATTAAATTACGGCAACTGGCAACCCTCGATTAATTTGAATTTTGATAGCAACGTTCAATTACTTTTCACGTGTTCATCCTTACTGTACAAGGTTTATATGTTGTTTTGGCGGGAACGCGGGAACAGTCGTGTCGCCCCGTTGTATTTTTTTTCAAAACTAGTGTTTTGTCGAGTGTTTATGCATTAAAATGGTGGTGTTTTAATCACAAGCGCGCGTGTAGGAAAATTGTATCATGTGGTGAAACATGACTTTTTGTGTTGCTTCCAAAACTCCATCGATGCTTTATAATAAAGTCGCCACTATTTTAGTAAAGCATGGCTAGACTTGGCTGACACGAACTGTTCTTGACTATAACTTTAGCTACGAGGACACTTATTTAACTTTTAAAACTTGAAAATATATAAATACTTGACACTGGCAAATGCGCAAACCGCGACGCCAAAACCAAAGAAAAAAAAGGTTTAGGTGTTGTTTTGTAGTTTCATGTAGCCAATATTGTTCAAGGATGATTTTTAAATGTTTCTGTTGGAATTTCTTCCGTGTGTAGCTTATTTTTTCATAGACTCAAAAAAGGAGGAGGTTCTCAATTCGACTGTTTTTTTTTGTGTGTATGTTACGCGATCATTTCGCCAGTTGTGAATCGATTTTGATGATTCTTTTTGACATAGTAGTAGGTAGGTAGATCATACTTCAGAGGTGTTCCCATATAAATTTTATCGAAATCGGTTTGAGTAGTTTTTATAAAAATCAACAAAAATCCAAAAACGGTATACATCGATACTTTTTAAACGAGGAATATATTTTTGTAGAAGAATAGAATGTATATTTTATTTCAACGCTTATACTATTTGTCGATTCAGTTGCCGCGTCGAATTCAAAACTGCATTAGCGTTTAAAAGGTCCTAAAATACCGTCAGCCAACTTTTCGACAAAACACCACAATAGAACTTTTTAAATATTTTGGACAGGCCAACTTTTGGCACGTGCCGTCGATATCCCGTTCTGTTTTAAAAGCTAAAAAGCTGAAACCATCTATTTTTTTAAAAAAAAGTTCACCTTTTTATTAATTTCGCGCTACAAAATTTATAGAAACGTGTCACACGATAAAAAAAGTGTATGCTAAGTCTAAATGTCATAGGTTGGGAGATAGTGATACTTTCTAACGCTGTAACGTTACTCTTTATTGGCATAAACATAAAATACGCATATTATAGTGTTAAGTAGGTAAACGTATATTAAATCTTTCCTACCAATATTATAAACGCGAAAGTTTGTGAGTATGTTTGTAACTCTTTCACGCAAAAACTACAGAACGGATTTGGATAAAATTTGGTATGGAGGTACCTGAAACTCTAGCTTACACATAAGCTAATTTTTATCGCGAAAACATGTAGCGGTTAACACCGCGGGTCGCAGCTAGTTTATAATATAAGGCTTTGCTTTCGCCAAACATAAAGTGGAACGCCCACGCCGTGAGACCTGAGCAAGATCGGGTTGAGTGTGTGTTGGCTGTTAGCTCATTTGGTAACGTATCTACTTCAAGAGTTGAAGGGCGTGGATTCGATTCCCACCCATGACAAACTTTGTGGTACAAACAAATGTTTGTTCTGTGTCTGGGTGTACTGTATGTATTTGAAATGAAAAATATAATTAAGTGCTCTATCAGTTATCTGACTTCCATAGTTCAATTTATTTATTTTTTTTCGAATTACACTAATGACAACATTAAAAAAGAACTTATTTAAGTCATGAAATAGAAATCAAAACAATAATCAATAATTAAAAATAAGAAGAAAATAATTAAATAATTAAATATATATATATATATTAGATTAATATACTTATATATATATATATATAAGTATATTAATCCAATTATTTATAAATACTGGATTGCCTTTTTGAGGTTGTCTCGCAGTATTTGAGGCAATCGGCCATTATATTCCTCCAATCGCCCGCAAACAGGTCGCATTCGGGCTGAACATCTAGAAGAGCGTTGAGGGTGGCGAGGGAACGCGGTATAGGCGAACTCTTGTGCGCAACTGTTCTACACAACGGCACAGCAAACAGTTTGTGCTTCCTACACCGACGATAGTTGTCCGGTACATACAAGCGACTAAGCTGCTCGGTTAACTCTGGTGCATCGATTTGTCCCCGCAGAATTTTACACATTGTACCAAGCTGGTCATAGGCTCTCCTAACTTCTAACGAATTGTATCCCAGGGTACCGTGTAAAAAGTCTGTTGGATACATATAAGGGTAGTATCCAAACTTCCGCTTATAGAGATACCTAAGGAAGGCCTTTTGAACTTTCTCCAACATTAGAGTGTATTTGTCCTCGTGCGGATGCCAAACACATGCGCTGGCTTCTAGTTTGCTTCGAACCAAGGCACTGAAAATGAGCTTAATAACTTCAATGTTTTGAAATCCTCGAGAGTTCCGAAGCACAAAACCTAGTCGACTGTAGGACTCCTTGACAACCGTGGCTATATGACTATTGAACGTGAGTTCACGGTCAAACAAGACACCCAAATCTTTCATAAATGTTACACGCGATATTATATCCTTGCCCAACCTATAATGAAATTCGATCGGGTGTCGCTTGCGCCCAAAAGTCATTAGAAAGCACTTTGACGAGTTGAACTCCATCTTGTTCTTAACACTCCAGTCGTATACCTTATCTATATCTTTCTGCAGCCGGAAACAGTCTTCTATTGTTTTAATCTCCATGTATAGTTTCAAATCATCAGCATATAAAAGACACTTTGCATACTCTATGATTGTGGGAAGGTCATTTATCATTAATGTAAAGAGTAAGGGGCCAATGACCGATCCCTGGCTGACTCCAGAACGCGTGTGATAAGGTAAAGAGTCATAAAAACCCAGCCGTACAAACTGCTGTCGATCACGAAGGAAATCTGCCATAAAACGAAGGAAACCCGGCGTTAGTCCCAAAGCACTGAGCTTTTCTAGAAGTATGTCGTTGTTGATCCTATCAAACGCCTTCCGGAAGTCAAAATACAGTACATCTACTTGTGTGCCACAATCGAGTCTGGACGAAATATAGTCTACCAGCGTCAGTAAGTTGGTATGTACTGATCTTTTCTTCCTAAACCCATGCTGTTCATTACACAATAATGGCTCAATTTCCCTGTACAGCTTTCTATGGAGAACATGCTCGAAGACTTTTGCCATGGTCGGTAATACGGCTATCGGGCGATATTCCTCGATTGACTCCTTATTAGAGTTTTTAGGGATTGGAGTTACTCGTGAAAGCTTCCATTGAGATGGGTAAATCCCATTCTGTAGTGATAGATTAAACAAATAGCAAAGTGGATATGCCAGGATGGTTTTTGCTTCCTTAAGGAACCACGGAGGTATACAATCTGGTCCAATTGAGCTACCAGGTTTCAACTTGTTAATTCCTAGAGCAACATCCCAGGCCGTTACATGAGGTATATGAACATAATTGGCTGAGGAAGACAAGTCTCCGTTTGAGGTGCTTGCCGCGTTTAACTTAGGCAACTCATCCAGAAAAACACTAGAAAAAAAACTCTGCAAAAGCTTCAGAGGCCTGTCTTCCACAAAGAGTAGCACCCATGCAAACAACCTTAGGTTCAAATCCGCCTTTAGACCGCAGACTTGAAATGTGACGCCAGAACTCCCGAGGATTCATCCTAATGTTGCTCTCTATACTAGACACATATGATTCGTAAGCCTTTAAAGCGCGGATCTTTAGCTGAGCTCTTACGTTAGAAAATAATTCATAAGCCTCAACAGAATTAGTACGCTTCCAGTTGCGATGAAGCTTAAGTTTCAGTTTTGAATCATCTATGATATCCTTTGTAAACCAGACCGGATATCGCGACCCTACTGAACAGCCACGTCTCTTTTTTGGAACGCATGCATCAAAAATGTCGTAAATATTGTCATAAAATTTTTGTGTGCTCAGATCGACGCTATTAAGCCCGTAAAAATCACTCCAAGATACTTTAGAAAGTTCCTCAAGCAATAAGCTACGATTACAGTTTTTAAAATTCCAGTCTTTACTTGGATCTATATTACTAGGTTCAATGCGTTCTGAGTGACGAGAGCTAACAATCTGTATAGTAACATCGAGAGGCGGATGGTGAGCATCTATTTTCACAATGCTTTCCGCTACCTCGACGCTAACAACACGAGCGCTCGTGCTCTTGCGGATCAGTACTACATCTAACATTCTACCATTAACATTAGGCATATCATTATTTTCACATAAATCACAATATGACATAAAATAAGAATAGTAATTATTTACATTTAAAGACGCAGTATATAAATTCAAATCTCCAAAAATTAGAACTGTCCCTTTTAGGTCATTTATAAAACTTTCTACCTTACAGAACCAATTCATATAAAAGTCATCAGAAGCATTTGATTTAATATAAACAACGCATACATAGACCTTGTGACCATGCCATATAAAACTGGTCCATAAGTCCTCTCCACCTCCTACAGATTCATATTCAGTGTGCCGACGTAGCATGATTGGATCGCGCGCGCTCAATAGTGCTCCACCACAGGGTGTATCTCTGTCTCGCCGCAGTACCCTCCAGTTGCCGCCAACTACTTCAGAGTCAGCTACCGAGCTATCCAAATAGGTTTCCGTCGCCGCAACCAAATCATGCTCCAGCAATAACAAGTTGTTACGCCATTCTGGCAGTTTACCCTTGAGCCCGCGAACATTTTGGTAGTACACGAATAAGGTAGATTTGTTATGCTGCCGTTGCCTTATTAGAGGCCTGCTCACGAAAGGGCTGGAGACTACTGGTTGGCACCGAACTTGAATTAGCACTTGAGCGTCTTAGTGGTTTCTTGTAGTTGACCCAAGTTCTGATCCGAGCGTTAATCGGCCACACATCAATCGAAAAACATGTTTCGTAGAAAGCAACAGGTACTCCTATTTTATAAGATTTATATTCCCCTTTCGCAGTAAGTTCTTCCACTGTGCAAGGTCCGTTATGGCACAGTTGCCCTAAATATTGACGCACATCTTCGACACCTGATGCCATATTCCACAAATGAATGTATTTCTTGGGTTCGACCGCTTTAAGCGACGTCACTAAGGGCCCGGCTGCACCACACATGGAAGAAATTCGTCGCTTTTTTTCTTTGTTCACCTCAGTCCAATGCTGGGCATCACCCTCTGGTCTCTTAACAGAGTCATTCACGTAGTCCTGTTCACGGAGGTTAACTAATTGCTGCTCAACAGCTGGAGAGTGTCGGACCTGGGACTCTTTCTTCTTCTGTGTCTTTTTTGGCGCTTCGCTAACTGGTTTATTAGGCTGAAACTTCGCAACAGATGAATGTTGTTGTTGATGCTGAGCCGCTATAGCGACTGCTGATATAGGTTCAGCCTGAGAAGACACGGTTGTTAACTGAGAGGTTTGAAGGTGAGGTTCTATAATAGCACTCTGGCATTGCTTATTACTGCTAATTTCAAATGTTTTCATCATGCCCAATAGGTTTTCTACTTGAAAGGTATTCTTCTCCATCGACGTCTCATAGCTTGTTATGATAGACAACGACTTAGCCAACCTTTTCTCATAGTCGGCGACTATGGAGACTGATTTACGGAGCATACATTCATAATCGGCTATCAGAATATTGGACTTGGCAAGCTGTTCTCTTACTAAAGTAATTTCATGGCGCAGCTCACGAACTTCAGTTGTTAGACCTTGTGTACTAGTTGTGGTATCAACCTCTTTTGACTGTTTGTTTACTGGCTTTTGTCGGACAGTCACATAACAGTCTCGGTGTTTCTTGGCACCAACCGGGGTAGAACTATTGTCCCCGCCTACTTTAGATGAACATTGACATTCGGGGCAGACCCATACCTCTTTGGTGATATTTTTTTCGCTTATACATAACAGATGGTAACATTTATTGCAGTCCGATATAGTGCAGCCCAAATACTCATCTTCTGCCAATATTTCAAGGCGGCATGCCGAGCAGTCCATGATTATTGTACTAAATCCCATGCAGTGATTATGAACAAAGTTTTATTTTTATTATTTAATTTTCTTTGTATAATTTATTTGTAAAGAAGGTAGTCAAATACGCACAGCAGATGTCGAGAAATAAGCGGCCGAGCGCCGGCAAGCGATGACTCACACCTAGTAGCTAGTCAGTGGCGCGGTGAGCGGCCGGCGCGATGACTCAACGCTCGCCCGCGCGATACACGTAGATCAGCTGGTCAACCGTTGACTTAAAACTTTAGTCGTTTTCACTCGTATCTTGCAAACCACTCGGCCCAGTCACTCCAAACAAACAACACCGTAATACTTGATTTTTCAGCTTCACAACCGTATTAAATTCACCAGTACTGCTTTACTTTAAACAATTTAAAATATTAAAAGATTACGGAGCCAAAGAACATGATGTCGCCGTTAGTGACACGGACGAACGAACCTTTGCTTAGTTTGGGGTCAGATGGCGCTGTGTGTAATGTGCTGCATATTTATTTATTTATTACTACTCATATTTTTTCGGTGCTAATCAAAACTATTCCAGGGAACCTTAGTAGTAATATTTTTTTTCATGGGACATTTCACACAACGTCAGCTAACCCCAAACTAAGAAAAGCCTGTGCTATGGTGGTTTCCAGAAGATAACTGATAGAATACTTTTTTGTAAATGCATGTTTTTGCAATGCAAAGTCGGTCGATGATATCGTCACCGTCGCGGGTCGAACTTGGACCAGATTGGCACAGGACCGACGCAGATGGCGTGAAAAAAGAGAGGCCTATACCAAGCAGTGGGATAAAGAAGGCTGTGGATGATGATGATGATGATGAAATGCATTGTTATAATACATACAAAACTCCCAGATACAGAACAATCATTTATACTCATCACAAAAATGTTTGTTGTTGGTGGAATCCTCTTGAAGCAGACATTCTACCAATGAACCAACCGAACAGTCAATAATCAATAATCATAGTTATAAGGTCGTATCAAAATTATCCGCTAGCTCCCGTCCTACATTCGTGTAACGCTTTCATATGTTACGAACAAGGAGTTTTTACCAAACATGTTCAACTACCATTAACACATGGTATGGAGGTTGTTCCACAGAGTAAATAACAGTTACTATGGTTGGTACTACTTTACTGTTTCTTGTGGTATTCTAAAGATTAGAGTACTTAAGTAAATTTTGTTAATTTATCGCAAGTAGGTATTTTTTTTATGTTTGATGTTTTGACCACAGCTCACCTGATGTTAAGTGAAGGTGTGGTCGAAAATGGTAAAGCACACCTAGCCTGGAATAGAACCGACTCTCAAGTGAGGCTGCCGGAACACACCGTTAGATGCTTGGCGGCAGATTTTCAACTCTCGCGTGGTAGCTAGCCAGCCGAGTACTAGAGAGTACGCTACCACCATGCTATGGTTTCCTCACGATGTTTTCCTTCACCGGCAGCTCAAGCTCATTGTTGTAGGTAGGTACTTTTGGGGAATTATTTTTTTATTTAATTTTTTTAGTTAGTTATTAAATATACAGCCCTGTTGGTACATTGGTAGAATGTCTGCCCAAAGAGCTGAAGGGCGTGGGTTCGATTCCCACCCAGGACAAACTTTGTGGTATAAACAAATGTTTGTTCTGTGTCTGGGTGTTGTGAATTTATTATAAGTATGTATTTACAAAAAAATAAAGAATTGAAGTATTCTTTGTTGTTTTTTAAATGTAAAAAGTAATGAGACGAACGAGAGGCTCTCCTGATGGTAAGAGATAACGCCTGTCCATGACCATTGCAGCGATACACAGAACTTTGAGTAACAAAACAAAGTCTGGGGCATCGCTGCTTTGGCGCTCATTACTTTTACTATTCTATCAGTTATCTGGCTTCCATCACACAAGCTTTGCTTAGTTTGGGGCCAGATGGCGTTGTGTGTAATGTCCTACGCTATTTATTATTAAATAATGATAAATAAAATCGAAAAAATCGAAAAAAAAACGAAAAAATTAAATCGACGCCTTTCAGCGTGTATACCAGTCGGTATACTACGGTGTTTACGCTTATAAAAGCTAAACATGTTGTTGACCTAAGAAAATAGTTACACCAAAGACTTTTAGTAGGATCGTTGAGCTATAATCATTACCATGAACACTACAAGTACATTGTCAGAGACACAAAGGAAGATATAAAGTTGTAAGTTTCCATACAAAAGCGAGAGTTAATTTTGTTCCAATCACAAGTTTATTATGTGAAGTGCCTTTTCGACTTAACGCTACTTTAAACGACTAGCACAGATTTTGAACGAAAAAGCAAGTGTTCGATATGCATACAAAGTAAGGGTAGCTAAAACAGAATGGGTACTACTGCTTTAAACTTCGACCTAAAACGACGGGGTGTTATAAATTAAAAAAAAACTTGACTTGTCTGTGTGTGTGTCTGTCTGTGATGAATCGATTTTGACTTTTTTTAATTTGAAAGTTTAATTAGTCGTGAGTGTTCTTAGCTATGTGCGATGAAAATCGGTCCAAGATGGCCGCCGCCACAAAATGGCGGATTACATATTTTTTCACAACTTCCTCTATATGAGTATCAAATGAAAGGGATTGACTTGTAGAATACTATACCCTTGTTGAGGGTTTTATACATTTATCTTGTTTAGTATTGAAAAACAATTTGATTACTTTATTGTAGGTACAAGCCGCTAAAAAGTGGAATGCGCTGCCAGAGTGGATGTACCCGTAATATCTTACCTTCATATTGAGAGTGAATCGCTTTGTTCTAGGTCAGCGTGCTACATCATAGACCGCATCTTAACTTAAGATCAGGTTGGCTGTAGAAGTTACTTTTTATCTCAAAAAGATGTAGCGGGTAACACCGCGGGCGCAGCTAGTGACAAATGTTATTTACTTGGTGGTAGATCTCCTAGTAGTACCAGTTATTCTGCCGCTAAGTAGTAGTGTGTAAGCATTACTGTGTTCCGGTTTGAAGGGCAACCAGCAAAATTACTGGGCTTTTGTGACTAACCATCGAAAGTCTCAAAGTAATGAGCGCCAAAGCAATGATGCACTGGATTTTGTTTTGTTACTCAAAGTTCTGTGTATCGCTGCAATGGTCATGGACATGCGTTACCTCTTAACATCAGGACAGCGTCTCGTACGTCTCATTACTTTTTACATAAAAAAAATTATATTGGTTTGATTTGTGTTTTAGAAACTTCCCATACTGTTTATAGTGCGTAACTTTTTAGCACTGGATGGGGCGAAAATGTGTTTTGTTTAAAGTTTAATGCATTCATCAACTGTTCGGAGACAATGTAGTAAGTAATGAATACACGAACTTTTTAGCGCCCCGCAACTTAAAATGCTGCTTGTGAACTAAACAGTCAGTAAGTCGCTCTAGGCGATAAGGCTTCTCTTGTACTATCATAGTATAAGTCTCAAATTAATAAGCGCCAAAGCCGCGATGCCTCGGACTTTGTTTTGCTACTCAAAGTTCTGTGTATTGTTGCAATGGTAATGAACATGCGTTGTCTCTTACCATCAGGAGAGCGTATCGTTCGTCTCATTACTTTTATATCAAAAAAATGTGCTGTTTAAGTTTTTTTTGTTATAATATTGTATGTTAAGTCTATACTATTAAAAAGAGGAAAGATTTGATTGTTTGTTTGTTTGTATTGAATAGGCTCCGAAACTTTTCAAAAATTCTTTCACCGTTGGAAAGCTACACTATCCCCGGGTGACATAAGCTTTTTATCCCTGTATAGCGTGCGAACCGACTGCGCTAACCACTGAGCTATCATCGCAACAAAATTTACAAAATTTTATATAATAGTAATGTGCGAAGCGCGCGTCGTAATCTGCGTTGACTCCTTGAAGAAGGTTACCGGACATGACCTCTAGTCAAAAGTATCTGCCATAATTAAATGTAAACATATAGGTATTTATTAGTCATACCATAAAAATAGTTTTAACAACAACGGTGTCACCCGTTGTTCTTACGTGAACACTACACTTTTCGGGATAAAAACGTATGTGGGGCGTTCTACTTTTCTACCGACAATCTGAGTGATAAATTTTTAGATTTCAAAAAAAAATAAAAGTGTAATTCTTTAAAAAAATGTATTTTTACATTATTGTCCAGTTATCGAAGATTTCAGATATGTATAGTGCATCGAAGTTTTGTTATTTACTTTTTATTTATTTTAAGTTTTATCGGAATAGTTAGAAAAAATAAACACCTCTGTCACAAACTAATATATTTATTAATTATTATGTCAAATCAAATTTACAGTTTTTTTTAACTTGGCATAACTAGAATACAAGCATTTATTATTATCGAACACGATTTATCCCAATTCTTGTTACAAATATAATATAAAAAATGACATTTAATACCACTCTGTCACATTTTTGCTCATTAAGACAACAAACTTTGAAATATTTTGCAAATAATTGAAATAAACATAGCTGAAATTCTGTTACTACCTTTTATGGTCAATATATAATAATATAATACGTTATTTTAGTGTATATGTTTTCAATAAACTGAACATATGCTGCTTTAATGCTTAATTACAAGGGGGACAAAATTGTGCTAGAGTATGACAGAATGGTAGATATTAATAGGCCAACATTTAAACTTAATCCTTTAAGGTTTTGAAAGTTTTTAAAAAGGATAACAAAACATAAGGCTTCTCTTACAATGCTACATAAGATATTATTTCTTGGTATAATCATTATTTGGTGCACGTAAAATCAGACTAATCTTTTCTTTTCTCTTATTCGACTTTTCAAATACTTCTATAACACGCCTTCCTCTTTTAACCGTAATCATTTTTATCAAGTTTTCAAACATCACATCTGATACATCTGATTTTACTAATTTAAATATTTTGTCAGTGTCAACAACAGTTTTATAAAATATCACCTGAACATTTCCATCTTCATCCACACAACTTTTTTCAACTCCTAAGTAGGTGCACACGACTTAGTTTCTACTGGGTACTTTTACTGACATAATACCATTTTTTATTAATAATGGGTCTCCAGACAGGTCACATGAAGCACCTGGTTTTATGTGCACAGGTTTTTTTCTGATTAACGAGAGGCTGAAGAGGCTGATCATCTTCTGAAGTAGTAATACTACTTCAGAAGATGAAGATGATACAATGTTATACAACAGTCTCATAAAATCTCTTTGTAGGAGCTCTAATTATTATGTTGTTTATTTATATCAGCCAATGGTTCTTTTTAATCTGAGGTTGGGCTTAACTACCTACCTAGCTTTACTTTTATAAAGAGCAACTTAATAAAAATAAAGCTAGCAAATAATATTTGTTGTGCAGCATTTTTTTATTACCAAAGTCTCTTGAAACAGTTGAAGTTTTAGTCCGGAACGGTTAATTGTTGTGTCTTGTAGGAAAGGATAGGATTGTTTTGGAGCAGTGTTTCATTTTGTTTTTGTTTTTAATGTTTTTGTAATGTTCCTTAATGGCACTTGTCAAAATACTATATGTATTTTCTTTTTTCTTCTTTATTCGGCGCTTTTAAATTTATCTTAATTTTTTGGTTTGGGTATATTATGTAATAAGCTGTCTTCTTTTATTTTTTTGGCGATGAAGTCTTTCCTTGTATTTTCGTATTTTTCTATAATTAATTTTACATGGCCTTGAAGTTTCATATTTTGCCTATAAATTTTCGATCTGTCTCGGCTAACTTTTTCTCTTCCCCTTGCTCTAGCAGCGGATGAGGTTGGAGTTAGTGAACGAGATCTAGGAATTAAAGGAGTAACCTGGGGTTTGAAGGAACAGGTGTGGAAGTCGAGTATTCATTAGAACGTTCTGCAAAGCTTTCTGTTGTTCTCTTTTTGTTTCTAACTTGCCATTTTATTTTCATTTGTCTGTGTACTCTTGGTGTCAGATCTTTGACTAGCTTTTTGCAAGCATGGTATCTTTCTAAGTCTTATCATTTCACTTCTACGACTTTTTCAGGGTCCTGTTTCCTTTTTTCACGACAACGTCACTGCTTTTCCGTCGCAAATAACGCTATTATTTAATTACCCTGATGATAATACCTTAAATGAATAAAATAATTGATAATGTAATATATAGAATACAAAAGATATCAATTAACTATTGTGAAAATCAATTACGGCAAAGTTTCTGACAAAAAATACCACTCCGTCACGAGCTATACTACTCCCGTCACAGCTATTTTGTGACAGAGGTGCCTCGTGACAGAGGTGTAAAATAACAGTGTTCGAGGATTTCAACGTTCATAAAATTACAAATTGTTCGTAAAAGTGAGTAAATATGACAGATATACTGGGAAATAATAATATTACGTAAATAAATGGGAATTACAATAATATTTTAAAGTAGTAACTTACGTGACAGAGCGGTCGCCGAATAAACACACGCACCTCTAGTTCACTACCAGCGGGCGCCTAACTCGGCTCGCTCCAGGGTGGGGTCTCAAGGCTTAAAGCCGAGAGGAGAAGGAAACCGTGCTGTTGTTTAGTGTTGAAGATCAAACAGCTAAGGCGTGTTTATTGTTTTGCGAAATGCGTGACGGAAGATAGTAAGAAAAAACATATGCAGCCGTACCCAAGGATAAAATATTTTTTTGCTTAATAGTATGAACCTTTACGTTTATTATATTTTTATTAATCTAAAGACAATATTTCAGCATTTCAATAAATAATTTTATATTATAGGGTCCTATATGATTTTTTTAAGCGACATCATTTTGTAACATTAGGCAGCGTAAAGGGACACGCTTTATTTGTATGTAAAACACCTCTGTCACACGTTTCGAATACTATGTCACAATAATTTTGTAAAAAGCAAAAACAATAAAAACGGGATTTTAGTATTATTATAATGACTATATGGTCCAAAAAATCTTGTGACAATAAAATTTGAGAAACTGCAATTTAGGACGGATACAGATTTTTTTTTCCTGAGGAGACACGTCATTGTCGGTAGAAAAGTAGAACGCCCCATGTATTCATCCAGGGTATCAGATACCTCCATACCAAATTTCATCAAAATTGGTCCAGCCGTTTCACCGTAAATAAGCAACAAACACACGCACAAACTTTCGCCTTAATAATATTAGTGTGATTAAAGCGAAGTGTATCAACTTAATGGATTTGAAGAAAAAAATAATACAAGCCATTAAGTTAAAATACACATCACTCAATTTCATTCCGCCGTCTTAACAAAGGGCCGTGTATAAACACCTTTAACTTGGAACATCAAAACCAAGCGACTCGAAATAAAAAAATACATTAAGCACATAAAAAACGAACGCTTGCCAACCCTACGTAACGTCTGTGTGTATACTTTGTACCACGTTCTTTATGTGTCAAGTGATAAAGTTCAAAATTGCTTGCAACAAAACATTTAACAATTTCACTGAGAAATATAAAGTCTTGATTATGTTTCTTATGATTGAAGCAGTAAGACTCAAAATGTCAGGTAGTAAACGTTTCGTGCGTGTAAAAATGTACTTACAATTTCAATATACCTTATTGCGATATATTAAAGTCTGAAATTCTTCATCTTGACGTAAATAGCGTGTTTGTATTTCGAACGCCGCCATTTTGATTTTATTTATTATCTTTATGAGTTTTAAGAAGTTTTTATGGAATAAATGTAAGTTTTATCGAGTAAATAAATGATTTTACACTGACTTACCTTGATACTTTAATAATATAAAAAATGTATTGGATGGGGTATATTATACATACATTTTTAACCGAATTCAAAAATGGAGGAAGTTCTCAAATCGGTTGTTCATTTTTTTAATTTTATGTTTGTTGGACATATGTTGCAAACGCCATAAGTTGAACATAACTCCATAAGTTGCAAATGGATTTGAAAAATCTGTCAAGTGCGAGTCGGACTCACGCACGAAGGGTTCCGTACCATTATCTATAAAAACGGCAAAAAATCACGTTCGCTGTTTGGGAGTCGCCTTTAAATATTCATTTTATTGTTTTTTAGTATTTGTTGTTATAGCGGCAACAGAAATACATCATCTGTGAAAATTTCAACTCTGTAACTATCACGGTTCATGAGGTACAGCCTGGTGACGGACGGACAGCGGAGTCTTAGTAATAGGGTCCCATTTTACCCTTTGGGCACGGAACCCTAAAAAAGATCTATTAATGTCAAAAGAAAATAATACCAGTCACAATGTGTATGTGTCAAAGAATAGTAGATACATTTAGAAGTTACAACTTCCTTTTTCCGCATCAGCAACTTTCAACCATATCACTGTCGAAGAGCTATAAATATATTCGCCATCCCTATTTTAGGGTTCCTCGAGTTTGCTCCTACTTTAGGGTTCCGCGTCACTGCGAGCAATAGCTCGCAGATATCATAAAACAAGGGTTTTTATAGTTTTTATTACATGCGTTACTCACGGAATGGGCTCGGTGGGTATGGAGTGGGCTATAGTTCACGACTTTGCGTTTTGGCAAAAAATTAGAAATGTTATTAGAAACATGTACTATATTCAAGGTATATATTTGTTACACGGTACAAGGTATATAACGTTACAACAGTGACGTTACAACGGTGACTTAAATTTAACAAATTTGACAACAACTTATTAATTAAAAACCTAATCTTACTTAATATCTAGAACTAATTTGACAAAAACTTTTAAAACAAATGAAGGCTTTACTACTCGTATAATATAAAAAATAAGTTCTAAAATAATTAAAATGTAAATAATTACAAAATTACTGTCAATCACACACACACTAAAATGCATTCGACAAACAAATAAAATAAAATGTCCACAATCAATCAAAAAATACCCCGCCCCTGACTGACCCTGGTGCAAAGGAACCCATGAGGCTGGCAGCATTACCGCGCTGGATAGCTATAGCCAGCCTTTGCACCAAGTACGAGCCGGAGCGAGGGTCACCACACTGGTCTCTTATGCGTTGCCTTAAATCACACACCAAAACCCGAGCATCTGCCGAGTGTCTCCACCGTAATAGGCACAAAGTAAAACATAATTTAACAAAAATCTAATTAATTTGACAAAAAACTTTAAAAATATAGTTTAACAAAAATCTAATTAAAGTAACCACAAGTCTTAAAATCCTCCTCTCTCTGAAGTAACCACTTGCCGACACGTGTGTCGCCACTACACGAGGCATCCTCAGGACGTGTTGACTCTTCGAGCGCTCGGTCGAGACTGAGTTAACTTCCATGAGTATGAACTTTCGCAAAGTAACGCCTGAAACAATCAATTATATTTTAATAGTATAATTTGGTGTATATGGTGATTGTCTAATATTTACAAATAATGTTTCAGTTATCCAGTAACGGGTTTGCTGCGGGTTTTTCCCTAATTAATGTTTACGAATTGAAAATACTAAAATATTTCTGTTGTTTTTTTTCTTTTAAAGGCTACTGTGGTTAAAGATGGTAAACACAGCTAGTTTGGAATGGAACCGGCTCTAAATAACATCGTCTGCTAGTTTAGTACAAACACATTAATTATTTTCTACATAAATCTGAAGCGACTTTCTGGGATCTGTACACAATAAAGGCATTGCTACTTCCTTACACAGATACTCATTTGTATTTTCTGGAAAGGTATTTATATTTTTTAACATTAAAATGTTTGCTTTAAATTTTCTTAAAAGTATTTGTAATTTTTATAAAGCACAAGGCTTCAGGCGTAGCCGGAATTTATTTCAAATATTTTATAATAAGAATCCCGTTGTATAAAGTACAACTTTACAGTATGCTAAGAGGCTTCTCCTTGTACATCCATTATTATTCTACCAAAGGAACATAATAATATTAGAGATTTCATTTCGCTACTTTACAGGATAAAAAATCTCTGTGCAGAGTTCTGATAAAATCTAATTCAAGTTTATATTGAAAACTACGACAGAGTTTGCAAACTGCCTGAATATGAAAGAAGCAAGTCTCAGAGTAAGAAATGTACAGAGACACAACTTCAGCGTATAGCTGCCGACTAAATTTGTGCATTCAAATTATATTCAGAACATCACCCAAATCCGTTAAGCTATCTCAACGTAAAGATATAACAAACATACGTTCAATAAAGTTTAGTTTTTTTAAATTACAAACAAGTCCGCCTTTTTCACATTTTGTCTTTTTTTTTCTTTGATTTTGACGTCGCTTTTTGAACATTTGCCAGTGTCAAGTGTTTTATATTTTCAAGTTTCATGTGTTAAATAAGTTGCCTTGTAGCTATACAAATACAAATATTTTATTGATAACACCAATATTATAAGTCAATTCAAAATTTCAAATATGTCATTATATGGGGTTTAAACACTGATTACATGTCAAGATAAGGTTAATATACAAAAATGTCAATATAAAAAAAAATATTGTCAATACAATATAATGTCTTTAAGGTTTTTAAGGACCCAGAGTTAGATTTCTCGAGGTTGATGCACTCGAAGAAATCTGATGAGCTTTTAAAAATGCATGTCCAAAATGTATGTACAAATGAATTCAAAGCTACGGTATTTCTGGACATTTGCTATTCAGTAGTAAAACGAGTATGGAGGAGTGAAGTGGATGAGTTACGAGTTCCTTAACACAGGACGAATGTTGGAAAGCTGAAATAAGTGGATTTCAATATTTTTTTTAATAACTAATAGGCTTTCGTTTGACCGCCATATCACTTGATGTTAAGTGATGATGCGGTCTAAGATGGAGCACGCTCGCCTAGAAGATACCGACTTCACGGATTCCAGCATAGTGTAAAAAAATATGCTCACTCTTTATTTACTTTTTTCTTCTTTTTTTATCGGGTGAACTATCTATATCTAGACTATTACAAAGAGGAAAGATTTGATTGTTTGTTTGTTTGTATTTAATAGGATCCGAAACTACTGGACCGATTTCAAAAATTCTTTCACCGTTGGGAAGCTACACTATCCCCGGGCTACTTTTTATCCTTGTATTCCCACGGGAACGGGAACTACGCAGGGGAAACCGCGAGGCGTTCGCTAGCGTATTATAAGTATATGTTTAAAAAAAGCTGTATAAGTATTCTATCAGTTATCTGACTTCCATAGTACAAGCATTGCTTAGTTTGGGCTCAGATGGCACTGTGTGTAATCTACGATATTTATTATATAACCTACCTTGCGTAGGTCCGTAAGGCTAAATAGTAAGAAGTTAAAATAATAAGTAGGCAGAACTTATATTATTCCAGAAATCAAACCCACTAACTGAAACATTGCTGTCAAATTCGACCCATTTCTGCACCATTGGCACGTAACACATAAAAACGGTAAACGAGAAATGAGAGCACCCTATATCCTATACAGGCTGATTCCGCCGTATACAGGGCGATATTAAACACATCAGTCTCCAGGCTGCGATAAACAAACGTTAGGCTTTTATATTGGAAGAAATTACGAAAATATTTGGCTGAAATAAATATTGCTATATATACCTATAATGAAGAAATTGCGACCTAGCTTGATAACCTTCCAAATCGGGGTGGTGTCGTTCTTAAGGCATGCGCCACAATCTTTTAAACTGACTCCAAAAAAATGAGGAGGTTTTCAATTCGCTTGTATAAATAATTCCGTCATTTATAAAATCACTAGCTGCGCCCCACGGTGCTATTTTCGGGATAAAAATCATTCTATGTGTTAATTCAGGGTCTCAGCTACCTCCATACCAAATTTCATCCAAATACGTTCAGTTTTGCGTGAAAGATTAACAAACATTCATCCAACCAAACTTTCCCTTTTATACTATTATTGGGATTTACAAAGTTCTTTTTTTTATTTGAAACAATCTTTCTGATTGATCTCATAAAAGTTTCATTAAATTCGGTTTAGTGCTGTGCAGTGCTTTAGAATTGAACACATGCCATGCGATTTCTGCGTCAAACACTATAACCAAAGTATTTTTTTTCAAAGTTCTTTATTTATCAGAATCTAGCGACCCGCCCCGGCTTCGCACGGTTGCAATGTAGATAATAATATGGTGCATATGCAAGTATTATACATATAAACTTTTCTCTTGAATCACTCTATCTATTGGTGAAATTAGCATGATAATCCGTTCAGTAGTTCTATGGCTTCAGTCAGCGTTTGCAATGTAAGCGCAAAAAAATGTGTTTATTTACGACACCATTATAGAAACCTCTAAAGTTATCAATGTTTTTCTACTATATTATGCATGTATTATGCAGATAAACTTTCCTCTTGAATCACTCTATCTATTTGTGAAATTAGTATGATAATCCGTTCAGTAGTTCTATGGCTTCAGTCAGCGTTTGCAATGTAACCGCAAAAAAAATTATTTATTTACGACATAACATTAGAAACCTTTAAAATTATCTGTGTTTGTCTACTATATTATGCATGTATTATGCATATAAATTCTTCCTCTTGAATCACTCTATCTATTTAGACTATAAAAAGATCTATCACCATCCATCTATACCAAGTAAGATTGAATACAAGTACCGAAGATTTATTTCCGAAATCTTTATTTTCGCAAAATCTTGAAAACCGTCTAGTAAGCGTTGGTCATGAAATTGCCACCTAAAAGCTGACAGAAGGTATAATGCTATAAAACATTTTATTTTTTTATTTCCGTATGATCATAATATAGAAAACGCAAGGATCTGATCTGTTACGAGAAAAGTCTCGTCAAAAGACCCGCGCGTAAATCAAGAAGTGATACATTTGTATGCGGCGCGCTTACATAAATTACATTCGACAACCAGAAGCCTTTTTAACCGATTAAGTACTAATATTACAGCCCTGTTGGCTCATTGGTAGTACGTCTGCTCCAAGAGCTGAAGGGTGCCTTCGATTCCCACCCAGGACAAACATTTTGTGATACAAACAAAATGCTTGTTCTGTGTCTGGGTGTTCTGTATTTATTATAAGTATGTATTTACAAAAAAAAGTATCCAAGTATTTATTGTTGACAGGCTCGGTGTTTGACCACAGCCCACTTGATGTTAAGTGAAGGTGTGATCGAAGGTAAAGCCTGGAATGGAACTGGCTCTTAAGTAAGGCCGGAACACACCGTTAGATGCTTGGCGGCAGATTTTCAACTCTCGTGTGGTAGCTAGCCAGCCGAGTACTAGAACGTACCCTACCACCATGCTGTGGTTTCCTCACGATGTTTTCCTTCACCGGCAGCTCAA
Source organism: Biston betularia (assembly GCA_905404145.2). Lineage (NCBI taxonomy): Eukaryota > Metazoa > Arthropoda > Insecta > Lepidoptera > Geometridae > Biston > Biston betularia. The sequence goes on along the minus strand of FR989888.1, from coordinate 8,055,188 downwards.
GCTCATTAGTCACTCATAGCTCATGCGAACCTGCCGCGCTAACCTCTGAGCTATCATCGCTACAAGTTCTATCCGTTATCTGACTTCCATAGTGCTAGCTTTGCTTAATATTGGGTCAGATGGCGCTGTGTGTAACGCTCACTTTATAACAATAATATTTGTACACAAACACAAACCTATTTGATCGCAAACTATCTGTCAAGCTTATTTTAATTTCAACACATTAAAATCACAACACCGCGAAATATACAAACCTCAAATTCACCGTAAATTTTTGCCTATAACCATCCCATTCCCTCTTACGATGCGATGATTATGTCTATCTCTTTCCCCGAAAATGTAATTTGACTAAAAGGTGTAATTTATAATGTTGGCAGATATCATAACGCAGGGGAGGATGGGAAGAGTATAAAGGTTAGATGGTGAGCGTTGCGGTTATATTCTTGCGTTATTTTTTATTACTTTGCTGTATTGTAAAGTGAAATTCAACATAAGATCTTAATATAAAAATCTCACTAATATTACAAATGTGAAAGTTTGGATGGATGTTTGTTAATCTTTCACGCAAAAACTACCGAACGGATTTGGATGAAATTTCGTGTGGAGGTAGCTGAGACCCTGGATTAACACATAGGCTACTTTTTATCCCGAAAACATGTAGCGGGTAACACCGCGGGGCGCAGCTAGTTATAAAATAAGTGAAAGTTTGGATGGATGTTTGTTAATCTTTCACGCAAAAACTACCGAACGGATTTGGATGAAATTTCGTGTGGAGGTAGCTGAGACCCTGGATTAACACATAGGCTACTTTTTATCCCGAAAACGTGTAACGGGTAACACCGCGGGGCGTAGCTAGTAAAAATATACTTGAACACGCTTTTATTAGATTTACTTGTAACTAAGTAAATAATAATTCAATAAGTGGTAGATCTCCTTAGCAGGAAGCCCCCTAGGTAGGCACCATCGCAGTACCAGGTATTCTACCGCCAAGCAGTAGTGTGGCTGTGTTACGCTTTGAAGGGTACTGCAGCGAAATTACAGGGCTGTTAAGACTAACCTTCGAAAGTTTAAAAGTAATGAGCGCCAAAGCAGTGATGCCCGGACTTTGTTTCGTTACTCAAAGTTTTGTGTATCGCTGCAATGGTCATGGACAGACGTTAACACTTACCATCGAGAGCGTCTCTTTACTTTGGTATAAAAAAATGTACTCAAATCTTTATAAGTGGACTTTTTATAAACTCGTATGTACTTTGGGTAACAAAACTATAATTTGGTATCTTTTATTTGTAGTTGACAGATACATTATTATTATTATTTAGGCACTTTGTCCCACTGCTGGGCAAAGGCCTCTCTCCCTCCCTTCCACGCCTCTCTGTTTTGTGCTATTAAGGTCCACTCCTTGTTGTGGGTATCGAGCTCATCTTTCCGCCGTCTTCTAGGCCGGCCTGGTGGCTGTTTAACCTCCGAGACCCAGTCGGTGGTGGCTTTGGACAGATACATGCAACAGATAATCTTTTTCGTTTTAAGATTTTGCAATAATTTAATATAATTACATAGGTAAGATATTTTAAACGAAATTGTAAATCTGTAAAAGAGAGTTGTTAAATTCTATCCTTTAAATAACATGTTTCATTAAGTTTTTCGCTAAGTCAGTTTTAGTTTTGTTTAGTTTGTTTATTTAGAAAGAAAGAAAGAAAAACATTTACTTTTTCCCTACAAAACACTAGGCACAACAACAGATAATTACAAACAACATACACAAATAAAAATATACGGATTAACAAAAAGACAAACAATTTGAAATGACAGTAAGCGGGTTATCGCTGCAGGGACTAGTGGACCAAGAAAAAAAGGCCAGTGCTCAGCAATTCACAGCAATAGACTGACTGTGCTGGGTGAGGGTGCACATCAGCAAATTACTGCACAAAAATTTACCGACCTTCCACTAAGTTTAGTAATCTTTGCTCAGCAGAACGTTCTAAGCACGCGATCGTTTCACCCTTTGTTCTAATGAAAGCGAATTCCTAAGAATCTCCCAACAATTTAATCCTAGATAGAATCTAGGATTCCCTCTATCTACGTAATTCCAAGTTCTTTACTTTTATCGAGAACCTTTGACTCACAAAATAAACTTTAACTCTCAATTCTAGTTAGACATTAGAGATAAGGTAACTCTCCGGCGTAAAATAGCTTTTGGTCGTGCTCGGGTGTTATGAATTCAGGGCTGAATTCAAATCTGAAAAGTGAGTTTGAGGTGGCAGTGGTAAAATATGCCATTTATATAATTAATGTATATAAAATGACAAGTCTTTGCGTGGGGTCCTTTATGACTAGGGATTTGTTGAGTCACATTTATCGTCTAAACAGACAGAATATTGTTGCGCGTCAACAAATAGCTTATGAAATTAATCTTGACCGTAAGTACTACTATTTTTTATTTTATTGGCATAATACTACTCAATACTCATAAATAAATACCGTCATTAGATACATACCTAAAAAAATACATGTTTTATTAATTCAATTTGTTGTCTAAGATCAGTTCTCGGTCAGTTTACAAAAAAATGTAAATATAAAGAGACAAACGAGACGCTTTCGTTATGGTAAGAGATAGCGCATGGTAACCTCCCATAGTCCCTATATTTAGACCCGGGCAGAAACACCCCAGAGTTTTTAGTGGGAAGCCCGCCACTATGGCGGAGATCCCCACAAGTCATTAAGGATTTACCTGGGGGAAAAATGGTAAGAGATAACGCATAACACATTTCAGCTGTAACTGAGATAAAGATTGTTAGTTGCCTGGAAGAGGTCGCTTGTAGTAATAATAAGGCCGCCCGTAGCACAAGAGTATCATAAGATGATTTTTTTATGAACATTTTTTTATTTCTTGTGTGCACAATAAAGAGTTTCTATCTATTATTAAAATCACACTAATGTTATAAATGTGACAATTTGGATGGATGGATTGGAGTTACTCTTTCATGCAAAAACTACAGAATGGATTTGGATAACATTTGGGGTATGGAGGTAGCTGATACCCTGGATTAACACATAGGCTACTATTAGAAAACACGTAGAGGGTAACATCGCGAGGCGCAGTTAGTTATTAATATAATAGGTTATAAAAATATTTTGTAAAATGACCAATGAAATAATTAAAATAACTATAACAGTTGACTTTTATAATTTACTTGTTACAATTTTCTCTCTGTTTCATGAGACTTCATCTCATATTTTATCTGCTCTATAAATTTTATCCGGCCATTATATCCGACCAAAATATTTTCACCGTCCCTATTCCCATCGATTAAAACTTCGCTTCCCGTGAACTACCTGCCAATAAAGCTGCAACTTCGGGGTTCTTTGATAGAAACTGTTCCAAATTAGAGGTTAGAAGGATCTGCTATCTAACTTATTACCCAATTACTAAAGACGCGGGAGTTAAAAATAATTCTAATAAACTTCCACGAAGGTTGAAGCCGTTTGAATTGAAAATCGTCTGAAACAAAAGTTTCTTTTCCCCTATTTTTGGAGAAGAGTGAATTTTACTTTATTTTATAGTCATAGTCATAGTCATAGTGTTTTATTGATAACATAGGTTACAAGTCAAATAATAAAAATAAATTAAATTAAAATAAGGGAGTTAAATTTAGGTACATGACAATTCGATATTTAAAAAATAAAAAAATGATCAAAAATTATATAGTTGACACACTTGGTGTTCGACCACAGCTCACAGGATGTTATGTGACGGTGTGGTCAAAAATGCTAAACACGCCTAGCCTGGAATGGAACTGGCTCTCAAGATTTTAAACTTGAGCGTGGTAGCTAACCAGCCGAGTACTAAAAAGTACGCTATGGTTTCCTCACGATGTTTTCCTTCACCGGCAGCTCAAGCTCGTTGTTAGGGTTTGAACTTACGCTCTTTAGCATGCGAACCTACCGTGCTAACCACTGAGCTATCATCGCTACAATTTATGTGTATGTGTGGGTGTGTGTGGGTGTGTCTGTCTGTGGCATCGTAGCTTCCGAACGAATGAACTGATTTTGTTTGAAAGGTGAATTAGTCACGAGTGTTCTTAGCTATGTTTGATGTTTTCATCAAACATAGCCGGTCCAAGATGGCCGCCGCCACAAAATGGCGGATTACATATTTTTTCACAACCACCTCAATATAGGTATCAAATGAAAGGGCTTGACAAATAGAATGATAAACACGAGTCACCACTACCACCACTACCAGGGGGTTCTTTAAATGTTTAACTACATTACATTTCATTAATTTTTTCTTAATTTTTTTTCTTTCTTATTTTTTTATTATTGAGACTAACCATAAAATGTCTTCAAGTAACGAGAGCCATAGCAGCGATGCTCCGTTCTGCCTTTTGTTACTCGAAGTGGTAAGTGCAATTTGTTGCTGCTGGGTATCACTTAACATCAGGTGAGCTACGGGCAAAACACATAGCCTGTCAAAACATAAAAAAAAACTTAAAAAAAAGTATATAAACATTTATGCTCGAAGCAAAGCGTTTTGACTCCACATTTTTCATTCGCACAGCGAGGTTGTGGAACTCTCTGCCGGAGTCTGTGCTCCCTGTTAGGTACAATATGGGTGCCTTCAAATCTACAATAAATAGGTTTCTTCTAGGTAAGCGTGCTCCATCTTAGACCACGCTACTGCCTAACATCAGGCAGAGTGTGGTCAAATGCGAACGTATTTTGAATTAAAAAATATATATATGCTCAAAATGCTTCGTCAATTCCTCGCTGACGTGAAATGTCAGGCGTGAACACAAGCCAGCTATTCGCCGTAGATTACTCTAGCATTAAATAATTCATTCATTCATTTATTCACTATTCATACACTGATGCATTCGCATTTTACTGCAATGTTGCATGTACGCGTTGCAGTGCACACTCCGCCGCCGAAGTCCACACAGCCGAGCTGTCTGGCCTCGTAAAACGCGCTGCAAAACTTTTATGGACCACTGTACATTGTTGCCAATGCCATCAACTTTATAGACTGTAATGAAACTAAGTTAGATAATTTACAATGTAGATGAGATTTGGCGGAACGCTAGCACTTTACCGCGGATTTATTTTGACTCTATAACTCTATGTTTAATTACTTAATACAGATTTTTTTTTATTAGTACATTGTTGTGGCACTTGCGGTACTTGTGGTACTTGTGGCACGTGTGATACTTGTAGTACTTGTGGCATGTTGTGGCACTTAAGGAAAGAAAGAAAGAAAATAATTTTATTTTGTAACACAGAACACAACAAAAATAACAACAAACAGAGGCAAACAGTTATAAAATAGGGGCTCACCTCAGCATAATACTGGTCATACTAATTGGTACAACCATGCACATTAAAGTAAAGTCAAGGATAAAATATGTGATGGGGAAATGTCAACATAATTGATATCAAAATTGTTGTGGCACTTTTGGTATCTGTGGCACTTGTGGCACTTGTGGCGCTTGTGGTATCTCATAAGATTTAAAAGTCCATCAGAGGTGGAAAATGTGGTCAGAATGCCGGCAGCATTGCGACGCTGGATGACAATTATAAGTTATTGACCAAAGCAGATGCTAGCATTTTGATCACCTAAGCCTCTTCTATTCGTTTGGGCAGGTCCCGATATAGTTCGTGACAGGGTTTTACATTTTATGTAATTTCGCTGACTCCTGACTTGAAGACGTTATTAGCTTTAATTTATTTAACTCAAACACGTATGTAACCTAATAACAGACAAATAAAGAATTGAATTTGAATACAAAAATTCAAAAAAAATAATAGATAGAAAAAGTAAAAAATATTATCATTATCATAATCAAAAAGTCAAAGTGTATGATCAAAAACTGATTGATTAACTCTTTATTGCACAAACTAAAAATAATACAAAACAGAAGAAATAAACTAAATTAATAGGTATAGCAACTGGCGGTCTTCTCGCTAAAAGCGATCTCTTCCAGGCAACCAAAAACTCTAAGTTTTCCCCAATTCCCTAAGCAACAAGCAATTCGTACGTTTTTAAGTCTGTGAACATACTTTGATTTCCCTACTAAGCGAGCATGTGTCGAAAAAAACTAATATGCAAATAACAGTAACTTTGATACCATCAAAAAAACATTTTCTATTATTTAGTAAATTAAGGGTAATCGTTTTTAACGAGAATCATAACTGGAATCTACGGAAAGTGAGTGACCTACTTCCACAATGTCTATTTACAAAAACCCTCCGTTGTAACTGGCAACCCTTCAACAAATAGCGCGGTAATGAAATAGCAAACAACATTAAACGCACCACAAATCAAATATGGATGACTCGGAGTTTTAGTGCGATGGCAACACACCAACTAGACGCGAAATATTCAAAACAAAATTAAAATTATCAGGAAAGGATACCCATACACTATTTTAGAAAAGACTGTAAATGCTGGAAATAGCCAATACAATAATAATTATAAGTTATAGTTTATTTGGATGACGGTTCATCATCATCATTTTAGCTACTGCTGGGCATCGTCTCCCCCATTGACTTCCATAAAGACCGGTTGGAACCGGCTCGCGTCCAGCGCGTTCCTGCGGTCTTTACTAGGTCGTCTATCCACCTTGTGGGTGGACGTCCTACGCTGCGCTTGCCGGTCCGTGGTCTTCACTCCAGAACTCTGCAGCCCCATCGGCCATCAGTTCTGCGTGCCCATGTGCCCACTGCCACTTCAACTTGCTAATCCGTTGGGCTATGTCGGGAAAGAGGAAAGATTTGTTAGTTTGTTTGTATTGAACAGGCTCCGAAACTTCTGGACCGATTTCAAAAATTCTTTCACAGTTGGGAAGCTACATTATCCCCGGGTGACATAGGCTACTTTTTATCTCTATATTACTACGGGAACGGGAACTACGCGGGTAAAACTGCAAGGCATCCGCGAGTATCTAATATTTTGATTATTATCGGTAAACATTGGATTACAAAGCTGCTGAACAAACAAAAACTTGTCATTAACAATGGTTTTTTGCTTTTAGTTTATTTGGTTTACCTACGGGGTGCCGGTGCGGAATATATGTTTCTCCTCTACCCACGTGTCTCCTCCATTCCTCCCACAACAAAGAAAAGGTTATGCAAGATTTATTACACTTCACATATCATTGCCAAAGCGTGATTTATTATGACTAGAATTACATTTAGTGTCGATGTTATTAGGCATGATGTAACTTGGTGGTTTGTCTCCTCAGCAGCTCGTAGCTGATACTACAGCAGTACCTACGCACCGTTGTAGTTATATTCTACAACCAACTTCACTTGGTGGTAGATCTCCTTAGCAGGAAGTCGTCTAGGTAGGTACCACCGCAGTACCAGATATACTGCTGCCAAGATGTAGTGTAAACATTACTGTGTTCCGGTTTGAAGGATACTGCAGCGAAATTACTGGGCTGTTGAGACTAATCATCAAAAGTTTTAAATTAATGAGCGCCAAAGCAGCGATGCTCCGGTCTTTGTCTTGCTACTTAAGGTTCTGTGTATCGCTGCAATGGTGATGGACATACGTTATCTTTTACCATCAGGAGAGCGCATCGTTCGTCTCATTACTTTTTACATTAAAAAAACTAGCAGTAGAATAGAACTTTACAACAACAAAAATATAACAACTACAGCAACAAGACAACAACACAACACAACTTTATTATACACCAAAAAATGAAAATCTTCCGCCAAGCATCTAACGGTGTGTTCCGGCAGCCTCACTTGAGAGCCAGTTCCATTCATAAAAAAAAAAAAAAAAACCAAACATACATACATTATAACGTACAAATACGAAACATAAAAAAGAGATAAATAATAGTAGTTTGCAGTAGTATATAAACATTACTGTGTTCCGGTTTGAAGGGTACTGCAGCGATATTACAAGGTTGTTGAGACTAACCATCGAATGTCGGGCTTAGCGTGCAATTGTCAGAAGACACAATTTTAATTTTTAGATATCAAGGAGTAAGTTTAAAATGAAATCCAAGTTTGTGGGGTTGCAACCCTACGGCTGCCATTTTGGAAAAAGGGGTACAAATGGTTGTTATAGTTTATCTGACAAACTATAGGTTTCACAAATAAATTATTACAACATTTTATGTTGCAAATAAAATTCTCTACAACTTTGGCCTCGCAACTTTTAGTCATAGAACTAAAAACAATATAATAATGTGTTTCTTAATTTATTATTCGTTATAACTTTTTTCTGATCATTTAAAAAAAATTATATCCGACTATTTTTATAGAGGGGTTTCTAAGGAATAATTTTAATCACAAACTTTTTATGAGCCTTTGTGAAACATTTTACAATGGGTATTTACTTATATTTTCCTCAAGTACTAATATTCTAATTTCATTTTCACTGTAGTGTTACTTTATCAGGACGGCACAAAGCTGTAATATTGTTGTGAACTAATGAAACTAACCTCCATGGAGCCATTCTACGGAGCTCTATTTAATTTATCTAATTCCAAGATGGCGGATAGATAACGGAAAATATTTACCCATCGTCCGCTTCAGTAAGTCTTTACTGGAATAGCTTCCTATTTGCAGTAGCTCAGCTTTGGCAATTTTAGCTCTAACATAAAAAAAAGTTGGCTATAAGTGGCTAGCCCTGGTGTCAGAATAAATGTGTCATCTGTAAGCCTCTGACATAATAAAAAACATGTTTTTAATTTATTTCATTTACATTTATAATTTTTTTTAATGATTATTCCTTAATAGGCACTATTATTATTATATTATTCTATATTAGGCATCTTCATAATTAAGTTTTTGCAACTTATGGATAACATCCCCAGTAATTTCGCTGCAGTACCCTTCAAACCGGAACACGGTAATGTTATAAACACTACTGAGGTACTACACTATTATGCTGAGGTGAGCCCCTATTTTGTAACTGTTTGTCTCTATTTGTTGTTATTTTTGTTTTTTTTTTGTTCTGTTACAAAATAAAATTATTTTCTTTCTTTCTTTACTGCTTTGGGGCAGAATATCTGGTACTGCGGTGATACCTACCTAGACGACTTCCTGCTAAAGAGTTGACCACCTAATGACCAAGATTACGAGTAACACCTTTTTTCCTATGATTCTTTGTTTGTTTGTTTGTATTGAATAGGCTCCGAAACTACTAGACCGATCTGAATAATTCTTTCACCGTTGGGAAGCTACACTATTCCCGGGTGACATAGGCTACTTTTTATTCCTGCGTTCCCACGGGAACGAGAACTACGCGGGGGAAACCGCGAGACAGCCGCTAGTATAAGAAAGATACTAAAACTGGAGTACAGACGACTTCCTGCTAAGGAGATCAGGCACCTAGAGAACGGCTTGTTGATTTACTGGTTATATTGTTGTTTAACTCCGACCGCAGACAAATAGTGGAACAAGGCGCACGAGCGCAGATCAAAGACGCGTATCCCTTTGATATCGCAAGCCTTACTGTGGGATCATCAATTAACTTAGTGATGGGGTTATACCATTTGTTTTTATACAACAAAGCTAACAAGGGCTTATGACGTGACCGCTACTAAATCATGTATTGTATTACGTTTTAACAACAAACAAACAGTTACAAAATAAGGGCTCACCTCAGCATAATACTGGTCATACTAAGTGTGACCAGCGCTGGTCTTAAAACAAAAGGAATTATGTATTCTATCAGTTATCTGACTTCCATCACACAAGCTCTGCATAGTTTGGGGCCAGATGGCGCTGTGTGTATAGTCCTGCGATATTTATTTATTTATTTTTGTCGTTTTAATAGTTATAAAATGCTATATAGTTAGATATATTTTATTTTGGCTTTTATAAACAAAATTATTTTGACATTTGATTCGGAAAAATATTTTATATTAGATTGGATAATTGTTTATTATTTAATTGTGAGATAGATGTAATTGATTGTTATTGTCGTTTTTATCTCAATAAATAAAATTGTTTAAATTTTTTTGATGGTGTAAAAACTACTTACCGACTGCATCGTTAAGGATTATTTACTTCAAGTTGGAACATTATGCCAAAGGAAAATGCTTCTAAATGCGGAAAATAAATTTTTGAGCAAAAAATACAAAAACTTCGTGGGGAACTTTTAAAAAGTGTCACTTGAAACCGGTTTCAACTGGTCAAAACTTGTTCAGGCTGTCTCACAGAGTGTAGCTACGACGTTACAAACTTCTAGGTGGACGTACTCAGGACGGGTTCATGGGGGCAATATTTAGCCCAAGTCAGGTATATTTTTTCGACAGACCTGTTGGTTTATTGGTAGTAAGTCTGCTTCCACTCAGGGCTAATTCTGGCATTTATGTGACTAAAATCGATGTTTGTTCTGTGTCTGGGTGTACTTTATGTATTTACAAAAAAAAACGTATTTAAATATTCTGTCAGCTGTCTGGTTCCCATAGTAGTTTCCCTAGATGGCGTAGAGTGAAAAATTCCCTCAATATTTTTTACTTTACCAGCCTTACTAGTACTAGTGAAATATTCGTTTTTCCGATCTAGATCTTAAAAGTAAATTCAAAATTAGAACGTCAAAAATAATTACTTTCAAAAATTTACAGTATCAATACCAAAATAAAGAAAAAATCTTAAAATTTTGGTTTTTTCGCAATTTCAGGTTTTCCAGTAGAGTAAAAGTTCACAGTTTTGAGTAAAAGGTGAACCGCTTTCAGCTTAGTAAACTCGAAGATTATAATTTTGTATGATCACAAAGATTTCGCCCTGAGTTCGTTCCCACCTCTCGCTCAAGTATTTCCCATTCTCCACAAAGTTCCGAGATATTCAAAGAGGACGTTAAGTTGCTTAATTGCAAATCTTGGACTGAAGCGCTTGTATTCATTTAAAACAAGAAATTGTCATTTCTTTACTGCAATAAGGCATTCATAGAAATAACGTAGACGGTCTACGCTGTAGAGGGTCTACGCTGTAGAGGGTCTACGCTGTAGATGAGCTACACTGTTATTTAAAACTAGCGGACGCTTCGCAATTTCACCCGCGTAGTTCCCGTTCCCGTTGGCAGTACCCTTCGAACCGAAACACAGTAATGTTTGCACACTGCTTGGCGGCAGAATATCTGGTACTGCGGTGGTACATACCTAGACGACCTCCTGCTAAAGAAATCTACCACTTTCTTTCTATCATCTACACGTGGTAGTTATATTTCTATCCTTATCTAAATCCTTTAACCTTATTTTCCCTTGGGAAAAATGGAATATTGCGTTTTACTTATATTAAGCTTTTCTTACTCATTTAACTCAGCATTTCAATGCTTATTTCTTTTACTTTAATAGCACTATAACTTAACACGTTCCTGAAATTATAACTTATGTCGGAGCCAAATTCTACCTTATCTCATTAAAAGTAAAGCTCATTACAGCTTGTGTGTTTTGAGATGTCGAACGTTTTCTTACGACTCGAATTCTCATGCAATTATAACCTCTGTGAGTAATGAAATAAGGTATGTTTCGTGTTAGAAGTTAGTTATAGAATTTGTAGGTGAAACGTAAGAGGGTAGCTATAATTCTTCAATTAACTCAGCCCTTAGTGGGTTGACGAGCGGTCGCGGTGATAAGCGATAGCGATTTAATTTAAAAAGCATTAGGGTGGATTAATGAACTCAATTTGATAACATTCTCTGGAAATTATGTTAAATTCTTAACATTTTTTTATAAAATGTTTTCTTGTCAATAGATATTACGCAAACATTATTATTTTTTTTATCTCTAAAACGTACTAAAAGATTGAAAGGAAGAATTCCTTCTTCCGTATTTCTGCGGACTTACAACATTGGGTTCTTCCAAAGGCGTGTTGATAGAATCTACAAGTATATTTGTGTTGTACTAATATTATAAACGCTAAAGTTTGTAGGAATGTATGTATGTTTGTTACTTTTTCACGCAAAAACTACTGAACGGATTTGGACGAAACTTGGTATGGGGATAACTGAGACCCTGGACATAGAATACTTTTTATCCCAAAAACATGTAGCGGATAACACCACTGGACACAGTTAATTTGACATAAACTTAAAAGCTAACAAAAAAAACTAATTAAAATAAAAAACCACAAGTTTTTATATCCTCCTCTCTCTGCAGTAACCACTTGTCGACACGTGTGTCGCCTCTACACGAGGCATCCTCAGGACGTGTTGACTCTTCGAGCGCTCGGTCGAGACTGATACCTTTTGAAGTTATTCAAAAAGTTGATGTGTTTGCCAATAGGTTTGACTGTGAATACATGAACCATTGCTGTATAGTTTGTGTACTGACTAATGAGCAAGTATTAAAATGTAATATGTTTATGATTTATGTACATTTCTAGTAATCTGATTGCTTTATGCTAACTTTACCTTCATATATTTATGCCTATTCTTATGGTGAAATACATTTTATTTATTTATTTATTGTTTTTAGACTAAAACGACACAATATGCCAATTACAATAGTCCTTTAAATAATATTAAAAAACGTAATTATTTAGTCAAAATGAAATGTGTGAATATCAAAACATTATCAAAATAAATTAATTGAATAAATATAGATCGCAATCACATTATTACTATACAAACTCAAGTCATTAAAAAATAAATTATTAAATGAAAAGAAATAAGCATAAAAAAATGTATTGTTATTATTATTTGAAGTAAACAAAATACCGCTATCTCTCGTCGCAAACACCACAGCACATCGACGGAAACTCGCAAATCAGGCCCTGAGGTAGCGATTTATGAGCCCCCCTCTCCCGGTACTCGAGTACATTCCCTAAATTGAGTCGTACAGAGACGATTACTTGTAAACAACCGCCGTATAGAGCAATGAGATCACATAAGTGTGACGGAAATGTATACAAATCTCCTCGGCTCGATAGTTGTGTAGCTCTGTAGTAAGGCGTCATTTCTCGTAGCAAACATTTGAGACATTTTTGCTTTAATACTCTGACTATAGTTTCGGCCACGGCCGGTGGTCTTCTTCAAGGAGACACAGCTTAGTACAACACGCGCGCGGCCTCGCCTTACTTCGCACTACAAGCCTAACTAATCTAGCCTGTCAACCATTAAAAAAATGTTTCCAGCCTTCATTTATGTAAGTTTTTTTATTTCATCATAACTTTCATATAAGTATAATATGGAAACATTACTGTGTTCCGGTTTGAATGGAACTGCGAAATTACTGGGCTGTTGAGACTAACCATCGAAAGTCTCAAAGTAATGAGCGCCAAAGCGGCGATGCCCTGGACTTTGTTTTGTTACTCAAAGTTCTGAGTTACGCTGCAATCATCATGGACAGGCGTTATCTCTTACCATCAGGAGAGCGTCTCGTTCGGCTCATTACTTTGTACATTAAAATAAAAAAATTACTGAACAGATGTGTGTATATATAAATAAAATAGAATCAGTAAAAAACATATTGAATGACTTTCCATGTGACTTTTAAAGTGCAAGAGAAAGAAAACTGAAAAATTTAAACAAATCATTTAATCTTGAAAACTAAGTTTTTTATGGTTGACAGGCTAGGTGTTTGACCACAGCTCACCTGATGTTAAGTGAAGATGTGGTCGAAGATGGTGAAACACACCCAACCTTAAACAAGTCCAACCTAACTTGAACCCTTCAAAGTGAGCAGATTAGCAAGGTCGCCGTTCTACTCAGCAAATATCACAGTTCTAAAATTCAAAAGAAAAATGTCGAAGCATTCGCATCAGAACTCCCAAAGGGTAGAAAAGAAAATATAGTATGACAATCAAAAATGTTATTTCTGAAAGAAGACATGCCGCGGGCTTGTAGTAAAACTGTGGAGATAAAAGGTGACACACGGGTCGATAGAATGTCAAACATAAATAAAATTTGGATAGAATCTGAAATCGTGTTAATTGAATCTTAAAAGGTTGGCAACGTATTTGTAGTGCCCATGGTACTGCTGATATCCATAGGCGACGGTGATTGCTTTTTTTTTATGGTTAACAGGCTAGGTGTTTGACCACAACTCACCTGATTTTAAGTGACGGTGTGGTCGAAGATGGTAAAGCACACCTAGCCTGGCATGGAACTGGCTCTTAAGTGAGGCTCCCGGAACACACCGTTACTCCGTTAGATGCTTGGCGACAGATTTTCGCTAGCCAGCGGAGGACTAGAAAGTATCCTCCCACCATGCTATGGTTTCCTCGCGATGCTTTCCTTCACCGGCAGCTCAAACTCATTGTTGGGGTTTGAACCCACGCCCTTCGGCAGGCGAACCGACCGCGCTTACCACTGAGCTATCATCGCTACAAGCATTGCTACTTACAATCAGGCAACCCGTCATTCTTGATGTATTTTTTTTTTAATATTGATATTAAGCATTGTTGTTTCGTTGAAAACTATTTCATATGTAATGGAAAGATAAACAAATATCCCCGTATTTCGAGACATGATGTTCTTTTAGAATTTGTTTTGGCTATAGGAATAAGGATTATGTGTATGCCTTGAGCATTTATGCTCACCATGGAAGGCTCTTTCTTGCGGCGGCGTCGTGTGTCGGGCGCTCTACCCTCAGATATCGTCGAGGAGGGCGATGGCGGCATATGCGTCATACTCATGATCGGGTGCTGCTTGCGGGTCGCTGCTCTGCTCGCGGTATACACACAAACTAGTGCCTACTTTAACGTTAGATTAAGTTTAAATTAATTTGACAAAATTTCCTCTTCCTAAATTGTACTAATGCAAAAAAAAATGTATTTCAAGTTGACAAAGGTCACGGATCCCGGTTTCTGTAGAGCGTATAAATAATTTTTTTTTTCTAAATACAAACTTATTTATTTATTTGGATCACCAACACTATATACATCACAACAATCATAGCGGTCATCGACACAAAAAAAAACAAAATTAGATGTCACAGCAATTATAGGTGACGACGACATGTAGAAAGTTAACAATTATTTTCAAAAATTAGGAAATGTCAGCTCAATAGAGAGTTAATAGTGAGTTAATGAATAAATATCTCAATTTTCAATAAGTCAAATTAAATTTAAACAATATAAAAATCATAGTAATTAAAAAAACGGTATAATAATTCAAGGTGTCAAGGACGTAATAGAACGTTTGAAAGAAATATGTATGTCATTCTCGCTACTCGTGTGTATCCCTTAAGATAAAACTCCAGAGACCGCTGGATCACAAGTCTTTGTGTGTTTTACACTGCATAATTTATTTAATGCTTAATTCTAACTAGAAGTTTATTTTAAAATGCTCTCCACTCGCCTTTGTAGCGAATTATAAAATAATTATGTTTTAGTTATTCCCTGTGAGTTGTAGAATATCTATTAAATCAAATATTTTCATAGCAAAATGTGCTTTCTATTCAGAAGGTTGTCGTGGTTGGTACAACCGTGATGCTCGGGTAATCGAATACGGCATCGAAATCCCTTGCTTGAAGTCATACATACATTTCTAGTACATAGATCTTTATTACATACACCAAAAAATATTACATAATTATTTTATATGTGACATAATTATTTCATTGACATTTTCATTGTATTGACATATGTTATGATTTTGATATTTTTAAATAGAAATGGAAGAATGACCCGTAACTGTGGTGTTATTAATAAAAGATTTGTATTTGTATAAAATAAATATAGAAAATATCGGAGGATATTTCACACAGCGCCGTCTAGCCCCAAACTAAGCAAAGCTTGTACTATGGGAACCAGATAGCTGACAGAATACTTATATACTTTTTTTTTGTAAATACATACAGAAGGCACAGAAAAAACATTTACCGTCACATAAATGTTTGTCCTGGTGGGAATCCAACCCACTCCTTACAGCACTTCAAGCATTTACTCTACCAAATGAGGTAACAGGGCTGTGGGCTGTAAAATACAGAAGAAAAAGACAATAAACTTAATTAATTTCATAAATATAAATTTGGTTTAAGGAGTAAAACTTGGCGGTAGATTTCCTTAGCAAGATGTTGTCTAGGTAAATACCGCCGCAGTACCAGATATTCTGCCGCCTGCCTACTGCTAGCGAAATTACTGGGCTGTTGAGACTAACCACCCAAGTCTTAAAGTAATGAGCGCCAAAACAGCGATGCCCTAGACTTTGTTTTGCTGGTCCAAGTGCTATGTATCGCTGCAATGGTCATGGACAGGCGTTACCTTCAGATGAGCGTCTTATTACTTGTACGCATAAAAAATCTTAAAAGCTATGAGTGTCAGATAACCTCATCTTGATTTGCCTGGAACTAATTAAAAACATGATGTAATTTTTGTTTTCGTTTTTTTCAGGTATTAATGGATGCTACATAAATTATTTGGGCTGGACTAATCTGATGAAAAAGGAAAGTGGGCACTGAAATTTATGAAAATATTATAACAATTGAAATGTTTCATCAAATGCAATTCCAATTAATACAATAAATATTTTAAGTTGAATTATTCAATAAATGTAAATTCCAAATATAATTTTACATTAAAAAAACACACCTTCTCCTAACACAGATGAGCTAGGATCAAACACCTATCAGTCAGCCATACAGAATTGTATCTTAAAATAACCAAATATTTTAATACTCAATACTAAATGACATAATTATTTTATAAGTGACATATTATTTTATTGACATTTTCATTATATTGACCTAATATGTTATGATTTTGATATTTTAAAATATGAATGGAAAAATGACCTGTAACTTTGGTGTTATTAATAAAAGATTTTTATACAAATCTACCGACAAAACCATGTACCTACATTTCACAAAATACCAATTACTTTAACAAGGTCGCTTTAATGATATGAAATTTCCAATAAACCTTTATATTATTATGATAGAAATTTTAATATCGAGTCAGAAGCAATATACATAATTTGAAGAGCAATTTGGGCCGTGTGGTTTTTATTTAGAATGGTTAATTTGAATTTTGCTCAATAAAAACTTTCATTAAAGTTTTACAGGGTGAGTTGATTTTAACTTAAAATATATATAGATAGATATTAATATTTTTGATTGTCATGGACAGGCGTTATCTCTTACCATCAGGAGAGTGTCTCGTTCGTCTCATTACTTTTTACATTAAAATAAAATTGTTCAGTACGTTCAGTAGTTTTTGCGTGAAAGAGTAACAAACATCCATACATACAAACTTTCACGTTTATAATATTAGTGGGATAGGATAAGACTTGTGTGTAAATTCTGGGCACCGCTGCAATGGTCATGGGCAAGCGTTATCTCTTACCATCAGAAGAGTGTTTTCTTTGCCTCATTATTATACATCTAATTTTATTTTAAAGTTACACCGATTTATTGTCTACTTTTATTCGCTCATTAAATTTTATTTGTATTTTGACGTCGTATTTAAACTTGATATTGTATTTGAACCTGACATTACATTTGAATTTGATATTTTATTTTGTATTTAGTTTATACTAATATAAAGAGGAAAGATTTGATTGTTAGTTTTTTTGTTTGTAATGAATAGGCTCCAAAACTACTGAAGCGATTCCAAAAATTCTTTCACCGTTGGGAAGCTACACCATCCCCGGGTGACATAGGCTACTTTTTATCCCTGTAGTTGCACGGGAACGGGAAATACGCGGGTGAAACTGCGAAGCGTCCGCTAGTGTTTTGTAATTATAAAGGTAACTGATTAATCGTTTTTGTGTCAATAAATAATTTGAATATAATAGTTTTTACAGTAAAGTTAAAGACATTTCTATTCATCCAGTATTTTAGTATATTCGTAATTACAGTACAGAAAGAAATAATAAAATATTGAGTAGAAACCGAACTTAAAAAAAACAGTTGCAAATGCATCCACAGCGCCTGTGGATAATGCAGGACGCCATATTGGAAAAAAAGTAAAAAAGATAACCACTTTAGTGAGCGAAGTGTGCGAGCTAAGCGGTGTAGTTAGGAGATACTGATGGGTTTTATTACTGCTGAAAACATGAACAATGGCTAAATGTTAACAAGTATTAATTTGAAAATTTAAAACCCCCTAATACCAGTAACTTAGTAACTTGACACCGGACTAATAGACAATATAAATATCTGAAAGTTAAAAAAGGGTTATTTTAGTTTAATTAATTGATTGAAAATTGTATTTGACATATTGATATATCGACTTCTGGAAATACGTTTGTTAATAAATTAGTTTTTACTAAAATATAATTATCTTGAAATACATAAATATATTTTTATAAAAAAATTCGTTTGCATAGCGATGGAATTAGCACTCGTACTGTGAATGCTGTGCAGTTTTCTGCTCATGTATTGTCATTAGAATGTCTCATTCCCCTTAAAAAAGAAAGAGAGTTAATTATGATTTATAGGAATCTATAATGATGATAACCCAGTGGTTGATGCGGTAGATTCACACGCTAAAGAACATACGTACGTTTAAAGTACGTGGGTTCAAACGCTAACTATGAATTTGAGCTGCTGGTGAATGGAAACACCATGCGGAAACCATAACGGTTTGATAGGGTACTTTCTAGCACTTAACTGGACAGCTACTACCTTCAAGTTGAAAATCTGTTGCCAAGCACCTCACGGAACGGCAGCCTTACTTGAGAGCTAGTTCCATTCCAAGCTAGGTGTATTAACCATCTTCAACACTGCCACTTATCATCAGTTGAGTTATGGATTAAGAACAATAAAAAATTGTTTTGTTTTGTAAAAAAATTATCAAATTCCTAATCGGAAAGTTACGTAATAGGTACTAGATAGTACTAGATTAATTTATCAGATTTTAATGATAATATCAACACTAACGAGGAAAAATCTGTTATCGTCTGATTTAGTTATCAATAACATTGATTGTCCTCAGTTCGTCGAACATGCAAGAGTATCGTTTAATTTTAAATCTCATTTTATAGTATAGGTATACCTAAATAAATTGCTGTTCTTTTTCCATTTTAAAGAATAAAATTCAGAATTGTGTCACTATCCCTATCCACGGCTTTTGTTGTAATTTGATTCGTTATCAAAATGATCTAGTTATCTCCCACACTATAGGCTCAGACGCTTTTAGTGCACTGTGACATAGTTTCAGTAAAATGTGTTATGAAATATTGAGTAGAAGCTTTTCATGTTATTGATTCTTACACAGGGTTACGCAGAACGGTACTACTAAGTCTAAAACAACATTGTTTTCATCAAAAACATTCACTATGGGATCGACTAAAACAAATGCATTTCGTTGTAGGCAAACACATTTTGCAATACTTGATTTTTATTTCTAGTTGTAAGAGCACGTTAGGATGTAGGCAAAGGCGAATCCGAGTCACATATTCATGATTCATCATAGTATCCTAATTTAAAATTGATCACTAAGAACTTTGTTAACACGCCACGTTTTGCACGCCTTGTGAAGGCTGAATATTGGGATTCCTTTTTATTTTATTTTCGACCTGACTGTACCTATTTATGCAAATAAAACATTTGAATTTGAATTTGAATTAAAAATGTTGGAACTTCCTTAAACATTAAAAAAATAAGTATTGCCAGTTAAAATTATAATCATAGTTGACATATTATTTTATCATTAAGTCATGACAAGAAACTTATAAAAAAATTTAGTAAGATTTGCTAGAACACTCCCTATAGTTTTCTTAGTCCCCAGAAAATAATCAGAATAAATATTTATGATTAAATTAAATTCCTCGCCACGTACATAAACCGTAACCGTTAAAATAACCGTTAAAACACGTAATTAACGTCACGCCCGGAGAATAAGTCTCGTGGATTAATTAAATGA
This sequence comes from Biston betularia, assembly GCA_905404145.2. Classification (NCBI taxonomy): domain Eukaryota; kingdom Metazoa; phylum Arthropoda; class Insecta; order Lepidoptera; family Geometridae; genus Biston; species Biston betularia. The sequence goes on along the minus strand of FR989888.1, from coordinate 8,035,418 downwards.
ATTTTGTCACGTCTCCGTCTAATGTACGGCCACTTAAAGTGGCGCAGTGCAACAAATGCAGTACGGAATATTCATTATATTATTGACATTATATTGACATCCTGTTATTCGTATTTTGACGTAACTAATGTTAATGTTTATATTACTTTGAGTTTGACTTGTAACTTTGCGTTTTTAACAAAGTATTACTTATACAAATATTTTGTTGATAACATCAAAGTTATAACATGTTTTTTAAATTTAAATTTCGTGACTTGAAACAAACATTCATGTTTGAAAATAACATTCAATGTGTCAATGTCATGACATACGTCAATGTCATGATATTATGTCAAATTTAAAATATCTCAATAATAACATTAAACGTCAATATTAAATTATAATTACTTACTAGTAATTCAATAATAATGTCTTCTTTTTAAATAATAATTGTCAAAGTCATAAAACAAAGTCTCTTGGATTCAAGAACTCAGTTTGCTTCTGAAGCACGTGGTGGAAAGTGCATCCAATCCGTGGTTACTTTTTTAAATTAATTAAATAATAGTTTTTTTTTGTGTTTGGCATCGTATTTATGCATAAATTATTACACTTTGCCAGTGTTAGGTATATCTATATTATCAAATGTGTGATCATGAATCTAAGTCACAAAAACAAAGTCAAGGTTTTATTCTTCACTGTGAGGTTTCATGGCACTTTTGGATCAACACGAAATGACATGTTTTTTTAGAACAAGCCAACTCAAAAACTATTTTTCTACACGAGCATTTGAAAAGTTTTAGAAAATAACCAATGTAATCTGACTACATAATGTTTCTGCGTTTCTGATAAAATTCCTTCCAATAAATTTAAACAAGACTTTTAAGCAATCTAAATGTTGAAGATATGTGCTAGTAAAACTAACCGTAAACTGAATTTAAACTATTAAATTTAGTATAAGATTCCAGAGAACGTGCCCATTCCGGCTGTTGAATATAAATACAGTATTTATATTGCATTTAATGAAATTTAATCCATAAAAATCTTTAGTCTGGTTTCTTTTACAATTGATACGTAAAATGACGCGTAAAGACTTCATATTACAATATTTGATTACCAACACCAAAGTTACAAGTCAAATTTAAATTTATTTCGAAAATACCAGCAAAAATGTCAAATATTAGTTACATGTCAATATGAAAACACATACAATGTGTAGCGTAGATTTTAGGATCAATTTGAAAAGTTAGCAACGATGACTTGAATTTACTGTCAAGGACCATCATCAAGGTTAAGTAAAGCAATTTTGCTAAGTTAAGACAGCCAATTATTTTTTTTGTTATTAAAACCTTCAGTTCTGCCTGCTAGGGAAAGTTTTTTAAATGACTAGCGGATGCGTCGCGGTTTTACCCGCGTAGTTCCCGTTCCCGTAGGAATACAGGCATAAAAAGTTGCCTATGTTGCCCGGAGATAGTATAGCCTAACGATGAAAGAATTTGTGAAATCGGTCCAGTAGTTTTGTAGCCTATTCAATACAAACAAATAATCAAATTTTTCCGCTTTTTAATAGTATAGATAGATAGATATATATATAGAAAGACAGGGTAATTCTCTCGGACACTTCATTATTCTAAATCAAATCACAAACAGAGATGTTAGAATTCCCCTCATTATTATACAAATACTAACCAAATACAATACCCGTTTGATTTGAATCTTAAACTTCTGAAAGTCCTCGAGTTCAATCTGAAAGTCCTCTAAGTCATCGGTTGAGTGGAGAGTTGTCCCACTCGTTCCGCTGTGGCGCCTCTCGGCATAATGTAAGGGCACTCCCAGGCCTCTTGGAATTAGGGCCTCTATTGGTGACGTCACAGACAGCCCACTTGTAAAAAGGCTTTCAGAATGTACCTACTTGTCAGGGTGTTTGGGTTCTCGTTTGAATTTATTTGATTTGAATATATTCATTTGAATATGTATGTCGGTATGATTAGGAACATTTTTGTGTAAACCATATGTGTAATTATTTACATTTGTTATTTGACTTATGTTATACTAGCTGCGCCTCGCGGTGTTACTCGCTAGATTGACAGCCCTGTTGGTTCATTGGTAGAATGTCTGCTTCAAGAGCTGAAGGGCGTGGGTTCGATTTCCACCCAGGACAAACAGTTTGTGGTATAAACAAATGTTTGTTCTGTGTCTGGGTGTACTGTATGTATTTACAAAAAATGAAAAAAAAATAATTAAGTACTCTATCAGTTATCTGACTTCCATAGTTCAAGCTTTGCTTAGTTTGGGGTCAGATGGCGCTGTGTGTAATGTTCTACGATATTTATTTATTTAATGTAGGGTCTCAGCAACCTCCATACCAAATTTCATCCAAATCCGTTCAGCAGTTTTTGCGTGAAAGTGTAACAAACATCCATCCAAACTTTCACATTTATAAGACACGTCTGCATGAGACGTCATGCAGACGGTCTCGACGAAAGACCAGCGCCGGCTGACTGCAGTCGGCGTTAGCTGAGTTGAGGCCGGTTTGTGACATTGTTTTGTTTTCTCAGTGGAACTCTTTGAAGTGAGGCTGACGGCAGATTTTTAGCAGAAAGTACTCTACCACCATGCTATGGTTTTCTCGTGATGTTTTTCCTTCACCGGCAGCTCAACGTCACTGTTGGAATTTGAGCCCACGCGCTTAGGCGTGTGAACCGATCGAGTTTAACCACTGAGCTGTTATCGCTGCATTTTTTATTTTGCATAATTCCCACATCCTGTACGCAGAGACCTCACGTCAATCGAGTGATGTGGGTAGGGGGTAGGAAACCGCTTATTTCACGCGACTCAAAGGTGACTTACATTAGGTGCTTTTGAAATCTGTCACGAGTTAGGTATTTCCTTTTATGCCGTTGACACTTCGGGCTTGAGTTTTATTCTTTGCCCTTTTTTACCGTCTTCAATGAGACGACTTTGACGAATTTCTCATAGATTTTTTTGATAAATTTAAACAATTTTTTCTATGTAAAAATAATGAGACGAACGAGACGCTCACCTCTGCGCTGGTAAGAAATATGTTGTATTTAATTATTGAGATAAAAACGACAATAACAATCAATTACATCTATCTCACAAGGAGATAACGCCTGTCCATGACCATTGCAGCGATACACAGAACTTTGAGTAACAAAACAAAGTCCAGGGCATCACTGCTTTGGCGCTCGTTACATTGAGACTTTCGATGGTTAGTCTCAATAGCCCTATAATTTCGCTGCAGTACCCTTCAAACCGGACCTTCTTCACAGTCATGTTTACACACTACTGCTTGGCGGCAGAATAACTGGTACTGCGGTGGTACCTACCTAGACGACCTCCTGCTAAGGAGATCTACCACCAAGTAAAGTACCAAGTATTTAGTACTAGCTGCGCCCCGCAGTGTTACCCGCTACATGTTTTCGGGATAAAAAGTAGCATATGTGTTAATTCAGGGTGTCAGCTACCTTTAGACCCAATTTCATCAAATACAAATCTCAGACCTCAGTCTCGACCGAGCGCTCGAAGAGTCAACACGTCCTGAGGATGCCTCGTGTAGAGGTGAAACACGTGTCGACAAAGTGGTTACTGCAGAGAGGAGGATTCTTGATTATTTTAATTAGATTTTTTGTAGTTTTAATTTTATATATTTGTCAAATTAAGAATATTTCTAAGTTTATGAGTTCTAGATTTTAAGTAAGATTAGGGTTTTTTAATAAATAAGCAGTGTAAAATTAGTTAAATTTAAGTCTCCTCGTCACTGTTGGCACTGGAACGACGGTTAAGCGGAAATAAACTAAATATAAACATTGAACATTCAAATACAAATCTTTTATTAATAACACCAAAGTTTCAGGTCATTTTTCTATTCATATTTTAAAATATCAAAGTCATAACATATGTCAATATAATGAAAATGTCAATGAAATAATATGTCACTTATAAAATAATTATGTCAATAAAAACAAAAATATTATAATTACTTACAAGTAATTCAATAATGTCTTATTTTTAAATTCATCAAAATCCATTCAGAAGTTTTTGCGTGTAAGAGTACATCAATCAATACACAAACATCCTTCCATCCAAACTTACACATTTATAATATTCTGGGATAATTTTTTTAATGTAGTAGAAATGAGATGAGACTTTACAAGATAGATTTACAACGTGTTTGCGACCAATTACAACACAATCACTAACTTGGATCCTCGCGCCTGTAACTACTACGGGCCACAACACAAACTAGTCTAAGTACGCAGTATATTACTAGTGATGGAAACTATGTTCTGGCCGGATAAAATAATGTCTGAACGAATTATAAAACAGCACTCATGCCACGCGTAACTTTCCACTTCTACGCTATTAACGTTCAAACACAGTTGACAATTAAAAGTGGTGAGCGTTATGTTTTGGCCGGATAAAAATTGGACTGAATAGCATCTTTCTCTACTAATACATTTGTAAATACTAGACTTTGATTCGTTGTGATAGATTGTGCATTTTTCCGGAAGTTTTAATAATCTGACATGATTATCTAATGTATGTCCTCAATTACTTAGTACTAACGAATTACACTAATGATGATATCAAAAATAACTTATTTAAACTACGAACAAATTATCAAATGAACAAATCAAGTAAATATTAATTAAAAACAAAATAAAAGTCAAAATTATATTAATATTATACGAATGGTGCGGTCAAAAATACATTTATCTCTGTCAAAATATACTTCTCCGACCAAAAAATTATCCGGTCAAAATCACATCCCTATATTTTCATACATCGTCCTGCCATGCATCGTAAGTTAGCTGCACTATGTGGCTTTATTAAATTTCGCGAGCTTGTACTAAAGCTTAGTGCACATTGTATTGGTCTCGGGAGAGAATTCTCGCAGACAGAAAGTTGTTAGCGCGTCGAGAACATGAGAATATATTTAACGTATTATTTTTCCTTGTCTTTCAAAATGTACTAGAAATAAAAGTTGATTTTTGTTGTTGTAATACGTTTTGTAAGATAAAAGCAGAGTTCAAAATATTTTATTTTAATTTTGTATGTGTGGTTTAATTCGTTGTTTCAGATTAATTTGACTTAAAAAAATTAATAAACTACTTTTATCCCGGAAAAATTTATGGTTCCCTTGGGATTTGTATGTTTAAATGTTTGTTACTCTTTCACATAAAAACTACTGAATGGATTTTGATGAAATTTGGTATGGAGATAGCCGGAAACCGGAAGGTACGGAACCCTAAAAACAGGCAAAAGCGCTAGTAAAAGATAAAACTCATGAATTTCAAATTCGTGTGTTGACTTTCATAATATTTTCTTCAGTTCTCATCTCCATGTCTATACCCCGCTTAACGTCTTTACTAAGTGAACGTTGGGATACATAGTAACTTCGGGTCTCAAAACATGTTCTCGCAGCGAGATCCGTGTTCTAGAACATCGTTCTACATAATATATAATAAGGGTTCAAGTTAAGTAAATAAAACGCGATACAACTGTCTCAACTTTTTAACAAGATCGTACAAAATCAATTTCGGGGAAAGCTGTTCGTAGCGATGATAGCTCAGTGGTTAGCGCGGTCAGTTTGCACGCCGAAGGGCGTTGAGCTGCCGGTGAAGGAAAACATCGTGAGGAAACCATAGCATGGTGGTAGGATACTTTCTAGTACTCCGCTGGCTAGCTACCACGCGAAAGTTGAAAATCTACCGCCAAGCATCTAACGGTGTGTTCCGGCAGCCTTACTTGAGAGCCAGTTCCATTCCAGGCTAAGTATGCTTTACCATCTTTGACTACACCGTCACTAGCATCACAGGCTAGGTCCAGATATTCGCAGTACCAGATATTCTGCCCGCAAGCGCCAAGCAGTAGTGTTTCAAACATTACTGTGTTTCGGGTACTGCAGCTAGCGAAATTAATGGGCTGCTGAGACTAACCATCGAAAGTCTCAAAGTAATGAGCGCCAAAGCAGCGATGCCTGGACTTTGTTTTGCCAAAGTTCTGTGTATCGCTGCAATGGTCATGTACAGCCGTTATCTCTTACTATCAGGAGAGTGTCTCGTTCATCTCATTACTTTTTTTATATAAAAAAAATAAAAAATTCACTTGTTTCCATATGTTTCTATAAAGCCCCGTGGATATCTCTCCTATCCTAGTGGAGGAGTTACGAGGTATCCCGCGGTACTAGGGAGAGGCAATCATAGTGAAAAATCGCCGCTTCGAGGGCCCCGAGTGGCGATTTGTCCGTTTTTTGTCCTATTCTTGTCGCCATAATGTAACACTAGAATTTTACTACAAAACAGTGACTCATTTCCGGCAAATTCAATTTTCTAAATAGAAATATAGATAGCTCAGTGGTTAGTGCGGTCGATTCGCATGCGGAAGGGTGGGGGTTCAAATCCCAACAATGGGTTGAGCTGCCGGTGATGGAAAACAACGTGAGGAAACCTTAGCATGGTGGTAGCGTACTTTCTAGGACTCGGCTGGTTACCACCCTCAAGTTGAAAATCTGCCGCCAAGCATTTAACGGTGTGTTCCGGCAGCCTCACTTGTGAGCCAATGCCATTCCAGGCTAGGTGTGCTTTACCATCTTCGACCACACCGTCACTTAACATCAGTTGATCGGTTTTCAAAAACCTAGCCTAGTCTTCAACCACCAAAATAATGAATTTTATAAAATTGGTTCTGTGGCTTGATTTTAAAATCAAAATAGCCAATAATAGCCGTTATTTTTAAATTGTCAATTAATACTAAAGTTGTTGCGATAACAATTATATTGTTGGCAGACAAGAGTGCTTAGTAAAAAAATAAACACTGGTCGAGTATAAAAGACCAAGCAGTGGCGATGCACTGAAATAAACTGAGCGGACGTATTTTTTCTGCCTACCGTCAAGTTGAAATAATCAGGTGTTGTTTTTAGAGTTTCTTACCCAAAGGGTAAAACGAGACCCTATTCCTAAGACTTCGCTGTCCGTCCGTCTGTCTGTCTGTCACCAGTCTGTATCTCATGAACCGCGATACTTAGTTGAAATTTTAGCAGATGATATATTTCTGTTACAGCTATAACAACAAATACTATAAAACAAAATGAATATTTAACGGGGCTCGCATTAAACAACATATCTTTTGCCATTTTTATAGACAACGGCACGGAACCCGTTGTGCGCTAGTCCGACACGCACTTGGCCAGTTTTTGTAATTACATTTTTTTATTACAATAATGATAATGTCAATTCGTTTAGGTTATTTAAAAACTAAAACCGCTTCTGATTGCTAAAAATATATTGCACTTGGTCCGGGTTCCCATCTATCTAGGTCTAGGTATATCGCATAACATTCCGCACTGATTTCAAAGTTCCGCCATTCTTCAGCCGGTGAGTGGTACCGATAAATTATAACAGCATTGAGTGTCGAGCTCCCGCGCGCGGTGAGACCTGGGGTTTGGAGCGACGAGTCGAGGTTTTTCCTGCCGTTATTAAACTGAAATAGAGACTTGGCCTGTTATTGACGACCAGCTGAATTGGCAGTTTTTTCTCTTTGGTTTTGGCGTCGCATTTTGAGCATTTAACCAGTGTCAAGTGTTTTATATCATCAAGTTTTAATAGTTAAATAAGTTGCCTCGTTATAGTCAAAGTCCAGTCTTGGTCAAGTACAGTCCGTGTCAGTGAAGTCCAGTCATGATTTAGTAAAGTAGTGTTGACTTTACTATAAAGCTTCGATGGAGTTTTGGAAGCAATACGAAAAGTCATGTTTCACCACATTTTATCATTTTTCCACACTCGCGCTTATGATTTGACACTTTCCTGGAATGAAACTGATAAGTCTGTTGTTAGCGCAGTTAGAAAATTACTGGGCTGTTGAGACTAACCATCGAAAGTCGTCAAACTAGCGACGCCCCGGACTTTGTAACGTAATGTTCTGTGTATCGCTGCAATGGTCATGGGCATGCGTTGTCTCTTACCATCAGTTAAGCGGCACGTTCGTAAAATGCTTTCAGTTTAATAACGTATACGTTCAATATTTTTGCCCGCGAATTGCATCAATTTATTGAAATACGATGAGAGATCCGAAATCAAATATATCAAATTTACATTTCGTATGTTTTACTTTATTCGAACAATACAGCTTCGTATTCATTCCACTTAATATAAAACTTATCTGTGAGTATTTTTTTCATGTAATTGAATTATAGACTACTAGCTTACGCCCGCTACTTTGTTCGCTAACTTTAGAATTAGTTTCAGAGAGAAATGACACTTGTAAGTGGCAAATAAGCATTAGTCATGAAACTTGCGCTATTGTAATATCACATTAAGATAAAATATACTTTTTCATCCCCCCATCTCAGAAAGAGTATTTTTGCTCTTTGATTTCTAAATGCAAAAGTAGATTTTACCCGCTAGAGGATAAAGTAAATTTGAATTTAGAACATCGTGTGAACTAAGTTTATCATTTAAACATCATTAAAACTATTTGCTTCTACCTCCATGGCGCCGAATTTATCATACAACTTTTTTTAATTTGTTAAAAACTCCGACTCCTTGGTCCGAACCTCCTTGGTGTACGTTTTTTGCATTTAGTCATTTCCTCGCTGAGGTGGGATGAAAAGTTACGTGTTGCACTCGAGTGCAAAGATTTTTCCCTTCGTGCTCTTTTGATTCCCTCGCTAACGCTCAGGATTCTAATTTTTGGATCCTTCGCTTGCTCGGTCATTAAAATTGAGCATGCGGTTAAAAAGCAACTTCGCACTCTTGTATAACAAATAACTATTTATCCCTAAATATGCCATTAGACGCATCTATACCAAATTTCTTGTCGAGACTTTAAGTAGTTTGTTTTTAGCTAATCCCGCAGGTTTCTAACATTTTTCTGATATAAAAATTATCCTATATTATGTTAATCCAGGTAATTAACTATGTGTTTTAATTATTGCCTGAAATATCCAAATCCGTTCAGCCGTTTTTTTTCGCTGTCCGGTTATATTCGTAGATTTATTTAATCTTTTCACTTTCTTTTAATTATGTATATCAGTTTTATTTATTTTTAATACAATTTAAGTGTAATAGTAATATTTTTACAGTCACTTAATAATATACATACTTAATACTACCAACTAATTTATAATACAAGTCAAGGAAAAACAAATTTTATTAATCAAAAACTCGGTCCACCGGTCGAGCCCGCCGCAAACGTACCCATGAAACTGGCGGCATTTCCTCGCTGGATCGCTAGAGAAATGCGCTGGACTATGTAGTCACCCGACCTCGGATCCCGACCCCTCTCCCTAAGGCGACGCCCTAACTCTGCCACAAACCTTGCAGCGTCGGACCCCCACGGGCCCGCCGTCTCGACGGCAAACGGAACGAACTCATACGCTGACTCCAAACATGCGTATTTGAGACGCTTAGCCTTCGCAGCCGCCTCCGCTCCCGCCCCGGCCACAATCTTCTTTTAATTTAGAATATTGTCATGAAGTTATAGCAGTCAGGGCATCAGTAGAAGCGTTCTTCTGATATTTAGCAAAATGCCCTTTAGGGTCCCCCACCCCCACCCCCTCAATATCATATATTCTGCTGCCAAACAGTACTCGAAAAATAAATATCGTAGGACTATACACACAGCGCCATCTGGCCCCAAACTAAGCAGAGATTGTGTGATGGAAGTCAGATAACTGATAGAATACGTAAATACTTTTTTTTGTAAATACATAATTATAATACATACAGAACACCCAGACATACAATGTTTAAATTCTGGAGCGAAATTACTGGGCTATTGAGACTAACCATCGAAAGTACCAAGGCAATGCAGTGCAGCTTCAAAGCAGCGATGCCCCGGACTTTGTTTTGTTACTCAAATTTCTGAGTACCTGCCACTGTAAGGGTCATGAACATTTTTTATCTCTTCCAATCAGGAAAGCATCTTGATTGTCTCAATACCTTTGTACAAAGAAAGTCAAATAATTATTCAAAAATATTAAGGGGTTTATGAGCGCAAATGCCGCAGAAAAGCTTTTCGACGTAGCAGGTAAAGGCCTCGTAATCAAAACTTACCAATTATATTAAGAATATTTTCGGACGTAAACTGAAAAATACCAGGCATGCCCATTGCTCGGACTTTCTCCATTTCGACCCACGGCACGGAGTCGGCCCGGACACTTCACACAATAAAGGAAAGGGAAAAAATAAAAACACTGAATGTTTGAAGGAAACTCAAGAGCGACACTCACGGTCGGGAAAAACAATTTTATAGTTTAAACGAAACAAATTAAATATTTGTTACTGTCTTATTAGGGTGCCGTACCCAAAGGGTAAAACGCGACGCTATTACTAAGACTCCGCTGTCTGTCCGTCTGTCTGTCTGTCTGTCTGTCCGTCTGCCACCAGGCTGTATCCCATGAACCGTGACAGACAGAAATTTTCACAGATGATGTATATCTGTTGCCGCTATAAGAAAAAAATAAACATTTAAGAGGGCTCCCATACAACAAACGTGATTTTTTTTTATAAATAACTAGCTGCGGCCCGCGGTGTTACCCGCTACATGTTTTCGGGATAATTGCCTATGTGTTAATCCAGGGTCTTTCGCAGCTACCGCCATACCAAATTTCATTCAAATTCGTTCAGTAGTTTTTTGGTGAAAGAATAACAAACATCCATCCAATTTTTCACATTTATAATATTAGTAGTAGGATATATTATAGGATAGAATAAGATATTATAGGATATAGGAAGGAATTATAGGATACCTAAAGGGAATGGAGTCAGTTTTTTCTTATCAATGTATACTTATATATTATTTGGTGATTTTTCAAACAGTGTGTCGCTAGCTGCCCGATGGGGGTTCTGAAAAATTCGCACAGACAAAAAACACCCCCTCATTAAGCGACTTAGGTCGGGTAATTTCGTCGCACATTTACATTTCTGTTTATTTGTCCGTTTGTTTGTCCACTCGTCCTAATTGGAGAGCATACAGTGACACGTCACATTCTTTACACTAAAATTTCCACAGATATGATATTATGTAGAGAAGTCCATTGTTTACAGACGCGACACAAATACAGTTCTAGTGTTTAGATCAGTAGAGTAGTAATAATAGAGAAAGAGAGAGAGAGAGAGTTTTTTATTGCAAAATAGGTTCGCGTTCGACCACACCTCGACCGAAGCCAAGCAGCAGTGCGGTCTAAGATGGAGCACGCTTACCTAGAAGAAACCTATTTACTCTAGATTTGAAGGCACCCATTTTGTACCTAGAAACACTGTACAAATATTATAATGGCAAAAGTTTGTGCAAAAAAAAAACAAACGATAAATCAAATCTTTTCTCTTTATAGTGTAGGTGTAGATGGCAACTGTAATATTTGTAGCTGTCAATTTGCTCTATAAAACGTCACTTTATTCTATTGTCAATAGTTTGCAGCGCATGCTAAGGTAAAGGTTTTTCAGATATTTTTTTACAGTCTGGCTTACATTATTGAAGTTTCCATACGGATCCCTAACTGTTTTTTAAATAAAATATAGCCTATGTCCATCACGGATAATGTAGCATTCTAATAATGAAAGAATTATTAAGATCAGTCCAGTAGTTTTGGAGCCTATTCAATACAAACATAGGTGCTCAGATAAATAAATACAACTAGAAGTCTAGATGTAATGTAAGCCGTACATTGTATGTTATTGATTTATTGTTTGGTTGTATATACTACAAGGGCTCACCGGAAGACCAGCGCTGGTCACACCACTTAGTATGACCAGCATTATGCTGAGGTGAGCCCCTATTCTGTAACTTTTGTCTGTCTCTGTTTGTTTGTTTTTGTGCTTGTTACAAAATTAAACGTTTTTCTTTCTTCTTTCTTCAAACAAAAAAATCAAATCTTTCCCCTTTATTATAGTGTAGATTGCGAACGTTGTGAAATTTTGGCATCATACGCAAATGAGCATACAGTTGCTTAGAGAGCTTTTCTTTTGGGCATCTCCAAAGAATATCCCATATCTGGCAATATTTGTGCGAAAACACTAGGGAAGCGTATTACGCACGTTTTCGCAGTAGCTACAGAATACTTGTTTGGCTAGCGGAGACCTTTTTTAGGTCTTTATAAGCCTCGGGACACGGAAAGGGTTAGGTTTATGTTGTCATTTTAACATTTTGCACAAACCCTCAGTTTTTTAGTGTTACCCACTTTTCCGACATTTTATTAGTTTCATGTGCGAGAGCTTCTAGAGGAATGTGGTTGAAAGATAGTACATAGAAAGTTAAGTTGCTTTTTAAGGTGGTTCGATTTCCATACAAATAATTTTTTTGCCATTTATGGACAAATGGAGCATAATTTTACAGTGAAATCACAGCTACTGGCATTTATTTTGGTCTTTATTTGCGGTAAATCACAATTGCTTGAATGAAACAGTAGATTATTAACGCTCTCCTGATGGTAAGAGATAACGCCTGTCCATGACCGTTGTAGCGATACGCAGAACTTTGAGTAACAAAACAAAGTCCAGGGCATCACTGCTTTGGCGCTCATTACTTTGAGACTTTCGATGGTTAGTCTCAACAGCTCAGTAATTTCGCTAGCTGCAGTACCCTTCAAACCGGAACACAGTAATGCTTACACACTACTGCTTAGCGGCAGAATAACTGGTACTACTAGGAGATCTACCACCAAGTAAATAACATTTGTCACTAGCTGCGCCCGCGGTGTTACCCGCTACATATTTTTGGGATAAAAAGTAACTTCTACAGCCAACCTGATCTTAAGTTAAGATGCGGTCTACGATGTAGCACGCTGGCCTAGAACAAAGCGAATTTCACTCTCAATATGAAGGTGAGATATTACGGGTACATCCACTCTGGCAGCGCATTCCACTTTTTAGCTGCTTGTACCTACAATAAAGAAATCAAATTGTGTTTCAATACTAAACAAGATAAATTTATAAAACCCCCAACAAGTGTATAGTATTCTACTAACTAGTAAAGTAACTAGTAAAATAAACTAACTAGTAAAGTAAATAAATAAATAAATAAATAAATATCATAGGACATTACACACAGCGCCATCTGACCCCAAACTAAGCAGAGCTTGTGCTATGGAAGACAGATAACTGATAGAATACTAAAGTAACTAAAAAACTAAATTAACTAGTAAAGTAACTAGAAAACTAAATTAACTAGTAAAGTAACTAGAAAACTAAATTAACTAGTAAAGTAACTAGTAAACTAAACTAACTAGTAAAGTAACTAGAAAACTAAATTAACTAGTAAAGTAACTAGTAAACTAAATAATAATAGTGAACTTGACACAGCTTGAACTTGGAATGTTTGATTGATTATTATGAATACATATATTCACAATAATCACTTTATTCATTGTTAAGCTCGTGTTTAATACAATTTTATTTATGTTTTTTTTTAAATTTAATAATACATTTTTTAATGACTTGAGTTTGTATAGTAATAATGTGATTCCGATCTACATTTATTCAATTAATTTATTTTGATAATGTTTTGACATTTACACATCTCATTTTGACTATACAATTACCTTTTTTTAATATTATTTTAAAGACTATTGTAATTGGAATATAGTGCCGTTTTAGTCTAAAAACAATAAAAAAACTAATTAGTAAAGTAAGTACTTAGTCACAAATGAACCTAGTAAAAGTATGCCAAAGAAACTTGCAAAACTATCTATCTCTGTCTATTTATCATTGCTTTTAGACGAAAATGGTGAAAGCATTTCCCTTCCTTATATTCGAGCGGCCCTGTTTTTCTAACTTTTAATATACGCTCTCGTACATACATAACTAACACATAAGTACATACATATTACTCGTAGCCCATAAAACTATGTCAGCCTTTAATACGGTCGTAAAAAGCCCAAAATGAGGAAAACGATGATGCAATCTGTTATCACGATAGTATTTTTGGAGTTCCGTGACTGAAGAGTGGAAATGGAACGATGATATTGAACTTGGGTCATTGGATCTTTTATGCGTCTTTGTTGTAATGACCTATCTTTTAATTATTTTTTATTGCTGACAGGTTTGGTGTTTGACCACAGCTTACCTGATGTTAAGTGAAGGTGTGGTTGAAACTTTAAACCGTATTAGAATTATTTCACAGAAAACGTTCGAAAAAGTAAAAAACCGGCCAAGTGCGACTCGCGTACGAATGGTTTTGTACCATCTATCTATTTATACTATTATGAAGAGGAAACATTTGATTGTTTGTTTGTGTTGAATAGGCCCTGAAACTACTGGACCGATTTCAAAAATTCTTTCACCGTTGGGAAGCTACACTATCCCCGGGTGACATAGGCTACTTTTTATCCCTGTATTCCCACGGGAACGGGAACTACGCGGGTGAAACCGCGAGGCGTCCGCTAGTCAAATATAAAACAAATATTTTTGAAGTTGTCCCACCTTGTTCCACAAATTGCCTCAAAACTGATCTGTGAACGTATCCTTCATCGCTCGGAGGAAATTTTAAAATTTTTCACTTACGCGCTCCAAACTTGGAAACAACTCGAATTAATCAAAAAAAGTACATCTGTCCCCTATTTATTAAAGACGTTAGCCCCAGATTTATGTCAGTAGATTAGCCGCCAGTTAAAAAGTTTGGGAAACTCTGGACGCGCTTCGGCGGAGTGAAAACTTAGTGTAAAAGTTTGATTTTCCGTGGCGAAAGTGATTTTGTGTGTTTGTGATTTACACCTACTTAACTTATAATCACTTCTCTCTAATAATGTATTTAAAATGCCTCCGAAAACAACAATATGTACATTTTTAGGGTTCCTTACCCAAAGGGTAAAACGGGATTCTATTACTACGACTCCGCTGTCTGTCCGGCTGTATCTCATGAACCGTGATAGTTGGACAGTTGAAACTTTCACAGATGATGTATTTCTGTTACCGCTATAACAACAAATACTAAAAAACAGAATAAAATAAATATCCAAGGTGGCTCCCAAACAGCAAACGTGATTTTTTTGCCGTTTTTATAGATAACTAGCGGCTGCCTTGCAGTTTCACCCGCGTAATTCCCGTTACCATGGGAACACAGGGATAAAAAGTAGCCTATGTCACCCGGGGATAGTGTAGCTTCCCAACGGTGAAAAATTTTTTGAAATCGTTCCAGTAGTTTCAGAGCCTATTCAATACAAACAATCAAATCTTTCCTCTTTATAATTGGATAGACAGGTTAGATGTTTGACCACAGCTCATCTGAAAAGCGACACCTAGCCTAATGGAACTGTTTCTCAAATGAGTTTGTCGGTTGTCGTTAGATGCTTGGCGGCAGATTTCAAACTTGTGGGTGGTAGCTAGCCAGCTGAGTACTAGAGAGAACGCTACCACCATGCTATGGTTACCTCATGATATTTTTCTTCACCGGTAGTTCACGCTCATTGATGGGGTTTGAACCCACGGCCTTTGTCGTGCGAACCGACCGCGCTAACCACTAAGTTACTAATCGCTTGAAGGCTTTGAAGCCCAGTTCGAACAATCTGTTATTTTTCTATAATTTGAGCTCTAAAAATTAATTACAACATAATTTCCTAAAATGCTCAACACTTGAGTAAATAAAAAACAACATTGTACTTCCCAGCGCGCTCAAAAAAATCTATTACACCCTGCAGCCATTAGCGGCGGGATATCCACAAAAACTTCAGAGGTATATACAGGGTGGGTCAGATTGCGGGAATGCTGACGGGAAAACGACATAAAGCAGAGAAACCAGGTTCGGTGGAAACACGAAAAAATCATGTGCAAATTATATATTTATTTTCATTTATTTATTTTATGTACACCAACGTTGTGTACAGTCTGAAAGAAAAAATGTCACAACAATTACACGTGCAGACAGCATGCAATAATAACAATAAAATCAATTCACAATTAACACAAAATTAAATGTCAAATAAGTAATTCAATAATAATATTTAAAAAAAATGGCGTTTCAAGTGTTCAAGGTATAATATATTTACTGTTTTCCGCTTAAAAGTCGTTTTAGTTAAAACAGTGATGAGGAATTAAATTAAAATTTAACTTGACGAAAATGTTTAAATATCTATCCCAAATAAATAGGTAGTAAAACTAAAATCCGACAAAATTCTTTGAAATAACCAAAAGTAGCCCCGATAGATGTAATCTGGGTGCCTTCAAGTCGCGAGTGAATCGGGCTTCTTTTAGACAAGCGTGTTCCATCGTAGACCGCATCTTCGTATGACATCAGGAAAGATGGCAGTCACACAAGACAACCTTGCATAGTCAACTGCTGGACATAGGTATCTGTCAGGACACGCCACGCAGCCTGATTTTCGGCTTTTCGCTTCCAGCCACTACCAGTTGTCTTACGTGTATCGTCTCTCCATCTAGTTTCAGGGCGTCCTATACTACATTTGCCGATTCGCAATCTCCACTCTAGAACACGTCTACCGTAATGGTTATCGGTTCTGCGACAGATATGTCCAGCTCATTGCCACTTCAGCTTGCTAATACTCTGAGCTATGTCTGTGACTTTAGTTTTCTGGCGAATTACGTCGTTCTGGACACGACCCCTTAGAGTTTAGCTCTTTGAGCGACTTTTGATCCATAATAATTGTTTATTTCTTTTTACAGTACAGAGTTCCATATATCTATTTAAAATCAGTTTTTGTAATTTCGTGTTTAATTACTTAGGTCGTTTTCCCACCCGCGTTTACCGTTTTGACTCACCCCGTATCATGTAGGTGGATTTTTATATCGCTCGCTTGATGGGTGCTATCATTCCTTACTGTCATCTCCTTCCGCGCAATACTGATGATTTATCGAACATGTATTGTGGTATTTTGGAGACGTTTTCAGCAGACAGGATGCAGTGTTCGGTCACTGTCAGTGCTTTGACAGATACATTTTTTGTTAGTTTTTGGCATCGCACGGTTTATTCATTATTCCCACTCAAATTGATTAACATGTTTTTCATCTACATTTATATAGGTTATAGGGGATTGACCACAGCTTACCTGATATTAAGTGAGGGCGTGGTCGAAAATGGTAAGCAAACTTTGTCAAGAGGTTAGGTGCTTAGTAGCAGATTTTCAGCTTGAAAGTACTACCATGCTATAGTTTCATCCTTGGTAGTTCTAGCCATTATTGAGATTTGAACACACGCTCGTCGGCGTGTAACCAGACCGCACTAACCGCTATCACTGCAAAACATTTTTTCACCTGGAAAGAAAATTGATTGGTTAATGTTATGTATATTTTTGTGTCTGTATGTCTCATATTACTTTTAGCTATAAGGTCACCACTCGCTCAAAATACTCTTTAGTTTCCTTTACTATTTGGAGTGGACGATAAAAAGTTTAGATCTATCTACTTTAATACTTTGCCCAAGGTTAATGTGGCATTGTCACAAATGGTAATTGCTAAAAGTACAGAAACACGATTAAATTGTTTATAAAACTACTTAACACTACCCCCCACTCTTTCGGTTTATCTACCCCTCACTACCAGGACAAATGTATTTCATTTGTACAACCGGAAATCCGGTTGCAAATATAACACTCTGGGACAGAATATAAAATAACAGATGGAGAACTTAACACTTGAGTTGATATATCTGTTCTAGACATAAACGACTTGGTGGTAAACTAATCATTGAAAAAGGGTCTCACCTTTTATTAAGAGCACAGCTTTTTTGCAAAAAATACATTAAGACATTATGCTTACTATATGTCCTGCCCATTGCCATTTTGGTTTTCGTATGCTAGTTGAAACATTTTGTGTTTTAGTGCGACTTCTGATGACTTTGTTTCGTACTCTGTCTGATTTCCTTAAATTAAGCATGCTTCTCTCCATGGCTGTCTGTCTGTCAATTCTAGTGTCTATTTCCTTTGACATTATATCATTCATTGAAATTTGTTGGCCTTGTAAGTGTACTCTTTGACATACTCAATTGGTACGCCGTTTATGATGATGGGGTCTTCGGATGAATTTGCATTGTTTTCAATTTAACAGATAGAATTGTTCAATACGACATGATGTAGCTATATGTATAATGTATACATATAGGTATATTTCTAATTTTTGTAAGTTGTCGAAAATTTCAGGTTTTGTAGAGAGTCTTCCATCTGTTATTTGTACTCTGTTTCGCTGTGCTGAAGCAAGTCTGATAAATCGCTGAGAAAATAGACTATTACTGTAGCAATATACAGTACCTAAGTCTGAGTGTTATCGCTTATTTCGAAGAAGATTACGCAAACTTAACCAAAACTAATAAATAACAAAAATAAATATCGTAGGACATTACACACAGCGCCATCTAAGCCTAAAATAAGCAAAGCTTGTACTATGGAAGTCAGATAACTGATACAATACTTTACTTTTACTTTTTAATAAATATAGAACACCCAGACACAGAACAAACATTCGTTTGTACCACAAAGTTTGTCCTGGGTGGGAATTGAACTCACACCCTTCAGCTCTTGAGGCAGACATTCTACCAATGAACCAACAGGGCTGTCAACTATTTCCAGTAACATTAAAAAACAAATTGTATAATAGTCTTAGTAAAGTCGACCTAGTAAAGACCGCAGGAACGCGCTGGATGCGAGCCGCTTCCAACCGGTCTTTGTGGAAGTCAATGGGGGAGGCCTATGTCCAAGAAACGATTTTTTTTGCCGTTTTTATAGGTAATGATACGGAACCCTTCGTGCGCGAGTCCAACTCGGACTTGGCTGGGGTTTTTTAAAATTTGTTCCCTAGACAGTCCTTGTTATTATAATCTACTGAAAAGTTAAATTATATACTAAATTGCTTCTTTTTCGGTAAGTTTACCAAGCAATATTACATACTATTAAAACAAACCATCAAAATGGAATGTCTAAAAGTAATGAGCGCCAAAGCAGCGATGCCCCGGACTTTGTTTTGTTACTCAAAGTTCTGTGTATCGCTGCAATGGTCATGGAAATACGTTGTCTCTTATACTCACGAGAATGTTTTGTTCGTTTCATTAATTTTGCGTTAAAAAAAATCTTTAAATAATGATTTAAGTATTTATTTGTTTTATTTATTTTTTCTTATTAGTGTTACATCTTCCGTCTGTTTCTTATGTTTTCTATCGTGTTTTTATTTTCTTAGTTGCCTGGAAGAGATCGCTGTTAGCGATAAGGCCGCCACTTGTGGCACGTTATTTTGTTCTCTGTACTTTCTCTGTTTTTACGCACAATAAAGAGTTTTATCTATCTGAAGTGAAATCTTAGGTACTGACTTTCAATACATATGCGCAGTAACAATCGTAGAGGGTGACAAGTATTACAGATGAAATGTAGCCGAGTCCAGAACTAGCCAAAGAAGGCCATGACTAATGGACTGTATGGACTATGGACGGGGAAATATGGACTCGACACCGTGAGGATTGTATTTTTATCAATCGACCTATTTTTACCGTTGAGAGGTTAAGTGTATTGACCACAGCTTATTTTAATTTAAGACTTTCGATGGTTAGTCTTAAGAAATAAATATTGAAAGTATTATATCACATTGAAACGATAAACCCCCATCGATAAACTATAATAGTTCGCCCATAATCCGCTAGATGTCATCAAAACAAAGTCCGATAACATTGTCAAGTTCAACACAAAGTTAGTTGAAACTACTCTCAAGTTAAAACATACTTGAGTAGCTTAACCCTTAACATTTGCATAACGCTCGGGGCGTACGTAACTTTAGTATAACAGACAGCGTGACGAGCGGATTTACGTGTGTTTAGCGGCAAATGAGATGTGGTTACTGTTAACTAATATTATCTTTCGCTAATGAGAAACTGCGCAAATAATGTTATGTAGATACTCACCTACGTACGCCCTAATCATAACTTAAGTTATCTACTATCTATCTATACTTATAAAACTAGTAGAGGTTTTTTTTTATGGTTGACATGCTAGGGGTTTGACCACAGTTCGCCTGATGTTAAGTGACGGTGTAGTCGTAGATGGTAAACACACCTAGCCTGGAATGAAACTGGCTCTCAAGTGAGGCTGCCGGAACATTGTTAGATGCTTGGCGGCAGATTTACAACTTGAGGGTGGTAGCTAGCCACCCGAGTATTAGAAAGTACGCTACCACCATGCTATGGTTTCCTCACGATGTTTTCCTTCACCAGCAGCTCAAGCTCATTCTTGGGGTTCGAACCCACGCCCTTCGGCATGCGAACCGACCGCGCTAACCACTGAGCTATCATCGCTACAAATGTTGGATGTTTGTTACACTTTTACGCAAAACCGACTGAACGGATTTGGATAAAATTTGGTATGGAGGCAGCTCCTGGATTAACACAGTCATATACTACTTTTTATCCAGAAAAAATAGAATGTAACACCGCGGGGCGCAGCTTGTACAAGTATAAGGTGAGACAACTCTTTACTATGCACACTATTAAATATAACCCATCTAAACTTTCACGTTTATAATATTAGTGGGATTTGGATTTCTTTGGAACAAGTACATAGCGGAAAAACTAAATAAATATTGGAGGACATTTAACACAGCGCCATCTAGGCCCAAACTAAGCAAAGCTTGTACTATGGGAACCAGACAGCTGACAGAATACCTAAATACTTTTTTTTTTGTTAATACATACAGTACACCCAGACACGAACCCACGCCCTTCAGCTCTCGAAGTAGACTTACTACCACTGAATCAACAGGGCTGTCGAAAACTGTGTAATAGCTGATAAAACCACGAGAATACGTTTGTAAATAATAAAAAGCGTGAACGTGTTTCCTTCTTTGACTGCCACCCAAACTGTCTTAACATCGTGAAAGTTGTTAACTTGCTGAACTAGTTACGAGAGCCGGCATTTGTCAAGTGAAACTAGATTAGGTCAGATTTAATTAAGGACACGGAATTTAGGTCATGAGATGTTATCATAACTAAGTGTTTTTTTAGGGAATGTGATGCAGAAAAGTAACATGATCATCTGATTGATTGATTCAGGCGTTACTTTGCGAAAGATCATTTTGAATATTTGAGTTATATATTTAGTTTATTTCCGCTTAACAGTCGTTCCAGTTACAATAGTGGTTTTTGACACGTGGTTACTGCAGAGAAAGGAGGATTTCAAGATTTATGGCTATTTTAATTAATTTTTTGTTATTTTAATTATATTTAACCTAATTCCACCTTGCCCATTCTACTATCGGACAGCCAGGAGCTTTAAAGAGCGTCACCGCTTCATGGTTGATGTTCCAAAAGCTCGAACTAAGCGGTTTGATTCCACCTTTTTCGTGCGTACCGCTAGACATTGGAATCAGCTGCCCGAGTGGGTGTTCCCCAATGAATATAGTCTGGGTACCTTCAAGTCGCGAGTGAATCGGTTTCTTCTAGGCGAGCGTGCTCCACCGTAGACCGCATCTTCGCTTAACATCAGGCGGGATGGCGGTCAAACGCAAGCCTATCTAGCAACTATAAAAAAAAAAAAATATTTTTTGTCAAATTATATTTTTAAGTTTATGTCAAATTAGTTCTAGATTTTAAGTAAGATTAGGTTAATTAATTGTCTGTGTCAAATTAGTTTAATTTAAATCCTCATCACTGTTGGAACTGGAACGACTGTTAAGCGGAAATAAACTAGATATATACCTTGAACATTCAGTGATGAGGCCTTAAATTTAACTAATTTGACACAGCTTATTAATTAAAAACCTAACCTTATTTAATATCTAGAACTAATTTGACATAAACTTAGAAATATAATTTAACAAAAATCTAATTAAAATAATCACAACTGTTAAAATCCTCCTCTGTCTGCAGTAACCACTTGCTATTTTAACATGATCATCTGCCTATCGAAGTCCACTGCTGGACATAGGCCTCTCCCAAGACACGCCATTCAGACCCTGGATTAACACAGTAAATATCGTAGGACATTACATACAACGCGATCTGACCCCAAACTAAGCGAAGCTTGTACTATGGAAGTCAGATAACTTACAGGACACCCAGACACAAAACAAACATTAAATTTGTTTATACTACAAAGTATTTGTCCTGGGTGGGAATCGAACCTACAGCTCTTGAAGACACTACCAACGAACCAACAGTGCTGTCAAATAGGCTGTCATAGGCTACTTTTTATGCCGAAAACATGTAGCAGGTAACACCACGGGGCGCAGCTAGTTTTTAATATTATAGGATTGTAATTACTCGTGCGAACATTTCACACACAATCCTACACATAAAAACAATATTAATGACAGAAATCGTGGAATACAAATCGAGAACAAACAAAGAAGCAAGCTACAGTAATTGGTCACGTCCGGCGAGTTGTCAATTAGAGAGGAACTGTCGAGAACTATCGAGTAGCAGTCGAGAAGTCATCGACTCGATGGAGTCGCGTTCGATTTTGATTGACAGATTGACGAGGAAAATATAAGAGTAGCGTAAACTTAGAGAAACCGTTTGCTAAATAAATCAAATCAATTTGTACCTACTTACAATTTATATATATATTTTTTTAACTTGTTAAGAACACTGATGGGTAACATGTTTTCGGAATAAAAAGTATTCTATGTGTTAATAGCCAGGGTCTCAGCTAGCTACATCCAAATCCGTTCAGTAGTTTTTTTAATGTAAAAAGTAATGAGACGAACGAGACGCTCTCCTGATGGTAAGAGATAACGCCTGTCCTTGACTATTGCAGAGATACACAGAACTTTGCGTAGAAAAACAAAGCCCAGGGCATCGCTGCTTTGACGCTCATTACTTTGAGACTTTCGATGGTTAGCCTCAATAGCCCAGTAATTTCACTGCAGTACCCTTCGAACCGGAACACAGTAATGTTTACACACTACTACTAGCGGCAGAATAACTGGTACTGCGGTGGAACCTACCTAGAAAACCTCCTGCTAAGGAGATCTACCTCCAATTTGTTGCGTGAAAGAGAAACAAACATCCATCCATCTATCCACCCAAACTTTCACATTTATAATACTAGTGGCATAACTACGCACTATAAAGTTATACATAATATTATGTTTCTACAAATTCATGTCTCTCTTATTGGAATACAAAATTCTCGAGAATTTCCAGATCTCCAGGTGCAGCTTCAAAGGCATTATACTACGTCAAACGGTTTCAGGAATATAGAAATAATGCCGACAGAAGGAAACATTCGATACGAAGCGATTTCACTGGAAACTTAAGTAACTAGTACTGATATATTTCTGTAGAATTCTAAGAACCGTCGATTGAAAATCGTGTAGACGCTCAATCCAGATAGCGATATTACTGGGCTGTTGAGACTAACCACCGAAAGTCTCAAAGTAATGAGCGTCAAAGCAGCAATGCCTGGACTTTGTTTTATTAATCAAAATTCTGTGTATCGCTGCAATGATCATTATCTCTTATCATCAGAGAACATCTCGTTCATCTCATTAGTTTTACATTAAAAAAACTTAACATCTTTGAGTATTCAGAACTTTCAGTAACACATTACATACAGTACCCAGAACTTTGAGTATATCATTATTTGAGTACCTAGATCTCTGATTAATACATTGCTTTGAGTATTAAAACGTTTATAGACGTATTGCTTTGATTTACCAGAAGTTTGATTTGAGTACTAGAATTCTGAGTACCTACTTAATCGTTCAACTTTCTCAATAAGAATTAGTGTTAATCCTCAAATTGTAATTACGTGTTTTTTGTCTGTCGGGTAACGGAAGAATTCCAGATTTTTGGTGCTCACCATTTCTTGATAGGATTTACAAATTACATGGTTGAGTACTGAGTACTATATATAACCCCTTAGTGTATTGGGGCTATGGGATGACTGACGAGGGGCGTCTTTCTTTTTGAATGTGGCACTCTCAGCATAGACAATTTTCCCTTGAAATATGATATTGCATAAGGTATTTTTTTAGTAATGAGACGATCGAGACTCTCTCCTAATGGTAAGAGATAACGTCTGTCCATGACCATTGCATCGACACACGGAACTTTGAGTACTAAAACAACGTCTAGGGCATTGTTGTTTTAGCGCTCATTACTTTGAGACTCAACACGGTAATGTTTACTTGTTTTAATGTATTGTGCTCGAGGGCAGAATAAAAGAACGGGAAAAAGGTCTTTGAGCCGATAAGAAGTTTGAGTTGAAAAATTATTGTGTGTCTACTGCTTTTTTAGCCCATGATTTAGTTGCGGAATTTAGCAAAAGGTTTGCGATAGTAAATATAAAATGGATTTTAATGTAAAAATGAATTCAAGAACTTTATCAGCTTTTCCTTTGCAATATCAAGTTAATGCTTTCATCATCATATTGTGTAGTTCTGATTTGATTTGGATATCAGTATTCTTTTTTTAATAAATAAAGAAAAATAAACTCAACTCTACTTCTATTGAAGTTATTTTTATAAGTTTTTTTTCTATACCTAGACAAGTTTGTTGCATTTATGTATATATGTATGTATGTATGTTTTTTTTGTGAATTATGTCTATTCCAGTCTCATAGTGATGATAGCTTAGTAATCAACGCGGTCGGTTCACACGCTGCAGGGCGTGTGTTCAAATCCCAACAATGAGGAGCTGCCAGTAAAGGAAAACATCGTGAAAATACCATAGTATGGCGGTGGTGGTAACGCATTTTCTTGTACTCTACTGGCTAGCTACCACCTAGTCCTACCATCAAGTTGAAAATCTGCCGCTAAGTACCCAAGAAAAAACCACACGGAGAGCTTCAGTGGTTACAACCCCACGTAACTCGACATCATCTTTTGCCACAGCCGAGCATTGTTTGTCACAGCCGAGCATCGTTTGCCACTGCCGAGCATCGTTTGCCACTGCCGAGCATCTTTTGCCACAGCCGAGCATCTTTTGAAGACATCCCATTTCGTTTTAATGTAAACAATACAAATATATTTGGACTTAAAATAAAATATTCCTGAAGTCTGCAGACATTCAAAGCTTCAAACATAGGTTGGACTAGCGCAAACTTTAGAATATTTTTAATAAGCTAAAAGTTTTTCTTTATGTTATTGCATCATAAAGCGGATATACGACCGTTTGCAAAGTATTTCAGAGAACTGAAGCTGGGGGTTTAGAATGCAATCATTTTGTTGAGAATTTTCTTCAAATAATAAAATACTACGCGGGTCCTGGCGCTTTTAGTTTTTTCCTATTTTATTACTTAACTTGCCGTATTGTATGGCAACACTCGAACCGTTTGAGTATTGTCATACAATGCTTGGCTACTGGAAGCGCCAAATTATTTCAGCTCTTCCAGGAGCGGGATGTGTTATGTGCCCAAAGGCTTTATAGCGGAAATATATTGAGGGGACTGTTTTTTGATTCGCTGGACACGCTGCTTACGTACACTTGGTTTACTTGGCAGCAGGTCGTCTAGGTAGACACCACCGCAGTACTAGTTATTCCGCCGCGAAGCAGTAGTGTGTAAACATTACTGTGTTCCGGTTCGAAGGGTACTGCAGCGAAATTACAGGGCTATTGAGACTAACCGTCGAAAATTTCAAAGTAATGAGAGCCAAAGCAGCGATGCCTTGGACCTTGTTTTGTTACTCAAAGTTCTGTGTATTGCTACTATGTTCATGGACAGGCATTATCTCTTACCATCAGGAGAGCGTCTCGTACGTCTCATCACTTTTTACATTAAAAAAAAAATACACGATGAGCGATAGCACAAGGGTAAAGGGGAAAATGGGAGACCACGCACCTTGACCTCATGAAACTCTTCTCGTATTCTTGGCTAGCTATATAGTGTAGCTTCCCAACGGTGAAAGAATTTTCGAAATCGGTCCAGTAGTTTCGACCCCAATTCAATACAAACAATCAAATCTTTCCTCTTTATAATAGTACTAGCGGACGCTTCGCGGTTTCACCCGCGTAGTTCCCGTTCCCGTGGGAATACAGTGATAAAAAGTAGATTATGTCACCCGGGGATAGTGTAGCTTTCCAATGATGAAATTTTTTTTGTGTTTTTTCGGAGCCTATTCAATATAAACAAACAAACAAATACTTCCTCTGTATAATAGTACAGATAGATAGATGAACACTCGACAACACTTTATTGTTTTTTGTACACAATGAACTCCTTCAGCTGAGTACACCAAGCGTATAACCTTGTATTCCGCTGACCATTTCCATCGTAATTATTTACAGCTTCAAATTAATTTATTACACATACCTATGGATGAAATAAGACTAATTTCCTGTTTGTTTTCGTTCAGTGGAAGCGCGAGGTACACGCGGCGGAAGTCCACATCACTAGTTTCATATTGAGCGGTACATCATTAACGAAACTTGCTCTGTTGCTACGATTGCCAAAGAAACCACATATCTCGTAAATACAGTATGGATGTTTTGAATGGGTTTCCAGCAGTTTTTTTTTTCAAGCAGAAGATTTTATTTTTATTTTGTAACTTAAAAATACAAAAAACAAAAACAAACGAACAGAGACAAACAGAAAGTAAGGGCTCACCTCAGCATAATACTGGTTCCGGTGAGCCTCTGTGTGTGAAAATCAAAGTGTGTGTGGGGTGTGTGTGTGTGTGTCGACCTCCTGCTAAGGTTCTTTTTTAATTTAGAACGTAATGAGACGAACGAGACGCTCTTCTGATGGTAAAAGATAACGCCTGTCCATTACCATTGCACAAAACTTTGAGTAACAAAACAAAGTCCGGGGCATCGCTGCTTTGGTGCTCATTACTTTGAGACTTTCGATGGTTAGTCTTAAGAGCCCAGTAATTTTGCTGCAGTTCCCTTCAAACCGGAACACAGTAATTTTTACACACTACTGCTTGGCGGCAGAATATCTGCTACTGCTGTGGTACCTACCTAGACGACCTCCTGCTAAGGAAATCTACCACCAAGTAAATCTAATGAACTTGGATGAAATTTTCTGTTTAAGGTGGTTCAATTTCTATACAAATACTTATAATTTTTCCATCTATGGACAACTGGAACACAATTTTACAATGAAATCACAGCTACTGGCTTTTATTTTGGTCTTTACTTGCTGTAAATCACAATTGCTTGAATAAAACAGTAGATTATTAGCATAAAATTCAATTTATGAATGATTTATGAATTTATGATTTTTTAATAAAACAGTAGATTTTGCTACTACTAACTACTTTTTAGTCGATAAAACCCGGGTGAAAACGCAGGAGCGTAATTAGTTTTTAATACCAATCATCTACACGATCGCAGAATACATTTTTATTTGTATTTCCGTGTGCTTTTTATGAATATTATCAAGTAAACATGATTACCATACTGCTTGCACAGCCACTTCGCGAATTGTCTGAAAATTTATGTAGCGGTAAAGACGTTAATGTTGCGTGTAATAATACTTTTTGGCGGGCATTTTGCGAAATATCGGAAACCTTGGTTGTGGTATACTTTTGGTAGACGATTATGAGAGGTTTTGTTTTTCACTCGGAGGTTTCTGTTTTCAACGAATAACTATAGAAAATTACGCTTTTGCAGACATTGGTAATTCTTTTTTTTTTTACGGTATTAAGGTCATGCAATTAGCAATATTACCATATAACTTAGCGTATCATTTAAGAAAAAAAAAGATTTATTCCAAATAAAAAAATATCGTAGGAAATTACCCACAGCGCCATCTGACCCCAAACTAAGCAAAGCTTAGCTTAAATTTTATGAGTTAATTTTTTAATTAAAAAAAAATTGTGTTAGATGATGACATTTTTATATATTTATCGTTATTTCAAATGTTATTAAGGAATAGATAAAGGCTTTATTATTAATATTTACAAAAAAAATAAGCGTTTAAGTATTCTACCAGTTATCTGACTTCCATAGTACAAGCTTTGCTTAGTTTGGGGTCAAACGGCTCTGTGTGTATAGTCCTACGATATTTATATTTACTTCTATAATTATTATATATTTTTTGGAATAAAGATTTTTTCTTAAAAGAAAGAGGTTGTTAACAGTGTTTACTCGTAGTGATGTCCTATAGCAGAATCAAACATAACAACACGTGAACGAGGAATGTACAACAAAATCAGCCCAAGTTTTTATTAGAAAAGTTGTCACTCGATTTCGAGTTGAAGGGTTGTTTCGAGTTCGCGCCGCAAATTTAGAATTTAACTTTAAATTTAACCGGTTAATAACCTGAAGCACGCGACAGTTCTGTAATTAAGTCTAGGATTTGTAGAGAAAATAAAGTGTATAAGTAAAAAAAGTTTTTTCATCCCCCCCTCTCGGAAAAAGTATTTTTGCTCTTCGATATCTGAGTGCAAAAATCGTTTCTATCCGCTAGAGGATAAAGTAAATTTGTATTTAGAACATCGTGTGCACTAAGTTTGTGAATTCAAAACATCATTAAACCTATTTACTTCTACCTCCATGGCGCCGAATTTATCATACAACTTTTTTTAATTTGTTAAAAACTCACTAAAACAACTCGGAACCTTCTTGGTGAACGTTTTTTGCATTTAGTCATGTCCTCACTGAGGTGGGATGAAAAGTTACGTGTTGCACTCGTGTGCAAAGATTTTTCACCTCGTGCTCTTTTGATTCCCTCGTTAACGCTCAGGATTCTAAAATTGAACAGAGGGCGTGGAAGTTAGGGAGAGAGGCCTTTGCCCAGCAGTGGGACAAAGTGGGCTGAATGACAATAATAAGTTTTATAAATACACGAATAGCTAGCATTAATTAACATATATTCAATTTTGAAACGTTTTACCAAAATTCTGTTTAGTTTATTGTTAATCCGCTCCCCTCGCGCTGGTACAGAGGTGTTAATCTAAGGATTATTGGAAAATTCACTTCCAAAAGTTTGCCAGTTACATTTTCAGAATATTGTACCTCTGTTAGTTGAACGTGAAATATATTAAATTTAGCAAACATCAAAATACAAATAAATACTTTGTTTGCATACTGGCATCTGATTTGGTCGAAAGCTAGGCGTTGTAGTAAAGTTGCTAGTCATTTTTTTTTATGGTTGACAGGCTAGGTTTGTGACCACAGCTTTCCTGATGTTAAATAAAGGTGTCGTCGAAGATGGTAATGTACACCTAGCCTGGAATGAAACTGGCTTTCCAGTGAGGCTGCCGGAACACACCGTTAGATGCTTGGCGGTAGATTGGTGGTAGCTAGCCAACCGAGTACTAGAAAGTACCCTACCACCATGCTATAGTTTCCTCACGATGTTTGTAGAGTCCCCAATTGCCCCAGCATAACTTGAAGAAATCAATACTTAATTGAAGTTTCGGCAGCGTAGTTGGAAGCTAGTCTTCCAATCTACGAGTAAATTGGAAGACATCAGGTGGGCTGTGGTCAAACACCTAGTTTGTCAGTCATAAAAAAAAATATATTGAAATTTATTTTAACATCGTTACGACACATCCAAGATCTCCCTTTTTTGGTAGTCATTTCTTATGTAGAGAGTTTTTTTTTTCTTTGGTTTTGGCGTCGCGTTTTAGCATTTGCCAGTGTCAAGTATTGATATATTTTCAAGTTACAAAAGTTAAATAAGTGTCCTCGTAGCTAGTTATAGTCAAAGTCCAGTCTTAGTCAAGTCCAGTCCTGTGTCAGTCAAGTCCAGTCATGCTTTAGTAAAGTAGTGGCAACTTTACTATAAAGCTTCGATGGAGTTTTGGAAGCAACACGAAAAGTCATGTTTCACCACATTATATCATTTTCCCACACTCACGCATATAATTCAGCACTTTATGAATAAAACCCCACCATTTTTATGCATAAACACTCGACAAAACACAAGTTTTGGAAAAAAATACAACGGAGCGACACGACTCTTCCCGCGTTCCGCCAAAAAAAACTCATGTAGAGAGTTAGTGACAACAACTTACGTAGTTTCTTGTTTGCGTCGACTTGTAAACAGAAACTTAGCGGAACGCCGAAAACGAATTCAACTTTGACAATTTGAAATAATTAATACTGATGAGATGACGAGCCGGAGTTATACAGATTGCTAAATTAAAAGCTCCGCCGCGCACTGGACAACTTGAAACATGAACAATGAACAAAAAAAACATTGAATGAACCACGTGAAGGTCACGAGATTTTCGCCATGTGGGATGTGGACTCAATGGTCATAATCTCGACTATCGTCACGGTGAACGGCCTTTTAGCGGACAGCCTCGATCGACATCCTAAAAGGTACATCCTTAAAATTAACAACATCTTTGTATCATAACAAGCTATTACGAGATGATAGGGCTAAGAGGCATTTCAAAAAATGTTCAGATATTGTTAATTATACAATAACACCAGACTTACAGCACGGTGAACAGTGTATACCGAAAAGCTTTGACTAACATTTTAAGAGACATTGACTGTTTGGTCGGTTCCTGTTAATTAAACTAGCCCTTTAGACTAGTGTCACGGTGAACAGTTTTTTAGCGAAGAGCCTCGATCGACATCCTAAAAGGTCCTGTCCTGTCCGGTATATTATAGAGGCAAATGTTTTCAATAATTACAGATAACCTGATGTTAAATGACAATGTAGTCGAAGACTATGGAATGTAACCTTCTTTCAATTGAGGTTACCAGATAATACTTTTAATTGCTTTACAATCGATAGAAAGTGGTACCATTTTACCACCTTCAGAGCTTCATGTTTTTTTTTGCACCATGTAAAAGCAATTTTTTCCTGCACTGGCAATTCGGGCTCAATGTTGGGACTTGAACCCATACAGTATCATATGAACGGAACAAACCACTGAGCGTTTGTTACGATGTCGCAAGCTTGCGTCAACCCTTACACAAATTGTTTTTGCCAAATTGAAACAGTTGGAAAGATGACGTTTGAAATTGTTTTGAGAAACGGATAAAGCAATTATTTGGTACCTTTGTGAGAATTAAGAAATTATCTTTGAAGGTAAAGTTTTCTATTAGTTTTATCCGGTTTTGTTGTCAACCCTTTTAAACGTGAAATTGGCGGCCACAATCTTTATAGCTAGTTAATTAGTGGCTAAATTAGATTTTACTTATTGAAGTAACACAAATTGCTGGGAAGACAGTGTGGTAGGATATTGTTTGTGTAGAACTACTCCATCATCATCATCATCATCATCATCATCAGCCTTTTGTAGTCCACTGATGGACGTAGGCCTCTCCCAAGACACGCCACTCAGCCCGATCTTCGGCTTTTCGCTTCCATCCACTGCCAGCTGTCCTACGTATATCGTCACTCCATCGAGTCTCAGGGCGTCTTATGCTACGTTTGCCGATTCGTGGTCTCCACTCTAGAACACGTCTACCCCAGCGGTTATCAGTTCTGCGACAGATATGTCCAGTACTGCCACTTCAGCTTGCTAATACGCTGAGCTATGTCTATGACTTTAGTTCTCTGGCGAATTACTTCGTTCCGGAACTACTAGAACTTCGTAGAACTACTTAAATAACTAAAATACATAGCATTAGAACATTATTAGAGAACATTTTGCACACACAACACAGCCAGAACTTTTGACAACACAACAGCGCCATCTGCCCCCAAACTAAGCAGAGCTTATGCTATGGAAGACAGATAACTGATAGAATACTTAAATAGTTTTTTTTTGGTGTAAATATAGTTTTAATAGTTTTCGTAGCAATGATAGCTCAGTGGTTAGCGCGGTAGGTTCGCATGCCGAAGGGCGTGGGTTCAAACCCCAACAATGAGCTTGAGCTGCCGGTGAAGGAAAACATCGTGAGGAAACCATAGCATGGTGGTAGCGTACTCTCTAGTACTCGGCTGGCTAGCTACCACCCTCAAGTTGAAAATCTGCCGCCAAGCATCTAACGGTGTGTTCCGGCAGCCTCACTTGAGAGCCAGTTCCATTCCAGGCTAGGTGTGCTTTACCATCTTCGACCACACCTTCACTTAACATCAGGTGAGCTGTGGTTAAACAACTGGCCTGTCAAACATAAAAAAAAATAAAAAAAATATATACAGTACACCCAGACACAGAACAAACATTTGTTTATATCTCAAAATGCTTGTCCTGGGTGGGAATCGAACCCACGCTCTTCAGCTCTTGGAGCAGACATACTACCAATGAACCAACAGGGCTGCTTATAATTTGTTCGTCTTAGTAATTCTACGATAGAACTACCGTAGAATTGTTAAGTAGAGGAAAATATCTGTAAAAATGAACGGCAGTTAAGAAAAACAGAGTTTATTTTCAGGCTCAGTATTTTTAGTATCAATTTCTTTTACTTTACGAACTTTGACTACTGCTTTACGACTTTTTTCTTTGAAAGTTCTATATTATCTATTAAAAAAACTGAATACCTAAAATACTGAAGAGAAAAGTTATCGCTCCGTATATTTCCGTCCCAGACACGAAACAAGGCCGTTTCGCGATCAAAACAACTTGATATTTACAACTTACAACTTAACATAACTTTATAAACGACAATAAAACTTGTCTGTTACTTACAAGAGGCTAAATCTTCATACTCTCTAAATAACGCTCAGGGTTTAAAACTAAGGTAATAAAAAAGAAATATTTTCAGAAAGTTGCCCTATAAAGCAAGTGTAATTGGATGACAATTTATGTAGCTTGCAACGGTCGGGTAGGGATGTGGCGATCTCAATTTGCCGGATAGTTTATCCGGCCACAATTACTTCCTTAATAAATATTGTTGGTGAATAGTTTTTAGTTCAAAATAATAATTAATCGATCATTTGTATGATAAACATAAATGTTTATTCTGTGTATGGGTGTTCTATATGTATTTTAAGTATGTATTTACAGAATAAAAGTATAGAAATGTTCAATTAGTTATCTTAGCTTAGTTTGGGGCTAGATCGAGCATTGTGAAGAGTCCTAGGATATTTGTTTATTTATTAAATAAAATAGAAGACTTGCAATGTTAGTTACTTTTAAAAATCTGGTGATTTAAAAAAAAATCAAATGCTAAAAAAATAGTTGTAATAAATATTATAATTTATTTCAGACGAAGCTACACAATTTAACAAATTTTTTTAGAAGATAAATTTAAATTATTCAAAAAGTTACTAGTTACATGCAATTTGTAGTACTTTCTCAATAATATTGGTACTTAAATATGATATTCGCAGCAATGCCGAACGAAAGTATTGTCAAATCTGACCGCAACCATTTGCAAAATGGTATTTGAGCTGCCTAAATTTATGCACCAAGGATCGCATGGTCGCATAAAACAGGCAGTGCGAACCTCGAGAATATTAATATTGATGATATGAAAGAACACATACGTTTTACTTGGTGGTAAATTTCCTTAGCACGCAGTCTTTTGTATAAGTACCACCGCAGTACCAGATATTGTGCCGCTAAGCAGTAGTGTGTAAACATTACTGCGTCCCGGTTTGAAGGGCAGCAGCAGTGACATTACAGGGGGAAATTAACCATAGAATATCTCAAAGTAATGAGCGCCAAAGCAGCTATGCTGATCTTTGTTTTGTTACTCAAAGTTCTGTACATACCTGCAACTTTTTTTTTTTTTTTTATAATTTATTCTTGCCATGGATGTTACACAACTCCTTCAGCCGACATACCTGCAATGGTCATAGGTGTTGCCTGTTACCATCACAAGAGAGTCTATATCGTCTTATTACTCGAAGATAAAAAAAATCTGTAACTTTTGCTGACAACTTTTTTTTTTTTCGTTGGACATTACACACAGCGTCATCTGACCCCAAACTAAGCAGAGCTTGTGTGATGGAAGACAGATAACTGATAGAATACATATATACTTTTTTTTTTGTAAATGCATACTTATAATACATACAGAACGCCCAGACACAGAACAAACATTTGTTGATACATAAAATGTTGGCCCTGAGCGGGAATCGAACCTACGCCCTTCAGCTCTTAATGCAGATATGCTACCAATGAGCCAACAAGGCTGTCAACTGCCTGATGTTTATTTCACATTCGGCATAAACAGTTTTAAAGTGACATTTATGCCGGTGAGTTTACCACGTCACTAATTGAGAACTCCAAGCTGCGACTTTTCTGCTTTTTAGTTGTAAAAGGGTCTAAGATTTATAAGGATCATGTTGTTTTGAAACTTTTTGTGGTTATTGGTGCGATGTCGTTTGAAGTATTACCGAGAATAAAGTTACGGGGCAATTCTAACTTTACACAGGTTCACTCTTATTCCTGGGAAATTTGAATACATTTTTTCAGTTTTTTTTTTTTTTTTTAATGGTTGACAGGCCAGGTGTTTGACCACAGCTCACCTGATGTTAAGTAAAGGTGTGGTCGAAGATGGTAAAGCACACCTAGCCTGGAATGGAACTGGCTCTCAAGTGAGGCTGCCGGAACACACCGTTAGATGCTTGGCGGCAGATTTTTCAACTTGAGGGTGGTAGCTAGCCAGCCGAGTACTAGAAAGTACCCTACCATCATGCTATGGTTTCCTCACGATGTTTTCCTTCACCGGCAGCTCAAGCTCATTGTTGGGCTTTGTACCCACGCCCTTCGGCATGCGAACCTACCGCGCTAACCACTGAGCTATCATTGCTACAAAGTGTATTCAGTGTTTTTTTGAGACTGTTAAAGTAAAGCAATGAAAATGAAAAATGCTTAACCATACAAGCATATATTTAATTATTTATGAATAAAAACCTAGTTATTTTAATTAAATTGTATACATCATGTAAATATTTATTTGTAAATATATTTCTCCTAGTAATTTGATACCAATAAACTAATATTCTTAACTTGAATACTAAACTTTGTAACAAGTACCTACGCCTAAGTAATTTCAACAGAACACATAATTTCAAAAGCCTTACTTAGATCAAAAGGGAATGAAATGACATTGAAAAGTCAGCCAACTTCTCAGTGCCAACGAATGAGAGCGCCACTATAGCAATATCAACACAAAACTGAAAGTTATTCGTAGAAAAAATAGTTACATCATTGAAGCACTGTAAACTTGTTGAAAATAAACGGGGTAATCTTATCAAAATCATAAATAATTACATATTATACTAGAAATCAGACTTCTATAATCCCTAATTTTGTACTTTGACTTTGAGACGCTCGAAATGAGATCGCTTCGAAATAAAATTTGAAGTTATCTACTCCAAATTTATTGGAGGGAAAAAATCTTACGTAGATTTTTTCTCAAAACAAAATCCAGGAAATCGCTGCTTTCGCGCTCATTTCTTTAAGACTTTCCATGGTTAGTCTCAGCCCTAAAATTCTCAAAAGAATATTAACATAGGTATATATATTTTTTGTAAATGTCATCGCATGCCGAAGGGCGTGGGTCAACATCGTGAGGAAACCATAGCATAGTGGTAGCGCACTCTCTAGTACTCGGCTGGCTAGCTACCACACGAGAGTTGAAAATCTGCCGCTTAGCATCTAACAGTGTGTTCCGGCAGCCTCACTTAAGAACCAGTTCCATTCCAGGCTGGGTGTGCTTTACCATCTTCGACCACACCATCACTTAACATCAGGTGAGCTGTAGTCAAACAACTAGCCTGTCAACCATTAAAAAAAAATGCGTTTACTTAGAAGTTAAATTTTTTACGTATCCATCAAATTGCACACTTAATTATTTGTCATAAAATTTCAATTTGATACCTCTACGTGTGTCTGAAAAAAAATGTATTTACGGCTATACTGAAAACGTAAGGGTTCCTTTTTCCTTTCGAGGTACGGAACCCTACAAACAGGGTAGGCCCGAAAACATTATAAATCAGGCTGAAAATAGTTTCACGTGTAGTTTATTTCGACGTTAATCAGCGGTTTAACTTTATGCAACAGAAATACCGGTATTCGCGCTTTATTTAAAGCTCCTGCTAATTGAACCCGCACACAACTCGGAAGCCGCCTGTTGTATTCACTACACCTAGCTCAGTGGAAAATATTTTAAAATGGTTTTTAGTTGTTTTCTTCTGTTAGAAACTCTCATATTTAGAGTTCCGCACACAAAGGGTAAAACGGGACCCTATTACTAAGACTCCGCTGTCCGTCTGCCACCAGGCTGTATCTCATAAACCGTGATAGTTAGACAGTTGAAATTTTCACAGATGATGTAATTCCGCTATAACAACAAGTACTAAAAAAACAAATTTTTTTGGACATAACACACAGCGCCATCTGACCCCAAACTAAGCAGAGCTTGTTCTATGGAAGTCAGATAACTGATAGAATACTTAAATACTTTTTGATTTGTAAATACATACAGTACATCCAGGCAGAACAAACGTCGATGTTAGTCACACAAATGTTAGTCCTGAGTGGGAATCGAACCCACGCCCTTCAGCTCTCAGAAGCAGACATACTACCAATGAACCAACAGGGATGTCAATAAAATAAATATTTACGGGGGCTCCCATACAACAAACGTGATTTTTTTTGCCGTTTTAATGAACCCTTCGTGCGCGAGTTCCACTCGCACTTGGCCGGTTTTTTTACTATTTTTGGTTTTCAAAATAAAGAGGCTTATATTTTTATAAAGATGTATATAGAAAAATAGTTCTGTTCTGTTCTGGTGTTGTTCTTTTTTTTCTTTTCTTTCTCATTTTTCGAATTCGAAATCGACGTGCTATTTGACATTTCCAAATTCCCGCCAAAACTACAATATACTTTTTTTTTCTTTTTCGACCATAGCACGTTCGTGCATTGCGCCAGTTCTCAAGTCCTCCAATACACTTTTACAATACGTTTTTATTCAATTTGATAGCATGGAATTGCATTAAAATAGCTTGTTTTACTTTCGCGCCAAATGGAAAGCGTTAAGCTTCTGGTACGTACAAACAACTGGTAATTTCGTAGCAAGAAAAATGTTTCATAATCCGCACTCGCAAGCGCCAGCTTACAAAAGCTCACAAAAACTTGGGAGCTTGCAGCGAATTCGTTCGGAATTCTAAAAAATGTTTTAAATAAATACAGAACCCGTTTCGTTTTTAACTTTAATTTTTTTAAGTGTATTTTTTTTTATTAACTGTAATTATGTTTATGACACGGTCTTACAACTTTTTTTTTTATTGAAAATAGGTTCGCGTTTGACCATACTCTGCCTGATGTTAAGCGTAGTGTGGTCTAAGATGGAGCACTGTTTTTTTCAGTATTTTTTGTAATAGCGGCAACAAAAATACATCATCTGTGAAAATTTCAACTGTTAAATTACTTTCCTACAATATTTATTTTTATTTACTCTTCTTGTCCTTTATTTCTATTACAAAAATGTCTTAGATAAAACAGGTTTATTCTAACCTAAGTCAATATGCTATTGTCCACAGATCACGCATCCGCCATAGTTGGCAACACGGCGAAACTAAAATGCCGGATAGATGGCGCCTCTTGCGGGGAAATGCACAGCATCAAGTGGTACAAAGCTGACCGGCGCGTGTACGTGTACTCCGCGCCCAGGCACGGCATCCACGCCGTCAACAGGCCCGAGGGGGAAATGCTAGACAGGTCAGTATCATATTGTAATTTTTACCCACAACGGAAGGGAGACGGTATATGCATTTGGGAGAGGATGTTTCTGCAAATACATGTTGCCATTTTTCTCTAAAACTACTTGTCCGAATTTGGTGCAGTTTTCAGTTATGGGTTCGGGTTTGATCGGTGCATGTTCTTAGATAGGTGTTACGGTGACGAACTTATCGTATTACGTTTTAAAACTTATCAGGGGGCGCTGCAGCAAACGTTGTTTGTGCAAACCCATGTTGACATTTTTCTCCAAAACTACTAGTCCGATTTTGATGCAGTTTTCTGTTATGGGTTAAAGTAACAAACATCCATCCATCCATACATCCAAACTTTTACATTTCATTTTAATTTTTTCTTTTTTCATGTTTAGATGGATGTTCCCACAAACATCCATCGATTCATTGGTTTTGTGTTTCATGTGTGTGTGTTGGATGTGTTTGTGATGGATGTTGTGTGTTGTGTGTGTTGGATGTTGTGTTGTGTGGATGTTGTTGTGTTGTGGTGGTTGTTGTGTGGATGGATGGATGTGTGTGTGTTTGATGGATGGATGTGGTGTGTTGGTTGTTGTGTTGGATGTGTGTTGTTGTTGTCTCTTTCACGCAAAAACTACTAGACGGATTTGGATGAAATTTGGTGTGGAGGTAGCTGAAGTCCTGGATTAGAACATAAATAATGCTAATTGTTATCCCGATAACATGTCGCGACATGTATAATACGCAGAACGCAGCTAGTATAATATACATTAGCCAAATCGGTTGAGCATTGTTCGAGGTGCTCCATCATACATGTAACAATTAATTTTTATTTATATAGATGGAAATTAACTTTATATAGTATATATATAGAGACTAGAGTGGAGACCGCGAATTGGCAAACGTAGCGTAGGACGCCCTGAGACTCGATGGAGTGACGATATACGTAGGACAGCTGGCGGTGGACGGAAGCGAAAAGCCGAGGATCGGGCTGAGTGGCGTGTCTTGGGAGAGGCCTATGTCCAGCAGTGGACTACAAAAGGCTGATGATGATGATGATGATGAGTATAGATATAGATATACATGTTTGTATAAAACGGCGCGTTGTTTCAATTTATTCTACATTACATTATACTGTTCCAGCGGATCTCTTCGTGAATTCATTCCGACCGGATCAAAGCCTGTAATCATTCCGGGCCGTTCTAACTATTCAATTATACCCGGATACCGGAATTGGAATGGATACCGGTACTGTGGCCGCCTAGAGAACTGCCTCGATGGGAAATTACAATTGACTAAAATCTACCAATCACAGACAGTGGCTTAGTTTGTTCTTATATCACTTTAATAGTTGCCATACATACATACATACATCGTTCACTCGCTCGCTCTCTCACTCACTCACTCACTCACTCACTCACTCACTCACTCACTCACTTATTTATTCATTCATTCAAAATAACAAATCAAAATGTATTTATTTGCTAAGTACAGGTGTCAAAATGTTGGATAAATTAAAACGTCGCTTAGACCATACTTGATCCAGAATTGAGTGTGTAGAAATTAAATAAAATAGAGTTAATTATTAAATAATGGCAAATTTGACAAATTCGTTCATTCATTTATACATTTATTCATTCATTAGTTCATTCATTCAAAATAACAAAGTCAAAATGTATTTATTTGCTAAGTACAGGTGGGAGTTTTGGCGGGAACGCGAGAAGAGTCGTGTCGCTCCGTTGTATTTTTTTCCAAAACTAGTGTTTTGTCGAGTGTTTATGCATAAAAATGGTGGTGTTTTATTCATAAAGTGCCGAATTACAAGCACGAGTGTAGGAAAATGATATAATGTGGTGAAACATGAGTTTTCGTGTTGCTTCCAAAACTCCATCGAAGCTTTATAGTAAAGTCGCCACTACTTTACTAAAGTATGACTGCACTTGCCTGACACGAACTGGGCTTGACTAAGACTGGACTTTTACTAAAACTAGCTACGATGACACTTATTTAACTTTTGAAACTTGAAAATATATAATTACTTGACACTGGCAAATGCTAAAACGCGACGCCAAAACCAAAGTAAAAAAAAAAAAAAGTACAGGTGTCAAAATGTTGGTACATAAATTACAACGTCGCTTAGATCATACTTAACCTAGAATAGGGTGTTGACATTTAAATTAAATAGAGTAACTTAATAAATAATATTAAATTGCATAAAGATAAAGATTATTTATTTGATAAAACACGAGTAATATAAATTGATATACATAGATAGATTTAATTATTTAATTAAGTAATTAATGCATAAATAATTCATTCATTAGGTTTAGGTTTAAAGAAACCTTATTATCAGCAAGACATTACTGTCACTTACGTGATAACATGGTTGGACTTAAAAAAAAAATTACATTCAGTCTTAAACAATTCATTTTAATTTAACGAAAACAATATAAACAAATAAATTAACATAGCTTTACAAAAATTGAGGCAAAAGATTAAATTAAAATGAACTTATTCGTTCGTTCATTCGTACATTCATTCGTTCATTCGTACATTCATTCGTTCATTCATTCATTCATTCAGTTTATGCAGTAAATGTTTAATCTACTTTTAATGTTTGTTTACTCAATCGACTAGTTCACATTCTCATATAAATAATTCTATTAACTAGTAAGTTATAGCCAAGTAACTGGTACAAATTTTGTACCGGTAATAACCGAGACCGGTACAAATGTGGTCCGGTACAAATTGTAGCCGAGAGACCGTGCTGTCCGTGTCCCAGCGAGATTAATTGTAGTGTTCGATACTGGTAACTTACACACAGTAAGGGAACTTTGGAAAGTTCTAGAGCGGAGACCACCAAGAGTGGACATCTTATGGCTATAGCATGTATGTCATTTTCTGTCCTCTAAACTATTTTGTAACTGTTTGTCTCTCTTTGTTGTTATTTTTGTATGTTCTGTGATGTTAAAAAATTATTTTCTTTCTTTCTTTCACTTCATCATCATCATCATCCGCAGCCTTCTTTATCCCACTGCTGGGTATAGGCCTCTCTCTCTTTGCATGCCATCTGCCTCGGTCCTGTGCCAATCTGGTCCAGGTTCGACCCACGACGGTGACAATATCGTCGACCCATCTTGCGGCTGGACGACCGACGCTCCGCTTCCCTTGCCTAGGCCACCACTCTGTTGCAACCTTACTCCACCTGCCATCACTTCGCCTAGCAACGTGTCCTGCCCAGCTCCGCTTGAGATTCATAATTGCGATACCGACGTCTCGAACTTTCGTTCGTCGAACTTTCTTTCACTTATTATGCAAAAAATCATGTCGATCCTTTGCTCTATGAAAAATTAAAACAAATCTATCCCACGGGAACCTTACATTTTACCGGAATAAAAATAGCCTATGTGCTATTCTATATATCCAGATACGTTCAGACGTTCTGGTGTGATTGAGTAACAAACATCCATCCATCCATCCAAACTATTACATCATACTAATATTATAAATGTGAAAGTTTGGATGGATGGATGTTTGTTTCTCTTTCACGCAAAAACTACATAACGGATTTGGATGAAATTTTGTATGGAGGTAGCTGAGACCCTGGATTAATACATAGGCTACTTTTATCCCGAAAACATGTAGCGGGTAACACTACGGGGTGCAGCTAGTTTATAATATTAGTGAGATTAGTCACAAAGTCAGTATTCATTATGATAAGATAACATTTTTAAAAGAATAGAGATTGTACGAAAACATTCTTTAAAATTTGGTTAAAGTTGATCTACTGCATGTATAGTATTTAACGTGCTGTGTATAGTATCGATTAGCTCATGTGTAAGAGATAGTGTTAGTTTTATGGAATCCATTTTGAGAATGGATTCCGATTAAAGACCGCTGAACTGAACTGCCGCTGCGACGGAAATATACGTTTCCAGCTGAAAATGGCTGTATTCGGAGATGAAAATCGATGACCGCGTTGTCTTGTAGGAACTCTCTGTAGTAATAATAGTACATTCTTAAAATATATACAACGTAGCTTATTTGGTGGTAGATCTCCTTAGCAGGAGGTCGTCTAGGTAGGTACCACCGCAGTACCAGTTTTTTTTTTTTAATGTAAAAGTAATGAGACGATCGAGGCGCTCTCCTGATGTTAAGAGATAACGCCTGCCGCTAAGCAGTAGCGTGTAAACATTACTGTGTTCCGGTTCTGCAGCTAGTGAAATTACTGGGCTGTTGAGACTAACCATCGAAAGTCTCAAAGTAATGAGCGCCAAAGCAGTGATGCCCTGGACTTTGTTGCGTTTTTGATGGTCATGGAAAGGCGTTATCTCTTACCATCAGGAGAGTGTCTCGTTAGTCTCATTACTTTTTAAATTAAAAAAAAAAAGAAAAAATGTGAACAATTTAATTGTTATACAGTGAGTGGGAATCGAACCCACGCCCTACTACTCTCAAGGCAGATATACTACCAATGAGCCAGCGGGGCTGTCAATGATTTTTAAATGAAACGTACTTCAACGCACTCCCGATAACAATGTTTTGATCACGCGACAAGTGCGTGCTTGCCCCCCGTTGTCAGCGCGAGCGTCCTCACAACGCCCAGCTCGTGCGTCCGCGCGGTGACCATGCGTTGCGTAATTAATTACATAACTTTCAGTTAAGTTTACCTCGTAGTCAGTTAATATTTATTTTTAATGTTATTTTTTTTCTTCCTATATGATCGCCAAATATCACGTCCTCGAGTATCGTAGGTATCTCACCAGTCATACTGTATACATATATTTAGATAAAATAAGAAGAGTTTTCTAGTGTCGATTTTTTACAATGTATTTATTACTTTACTCGTTGTACATCGTGGAGAAACCATAACATGGCGGTAGGCTTTTTAGTAGGTAGTCAACTGACTAGCTTCTATCCCCAAGCTGACAAATTGCTGCCAAGCACTTAACGACGTGTTATGGCAGCCTTAATTCAAAACTAGTGCCCATTCCAGCCTGATTGCATCCTCGACAGCGCTGTTACTCGGTATTTGGTGAACTGTGGTCACACTCGCAACCTATGAACCGTAACATAGAAAAATATAACATGGTTAGTGGAAATGTTGAACAATGCAGACAAGTGGTACCTAATATCCTTTTGAAATACTGTGATGCATTATTTTAGAATAGAATAGAATATAACTAAAAACACCAAAAACTTACAAATGAAATACAGATCACAATTAATACAAATATGAAACAAAAAAAAAAAGAAAAAAAATGAAGAAGATATATAACAAAACAAAATAATAGATAAGGGCGGTCTTATCGCCTAGAGCGATTTCTCGATTTACTTTGCGATTTTTTATTTTTCGAAATTCTTGGGAGCAAACTTTTTTAAAATAAATATTACAAAGAATAATCATCAGATTAATTAAATAGTGATGATAGATCAATGATTAGCGCGGACGGTGATTGAGCTGCCGGTGAAGGGAAACATCGTGAGGAAACCATAGAGCATGGTGGTAGAGTATTTTCTAGTACCCGGCTGGCTAGCTACCACCCACAAGTTTGAAATCTGCCGCCAAGCATCTAACGGTGTGTTCCGACAACCTCATTTGAGTAACAGTTCATTAGGCTAGGTGTCACTTAACATCAGATGAGCTGTGGTCAAAGACCTAAGGCCCCTCGCCCACCGCGACTTTTTGTCGCGATGCAAACGCGATACTGTCGCGTATTGGCATCGATGCAGTCGCGATGCAGTCGCTAACTGTGTACCCTCGCCCACCTAAACATGATGCAGTCGCGATACCAACGCGATACTGTCGCGCTTCTGTCGCGATGCAAACGCGCGACAGAAAAATGCGTCATCGTCACATTTGCAAGATGGACTCCGTTGAGGCAACATTAGTCACACACGTGCTACCCTCCCTCCACTCTCTCCCCGATGTCATCCGAAACGGTCGCGCGTTTGTATCGATGCAGTCGCGATACTGTAGCGCGTTAGCATCACTACTGTATCGCGCTGCAAATGCGACTAACGCGCGTTAGTAGTGATGCAGTCGCGCGTTTCGTAATCGCGCGACTGCATAGCGACAAAAAGTCGCGGTGTGCGAGGGACCTAACCTGACAGACATAAAACAAATGTTTAAAAATCTACCGATCTACCAAGCACCTAACGGTGTGTTACGATAGCTTAACTTGGTTCCATTTCAAGCTAAGTGTGCTTTACCATCAACAACCACACAGTCACTCAACATCAGGTGAGCTGTGG
Source organism: Biston betularia (assembly GCA_905404145.2). Taxonomy (NCBI): domain Eukaryota; kingdom Metazoa; phylum Arthropoda; class Insecta; order Lepidoptera; family Geometridae; genus Biston; species Biston betularia. The sequence goes on along the minus strand of FR989888.1, from coordinate 7,991,776 downwards.
TCAAACACCAAGCTTGTCGCTTGTCACTCATACCTCATACCTATTTTCTAACTGTCTATCTCTATTTGTTTGTTTTTGTGCTTGTATTACAAAATTACAGGGCTGTAGTGACTAACCATCTAGTCTCAAAGTAATGAGCACCAAAGCAGCGATGCCCCGGACTTTGTTTTGTTACTCAAAGTTCTGTGTATCGCTGCAATGGTCATGGGCAGGCGCTATCTCTTACCATCAGGAGAGCGCTTCGTCTCATTACCTTTACATAATTTTCTTTCTTTTCTTTCATGAAAAAAAGTGCTCGTACATAAAAATACAAACATCATTTCGTTCCTGCAAACTCTAAGACCTCGTATAAACGATCACCAAATCCTATAAAATCAAAACCCATTACTCGCACGTAGTCGCAGTAATCGCCGCACCTGACGACGATAAAAATTCAAAACTACATCAGAAATATATTTCATCTCATTTAGAATTTACAAGCGGTACGCGCGGCCTTTGGGCCCAATTAGGGCGGCGGATGGGCTGATCGACCATCGGGCTTCGACCAAATTACCTTCGAAAATCATCAGCAACAGTATGAGCACTCGCTAAATAAACAAGTATACGTTTAGTGTCAGGGGTTGTTTTAGAAAAAAAGAAAAACATTTATTTTTTTCCTAACAATACACTAGACACAACAACAGATAAGTACAAACAAAACACACAAATAAAAAGACAAAACAACCAAGGGTGTCAGGGGTTGTTCATATAAAACAACCACTGATGGCCGGTGAGGCTGCAGAGTTCTGGAGTGGAGACCACGGACCGGCAAGCGCAGCGTAGGACGTCTCCCACAAAGTGTACAGACGACCTAGTAAAGACCGCAGGAACGCGCTCGCTGCGAGCCGCTTCCAACCGGTCTTTGTGGAAGTCAATGGGGGAGGCCTATGTCCAGCAGTGGACGTCCTACGGCTGAAATGATGATGTTGATGATGGTCATCTTGGATTTGAAATTTATCATAGTGTATATAGTATTCAAGCCCTTTCATTTGATATCCATATTGAGGGAGTTGTGACTAAATACTGCTAAAAACTGCTTAACACCAGGTAGGAGGTTGTCGATTTCAAACTTACATTGAATAAGTAAGTGCCGTGGCAGTCAATGATCTTTTTCAAGGTGACACTTTTATTCATATTTATCTGTCCATACTGTTCGTGGCTTATATTGGACGGTCACAATATCGCACATCCGAATTTTACCGGTTCTAGGACTGGTAAAATTCCGGTACCGGTTGTAAATTGACAATTATTAAATTGAAAATATCTTGACCCAGTTCCTTTCTTGAAATTATTATTGAGTCATTGATTAGGAAGTGCCTTGAAAGTCGTTAAGGGGTGTTAAGTAGCTCTTAAGGCAATTTAATTTTTAAAATTTTATCCGCTTCTTTATCGGAGATTAAAATTTAATTTTCCTTTTATTGTGAGGGTGGACGAATTTTGTTAATGGATAATCTTCCTAGTGCTTTCTGAGAACATTCCTTGAATCGAATATAAAACATTTGAAATCAATTTTTTTTTTGCATAACGAAATACAGTGACATTTGATTGCTTAGTGTTCTTACAGTTTAGTACTGCCCAAATTTTTGTTAAAATATTTTTTATAATTTTTCTTTTAATGAACTTTAATAATAAACAATAATAATTATGTCCGATACCGGACATTAATGTGGATTATTAAGTTTTTATGTAAAACTATAAAAATACACAATACTAGCAGAGGCTTCTCGGTTTTACTCGTGTAGTTCCCGTTCCCGTAAAAATACAGAGATTAAAAGTATATGTCACCCGGGGATAATGTAGCTTTCCAATGGCGAAATATTTTTTTAAATCGGCCCAGTAGTTTCGGAGCCTATTCAATACAAACAATCAAATCTTTCCTCTTTATAATAGTGTAGATAGATAGATAATATTGGCGCGACTCAGTCCCGATGATAAATATAATTATCGTTTTATCGTTAGCCCACCAAATGTTAACTGTAGCAATGATAGCTCAGTGGCATGCATTGTTTCATCAGGAGTGTCCCGTTCAACTTATTAGTTACATAAATATAAAATAAACATACATATTATACGTACATATTTGAGCCTTTTGGGGTTGAAACTTTTGGGACCGTGGGGACCGGGGGCAAAAAAAATGTTTAAAGAATTGTCATCTCGTCTGGTCGACGCCACACGTGAACAAAACGCTGGCCTTTATTTTGCTCAGCGTTTGAGTATTGCCATACAACGCGGCAATGGGGCGCGTTTTGGGAACTATTCCCATTGATAGCGGCCTTTTAGAGTAGTTATTATTTTAAGTTATTTTGTTTTGTTTAATTGAAGATATTTATTATACTTTTTTTTAATCCAATAAATAAATTTATTTTGTAAAATAAATATGTAAAAGTTTTTAATGTTCTCATATTCAGGTCTGTGTAAATTGTTCAAAAAAATTAAACCAATGAATAAACTACAAGTACTTTTACCAAGTTCTGACAACCTCAAACTAACTTACAAGCTGTGCTGAGGTTTACAGAACGCCTCAAGTTACTATTTAAATAGATTCGAGAGGGTTGGCTACCTTTGGGTGATGTTAGACTTACCTGGAAACCAATCTTAGGTAACATAGAAGTAAAGCAATCTGGCTTATGTAACATGCAATATATATTAGATATAATAGAGTCAAATGCAATGTGTTACTGCAATAACTAATTCTATTACTAGGTGGTAAGGGGCCGTCCGCTTCACCGTCCATGTCAAAGCCGGTCACATTTGTGAGACTCCCCCCTCTCCCTGGAGTGATATTACATAATTTGCAATTTTACATCAGGCTAACAAAACCAACATAACAATTTAAGTTCGTTAATATCCGTCTTGTAATGCTTAAATATTTTATGACACTGGCAAATGCACAAAGTGTGAAGCCAAAAACAAGATGTACCTAAACATAACTTAGACATCGGCAGTTTTTAATATCGAATGTTATTATTTTATAATCTGTCTCTCTCTGTCGGTACGCGTAATTATTGGAAAAAAATCAGGAAAATGTTGGGCCAACAATCATCAAACACAATCCAACGTTCGGAATGTTAATTTTTTTTCGCGATTATGTATGAAACCAACAAAACATAAAAACAAAAAAACATGTGTACCTATGTATGTTTGTAAAACATTTAATCTATACAACCAGTCAAAATATGCCATAAAAAATACAAAAGAAATGTAAACTGTTTTCAAATAATTTTGTGTATTTTATAACCGGTTAATAAATCAAGTTATCCGAGTATCCACACCACTCAGTAACCAGATCGGCCCGCGATCAGATTTTCATGGAATACGAGTGCAGTTCATCTAAAACGTTTCATTAATTTTGAACAACCAAATACCGCTTTAGTACCGCTTTTCATTCTAAAGCAGTTATCTTGACTCTTAAATTAATGTTAGCAAATTTTTTCACTGTTATGACTTAGTTCGAGGCTTTTGGCGGGAACGTGAAAAGAGTCGTGTCGGCCAGTTGTATTTTTATAGAAATTACTACAGTCAATAAAAGAAATAGCTGATAAAACAAAGGCAGCTTTAAATTAATCTTGAAGGAAAAGCAATCCATTCACGTCACCGAGCAAATTCAAAATGTTCACATCTTGATATGAGCACCTCTATAATGACGTCACGTGCGATATTGCTCTGTCTGTCTGTCTGTCAATTTAGATATAGATAAACAGGCTTTATTTGAATTTATTTTGTTGGTAGGGGTCAAAGAGTATGAAACTCTATTACACCAGTATGACACGTAAACTTTTAAACTTTTACAAATTAAATAACTTTAGCCAAAATGAAATGTTCTCTGTATCAAATTGCTGGCAATCTCATTTAAAAAACTACGCAAAAAGAAGGTTGAAGGTTGAAAGTTGGTTGTAGGAAAATTTTTCAAGATTCAGGATTCATTATATTTATTGCTTCCATACAGTACAAAGGTTGAGGGTTTAAAGAAATAAAAAATGGAAGTTTGGTTGGTGGAAAGTTGAAGTGAAGGTTTAAAGAAGGTTAAAGGTAGGTTGGTGGAAGATTGAAAGAAAGTTGAAGGTTGGTTGGCAGAAGGTTGGTTGGAGGAAAATTTAAAGAAGGTTAAAGGTTGATTTGTAGAAGGTTTAAGGTCGGTTGGTGGAAGGTTGAAAGTTGGTTGGAGGAATGTTTAAAGAAGATTGAAGGCTGGTTAATGGAAGATTTAAGAATGTTAAGGACGGTTGAGGGACAACACTGGCAGCCATATATGTAAGACGTTTAGGCGGCATTAATTCTGGCATTAAGACTGGCCACGCAGATAATAATAATTTAATAATTAAAAAAAAAATGCTGACACTTAAATAATTTAAAGACAGAATAAACAGATATGGGGCCTTTCTTATAAATAACAAAATCGATTCATAATTGGTGGAAAGATCGCGTAACATATATACAAAAAAAACACATACAGTCGAATTGAAAACCTCCTCCTTCTTTGTAGTCGGTTAAAAATAAGACAAACAGTGGAAACATATTATTTGTGAATATCATATTACGCCTTATGTTAAATAATAATGCGGTTTAGGATGGAGCACGCCTAGAAAAATCCGGGTTGCTCTAGGTAAACAGAAGACACCTATATTGTACTTTACTATACCCTTGTTTTTCTGAAGTTACTCACCTAATCTTAAGTGATGGTGTGGTCGAAGATGGTAAAGCACACCTAGTCTGGATTAGAAATTATCGCCACTCTAACATCGGGTTATATTAAAACATAATCTTACTAATATTATAAATGTGAAAGTTTGGATGGATGTTTGTTGCTCTTTCACGCAAAAACTACTGAACGGATTTGGATGAAATTTGGTATGGATATAGCTGAGACACTGGACTAAAATATAAGCTACTTTTTATTCCGAAAACATGTAGCGCGTAACACCACGGGGCACAGCTAGTTGAATACAGCAGTTATCAATATTTGTATTGATGTTACCAATATTTCTCTCACGCGTAGCATTGACAGAAACTTTCTATATTACCCCCAGTAGAAAAGGCTCAACGTTATTGTCTAGAATTTTTGTTAAAATCTAGACTTTCTCCAGGTACAGTACAGTAGCTAGTATATTTCACTCACGTCCCGTCGTCGCTCATGAAAATCGATCGAGTCAATATTTTCTGTTTCAATTTCTATGCTACAGTTTCTACATCATAAATGAATACAAGTTGTTTTACTCGGCTGTGAGTTCTGTTATATTGAATTTTGTTCAATGTAGAGTTTTGAACCGACTTCAAAAAACATACGGACAAGTGCTAGTTAGTTTCGCACATCTTTGAAAGTACTAATAATTCTCTTAGGAGGGATGATAGCTCGGTGGTTAGCGCGGTCAGTTCACACGCCGAAGGGCGGGGGTTCAAACTCCAACAATGAGCTTGAACTACCGGTAAAGGAAAACGTCTTGAATAATGGTTGATAGGCTATGTGTTTGGCCACAGCTCACCTGATGTTATTCATTTAACATCAGGTGAGGTCGAAGATGGTAAAGCACAGTGGTTAGCGCGGTAGGTTCGCATGCCGAAGGGCGTGGGTTCAAACCCCAATAATGAGCATGAGCTGTCGGTGAAGGAAAACATCGTGAGGAAACCATAGCATGGTGGTAGCGTACTCTCTAGTACTCGGCTGGCTAGCGACCATCCTCAAGTTGAAAATCTGCCGCTAAGCACCTAACGGTGTGTTCCGGCAGCCTCACTTGAGAGCCAGTTTCATTCCAGGCAAGGTGTGTTTACCATCTTTGACCATGTGGTCAAACACCTAGTTTTTTTATTTGTTACTTTTCTTATTTTTTTCATTAAATAAAACATTATATAACATAAAAACTTAAAAACTAGGGTGCTGCCGGCAGCGGGGCAGGGCTCAAGCTGCCTGTGGTTAGGGCTGCAGAGTGAGGAACCTCTCAATGCGCGCCGTGTCAAGGATCACTGCCTTTTGAAGCTGACCCTTGACCCAACCGTCCAGCAAGAGCCTCTTAAGATGTTGGTCGAGACTTTAATTACTATTTTACAATAAGGCCGTTTACCGTGACAACTATTATTATTATTACTAACTAGCATAATTTAATTGTTCTTTTTTTATTGTTTTTTTTTTGTGGCCTGGTACCGGCTAGTGGTTTATAAACACAAAGCTGATATGAAAGCTAATATAAGTGTACAAGCATACGTGTCTGACATTTAGATTCCAGCCAACGTGTGTAATAAGGGGGAATACTTCACTGAAATTTTAATACGAAGAAACAAAGGGAAGACAAAGGGAAGCTAAAAATAGAGGACTTGTAGTAATTGTACGTGTTTATTATGCTAGTAGTATCAGAGCAGGGTAAAAAACCTCTGTACTGAATATTGCCTTTGCATTCGCTAAAGAAAAAAAATACTATACTGATCCCAAAACCATTTCGAAATATAACATTCCTGTACATTATTTCTACGTTTAAAATTCTTCAAATTACAGGATGGGGTTTATTTTTATAAAATAAGTACATTAAAAATAACTTAGCATTCATTTGATCTCTGATGACGTCATATAGTAGGCTGTACAGGGCTACTTTCAGTGCTTGCTCAGCTGTGTATACTTTTTTGTTTTACATGGCAAGCATTTTATTTATACATCTTCAGCCTACTTTGTGACGTCGCTATAAAACATTTAAAAACGTTTTTTTTTATATATTAAATAGGCTTGCGTTTGACCGCCATCCCGCCTGATGTTAAGCGAAGATGCGGTCTACGGTGGAGCACGCTCGCCTAGCAGAAACCGATTCACTCGCGAATTGAAAGTACCCAGACTATATTCATTGGGGAACACCCACTCGGACAGCAGATGCCAATGTCTAGCGGTACGCATGAAAAAGGTGGAATCAAACCGCTTAGTTCGAGCTTTTGGAACATCAACCATGAAGCGGTGTCGCTTTTTAAAGCTCCTGGCTGTCCGATAGTAGAATGGTTATGTATTAAAAATCAACCAAAATCTACCGCTAAGCATCTAATGGTGTGTTCAGGCTCACATGAGAGCCAGTTCCACACCAGGCTCAGTGTGCTTTATTAACTTCGACGGTCACTTAACATCAAGTGAGCTGTAGTCAAACACCTAGCATATGAAAAGCAAAAACAACACATTACTAACTCTTTCCGAAGAAACTTCAAAAACTCATAATGATATTCGTCAAAAAATACAACAACTTTCAACAAATTAAATTAACTACAAAAACCAATTCAAAAGTTTCCAAAGTAAGACAGTTTGTATAACTGAAATTAAATGTATTGCCCAAGTTATACCATTCTCGAATTATCGAGATCGTCTAGACTTTGTACGTGTGATATAAAATTCATGAAAGTTGCCGACTCTTGTATTTCTTCGTAAATTATGATTGGAAGGGTAAATACATGATGAGACCAAGTGATGAGCAGACAGCGAGAAATGTTACTCTTTAGTTTTATACCAGACTACAAAAAAGCCGAAGTGTTAAAAAAATCTACAACCCGAATAAAATAGCTGTAATTAAAGGAAACATCTCTTATTATTTTTATGGTTTAGGCTAGGTGTTTGACCACAGCACACCTGCTGTTAAGTGAGGCCTGGTCGAAGATGGTAACACACCTAGCCTGGAATGGAACTGGCTCTCAAGTGAGGCTCTCGGAACACACCGTTTAGATGCTTGGCGGCAGATTTAAACATATAACTTCAATATGTATATACATAAATATATTATATAGCTATACGTTTGATGACATGATGTTACTAAAACTGTAGGTATAATTTTTGTTTGTTTTGTATTAAATTAATTATTATTATTTCATATAATCACACCTAACACCTTCAGGTGTGCTGTGGTCAACAAGCCTGTAAACCATTAAAAAAAATTTTTTTGTAATTTAATTTATTAATATCGAATTGACATTTTCAATTTAATCTATTTATTTTATTTTAATTATTTTTTAATTGACTTGTAACTTATATCATCAATAAAATACTATGACTATGACTATATTTTGTTGCCTCTTTTAATTTCCTTTATTTGTATACCCTACTTGATAGATTTTGTTGTTTTTTTTTCATATTTTAACAATTTATACATCCAAACATACATCCAATTTATTTATACAGCCCTGTTGGTTCATTGGTAGCATATCTGCTTCAAGAGCTGTAGGGCGTGGGTTCGATTCCCACCCTGGACAAGCGTTTTGTGATATAAAACAAATGTTTGTTCTGTGTCTGGGTGTACTGTATGTATTATAAGTATGTATTTACAAAAAAAAAGTATTTAAGTATTTTATCAGTTATCTGATTCCCATAGTACAAGCTTTGCTTAGTTTGGGGTCAGATGGCGCTGTGTGTAATGTCCTACGATATTTATTTATTTATTTTAAATTATCTTTCATATCGTAACTTAGAACAAAAACTTTTAGTTTTGAACACAAATGAGCATAAATAATACATCAATCATTTTTATTACTCAAAAGTCACAGCAAAAACACAAAGATGGATGCTTCGACATAAATCTTCGTACTTAGCAGTAGTCGTGACTTTTATAAAAAATGTATTTGCATGTAGGCATAGAATATAAAATGTTTTACTTAATGGTATTTTCTTTAAGAAATTTTATTTATGTGCCTGAAATATTGCTTTTAACAAAGTGTATTTTTTTTTTATAAAAACTTTCATACAGCGTCAATTAGCCTTACACTTAGTAAAATTCAAGAGATATATTTTTAGTGAACTTATAATATGACTAGCGGACGTCTCGCGGTTTCACCCGCGTAGTTCCCGTTCCCGTGGGAATACAGGGATAAAAGTAGCCTATGTCACATGATAGTGTAGCTTCCCAACGGTGAAATAATTTTTGAAATCGGTCCAGTAGTTTCGGAGCCTATTCAATACAAACTAACAATCAAATCTTTCCTCTTTATAATAGCATAAATGTAAATAGAATAACGCAATACAATCCTTAGATCATCCAGCCAGTTCCATTACAGGCTAGGAGTGTTTACCATCTTCGACCACATCATTACTTAACACCAGGTGAGCTGTGGTCAAACACTTAGCCTGTCAACCATAAAAAAATCTGAATGACAGTGGATATAAGTTAAAAAAAAATTAGTGTTTTTTAAATATTTTGTTTACCACAGCACGGCTGATTTTAAGTGACGGTGTGGTCGAAGATGTTTGACTTGTATAACCTGGAATGAAACTGAAATACAAAAACAAAATATATTCAAAATGAACTTTCGCAAAGAAACGCCTAAATTAATCAATTTTATTTATCGAAACTATAACGAATTTAACGTTTAAAGCGCCAATGCTACGAAATAAAGCTTTTCACAATATTTTTTTAAACAATAATGCCACCAAACAATCAATCTTACAGCCGTCCAATATTTCAAACCTATTTTCCAAAAAAGCCCTATCCAATTCCGTCCAGTTTCCGCATGTCTATTCCATTCGATGCTAAGCCGAGAAATCAATGAAATGAAAAAAATACGGAGTGGAACGAGAATTTGGCCCCGGATGTGCTTATCCGTTGCAGCAGTGGAAAATAAACTAAATAAACCGTCAATATTGTGTTCGTCAAGGGTTCTGTATCCACGAGTTTTTCTAAGAACAATACATTTTCTATTTCATAGCTAAATAAAAAATTTCATTATTTTTTTTGAAAATGTTGCCATACTACTGATGTATTTAATTTCATATAAAAATTATATTCTTATTCATCACCATCATCACCATAACCATTAACGTCACCATCATCATCATCATCACCATCATCTCAGCCGTAGGATGTTCACTACTGGACTGCCGCCCCAAATAATTTCCATAAAGAGCGGTTAGGAGCGGCTCGCATCCAGCGCGTTCCTGTGGTGTTTATATAATGGAATTATTTGTTTAAAATTATATATACGATTTTGCCATATTTTTTCTTAAAAAAAATGTTGTCACTCATAATGATGTAAGGATTCTAGCGATATACCATACATCCAAATCTGTTTAGGTACTTAAAAGTTAGGATGGAATTAGCTGTGTCGCGCGGTGTTTTTTTTTTCGAGATAAAAAGCCAATGTTTTAATCCAGGGTGTCAGCTACCTCCACACCAAGTTTCATCAAAATCGGTCTAACCGTTTGAGTGTGAAAATTAGTTCGTCTTCGTCTTAAATTCAAATTATATTATTGACATAAAAACGTTACACATTTACATTTGTGTCACGAAAAAAGCAAAAGATATTATTATTATTATTTAGCCCACTTTGTCCCACTGCTGGGCAAAGGCCTCTACCCACCCCCCCCCCCTTCCACGCCTCTCTGTTAAAAGATATACATAAAAAAATCACATAAAAAAAAAAGAAGTTTCAAAGTAATGAGCGCCACACCAGCGATGCCCTGGACTTTGTTTTTTTTTATGGTTGACAGGCTAGTTGTTTGACCACAGCTCACCTGATGTTAAGTGAACGTGTGGTCGAAGTTGGTAAAGCGCACCTAGCCTGGAATGGAACTGGCTCTCAAGTGAGGCTGCCGGAACACACCGTTAGATGCTTGGCGGCAGATTTTCAACTTAAGGGTTACCACGCTTAAGTTGAAAATCTAGCTAGCCAGCCGAGTACTAGAAAGTACCCTACCACCATGCTATGGTTTCCTCACGATGTTTTCCTTCATCGGCAGCTCAAGCTCATTGTTGGGGTTTGAACCCACGCCCTTCGGCATGCAAACCTACCGCGCTAACCACTCAGCTATCATCGCTACCTGTTACTCACTGTTACTGTTACTCAAAGTTCTGTGTATCGCTGCAATGGTCGTGGGCAGGCGTTGTCTCTTACCATCAGGACAGCGTCTTGTTTTTCGCATTACTATTTACATTAAAAAAAAAATCAATAATAATGATTCCGTCAGTAAAAAACATCGTAAAGAGTAACAGAGCTGTCAAATTGAAAAGTCTGTAAAGTCTGTACTTTGTCTACACGGCACTACTAACTACTTGTGTAATACCACGTTAGTCGAGTCACACTCCTAGTAATTGCTGTAACACCTGATATTCAAGTTTCACGCGTTAAAACGTCGCTTGTTATTACGAACAGTTAATGCAAGCGCCTGACGAAGTTTTATTTCGTATACGTGGTTCAGTACAAAAAATTTAATGTGTCATTGTATTTTATTTATGTGACTATAGGATAAGCTGGTCTAAAGTCGAAAACTTTACTTGGTCGTCTAGGTAGGTACCACCGTAGTACCAGTTATTCTGCCGCCAAGCAGTAGTGTGTAAGCATTACTGTGTTCCGGTTTGAAGGGTACTGCAGCGAAATTACTGGGCTGTTGAGACTAACTCTATCAAAAGTCTCAAAGTAATGAGCGCCAAAGCGGTGATGCCCTCGAATTTGTTTTGTTACTTAAAGTTCTGTGTATCGCTGCGATGGTCATGGACAGGCGTTATCTCTTACCATCAGGAGAGCGTCTCGTACGTCTCATTACTTTTAACATAAAAAAAAAAGTAAACCTTAAAACTTTTGGGCTTTTGGGGTTGAAACTCGAGGTCCGCACGACCTGGCCAAATGCTTGGAGTACTTTACTTGGTGGTAGATCTCCTTAGCAGGAAGTCGCCTAGGTAGGTACCACTGCAGTGCCAGATATTCAATTATCCACCGCCAAGCAATATGTAAACATTACTGTGTTCCAGTTTGAAGGGTACTGCAGCGACATTACAGGGCTGTTGAGACTAACCATGGAAAGTATCAAAGTAATGAGCGCCAAAGCAGCGATGTTCTGGATTTCGTTTTTGTACTCAAAGTTCTGTGTATCGCTCCAATGGTCATGGACTTGCGTTATATCTTACCATCAGGAAAACAGATCGTTTGTCTCATCACTATCACATTAAAAAAAATGGTGTACGAAATATGTGTTTAGTTGTTTCTGTATAAAAACTTATTTGATCGAAAAGTGTTAAAGCGATTAATTTCAGAATATATGTTCATCCGTTTGAAGATTTATCAGTTAATTTCTAGTTGATGAAGGATGTGAGCGTCTTCTATGTCTGGTCGAGTCAAAACTTGGAATTCTGTTGTTGATTGTTGTTCAGGTGTTGGGTTTTTTTTAATTTGTATTTTACGTTTGTTCTTTTTTTGAACAGCGTTCTGTTATGTTCTCAAGGAACCCCAAGAAGACGGCGACCTAAATGCATAAAAACTGCATAAACGCCATTTTTACTACTGCTATGTTTATGATCCCATAAATAATATAAAGTGCCGGTATTTTCGCATTACTAAACCGGTAGAATACCGGTATTTATAAGAACCGGAATAATAGCGGTATAGCGAAACAAACGATAGCCGATCCGCGTGCATGCTATATCTTTCAGTTTAATGGACATTTCCCCCGGAATGGTTTTAGGATATTATATTGCCAATACGATTTGGGATTATAGGATTAGCTGTAAAGGGGTATGTTTCTTTTACTGCAATTGGTAGCTTATATTGAAAAGTGGCTATGATTTTGATTAAGATTTTTTGAGACCACGTCCGAAAAGTTTATTGTTAAAGTGATGATTTGAACTAAGTACCTACAATCGACGTTAAGAAAGAGACTTGACACTGAAGCGGTACCCAAATTTGAGTAACAAAATAAATGCCAGAATATTGTTGCATTGGCGCTAATTCCTTTGAGACAACGACGACTTCCTTTCGACGTTTAATCTCAATAACCCTGTATCGTTGTCAACTGTATTGTTTTTAAAAGATAATGTTCCTATTTCACATGATATAAGACAAGAAACTTTTTTTGGACTTATTGTACTTTTTTTACCATGGTTGACAAGCTAGGTGTTTGACCACAGCTCACCTGATGTTAAGTGAAGGTGTAGTCGAAGATGGTAAAGCACACCTAGCCTGGAATGGAACTAGCTCTCAAGTGAATCTGCCGGAACACACCGTTACGTGCTTGGCGGCAGATTTTCAACTTGCGGGTGGTAGCTGGCCAGCCGAGTACAAAAGTACCCTACCACCACCATGCTATGGTTTTCTTTTTTTTTTTTAATGTTTGACAGGCTAGGTGTTTGACCACAGCTCACCTGATATCAAGTGAAGGTGTGGCCGAAGATGGTAAAGCACACCTAGACTGGAATGCAACTGGCTCTCAAGTGAGGCTGCCGGAACACACCGTTAGATGCTTGGCGGCAGATTTTCAACTTGAGGGTGGTAGCTAGCCAGCCGAGTACTAAAGTACCCTACCCCCATGCTTTGGTTTCCTCACGATGTTTTCCTTCACCAGCAGCTCAAACTCATTGTTGGGGTTTGAGCCCACGCTCTTTGGCGAGTAAACCTACCGCGCTAACCACTCAGCTATCATCGCTACCTGTTACTCACTGTTACTGTTACTCAAAGTTCTGTGTATCGCTGCAATGACCGTGGACAGGCGTTGTCTCTTACCATCAGGACAGCGTCTTGTTTCTCGCATTACTATTTACATTAAAAAAAAAACAATATTAATGATTCCGTCAGTAAAAAACATCGTCAAGAGTAACAGAGCTGTCAAATTGAAAAGTCTGTAAAGTATGTACTTTGTCTACACGGCACTACTAACTACAAGTGTAATACCACGTTAGTTGAGCCACACTCCTAGTAATTGCTGTAACACAAAGTTAAGTAACGAACGTTAAAAAGAAAAAAGATTAATGTTATACTATTTATGGTTTATAAATTTCCAAATATTTTGTTACTACCCGCATAACTCATTACTGTCCACATAATTCTGTATTTTAGAGATTCAAGTGTGACCACAACACGGTGCAATATACTGTTACGTTCCATTTCTAACCAAATTAAGGCTACATCTAGTAAATACCACTGCGGTCCGGTGTAATTAACCTGGACACTCTTAATTTAAATCTAGTGATGCCACATATTCGGTAATCGGTCCTTATATCGATAAAATATATGTTTTGTTTCACTAAAAATATAAGTCAGTACGTAATTCTGAAAACGCATACATAGTTGTTTGTGTTTTATTTTTCTAGGCACATAATACATATATATTTATTTTTACCTGTTACCATCTTGCCATCCTTTCACGAAGACTTATTCTACTTTCATCGCATTCATTGATGTATTTTTATGCACAATATGATGAAAATTTATAAAATACCTTTCGTTGATTTTTAACATCAATCAAGTTTATTAACAATTTTTATATAAAGTATACTGTATAATTTTTGGTGTGGACAATAAAGGGCTAATAAATCAATCCTCAGTGACAGTCGCACTGTACTACATTCAGAGAATATTATCGATACAGTTAACAGATATTTTTCAAGACATCACTATTCCTATACAGTTTTCAGGTTCCGCATGCCAGAGCGCTGTTGAAGAGCTCAATTAGGCGCGACCGTACCGCGTGCGAGTTAGTTTTATCCGACTGAAAGTTTAACCATTGAAAATTAAGTTTAACCATTGAACTAAGCGGTTTGATTCCACCTTCTTCATGCGTACCGCTAGACATTGGAATCAGCTGCCCGAGTGGGTGTTCCCCAACGAATATAGTCTGGGTACCTCCAAGTCGCGAGTGAATCGGTTTCTACTAGGCGAGCGTGCTCCACCGTAGACCGCATCTTCGCTTAACATCAGGCGGGATGGCGGTCAAACGCAAGCCTATCAACAATAAAAAAAAAAAAAAATTGTAAAGCATTTATTAATTGGATTTTACCTGTAGTATACACATTACACATAGATAGTTATGTATGTTTTTATAATGCCAAAAAACGGTTAGATGGATTGACGACCTAAAGCAACGTAAACATTGGGTGCATTGCTGTCGGTCTAGCTACAATACGTTAAGAGAATCCTATTTTAAAGATAATTATTATATAGAAGGATATTAAAAAGTAGTAAATAATAATAATCATTTATTTCAGACCATGTACATTGTACGTCCATATTAAATATCTTATATCATAAACTTAAAATTAAAACACAACGCTTGCATTCATTAAAATTGAAATAGAAATGTTACACTCAATAAAATAGAATAGAGTTTAAGATAATAAAAAATGACAAAAATTTAATTTAAAAAAATTAAAAATTAAAATCAATTAAAAGATAGAATAAAAGGCTAATGATAATAGTTTATTACTCTATTTACATAATTTTAATCGAGCAATTGCATAAAGATAATAAACATCACATTGAATTGAATATGTCCATAACCGATTACGCAATTCCACTCAAAGTCAGTCCATAAACATACCGGAAAAAAGGTAAAACCGGTATTCGGGCATTAACCTAAAAACGGTTAACTGCCTATACAAATCAAAGTCAAGCCATCGCGAGCGTAATGGTTCCATTCAGATACGAGGGATTTAAGCGTGATTTATGTACCGAGCGATACCGGAGCACTAAAGAGTACTACCAGCTTGCAGTTACTCACTCTAGCCTGGATAGGTTGCCGAAGCGATGGTAGGCAGGGTCAGTCTTCGGATGGGTGAGCGAGCATCCTACTATATCCTACTAATATTGTAAATGCGAAAATTTGTGAGTATATTTGTTACTCTTTCAAGCAAACACTACTGGACGGATTTGGATGAAATTTGGTATGGAGATAGCTGAACCCCTTGATTAATACATATACCACTTTTTATTCCGAAAATATGAAGCAGGTAACACCACGAGGCACAGCTAGTTGAGGCTAGAGCAGTTATCAATAACATAATTTTTATCTCAAAAACATGTAGCATTACCACTTACCATCAGATGTGCTGTGGTCAACTGATGTAGGCAACAGTTAAAACAACTTATATGGCAGGAAGTGTATTTGTTTTAAAACATAAAACAAACTCATAGAAAAAAAAATGTGCTTTGGAAAAAAGAATTGACTTTCATCAAAAATTATTTCGTCTCTTTACTTAAAAAAATTTAAAGCGACTTTAATAGGACCTAGACAAAATAACATTTAACTAGCGATAACGCTAATGGAAAAGTAACAAATATACGGGGTTGACATAAGCTGTAGATACGTCACGAGAAAAGCTGCCCTTGTACATTTTTGGACTTTTCTATTAGCGTTATCGAATATCGAATGTTATTTTGACTAGGCTCAAAGAACGCCAAGAGGACCGAAGAGGTCAGCAATGACTAAAAAATAAAAGCCAGGGGCATATATTTATTAAACAAAATAAAATATCTTAAATTAATACTATTAACAAATCTATACAAAAAACTTAATCTAAAAGTCCGTCAGAGGAGGGATACGTTGGCAGGATGCTGGCAGCATTGCCACGCTGGATGGCAATGCTAAGCTTTTGTCCAAAGTAGATATCAGCATTTTGGTCACCTAAAGCTTCCTCTAAGTAAAGGACTGATTTCTCATCTCGCAAATAAAAGCGGTATAACGGACAAAGATAAAAACATCTAGAGCCAAGACAAAGGAGTGAGGCATGAAAACTGACACAATGTAAAAGGTTGATAAACTAGCGCAAACTCTTTGTTTGCGTTGGGTTAATTAATTGTGGATTTAGCGCGAAAATAGTCGGACTTGCATGACGTTTTAGCACCCAAGAGATTTGAACACGTTTTTGTGAAGGGTTCAACGTAGTTATAATGATATTTTTACAATTATCAGCATTCTAGCCTATGTATTAATCCAGGGTGTCCCGTTTTACCCTTTGGGCACGGAACCCTGAAATGTAAGTAAAACTATTCAAATAAAAAAAAATATATATTCATATCTCAAGTTACTAAATTTACTTGAAGTTACAAAGAAATAGGAATAAATTGAAATGGACTTACGTCATGTCATCCGAAACCGGAGCGAAGTTTTTTCATCCATAAAACACGTTAAAACTTCGTATTGAGTTAAACAATTCTACCGATTTACTTTGAAATACACAAGTATCGATTTTTGGAAAACTTTTTTCATTTTGTATTATATGCTTGAGGGATGGTCACTTGGAGAAAAATGTATCATATTTTCGGTGCTAAGTGGAAATTAACCACTGATTTGTAATTCGCAAAGGCTGTGGAAATGGAAAATAAAAAGCAATTGAAAAAAAATCAAGTAAAAACTATTAAAGATAAGATAAAGATAAAGATAAAGATATTTATTTGTCATAACATGAGTAATATGTATGATGTCCGTAACTTAGTTTAATGATCTTCATGTTATACCTGAAAAGGTGTACAAATAATTGATGGCAACAAAATAATTAAAATAATAATTTATAAGTTTTATTTAAATAAATAAATATCGTAGGACTAACTAACTAAGCAAAGCTTGTGCTATGGAAGTCAGATAACTGACAGAATACTTAAATACTTTTTTTTTGTAAACACATACACCCAGACATAGAACAAACATCGATGTTAGTCACACAAATGTTAGTCTTGAGTGGGAATCGAACCCACGACCTTCAGCACTCGAAGCAGACACACTACCAATGAAACAACAGGGCTGCCGATTTTGTTTGTTATTTCTTTTTGTATGTATTGTATTTTATAACCCATTCTGTTTTCGAATTAAGGTAATTTCCCAAAATCCATTCAAAGAATACGCGTTGAAGGCATTCAACGAAAAAAGCTGACATAAATATATCATCCTTTTACGGGTAAATAAAATTACAACCTTTGACCCGGATTGCGCGACAGACTGCCCGCCGAGCCGGAAAATACCGGTATTATCCAGAAATGACCGGTTCGTACTGGAAAGGACGGCACAGAGTAATGCAGTGAGAGAGATTACAAAGCTTATAAAGCATATTTTTGTACAAAAATAATATGACGAACAAAACGTTGAAATAACGCCGATCCATGACTATTGTTTTACTGAGTGGTAGAATTAAAAATATATAAATATTGTAGGACTATACACACAGCGCCATCTGGTCCCAAACTAAGCAGAGCTTGTGTGATGGAGGTCAGATACTGATAGAATACATGAATACTTTTCTTTTGTAAATACATGCTTATAATACATACAGAACACCCAGACACAGAACAAAAATTTGTTTATTTACAAAATGTTTGCCCTGAGTGGGAATCGAACCCACGCCCTACAGCTCTCAAGGCAGAAATACTACCAGTGAGCCAGTTTTTAATAACTTGGTACTCTTTGACGGTTACGAGGTTACATCGTGAGGAAACCATAGCATGGTGGTAGCGTAGTCTCTAGTACTCGGCTGGCTAGCTACCACACGAGAGTTGAAAATCTGCCGCCAAGCATCTAACGGTGTGTTCCGGCAGCCTCACTTGAGAGCCAGTTATATTCCAGGCTAGGTGTGCTTTACCGTCTTCGACCACACCGTTACTTAACATCAGATGAGCTGTGGTCAAACACCTAGCCTGTCAATGATAAAAAAATGAATGGAATGGAACTGAACGCAAAGTTCTGTGTACTGCAATACTCACAGATATGTTGTGTTAAAATTTTAGTTTTTTATTTTATTTTATTTTAGTCAATTTAACGGTATTTGTATTTTTTTTATATGGGTCTTGTTGCATGAAATGATTTTTTTTTATGCGTTATTTATTTTATTTAATATTTTATTTCAGGTTACTAGGTCCACAATTATTTAACTAAATACAAAAAAATCAATTTAGTAAAAAGTACATTAATTTTAAAATAATAATAGTTAATAAATAAATTCAAAATACTAAATTAAATATATTATTACTTACCTCCACGAGAGTCTTTATTTTTTTTTACATCGGACTAGGCATGCGTTTGGCCACGATCTCACCTGGTGGAAATCGACGATGTGGCCGAAGACGGAGCACGCTTGCCTAGAAAATACCTATTCACCTGCTTCTTGAACAACCCCGGATTGTATTTTATTGGAAACATAGACGCTGGCAACGAGTCTATCTTGTTCGTTTCATTGCTTTTACATAAAAGAAACCCAGATACATATTAAGATGTTGTGTAAAGTTATGTAACTGCTTTTTGACGATACTGTGTCGATTGCCATTCTAGTTCATTAGAAGTGCAAGTCTGTTGGATTTGGACGCGTGAGGGTTAACTTATGAAGATATTACGTCATTATATGTATACTGTACATAAATACAATACCTTTTTTTTTAAGTGAAGGTGTGGTCGAAGATGGTAAAGCACACCTAGCCTGGAATGGAACTGGCTTTCAAGTGAGGCTGCCGGAACACACCGTTAGATGCTTGGCGACAGATTTTCAACTCTCGTGTGGTAGATAGCCAGCCGAGTACTAGAGAGTACGCTACCACCATGCTATGGTTTCCTCACGATGTTTTCCTTCACCGGCAGCTCAAGCTCATTGTTGGGGGTTGAACCCACACCCTTCGGCATGCGAACCTACCGCGTTAACCACTGAGCTATCATCGCTACAAAACCTTTGACGCGTTTCAAAGTTATTATATTTAAATACGTATCCATGCATTCAAACTATAAATTGTGAAAGTTTGGATGGATTATTTATATTATTAGTGGGATGGGGTTTTATCAGCTATCTGGTTCCCATAGTGCAAGCTTTGCTTTTTTTTTTATGTAAAAAGTAATGAGACGAACGAGACGCTCTCCTGATGGTAAGAGATAACGCCTGTCCATGACCATCGCAGCAATACACAGAACTTTAAGTAACAAAACAAAGTCCAGGGCATCACTGCTTTGGCGCTCATTACTTTGAGACTTTGCTTAGTTTGGGGCTAGATGGCGCCATGTACAAAGTCCTACGATATATTTTCTTACATGTAGAAAATGTTTAGCGCGTATAGTAGTAGTGGTTACGTTTTTATTTAAGAGGCGTACGAACCGATATCAATATAAACGAGGACCCGTGAAAAGGCAGTATTTCAGATGTGGTTTCCTATTACAAACGGTTATTTGTTTAGGTTGGGATCTTGTGGGATAAGGTACAAGCGATTACATCTAATTTGAAATTGATCTAAAGTGTTCTGTATTTATTATAAGTATGTATTTATGTAGTAGCTGCGCCCTGCGGTATTACTCGCTTCGGGATAAAAAGTAGCCTATGTCTCAACCCTGGATTGAGACATAGGCTACTTTTTATCCCAGCTACCTCCATACCAAATTTAATCCAAATCCGTTCAGTAGTTTTTGCGTGAAAGAGCAACATATTTATCTTTAGTGTATTTCTGTTTGTAAGCCGTTTTGGTTACCACACTGACGAGGTTCTAAAGAAATTCGTATATAATTTAAAATGTTTATCAGAAATAAATGTTAAAATAAAATTAATAAATATCATAGGACATTACACACAGCGCCATCTGACCCCAAACTAAGCAGAACATAGCTGATAGTTTTTTTCTTTTGTAAATACATACTTATAATACATACAGTACACCCAGACACAGAACAAACATCGATGTTAGTCACATAAATCACATCATCAATCACATAAATGTTAGTCCTGAGTGGGAATTGAACCCACGCCCTTCAGCTCTCGAAGCAGACATACTACCAATAAACCAACAAGGTTGTCAAATGTTGTATCTAAAATTAATATAATTCAATTTTTAGATTTTAGAATTCTCAAGGGTTTATAAAAGAAAGGTCAATTCTAATTGGATCAATAATACATTATTTGATTTAATTGAATGTAATTTCTACGCTGATATCTTTTCACTTATACCACTAACAATATATATATTTAGGGTTGGCCGAAGGCGACAATAAGAGTTGTCCTGGCCAAACGTTTGGTCAACGAGACTCGAATAACCGCCGATTTGTTTATCGCTCCTATTTGTGTAGTTTTCTTGAACGAGCGCAGCGAGCGACTCAAACAATACGGAGATTTATGAGGCTTTGTATCCTTGACAGCCCTGTTGGTTCATTGGTAGCATGTCTGCTTCGAGAGCTGAAGGGCGTGGGTTCGATTCCCACTCAGGACTAACATTTGTGTGACTAACATCGATGTTTGTTCTGTGTCTGGGTGTACTGTATGTATTATAAGTATGTGTTTACAAAAAAAAAAGTATTTAAGTATTCTATCAGTTATCTGACTTCCATAGCACAAGCTCTGCTTAGTTTGGGGTCAGATGGCGCTGTGTGTATAGTCCTACGATATTT
Source organism: Biston betularia (assembly GCA_905404145.2). Taxonomy (NCBI): domain Eukaryota; kingdom Metazoa; phylum Arthropoda; class Insecta; order Lepidoptera; family Geometridae; genus Biston; species Biston betularia. The sequence continues at coordinate 7,970,688 of FR989888.1, read as the reverse complement.
ATTTATTATTATTATTATTATTTATTAGTAATGGTTTCAGAAAATTTGTATGCAGAAGTGTAACTATACATTCTACTATGGAAACTGACGTGCTTTTGACACATTTTTTTTTACTTGGGTTATGGCGAATCTCGACACTACCCGCCCCCACCCCCTCGCCCGCGCGTAAACCGCTGTCTTCATATTATTATGCGAGACGCGCAGCGGCCTGCAGCGCGGAGCAAAATGAGGCCGCGCGCGCTTTGTACTCAGCGTTGACTCCTTGAAGAAGGTCACTGGAAATAGCTGATTTTTTTTTATGTGAATATTAATGAGACAAACGAGACGCTCTCCTGATGGTAAGAGATAACGCCTGTTCATTGAGACTTTCGATGATTAGTCTCACCAGCCCAGTAATTTCGCTATCTGCAGCACCCTTCAAACCGGAACACAGTAATGTTTAGACAATACTGCTTAGCGGCATAATAACTAATAAGTGTTTATTTTTATTATTCTAATACTTTATGATCATTCTTAGTTTTATTTTGAGATTGTTCTCAAACCGTAATTCTGTTACAGAATATTTATATTTGTTTATTTTTTTCGATATTTGTTAAAAGATCGACTCAGTGAAGTGAAAATATTTCCTTTACGAATATGGGCCCGGTAGGGTGACCACAAAAAACATGGCAGCATAGATAAGTAGGGACTTTTCAAGCTTAACAATGTAACAGTTATCGGCCGCAATATTTTAAAGCATCTCTGTAACCATATGAAACAAAATAAGATCTACGCTTTCACTTTCATGCTACAAAAATCGAATAAATAAAAAAATCAAAATCAAAATCAAAATGTGTTTATTTGCTGAGTACAGGTGTCAAAATGTTGGTACATAATAAAACGTCGCTTAAACCATACTTAACCCAGTATTGGGTGTACAAAAATGTATTTTTGACATTGTTGGTATCTAGTTTTAACATTTTATTTCTATTTTTACATTGCATTTAAATTTGACATTGTAATTGAACCTGACATTATATTTTAATTTGACATTGTAATAGACACTTTTTTTAAATTTGGTTTATTTTTGTTTTTTAGTTATGTGACATGAATGTCATTGATCAATCGTTTTCTTCTAAACAAAGAATTTCAATTTGAATTGAGTTAATCTCAATACATCAATACATAGGATCAATTTAACAAAATAAGAAACCTAAAAACATTGGTAAAAATACGCTGTAATTTAAAAAAAAATCTTGATATAAATGTCCTGTACAAACACGAAATCATGTTTTCCCTACTGGAAACATTTCTGCACTTCATATTGCCAGCATATAGATTGGCAATTCAGGTCAACATTTCATATTTGTAAAGAGCGATATTGCATTGTATTGTGCTGTATTGACTGCAATATAAGATTATTTGAAAACTAGCTGCAGCCTGTGGATTTACCTGCGTTTTCCGGAATAAAATGTAATTTCGATTCTGAGAAATAATTGATTGATTCAGGCGTTACTTTGGTGGTACTTTGCCAGTTCAATTCCAGGCTAGGTGTGCTTTACCATCTTCGACCACACCTTAACTTAACATGAGGTGAGCTGTGGTCAAACACCAAGCCAGTCAACCATAAAAAAAGTTAATTTTGAATATTCAAGGTAATTTAGTTTATTTCCGCTTAACAGTCGTTCCAGTTACAACAGTGATGAGGACTTAAATTCAACTAATTTGACAACTTATTAATTAAAAACCTAATTTACTTAATATCTAGAACTAATTTTACATAAACTTTAAAAATAGAATTAAACAAAAATCTAATTAAAATAACCGCAAGTCTTAAAATCCTCCGCTCGCTGCAGTAACCAGTTGCCGACACGTGTGTCGCCTCTACACGAGGCATCCTCGGGACGTGTTGACTCTTCGAGCGCGCGGTCGAGACTGAGTAATCTGAATCATACGCTCGTTTGAAGGGATTTTTTAATTTTATTTTTATATGGTTAACAGGCTAGGTGTTTGACCACAGCTCACCTGATGTTAAGTGACTGTGTGGTCGAAGATGGTAAAGCACACCTAGCCTGGAATGGAACTGGCTCTCAAGTGAGGCTGCTGGAACACACCGTTAGGTGCTTGGCGACAGATTTTCAACTTGAGGGTGGTAGCTAGCCATCTGACTACTAAAGTACCCTAACATCATGCTATGGTTTCACGATGTTTTCACCGGCAGCTTAAGCTCATTGTTGGGGTTTGAACCCATGCCCTTCGATATGCGAACCTACCGCGCTAACAACTGAGCTATCATCGCTAGCTAATTTCCACTGTAAGAGGGTGTCTTTTGGTATTTTTTGAGGAGAGCATCAAAGTACCTGCTTTATTCACTTGACTCGCTACAGAAGAAAGTCTATCTGACAGGTCGACGACCCTAATCTCACTGACGCGCTTTAACCTTTGACCTTTCGTGATGTTGAATTTCTCAGCCCATCTTAACATACTTAATAAAACTGGGGCTTTAAATTTTAACCCGTATTTCTTTTTTATTATTTAAAGAAATAGGCTTACCTTTGACTGACATCTCTCCTGATGTTAAGTGATGATGCGGTCCAAGATTGAGCACGCTTGCCTTGAAGATGCCGATGCACTTTCGTCTCGTCTGTGTCTAACTATTTCAGTTGTCATCTACACTAACTATAAAGAGGAAAGATTTGATTGTTTGTTTGTATTGAATAGGCTCAGAAACTACTGGACCGATCGAATGATTCTTTCATCACTAGAATGCTACATAATCAGTGACATAATATATGCTATATTGTTAATCGAGTTTTGTTTACTCGTGCGAAGCCGGGACGGTACGCTAGTATAATATAGGTAGGCAGTGGGATTTGATAGTGCAAAGATATTGTAGTATATAAGACGGAAAAATAAGCATTATAATCATATACTTTTTTCGTAATTTTTGTTTTATATTGAACATTAATATATTGTCTACGAATTTATTTCATGTTCGCTTCGGGAATTCGATTTAATAGCATTTTCTAAGTTTGAAATATTCAGATGGGATTAAACTCGATTTCAGATCTAAGTTAGATAACTAAGCTCACTTTAACTTTTTAACTTATAACACCAATTTTGTTTTATTCGAATCAATCGAGTTTAAGTTACATCAGGTCTCTTGAGATCGATTTTGAGCGATTTTATTTAGTTTGGATACTTTTTGCTGTTACGGTCTACAGTAAAGTTTTTTTTATGTATAATAGTAGGTAATGAGACGAACAAGAGGCTGATGGTAAGTTTTTTTTTTTTAATGGTTGACAGGCCAGGTGTTTGACCACAGCTCACCTGATGTTAAGTGAAGGTGTGGTCGAAGATGATAAAGCACACCTAGCCTGGAATGGAACTGGCTCTCAAGTGAGGCTGCCGGAACACACCGTTAGATGCTTGGCGGCAGAATTTCAACTTGAGGGTGGTAGCTAGCCAGCCGAGTACTAGAAAGTACCCTACCACCATGCTATGGTTTCCTCACGATGTTTTCCTTCACCGGCAGCTCAAGCTCATTGTTGGGGTTTGAACCCACGCCCTTCGGCATGCCAACCTACCGCGCTAACCACTGAGCTATCATTGCCACAAAGTTTACAAAGTTTATCAATGATCATTGCAGTGGTACCCTACATTTCTGACAGCCCTTTTGTATCATTGGTGACAAGAGATAAAGATATGCATGACCTAATTCCACCTTGCCCATTCTACTATCGGACAGCCAGGAGCTTTAAAAAGCGTCACCGCTTCATGGTTGATGTTCCAAAAGCTCGAACTAAGCGGTTTGATTCCACCTTTTTCGTGCGTACCGCTAGACATTGGAATCAGCTGCCCGAGTGGGTGTTCCCCAATGAATATAGTCTGGGTACCTTCAAGTCGCGAGTGAATCGGTTTCTTCTAGGCGAGCGTGCTCCACCGTAGACCGCATCTTCGCTTAACATCAGGCGGGATGGCGGTCAAACACAAGCCTATCTACTATAAAAAAAAAAAATATATATATATATATAAAGATATTTGTAACAACATGAGTGTGTGTGTATGATGTCCGCAACGTAATGAAATGAGCTTCATGTTATACCTGGAAAGGTGTACAAGTATTCGATGGCAACAGAATAGTTAATATCTAGTAATATAAGGTTTTTTAATTTATTTATTTATTCAGTCAATTAGCCCCGCACATTTCACGAATTACACTAATGACAATATTAGAAAGAACTTATTTATGCTATGAACAAATTATCCTATGAAGAAATAAAGTACTTTCATGTAAATTAAAAACAAAATAGAAATCAAAATGTCAAAACAGAGAAAAATTAAATAACTGGGAAAAATAATAATATTAATTAAAAATTAAAATAACGATGAAAATCATATAAAAAGATATACCTATAAGTATAAAGCCATAAAATTGAAATTTATACAATGTCAAGTAGGAAAATTAATAATAATTGAAATATAAAAAACAAATTATAAAATTAAAATGTCAATTAAATTAATAAAATGTCAAGATAAACATTAAAAATACATGGTTATAATTTGTCAATTAAATATTCATTAATTTTTTAATAGGATTTTTGGACTAACAGTTTTTTCAGTTTTATCTTGAACAGTTTTCAGGCCTCTTACTGACTTTGGTAAATTATTAAAAGTGATAGGCCCCATACAAACAATACTATTATTCATTAGGGATGTCTTAGATGGGAAATTGCGAAGTTTATGGTCTCTACCATTTCTTACCGCAAGATCAGAGAGCGCTGGAAATACGGCTGTTTCCAGTATATATAGGGACGGAAGTGTAAAAATCTCATATTTAGTGAAATATGGTTTACAACTATCAGTCCTCTGTGCCTAATCTAAACATAGACCTTATACAGCGTTTTTGTCGTTTAAAAGCAATTTCTTTGTCAGTTGAATTTTCCCAAAATATAATACCGAGTCTAGTTGAGTCCATCTGAGCATCTGAGCTCCATCGAAGCTTTATAGTAAAGTCACCACTACTTTACTAAAGCATGACTGGACATGACTGACACGGACTGTACTTGAGCAAGACTGGACTTTGACTATAACTATAGCTACGAGGCAACTTATTTAACTTTTGAAACTTGAAAATATAAAACACTCGACACTGGCAAATGGTCAAAATGCGACGCCAAAATCAAAGAAAAAAGTATCGTACTTTCTATGGGTTTCTCACGATGTTTTCCTTCATACCTCAAGCTTATTGTTGGGGTTTGAAGCCATACCCTGCGAGATATGATTCGACTCCCCTAACTACAGAGATATTGCTACAATAAATGTCTCATTTGCTTTCTAGACATATGAATACGTATGGAATGGAATTCTTTATGCCAATGTCGAAATGGAGAACGTGACGGTGCGATACGTGCTTGTTTTGAACTGTCAAAATCCTTATTGGTACTGCCACATATCAACTTCAAGGTCTTGGATAGGTGAAGCGGCTTGCTGTTCGGTTTATTGGAAATGAAATGTTAACGGGAAGTTTTTCAGTCATCAACACCGTAGGGAGATAGCTATTCTGTATTTTTTTAGGGTTCCGTACCCAAAGGGTAAAACGGGACCCTATTACTAAGACTCCTCTGTCCGTCTGTCACCAGGCTGTATCTCATAAACTGTGACAGTTAGACAGTTGAAACTTTCACAGAGTATGTATTTCTGTTGCCGCTATAACAACAAATACTAAAAAATAAAATAAAATACATATTTAAGGAGGCTCCCATACAACAAAAGTGATTTTTTTTTTGATAATTGATTGATTCATGCGTTACTTTGCGAAAGTTCATTTTGAATATTCAAGGTATACATATATTTAGTTTATTTCCGCTTAACAGTCGTTTTAGTTACAACAGTGATGAGGGCTTCAATTTAACACATTTGACAATAATTTATTGATTAAAAACCTAATCTTACTTAATATCTAAAACTAACTTGATATAAACTTTAAAAATATAATTTTTAAATAAAATGAAAAAAAAAATTGTTTTTCTTTGCCGTTTTTATAGATAATGCTACGGAACCCTTCGTGCGCGAGTCCAACTTGCACTTGACCGGTTTTTTAATAATATTTTTTTTACACAAAATACATAAGCAATCAAAGGATTAAGCGCAATTTAGGGTAAACAAAAGAACATAATAGTTAGACAATTTTTTTGAATAGAAAATTTGTAACATTAATTCTATTTTTTATTAACCCACTCTTTTTCGCCATTGGTTTTCGAAATACAGTTGTCACGAAGCCAATGGGTTCATATTAATGTGTCCAAAATTGATGCCAAATATTTTTTTTTTTTATGGTTGAGGTTAGGTGTTTGACCACAGCTCATCTGATGTTAAGTGAAGTGGTCGAAGATGGTAAAGCACACCTAGCCTGGAATGGAACTGGCTCTCAAGTGAGGCTGCTGGAACACACCGTTAGACGCTTGGCGGCAGATTTTCAACTTGAGGGTGGTTGCTAGCCAGCCGAGTACTAGAACGTACCCTACCACCATGCTATGGTTCCCTCACGATGTTTTCCTTCACCGGCAGCTCAAGCTCATTGTTGGGGTTTGAACCCACGCCCTTCGGTATGTGAACCTACCGCGCTAACCACTGAGCTATCATCGCTACAGAGAAATTGATTTAGATTAACATTTGTGTAGGTGACTTATAATGTCTCTATTCCATTTATGATAAAAAAAAATACAAAAGCTGCCTCGCATCATATCCCATATTTCAAAGACCCATGTTCCATAAGCCATCAGAGAATTCCACAAAAGACGAGATTTTCGGTAGATTCCGTTCGGCGAGCGACCGATACAAACCTATCTTACGGAGAGTCACGTATTGTTTTTATGTAGTTGCGGTCACTGGGACCCGTAAATATAAAGTCTCTGTTTATGCCCTACTCTACCTTCATTGCTTTGCAAATGTTTGCTCGATGCCTTGGCGAGTTTAGATATAAGGATAACTAACATTATAAACATGAAAGTTTAGATGGATGGATGTTTGTTACTGTTTCACGCAAAAACTACTGAACGGATTTGAATGAAATTTGTTATAGAGGTAGCTGAGACCGTGGAATAACATATAGGCTACTTTTTATCCCGAAAACATGTAGCGGATAACACCGCGAGGCGCAGCTAGTTTTGACATTAAAAAAACAGGTATTTACAAAAACAAAAGTATATATGAGTATTCTATCAATTATCTGGTTCCCATACTACAAGCTTTGCTTAGTTTGCGGCTAGATGGCGTCATGTGTAATGTCTTACGATATTTATTTGTTTTATTGTATTTTGAATCAACCTGTAATGATAGACTTATTGTTTTAAAAAACAAAATTTAATATGTCAAAATAAAATAATTGTTGCGCCCCGCGGTGTTACCCGCTACATGTTTTCGGGATAAAAAGTAGCCTATGTGTTAATCCAGGGTCTCAAATACCTCCATGCTAAATTTCATCCAAATCCGTTCAATACTTTTTGCGTGAAAGAGTAACAAACATCCATCCAAACTTTCCCATTTATAATATTAGTGGGCTTAATGAGACGAACGAGACTCTCTCCTGATAGTAAGAGATAACGCCTGTCCATGACCATTACAGCGATACACAGAACTTTGAGTAGCAAAACAAATAGAGCATCGCTTCTTTGGCGCTCATTACTTTGAGACTTTCCATGGTTAGTCTCAACAGCCCAGTAATGTCGCTGCAGTACCCTTCAAACCGGAACACAGTAATGTTAACACACTACTGCTCTTTACAAACAGGCTAAGTGTTTGGCCACAGGCCTCACCCGATGTTCAATTGATAGTGTGGTAGAAGATGGTATAACACACCTAGGTTGGAATGGAGCTGGTTCTCAAGTGAGAGGTTTGCATGCCATCAAACCTTGGCCTAAGCATTCGGCCAATATAAAGATTGACCTATATCTGACGCAAGATCGGATTTACACACAAATGTGGCATTGTAGAGGCCTCATAAATCCAATGTATGGGAAACATAAGTCGATGTAAAGGGTTGGGTTCGATTCTCCGGTTATGGAGGTCATTTGTCTGTGTGGCAGGCTGTATATTATCTCATGTCATATTACAATATTGCAAAGTTTCTTCTTAGATTTTGGCGTCGCATTTTGAGCATTTGCCAGTGTCAAGTGTTTTACATTTTCAAGTTTGATATGTCAAATAAGTTGCCTCGTAGCTTTAGTTATAGTCAAAGTCCAGTCTTGGTCAAGTACAGTCATGCTTTAGTAAAGTAGGGGCGACTTTACAATAAAGCTTCGATGGAGACTAGGAATCAACATGAAAAGTCATGTTTCACCACATTATATCATTTTCCCACTCTCGCGCTTGTAGTTCGGCACTTTATGAATAAAACACCACCATTTTTGTGCATAAACACTCGACAAAACACAAGTTTTGGAAAAAAATACAACGGGGCGACACGACTCTTTCCGCGTTCCCGCCAAAACTCAAAGTTTCTTCTTTGATTTTGGCGTCGCATTTTGAGCATTTGCCAGTGTCATGCTATCGTAAGTTCTAAAATTTGACATGTAATTATAAAAAATGAATAAATCATAAAATAAAAATGTGAACAACAATTGGTAAATGTCGAAAAAGGGTTTAAACAATTGCGCTTCCCTTTGTAGGCAGAAGATTCCCGATAGAGATGCGCTACTATTCGTCCGACCGCCTGCTTTTGACTCGATCATTCTGCCCAATTAGTGCTTGACGGCCGTGCAAGTATGTACAGACAGCAGCAAAAACAATTTGGCATTGATTTTTTTTTTGTTTAATAACAAATGTAGTAGGGACATTACACACAGCGCTATCTGACCCCAAACTAAGCAAAGCTTGTGCTATAGAATCAGATAACTGATAAAATAGTTAGTTTTGTTTTAAAATTCATAATTCATTTAAATAAATAAATAAATATTGTAGGACTATACGCACAGCGCCATCTGGCCCCAAACTAAGCAGAGCTTGTGTGATGGAAGTCAGATAACTGATAGAATACATAAATACTTTTTTTTTGTAAATACATACTTATAATACATACAGAACACCCAGACACAGAACAAACATTTGTTTATTCACAAAATTTTGCCCTGAGTGGGAATCGAACCCACGCCCTACAGCTCTCAAGGCAGATATACTACCAATGAGCCAACGGGGCTGTCAAATTCATTTGCGCTATGGGTAAGTGCAGATGTAAACAAATAATGAGTCGAGAAACACCACAGACCTTTCGGCATGCAAATTAATTTAAATTAGTCATCAACACAACAAATGTCAGGAGGTACAAAATTAAAACGAATGTCAAAGAAAAAAAATTAATAATGTCAAAAAGTAAAAAAAAAATTGGTAAATACGTACTTCTAATACATACAGAACACCCAGGCACAGAACAAACATTTGTTTATACTACTCATCATATGTCCTGTTAAGATTTAAGCAAATTACTGTTACATTTTAGCAAATTATAAAATTAGATAATTATATATACAAGTTTGACCTGCACCCCTTCATACTCATATCCTAAACTATATATACGTATTTTATTTTGGCACACACGTATCATTTACAATTCTTCGAACGGTAATTCGGGAACTTCCGGAAATTTAAAAAGTATGTATAAAGTTTTTCTTTTATGGTTGACAGGCTAGGTGTTTGGCCACAGCTCACTTGATGTTAAGTGAAGGTGTAGTCAAAGATGCTAAATCACACCTAGCCTGGAATGGAACTGGCTCTCAAGTGAGGCTGCCGGACCGGAACACACCGTTAGACGCTTGGCGGCAGATTTTCAACTTGAGGGTGGTAGCTAGCCAGCCGAGTACTAAAGTACCCTACCACCATGTAAAAATAAAAATAGATCGTGGCTTGAGAAAGTATTCAAGTTTTAATTTTATTACAACCTTTTTAAATATCATTTCATCTTGTTAAATATGAAAAAGGTTGTGCTAGAAAACAAAACGTAATGTCATTAGTTCTGCTGACTGTACCGCAGTACGTAATTTTGTCCGACGGTCGAACTGAATCCACTTATTGGCTTGAGGCGGTCTAATGGACTACTTTACACTCACGATACGATGTCTGTGCCAGTCTTATACGATTTTTTGTCAATATATACATATACATATATATATTTATTTATGTGAAAAATAATGAGACGAACGACACGCTCTCCTAATGGTAAGAGATAACGCCTGTCCATGACCATTGCAGCGATTAACAGAACTTTGACTAACAAATAAAGTCCAGGGCATGACTGCTTTGGCGCTCATTACTTTGAGACTTTCGATGGTTAGTCTCAACAGCCCAGTAATTTCGCTGCAGTACCCTTCGAACCGGAACACAGTAATGTTTACATACTACTGCTTGGTGGTAGAATATCTGGTACTGCGGTGGTACCTACCTAGACGACCTCCTGCTAAGGAGATGTTTTTTTTTATTTTTTATACAAAATAGGTTCGCGTTTGACCACACTCTACCTGATGTTAAACAGTAGTGTAGTCTAAGATGGAGCACGAGATAGATCTCGTGCTCCATCTTAGACTCTCTCTATATTACTCTTACTTGGTGGCCTACCACCAAGTAAGAGTAATATAGAGAGAGTATTAATTTTCCGATAGTAATTTTAGCATGGCAACTTTGGTAACACTGTAGTCGTTGTATCCTTAATGTATAGCCTGAGTTTTGGCGCGAACGCGGATAGTGTCGTGTCGCCCCGTTGTTTTTTCCAGTGCTTATGCATAAAAATGGTGACTATTGTCAAATTAGTTAAATTTAAGTCCTCACCACTGTTGTAACTGAAATGACTGTTAAACGGAAATAAACTAAATATATACTTTGAATATTCAAATGGATGAGTAGCAACCCTATGCATATTACCTCACGGTGAGGAAAGCGCAGCCTGTCGTATCCATATTTTGTAGCGATGATAGCTCAGTGGTTAGCACGGTAGGTTCGCATGCCGAAAGGCGTGGGTTCAAACCCCAACAATGAGCTTGAGCTGCCGGTGAGGAAACCATAGCATGGTGGTAGGGTACTTTCTAGTACTCGGCTGGCTAGCTACCACCCACAAGTTGAAAATCTGCCGCCAAGCATCTAACGGTGTGTTCCGGCAGCCTGGCTTGAGAGCCAGTTGCATTCCAGATTAGGTGTGCTTTACCATCTTCGACCACACCTTCCTTTAACATCTGAGCTGTGGTCAAACACCTAGCCTGTCAACCATTAAAAAAAAATGTTGATACCTAGCGGGCACTTATTCAGTGCTAGGATTTTAAACAAGTGTAAAGGGATGTTTTATAGTCGTAGGTTGTAAAAGTCTCTGGCCACTGAAAGAGCCTACATTTTTTATTTCACCTTTCAGGCGCGCCGTAGTTTATGATTTTCCTGTGTAACCTTTACGTCCTCATGCCTGTTTTATGTACCTACTTTCGTATCTACGGTGAATTTTAAATTATTTTTTGTTTAGATTCATTAGATTTATAATTATTATTTGTATACAAAAAAGAAAACATTTCTTAATAATAAATAATTATTATTATTATTATTCATCATTATTTATTTTTCATCTTATTTTTTAAATTTTTTACATTAAATATTTAAAAAAACATATATAATATAAAAAACTTAAAAACTAGGGTGCCGCCGGCAGCGGGGCAGGGCTCAAGCTGCCGGTGGTTAGGGCTGCAGAGTGAGGAACCTCCTCACAATGCGCGCCGTGTCAAGGATCACTGCCTTTTGAAGCTGACCCTTGACCCAACCGTCTAGCGAGAGTCTCTCGAGATGTTGGTCGAGACTCTTCGCTATAAGACCGTTTACCGTGACGACTATCGGGACAATGATCGTCGAATCAACATCCCACATGGCGGTTATCTCGTGAGCCAAGTCAAGGTACTTGCTGAGCTTGTCCTTCTCGGCCTTCACGAGATTCTCGTCATGTGGGATGGTGATGTCAACGAGCACTGCCCGGCGTTGGGCTCGGTCGACCACCACGATATCAGGCTTATTGGCGACAATAGTCCTGTCCGTGATGATAGACCGGTCCCAATAGAGCAAAGCACGACCATTTTCGAGAACTGGCGCTGGTGCGTACTTATAGTACGGCACCTCAGACTCGACAAGGCCGTATTGAAGAGCAAGCTGCTGATGGATGATCCTGGCTACTTGGTTGTGCCTGTGCAAATACTCGCCGTTAGCAAGATGCGAACAACCGGAAATAATATGTCGGAGCGATTCTCCGGGACGGTGGCATGCCCGACAGATGTCGACCGTACCGTCCTTCATGATATATTTCCGATAATTGTTCGTCTTGATAACTTCGTCCGCAATCGCACAGGCAAAACCCTCAGTTTCCCCAAAGAGGTCTCCGAAACGTAGCCAGTTCACCGACGCGAGCATGTCCACATCGGGGCCCGTTAGGACCCGATAGAACCGCCCGTGCAGCTGCTTGCTCTTCCATACTTCCTTGCGGTCTTCGGTGCTGAGCACCGATGGTTTGCGCCAGTTCTCGTTCGCTAAGGAGAGCGGCGTGAGGCCCTTGTCAACTGCCACAACATCTCGATGCATCCCGCACTCGTTGTCGCGGAAATAATCCCTGAGACTGCACACTTCACGATTATGGAGGTTCTTGGCGCTTAAGAAGCCACGACCCCCCAATTTTCGTGGAATGTACAGTCTCATAACAGACGAGCGTGGGTGTAGCATGCGATGAGTTGTGAGCTGTTGACGGACTCTTCTATCCAGGGCGTCCAGCTCAGTCTGAGTCCACCTCAGTATGCCAAAGGAGTATATCAGTAGAGGCATCACCCAACCGTTGAAGGCACGCACCTTATTGCCACCAGACAAAAAACTATTAAGTACTTTTGTCAGGCGACAAAAGAAGCGTTCCTTCACCGATCGCTTGATGTCCACTACCGCTATACCCAACGACTCTGACATACCGAGGTACTTGTAAGTCTCGGCCTCGGAGAGAGATCTGAAAGTCATTGTCTCGGAAAGCTGTAAATCTGGACAATTTACAACTTCCCCTAGCTGTACGTGCATGACCGCACACTTGTCTACCCCAAACTCCATCTTGATGGCATTGCTAAAAACCTGTGTAGTTTTTAACAATTCCATCAAGTCTGGACGTTTTGGTGCAAATAGCTTGAGGTCATCCATATACAGCAGATGAGAAATGACTTCACCACCTCTCCGAAGCCGATGGCCTAGCCCTGATTCCTTCAGCAAAGTGCTGAGAGGATTCAGTGCTAGACAAAACCACAATGGACTCAGACTGTCACCCTGGAAAATGCCTCGCTCGATCCTAATCAAGTCCTGCGGCTCAGAAGAGCCATCTCCACTACCTGGTTGACGAAGGACTGTGGTCCATTGCCTCATACATGCGCCTAAGAAAGATTTTAGAGTTGTATCAATTTTATATAACTCTAAAACTCTCTCTAGCCATGAATGAGGCACTGAGTCATAGGCCTTCTTATAGTCAATCCAGGCAGTGGAAAGGGCTCCCTTGTTCCGCCGAACTTGCTGGCTAATGGTCATGTCGATGAGGAGAAGCTCCTTAGTACCACGGGACCCTACCCTACATCCATTTTGAGCAGGAGCCAAAACGTTATTTGCGACAACATGCGCGTTAATTTTTGTTCTCAAAATGGACGTAAGGAGCTTGTAGATGGTAGGCAAGCACGTGATGGGTCTATAATTTTTTGCTTCTGTGGTACTACCGGTCTTATGGAGCAGGAAGGTGACACCAGTGGTCATAAAACAAGGAAGGGAACCAAGCTCGAGGGCTTCTTGGAATTGTGTCGCTAAGCGGTCATGTGAGCAACGAATCCACTTAATCCAAAAGTTGTGCAATCCGTCCGGCCCAGGACTTTTCCAGTTCTGTGCCGTACGAATCGCACAACTAACGTCTACGGGGTCTATTAAAACAGACCCCATGGATTCGATAGACTCACATTCCCGCTCGACAACACGCATCCAATCACCCTCGGTGTGCTCGACAGGCAGCGACCAGATACCACGCCAGAATTCAGTCATGACGCTAGTATCCGGTAGCTGCCTGTCACTCACACGTTGGCCGGTTCCTTCCCAATCTCGATACACCTTCCTTTGGTCACTTTGAAAGACGCGATTTTGCCAATATCTATCCGCACGCTCTCTATAGCGGCGAATACGGTTTGCCCACGCATAGACTTTCTGCTTCAGATAGTCAATGCGTTCCGTGACACTGGCTAGATAGTGCTGGGGCCTAATACCCGTTCCAGCAAAAGCCTGTGTCACAAAACGCATGACTCGGGGGCGATTATTCCCCCGGCTGAAACAGATCAGCTTTGCAATGAGAGTCCTGAACGTGCTGATACGCCGCTCGATCCGCAATTGCCATGCGGGCACACCCCCGGCGGGTCGCGGTGCACGGTTAGTGTCCGGAAACTTAACACGTGCAACGCGACACGCCGCGATGGCACCGCAGTATAATATCGAGTGGGTATCAGTGAGTATATTATTATTATTATTATTATCGGAAATATATCATGAAGGACGGTACGGTCGACATCTGTCGGGCATGCCACCGTCCCGGAGAATCGCTCCGACATATTATTTCCGGTTGTTCGCATCTTGCTAACGGCGAGTATTTGCACAGGCACAACCAAGTAGCTAGGATCATCCATCAGCAGCTTGCTCTTCAATACGGCCTTGTCGAGTCTGAGGTGCCGTACTATAAGTACGCACCAGCGCCAGTTCTCGAAAATGGTCGTGCTTTGCTCTATTGGGACCGGTCTATCATCACGGACAGGACTATTGTCGCCAATAAGCCTGATATCGTGGTGGTCGACCGAGCCCAACGCCGGGCAGTGCTCGTTGACATCACCATCCCACATGGCGAGAATCTCGTGAAGGCCGAGAAGGACAAGCTCAGCAAGTACCTTGACTTGGCTCACGAGATAACCGCCATGTGGGATGTTGATTCGACGATCATTGTCCCGATAGTCGTCTCAGTAAACGGTCTTATAGCGAAGAGTCTCGACCAACATCTCAAGAGACTCTCGCTAGACGGTTGGGTCAAGGATCAGCTTCAAAAGGCAGTGATCCTTGACACGGCGCGCATTGTGAGGAGGTTCCTCACTCTGCAGCCCTAACCACCGGCAGCTTGAGCCCTGCCCCGCTGCCGGCGGCACCCTAGTTTTTAAGTTTTTTATATTATATATGTTTTTTAAATATTTAATGTAAAAAATTTAAAAAATAAGATGAAAAATAAATAACGATGAATAATTATTACAAATACACTAAAATATAATTTATTAAAAATACACTTATTTAATAAGTTATTGGAGGCCCTAGCTCCCGGAATAGGATACCCTGAGTTTGTGGGAGCTAGGTCTCTTCTGTGGTGCTTCTAAAAGCTTGGTGTTAGTATTATCTGAATGATTGTGTGTGCATGTGCACGATTGTGTGTGTGCGGATGTATGTGTGAGTGTGAGGGAGTGTTTGAGTGTGTTTGGGACGGAGTGTGGATGAGTGCGTGACTATTGACGACTGGTTGTTGTTCTTCTCTTGCTTATAATATTGGTCTGACCTGGCTCTCGGTGTCATCGTAATTTAAAGTCAGAAGGTATTCTTTGAGTTTATTTTTACAATTATGTCTGTTTTTGGTTAATAGGTTAAGTAATTTCTGTAGCTTATTATAAAGAAAGGCTCGTAAATAACTATAGTACTAGTAACTTGACGATTTTTTTTAATGACAAAAACAGAAGTATTATAAACATAAGTCGAGTCTGGATCTCTAGTGTAATAGTTTTCTTTTATTTTTCTTTTTTTTTTACATTACACACAGCACCATCTGACCCCAAACTAAGCAAAGCTTGTACTATGGAAGTCAGATAACTGATAGAATACTTCAATAGTTTTTTTTTGTAAATACGTAGTTATAATACACAAAAATTATAATTCACAAAATGCTTGTCCTGTTTGGGAATCGAACCCATGCCCTTCAGTTCTTGGAGCAGGCATACTACCAATGAACCAACAAGGCTGTCTAAATATTTTTTATCCTACTAATATTGTAAATGTGAAAGTTGCAGTAGTGTGTAAACATTACTGTGTTCCGGTTTGAAGGGTACTGCAGCTAGCGAAATTACTGGGCTGTTGAGACTAACCATCGAAAGTCTCAAAGTAATGAGCGCCAAAGCAGCGATGCCTGGACTTTGTTTTGTTATTCAAAGTTCTGTGTGTCGCTGCAATGGTCATGGACAGGCGTTATCTCTTACCATCAGGAGAGCGACTCGTTCGTCTCATTATTTTACACATAAATAAAAAAAAAACTACTTAACGGATTTGGATGAAATTTGGTATGGAGGTAGCTGAGACCTTGGATTAACACATAGGCTACTTTTTATCCCGAAAACATGTAGCGGGTAACACCGCTGGGGCGATGCTAGTAAACTTGTTGTATTACTTGGTGGTAGATCTCCTTAGCAGGAGGTCGGCTAGGTACCACCGCAGTACCAGATATTCTACCGTCCGTAGTCATTACTGTGTTCTGGTTTGAAGGGAACTGCAGCGACAGTACAGGGCCGTTGGACTGTTGGACAAATAATACAGCGATACAGTGTATACCAGAAGCTGTCAGCTTATTTGATAACTTAGATCTTTCTCCCTTCCTAATCCCTTTTTTGATGTAGAACGCTTCACGCATAGTAAAAAAACCGGCCAAGTGCGAGTCGGACTCGCGCACGAAGGGTTCCGTACTATTACCTATTAAAACGGCAAAGAAATCAAGTTCATATCAATCATATTTATTTTATTCTGTTTTTTAGTATTTGTTGTTATAGCGGCAACAGAAATACATCATCTGTGGAAATTTCAACTGTCTAACTGTCACGGTTTATGAGATACAGCCTGGTGACAGACGGACAGCGGAGTCTTAGTAATAGGGCTCCGTTTTACCCTTTGGGTACGGAACCCTGAGAACTAACCAAATTATTAAAAAAACAAAATCCTCGCGCACGTCCTCCGTACGTGACGCGATGGGCGCTCACGTCTCCAAACTCGTGAACTGTTATCCCAGCAGAACTCCATCGAAGTCGGCTTAGCGGGATTTGCCATTGTATACAACAAGTTGGATAAAAAGTTGGACCGCACGATGGTTTAGCGATGTAACAAGTTAAGTTGCAGAGTTGAACGAGCGCAGCGAGGGCCTTTGACTACAACTGTTCCTAAGGTAACGTTTATTTCGACATCTGCTTCAAGAGCTTTAGAGCGTGGGTTATAAATCAATAAATATCGTAGGGTAACACACAGCGCCATCTGACCCCAAACTAAGCAAAGCTTGTACTATGGAATATATAGATATCTGATAGAATACGTCTTAAATATATTTTTTTTGTAATTACATACAGTACACCCAGACACATCTTACTTGGTGGTAAATCTCCTTAGCAGGAGGTCGTCTAGGTAGTGTGTAAACATTACTGTGTTCCGGTTCGAAGGGTGCTGCAGCGACATTACTGGGCTGTTGAGACTAACCATCGAAAGTCTCAAAGTAATGAGCGCCAAAGCAGTGATGCCCTGGACTTTGTTTTGTTACTCAAAGTTCTGTGTACCGCTGCAATGGTCATGGACAGGCGTTATCTCTTACCATCAAGAGACCGTCTCGTTTGTCTCGTTACCTTTTACATAAAAAAAACACAGAACAAACATTTTGTTTATATCACAAAATGCTGGTCCTGGGTGGGAATCGATCCCACGCCCTTCAGCTCTTAGAGCAGTCATACTACCATTGAACCAACAGGGCTGTCATAAGGAGATATGTTATCTAAGGAGATCTACCACCAAGTAAAGCGGAGAAACAGACAGGCGTGAAAACGACTTTATTTTATGCTATTCAGAGATGTTGCAATATTTTATGGGTCAGATAAGTTCTAAATCATAAACCAATGTTCAGGATCAAGAACGTCGTAAAATTTACGAGCGAAATTCCAAACAAAGTTTTAATATCTCAACGCCTACGTTTTTCGTTTAAAAGATTTAAATTAAATTACCGCTCACCCGACCGGAAGTAACAGATTTCTCGAACCTTGCAGTTCCATAAAAAAAAATAGGTCAGTAATGTTTGTAAATAAACACAAATGGGTTCTGTACTACAACAATGAAACAACAACAACAATCCCATTAATATTGTGAACAAAAACAAGTATTTAAGTATTCTATCAGTTACCTGACTTCCATAGTACAAGCTTTGCTTAGTTTGGGGTCAGATGGCGCTGTGTGTAATGTCCTACGATTTTTATTTAACTAGCTGCGCCTCGCGGTGTTATCTGCTACATGTTTTCAGGATAAAAAGTAGCGTGTGTGTTAATCCAGGGTCTCAGCTACCTCCATAGCAAATTTCATCTAAATCCGTTCAGTAGTTTTTGCGTGAAAGAGTAATTAACATCCACATTTATAACATTAGTGGGATTAGTGGGATGTGAAAGTTTGGATGGATGGATGTTTGTTACTCTTTCACGAAAAAACTACTGAATGGATTTGGATGAAATTTGGCATGGAGGTAGCTGAGCCCCTAGATCATTTTATCTCGAAAACATGTAGCGGGTAACACCGCGGGGCGCAGCTAGTGTACTATATTTTTGTCTGTTACATTATAACAAATAAACGGCTGGATAGATCTCGATAACAATGTTATGGTTATTCGATGTTTCTTGGAAATTAAAACGGTCTACTTTCTTTTTTCCTTTAAAATAGTGTGATAGATGCTCAGTGGTTAACGCGGTCAGTTCACTCGCCAAAGGGTGTGGTTTCAAACCCCAACAATGAATTTGAGCTGCCGGTGACGGAAAACATCGCGAGGAAATCATAGCGTGGTGGTAGCGTACTTTCTAGTACTCGGCTGGCTAGCTACCACTCCCGAGTTGAAAATCTGTCGCCAAGCATCTAACGGTGTGTTCCGGCACCCTCACTTGAGACTCGGTTTCATTCTTACCATCTTCGACCACACCGTCACTAGGTGGGCTGTGGTCAAACAGCTACAGCTAGCGAAATAACAGAGCTGTTGAGACTAACCACCGAGAGTCTCAAAGTAATGAGCGCCAAAGCAGCGATGCCCTGGGCTTTGTTTTGTTACTCTAAGTTCTGTGTATCGCTGCAATGGTCATGGACAGACAATGGTCTTACCATCAGGAGAGCGTCTCGTTCGTCTCTTTACTTCATAAATTAAAAAAAAAACATAAAAAATATATATTTAGAAACAAAACACTAGGTACCTACAATTCTCTAGCTAGTAACAACGCGTGGACCCCTAAAACCGACTCGGAAAACTTAATTAAGCACCCTTATCAGTAGGATTCGGGCGCCGTGATAAGAGTTCAAGTTGAAATTAAATTTTTACTACTTAAGTATTTTTGGAGATTAAAATTTTACGCGGGAGGAAAATTTCCGAATTGCGTTCTCGGCCTTGTTCTCGCTGAGCGCGGCTAAATGAGAGTTTTTAGGATAACCCAATTTTGGTGGGAAAGTCTTTTTTGTTTTGTGTTTCTTAAGGTAATGAAGTCGATTTTTAAGGGTTCCTTGTATTCAAAAACAATACACAATAAAATTAATTACATAATATTTTTATTAACAAATGTTTGTTCTGTGTCTGGGTGTATCTATCTATCTATCTATCTATCTGTACTATTATAAAGAGGAAAGATTTGTTTGTTTGTTTGTATTGAATAGACTCCGAAACTACTGGACCGATAATTTGAGCCTTGAGCACCGACGTAAAGTCGCTTGCTTGTCTGTCTTCTATCGGATACATTTCGGGGAGTGTGCCACGGAATTGCACAATTTGGTTCCGCCAGCCCCTTTCTATTACCGGACGGCTAGGCAGACTAGGCCTAAGCGCCATCCATACATGGCGGACATTCCCCACGTACGGACTAAGCGCTTCGATTCCACATTCTTCATACGCACAGCGAGGATGTGGCACTCTCTGCCGGCGTCTGTTTTTCCCGCGAAGTACAATTTGGGTGTCTTCAAATCTAGAGTAAACAGGTTTTTTTCTAGGTAAGCGTGCTTCATCTTGGACTGCATCCTGCTTAACATCAGGCAGGGTGTGGTCAAACGCGAACCTATTATGTATAAAAAAAAAAAAAAAAAATATTGTTGATTCAGGCGTTACTTTGCGGAAGTTAATTTTGAATGTTTAAGGTATATATCTAGTTTATTACCTCTTAACAGTCGTTCCAGTTACAACGGTGATGAGGACTTAAATTAAACTAATTTGACACAGCTCATTAAATAATAACCTAATCTTACCTAAAATCTAGAACTAATTTGAACTTAAAAATATACTTAATTTGACAATTTTTTTTGTCAAATTAAGTATTATTTCATCTAAAACAAACAAAACAAGGAATGTGAGGCCTCAGACCGTACATCAAGATTTCAAATGTACTTAAGAAATAGCTTAAGTACATACCTACCCTAGCAGGGCTTCTAGTATAAACGACCGCACCACCAATTTCCATCAGGTGCGATACCACAGCAAAAACAGCTATCTTTGCTTTTATCACATCAATATGCTTAGAATGACATCACGAAATTACATCTACCCCCATTTAACCAACTTTAATCGCTGCCATAAAGGGAAACGTGACTCCCGCAACAAACTTAAAACGGCACTTACCACTCAATTATACACCTTAACGCGCCGAAATAAGATCTTAAAGACCGCAATAGTTAGAGTTGTATCACAATCGCGTACTTGCATAACCAGTTTGTATTGATCTCCCACCTTGCTTAGTGTTTGTACGATTTCAAACGATCCCAATGATTGTATGGAAAGATGGAGGTCAAGATATGATGGGTATCATACAGGGGGATTGATATGTGTGCGAAATATAATAAAAGTGACTTTTATTACGTATTCGCTTATATTAGTTTCAAAACAAGTGCGCGGGCGTGCGGACGGAACTTGAACCTTCGTCAAACTAGAAGGCGCTAAAATACCGGCGCTAAAATTCGATAATTTCTAAATAAAAAAAGGATTCAAATAATTTTAAGCAAAGAGAATTTTGAAAACAAATTGTTTGTGTTCAGTATTTTTTTTCAAGTTTTTAGGTGTTTTACCACAGTTATGGGGTGGTATAGAATAGAACTGGCTCTCAAGTGAGGCTACCGGAACACACTGTGAGATGCTTGGCGGCCGATTTTCAACTCTCGTGTGGTAGCTAGTCAGCCGAGTACTAGAGAGTACGCTACCACCATGCCATGGTTTCCTCACGATGTTTTCCTTCACCGGCAGCTCAAGCATGCATGTGAACCGACCGCGCTAACCACTGAGCTATCATTGCTACAAAACTTAGTTCTAACTAGCTGCGCCCCGCGGTGTTACCCGCGTTGTGATGAATGACGGTGATGAAAGTATCCTATGTTTTATTCCAGAGTCTAAAGTCTTCTTAGCCGGCATCTTCATTGCTGAAGGTCGTGTCTAATCCTTCTCGGCGGTGTTAATAGCTTTAGTAATCGGTAGGTCAGTGATCGTCTTTATGAGGTCTCACCAACAGGTAGGTGAGCGACCGCGCGGTTTTTTCCCGTCGACCTAACCAATTACCATCAGCTTTTCCAGGCTATCAGGGTTTCTGCAAGCGACGTGTCCGAGGTATCTGAGTATTCGCTGGAAGCAAATTTAATAGTGGAGAGAAAGTGCCTTGTGGTTAATCCGAGTTCTTGAAGAATTAAAAAATGCAAAATTTCACCCAAATCCGTTCAGTAGTTTTTGCGTGAAAGAGTAATAAAAATCCACAAACAAACATGGCTCAGTCTCGACCGAGCGCTCGAAGAGTCAACACGTCCCGAGGATGCCTCGTGTAGTGGCGACACACGTGTCGGCAAGTGGTTACTGCAGAGAGAGGAGGATTTCAAGACTAGTGGTTATTTTAATTCGATATTTTGTTATTCTAATAAAATTTTTGTCAAATTATATTTTTAAGTTTATGTCAAATTAGTTCTTGATTTTAAGTAAGATTAGGTTTTTTATTAATAAGTTTTCAAATTTTAGTTTAATTTAAGTCGTCATCACTGTTGGAACTGGAACGACTGTTAAGCGGAAATAAACTAAATATATATCCTTGAACATTCAAAATTAACTTCCGCAAAGTAACGCCTGAATCAATCAATTATCTAATAAACATCCATCCAAACTTTCACATTCTTTTATAATATTAGTGGTATTTAATTCGCGTGGATTGTTATTTGCGCCAGTGCAGAATGACAAGCGAGTCTTAACTAGGCTGTTGTAAAGTTGATGAATTTAGTTCATATTCAAATCAGTGCACGGAAACTGTGATTAATGGTTTGAAAGTTCAAGGCTCGCTTATGGAAGACAGATTTGATTTTTAATATCAGGTTAGGAAATTAAAATTAAGTAGTTTCTTATGATATTAATAAAGTTTTTTAGTGTGATAAGGATTTTTTTTATGCAACCCCATTTGACCCCAAACTAAGCAAAGGTTTGTACTATGAAAGTCAGATGTGCGATCTTATTAACGATGATAGCTCGGTGGTTAGCGCGGTCGATTCACACGTCGAAAGGGGTTTAAATCAAACCCTAACAAAGAGCTTGAGCTACCGGTGAAGGAAAACATCGCGAGGAAACCATACCATGATGGTATCGTACTTTCTAGTACTCGGCTGGCTAGCTACCACACGAGAGTTGAAAATCTGCCGCCAAGCATCTAACGGTGTGTTCCGGCAGCCTCACTTGAGAGTTCCATTCCAGGCTAGGTGTGCTTTACCATCTTCGACCACACCTGCACTTAACATCAGATGAGCTGTGTCAAACACCTAGCCACATAAATACTTTTTTGTTGTAAATACATAATTATAATAAATACAGTACACTCAGACACAGAACAAACATTTTGTTTATACCACAAAATGTTTGCCCTGGGTGAGAATCGAACCCACACTCTTCAGCTCTTGGAGCAGACATACTACCAATGAACCAACAGGGCTGTCAAACGTTAAAGTGTACTATACGGTCAAAGTAACGTTCAAACCGGAACACAGTAATGTTTACGCGCACTTTTCACTGCTTACAACTGAAATAATTCCTACATCTTTTTGCTAATACATAGATTTTAAAACACCCAGACTTCTTCTTCAATCGTTCCCTCATGCCTGAGGATCGTGGTCACTGAAACCTCCTAGACGGACAATCTGTCTCCATCGACTACGGTCCGAAGTAGCCCTCACCACCTGGTAGAATTTAGAAGAGGAGGTGGCTTCTTTCACTTGAAAAAGTAATGAGACGTCCGAGACGCTCTCATGATGGTAAGAGATAACGCCTACCCATGACCATTGCAGCGATACACAGAACTTTGAGCAACAAAACAAAGTCCAGGGCATCGCTGCTTTGGCGCTCATTACTTTGAGACTTTCGATGGTTAGTCTCAACAGCCCAGTAATTTCGCTAGCTGCAGTGCCCTTCAAACCGGAACACAGTAATGTTTACACACTACTGCTTAGCGGCAGAATAACTGATACTGCGGTGGTACCTACCTAGACGACCTCCTGCTAAGGAGATCTACCACCAAGTAAAGGTCAGACCTTGGTCAGACCATCGTGTTGGCGACCGGCCCCGTGGTCTCTTTCCTTCGGTATTGCCAACAAGGACCAGCTTTTCAAGGCTGCCATCCCCTCTTCGCATTGTATGGCCGAAATAACATAGCAAACGCTGTTGACATATGGTGGACAGTCGGCTCTCAATGCCGAGTTGGCCGTCCATGGTATATGTAGCATTCGCCTCCAGCACCACATCTCGAATGCATCTATTCTCTGTCTCATCACCCAGACACAACGTTTACATGCTTGTTGAGACTGCGGGTCCGTGGTGTGCCGAAGCTCGGAAATTCGTGCGTGATTTAGGGATTCGCCTGAAGGAGAAAGGGCAGGATCCCCGTTCTGGCTGGTTTCTGGCCCAACGGATGTCTCTGGCGATCCAGCGGGGCAACGCGGCCAGTATTGCGGGGACTTTCGGCCGGGGCTCGACGCGTGGGGAAACTTAAAATAGTTTTAAATGATATTCATCAAATTTAATTTGACTCAGTGACTTTATACGTACCTACCTACTTCGGCCTACATTTATAATAAATTTGTATACAATTGTGAAATGTAAACAGCACTTATGAAAAAAATATCTGTAAATACTTGTGCTGGGTGGAAATCGAAATTCTGAAGATTAAATATAGAATCAGCCCTCTCAACCTTCACAAAGCCCTGTAAAATCACTAAAAGCTTTAAATAATAAATAAAGCTATCTCAGTCCGATGACTTTTCATTTGAAGCAAAGGTCACCAAATAAAAATATAAAAAGAATTTATATATCTGCCACACAAAAGGTTATTTACTGAATAGAAAATGTTTAAAGAAATATCTTATGAACTTCGGCATGCGTAGTGAAATGACTTTTTAATGTAAAAAGTAATGAGACGAACGATGCGCTCTCCTGATGGTAAGAGATAACGCCTGTCTATGACCAATGCAGCGATACACAGAACTTTGAGTAACAAAACAAAGTCTAGGGCATCGCTGCTTTGGCGCTCATTACTTTGAGACTTTCGATGGTTAGTCTCAACAGCCCTGTACTTTCGCTAGCTGCAGTATCCTTTAAACCGGAACACTGTAATGTTGACACACTACTGCTTAGCGGCAGAATAACTGGTACCGCGGTGGTACCAACCCAGACGACTTAGGACGATCTACAACCAAGTATCTCTCTCTAAGTTTTTTGTTACCAAACCTACAGATTTTTTGCCAAGCGTTGTGCTGTTTTTTTGATAATAATATTACTTTTTTAATATTCACACCAATTACAAAATAATATAGTTACTTAACGTTATATAAAAGGCAATATCTACTGATATCAATACTTTTTTTTAATTGAAAAACATTTATTTTTTAAGCCAGTCTGCAGTTTTGCTTCAAACTACAGTTCGCAACTCGGATACAATGTGTGAGTCAATGGGTGCCAATCTCGGAAGCTCGTTCTCTGCAAATATTCCTCTCCGTAGTCATAACTCAAGTCCTCACTCTTTTCTCCGCGCCCTGAGCGACATTGTAGGCAGCTGAATAAATTATAACATGTTCTGATTTCGCAGTTTTTCAGCCGAGTTTACACGTGATGTACAAAATGTATGTTATGGATTTTTGAATTAGATCTTATCTTTAGCGATCTTATTAACGATGATAGCACAGTGGTTAGCGCGGTCGATACACACGTCTAAAGGGGTTCAAATGAAACCCCAATAAAGAGTTTGAGCTGCCGGTGAAGGAAAACATCGTGAGGAAACTAAAGCATGGTGGTAGGGTACTTTAGTACTCGGCTGGCTAGCTACCACCCTCAAGTTGAAAATCTGCCGCCAAGCATCTAACGGTGTGTTCCGGCAGCCTCACTTGAGAGCCAGTTGCATTCCAGGCTAGGTGTGCTTTACCATCTTCGGCCACACCTTCACTTGACATCAGGTGATCTGTGGTCAAACACCTAGCCTGCCAACCATTAAAAAAAAAGAAAACATCGTGAGGAAACCATAGCATGGTGGTAGCGTACTTTCTAGTACTCGGCGGGCTAGCTACCACCCTCAAGTTGAAAATATGTCGCCAAGAACAAACAGTGTGTTCCGGCAGCCTCACTTAAAAGCCACTTCCATTCCAGGCTAGGTGTGTTTACCATCTTCAACCACACCGTCGCTTAACATCAGGTGAGCTGTCGTCAAACACTTACAGCCGAACTCAGAGACGTTAATTAAATAAGTCCTAATTGGCACTTAACTAATTAACATTAAATAAGTTAAGTATCTTTACATCACAGAGACATAATTTAAGGGCTCATTAGTTAAAGTCAGATTTAAAAATTCGTAGGGAAGGCGACGTCCTAAATTTCTATCGATAATTTGTCGGCAAAGTGTCTGTGTTGCCGTAAATAAAAAAAAGCTTGTAACAATCGCATAAGAAAATTAGATAAAGACATAAAAATAGACAATAAGCGTTAATTAATAGTTTTTTCTTTAGTTTGTCGTAATTTTCACTAAAAAGAAGTCATTAAAAGACTTTTTTCGTTAGTAAAATACAATTTTTTTTCTTTTATCCACTGTGGCATCATTTATTTTTGTGTGTAAAAAAAAACAAATTTCAATGTCAAAATTGTCAAACGTCATTCATTACTGTGTTGTGTGTTCGGTTCAAATCAAGTTCGTTTCATGCTCTTTAGGAATTTTATTATTTTATCAAAAATTAAAAACTACATTGAAATTGGCAATATTACATTTTTTACTGTTTCAGGTAAAAACCTGTATCGCGCAAAAAATTCTTGACCTGAGTATTTTGTAAAAGGATCGGAATAATCTCGTAAATACCGCCTCGGTCCTACTTCTCTATATCTTCTTACATAGTCCACAAACTCAATAAACATCACAAAAGCCATTATTCTTTAAATTAAAAATAATGCAATCCAAACCCCAATGTCAATTGTCAAATCACTCATTAAGAGCTTAAGGGAGGATCTAGCGTCCTTTAAAGTTAAGGGCTCATTAAGCTTACTAACGGACGATTAACTGACTCTGAGATGTAACTTTTTAAAATCTTTACTTAGTAATGACTTAAAGTTGCATTAAACGTTTCTGAGTGCGGCTGTTAGCCTGTCAAAAGAAAACGTCTCCGCAGCCAACGTTGAAACAAGGCCCGTTACTTCACGAAGTAAACACAGCCAACGATGAAGAATATTTCCAACCCCCAATTTATCCTCAGACTGACTCATAAGAACCCTTAATACCAGTCTAGATTTACAAATCATCCTTCAAAAATCAACCTTAATCCCCAACCCACAAAGCTCAATCTCCCCCTTAACAAAAGACTTCAGTTTAAGCATCCAAATAATTTTCAAAAATAGACTCTAACACCCAAATTAGAAAGTACAGTTTCACGTAAACAGATAAGTGGGAATGGTAAAAGAATTTCGTTCAAAAATAGGCCGTCAGACTTCAGCATAAAGTTGTGTTTGTAGGAAATATGGGTTAAATGTATCTTATTAAGTCGTAAACTACTTTGTCCTTGGGCCTTTGTAACTTGACTTTATATCATAAGTAGGTATGCTACAATCATTTATTATTTATTATCGATAAACACAAGAAAATGTTGAAAATTCAACTTGACATTACTGTCATAAAACTACTGCCTAACCTAACCTAATTAGGAATATGTACGTATATAATAAAACCTATAATACAGAATAAAAAAAATGCTTTTTTAAAAGTTATGGTGGAATTAGTTATGACATTTTAAATCCAAATATGGATGGGGTATCGTTAGAATCTTTAAATCATATACAAATTTTATATCTGATGATATTGCTGTCAGTCGAATCAGATTTTAGGATTTGGTTTTTAGGGTTCCGTACCCAAAGGGTAAAACGGAACTAAGACCTTTTTGTTTAAGGGTTGACAGGCTAGGTGTTTGACCACAGCTCACCTGATGTTAAGTGGCGGTGTGGTCGAAGATGGTAAAGCACACCTAGTCTGGAATGGAACTGGCTCTAAAATGAGGCTGCCGGAACACACCGTTAGATGCTTGGCGGCAGATTTTCAACTTGAGGGTGGTAGTATCCTAAGACTCCGCTGTCCGTCTGTCACCAGGCTGTGTCTCATGAGCCGTGATAGTTAGACAGTTGAAATTTTCACAGATGATGTATTTCTGTTGCCGCTATAACAACAAATACTAAAAACAGAATAAAATAAATATTTAAGGGGGCTCTTATACAACAAACGTGACTTTTTTGCCGTTTTTTATAAATAATGGTAGGGAACCCTTCATGCGCGAGCCCGACTCGCACTTGGCTGATTTTTTTTACAAATACAAATACAAATAATTTATTGATAGCACCAATGTTACAAGTCACTTCAAAATTTTAAACATGTCATTAAATAAGTTTTAAAACACTGATTACATGTCAAAATAAGGTATGTCAATATCCAAACATGTCAATATAAAAAATGACAATATATCAGAATGACTACTACTCAAAGTTCTGAGTATCGCTGGTCTTGGACAGGCGTTATCTCTTACCATTAGGAGAGCGTCTCGTTCGTCTCATTACTATTACATTAAAAAAAATATTTTAGTATCTTACGATAAAACATGTCCCATCCCTAATTTTAAAGCTCATTTTACGGAGCTTGACTATATGTTACGGGCCATACTCGAGAGTGACCTAAGCCGTTGACTTCAACAGTTTGCCTTCACTTATCCGCGGCCTCAGCACCCGGTTAAACTGTGCCCATACCCGGGCGAACTACCCACTACCCTGTATGAACATACAGGGTGCACTCGAGACACGTCTAGCGCCTCAAGTAAAACAACATTTTGTGTTTAATTATTTTTTTGTGGCAAATGTTTGTTCTGTGTCTGGGTGTTCTGTATTTATTATAAGTAGGTATGTATTTCAACAAAACAGCCTGTCAAAACAAAAATCACCATTTTTTTTTGACATAATACACAGCGCCATCTAACCCCAAACTAAGCAAAGCTTGTACTATGGAAGTCAGATAACTGATAGATTGCTTAAACACTTTTTTTTTGTAAATACATACAGAACGCCCAGACACAGAACAAGCATTTGTTGACATCACAAAATATTTGTTTTGTGTGGGAATTGAACCCACGCCCTACAGCTCTTAAGGCAGGTGTACTACCAATGTGCCAATAGGGCAGTCAGCTCGTATGGTAAGATTATTTTAATGTTTTTGTTTTATTGTAATTTTCTTTCCGGTGTGCATAATAAAAAGTTTATATCTATTTTCTTCTTCTATCTTTGTTTTCTGTGTGTAACGTCCTACGGTATTTATTTATTTTATTTTATTTTATCTATATAAAGTTCCAAAAAAAAATACAAAATAATTTATTTCATAAAATGAGTTATTTTCAGATATCATCGTTGCTTGCGATTACAATATAGATAGGTGCGGTGCGGACGGTGTGTATGTATATGCGTGTGCGTGTGTGTGCGTGTGAATGTGTGTGCGTGAAAGTTATAACCACTTTTTCGATTTTTTTTTTAATTAACTTTATCATAATCATTAGCAGCCTTTTGTAGTTCACTGCTAGAGGTCTTTAAGTAATAAATACATTTTAACACTAATATTGGTTTGCATATTTTTTTTATCAGCCTGTATCCGGTTCGAGTATATCTAGTGTATAATACAGGGTTAAGAAAATTAGGCAGCGTCTTCCGTCCAAGAGGGTCGAAGGACCACTATTCTCTTCGATAGGTCAAATTGGGGTGTGAGAGATATGGCAGACTTAAATAAATTAGGGTCCAAGGTCACACATCCTGTATCTCGTCAAAGCAGGCGGAAGGTACCGCAAAATAGTAACAGCATACTTTCTAACCCTGTAATTGTTTTTTATGGTGTGAAAACATGAAAGTGTGGTCGTAGATGGTAAAGCACACCTAGCCTGGAATGAACCTGGCTCTCAAATGAGGCTGCCAGAACACATCGTTAGATGCTTGGCGGCAGATTTTCAACTTGAGGGTGGTAGCTAGCCAGCCGAGTACTAAAGTACCCTACCACCATGCTATGGTTTCCTCACGATGTTTTCCTTCACCGGCAGCTCAAACTCATTGTTGGGGTTTGAACCCACGCCCTTCGACATGTGAACCTACCGCGCTAACCACTGAGCTATCATCGCTACAAAATTTTTACGAAGCCAAGGGGGCTTAGTAAACATTTTGTTTAGTTTAATAGTATTTGTTGTTATAGCGGCAACAGAAATACATCATCTGTGAAAATTTCAACTGTCTAACTATCACGGCTCATGAGATACAGCCTGGTGACAGACGGATGGACAGCGACGTCTTAGTAATATGGTCCCGTTTTACCCTTTGGGTACGGAACCCTTAAACATGAAATAAATAAATAAATAAAAATATTGTAGGACTATACACACAGCGCCATCTGGCCCCAAACTAAGCAGAGCTTGTGTGATGGAAGTCAGATAACTGATAGAATACATAAATACTTTTTTTTTTGTAAATACATACTTATAATACATACAGAACACCCAGACACAGAACAAACATTTGTTTATTCACAAAATGTTTGCCCTAAGTGAGTGCCTGAGTTTACTACAGGCAGGGGACCCTAAAAACAATCCTACCACAGAAGACCTAATATTACATTATACCCTACTAAGTAGGAAGACCTTTTCATATCCAAATTTTTCACACATAAAAATATCTCAAGCCTAAGGCTTTGTCGACTAAACGGTTATGATCTGTGAGGGACCTTTGCGTAAACTTGCCAACCTGTTTTGTTCTTGTCAAGGTTTTTCGACGATTTTATGGCTTATGTGGAGCTTTTACGGTCTAATGTCGCGTAATGACGTAGTAACTTGGGTTTTATGTACTTTTGAAGGTAGAATGGTTGAAGTTAGGTGGATGATACGAAGCGTTTTGTTTTGGTTATCAAATACTATTTTGAAATATTGATTTGATAACAAGATTTTTTTTTTCAATGTTTCTTATAAAAATAGGTTTTTTAATTCGGTATGTATAGTTTTTTTTTATTTTTTACTGATAGTAAACTTTATTTTATGAAAGTAATTTGAATATATTGGCTTTATATGCGGTAGTTTATTTTTAATACGCTTTCAAACTTTTTATAGTTATGACGTGATGAGGTCGGCTGAATATGTAGAATATGCCTTTGCCATATAAAACAAAAAAGTATACAAATACATTTGACACATTTGATTTTTTTTTTTTTTTCTTTGGTTTTGGCGTCGCGTTTTAGCATTTGCCAGTGTCAAGTAATTATATATTTTCAAGTTTCAAAAGTTAATTAAATAAGTGCCATCGTAGCTAGTTTTAGTCAAAGTCGTCTTTGTAAAGTCCAGTTCGTGTCAGTTAATTCCAGTCATGCTTTAGTAAAGTAGTGGCAACTTTACTACAAAGCTTCGATGGAGTTTTGGAAGCAACACGAAAACTCATGTTTCACCACATTATATCATTTTCCCACACTCGCGCTTGTAATTCGGCACTTTATGAATAAAACACCACCATTTTTATGCATAAACACTCGACAAAACACTAGTTTTGGAAAAAAATACAATGGAGCGACACGACTCTTCCCGCGTTCCCGCCAAAACCCAACACATTTGATTAACTTTCACAACAGAACTGACATTTTTTTTTTAATTTGCCCCATCGGCCAGGCTAAAGCTGTAAAGCCGTTCTGTCACGTCTTCGGTTTTTACAATTCATGACATGAAGTAAACAAATCTTATGTCATAAAAGCGATATCAGACTCCAAATAACGTTTAAAGTCAGATATTTATATCAATAAAACGATACACAACTCGACGTATGTGTATTGAAAAGATTATTATAATCGCCGTTGACTTGACATTGACAACTTTTGTTTTGGTTTGCCATTGCTTTTTTAGTCTATGAAAGTTGCCCGACCGACGAGGTGACGTCATGAGACATCAATTGAAAGTCATGTTTGATTTATGTTTTTTACTAAAATAAACCCCACCTCATAGTTTACAGAGTTTTAAACGTAAAAATATTGTACGGAAATGTACTATTTCGAAATGGTTTTGGAATCAGTACAGATTCTTTTTCTTTACATAGGTACCGAATTCGTTGGGTATTTTTACCGATGTCACAAAAGAGGACCTTGTAGTCCGACTTCTGTGCTTCTTTAGTTTTTGTAAAATTAAGTAGCCGTAACAAGTTTGTTTTTAATTTAAAAAAAAACAATTTCAAAATAGATGACATAATTTTGACCTTATCCGTATTAAAAATAAAAACTAAAAATATAAAAATCTGATTATTCAGCCATTTATGTAATATTTTTTTAATGTAAGTAAATGTTATGAGACCAACGAAACGCTCTCCTGATGGTAAGTGATAACGCCTGTTCATGACCGTCGCAGTGGTACCCATACATAACTTTGAGTTACAAAACAAAGTTTTATATCACGATCGGTTCGCTTGCCAATGGGCGTGGGTTCAAACCCCAACAATGAGCTTGAGCTGCCGGTGAAGGAAAACGTTATGAGGAAACCATAGCATGGTGGTAGCGTACTCTCTAGTACTCGGCTGGCTAGCTACCACACGAGAGTTGAAAATCTGCCGCCAAGCATCTAACGGTGTATTCCGGTAGCCTCACTTGGAAAACAAGTTAACCATCATCGACCACACCGTCACTGTCACGTGAGCTGTGGTCAAACACCTAGCATGTCAACTATAAAAAAAAGTTCGGGGCATCGCTGCTTTAGCACTAATTACTTTGACTCTTAGGATGGTTATTCTCAATAGCCCTGCAATTTTGCTAGCTTCAGTACCCTTTAAACCAGAATACAGAAATGTTTACACACTACTGCTTGGCGGCAGATGCCAAAGTGAATCGGTTTCTTCTAATTGAGTGTGCTCCACCGTAGACCGCATCATCGCTTTACATCAGGCGAGTTGGCGGTCAAACGCAAGCCTATAAGTAATTTGAAAAAAAAACTCAGTCGCGCGTTGACTTCGTCAGAGAGCAATCGTCTCCAGGATCGATTATAACATGACATTTTAACTCTCGTCATTCTCTTCTATTCCGTCTAAGCCTTCGCAATATAGCGTTTTAAGTTAACGTGGAATCGCCTCAGAGCGGCAAACGCAATGAAAAGCGTTGTAAAAGAAATCGTATGCCCGAAGTTAATGGAGGATAGCGTTTAGTGGAATGTTATATTTTTTTTTTGTTAACGCGGTCGGTTCACTCGCTAAGGTAAATTCAAGCTTGAGTTGCCGGTGAAGGAAACTATAGAAATACTCTTTTGTGCTCTGCTGGTTTGCTGCCACCCTTAAGTGTTTAAGTTCAAGTTTACTTGGTGGTAGATCTCCTTAGCAGGAGGTCGTCTAGGTAGGTACCAACGCAGTGCCAGTTATTCTGCCGCTAAGCAGTAGTGTGTAAACATTACTGTGTTCCGGTTCGAAGGGTACTGCAGCTAGCGAAATTACTGGGCTGTTGAGACTAATCATCGAAAGTCTCAAAGTAGTGAGCGCTAGCAGTGATGCCCTGGACTTTGTTTCTTCACTCAAAGTTCTGTGTTCTGTATTCTGTTCTGTGTATCACACTTAACATCAGGTGAGCTGAGGTCAGACACCTTGCCTGACAACAAAAAAAATTGTACATGAAAAACTAGAGCAGATCATTAATTCCAAATAACGTTGTTAAACACCTGAATACTGAAGGAAAGTATTAAAGAATTACTTTAAAAATAATCGTGTTATTTATTTTAAGTATTTAGAAAGGAAGAAAAACCTTTTTTTATAGGACTACAACGAATATCCACAGACAAAACATACAAATAAAAAGATTTAAACTAACATCAAGACACAATTAAAAATTTTACACGTCAGTAAGAGGATTACCGCTGCAGTGTCAAATGCAAAAAGAAAAAAGGCCAGCGCTCAACAATTCGGTATGTAAAGAAAAAAAATACTTCGCTGATTCCAAAACCATTTCGAAATATTACATTCCTGTACATGATTTTTCCGTTTAAAACTCTTTAAACTATGAGACGGGGTTTATTTTAATAAAATACATAAAATAAATTTGACTTTCAATTAACCTCTAATGACGTCATGTCCTTGGCTGTATAAGGATTCTTTCAGTGCCTAAAAAAGTACATATTTTACATATTCAGCCAATGTTATGACGTCATAACTATAAAAAGTTTGAAAATGTATTAGAATTAAACTACCGCATAGAAAGCCAAAATATTCAAATTAGTTTCATAAAATAAAGTTTACTATCAGTAAAAAATATAAAATAAATACAAAAAAAAAACTTTACATACCGAATTGTGCTGAGGATTACTCCGCAGCGCTGATTTTCAGCACTAACCAATAAAAACGCATAGGGATAAGAAACAATAAGTTTTTGATTAAGTTATTTTCAAAAACTGACACAACTCGTAACTTGCACCATACCAAAAGGGTATAAAAGTGGACATTCCTCTTGTTTTAGGGCCAACACTAAACTAGGCTGCCTGATGGCTGACCTTTTATTTGGCTAGACCTTTATGCCCATAGTAAAGGCAATAGGTTTATCTGAATAGTAAAATATTCTATTAATGTTTTTACATTCTGGAGGTAACACAGACTTGCCTCTTTTTAAGTGATTTTTGATAAAAAATTACAATAGGCTTTCTTAAGGTGGTGGACAAATGGAGTATAAGTTTACAGTGAAATCACTGCTATTATTTCGGACTTTATTTGCAGTAAATCACAATTGCTTGAATAAAACAATTTTTGAAATCGGTCCAGTAGTCTCGGAGCCTTTTCAATACAAACAAACAATCAAATCTTTCCTTTTTTATTTTTTAATGGTTGACAGGCTAGGTTTTTGACCACAGCTCACCTGATGTTAAGTGACGGTGTGGTCGAAGATGGTAAAGCACACCTATAACTGGCCCTCAAGTGAGGCTGCCGGAACACACTGTAAGGTACTTGGCGGCAGATTTTCAACTTGAACTCTCAAGTGGCTAGCCAGCCGAGCACTAAAGTACCCTACCACCATGCTATGGTTTCCTCACGATGTTTCCCTTCACCGGCAGCTCAAGCTCATTGTTGGGGTTTGAACCCATGCCCTTCGGCATGCGAACTTACCGCGCTAACCACTGAGTTATCATCGCTGCGCTTCCTCTTTATAATAGTATAGTTATATAGATAGATAGATATAGCAGAATGTTTAACTAACAAAATTATATCCTTAATAGTCCCAATCAATCAATAAACTGTCGCCATTTAACTTCGCCAGCTAATTAAATCAGCCTCCTTCCTCCCGAGACGGGAAACGGTAGTGACGTCATCAATCATAATCACCGGAAGTGGGCGAGAATTAAGATAATTTGCGGGTAGACGTGGAAACTTTTACAGTACTTTAAACGGTTCGCAGGATTGTCTGGCGAAGTTTTAAGTGCGTAGTTTTTGTTTTAAATGTGGGTTGAGGAAACTTTGCTAAACATTGGGGTAACCGTTTCATTTAGAGGAGGTGAAAGGAAATTTTAAATTTAATTAAGTAATTAAATAAAGTTTTTTTTAAATTGTTTCAAGAGGTTTTTCTTATTTACATAAATGTGAATATTTATAATATACTAGCGGACGCCTCGCGGTTTCACCCGCGCAATTCCTGTTCCCGTGGGAATACAGGGGTAAAAAGTAGCCTATGTCACCCATAGATAGTGTAGCTTCCCTAGAATTTTTGAAATCGGTCCAGTAGTTTCAGAAGGCAATACAAACAAACAATCAAATCTTTCCTCTTTATAATAGTATAGATAATCGGTTTCGCAAAACATTAGTAAGTTTTTGTTTAATTATGAAGTGTAAGATTTTTTTTTTTTAAATCCATTATTTGAATATTTTTTTTCCTAACCATCTAGTCTCAAAGTAATGAGCGCCAAAGCAGCGATGCCCCGAACTTTTTGTTTTGTTACTCAAAGTACTGTGTATCGCTGCAATGGTCATGGACAGGCGTTATGTCTAACCATCAGGA
This sequence comes from Biston betularia, assembly GCA_905404145.2. Lineage (NCBI taxonomy): Eukaryota > Metazoa > Arthropoda > Insecta > Lepidoptera > Geometridae > Biston > Biston betularia. The sequence goes on along the minus strand of FR989888.1, from coordinate 7,935,103 downwards.
GAGCGTCTTGTTTGTCTCACTATTTTATACATTAAAAAAACAGTGGTCAAACACCTATCTTGTCAAATGTAAAAAAATACAATAATTATGACAACAAATAGAAGTTACCGCCAAAATAGCAGTAATTTGTTCACTGACAAAAATATACGCTGACACATAAAAACCAGCCAAGTGCGAATCGGACTCGCGCACGAAGGGTTCCGTACCATTATTTACAAAAACGGAAAAAAATCACGTTTATTGTTTGGGAGCGGAGTCTTGGTAACAGGGCCTCGTTTTACTCTATGGGTACGGAACCCTAAAAACGGCTAAGTATAAAATTTATCTAACTTATATTAATCCTCACACACACAAGCGAAGACTCATCAAACTCTTCTCTAAGCAAAGAGTGTTAACTCAAAAAAACATTTAATCCCGCTCATATTTCCCCCTTTTAACACTTTAGCACACTGACGGTTCTTTTTTAAATATCGTAGGACATTACACACAGCGCCATCTGACCCCAAACTAAGCAAAGCTTGTACTATGGAAATAAGATAACTGATACAATACATAAATACTTTTTTTTTTGTTGTAAATACATACTTTTTTTTATGTAAAAGTAATGCAACGATCTAGACGCTCTCCTGATGTTAAGAGACAACGCCTGTCCATGACCATTGCAGCGATACACAGAACTTTAGATTAACAAAACAACGTCCAGGGCATCGCTGCTTTGGTGCTCATTACTTTGAGACTAGATGGTTAGTCTCAACAGCCCAGTAATTTCGCTAGCTGCAGTACCCTTCAAACCGGAACACAGTAATGTTTGCACACTACTGCTTGGCGGCAGAATATCTGGTACTGCGATGGTACCTACCTAGAGGACCTCCTGCTAAGGAAATCTACCACCAAGTAAATATATAATACAGAACACCCAGACACAGAACAAACATTTGTTTATTCACAAAATGTTTGCCCTGCGTGAGAATCGAACCCACGCCCTACAGTTCTCAAGGCAGATATACTACCACTGAGCCAACGGGGATGTCGAATAAATAGGAAGTAGATCGCGAAGCGAGAGTGTGCTAAGGGCGAACTCTGTTAATATGACAAAACCGCGCGAGTGTCGTCACGGCGACGCAATTTTTAAGGATTTCCCGGAGTTTGGGAGACGGGCCACTTATCACGCGGGGTTTGCAAGATTAACCAACGAGGCTTCGGAATACGCGACCGCGACCGCTACGGAAACTTTGACAATGTGTGGCGTGTTAAGCGCGAGTGTGGGAAAATGATAAAATGTGGTGAAACATGAGTTTTCGTGTTGCTTCCAAAACTCCATCGAAGCTTTATAGTAAAGTCGCCAATACTTTACTAAAGCATGACTGGACTTGACTGACACGGACTGTACTTGACCAAGACTGGACTTCACCAAGACTGGACTTGACCAAGACTGGACTTTGATTGTAACTATTGCTACGAGGCAACTTATGAAAATAGAAAATATAGAACACTCGACACTGGCAAATGCTCAAAACGCGACACCGAAACCAAAGAAAAAAAGTCTTTTTTTAATCTTTTATTTGTTTTTTTTTTGCATCGGACTAGGCATACGTTTGGCCACGATCGCACCTGGTGGAAAGTGACGACGTGGCCGAAGATGGAGCACGCTTGCCTAGAAAATACATATGTTCACGTAATATTCTTTTCTTGTTCTATTGTAGTGTGTGTCAAATTAAATGTTTTTTTTTCTTTCTAACTAAATAGGTTTGTTTTATTTCTTATTTTATTTTTATTTTTATTTTACATGGAAAACAAACAGCTGCTAACTTAATAAATAAATAGAAGTTAAATTTACATACAAAAGCCTTAAAAGTTTTCACTTATGTTAAATAAGTAATCTAAGTTAAAGTGCCCCGAGCCCACACCCGTTTTAGGAGGTTTTTCCTTATTCACATAAATGTGAATATATAAATAATTAGTTAGTTTAACATTAAATTAATTTAACTAACTTTCCTCTTACTATATTGTATAATTGTAAAAAAAAATTAAGAAGTACATAATAATATATACTCTTACGATCAGGAGAGCGTACCGTTCGTCTCATTACTGCTTTAAAAAAAAAATTTTACACGGAAAATTGACTGTATCATCCGTTGCTTAACATCGATGATCTTTTGGGAACATCCAATCATACTACGCTACGAGCGCTTGTTCAAATAAACGCCATTTTGCTGGCCCCACAAAATAAATAAGACGCTTTATCTACGGATTATCTCCTTAAGAATTACGCGTGTGCCCTTTGTCTAAACGTGGGTTTTTTAACAGAGAACGGGAAAACAGACAGAACAGTAAGGCAGTAGCTTGTACATAAAAAAAAAAGTTTATTTTAAGATCTTTCATTTTCAAAAATCTCTGAAAAGTAAACGTAGTTACTGTAAATAGGTTTTGGTGATAGGTGTTTCGGTTTGAAGGGTACTGCAGCGACATTACTGGGCTGTTGAGACTAACCATGGAAAGTCTCAAAGTAATGAGCGCCAAAGCAGCGATGCCCTGGACTTTGTTTTCCTACTCAAATCTGTGTTTATCGCTGCAATGTTCATTTTACTATTAGTAGAAATTTTGTTAACAGCCATAAAATATTTACCTAAATTTGAGACTCTATAATAATATAATCCCACTAATGTTATAAGTGCAAAAGTTTGGATGGATGGATGAATGTTTGTTGCTCTTTCACGCAAAAACTACTGAACAGATTTAGATGAAATTTGGTATGGAGGTAGCTGAGACCCTGGATTAACACATAGGTTACTTTTAATCCCGAAAACATGTAGCGGGTAACACCGCGGGGCGCAGCTAGTTCAAATATAACTATTTATATTTCATTTCCAGTTTTACCAAAAAATACTTTTTAATGAAATAAATCTTAAATCACGTTCACCCTAATGGGGTAACGTTGTAAATTTTTTATACCCGCGGGCCCATCCGGAGTTTCGCGTAAAAATGAAACTGGCAAAGAGCGAACGCGAGAACTGTATCCCGGGGGTTCTTTGTAAATAATTATTTTACAGTTAATGTTTAATTTGCAAGCATTTGTCGGAAAGACCAAAATGCTGGAATTTTGCTTTAAAAGTTAACTTTGCGATCCAGAGAGGCGGCATGCGGGATTGTCCCGTTTAATTCGGTTTAAATCCTAAACGTTTCAAAAATAACACTCAAACAAAGATATTTTAAGAAAATAAAATACGTAGCGATGTTTTTTTTTTTTTTTTTTTTATGGTTGACAGGCCAGGTGTTTGACCACAGCTCACCTGATGTTAAGTGAAGGTGTGGTCGAAGATGGTAAAGCACACCTAGCCTGGAATGGAACTGGCTCTCAAGTAAGGCTGCCGGAACACACCGTTAGATGCTTGGCGGCAGATTTTCAACTTGAGGGTGGTAGCTAGCCAGCCGAGTACTAGAAAGTACCCTACCACCATGCAATGCAATGATATCTCAGTGGTAAGCGTAAGGGCGTCGGTTCAACCCCCTACAATGAGCTTGAGGTGCCGGTGAAGGAAAACATCGCGAGGAAACCATAGCATGGTGGTAGCGTACTCTCTAGCACTCGGCTGGCTAGCTACCACGCGAGAGTTGAAAATCTGCCGCCAAGCATCTAACGGTGTGTTCCGGCATCCATACTTAAGAGCCCGTTCTTTTCCAGAACACCTAGCTCACTGAACATGAGCTGAGCTCTGTTCAAATACTTAGCCTGTCAAATCTAAAAAAAAACTTAGTCTTCTTGGGTGTTACAATCTGTCTCAAACGCAAGTTTATTCAATAATAAAAACCGGCCAAGTGCGAGTTGAACTCGCGCACGAAAGGTTCCGTACAATCTTTAAAAACTGCAAAAGAATCACGTTTATTGTATGGGATCCCCCTTTAATATTTATTTTATTTTGTTTTTTAGTATTTGTTGTTATAACGGCAACAGAAATACATCATCTGTGAAAAATTCAAGTGTCTAACTATCACGGTTCATGAGGTACAGCCTGGTGACAGACGGACGCTGTCCGTCTTTCTCCAAGAGTCTTAGTAATAGGGTCCCGTTTTACCGTTTGGGTACGGAACCCAAAAACGAATATTATTAAACCACAAATTATTATTTATATATATACAAGCAAGGTATACGTTAAACATTATAAAATAATTCTTAAAACTCATTATATTTTTATTGTATTCATCATCATCATCATCAGCAGCCTTTTATAGTCCACTGCTAGACATAAGCCTCTCCCAAGACACGCCACTCAGACCGATCTTCGGCTTTTCGCTTCCATCCACCGCCAGCTGTCCCACGTATATCGTCACTCCATCGAGTCTCAGGGGGTCCTACGCTACGTTTGCCAATTCGCGGTCACCACTCTAGAACACGTCTACCTATATTTTTATTGTATTATAATATGGCAAATTTTCTAATGGTATCGCTATAAATATTTTATAACGCAACTGACTTTCAAATAGTATCAATAAAACTAAATTGCAGACAACATTATAACAGAAATGAAATAATTTTCTAAAACGTTTCGTTTTCCACTGAAGGGCGAAACTCCAATTACGGCCGTTCATTTATTGCAGTGTCGTTAAATCGGTGATTTTCTATATAACTTGTTACATAAAAATATTGTTTATATATTTTCAAATATAATATCATTAGCTGCGCCCCGCGGTGTTACCCGCTACATGTTTTCGGGATTAAAAGTATGTGTCTTAATGTAAATGTCTTAATTCAGGGTCTCAGCTACCTACATACCAAATTTCATCCAAATCTGTTGAGTAGTTTTTGCGTTAAAGTGTAACAAACATACATGCATCCAAACTTTCACATTTATAATATTAGTGGGATGGGTAAAGGTAAAGAATATTTTTTTATTATTCATTAATTCTCTAGTTGTTTGATCTTCTTAGAGACGTTGTCTGGGTAACAAAGTGCTGTCAAGCAATAGTGTGCAAACGTTCTTGTGTTGCAGCTTGAAGGATACCGCAGCAACGTTAAATTGTTACAGGTTTATGTAGACTAAATCTCAAAAAATATCTCAAAGTAATGAAGGGCAAAGCGGTACAAAAATCACTAATTAATTAATTTTCAATCAAAATACATCTGTTACCTCTTATCATTACGAGAGTGTCTTGTTTATCTCGTATGATACGAGTTTACTAATTATATTTTTACAGTAAAAATAATAACACAATCGTCACGTTCTTCTGATGGTAAGAGGTAACGCTTGTCCATGACCATTGCAGTGCGAACTACCCAGAACTTTGACTAATAAAATTATTTTTAGTGCATTGCTTTGACGCTCATTACTTTGAAACATTCGACATTTGCACACTACTGCGTGGCGGCAGAATATCTGATACTGCCGTGGTACATAATTATACTGACATAATTATTTTTATGTGACATATTATCTCATTGACATTTTCATTGTATTGACGTAATATGTTATGATTTTGATATTTTTAAATATAAATGGAAAAATGACCTGTAACTTTGGTGTTATTAATAAAAGATTTGAACCCACCTAGATAACTTCCGGCGGGGAACTACCACCTACTTCTCCGCAATAGGTTAACCGGCTTCCACTTTTCTTCAAGGATCATACGTTTGAATAAATTCTCATATTGACGTGTAAGGTTTTCAGGAGGCTTTCCGTATTTTCAGCTTTCATTTATTCGGAGGCGCCGGGTGACGTAAATAGAGAGGATTGAATTATTGGATTTATTGGCATAGAAGTACTTGGTTTACGAATAAAACACGTATTATTCGAGTCTTCTGACGCCTACCTAGAAAACATTGCCACGCTGGATGGCAATGCTTAGCTTTTGACCAAAGTTGAAAAGAAAGAAAGAAAGAAAATGATTTTATTTTATAACACAGAACACAACAAACTGAGACAAACAGTTACAAAATAAGGGCTCACCTCATAATACTAGTACGCCCAGTAAACAAATCAAGAGTAAACAGGTTCCTTCTAGGTAAGCGTGTTCCATCTTAGACCGCATCGTTGCTTCACATCAGGCAGGATGTGGTCAAGCGCGAACCTCTTTAATATAAAAAAAAATGACCAGCGCTGGTCTTCCGGTGAGCCCTTGTCGGTCAAACAAAATAAACATAACAACTTATCAACAATAAATATTATAAAAAGAAATTAAAACAAACAAACGACTATCAAAATCAAATCAAATAAAAAAAAAACAGTTTATTTGTCAGAATATTGTCTTACATTGTAGGTCTTGTAGGACTATGTTATTAACTTCTCTCAAAATTTCAACCTACAAATGACAAAACAAAAACAACAAGCTCACGTTTGACCACCATCGCGCCTGTCACCAAAAGAGAAGATAGGTTCATTAGCACTAGTTCCATTCCAACCTAGATGTTATCTTCGATCACACCGTCATTTAACACCATGTGAGCTGTGGTCAAACACCTAACTTTCACGCCACAAAAATAGTTCATTTTTGGTATTGAAAACTAGACAAAAGTTTTTTTCCATACTTTCTCTTTTTTTTTTTTTAATGGTTGGCAGGCTAGGTGTTTGACCACAGCTCATCTGATGTTAAGTGAAGGTGTGGTCGAAGATGGTAAAGCACACCTAGCCTGGAATGGAACTGGCTTTCAAGTGAGGCTGCCGGAACACGCCCTTAGATGCTTGGCGGCAGGTTTCAACTTGAGGGTGGTAGCTAGCTAGCCGAGTACTAGAGAGTACGCTACCACCATGCTATGGTTTCCTCACGATGTTTTCCTTCACCGGCAGCTCAAGCTCATTGTTGGGGTTTGAACCCACGCCCTTCGGCATGCGAACCGACCGCGCTAACCACTGGGCTATCATCGCTTTCTCTTGCCAATAACGTCAATCAATTAATCAAATTTTTGTTAACGTTGGCGTCACCGACATGCTGATGTGACGTGCTTTAAGTTTTCACTTATGTCGGCACTCATAACATTTCACAGAGCGCCATCTGACCCCAAACTAAGGAAAGCTTGTACTATGGAAGTCAGATAACTGTTAGAAATAGAATACATACAGAACATCTGCTGTCTTACTTTGGAATGCCCTTCCTACCATTATTAGACAGGCTAAGTCAATTTATATTTTTTATAATTTAGTATATAAACATTATTTATCAGCCTGCTAATCTATATATTTAGTTTATTCAGTATCTCATAATTATGTATATACGTTTATTGTATTGTCATTTTATTTATTTATTTCTTTTGTACACCAACCTTATATTTATTTACTCTTCTTTCCATCCAAAGGTTGTCTGGAAGAAATCGCTCTAGGCGATAAGACCGCCCTTATACATCATCTATTCTATTGTTTTGTTATATTATTATATCTTCTTTTTTTGTTTGTTGTTTGTTTCCTATTTGTATTAATTGTGATCTGTGTTTCTGGTGTATAATAAAGTTATATTCTATTCTATTCTAACATCCAGAAACAGAACAAACATTTATTAATACCACAATTTTTGTACACGTTTGTTGTAGGTGGGAATCGAACCCACGCCCTACAATTCTCAAAGCAGATATACTACCAATGAGCGCATATGATAGGTATGTTTCGGTATACAATAAAGGAACATATTCTATTATAAAAGTGGTTTAACCCTTTGGGACCTACGATGCCACAGGTAAAAATACAATCACTTATAACAGAACTGCTAAAATTGTAATTCCTTGTTTCACATACAAATAGTTTACAACATTCTCTATTCCCTATTCTAGTTTCACACAGGTGTACGAGTGATCAGCGGCGGCCTTAGCTGTCGCGAGGCCCGGGGCGACAGATCATTGTGAGGCCCTTTTTCTTTGAGTCCGTTTTTTCTAAAAAATTAGTTCGAGTACTCGAGTGGCCGCAACATGTTGTAGCGATGATAGCTCAGTGGTTAGTGCGGTAGGTTCGCATGCCGAAGGGCGTGAGTTCAAACCCCAACAATGAGCTTGAGCTGCCGGTGAAGGAAAACATCGTGAGGAAACCATAGCATGGAGGTAGGGTACTTTCTAGTACTCGGCTGGCTAGCTACCACCCACAAGTTGAAAATCTGCCGCCAAGCACTTAACGGTGTGTTCCGGCCGCCTCACTTGAGAGCCAGTTCCATTCCAGGCTAGGTGTGCTTTACCATCTTCGACCACGCCTTCACTTAACATCAGGTGAGCTGAGGTCAAAACACCTAGCCTGTCATCCATAAAAAAAAAAAAAAAAAACATGCTTGCACTAATAATGAAACCGTGCGTTCAGGAGTTTGTTAAGTGCGAGGCGCGAGATACACGTACATGGTAAAGACTTTTTTCTACGAGGACGCGAGGCCCCTGCAAGAGCGAGGCCCCGGGCGGTTGCCCTGCTTGCCACCCCTAAGGCCGCCACTGCGAGTGAGTGTGAAGGTGGGCGTCTCGCAAACCGCCTGTCGGGAAGACTGACGATGCGGTGCGTGCGAGACGAACTGGCTTCGGTGCTCCATGGAATGGAATTTGAGGCTAAAGGTCTTCGAGAACAATATATTTTAAAGTCAAACTGTCTACGTAATGGTTTTCTAGGTACGATCGCCATCATAGTTTTGTATACAAGTTTGAAAACTAAAACTATATTAATTTCTATTACCAAATTGTTTAATCCAAACAATAAATAAAATAAATATCGTAGGACATTACACACAGCGCCATATTCTGACCCCAAACTACTAAACTAAACTTTTACTTGGTGGTAGATCTCCTTAGCAGGAGGTCGTCTAGGTGGGTACCACCGCAGTACCAGTTATTCTGCCGCTATAGATTAAGTTTTGTATAAATTTGTAAATAGTATTAATTTAAGATATTTCATTTTGTTTAATAAATGTTGTCTAGTATCTATATCTCAAAAAAACCGGCTAAATGCGAGTCGGATTCGCGCACAAAGGGTTCCGTACCATAATCTATAAAAACGGCAAACAAATCACGTTTGTTGTATCCCCTTAAATATTTATTTTACTTGTTGTTATAGCGGTAATAGAAATACATCATCTGTGAAAATTTCAACTGTCTAGCTATCACCGTTCTTGAGATACAGTCTGGTGACAGACGGACAGACGGACGGACAGCGAAGTCTCAGTAATAGGGTCCCGTTTTTACCCTTTGGGTACGGAACCCTAAAACAGTGTAGATTTATTCGTATTTATAAACCAACTGAAAAAAAATCTCAATTTGGCACTCGAACCCATATCAAAATCCGTTGCGGGTTTTAAATAAAGTAAGCTACTTTGTTTTATATTATAAGAAAGTTTCTAATTGCCGAAAATGTATGTTTCAGCCGTAAAGTTTTGGTAAAAAGCATATTTTACCAATTCAGACTTAAAAAAGTCTAAAAACATCCGTACAATGCTTTGAACAAGACACAAATTTGTTTGTCTCCGTTTTCCGGTACATGTTTAATGGTGCACTTTTAAATTCCGCTCCGACTTGAATACTGGACTTCATACAATAAGCCGTCGGAAAAACTACGAACTAAACAGCCGCCATTTACACCGTACTCGTCGCGAACACAGCGATTTGAGTTTTTTTTAAATTAAGGGAAGAGAGTAATATTTGATTATAAATTTACGTCATGTTTAAAGTTATTATTGCTATTTTAATTTCTTTTTGACTGTCTAGCGCATGATGGTTTAATATTTGACATTTGGGTGGATGGATGGATGTTTGTTACTTTTTCACGCAAAAACTACTGAACGGATTTATATGAAATTTGGTATGGAGGTAGCTGACACTCTGGATAAATACATAGGCTACATAGGTTTTTATTGTTGTTTGTTGCCTAACTAGGCAGGCTAGGTCCAGGCTAGGTGTGGTCCTTGGTGGTAGATCTCCTTAGCAGGAGGTTGTCTAAATAGGTACCACCGCAGTACCAGGTATTCTGCCGATAAGCAGTAGTGTGTAAACATTACTGTGTTCCGGTTTGAAGGGTACTGCAGCTAGCAAAATTACTGGGCTGTTGAGACTAACCATCGAAAGTCTCCAAAGTAATGAGCGCCAAAGCAGCGAAGCCCTAGACTTTGTTTTGTTACTCAGAGTTCTGTGTATCGCTGCAATGGTTATGGACAGGCGCTATCTCTTACCATCAGGAGAGCGTCTCGTTCGTCTCACTATTTTTTACATTAAAAAAAAAAGCGTGCTTTACTATCTTTGACCACATCTTCAGCAAACATCAGGTGAGCTGTGGTCAAGCAACTAGCCTGTCAACCACCTTCAAACCGGAACATAGTAACGTTTACACATTACTACGAAAGTGTTTAAAAAAACTTCTCGAAAATGTGTGAAGTCCAACCCGCACTTCCTTTCCGCACCCCCTTTCCACAGTGAGGAGAGATCCACGCCCAGTATTGGGACAGTTTATAAAATGCGATTTGGAACAAGTTTTAGATGCAGTGGTATTTTGCATACGTATTGTAGATTCCGTTCGTTTTCATCTCAAAGCTAACAATTAATAATATTAATTTCTGTTTCCATCTGCTACGTTCAGGAATTTATTTTCAAGTCATGCCTCCTAAGAACGCTTTGAAGTCTTTTGCGATAGCTTTATCTAAGTGAAGGTTTTATTTCATTAAACATATTTTATTTAATCAAACATAACCAATACAAATACAAATAATTTATTAATAACACCAATGTTACAAGTCAAATTTTATTAAAATCATTTTGAATATGTGTCTCATATTAGGATGTTTTTGTACTAATGTTAACCTATGTTATACTAATATTATTTATTAAACAAAATAAAAAATACTTTAAATTGTACTATCTATTTACAAAATGTATACAAAAAACTTAGTCTAAAAAACCGTCAGAGGAGGAAAAGGTCTCATGTGTCTCTTTAAAAAAAAAGTTTTAAAACACTGATCACATGTCAATTAATAAAAACAAAATGTCAAATAGTCGATATAAAAAAAACATTAATTGTGTTGCAAACATAATTTGTAATGATTTCTATTTATGGTTGACAGGCTAGGTGTTTGACCACAGCTCACGTGATGTTAAGTGATGGTGTGGTCGAAGATGGTGAAGCACACCTAGCCTGGAATGGAACTGGCTCTCAAGTGAGGCTGCCGGAACACACCGTTAGATGCTTGGCGACAGATTTTCAACTTGAGGGTGGTAGCTAGCCAGCCGAGTACTAGAAAGTACCCTACCACCATGCTATGGTTTCCTCACGATGTTTTCCTTCACCGGCAGCTCAAGCTCTTTCTTGGGGTTTGAACCCACGCCCTTCGGCATGCGAACCGACCGCGCTAACCACTGAGCTATCATCACCTAATGTTAAGTAACGGTGTGGTCGAATATGGTAAATACGCCCAGCCTGGAATGGAACTGGCCCTCAAGTGAAGCTGCCGGAACACAACGTTAGATGCTTGGCGGCAGATTTTCAACTCTCGCGTGGTAGCTAGCCAGCCGAGCGCTAGAGAGTACGCTACCACCATGCTCTGGTTTCCTCTCGGTGTTTACCTTTAACATCTCATTGTTAGGATTTGAACGCACGCTTTTTGACATGTGATCCGACCACGCTAACCACTGAGCTATCATCGCTACGGTGTAAACTAAATCGTTATTAAAAACTTCTCTGGAACAATAAACGCTTGTGAGAGCCCCGTATAAAGTAATGCGTACTTAGACTGGCGCTATACGAGTAAATGGGAAAGCAAACATGAAAAACTCTGGCATGGAAGCTGCATTGCTGCACGATTATGAAGTTTTAATAGTTATGGATAGGCGTTTGACCACTGCTGATATGTAATTATGTGACCGTATTATCGAACTAAATAAATATCGTAGGACATTTGACACAGCGCCATCTGACCCCAAACTAGCAAAGCTTGTACTATGGAAGTCAGATAACTGATGGAATACTTCAATACATTTTTTTTGTAAATACATACAGTACACCCAGACACAGAACAAACTACTAGGTGGTAGATCTCCTTAGCAGGAGGTCGTCTAGGTAGGTACCACCGCAGTACCAGTTATTCTGCTGCCAAGCAGTAGTGTGTAAGCATTACTGTGTTCCGGTTTGAAGGGTACTGCAGCAAAATTACTGGGCTGTTGAGACTAACCACCGAAAGTCTCAAAGTAATGAGCGCCAAAACAGCGATTCCCCAGACACTCAAAGTTCTGTGTATCGCTGCAATGGTCATGCACAGGCGTTATCTCTTACCATCAGGAGAGCGTCTCGTTCATCTCATTACATATTACATTTAAAAAAAAAATGTGGTATAAACTATGTACAATGGAAGTCAGATAACTGATAGAATACTTAAATACATTTTTTTGTAAATACATACAGTACACCCAGACACACATCAAACACCGATGTTGTTCACACAAATATTAGTCCTGGGTTGGAATCGAACCCACGCCCTTCAGATCTTAAAGCAGACGTGCTACCAATGAACCTACAACCAAAATCTACAACAAAACAAATCTACAACCGCGTACCCGCCTCCGTACGGGATGCAGCTTCCACCGCGTGCTTCAGAACCAAGTTAAGATCTTGGCTGCTAGAGACCTTGTTTTATGACATTGACGAGTATTTCATACTTAAAGATTATTGAATTACTAGTAAGTAATTATGATTTTTTTTTGTCATGTCATTTTAATATATTGACAATATTGTTTTGGTATTGACATATTTTTATATTGACATATTTTATATTGACAATATTGTTCTATATTGACATGTTTGGATATTGACATACCTTATTTTGACATGTAATCAGTGTTTTGAAGCCCATTTAATGACATCTTTAAAATTTTGAAGTGACTTGTAACATTGGTGTTATCAATAAAGTATTTGTATTTGTATTTGTAACCAACAGGGCTCTATAATAGTTCAGGCCAATATTACTCATTTATATAGACGTCCAACTCTTTCCGGAGCGGTCATAAAGATGTTCTGTTTATATTTATACAGTTCCGCGAAGTTTTGATGTACTTCAGCCAATATGGCAAGTTTTCTTTACGAGCCACACTAACTTATGTTATTTATCTCGTAAAGTGGTAAACTCTTATCTCACTTAACTTACGAGTTTTTTTATAAAACGTCCAGTAAACTTATATATTTTCTTTTCAAGAGTTATGGTTTAAAAAATGATTTCCCCATGATATTTTTTTCCCTTGACAGCTCAGTTGGCTCATTGGTAGTATATCTGCCTTGAGAGCTATGGGGCGTGGGTTCGATTCCCACTTAGGGCAAACATTTTGTGAACAAACAAAATAATGTTTGTTCTGCCTCTGGGTGTTCTGTATGTTTTATAAGTATCTATTTACAAAAAAAAAGTATTTATGTATTCTATCAGTTATCTGACTTCCATCGCACAAGCTCTGCTTAGTTTGGGGCCAGATGGCGCTGTGTGTATAGTTCTACGATATTTATTTGTTTCTTTTATTTTATATTCGCCCACCGTCACTTAAAATCAGGCGAGCTGTGGTCAAACACCTAGCCTGTTAACAATAAAAAAAAACAGTTGCGCATTTTTCTATCTCATTTTGAACATAACATCTCCTTTTCTAAACACTACAACCTATTTTCATTGAAACGTACACCTTTCAGCGAAAGTTGGTTCCATTACTAGAACTATTGTAGTGAACATAATGGCAAACTTTAGTGGGCGTGCTTTGTGCTGACTGTCAACGGAAAAATGAATTGTTCATTTAAAAAGGTACAGAGAGTTCACTCGGGATGTAGACAGATGCGTCGATATTTTTCACTTAAATATATACCAGTTTCAAAGACAGATTAAGATTATTTTAGACTTGCTGCGCTCCACGTTTTCGTTTACGCGCTACATGTTTTCATTTACATGGGATAAAAAATAGGATATTATGTGTTAATCCAGGGTCTCAGCTACCTCCATACCAAATTTCATACAAATCCGTTCGCTAGTTTTTGCGTGAAAGAGTAACAAACATCCATCCAAACTTTTACATATCTGATAACTGATAGACTTTATACCTATATAGTTAAAATATAAACCTATATAATTTTTTTTGTAAATTTTATTTACATCATTTCACAGCATACTTACAGGGTTTCCCTAATGCGATATAGCTAGGCAACATACATTTATTATAAAAATTAAAAATGTCATAAAATTATAAATCAAAAAAGTCACAAAATTAAATTCATATGTCAAACAATACAATTCATTATTTATTAATTTTTTTTGCAAATTCAATTTTATTGGTTTTTCATTTTGATTTTAATTGTATTTGTAACTATTCTTTATAATATTTTTTTTGTGATTGGCTGCTGCCGAGCTAGGATTAACTCCTGTATTACGGCAGACAGCATATTTACCAAAAAAAAGCTTCGTAAGACAAGGACGTCGTGTATAACAATTATTTACTTTATTATTATTGTGTATTGATAAAAAAGCAAAAAAAACGAATAAACCAAACGAGAAAAAAATAAAAATTACGTTAAAATGTCTTAACCTAAATATAATATTAAGTAAAATGAATAAATGAGTATTAAACACAATATAATATGATGAAATTTAAATTTTATTAATATTTTATCGAATAACAATTGCCTAAAACAAAACCTAAAAAGCCTCCCAGCCACATTGATTCGCAATTTCGCAAACACTTACTGGAACCAATTAAATCTCTACCGCTGCCACAGACTAAATAATAGCCACGATACATAGACCTATCAATCTATTAGAGGGGGCAGCTAATTTGTAGGGTGGTTTGTGCAAACTCACGGCTGAGCTATTAGGGGCTACGGAAATTCTGTTGATTAAAACTATGGTGGAACGTTTTTTTTGCTGAATTTAGGGGTTTTAGAGTTCCATACACTTTTTTTTTATAGCTGACAGGCTAGATATTTGACCACAGCTCCCCTGATGTTAAGTGAAGGTGTGGTCGATGATGGTAAAGCACACCTAGCCTGGAACGGAACTGGCCCTCAAGTGAGGCTGCCGGAACACACCGTTAGATGCTTGGCGGCAGATTTTCAGCTAGCCAGCCGAGGAAGAGAAAGTACCCTACCACCATGTTATGGTTTCCTCACGATGTTTTCCTTCACCGGCAGCTCAAGCTCATTGTTGGGGTTTGAACCCACGCCCTTCGACATGTGAACCTACCGCGCTAACCACTGAGCTATCATCGCTACAAAAAGGCTACTTTTAACCCTTAAAAACCCCACGAGTGAAATCGCATGGCAGATAGTAAAAATATAGAAGTTAGTAAGTTCGACCAGAATTAAAACATCAAATAAAATTTTTCACGGTTCAATAGAAATGTACCTACAAAACGACAATTTTGTTTTCTATTTCCTTTTCTGTCTAATTATAGCACTAATCTACAAATGTTTAAGAAAAATAAACTAAAACTCGTTTCTCTCGACGGCAGTTAATTTTTCGACGACAAGTGCAGTTCTCTAAAGCGGAAATTTTAATTATCGAATGTCGACTCAGGTTCCTATCACACTGAGGCGATTCTGGCCAATAGCAATACACGGTACTAACGAGACGTCACCTCAAGAGCGTCCTCTATTGGTCGACTATTTTTTCTTCTTTTTGTTTGATTTTGGCATCGCGTGACTCGGAAATATAACAAGACTGAAAGCACATAGACTGGCTTGGTGGTAGATCTCTTTAACAGGAGGTCGTCTAGGTAGTTACCTACGTAGTACCTGATATTCTGACACTAAGCAGTAGTGTGTAAACATAGCCGTGTTCTGGTAGGAATGGTACCGCAGCTAGCAGAATTACAGGGCTGTTGAGACAAACCACTGAAAGTCTCAAAGTAATGACCTGGACTATTTTGCTACTTAAACTTCTGTGTATCGCTGCAATGGTCATGGGCATGCGTTATCTTTTAGCATCAGGAATGTCTCAGTAGTCTAATTACCGATTAAACCTAATTAAGGTTTAATTGATTTTTTAGAAGTAAAATAATTCTAGTGTGATCCGAGCGGCGAGTGGCAACCTATTTTCGTCTACCTCACGGTGAGGACATACGGCCTAGCGTGTCAAAAGCCGTGGAATGATAACCCAGCCACATCTATGCATTTATTGTTCTACGCTCTACCAACCCTTTCGAATGTATTGTTTCAGTTATTTGTATTGTATTTGTAAATTGATTTTTTGTTTTACTTTGAAAGAATAACGTCCGATCAATTTAATAAAGTAAACATTGGTTCGAAATCTCTACATTGAACATTGTAAGTGGTTTGCCGGTTTAGTACAACGTCTGTTTATTTCTACGTGTTGTTGAGTTGTTGTTGTTGTTGTTGCTGATCTATCTAAGTCTTCGCCATACTAAGGCTGCCTGAAAGGGATCGCATTCAGCGATAAGGCCGCCACTTGTGGCACTAGCTCATAGGATTCTTTTGTTCTCTGTACTTTTTTTTCTGTTTATGATGTTCACAATAATGAGTTTCTATCTATCTATTATATTATTATTGGTAATCATGGCCAATAAATATTACTAACTAGCTGCGCCCTGCGGTGTTACCCGCTACATGTTTTCCATACCAAATACGTTCAGTAGTTTTTACGTGAAAGAGTAACAAACATTAGAACTTTATTAGTGGTATTTACTGATTTTCGCTGTATGGCCGTTTTTCGTGACGTCTTCCAGGACAATGATCGTTCAATCAATATGCCACATGACTATGGTCTTAATATACCTTCTTGTCCACAGGATATCAATCTCGCACACTCCTAACGCGACCTCGGCGGAGCTGGTGATCAGTGAGGTCCGCGCGGGTGATGAAGGCGTGTACCGGTGCGAGATCACCTACCTCCAGGTCGGGGAGGACTGCAACACGGTGCAAGTCACAGACTTCCATACTTACAGTAAGTCTTTAACATACTATTTATTTAACTTCAATAAATATATTTTTATATTATCTTCGGAGTTCTGCTGAGCAAAACGTATTGGTGTTGGTTGGCTATTTTCAGTTAATAGCTACTTTTATTCTTAACTTATTTATTGCGTTCTCTCGGGTTTTTTTTATTGCGATTTTATGGACCTCAGTCTGAAATAATATCTATTATTGTAATATTTACGTTTGAATTTTTTACATAAACCTTAAAAACTAGGGTGCCGCCGGCAGCGGGGCAGGGCTCAAGCTGCCGGTGGTTAGGGCTGCAGAGTGAGGCACCTCCTCATAATGCGCGCCGCGTCAAGGATCACTGCCTTTTGAAGCTGACCCTTGACCCAACCGTTGGTCGAGACTCTTCGCTATAAGACCGTTCGTCGTGACGACTATCGGGACAATGATCGTCGAATCAACCCCCCATCCCATAGCGGTTATCTCGTGAGCCAAGTCGAGGTACTTGCTGAGCTGATCCTTTTCGGCCTTTATGAGATTCTCGTCTGAAGTTATTATTACAAATACAAATACAAATACAAATCATTTATTAATAACACCAAAGTTACAGGTCATTTTTCCATTCATATTTAAAAATTATTATCAAAATCATTACATATGTCAAAACAATGAAAATGAAAATGTCAATAAAGTAATATGTCACATATAAAATGTCAATAAAATTATGTCAATATAATTAAATGTCCATAAAAACAAAAATATTATAATTACTTACTAGTAATTCAATAATCTCTTAGTTTTAAATAATCGTCAAAGTCATAGAACAAGGTCTCTTGAAGCCAAGATCTTAGTTTGCTTCTGAAGCACGCGATGGAAGGTGCATCCCGGATGGAAGCGGGTACGCGATTGTAGACCGCGGGCCCCAGAATGTGTACCGACCTCTCCGATTTGACGAGCCGATGCGACGGCGTTACTAGTTGGTCTTTCTTTTTATTACTGCGAAGATCCAACGTGCTGTGGACGCCCCGGCGTTGAAATTTATCTATGTTTGTATGTGTGTACAGGGCTACCTGGTAAACGAACTCACACGGTAAAGGCAAAATCTGTAGCTCCTTAAACAGATCCACGCAAGAGACGTCGTCCTGAACCCCGCATATGGCACGAATAGCTCGCTTCTGCATAACAAAGGCTCTATTACGATCGGCAGCGCGGCCCCACAGCTCCAACCCGTACGTGATGTTACTGTGGACGGTCGCGAAGTAGCAGGAGCGCACTACGCTGCGGGCAGCGGTGCTCGCGAGCCGCCGGAGCGCAAAGCACGAGCGGCTCAGCTTCCCGCACAGCTCGTCTATGTGCGTCTCCCAGGTCAACGCGCCGTCGATATGGAAACCTAGAAGTTTCGTACTGTGGACTTGTTGGAGAGCGGTATTGCCGACTGCTACCGAATGAGTCTCAGTCGCGTGGCCATTGAGGTTAAAAGCAAGGAAGCAGGTCTTATCTTTGTTTAGCGCGAGCCCGTTCGATCGGAACCACCTATCTAGTTCGCTCACCACCCCATTCAGCCTCGACTCTAGTTCACGGTGCGTCGGCGCGGTGATCACTGCGGCGACGTCATCGGCGTACATATATATCTCAGCGCCATCGATGGCGCCGGGCAAGTCGTTAAGGAGGAGACTGAATAGAGTATTAGATAGACAGGAGCCCTGCGGGACGCCCATCACATTTTCCGCTTCTGACGACATGACGCGACCTCTATCACCCACCACTACCTGTGTTCGCTTAGACATGAAGGAGGACAGTATGGACAGGGCAGGGCCACGGATCCCATAAAATCGCAGCTTGTTTGCGATGAGGGCGTGATCAGCGGTATCAAACGCGCGCGATAGGTCGCAGCAAAGTAAGGCAACCTGCAGTTTTGCCTCGCGCGCAGTTAACACTCGCCACAACACCTCGCGCACTAAGTCTGTGGTCGCGCGACCGGCTCGGTACGCATACTGCCGCTCCGACAGGACACCACGGTCCACGACAAAATTAAGTAGCCTTCTATTGAGACCGACCTCAAACACCTTGCTAATAGCGGGGACAAGGGATATAGGGCGGTAAGACTTGGGGTCTGCTTTTTTGCCCTTTCCTTTGTACAAGGGGCATATTTTTACTCTTTTAAGCGCCGCGGGATACATACCTTCCCGCAGGCATGAATTAAATAAGTAGCTAATTACGGGTGCGACCGGTTCTATGGCGGTTTTCAATATACTTGCAGACAGACCGTAGAGATCAGTACTTTTCTTAGGGGCAATACGTTTCTTCGTTATTGTAAAAACTTCGTGGGGTGAAAAAGGTTCTAATCTTATAGACACATCGCTCGCGGATGCCTCGTTCCCGAGCGCGGCCAAAGCGCTGACGCTATCGGCCGCGGGCGCTCCGCACCTACTCGCCGCCGTCACAAACTCCAAGTTGAGAGCGTCAACCACATCCTTTTTTGTGATAAACGGTTGGCCATCTGCATCCCGCACCAGGTCTGTGAAATCGACTCTCTCCCGAGTATTATTATTGTATTTAATATAGTAATGATATGGACACGACAACGCATGCCCTTGACCATTGTACATACACAGAACATGGACATGGTCGATACACAGAACTTTGAGTAGCAAACAAAGCTTGAGCATCGCTGATTTGGCGCTCATGGCTTTTAAAAGTGCAATAGTTTGTGATGAATATTCGACACAGCAATACTTACACACTACTGCTTGGCAGCAGAATATCTGATATTTGAATTTAAAAAAAACATTAAAAATTTCTGTGAAAGCAATCCTTTTTTATCCACGACGGAACGGAGACGGTATACATATGCGTTTGGGGTGAGAATATGTTTGTTTGTGCAAATCCATGTTGCCATTTTTCTCCAAAACTACTAGTCCGATTTTGATGCAGTTTTCAGTTATGGGTTCGGGTTTATTGGTGCATTATCTTAGATAGGTGACAATGACTTTCTAACCGTTGTGGGGTTTTTCAACATTTTTAATTTTGCTTATAATTACAAATTAAGTGAATATATGTCAATGAGGTTCTCGGAATCCTCATTAATGTGTAGCACATAAACGGAGCCTCCGCTGTAGCACGTTTGTTGTTGTTGTTGGATTGGGTTAGTTATAATTATAGCTTCACTCATCATCATCATCATCCACAGCCTTCTTTATCCCACTGCTGGGTATAGGCCTCTCTCTTTGCATGCCATCTGCCTCGGTCCTGTGCCAATCTGGTCCAGGTTCGACCCGCGACGGTGACGATATCGTCGACCCATCTTGCGGCTTCACTCATTAAAGTGTAATTGTAAGTTTTTTTTGTACAAGTGACTCGCCTTTAACATTGTTGTTATTTAATAAATAATAATAATAATAATAGCCTTTAATCAGACACAAAAGGATATTTACAGATTTATAAAACCTATGTTAACGACTCTGGTGAGTCGATGACATCGACAACTTCGTCTGTTTGCCCAACATTGGCAAAGGCCTCCTCCATTTCTTTCCACTCTGTTCGGTTTAGAGCTTTTCTTGTCCATAGTTTCCCTGCTATCGTCTTTATCTCGTCTTCCCACCTCCGAATCTGTCTGCCTCGTTTCCTTGTTTTATTTCTAGGGTACCACGACATTACGCTTTTGTTCCATTTTTCGATGCCTCTTACTATATGTCCTGTCCATTGCCATTTTAGTTTCCGTATTCTAGTTGAAACATTTTGTATCTTAGTGCGACTTCTGATGACTTTGTTTCGTACTCTGTCTGATTTCTTTAAATTTAGCATGCTTCTCTCCATAGCTGTCTGGCAAGTTTCTAATTTTTTGCTTTGCGCTTTGGTGAGAGCCCAGGTTTGGCAGCCATAAGTTAGAACTGGTAGCACACATGTGTTGTACAGTTTTGATTTGACATGCATCTTGATCTCTTTGTTCTTCATAATTTCTTTTAGCCGCCAGTAGCATTTCCACGCATTCCCAATTCTAGTGTCAATTTCCTTTGACATTATACCGTTCATTGAAATTTGTTGGCCTAAGTAAGTATACTCTTTGACGTACTCAATTGGTACGCCGTTTATGATGATGGGGTCTTCGGATGCATTTGTTAGTGCTTTGGTTTTGGAGGTGTTCATCGTTAGGCCTATCTTGCGACTTTCTTTTTCCAGGTCTATGAGCATGTTTTCCAAGTGTTCCTTTGTTTCAGCGAATAAAATAATGTCGTCAGCGAACCGTAGGTGGGATAGTCTTTCTCCGTTTATGTTTAGCCCGTAATGATTCCAATTAAATTTCCGAAAGATTTCTTCTAGGACAGCTGTGAATAATTTAGGCGATAACGGGTCTCCTTGTCTTACACCTCTATTTATTTTTATTTCCTTACCTTCTTTTTCTAACTTAATTTTAGCTGTACTGTTAGTATATACGTTTTTTATTATTCTGATGTACTTTTGCTCGACTCCTTGGTTCTTTAGACAGTACCAGATATTTTCGTGCTCAATTGAGTCAAATGCCTTGTTGTAGTCGATACAACAGCAATAGAATGATACATTAAACTCCTTGTTCTTCTCGATAATTTGTCTCACAGTATGAATATGGTCTAATGTCGAATAGCCTGCCCTAAATCCGGCCTGTTCCCTAGGTTGGTTTTCATCTAGAGTTCCTGTTATTCGGGCTAAAATTATTTTGGCAAAAATTTTATTGTTGTTATTTATGGCTAGTAAATATTACTGTTTTACTGCGGTGGCACCTACCAAGACGATTACCTGCTTATGTTAGACTACATAACGATATGTCATTGAAATCTTAGCGCCTACTTTGCAATATTCGTGATTTTACTAATCGATAAATATGTAAAATTTATATGATAAATATGAAGTCGCATAAATATTTGAGTATCACAGGTTTAAACTTAATAAGTACGGTGTTTGTACACTGAGCGTCATGAGTTGCAAGGAAACTGCGCTTATTAGCCGTTCGGGCCCCCCCACTGACACGAAACAGAGGCCGTGGTGGGCGCCCGAGAACGACAATCAGCGTGGAGGAGCGACACAAGTCACGACGCCTGACAAAGATATATAATGGGTACTTAATGTATATATGCTGTCAAGTGTGATACCGAGAAGATGTTGAAATATAAGGAGGTATGAATCATCCAGAAGTCTTGAGTTTGATTTTTATACTAAGGAGATTTTTTTTTTAATGGTTGACAGGCCAGGTTTTTGACCACAGCTCACCTGATGTTAAGTGAAGGTGTGGTCGAAGATGGTAAAGCACACCTAGCCTGGAATGGAACTGGCTCTCAAGCGAGGCTGCCGGAACACACCGTTAGATGCTTGGCGGCAGATTTTCAACTCTCGTGTGGTAGCTAGCCAGCCGAGTACTAGAGAGTACGCTACCACCATGCTATGGTTTCCTCACGATGTTTTCCTTCACCGGCAGCACAAGCTCATTGTTGGGGTTTGAACCCACGCCCTTCGGCATGCGAACCTACCGCGCTAACCACTGAGCTATCATTGCTGCAGATGAATCGCGAAGTAAATGTTAAGACATTTATTTTTATCTTTTCTAGTACTGATAAAATGTTCTTTTTACCAAACACACGTTTTTATTGCGACGTTATAGGAGGAAGAGTCGAGGAAGCTGCCACGTAGCAAATTGCGTAGCCTCGGGTCACAGAATGTAATATTCCTGTGAAACGAAATGCAGAATATAATACGGGAGATGGAGATGTTACACAAATATTTCTAGGCTACAATTAATAATAAAGGACAAAATCATTTGTAGAAACGACAACGTCAGAAGGGGTAGGTGGTATCATGGTGGCGGTATGACCGATATTCGCATGGTTATGTGGGTTACTGGTTTACTGGGCGAGGGTGTAGCGGGCGAGGAGACAAACCATATAATTCAGTTTACTTGTACAAACTTTAAACAGCACTTCAAGACGATTTTAGTTTAAGAATGATTAGAACAGTATTTTTTTTTATTTTTTTATGTAAAAGTAATGAGACGGTCGAGGCGCTCTCCTGATGTTAAGAGATAACGCCTGTCCATGACCATTGCAGCGATGCACAGAACTTTGAGTAACAAAACAACGTCCAGGGCATCGCTGCTTTGGCACTCATTACTTTGAGACTAGATGGTTAGTCTCAACAGCCCAGTAATTTCGCTAGCTGCAGTACCCTTCAAACCGGAACACAGTAATGTTTGCACACTACTGCTTGGTGGCAGAATATCTGGTACTGCGGTGGTACCTACCTAGACGACCTCCTGCTAAGGAGATCTACCACCAAGTAGAGTAGTATAGTCAGTATTACATAGCTTGGGGCAAGACGTTCCGCTTACCTTCGCACTCTGCAACCGTCCAACTCAATCAATGTTAAAAAAATCAATGATAATCTCTCCTCAATCAAAGCAAGAATGAATCTCCCCACCTCAACATTCAACGCAGGCCGACTCGATTCCCACAGCCCTCTACCGGCCGATATCCGCAACTTTTACCTTCTCTCATTGGTTGTAAGTCAAAATACGTTTCATGATTAACGACAAGCAGTGCACGGAACTAGTGTTACGTCAGAGGTGGCGCCATTCCACCTCTAGTCCACCAAAATTACGCAAGATGGCGCTAAACTAAATCAACATTAAAGCTATACGCCGACATATTTAAAATTGATGAAAAACTGTTTGATTCTCAGCTTAAAGTATATAATCCTACTAATTTCATAAATGGCGTTGCATTTTAAGCATTTACCAGTGTCAAGTGTTTTGATACTTTCAAGTTAAATAAGTTCCCTTGTATAATTGTAGTCAAATTCCAGTCTTAGTCAAGCCCAGTCCGTGTCAGTCAAGTCCAGTCATGCTTTAGTAAAGTAGTGGCGATTTTACTATAAATTTCGATGGACTTTTGGATGTAACACAAAAAATCATGTTTTACCACATTATAAGTTGAAAAAGAAACAGGAAGTCGCTAAAGATTACAAACAGTTTATATAGTGCATTATTTTTTACAAATAGATTTGCTGAACTGAGAAATGAATCTGTCCTTCCCTAATCTGCGAACCGAAATGTCCTGCTCTTGCTTTCTAGATATATGTTTGATGACATTTTGTCATACCGTGACCTACAATTCGTGATATTATTTATTTACTCGTAATTCCGATGGATCGAGGATGTGCAAGGATGGAATGAGATCAAAACGATTATTGTAACAAGGAAAAATATTGTACGATTTTAGCCCGTTTTTTTTTCGAGAATTTCTTATTTATTTTGGTGTATTGAGTTTGTGTACATAAATCCTATCCTACTTCCTACTAATGCCACTAATATTATAAATGTAAAAGTTTGGATGGATGGATGGATGGATGTATGAATGGTTGGATGGATGTATGTTTGTTACTCTTTCACGCAAAAACCACTAAACGGATGTTGATGAAATTTAGTATTAAGGTAGCTGAGACTCTGGATTAACACATAAGCTACTTTTTATCCTAAAAACATGTAGCGGATAACACCGCGGGGCGCAGCCAGTTTTATATAAAAAAGGGTATTTTTTTCTATTTTTACTTAAATTCATTTGACAAAACTCCGAAATCTAATTCGAATTCTAGTCAAAGCATCAATTATATCGATTTCGACATCATTTTAAAACCAAATCAAAACTAAACCAATTTAAAAGTTCCCTTCAAATAATTTAAATCACAACTACAAATCAACCAACCCCACTTTGCAAACAAGTATATACGGAACTAAAAAATGTCGTCGAATCTCTATCTGTTTTGCTTAGAACTTGCGATGATGGCTCCCTCACTCAATTGCACAGATAAATTTGTCAGTAGATTAAATTGAATAAGAGCCGGTCTCGCATTAATCAGTTTAAACAGCTTTACAAAATCAATCTTCATTCAATCTTGTACGGGAATTGATTGATCACATTTAAATTTGCATATAAATTTGAATTTAAAATGTCCCCTTCTTTTGCAAAAATAACATTGCATTTAGCCCGTAATTTGGTTATGTAGGGATAACACAGTAAGTGTTATCCCTACATAACCAAATTACCTTTTTGTCACTGACATATAAATAAGTCACCTTTTTGTCACTGACATATAAATAAGTCAGTGACAAAAAGGTGCGCTCACAATTCAGCGCGATCACTGAGTTATTCAGAATTGACTTTCGTATTAATAATTTTATTTAAAAACTATTAAGGTGGTTCAATTTCCATACAAATGTTTTTTCCCCATTTATGGACAAATGGAGCATAATTTTACAGTGAAATCACAGCTACTGGCATTTATTTTGCTCTTTATTTGCGGTAAATCACAATTGCTTGAATATAACAGTAGATTATTACATACAAAATTAAAATTTAAGGGATGAAGAAAAAACCGGCTAAGTGCGAGTCGCACTCGCCCACGAAGGGTCCCGTACCATTATCTATAAAAAAAGGCAAAAAAATCACGTTTGTTATATGGGATCTCCCTTAAATATTTCTTTTATTCTGTTTTTCAGTATTTGTTGTTATAGCGGCAACAGATATACATCATCTGTCAAAGTATCAACTGTCTAACAATCACGGTTCCTGGTGACAGACAGGCAGACAGACAGACGGACGGACAGCGGAGTAATACGGTCCCATTTTACTGTTTAAATACAGAACCCCAAAAAAGATAAAAACAAAAATATATAGACTAACCCAACTCGCGATGTGCTTGTTTATTAAACTAAAATTATTATTATTAACATGAACACTTCAGTTCCCGTACATTGTCAGTTCGCTTTAATAATTATAAAGACGATGTCATTCTCATTGTAGCGAGCTGAAAGCAAAGCCCGACAAAGGTTACATCTCAACAATACGAGAGAAATCCAACGATTTTACTGCAAAAGAAAATGGTTTATCAATTTACATTCAAAAGAGATCCGAGACGCCGACTAGATAGTGATAGACGGGTAATACGGGTAATATGACGCATATGCCAATATTATTATGTCAATAAATAAATGATTGATTGATTGCTTTGGGTTAAATAATAGCTGCTTTTAACAGGCGGTTTGATGATAGATATACAAATTTACAATTTAAAAAAACCGACTCCATGACCCTCAGGCCAACTAAACGCACTGCTCCAATGAAACAGCGAGGTTTCGACCTAAGCGAAAATATCATCGATGTAAACAATTTTTAGATTTCTGTTGATTTCTTAAAAACCGTTTGATCGATTTCGATAAAATTTATATGGGGCCTGTGAAGTATGGTCTATCAAGCAAACGCAAAATCGATTCATAATTGGTGGAATTATCGCGTAACAAAAATTAAAAAAACAGTCGAATTGAGAAACTCCTCCTTTTTTGAGTCGGTTAAAAAATACTTAAATAAATAAAATACATATTGTAGGACTTTACACACAGCGCCATCTAGCCCCAAACTAAGCAAAGCTTGTACTAGTGGAACCAGGCAGCTCACAAAATACTTAAATACTTTTTTTAATAAATACTCATAATACAAACATTTATCGTCACATAAATGTTTAACGTTTTTAGGGTTCTGTACCCAGAGGGTAAAACGGGACCCTATTACTACGTGCATATGTCCGTCTGTCACCAGGCTGTGTCTCATGAACCGTTATAGTTAGACAGTTGAAATTTTCACAAATGATGTATTTCTGTTGCCGCTATAACAACAAATACCGAAAAAACAGAATAAAATAAACATTTAAGGGGGCTCCCATACAACAAACGTGATGTTTTTGCCGTTTTTATAGATAATGGTGCGGAACCCTTCGTGCGCGAGTCCGACTCGCACTTAACCGGTTTAAAAAACATAAAATTACTCATACTTGATACTTATTTATCAATAGCTAATGGTTACAAGTCAATCGTTAAACAAATACAGTTCAAAACATTAAATCAAAGCCAAAAGACATTAAAATTAAATGAAATGTCATAAAAATTAAATTGATCAAAAACAAACCGACCAAGTGCGAAAAGTGCTTATTTTCTTTTAGGTGCAATAGAGTAATATCTACTAATAGAATCACTAGACGGTCCTATTGTCATTACTAACGTCCGGATACCTCTGATATGACACGGGATCTACAATTTAACGTGTACAGAAATAAATTGACAGCCCCGTTGGCTCATTGGTAGTATATCTGCCTTAAGCGCTGTAGGGCATGGGTTTGATTCCCACTCAGGGCAAACATTTTGTGTGAAAAATTTGGATATGAAAAGGTCTTCCTACTTAGAAGGGTATAATGTAATATTAGGTCTTCTGTGGCAGGATTGTTTTTAGGGTCCCCTACCTGTAGTAAACTCAGGCACTCACTCAGGGCAAACATTTTGTGAATAAACAAATGTTTGTTCTGTGTCTGGATGTTCTGTATGTATTATAAGTATGTATTTACAAAAAAAGTACATATTTATGTATTCTATCAGTTATCTGACTTCCATCACACAAGCTCTGCTTAGTTTGGGGCCAGATGGTGCTGTGTGTATAGTCCTTCTTCTTTCCCTGTTCCCACGTTAGGTGGGGTCGGGTCTCCTAATAAGCCTGCGCCAGGACGCTCTGTCCTGGGTTGTCAGTGGGTCTAATTGGGCCTTGTTCATAATTTGGAGCATGCTCGTCTACCAGGTGGCTGGAGGGCGCCCTCTTCCACGCTTCCCCTCTGGCAGCTCCAGCGCTCTTCGAACAGCATGGGCATCGCTCTCCGCATCACATGTCCATACCACCTTAGTCGACTTTCCGTTAACTTGTCGGTTATAGGTGCCACTTTAAAACTTCCCCTGCGCTGTGTGTATAGTCCTACGATATTTATTTATTATTTATTAAATGTCTGGCACTTGGCTGGTTTTCGTTTTGTGGCGGAAATACACTGATGTGTTGTCTGAATTTTAAATTCATTATTTCTCATCTCTCGCCCCGGGTGGCATCGCAGCCGGAACAGTAAAGGGAAATAGCGAAAGGTCTCGCAATATTGGTTTAGGATCCCTTACATTAACGTAATTGGGCTTAATTTTACATTACACGCCCGTTATTTAAAGTATGCAATAATGGATATTTTGTGAGGTTTGTTTTTGTATCTTTTGAATGAAATAATTTGGTTTTGTTATTCATGTAAAGCTCTTTTACTTTGTCTTTACAACGTTAAAAGTCGACTTATGAACAATGTACCACGCCCTTCTAATGGTAACAGATAACGCCATGTCCATGACCATTGCAGCGGTGCACAGATCTTTAAGTAGCAAAATAGTAAAGTATAGTAGTTGTTGTGTAGTATTATTTATATTCTGTATATCGCCACAATGGTCATGGACAAGCGTTATCTCTTATCATCAGGAGATACAGCAATATATTTTTTTCTTAAATTTATCAGTAACGTTTAACTGAAATTTTAAATAAATAAATATCGTAGGTCATTACACACAGCGCCATCTGATCCCAAACTAAGCAAAGTACTATGGAAGTCAGATAACTGATAGAATACTTAAATAATTTTTTTTTTTGTAAATACATACAGTACACACCCAGACACTGAACAAACATTTGTTTATATCACAAAATGCTTGTCCTGGATGGGAAACGAACCCATTCCCTTCGGCGCTTGGAGCAGACATACTACCAATAAACCAACAGGGCTGTCATCTCTTTATTTTTGATTTGAATCGAATAAATTTGCATTCGATAGCCATTCGCCTTTCGAAGCGACGATTCGACTGCATACAACGCAAAGACTTAAAAGAATTTTACTTATTTGTATAGAAAAAAACCTCTAAGTGTTATTGGACTCTTATCAACGGCTTAAGAAGAAATCTTCTTAATGTTAAGCGCCAAAATACTCGTCTAAAAATTACGTCCTCTCGATAAAGAAGGCCCCGTGATAAATATTCAGTAGTCTGGGATCGCTTTAAACGCCTTGAGCTTTTATTGTTAAAAGGATTACTAGAGGGGTGTAAAGTGACCTCAATGGAAATAAGGGACAGAGAATGAGGTTTAACTTGGTGGTACATCCAGATGGTACATCCGTAGTATCAGATATTCTACCGCCAAGCAGTAGTGTGTAAATAATACTGTCCGGTTTGAAGGGCACTGCAGCAAGTGGAATTACAGGGCTGTTGACTGTTTATACCTTCCTACTCAAGAGTTGTGACGGGAAAAAAAAGTCAACCTAACGTTTGCATATTCTACAGGCTTCATACTTTCGATAGGTATGGAATTGGTCTACCAAACCAGTGAAGTGATTGAAAAAAAAAAAACATGTTTTTAATTGTTAATTAATCATAATTATTCTGGACTGAAATTTTTTAGCCATCCCATTTGCAATCAATTTTAATTGACATATTTAATTTGATATAAAATATTTAAAGGTACCGGGATACCGGGATATACCGGGATCTTATGTATACTATTATTTCTATGTAAAAGTAATGAGACAAACAAGACGCTCTCCTTAAACATAAAAAATAAATAATTATAAAAGATATAATACATTGTACAGTTAATTGATTAATTAATTCAGTCGTTACTTTGCTGAAGTTCATTTTGTCACCACGTCTATTTCTGTGTCTAATTTTCACTACTACAAGTGTACATTTTTCATAGATCCAAAAATGTGTAATAAGCAATACTTATAAAATTAGCTCTTCTATCTGTAAAAGTCAAGGGAAATATAAATTAAAGCGTCCACAGTGCAGACCGCCTATAGAAAACTGGAGGGCAGCAGTAGACCTAAATGGAGGACGTATGCCAGGGCAGTAGCCAGGGCGAAATCATGGGGGTAAATAAAACATTTTATGCTGGAATTAGATTCATGTTAACATTAAACAAGGAGTTTTGGCGGGAACACGGAAAGAGTCGTATCGCCTCGTTATATTTTTTCCAAAACTAGTGTTTTGTCGAGTGTTTATGCATAAAAATGGTGGTGTTTTATTCATAAAGTCTCGAATCACAAGCGCGAGTATGGGAAAATGATATAATGTGGTGAAACATGATTTTTTGTGTTCCAAAACTCCATCGAAGCTTTATAGTAAAGTCACCACTACTTTACTAAAGCATGACTGGACTTGACTGACATGGACTGTACCTAACCAAGACTGGACTTTGACTATAACTTTAGCTTCGAAGACACTTATTTAACTTATGTAACTTGAAAATATATAAATACTTGACACTGGCAATTGCTCACAACGCGACGCCAAAACCAAAAAAAAAAAAACAATTTAACAAAAATGTTTTTAGAAAGTTTTACAAGTACTGTGACAATATTGTTTATTGACAGCCCTGTTGGCTCATTAGTAGTAGTATATTTGCTTTAAGAACTGTATGTTCGATTCCCACCCAGGACAAAAATTTAGTGGTATACACAAAATGTGTATTCTGTGTCTGGGTGTTATGTATATATTATGAGTCTGCATTTACAACAAAAAAAGTTTCAGTAAACTAACAGTTTTCTGATTCCCATGGTACAGGATTTGATTAGTTTGGGGCCAGATGGCGCAATGTGTGATATTTCTTTTTACTGCTCACATGTCAGTCGTAAATACAACTTGCAATAGATATCACATCATTTTCTTCTAATCCAAATCTGTAAACCAAAATCACCCTTATTTTTATCCTGCATCAGTTTTTATAATTCTACAAAATAATTTAAATTCCGTCCAACCTTATTTTTTAACCTTAATTACATCCCTGGATAGTCTATAGAGGGGACATTCGTATTCCGAAGCTGTAATCTGTGAAAAGACATATTTTGCGAGTAAAAAGCGGTTTTTAATCCTGCTGCCTTTGACAGAAAGTTTGTGATACCAGCGCCTTGAGGCAAGAGCGCTTTTAGAGGCAACGATAAATTTACGAACTTGAATTAAATATGAAAAAAAAAAATTAGAAACATGTCACTTCGCCATTACTGCGGTTGTTCAGTGCGCAGGCGCAGGTGGCGGCGGCAAACAGTATATAAAGCGCCGCTGTCGAGGAGGATTACTCATCTCCAGATCTGTCTGAAGATCAATCAGCTTAGTGTAGATTAGATACTTATTGACTTGCTTAGATTTCAACCTATTGTAGGGCCCACGCAGGGCAAGTCAGACCCCCTTCGTCCGGCGACAGTCCAAGCTGTGGTTCGTACCACTCTGGTGACCTTGTGCTAGTCGTCTTTAACCTTTAGGCTCAGCGCTCTTTGCGCTCGCCACAGTCCGGGGACGCTGTAGACGCCATCTCCGGCCAACAGGAATAGTCAATAATAAAAAAAAGGAGGATCACTTAGTCTCAACCAAGCGCTCGAAGAGTCAACATGTCCTGAGGATGCTTCGTGTAGAGGCGAAACGCGTGTTGGCAAGTGGTCACTGCAGCGAGAGGTGGATATAAATACCTATTTTAATTAATTTATGTCAAATTTTAGTTTTAGCCATTAAGTAAAGTTTCGGATAAGTTTTTTGAATTGTTTTCAAGTTAGTTAAATTTTAATCCTTCACTGTTGCAACTGAAACAACTGTTAAGCGGAAATAAACTAAATATATACCTTGAACACTCAAAATCAACTTCCGCAAAGTAACGCCTGAATCAAAAAATTATTATGTATGAATAATATTACTTATTTATTTATATCATAAGAAAATAGAGACGACTTGATCGTGTCGTTGGATCTAAAGCCATTTTACAAGTTTTGACTTGGAATATCGGTCTTGGCAGGAAGATAAATCATCCAGAATTCAGATTTTGAACCTTAGAAATTACTATCTTGGTATCCTATTTAATGAAATGTTCACCTCGTTTTGTATTAAGACGTCTAATTTTGTGTCTGGTATTGGTTTGTAAAAATAAATAGAATATACAAATTTACAATTTAATAACCGACTCCATGACCTTTAGGAAAACATTTTTGTTGATTTTTTTATAAAAACCGCTCAGTCGATTACGATAAAATTTATATGGGACTACCTCTGAAGTTTGAGATCATACTTCAGAGATGGTCCCATATATCAATACTACCGATACCAATCAAAAAACGAATCATCAAAATCAATTCATAACTAATTGGCGGATTAATTGCGTAACATACAAAAAACATACAGCCAAATTGGGAACCTCCTCCTTTTTTGAGTCGGTTAAAAAGTGGGGATGAAAGTAGAGATTGTTCAAGTATTATTAGATATCAAATAAAAAAAATACGGACAAGAATTCATTTTGAAATTTTTAGTACATTGTCCCAGATAAAAGCTTGCTTTTAAAAATATGTTAAAACTTTCAATTTAATGAGAAAAAAGCGTGGGAATACGTAAAATTAAAGATTTAGGTAGCTTTATAGTTTACCGAATGAAAACCCTACTAATTTGAGTGGCTCCAGTGAGGCATGCCGCCCGCGGTGTCACATTTCAAATGAAACCAAATTAGAGAGTCGCTTTTGACACTGTTTTTATGCGACATCATCAAAGGGCGGCCCGCTTTGATGTCGTCGCTTCACAGAACTTACGCTATTACTTACTTCTGAGAGTCGGCTAATTGAACGTGAATGTTAGCCAAATTAATTAATTATATAGTTATACAGAATTAACAAAATGTAATACAACGAATTATGGATGTTCACTTACACTTGCTGGTAGTTACAAAGGTCGTCTAGGTAGATACTAGATATTTTCCATACAAATGTCAACAAAATTAAAATAAATGACATAATTAAAATTAAGTCAAAAAAGAATAAAATAACGATGTCAAATATAAATATCTTTTCATGTAGCTGGATCATGGTGGTGTCACAAAAATTCAAATTAAATGTCAAAACTTAATTATGTGAAGTACTGATGTCAAATAGAAATAATAATAATAATTTGATAACGTAATCCAAAAATTCATCGTAGATAACATTTCTTCAATAGAAATACGTTCAATTTATTCCTAAATAATTAACTATTAACATCGAAATCTTATTGTAAATAAGTAAGCCCATGCATACTATACTATTTTCAAGGTTATATTTCCCTTAAAGGGTGAACAATAAAGTTATTTATATCAATCTAATTTGTTTAGTACGTAAATAATTTCGTAACATGTCACAAAAGGTAAGCGTTGATACTTTAACTGAAACCTGCACTTGGGTCGCAAGTCCCTGTCACCCTGTCGGGCTACCGTCCACAATGCAACGGTACCCGGACGGTGACACCATTCAATGCCAACAAGTTTAATCTCAGTACTATAAACCTGTACAATTTAAAAGTATCACTTAGAATATTTAATACTACATTTGAATTTGAGATCATTTCTAAATATGACCAATGAATAATTTGGTTTTGAATCACAAATTTCTCGGAAAATTGCCGGTCAACTACGAAGAAACGCGGGAAATGAACCAAGAATAACAAAAAAAAATTAAACCATATTTGTAAAACAAACATAGGAAGGAAACATCATACTTGTAGAACGGAAAACCCCCGCACGATTACACCCAGCGTACACTGCTATTCCGCAGCGTTGCGCATACATCGCTTGTTTTGTTACACAGGAAGCAACGAGCGCGGAACCGGAGGTACAATGGACGTGATGTATGCGATCCGCACGATAGCGCTAAAGTGATGTGTGGAGAGTGGTGACGGCCTGATTTAGCTTTGTTTCAGGGCTTAAATTTTACGTATTTATTTTTTGAAACACACGTACACTCGTTTCATGTGTTAATAGCTGAAATTAAGTTTGTGTTTTGTCTGTTTTTCTTGTAGAAGAAAAATAGTAAGCTTATACATATAATTAGAGTGCCGTAACTGACTGGGCTGCCTTAGCTAACTAGGCTTCCGTAGTCGACTAGGCAGCCATAGTCAAATGGGAAGCCATATCCAACTAGGCTGCTGTAGTCATCTAGACTGCCGTAGTTGACTGGAGAGTCATAGATAACTAGGCTGCCGTAGTGAACTGGGCAGCCATTGCCAACTAGAATGTTGTAGTTAACTACACTGCCGTAGTCAACTGAACAACCTTAGCCTACTGAGCAACCATAGCCAACTGGGCTGCCGTAGTCGATAAGGCTGCCATAGCCAACTAGGCTGACGTAGTCAACTAAGCAACGTTGCCCTTGCCCGATCAAACAGAAATTATGTGCGTATTGCCGTTAGCTTTAAACATTCATTTGAGAGCCAATTCCATTCCAGGCTAGATGTGTTCACCATCTTCGACCACATAATCATATAATATCAGGCGAGCTATGGGACAACTAACCTGGGACCAGTAAAAAATAACTTGAATAGCGATTTTCTACAGTATAGACATGTTTAAATTAATTATCAAAACAAACATCAAAAGTCCTTTGAATATGAAATCAAAGAAAACAAAATCGAGTGTAATGACTCCTATTGATCGCGCGACCTTCTGAGGAATATTAAATGCATCCTTAACACAATATACACTCACCTTCGTAAACATGTTTGTTTGTCTGTTTAAAAATATCGTAAGAACTGAATTGATAAATGAGAATAATTTTGAGTATCCATCCAATATGACTGAAGAACTTAGTGTAGGACGCCCTGTGACTTGATGAAGTGACGATGTAAGTAACGTTTAGAGGAGGCTTCAGGTGACGAGAATGCTGGTATCTACTTTGGTCAAAAGCTAAGCATTGCCATCCAGCGTGGCAATGCTGCCAGCATTCTGGCCACATGCCCCTCCTCTGACGGATCTTTAGACTAAGTTTTTTGTATACATTTTGTAAATAGTATAATTTTTGCAATAGTAGTTTTTATCTCAATAAACCAAAAGTAACCAGCTAACTAAGCTTAAATGATACTGCAGATAGCAAAATGACATCACTATCCATCGAAAATCTCAGATGCCCTGAACTATGTTTTACTACTCAAAAGTTCTATCTATCGCTGCAATCGTTATGGAAAGGCGTTATCTCTTACCATCAGGAGAGCGTCCCGGAAAAGAAATAAAAAAAACGTACAGAAAACAAAATAATCTTATGAGCTAGTACAACAAGTAGGGTACTCTCTAGTACTAGGCTGGCTAGCTGCCACACGAGAGTTGAAAATCTGCCGCCAAGCATCTAACGGTGTGTTCCTGCAGCCTCAATTGGGAGCCAGTTCCATTCCAGGCTAGGTGTGCTTTACCATCTTCGAACACACCGTCACTTAACATCAGTTGAGCTGTGGTCAAATACCTAGCTTGTCAGCAATAAAAAAAAATGTTTTCCAGGCAACCGAGAATGGAAAATACGAAAAAAAGTTCAAATTTTTAAGTAGTTTAGTGAGTAAAGCCGCGGTACAATGCTAACATTTACAAAAATACATACATACAAATACAGGGTGGTATACTATACTAAGGGTTGCAACCCCACCTGTCTACAATTATTGTATCGTTAGCTTTTCTAATACTTTCACAAAACGAAGTATTTGATGTAAAGATAGTGTTGTAGTGCAAGCTACGCTATATATGAAACTAGCTGCATTCTGCGGTGTTACCCTTTTTTATGTAAAAAGTAATGAGACGAACAAGACGCTCTCCTGATGGTTATAGATAACGTCTGCCCAGGACCATTGCACCGATACACAGAACTTTGAGTAACAAAATAAAGTCCGGGGCATCACTGCTTTGGCGCTCATTACTTTGAGACTTTCGATGGTTAGTCTCAACAGCCCAGTAATTTCACTAGCTGCAGAACCGGAACACAGTAATGTTTACACACTACTGCTTAGCGGCAGAATAACTGGTACTGCGGTGGTACCTATCTCGACGACCTCCTGCTAAAGAGATCTACCACCACGGGATAAAAAAAGTAGCATATGTGTTAATCCAGGGTCTCCGCTACATCCATACCATAAATATTCCAGAAATTTCATCCAAATCCGTTCAGTAGTTTATGCGTGAAAGAGGAACAAACATCCCACCATCCATCCAAACTTTTACATTTATGATATTAGAGCGATGAGATAGTAGGATTAAATATTGAAAACAGAAACAGCCTAATAACAGTGTAATAACTGGCGGCATTATCGCTTAAAGCAAACTCTTCCAGGCAACCTTAGTATGCCAAAGATTAATAGAAAAGAAAGAAAAGATTGTATTAAAAGTTTCTTGGTTTTTTTACCGTTGCGTAGGTGCCAATATTATTAATAAAAAAAAAATACCTACTAATGAGTTTGTAATGTTAGACATTGTATATAATTGTATGTACATTTTTCTTGTGTCAAATAAAAGTATAATATTGGAAAAATACAAAATCAATACTTTGAATTTTTGACACCAAAATCTAGATATCGATACCAACGCCACTGGCGGGTATAAACAGAAACTAACGTAACTCGCTAACCACTGAGCTATCATCGCCACAAAAGTTCGAATAGTTACTATTTCTTTTTCATAGCGTGTCTTCGTGTGGTAAGCAATCCTTACTAAAAACAAAACATTTGTAATTGAAATCAGTCGTTCAATATTCAGCCGTCAGGTGGCGCGCCGGTAATATAATTGGACAGTCTTTGGTATTTCAACATTCTCTGATGCCACCTTTAGAATAAGAATTGGAAAAGTTTACTGAACATAAATAACTAGGAAAGTTACGGGCGAATTTATTTAAAAAAAATGTCTTAAAATGAACCAAATAACATGTAATCTATCTATATTACTATAAAGAGGAAAGATTTGATTGTTTTTTTGTAATGAATAGGCTCCGAAATTACTGGACCGATTGCAAAACAGCCCTGTTGGTTCATTGGTAGAATGTCTGCTATAAGAGCTGAAGGGCGTGGGTTCGATTCCCAGCCAGAACAAACTTTGTTGTACAAACAAATGTTTGTTCTGTGTCTGGGTGTATTTATTATAAGTATGTATTTACAACAGAAAAAAGTATTTAAGTATTCTCATATATTCTTATCAGTTATCTGACTTCCACAGTACAAGCTTTGCTTAGTTTGGGGTCAGATGGCGCTGTGTAATGTCGTGCGATATAAAAAAAAAATCTTGTAAAATCTTGTAATAAAAAAATAGTTGGGAAGCTACGCTATCCCCGGGTGACGTAGGCTACTTTTTATCCTTGCATTCCCACGGGAACGCAAAGTACGCGGGTGAAACCGCGAGGCGTCCGCTAGTTAATAAGATTTTAGTGTCTGTTTAAATCCTACTAAATGTGTAAGTTTGTATGTTTGGATTTTTGTTATTCAATCACGGAATAACGTATGAACAAGTTTAGACGAAATTTGCAAACATAATTATAGTTTAGATGCACCCCGCGGTGTTACCCGCTACATGTTTTCTGAACAAAAAGTAGCCAATATCTTAATCCAGAGTCTCAGCTACCTTCATACAAAATTTCATCCAAATCCATTCTGTAGTTTTTGCGTGAAAGAGTAACAAATCCATCCTTCCAAACTTTCACAATCATAATATTAGTGAGATTAACAAATAGTATACTTTATATATTATATAAAAAAATTCACCCTTTTTAATAATATTAATCTTATTAATAAATTATTTAATTGTATTAGGAGATATGAGGCTCACTCACATTTCTAGAATTTGATTTCTAAGTATTTTTTTGTTACAGTTTGCCCAAGTTCTCGGAATTCAATTGTTGAAACAAAGGTTTCTACTACAAGTACTTACTGTGATAAATTGTATTGTTAACAAAAGATGTGTTGAAATAAACGCTCGCTTGAGGAATAATTTAACTTAAATAGCTTCAATTTGTCTTGGAAGAACTGCATAAGAAAATACCGCAAAGTAAAAAGCAGTGTTGTTTATTTATGGCTGTGAACCTAGTTGGTTGACTACAGCTCTCTTAGGGGCAGTGTGGTCGATTCTGGTAACACACCCAGCCTGGAATGTAACTTTTTTATTATGTAAAAGTAATGAGACGAACTATGCGCTCTCCTGATGGTAAGAGATAACGCATGCCCATGACCATTGCAGCGATATAGAGAACTTTGTGTAGCAAAACAAAGTCCGGGGCAGTCCGCAGATAGAGTCGTGTCGCGCCGTTGTATTTTTTTCCAAAACTAGTGTTTTGTCAAGTGTTTATACATAAAAATGGTGGTGTTTTATTCATAAAGTGCCGAATTACAAGCGCGAGTGTGGGAAAATGATATAATGTGGGGAAACATGACTTTTCGTGTTGCTTTCAAAATTCCATCGAAGCTTATAGTAAAGTCGCCACTACTTTACTAAAGCATGACTGGACTTGACTGACACGGACTGGACTTAAGCAAGACTGGGCTTTAACTATAACTATAGCTGCGAGGCAACTTATTTAAAATATAAAACTTAAAAATATAAAACACTAGACACTGGCAAATGCTCAAAATGAGACTCCAAAATTAAAGAAAAAAAAAGTCCAGAGCATCGCTGCTTTGGCACTGATTACTTTGAGACTTTCGATGGTTAGTCTCAACAGTCCAGTAATTTCACTAGCTGCAGAGTCGGAACACAGTAATATTTACACACTACTGCTTGGCGGCAGAATATCTGGTACTGCGGTGGTACCTATCTCGACGCCCTCCTGCTAAGGAGATCTACCACCACGGGATAAAAAAAGTAGCATATGTGTTAATCCAGGGTCTCAGCTACATCCATATATTCCATAAATATCATCCAAATCCGTTCAGTAGTTTTTCGTGAAAAAGTAACAAACATCCATCCATCCAAACTTTTACATTTACAATATTAGTGGGATGAGATAGTAGGATTAAATATTGATAACAGAAACAGCCTAATAACAGTGTAACAACTGGCGGCCTTATCGCTTAAAGCGAACTCTTCCAGGCAACCTTAGTATGGCAAAGGTTAATAGAAAAGATTGTATTAAAGATTTTTTTTGTTTTTTTTACCGTTGTGTAGGTACAAAAAAACAATTTAAAATATACATATTATTTAAAGCAATAAAATACGACACTGCATAAGACCTTCCAACTTGTACAAAATAATACAGGACATACCGTGCAAGCATCTCTAGTATAACACGTAGAATATTTTATAAGACAAACGTCCGTTTTGCAAGTGAAGCCGCCTCTCTGCACTGAAATACGGGATGCAAACGAGAGCCGGGAATTTGGTATCATTTGTTATGTTAAATATCGTAGAGTAGAGTAAAATATAGTAGTTTCTTTTACTAGAATTATTTATACGATGAATTATCTTGTTTGATAGATAAATCATTGAAGTCCACTGCTGGGCATAGGCCTCTCCCAAGACACGCCACTGAGCCCGGCAATCTTCGGCATATATCTGTTTAATTGTTAAATAGTTTGTCGCTAAATATGGATCAACGCCATTTAGTTAGTTAAAATTAACCTAGATGACGTTGATCGCCGTTAAAACGCGCTATCGTTTCGTTTACTAATTTTACTTTCTAAATTTCTTATTCTTAAGTTGTGTGATTAAAGTGATTGAAATAAACTACAAAAAGTTTGCTATCTCGCTCTGTTTCATTTCACATTATATGTCTGGGTTCTGTACAATATCTGATATCTGCACCAAACCGATAACCGCTGGGGTAGACGTGTTCTAGAGTGGAGACCGCGAATTGGCAAACGTAGCGTAGGACGCCCTGAGACTCGATGGAGTGACGATATACGTAGAGCAGCTGGCGGTGTATGGAAGCGAAAAGCCGAAGATAGATAAACAGCCCAATGAAATTCAGAATGAATTGGTTTTTTTTTATAAGTAATAATGATACGAACTAGACGCTCGCCTGATGGTAAGAGATAACGGCTATCCAAAACCGACGTCACCGCACATATAGAACAAACATTTGTTCATGCCACAAAGTTTGTCCTGGGTGGGAATCGACCCCACACCCTTCAGCTCTTGAAGCAGACATTCTACCAATGAACCAACAGGGCTGTCAAAGTATGGCACAGGACCGAGGCAGATGGCATAACAAGAGAGGTGGGAACCCAGCAGTTGGATAAAGAAATCTGTGAAAGATATTTGCAAATTAAATATTTGACTTCTATATATCTCGAAAATAGCAGAAATTCTGTGGGTGCTTTCTAGCACATAGGTATATCAGTCAAAAAATCTTGCGCAATAATTTTGGCAAGTTCTTGCAAATCTGTAGACTTATACTAACGTTCAAATACCGATTGAGTGAGTGATTTAGTCGGGAGATTTTCCCCATAACGCGGGAAATCTCCCGTCGTTACACGGACATTCCGTGCGATTGTGGCTCGCTACTCCTAATGTGTAGGATGGGGTCTCGGGGAAAGGTGGTAGCGAGTAAACATTGCTGAGTCATGATTACTAAATTTGTAGATCTTAAACTTTCGCGATTATAACACAACATCACTGAGACTTAATCGCCCACAAAATACTATGCAATTTGTTTTGTATATTTACTTCGACATTTTGGTCAGTTGACTCAGCAATATTTTTTGGAATCGCATTTTGTGCATTTTGTCAGAGTCAAGTGTTTCGCTGTTTTCAAGTATTTAATGATAAACTAAGTAAAGATTTATCCAGCGTGGCAATGTTGCCAGCATTCTGGCCACATATCCCTCCTCTGACGGATTGTTAGACTAAGTTTTTTGTATACATTTTGTAAATAGTATAATTTAAGGTATTTTTTATATTCGTTAACATTTTGTTTTAAGCTAGTAAAGATGCAAAATAAAAGCCGTAAAACTGTTATAGCTGTGCCATTTGTCTGGAAGAAATCGCCCTAGGCGATAAGATCGCCGTTGGTAGTAACCAAAAAATGTTGTTGATGTTGTTTTGTTTTGTTTTTAATTTTTTCCTC
The DNA here is from genome assembly GCA_905404145.2 of Biston betularia. Taxonomy (NCBI): domain Eukaryota; kingdom Metazoa; phylum Arthropoda; class Insecta; order Lepidoptera; family Geometridae; genus Biston; species Biston betularia. Next base: position 7,894,556 of record FR989888.1, on the reverse strand, counting down.
TCTTTTTTAAGATAATTATGTATGTTATAATATGACGATTGTTGGTGTATAATACAAAAAAGATAAATCATATTCTATTATAAGTCATGTTAAATAAGTGATTCCAGGCTAGGTATACTATTTTTGTCCACACCACCATTTATCAGGTGGGTTGTGGTCGGACAACCAAGTCTGTCAATCTTAAAAAAAATTAAACAAAATCCAGTGCAGCGTTAATAAAATGACAAATTTACTAGAAGCTCTGACGGAATTTTGGACGCAAAACAAAAAGCCAAGTTTTGTAAGATAGCGTCGAGTCATTCCAAAAAAAAAAAACGAAGAAAACTACACATTTTAGAAAATCAAACGATTCAACGACATGATATTTTCGTGTTCTTGAAAAATACAATAAAATTGTAAAGGGTACGAAAAAACGCTTTAGCTTGTAAGTTAAAACCTCACCGTAAGTGATGGCTGGTCCATCGTGTGGGTCAACTCGAGTAATGTCACGTGAAATGAGTGTTGGACCTTTTCGATTCCCCAGTGATGGGAAACGTTTTATCGATAAAAACAATCTTTTGACGAAAATCGCTAACCTTTAGTTGACATTTTCGTTCCAGCGTTTCGGACTTTTATTTTTTATTTCATTTAATTTTTTAAATTGGCTTATTATAATAGTGGAATCAGGTAGTGGTAGTATTAATCAGGTGTTTGTACAAAATAAATAAAATAATACCCAATTATAAAACCACGTTATTATTAGTAAAGAAACAAAGGAAATTGTCCAGGTTAAATAGTATTTTATTGGCTAAAACCATTCCAGCCCACGTGAGTTTATCGACATCGACTACAACGTTACTTAAAATCGAGTGAACGGTGGTCAAACATCTAGCCTGTCAACTACAAAAAAAGCTAAAATAAGACCTACGTTTTATCTATCTATACTATTATAAAGAAGAATGATTTAATTGTTTGTTTGTAATGAATAGGCTCCGAAGATACTGGACCGATTTTAAAAATTCTTTCACCGTTGGGAAGCTACACTATCCCCGGGTGACATAGCCTACTTTTTATCTCAGTATTTCCACGGGAACGGGAACTACGCGGATGAAACCGCAACAATAAAAAAACATATCTATTATCATCGATACCTAAAAACATCGACTCGTCTCCTCCCTAGTTAGCTAACGCGACGTGAAATTCCTTCACCACTAGAAGATGACCACAGTAACCCTCCACCCTAGGGATGATTGCACAGCCCTTTGTACTTTCAGGTGCGATCTAAGTATTATACAGCGACAAACTTAACTGTAGATTTGACTGTAGGAGCCACTGTAGCATTTTCTAAAGAGGTGTAACTTCCACCCGTTAAAAATGTTTAGTTTCATCATTCCGCCACCGTCACATATAATTTAGTTGACGTTGTAATTCAACAAAGGACTGAGTGCGGACTTGAATAGAAAGTAGGTCTTAATTTTCTGTAACAGTGAGGAGGTATTTCCCGCCAAAATATACACAGGTTCAAATATACCATACAATACGCATAATTATCTTTTTTTATGGTTGGCAGGCTAGGTGTTTGACCACAGCTCACCTGATGTTAAGTGAAGGTGTGGTCGAAGATGCACACCTAGCCTGGAATGGAACTCTCAAGTGAGGCTGCCGGAACACACTGTTAGGTGCTTGGCGGCAGATTTTCAACTTGAGGGTGGTAGCTAGCCAGCCGAGTACTAGAAAGTGCGCTACCTAGATTCGACCGTTAGATTAATTTCAATAATTCAAGTGTTCTTAAATAGGTGTTTGAAAAATTGCGGATTTTTGGCGCTAAATAGTAATCCACACTAACATTAAAAAGACATTATAAATATTATAAAGAGGAAGGAAATTTTTTAAATCAGTTTAATAATTTTTGAGTTGATTCGTTACAAACATACAAAAATAAAAAACGTCCAAAAATACAAATCTTTCCTCTTTTTCTCTCTTTCTCTCGAAAACATGTAGCGGGTAACACCGCGGGGCGCAGCTAGTATTATAAATGTGAAGGTTTAGATGGATGGATGGATGGATGTTTGTTACTCTTTCACGCAAAAACTACTGAACAGATTTCGATGAAATTTGGTATGGAGGTAGCTGAGATCCTGGATTAACACATAGGTTACTTTTTCTCTTTAAAACATGTAGCGGGTAACACCGCGGGGCGCAGCTAGTAAATAATATATTCAGAACACCCAGACACAGAACAAACATTTGTTGCTGTAAGCAACTTCGTTACACGAAACCTACGAGAGTTTGACCGATTGTTTGAAACGCGCGAGTTGAGCTACTATACAACACGCTTTACCGCAGATATGTTTGTCCTAAATATAATATTCGATTCGAAATATCCCGGTTCACGGCGCGAATTTCGTATATTTTGCGCATCTTAGCATAATTTCCAATGTAAATGTATCCATCATATCCGAGCATGTGGTAACACCGTGTCACAACGGAACAGTGGCCAAGCTTTGCACAAAACGAATTGACATGTAATATTTATGTAATATATATATTTATTTACAAAAAAATCTATTTAAGTATTTTATCAGTTATCTGACTTCCAGAGCTTTGCTTAGTTTGGGGTCAGATGGCGCTGTGTGTAACGTCCCACGATATTTATTTATTTATTACCTACCGTCAGTTGTTTTTTTTTTAATAACTTATTTTTTCTTACGTATATCGTCACTCCATAGAGTCTGAAGGCGTCCTACTCTACGTTTGCCAATTCGCGATCTCTATTCTAAAACACATCTACTCCAAGGGTTATAGTGTATTCCACTGTTATAAATTTCTACATATTTTCTTCACATTCCACGTCTGGATTTTCGAGTGACTTGAAGCACTGACTTTGTCCGTACTGCGTAGTAACCGAGCGCACTTGAATTGTCTGAATAAACCACGTTCTGCGTTTGCAATGCATTTGCGGAATTAGATTCTATCAACCTAATTAACGGAAGATTTCATATGGCTTACAAATAGTTTGAAAATAAGTTTTTTATTTATTTATTCAAACACACAAAACAAATTACAATCAATAAAAGACTAGAGTAGAGAAAAGTTGGATCCAAGCGGGATTGCAACTCAGACCATGTGTGCAATATTGGTTTAGCGTTTTATGTTTGACAGGCTATGTGTTTGACTACAGCTCACCTGATGTTAAGTGACGGTGTGGTCGAAGATGGTAAAGCACACCTACCTACCTAGCCTGGAATGGAACTGGCTCTCAAGTGAGGCTGCCGTAACACACCGTTAGATGCTTGGCGGCAGATTTTCAACTTGAGGGTGGTAGCCAGCCGAGTACTAGAAAGTACCCTACCACCATCTTTAGTAGATTATTTGCATAATCTACTGTTTTATTAAAAAATCTTAAATTCATAAATCAGTCCTAAATTTGATTCTATGCTAATAATGTACTGTCAAGTAATTGTGATTTACCGAAAATAAAGACCAAAATAAATGCAAGTAGCTGTGATTTCCCTGTAAAATTATGCTCCATTTGTCCATAAATGGGGAAAAAATATTTGTATGGAAATCGAACCACCTTAAAATATAATGTCATGTTTAAATACAAAAAAAAATGTCATGAATATGCCTAAGTTATCGTTCACCATCAGCAGAGCGCCTCGTTCGTCTTATTACGAGTACGTTTAAAAAAAAACCTCTATTAACTTTACTACATTTACACTTCATATATTCTGAAGCCGCCTTACCCTCCTCACCAAAACGTTAAAAGTGTGCTCTTATTAAATATTTCTTTAACATTTTTCAACATACGTACGTATGTACGTACAGTCGCAGCTATAAATTTAAAACGCGCGGAATATTTTCGCGGCACTTCCGGCTGTATTCAAATTCGCTCACATATCTCTGCGAGGCGTGTCTTCTGTACACATTTCGGATACATTTTTATTTATCTGATACTGATGCGGGCGCTTGGCGCCCATCCAGTCGAAGTGTTCGCCGCAAACAGTTTTGTAGCCGAGTGTACTTCACAGGGTGATTCCGAGATTTGTGTTCAATTGTTTTTTTATTATTAATAGTTATTTGTTATACAATAATAAATATCGTAGGACATTACACACAGCGCCATCTGACCCCAAACTAAGCAGAGCTTGTGCTATGGAAGTCAGATAACTGATAGAATACTTAAATACTTTTTTTGTAAATACATACATATAATACGTACAGTACACCCAGACACAGAACAAACATCGATGTTAGTCACACAAATGTTTGTCCTGAGTGGGAATCGAACCCACACCCTTCAGCTCTCGAAGCAGACATACCAATGGGCCAACAGGGCTGTCAGTGTGCAAAGTTGCTTTGTAACCGCGTGCTCAATTTTGATGAGCGAGCAAGCGAAAGGATTCTGAAATTAGAATCCTGAGCGTTAGCGTGGGAATCAAAACAGCACGAGGTGAACAATCTTTACACTCGAGTGCAACACCTGACTTTTCATCCCACCTCAGCGAGGAAATTACTAAATGCAAAAAAAAACTTTTAAAATCACAAGATATTTTTTTTTTCAGTTTAGGTATTAACTACTACATTAACAATATGACGTGAAAGGAAAGTTGCGCGCGCTTAGCAAAATAAAAAAAACGTACACCAAGCAGGTTCCGAGTCTGAGTTTTTAACAAATTAAAAAAGTTGTATGATAAATTCGGCACCATGGAGGTAGAAGTAAATAGGTTTAATGATGTTTAAAATTCACAAATTTAGTGCACACGATGTTCTAAATACAAATTTACTTTATCCTCTAGCGGATAGAAACGATTTTTGCACCCAGATATCGAAGAGCAAAAATACATTTTAAGCTTTATAATAAAGTCGCCACTACTTTACTAAAGCATGACTGGACTTGACTAACACAGACTGTACTTTACCAAGACTGGACTTTGACTACAACTTTAGCTTTTTTTTTTTTTAATGGTTGACAGGCTAGGTGTTTGACCACAGCTCACCTGATGTCAAGTGAAGGTGTGGCCGAAGATGGTAAAGCACACCTAGCCTGGAATGCAACTGGCTCTCAAGTGAGGCTGCCGGAACACACCGTTAGATGCTTGGCGGCAGATTTTCAACTTGAGGGTGGTAGCTAGCCAGCCGAGTACTAAAGTACCCTACCACCATGCTTTGGTTTCCTCACGATGTTTTTCCTTCACCGGCAGCTCAAGCTCATTGTTGGGGTTTGAACCCACGCCCTTCGGCATGCGAACCTACCGCGCTAACCACTGAGCTATCATCGCTACAAAGCTACGAGGCAACTTATGTATTTAACTTTTGAAACTTAAAAATATAAAACACTTGACACTGGCAAATGCTCAAATAGCGACGCCAAAACCAAAGAAAAAAAAAGCACAAATAAAAAAAAAATCGCAAACGTGACAGTGACGGAACTAGAAACAAGACAAACAAAAGCCTATGATATGATAGGCTACAATACAAAACATTTATTATACTAGTGGGAAGAGACATTTAAAAGTATAATCTTATCTACTACTTGGTGGTAGAACTCCTTAGCAGGAGGTCGTCTAGGTAGGTACCACCGCAGTACCAGTTATTCTGCCGCTAAGCAGTAGTGTGTAAACATTACTGTGTTCCGGTTCGAAGGGTACTGCAGCTAGAGAAATTACTGGGCTGTTAACACTAACCATTGAAAGTCTCAAAGTAATGAGCGCCAAAGCAATGATGCCCTGGACTTTGTGTTGCTACTCAAAGTTCTGTGTATCGCTGTAATGGTCATGGACAGGCGTTATCTCTTACCATCAGGAGAGCGTCTCGTTCGTCTCATTACTTCTTACATAAAAAAATAAATAAAAAAATCTTTATCCCCCTGTATACAGTATAAACCAGCAGTGTGGACGTTTACAAATACAAGTGCAGACCTTTTATTTATTTAGACGATACCTTGTTTTATTCGATTGTAACAGAAACTCAGCGTTTTAATGTTAGGGAAGCATTCGTAGGAAATGCGGACTTGCAAAATTACGCACAGTAAATAAATAAATAAATATCGTAGGACTATACACACAGCGCCATCTGGCCCCAAACTAAGCAGAGCTTGTGGGATGTAAGTCAGATTACTGATAGAATACATAAATACTTTTTTTTTGTAAAAACATACTTATAATACATACAGAACACCCAGACACAGAACAAACATTTGTTTATTCACAAAATGTTTGCCCTGAGTGGGAATCGAACCCAAGCCCTACAGCTCTCAAGGCAGATATACTACCAATGAGCCAACCGGGCTGTCAGTGGGCGGGTTTCCAGTTCCAAATTGACTGTCTATGTTAGCGAAGAACAATAAACAAAAATAACTTTAGAATTATAATTAGGTTTAGAGCGAAATTAAACATTTATAAGTAGTTTCGTAGCGATGATAACTGAGTGGTTAGCGCGGTCGATTCGCATGCCGAAGGGCGCGGGTTCAAACTCCAACAATGAGCTTGAGCTGCCGGTGAAGGAAACACATCGTGAGGAAACCATAGCATGGTGGTAGGGTACTCTCTAGTGCTCGGCTGGCTAGCTACCACACACAAGTTTTAAATCTGTCGCCAAGCACCTAACGGTGTGTTCCGCCAGCCTCACTTGAGAGCAAGTTCCATTCCAGGCTAGGTGTGCTTTACCATCTTCGACCACACCGTCACTTAAGATCAGGTGAGCTGTGGTCAAACACCTAGCCTGTCAACCTTAAAAAAAAACTGCTGGGGTAGACGTGTTCTGGAGTGAAGACCACGAATTGGTAAACGTAGCGTAGGATGCCCTAAGATTCGATGGAGTGACGATATACGTGGGACAGCTGGCGCTGGTTGGAAGCGAAAAGCCGAAGATCGGGCTGAGTGGAGTGTCTTGAGAGGGGCATATTCCCAACAGTGGACTTATAATGATAGGCTGATAATGATGAAGCATCCAAATCTATGCCTTATTGTGTTTAACATCATAAAATACTAAGACCCAAAAAAATAATAATGATATTGTCACTGTTGTCCCCTCTCGTGCTTCGCCACTGAATATGTAACGTGTTCGTTAAAACTCGTCGTTATCCGTTAGCAAGCACTCGGCGAGTCGTTATTTATGAAAATGATTTACCCGGATTCAGTCTGATCGTTACCCGTTTACGAGGGTTGGGGGATTGTTTACATGGCACGATTTTTTTTTTGCGAAATTTATCTATGGAATCTATAGTGTCTATAGTGTCTTATATGTTATATATTATCTGTCTATAGTGTTTATCTTTAGTATATCTGCCTTAAGAGCTGTAAGGCGTGGGTGCGATTCCCACTCAGGACAAACATTTTATGTATCAACAGTTTGTTCCGTGTCTGGGTGTTCTGTATGTATTATAAGTATGTATTTACAAAAAAAAAGTATATATGTACTCTATCAGTTATTTGACTTCCATCACACAAGCTCTGCTTAGATTAGGGTCAGATGGCGCCGTGTGTAATGTCCTACACGATATTTATTTTATTCTGCCTTACAAATACAAATACAAATACAAATACAAATACAAATACAAATACAAATCTTTGATTAATAACACCAAAGTTACAGGTCATTTTTCCATTCATATTTAAAAATATCAAAATCATGACATAATTATGTACAATGAAAATGTCAGTGAAATAATATGTCACATATAAAATGATTTTGTGAATATAATTAAATGCCAATAAAACAAACTTAAGAGCTGTATTATAAAATAGTATTTATAAAATATAAAAACAAATGAAAACAAATACAGTCTTGTCAGATGGCAGACACTAGTGATCCAAGATTTGATATGAAACATAATTTAAAAAAAATTTATTATATCTGTGCAATAAATAATTGATTGCTTCAGGCGTTACTTTGCGGAAGATAATTTTGAATATTCAAGGTCATATATTTAGTTTATTTCCGCTAAACAGTCGTTCCAGTTACAACAGTGATGAGGAAAAAAAATTATGTTTCAAAAAAAAAAAAAAAAAATTTTAAAGAATTATCATCTCGTCTGGTCGACGCCACACGTGAACAAAACGCTGGCCTTTATTTTGCTCAGCGTTTGAGTATTGCCATGCAACGCGGCAATGGGGCGCGTTTTGGGAACTATTCCCATTGATAGCGGTCTTTTAGAGTAGTTATTATTTTAAGTTATTTTATTTTAGGTCAATTCTTGTGTGTTTATTATATGCGTTTACTTCTATAAATAGACAAAAAATACATTTTAAAAATAATAACTTGTATGATAAGCTTAAGTTTTTTTGCCTTACTAAATATATTAAATTTATTTCGATATATTATTATCTCATTATGAGATTACAAAAAGTCCCATGGTAGTCGAAAACAAATAGTCTTACGGTGCCTCGATCACGAACGACTTGCGAAAAAGTATTCCTATCGACATCGACAAAAATTAGTACGAGATTTGTACAACTTTGTATGCTTTGGACTCGATACCTTTACGATACGAATTCCATAAATTTTCGTGATCGCGCCTCAGATGTCGTGTCGTGACTTATGAACACCCATTTTCCATAATGAGATGCCTACACTTAAGTTTTCAAAGAGACCGAAACATAATTAAGTATCCGACGTTAGTGCTTTAAATCCTTCGCGATAGGTCTTGAGTGCAAAGTTCGTCGCAAATGAGTACAGGCGTGTTTTTTACAATAGTAACTTGTCGTAGAACGGGACGTGCGTTGTAACTTAGGCTAGGTGTTTGACAATTAATTTTTTGTTAATTGACTCTGTGGTTGAAGATGGTCAGCACAAACTAATATGGAAAGAGAACTGACTATCGAGGAAGGGTCCCGCAATACATCCTTAGGTGGTTGGCGATAGATTTTCAACTTCAGAGTGGTAACTAGCCAGCGAAGTAGTAAAGAGTACCTTACCACCACGCTATGATGTCCTCGCGATGTATCTTCACTGGCAGCTCAAGCTAATTGTTAGGGTTTGAACCCACGCTCTTTGGCGTCGGAATCGATCGCGATAACCAGTAAGCTATCATCACTACAAAAACTATTAAAAAAATATTGATGAGCCGAACATATCGTTCTTGTGATGGTAAGATATTATTATAATAATTGATACCTGTCGATTACAATTGCAGCTGTACTTACCATCCATACTATAGCTAGTTATACCATCTTCGATTGTTTAATATTAATTGAGATGCGGTCAAGCATCTAGCTTGTTCACAAAAACTTAATTGAAAAAAAAACGTATTATCTAAAGAAACTAAAGTACTTTTTATCCAATATTAAACTTATTTCAAAATTAAATCCACCTTTAGTCAAATGTAGAGAAATCGACGAATGATTTAGAAAATTAGATTAATAAAGTTGTTTCATAAAAATTCTGTTCAAATCTTTCTTAAGTTTTTATCGGATGTTTTACCTTTTATAATCTTAAAACGTAGAAGGTGATTCATTTTTAATATTACATTTCAAGTAATGTGAGAAAATATAACAGAGTCCTCGATCCTGGACCACATTGGCACAGGACCGAGGCAGGTGGCATGAAAAGAGAGAGGCCTATACTCAGCAGTGGGATAAAGAAGGCTGTAGATGATGATGACTTGAAAAGTAAAAATGTAAACCTGATTGTTCTAAAAAGTAAAAAAAAACGTATCTTTTTCGAAATTATTGACATTGATGCTTTTACGAAACGCCCTGTTCTGACGCAGCCAGAATTATAATGTGTGTATGAGAGTGCGTAATGAGACGAACGAGACGCTCTCCTGATGGTAAGAGATAACGTCTGTCCGCGACCATTGCAGCGATACACAGAACTTTGAGTAATAAAACAAAGTCCAGGGCTTCACTGCTTTAGCGCTCATTACTTTGAGACTTTCGATGCTTAGTCTCAACAGCCCAGTAATTTCGCTAGCTGCAGTACCCTTCAAACCGGAACACAGTAATGTTTACACACTACTGCTTAGCAGCAGAATAACTGATACTGAGATCTACCACCAAGTAAATTAATAAGGAAAAGTACGCGGTTTGGTTTTAATTTATATGCTCTACAGTCCGTGACCTTTTTCACCTGGTTGTTTGTTCTAAAGTTCTCGTTTGACCACCAACTCGCCTGATGGTAAGCGATGATGTGGTCGAAGATGAAGCACGCTGACTTAGAAGATACCTATTCACTCTGACCTTGAAACGATCTAGATAATATTTCTCAGGAAACAAGGAAGTTAGTAGCTTGCTCCATTCTTCGGCCGTACGGATGAGAAATGTAGAATCAAAACGTTTGGTCGTTTTGTAAAAAGGGGATAGAAGTACAAAATAAAGAAGTACTAGCTGTGCCCCGCGGTGTTACCCGCTAGACGTTTTCAGGATAAAAAGTGACCTATGCGTTAATCCAGGGTCTCAGCTACCTCCATACCAAATTTCATCCAAATCCGTTCAGTAGTTTTTGCGTGAAAGAGTAACAAACATCCATCCATCCAAACTTTCACATTTATAATACTAGCTACACCCCGCGGTGCTACCCGCTACACGTTCTCAGGATAAAAAGTGACCTAGGCGTTCATTCAGGGTCTCAGCTACCTCCATACCAAATTTCATCCGAATCCGTTCAGTAGTTTTTGCGTGAAAGAGTAACAAACATCCATCCATCCAAACTTTCAAATGTATAATACTAGCTGCGTCCCGCGGTGTTACCCGCTACATGTTTTCGGGATAAAAAGTGACCTATGCGTTAATACAGGGTCTCAGCTACCTCCATACTAAGTTTCATCCAAATCCGTTTAATAGTTTTTGCGTGAAAGAGTAACAAACATCCATTAAAATTTTCACATTTATAACAAATATGATACAATGAGACTGCCATATGGCTATCACAAAATTTAAAACAAAAAGTCTGAATTGCGCTTAGAATCCTCACTTCAAACGCGCTCCGTTTTATTTACTTTGTCATAGTATTCCTTCCATTTATCAAGCGACAGCGGCACCTTGGTAGAGCAAAAATATTGCACCTTTGCTCCACCCTGTAGATGACAGCACGTTAGCGTAGTGAGGTGAAAATATTTATCGACACTTTAAAAAGCTACCTAATAATTTTATTGACAAAATATGGTTTACACTACGGCGAGTGTGCTCAAGAACTACACGACCTAATCTTGCCATCACCGTTTTACATCAGCACGACCAGACGCTCGAGTAAAATACACCCTCTTACAGTGGAACTTCCCTTCAAATGCACAAACCGTTTCCAAAACGCGTTCCTTGTAAGAACTGCTGATGTGGGGAACTCGTTGCCAGCGTCTGTGTTTCCAACAAAATACTATCCGGGGTTGTTCAAGAAGAACGTTTTTGTAGCGATGATAGCTCAGTAATTAGCGCGGTAGGTTCGCATGCCGAAGAGCGTGGGTTCAAATCCCAACAATGAGCTTGTACTTTCTAGCACTCGGCTGGCTAGCTACCACCCTCAAGTGGAAAATCTGCAGCCAAGCATCTAACGGTGTGTTCCGGCAGCCTCACTTGAGATCCAGGCTAGGTGTACCTTACCATCTTCGATCACACCTTCAGTTAACATCAGGTGAGCTGTGGTCAAACATTTAGCCTGTCAGCCATAAAAAAAACGTGAGTAGTTATTTTCAAGGCAAGCGTGATCCATCTTCGGCCACGTCGTCACTTTCCACCAGGTGAGATCGTGACCAAACGTATGCCTAGTCCGATGTAAAAAAAAAGATTTCTTGTAGTGCTTTACTACAAACACATAATTTAATGTATAGTTATCTGTTTTTTTGTTTATGTGAATGTGCTGTCACTGTCACGGATTGGTGTCGATAGTGACAGTGAATTATAAAATACTTTTTTCTAGGAAAAACTAGAAATTAAAATTCTACATTGTGTTCATTGTTTGTTGCTCTTGAGTTGTTTAATTTTCTAAGCTCAAATATTCGCCTCTGACTTTCTAATCACAAAGTTTCACAATTATTTTGAAGGTTTTTAAAGTAGTAAATATTTAAAAATCTAAATTTTCCTTCTTTTCGTGGACTAGGATAGATTAGGTTTTGTGTTTATAGATTTGTAAATATGTACTTTTATTAATTTTAAGAAAAAAATATTAAATAATTAATTATAAATATCGTAGGACATTACACACAGCGCCATCTGACCCCAAACTAAGCAAAGCTTGTGCTATATTAGTTATCATTGTTGTTTCATTCTTGTAATTATGATTATTAAGGGCCAAGTCCTCGACCGTGGGAACTTCTGCTTGAACACCTACATTGATATTTTCCACTCACACAGACGTACATACGTCTGACGTTAGATTTGAATACATTGACGTCACGCTAAAATAGATAAGGAGAGTTAAATTACTATAGCCACGAGCAAGAAGGAGACAGAATGTTTATTCCTATGCCGGAAGCGGATTTTACATTGATTATCTGTTACATTATGACAGAAGTTTTTTTTTTGTTTTGGCATCGCGTTTTGAATATTTGCCAGTGTCAAGTGTCAAATACAAAACGGGCGGGAAGCATGCGCGCGGTGCTCGGTACCGCCGCCACCGCGCGCCCACCTCTTGCGGCCTCTCGTGACGTGCTATACACGACCACGAGACTCGTGACGTTAGATTGTCAGATTCAGAGATTCTCGATGGTTTGTAGCGCCTACCAAAATAAAACAGCAACAGACGTAACGCAGAAAAGAGATTTTCAGCAGGCACTATCAGAAATTTTCATCAAACTATCCGTACTTATCTGCTAATAGAATAAACAAAACGTACAATAAAAGGTCTAAGCCTTAAATGTATCTGCATCAAAGTTAGCATCTATAAAATTGCGCCTTTCCTATAATTATTTTGGTGTCAAGATTACGGATTAAAAATAATTTGGCCATATTCTATTTCATAATTTCAAGAAACGAAAAGCGTTTGAAACTATTTTTTCTCCAAGCATAATAATTCAGGATATGTACTATAGTATTCATTAATTTCAAACTTCCACATGATGTATAACGGCACAAAAATGTTGACAAAAACACATCGATTGCCTTATTTCACAAGACTTGCCCGTTAAAATAAACTTTTTACGCCTATTAAAAAATATTAAAGTAATACACTTAAATTTGATTTTTTTTATTGTAAAAGTAATAAGATGACGTGACGCTCTCCGGATGGTAAGCGGTCTCATTGCAGCGATGCACAGAACTTTGAGTAGCAAAACAAAGTCCGGGGCATCGCTGCTTTGGGCGCTCATTACTTATGTCGTTATTTTTTTTTTACTCATGACAGGCTAGGCGTTTGATCACAGCTCACCTGATGTTAAGTGAAGGTGTGTGAACTATTCTTTTATTGTAGAAACTGATTTTCTATTATTTATATTTCAATTATTTTAAATTCAATACAAAAACAAGAAAATTAAGATTTTAGAATGAGCAGTGTCGCACGTCATGTCTTTCTCAAGAATGAAAAAAAACCGGCTAAATGCGGATCGGACCCGCGCACGAAGGGTTCCGTACTATTATCTATAAAAAACAACAAATTTGTTGTATGGGAGCCCCCTTTAAACATTTATTTTATTTTTTGTATTTATTGTTATAGCGGCAATAGAAATACATCATCTGTGAAAATTTCAACTGTCTAGCTATCACCGTTCTTAAGATACAGCCTGGTGACAGACGGACGAACGGACGGACAGCGAAGTCTCAGTAATAGGGTCCCGTTTTTACCCTTTGGGTACGGGACCCTAAAAATTAGTAAAAAACTACTTGGTTTTTTTACAAACCTAAAATGCATTATTTGGCCACAACACTGCCTGGCTTATTCAATTGATGAACATCATAAACTTGAGTAAGGAAATGCCATTTGCGCGCATGCACGTTTGACTTCCAAAAACATACCGTCTCGCGATTGCATCTTGATTTAAACCACACAATACAAATCTGTCCCGGGACGTTGCGACGCATAAATCGTGCATTCTCAGCGCCAAGTATCGTATGCGGCGCCGAAATATCGATAAACACTATAAACAGACACCCCTAGCACATTAGTCGATTATAGATGGCGTGGTAACAGTATACCCTAGATACAGTATCATGTCTTTAGGGAATATGTTAACTAGTTGTTTTAACCGTACTACGGCCTAACGATCCTGTATTTTTATGAGGGCTATAAAGTACCTACTAAATGTACAAATCTTTATCATACATTATACCTACTAGTTAATTATACTGCCAAAATAAATAAATATCGGAGGACATTGCATACAGCGCCATCTGACTCCAAACTAAGCAAAGCCCCTTATTTTGTAACAATTTGTCTCTGTGTGTTTTTGTGTCTTTATGATAAAGAATAAAATCTTTTTCTGTCTTTATTTCAAAGCTTGTACTATGCAAGTCAGATAACTGTATCAAATATATTTAAAAAAAATATAAATTATCTGTATCAATATTGTAGCGATGATAGCTCAGTGGTTAGCGCGGTCGGTTCGCATGCCGAAGGGCGTGTGTTCAAACCCCAACAATGAGCTTGAGCTGCCGGTGAAGGAAAACATCGTGAGGAAACCATAGCATGGTGGTAGGGTACTTCAGTACTCGGCTAGCTAGCTACCACCCTCAAGTTGAAATGAATGATAAAGTCCTACGATATGAAATAAAAAATAAAATAAATTAAAAAACAAAAGAGACAAGTGAGACGCTCTCCTGATGGTAAGAGATAACGCATGCCCACAACGTATAATGTCCCACGAGTTTAAATATAAAATATAGAAACCACTTTTTAAGATGTTCCAAGTTATGCTACTGTTATCTAAAATTGCACAAATCGATGGTATGGCTTTAGGCCAACTCGATAGCACTGGAGATTTCGATAAGTCGGTATGTTGCGGTGCATCTCTAAATGTGCAACTCTAATGTTTAAGGTGATTTTGTTGGTGAAATGTTATTGTATATATACATATTTGTTAGCTATATGTTTTATGAATGACATACCTAGATGTTTGACCACAGCTCACCTGATGTTAAGTGACGGTGTGGTCGAAGATGGTAAAGCACACCTAGCTTGATGGAACTGGCTCTCAAGTGAGGCTGCGGGAACACACTCTCATATACACAAACATACTGACAAAAAAACTCACACACTCTCCTGATGGTAGGAGATAATGTCTGTCTATGACCATTGCGATACACAGAACTTTGAGTAACATTGCAAATTTCAGGGTATCGCTACTTTGGCGCTCGTTGCTTTGAAAATTTCCATGGTTAGTCCCAACAGTCCTGTAATTTCGCTGCAGTATCCTTCAAACTGGAACACAGTAATGATTACACACTATTTCTTGGCGACAGTATATTTGGAACATCCGTGGTCTCCACTCCAGAACTTTGCAGCCTCATCGGTCATCAGTTCCTCGTGCTATATGCCCTGCCCACTGCCACTTCAACTTGCTGATTCTCTGAGCCACCTCTGAGCCACCTCTGAGAAAGATCTACCACCAAGTAAACCACGCCTCACTTACCACTCTGTAACCTCAAATAACATAACCATAGGAAAGAATGTTACTCTTTTACGAAAACAAACCGAAAAACGGAAAAAAAAGTTCACGCTGAAGTGTCTAATAATAAATTCAAACAAGCGAGCGCCAAACTCCAATACAACAAAATTCAAACAGATAACGAAACTTGGCCAAGATTTATCCCGAAAAATGCAGTGATTATCTGCACTGAAGTCGCGGAAAAACTGTAACGTTTGCCCGTGACGTCACAGAGTAGGTAATCTACAGAAAAACGGTTTTCTAGTAAAAATTAACAAAAAATGTTGTAAGTTAGTAGGGACACGTGGAGAGGTCCCTCACGTCCGGACTAATATGTCCGGACCCACTCCGTCGGAGCCGAGACCACCACACACGAGTTTCTAGGCACGTTCCTCCAAAACTAGAGGAACGCGCGGAGAAACCCTCTCCAGCCCGGCACCGGACTACCCTCTTTCGCCGTGCCACATTACATACACCATACACGATGTGTCACGACCCACCTCGGGGACCAGAAAGCAACTAGTGCCAAACAACCCCATGTCTGAAGCCAGCGGCCCCCATGCGACGGGTCAGGTAAATGGCCCCGCCACCTGCCATCACGGCTGCAGAGGAGGCGGCGCACCGACATACCGGCACTCTTCTTCCCCTGCAGCCCCACCGCGTCCGCAATCTAACGGTAGCCTTCAGCCCTCAGCCGCGGTGTCTCCCATACGACACCGCAGCCCGCCTCAGTTGCAGTACCGTAACCTACTTGGCCGCTTCATCCAGGCCGGGGGGAATGCCCGGACAAGCAGCCCCACCTCGGGTTCCACTTGGTTTCACCATCGTGACCAATCACGGTTGCTCCAGCCCCCCTGCCACGACAAGGCGGGAACCCACAGGGGGGATCCGTGACCCTGCTATGTCCATACTGTCCTCCTTTATGACTTGACTCATGATGAAAAATGACCTCTAACTTTGGTGTTATTAATAAAAAAATAATACTACATTAAAAAATGTTCAAATTAATTTTACAATTAACCGAGTTGCAACAACATTGTCGGTGATACACACACACTGCCGTGCTTGCATGTAGTGAAGTGTTTTTATAGTTTGGTACAAACACTTGTAACTCTGTTCTTTATATAACCAACGTCGGTTTCTCTTCAGTCTATCTGGTAAAGTGCCAAATGTGGACCCGTAGTACTTATGAGACATTAATTTTGTTGGTAAGTGCCGCTAAGTATTTCGAAACTGTGATTACTGGTACTTTTGTTTTTATCTTAATTTTGCCAGAGATTTTGGTACATGTTTTTTTTTAAAATACGGTTTATTACGCGCTTGACCACCAACTCGCCTGATAGAAAGCGATGATGTGGTCGAAGATGAAGCACGCAGACTTAGAAGATACCGATGGTTTTGGTACATTTTGGCACTCTTTTTTTTTTAATTTAATTTCATTTATTAACCAGAAAAATATCAGCATAAAGAAAGGAAACTAATATTTTATCTACACTAAAGTTAAAACTACTTTTTTTATTGTTGACATGTTATGTGTTCGACCACAGATCATCTAATGCAACTGTGTAAGTAACTGTGATTGATGGTAAAGCACACCTAGCCTGGAATGGAACTCGCTCTAAATTGAGGCTGCCGGTACACACCGTTAGGTGCTTTGCCTTCACCGGCAGCTCAAGCTCATTCAGCGTGTGAACTGATCGCACTAACCACTGAGCTATCATCGCTCCAAATCGCTACTTGTTTTCTATCTACCAAAATATTTTCTACCTGCCAACTAAACACGTGACGTCACACATCAAACCGGAAGCGCGTCACCCGCATCCGGTTTGGACCGGAAATGTCAATTGCTCTGCTTATTGGATCCGAAACTAAGTTGGGCGGATATACGTTTGTCTTGTTAAAAGATTCTATTGAGTATTTTGCTTAACTTTGAATTTTATAGAATCTATTAAAAACTTAACCAATCAATTTTTTTTAAAGTTTATTTTGAGTATTCAAGGAATATATCTTCAGCGTATTTCCGTTTAACAGGCTTACGTCTGCAGTACCCTTCAAACCGGAACACAGTAATGCTTACACACTACTGCTTGGCGGCAGAATATCTATTACTGAAGTGTACCTACCTAGACGTCTTCCTGCTATGGAAATCTACCACCATGTGCCATTGCCAGGCCATTTATTCAAAATAGGTTCGCGTTTAGACCACTCTGTCTGATGTGAAATAGTAGTACGGTCTAAGATGGAGCACGCTTACTTAGAAGAAACCTATTTACTCTAGATTTGAAGACACACATATTGTATCTAACAGGGAACACAGACTCCAGCAGAGAGTTCCACAACCGCGCTGTGCGAATGAAAAATGTGGAATCAAAACGCTTTGTGCTTTTTGAATGTAATATAATAAGTGCACCCCGCGATGTTACCCGCTACATGTTTTCAGGATAAAAAGTAACCTATGTGTTAATCAAGGGTCTCAGCTACTTCCATACCAAATTTCACCTAAATCCGTTCAGTAGTTTTTGCGTGAAAGAGTAGCAAACATACATCCAAACTTTCACATTTATAATATTAGCGAGATTTGTTACGTTATTTGTGCCTCTGTTATTGGGAACGCTAACAAAATGTTTTATAATAAGTTAGAAACAAAATTAAACAGCACATGCGTGCAGTAATTCAGCCCTTAACGAGGTAATTTGAAACACCCCGGATATAGGTCGCCCAAATGCACCGACATTGTACGAAAATGTATTTTGAATCGTGTATTTATTGGGAGCACGGGTTGCTCACTGGTGTGCCAGATACCATCTCATTTAAATACTGCATGCCGTTAAAGGTGCTAGATGTGACTATATACCTTTTTTTATTGTTGACAAGCTAGGTGTTTGACCACAGCTCACCTGATATTTAGTATTTACTATTAAGGTGTAGCGATTTCCATACAAAATTTGTAGCGATGATAGCTCAGTGGTTAGCGCGGTAGGTTCGCATGCCGAAGGGCGTGGGTTCAAACCCCAACAATGAGCTTGAGCTGCCGGTGAAGGAAAACATCGTGAGGAAACCAAAGCATGGTGGTAGGGTACTTTAGTACTCGGCTGGCTAGCTACCACCCTCAAGTTGAAAATCTGCCGCCAAGCATCTAACGGTGTGTTCCGGCAGCCTCACTTGAGAGCCAGTTGCATTCCAGGCTAGGTGTGCTTTACTATCTTCGGCCACACCTTCACTTGACATCAGGTGAGCTGTAGTCAAACACCTAGCCTGTCAAACATTAAAAAAAAAACAAATCAATTTTTGCCATTTATAGACAAATGGAGCACAATTTTACAGTGAAATCACAGCTACTGGCATTTATTTACGTCTTTATTTGCGGTAAATCACAATTACTTGAATAAAACAGTATGTTGTTGATAATGTTGACTAAAATGACCCTTCCAAATTATTTTTTATTCCTCGCAGTGCGGCCAAATTGACCATCGAGGTAATTGCGCGGCCATTCACTGATGCCCGGATTACTTTGTTGTAATTAGGTCAAATTGTCACATGAACTATGATGATACTAGCTGCGCCCCGCGGTGTTACCCGCTACATGCTTTCGGGATAAAAACTAGCCTATGTATTAATTTAGGGTGTCAGCTACCTCCATACCAAATTTCATGAAAATCCATTCAGTAGTTTTTGCGTGAAACAGTAACAAAGATCCATCCAAACTTTCACATTTATAATACTAGCTGCGCTCCGTGGTGTTACCCGCTAGATATTTTCGGGATAAAAAGTAGCCTATGTATTAACAGCTACCTCCATACCAAATTTCATACAAATCCGTTCAGTAGTTTTTGCGTGAAACAGTAACAAACATCCATCCATCCAAACTTTCACATTTATAATGAGATTAATAACTGGATGACATGGTCATTGTATCTTTTCTTAATTATTGACCAGCTAAGTGTTTGACCAAAGCTCACTTGATGTTAAGTGACGGTGTGGTCGAAAATGGTAGTCAAATCTGGGATCGAACAAGTTCTCAAGTGAGGCTGCCACGAGTTTGTTGACACTTTTTTTTTTTTTTTTTATTGTTGACAGGCTAGTTGTTTGACCACAGCTCACCTGATGTTAAGTGAAGGTGTGGTCGAAGATGGTAAAGCACACCTAGCCTGGAATGGAACTGGCTCTCAAGTGAGGCTGCCGGAACACACCGTTAGGTGCTTGGCGGCAGATTTTCAACTTGAGGGTGGTAGCTAGCCAGCCGAGTACTAGAAAGTACTCTACCACCATGCTATGGTTTCCTCACGATGTTTTCCTTCACCGGCAGCTCAAGCTCATTGTTGGGGTTTGAACCCACACCCTTAGGCATGTGAACCGACCGCGCTAACCACTAGGCTATCACCGCTACAGAAATGAATGGATGACCAAATGTATGGATAAGCAGATATTTATTTCGATTTCAGATTTGTGTTCATGATAAAAATATTATTTTTTTGTGTTTGTTTGTTAATGGGATAGATTTTAACCGACTGCGGCGAAGCCGAAAAAGGAGGGTTTCGTTCGACATGTAAGTAACTATTAAACGACTGAACACAAGTTTCAAACATGATTGAGCAACACACAAACAAACTTTCACATTTACAATATTAGTAAAATATCTCTTTCAATGGCTAAGAAATTATTTCGCACTAATTTAAGATGCCGTAACACAATTTAGCGAGAAAATTAGTTTTTGAATTTACGGCCTTCAGGTGAAATACGTTTTTTATGTTTGTAATAAAATAGGGTCCGGGACTTAGAAGCTCAATAAATTTCGTTTAGCGCAGTGATTACAAAAAAAAATACTTAGTAACTTAGTTATTAAATATTCGATTACTTATTTACTTTGTCATGCAATGTTTAGTAAAAATATCACAACTGTCCCCGCTCTTCTCTTTGACTGGTTATACTCATTTGGTAGAATATCTGCTTCAAGAGCGTAGGGCGTGGGTTTGATTCCCACTACGACAAATATTTGTGTGATGATTGATGTTTGTTCTGTGTCTGAGTGTTAATAATTATGTACAAGTTAGGTAACAATAATATATAATTAGTTATACATAAAACAATGCGTGTGTATGCTAGAAAAATTATCATACTGTTTTACCTTTTTTTTATCGATGGTAGCTCAGTGGTTAGCGCGATAGGTTCGCATACAATGAGCTTGAGCTCCCGGTGAAGGAAAACATCGTGAGGAAACCATAGCATGGTGGTAGCGTACTCTCTAGTACTCGGCTGCTACCACACGAGAGTTGAAAATCTGCCGCCAAGCATCTAACGGTGTGTTCCGGCAGCCTCACTTGAGAGCCAGTTCCATTCCAGGCTAGGTGTGCTTTACCATCTTCGACCACACCTTCACTTAAGATCAGATGAGCTGTGGTCAAACGCCTAGTTTGTCAACCATAAAAAAAACCTTATATTGATATCAATTGTATTTTGTACATATTTGAATTTAGGCAAAATGCCAGCGATGTCGTAGGTTCATGTTGCTCTGGAACCTCACGGCCACACTTGTGTCCTATCTGGCATGGAGCTGGGCCGGGAACCGGGCTCTAGGTATAAATTACTGTGGGCACGTCGCTGTTAAGTTTGTCTTTACGAGACCAGATTACACTATAGCATATTTTGGGTAAACTTCCTTAATAGAAACGATCCGATTTTACAGTAGAGTAAATCGATTTATAAGCAATCCTAAATAAATATCGTAGGACTATACACACAGCGCCATCTGGCCCCAAACTAAGCAGAGCTTGTGTGATGGAAGTCAGATAACTGATAGAATACATAAACACTTTTTTTTTTGTAAATACATACAGAACACCCAGACACAGAGCAAACATTTGTTTATTCACAAAATGTTTGCCCTGAGTGGGGATCGAACCCAAATCCTGCAGCTCTCAAGGCAGATATACTACCAATGAGCCAACGGGGCTGTCAGGCTTGCTTTATAGTAATTGATATCTTCGGTTAACATCATACATGGTGACGGACAAACGTCAGTTTATAAAATAAATATTAAACAATATTTCACTCAGCACCAAATACAAATACAAATGCAAATGTTTTATTGATAACACCAATGTTACAAGTCAAATTTCATAAAATCATATATGTGTATCATATCATGTGTGAAAATCTGTTGCCAAGCGTCTAACGATGTGTTCCGGCAACCTCACTTGAAAGCCAGTTCCATTCCAGGCTAGGTGTGCTTTACCATCATCGACCACACCTTCACTTAACATCAGGTGAGCTGTGGTCAAACACCTAGCCTGTCAGCTAAAAAAAAACATAAAAAAAAGTTATAAAACATTGATTACACACATTGATACAATAAATAAAAACAAAATATAGTCAAATAAAGTATATATCATAAAAAACATGTCAATATAAAATTATAGTCAAATATAAAATGTCATCATCGGGTAAACTGTAATCAAACGTCTAGGTTGTTAAATATAAAAAAAAAGAGTTTCAATATTGTACACAAGCAGTTACCCTCTGTTCCCACGTGAACGCTACATTTTTTGGGATAAAAGTAGCCTATGTGTTAATCCAGGGTTTCAGCTACCTTCTTATCAAATTTCATCAAAATAGGTCTAGCCGTTTGAGTGTGAAGAGTTAACAAACATACAAGCATACTTACACATTGGAAACTTTCGCCTTTATAATAAATTATGTTAGTGTGATTCATTTTCTTAGAAGTCATCCGTTGAGGCAAGAGACCAAACCTATAAATTTAAGAAAAAGATGCGTATTTTTCTCCGAATAACTTACATCGCTTGAGAGCTAGTCCCATTCCAAACTAGGTGTCTTAACCATCTTAGACTACACCGTTACGTAACATTAAGCGAGCTGTAGTGAAACAACTAGCTTTAATGTACTCTAATCTAATTTAATTTATTTAATTGTGACATATAAATGGTATTCACATGCCACAATTAAATAAATTAAATTTATGTCAACTATTTTCAAAAAAAGATCGAGAAAAATAATCAACATTTTCATCACTTTAACTTAAAATAATTGTCAAAACAATTTGAAACATTGAAATATCGAGATCGGATCTTTGCGTGTAAAGTGCTTTATTTAATGGTTAGAACGTCCCCACACTGCGACGGTTCAAACTTTGTCCCACAGATTAGAGCTCTCGTGTTAGTTATTAATGAAATGTTGAATTTTAGGCAACTACAACTGATCAGCTGTATACATAGGGTTTTACACTTTGGGTATCCTAAGCCGAAAGGGAATCATTATGAACAATTTTGATTGTTAAACCAACACTGAAATCGCAAAAAAAGTCAGTAGCATTATTATCATAATCATTAAATTTATAAATCGTTTTTTTTTTTAATGAGAATGTTACCCCTAAAATGAACACACGTTTTCGCTTCGCTGACAGTTCGCATGATTTTTTAATTTAATTAATAAAGCCTCCAAAAGGGTGTATTAAACTGAATATATTTAATTAGGTGCTAGACGTCAGCGTGATAAGGGTCAGAATATGAATATATAAGGTTGATTTATAATGGAGGCTTGTTTTACCCGCGTCTACTCTCACTGTGAGAAATTTGAGTATGCGAAAACGTCAGTATTACCAACATAATTAATTATAAAACAAATTAAAAAAAAACAACAACAAAGTGCAAGTCGAAATCCGCCCCGTGGGGTTATAATACTTTTTATTGCGGTTGTCAAACATACCGAAAATTAGCCTAACCTTTAAAAATATCTGTCACCATTCTTCCAAAAGCGAATCTGTAGCGATGATAGCTCAGTGGTTAGCGCGGTAGGTTCGCATACCGAAGGGCGTGGGTTCAAACCCCAACAATGAGCTTGAGCTGCCGGTGAAGGAAAACATCGTGAGGAAACCATAGCATGGTGGTAGGGTACTTTAGTACTCGGCTGGCTAGCTACCACCCTCAAGTTGAAAAGCTGCCGCCAAGCATCTAACGGTGTGTTCCGGTAGCCTCACTTGAGAGCCAGTTACATTCCAGGCTAGGTGTGCTTTACCATCTTCGACCACACCTTCACTTGACATCAGGTGAGCTGTGGTCAAACACCTAGCCTATCAACCATAAAAAAAAACCGAAACGACAATGTATATCTATAATATAATATACATAGACAGTGTAAACTCCATGTAACGTCACTCGATTTAACGTGAAACTCCTTAAAACTTCGAAATTACTCGATTTTGGTTGGCTTGGCTTGTTGTCAATACAATGATTCACTCTATGTAGCATCACGCACACTCTACATAACGACCACAATATGTCGTTATAAAGCAAGTAATTTCGGGAACTAAACCATCTACCACCTAGGCACCTACTGTTTGTTTGTTTCTAAGTTGCCGAAATTGATAAGAACAGCATTTGTGTACGTTCTTTTGTTTGTCATTTTGTTGTTTTATTGTCTGGCCCGTGTTCACCTCGACTGTCGGCATCATACGAACCAGAGATTTTAAGGAATTCGTTCTTTTGTTTGTTGTATTTACTTTGCACGTGTTCGCCTCAGTTGCTAGACTGTCGTTAGGTTATTATTATGCATTTTCAACACGTTATCATATTAGCTTAGTTGCTCACAAACATTCTTCCCCATATAACGACAACTCTCTATAACGCCAGAAAATACGCAGCCCCCTCGGCGTCGCTATATAGAGTTTTTAAGTGACATTGCAGTTTCTCAGATTTTTATATGCAATTGAAAGTTTGCGCCCCACGGCAGACTTTCAAGTTGAGGGTGGTATAGCCAGTCGAGTACTAGAAAGTACCCTACCACCATGCTAGGTTTCCTCACGATGTTTTCCTTCACCGGCAGCTCAAGCTAAACCACTGAGCTAAAGTCGCTACAAAAAAATATATATTGTATAATAACGTAGTAATAAAAATAAGTAAAATAAAAAAGCCTTATATTTCTTACTAAACAATACAAAAATAAACTTCGCTGTTTGCCAGCCGCTTGTATGAAATCGTCGTATAACATAACATAGAAACGTAAATAAGAAAATACTAATTAAAGGTATCACACAGTCAAAGATATAAATTATCTGACGATTGCAATTGCTTTCACATACAATAATAGGGTTGCCACATACACCATAATCATAAATCTGATCGGTATCGCCCGTAGAACCTAATATTTTCCTTCCGAAGGCCCATTTTCGAAAACATAAATTATATTAATCCGAATACAAGTCCAAATACAAAGCCCGAGGGTTCTGTATGTTGAAAAGGGACAACCCTACAAACGGAAATGATAATGCTATATTAATTACGGATGCAGATTAGGAAAGCACACAGATGCTTAAATTTCATAAAATCTTGCATTAAAATATAATGCTAATTCAATTACTCTATTTCTAATTATATTTTTTGTGTTTCTCATAATGTTATATATCTCATATTTTATGTTTTGTACATAGGTATAATAATAATAGTAATATTTCATTTTATTTAAATACATTTTTATTTATTTTTCTTATTAGTGTTACATCTCCCATCTGTTTCTTATGTTTTTCTTTTCTTGGTTGCCTGGAAGAGATCGTTGTTAGCGATAAGGCCGACACTTGTGGCACTAGTTCATAAGATTATTTTGTTCTCTGTACTTTTTCCTGTTTATTGTGTTATGAGTTATATCTATCTCTCTACATATCTATAATCATTGTAACCAAACACTGAATTCTTAAAAAATAATTTATTTACGCTTTTGGAGTTTTTTAGTGGTGGTACGGAGAAAATATTATAACCCCATTGTGTTATTTTCCAAAACTTGTGTTCTTTTAGTGTTTGTGAACAAAAATAGTGGTATTTAGTTAATAAAATACAAAATTAGGTGTGTAAGTGTAGACAAGCGATATAATATGGTGTAACGTATAACGTACGTATGTTACAAGATGTTAAAAGAGAAGATACGATCTAGGATGTAACACGCTTGTCTAGGGGTTGTCAACAGGGTTGTCGACGACGTTTTTTTCGAAAACTTCCATCTGTTTTTTCCTAATCTGTGCCTCAGATGTTTGTATGTCCATGTTTAGTTGTGTGTGTATGTAGAAAGGGTCAGAAGTGTTATTTAAAGTATTTCGCGGAAGGGCCGCGATTGTGGTCCGTTTTTTCTTTTAATTTTATTTATTTTACTTTCGTTACGAGACCTTTTCTTTGTGCGGAGAGATTTTTTTATTTTTTTTTTTATACTGCGTGCGAATTTGTTAAACAACTGGAATTATTTTTTAATTTGCTTGTTGGGGCTGCCGGTTTTTTGTTATGTGATCTTTATATATGTTACAAGCGGACTCCTCGCGGTTTCACCCGCGTAGTTCCCGTTCCCGTGGGAATACAGGAATAAAAGTAGTCTATGTCACGCGGGGATAGTGTAGCTTCCCAACGGTGAAAGAATTTTTAAAATCGTTCCAGTAGTTTCGGAGCCTCTATTCATTACAAACAAACAAACCTTTCCTCTTTATAATAGTACTAGCGGACGCCTCGGGGTTCACCCGCGTAGTTCCCGTTCCCGTGGGAATACAGGGATAAAAAGTAGCCTGTGTCACCCGGGGATAGTGTAGCTGCTTAACGGTGAAAGAATTTTTGAAATCGCGCCAGTAGTTTCCGAACCTATTCAATACAAACAAATCTTTCTTCTTTATAATAGTATAGATTACCATGTGTAAGTTTGATTTACACTAAATTACACATGAAACTGTCTTTACAGTTTTTTGTGCGATGTCGCATGTGTAAAATAAATAGTCTTCTCTATTTTTTTTTTATTTTTTTTTTTACATATTTAAAACAAAAATCTCGTACGTAGCTATAAGTTTAGCACGATCGTTCACACGCCGAAGGCGTGGGTTCAAACCCCAATAATGAGCGTGAACTGCCGATGAAGGAAAACAACGCTAAGAAACCGTATGTATTTACAAAAAAAAAATATTTAAGTATCAGCTATCTGACTTCCATAGTACAAGCTGTGCTTAGTTTGCGGTCAGATGGCGCTGTGTGTAATGTCCCACGATATTTATTTATTTATTTATAAAACCATAGCATAGCGGGTACATCTAGTACTCAGCTGGCTAGCTACTATCCTCGACTTGAGCTATGTTCAAATAACAAGCCTGTCGCCTGTATAAAGATCTTATGACACAACCCACAACAACAGAAAACCACTAACCTCTTAACAACCTAAACTCTATTGGGTAAGAAAGAACAAATTGCCAAGTCCATCCGTCCGACAAACTCTGTAATCCGTCCAGTAACTGGTAAGTCGAGTAACTCGCCTTAACTCGCCAGTAACTTGCCCGAGTCATTGTAATCCGATGGAGCAACAATATTCTTAATAAAAGCCGTGGTTGTGTCGGAAAGGTATATTTCACATTTTGAATAAGTAACCGAATTGTTAATTGAACACTGGTCGTCATAATTTTTACAAAATAAGAGCTGACTTCATAGTCATAGTTATAGTGTTATTTTATTATTGTTAAGTTATTTTGAAATGGATATTAAAAAAAAAACAAAAATTAAAAAAAAAAGTAAGCACGTAAGTAAGTATTTTACTAAGCCCAAATACGGCAGTTCATTGGAATGATTCTAAAACCGTAAACAGCGCTAAAAAGTTACAGGAAAGTATCTATTTTTTAGTAGTAAAAGTAAGTAGTTATTCGATTTCTATCAAATCAAACGAAATCAAATAATTATTTATTTACAAGAATACATGTAGGTGTGAAATTTCTACCAATCAACCAATCGGGAAGTACATAACAATTATGTACTTTTACCTTTGTTACCTTTTTTTTCAATATATATAAAATGGAAAAAAAGAAAAAAAAGTGTTCTAAATTTGGCCAACTTTTTGTAATGAAACGAACGACATGCTCTCTTGATGGTAAGATATGACGCTTGTCCATTTGATTGCAGCGATACACATAACTTTGAGTAACAAAACAAAGCCCAGGGCATCACTGCTCTGACGCTCATTATTTTGAGACTTTCGATAGTCTCAATAGTCCTGTAATATCGCTACAACCTTTTTTGGGGAAATTAAGTAATGTTAGCATACTACTACTTGAGGGCAGAGTATCTGATTTTTGGGTGGTACCAACCTTGATGACCTTCTGCTAAAGAGATCTACCACTAAGTTAGTTATTACAACCTACTTTCCTTAAAAACCTAAAAAAGCTTTCGTCTTATCTTTGAGGATACAAAGCGTTGTCATTAATACACGAAATCTACCCATCCGTCTGCTTGCCTCTGTAATCCCTTCATAACGTGCTAAGGCGGGTAAAAATTCGGTCAAGAACTAACTCTCAGGATTTGTACCTGGCGCAAGAGATTATAATAGAGATGACCGATACCCATAAAATAAGCCTATTACATGTATTCGAATATTTTTTTACACTAACAATTAATCTGGTTTATTTATCGGTATTCATGTAAATTATATTCCCGAAAATAAAAAAAACGTAATCAACTTTCTTTTTTCAAATTCAAATATTTTTATTGTCAGCCTGTGTAGCGTAGGATCTTATTTATACATGAGAAAAACGTGCCAACAAACTGTGCCCATTGGGGCATTTTTTTTTTTGATTTGATTATAATTTTATTCGTTTTCACAAACAGTTTTACATTGATTTACATTACGAATCCTATTGGTAAGCGGAGAGCTCTCTCTAGATGTTCTCGGGGGGCGCGCGCGCATGCGGAGGCCGGGGGACGGTTGTCAAACGGCGTGGGCACGCGACCCTCTGATTGGCCCGGCGGCAATGCAAGCGACCGGGCTGTCAAATGACCGCGCTTCGTAAAGCGCGGGACAAATTTAAATTTGGATGCTACACCTGTAATGACGCTAGCTACCCTTCAAACTGTGCAGAATACAGTAATGATTACACACTACTGCTTAGCAGTAGAATCTCTGGTACTGCGATGGTACCTACGTAGACGATCTCCTACGAAGGAGATCTACTACCAAGTAAAATTCTACCATTATTAAATTATTCATTTATTCATTTTATTTCGCAGCTTTGATTTTTTGTGACTCGGTTTAAATATGTCATTTAGGCGTTCATAACTCTGTTTGTTTTTCTCAAAAAAAGCTTTATTGAGGGTAGACGGTAGATTTTAAAATTGGCTGGCATTGTCTGTGTGAGTGTTGATAAAAAAATTGTTCTATTGAAAAGGTCATGTCACTGTATTATATTATTTTCCAAATCTGGCGTTTTTTCTGTTCAACTATTTATTTAACTATTTTTGTACAAAAACATTATTATGTTTTAAGATTGTGGTGTTTTTATTTATAAAGTGCCAAATTACAAGCGCAATTGTAGAAAATGAAATGATGCGGCGATACACGATATTACAATTTGCTTTAAAAAAATAAATAATACTAAAATAGGTTCGCATGTGACCGCAATCTATTTGATGTTAAGCAGTAGTGCGGTCTGAGATAAATAAAAAAATAAATATTACACACAGCACTACTAACCCAAAACTAAGCAAAGCTTGTACTATGGAAGACAGATAACTGATAGAATACTGAAATAGTTTTTTTTTGTAAATATATACAGTACACCCAGCCACAGAACAAACAATTGGTTATACCATAAAGTTTGTCCTGCGTGGGAATCGAACGCACGCTCTTCAGCGTTTGAAGCAGACATACTACCAATGAACCAACAGGATTGTCAAAGATGAAGCACGCTTACCTAGAAGAAACCGATTTACTCTAGATTTCAAGTTTAGAATTACGCTTCTTGTAATTTCTCAACAATTTCGGTCGAATAATTATTCGAATAATCGTTGCAATGAAGCGTCCCATCCCTAGTTAATGCCGTTGTTCTGAGGCTACGTGTCCAAGTGTTCAGGTTGAGTGCCTCTCAGTTGATTACGGGCCGGATTATATTAAAAGGGAGACGAACGCTAGGTTTTTTTTAAATGTAAAAGTCATGAGACGCTCTGATGGGGTAAGATATAACGCATGCCCATCGTAGGAACTACGCGGGTGAAACCGCGCGTCGTCTGCTAGTTTTATTATAAAATATTAATCCCTATATCTCTCGGTCACGTCATAACTTGAAAACGACTTTGCCGAATTCAATAATATTTTTTTACATTCTTACGAAAGAAAAATTAAGTTTGCAGAAAATTGGAAAATTTAATAAAAATATTTGAAAAATACCACGCGAACGAAGTCGCGTTTAACAGCTAGTGTAGAATTAGACTTGAGGGATAAATGATACATTGAGTTCTTTTCAGGTCAGTACTACGGTTTAACGTGTCTTCGTATATAATAGCCCTGTTGGCTCATTGGTAGCATGTCTGCTTCAAGAGCTGTAGGGCGTGGGTTCGATTCCCACCCAGGACAAGCATTTTGTGATATAAAACAAATGTTTGTTCTGTGTCTGGGTGTACTGTATGTATTATAAGTATGTATTTACAAAAAAAAAGTATTTAAGTATTTTATCAGTTATCTGACTCCCATAGTACAAGCTTTGCTTAGTTTGGGGTCAGATGGCGCTGTGTGTAATGTCCTACGATATTTATTTATTTATAATGCATACTTATTATCTAAGTAGAGGAACGCCGGGTGTTGCTAACTAGGATAATTACTTGAGGACAGCCGGCAAACTTCTCGAGTCGGGTCTCCTCGGGTACGGAATGCATAACTGTTTGTGATGTTGTAAACTTATTCGTGTACTTAGATAAGTAGAAGAAATGAAGTATTTTGCAGTAAATTTTTTCTTTTCTTAGTTTTTTATCTATCTATCTACAATATTATAAAGACGAAAGATTTGATTGTTTGTTTGTATTGAATAGGCTCCGAAACTACTGCATCAATAAATTTATATTGTTAATCGAGTTGTTTTCCCGTGCGAAGCTGGGGCGAGCTGCTAGTGTGACAATAACTTTTTGTTCTGTGTCTGTATGCATGTATTTAAAAAAAGTATATAAGTATTCTATCAGTTATCTGGTTCCCATAGTACAAGCTTTACATAGTTTTGTCCTACGAAATTTTTAGCAAATATGTATCACTTTCAAATCCCAACAACGAGATTGAGCTGCAGCTTTAGAAATACATTATGAAAATACTCAAGAAAACAAGCTTAATTTAAAACTGACAGTCCTGTCGGCTCATTGGTAGTATATCTGCCTTATGAACTGAAGGGCGTGGGTTCGATAACCACTCAGGACAAACATTTTATGTATCAACAAATGTTTGTTCTGTGTGTATTATAGGTATGCATTTACAAAAAAAAAGTATATAATAATATGCATTCTATCAGTTATATGACTTCTATCACACAAGCTTTGCTTAGTTTGGGATCAGATGGCGCTGTGTGTATAGTCCTATGATATTCATTTATTTATTTATTAAACTAAAACACTATAAAAGCATTACAACAAAAATGAATTGCATCAAGAACCATTAAAGCAATAAAAAGAATAGTTTTCAGAGAAGAGATCACATTTTCCAATGTAAATAAATATCGTTGAAAGAAAAGCACTTAGAAATCTGTGGCTTCCAACAACGAGAAAATCATTTCTGTAGTGCTTTGAGGAGCAAGTTTTAGTGATGTGACACAGTAATAATACTGACACTTAAACTATCGATATTAATTGGAAATGCTTTCATCCACACACCCCAACAATGAGCTTGAGCTATTGGTGAAGGAAAACATCGCAGTAGGGTACTTTCTAGTACTCTGCTGGCTAGCTACCACCACCCGACGCAAAGTCGCTTGCTTGTCTCGCACGCATAATCAAATACTTACGAATTAGGAGTTAGCTCAAAAATGAGTTACGTATAGACGCAGGCTTCTTTTAATGCCGTCTATGATATGAATTTGGAAAAACATCAAAATTGCGTCAATAGACCACCTTTACACAATATCGGTCTTTTTCATTTTTAAGTGTTTCTCACACAGTCTTTGTTCAAACACCGACTGATGTCAGTTTGTGTCGGACGCTGTTAATGTGAAGTTGCTGTTGTTTAATTGAACCTAGACCGAATCCGAGTTGAGTGTATTTTCTACAAAAATAAATAGTAAGTTTTATAAGTTGATTTACTAATAAACAGACTATAAACATATTGAGTCCTTGAAATAAAGAAATTAGTTTAAACAAGACAGACTTATAGTTGAATATGCCACCAATAATAAAGTTTATTTGCTTTAGTTTTAAAAGTAGACAGACTTAACTCAAGAAGTTAATTTTAAAACATAAGAAAATATTTATTATTATTTAATTTGAACAAAGTAAATAACACATAACTATTGATAAGTTTATAGACTACACGAAAAAAAATTAATATATTTATTACCTCATTAATTTTTATTCTATTTAAAAAAAAGCCGACGAGGTCGTGATTGCACGGAGGTTTTTCGTGATTTCCCAAAAACTGACTTTTTTGAGTTAAGCCAGTATTTGATTATGCGTGCGGTCTGTCTTCTATTGTGTGTACCAAATTGTGCAATTTGGCACACTCCCCGAAATGTCTCCGCATTTCGGGGAGTGTGCCACGAAATTGCACAATGTGGTTCCGCCAGCCCCTTTCTATTACCGGACGGCTAGGCAGACTAGGCCTAAGCGCCATCCATACATGGTGGACATTCCCCACGTACGGACTAAGCGCTTCGATTCCACATTCTTCATACGCACAGCGAGGATGTGGAACTCTCTGCCGGCGTCTGTTTTTCCCGCGAACTACAATTTGGGTGTCTTAACAGATTTATAGATGATTAGAATAAACAGGTTTTTTTCTAGGTAAGCGTGCTTCATCTTCGACTGCATCCTGGTTAACATCAGGCAGGGTGTGATCAAACGCGAACCTATTCTGTATAAAAAAAACCCTCATGTTGAAAATCTGCCGATGGTGTATTCTGACAGCCTCATATGGAAACCAGTTTCATTCCAGCCTAGGTGTTTTTACCATCTTCTACCACTCCGTAACGTAATATCGAGTGAGCTGTGGTCAAACACCTAACCCGTCAAAATTTAAAAAAGCAACATAAATACACTGTAGGAGCAAAATCTCCTACTACAGGCATTTCATGCTTAAATCCTTTTGATTTTTTTATTGAAACTATAATCCGTTTTTAAAGAAACGAAATATTTTGTATTTTTAACCGACTTCAAAAAAGGAAGAGGTTTGTTTGTTTCTTTATGTAACATAAGGACTCTGTCTCCGTTTGTTTTTTTTATTTGAAACGGTATATTGGTTCCTTACACATTTCATAAAAGTCGATTCACTTTTTTGTTTTTTTAACTGAATTACCTAAAACCTAGCACTGATTTAAATTATTAGCTCAATCTGCTCAAATACTCAAATGAAAGTCAATCAATAATAAATACATTATAAATGTGGAAAGTTGTCACAACACTCTCATTCTTGTTAAAGACAGTTTAATGAAAGCTGTTAAGACTGAATTTCATAATTAACACCACCTGTATGCCACTCGATTTTATCGATAAAGTCTCGTTCAATTTTATCGATGGCGTCCCATCCCTACTTCAGCGATAAGTATCTGATGCACGGAGTTAATTAAAAGCCACTGGGCCATGGTTTAAATTAATTAGAAATACGGACAGTTGGTTTAGTTTCTTTCTTTTTGATTAGTTATCTAGTATGACTCTTCCGGTCTCAGTGAGAAAATTGAACGGGATTTCTTGTTGTGTAAAAAGTTTTCCAATTACTTGTTTTTTTTTTTATGGCTTGGTGTTTGACCACAGCTCACCTGATGTTAAGTGAAGGTGTGGTCGCAGATGGTAAAGCACATCTATCCTGGAATGCAATTGGCTCTCAAGTGAGTCTGCTGGAACACACCGTTAGGTGCTTGGCGGCAGATTTTCAACTTGAGGGTGGTAGCTAGCCAGCCGAGTACTAAAGTACCCTACCACTAGGCTAAGGTTTCCTCACGATGTTTTTCCTTCACCGGCAGCTCAAGCTCATTGTTGGGGTTTGAACCCACGCCCTTCGGCATGCGAACCGTCCGTCCCACCGTACGAACCACCGTCACTTAGCAGCTGAGCTGTGGTCAAACACCTAGCCTGTCAATAAAAAAAAAAGATAAAAAAACTTCTATTAGTGCCCCTCGTCTCCATCGTAATAAAATAAAGATGTCACATTTTGACACGTATTACGTCGCCTTGACAGTTTGGGAATTAGGCGGATTTGACAGTTGCGCAATATCAGCCGGTATTTCTGTTTAACTTTTTCTCTCTATTAGCGTTCCGTGAATTAATAAACAAAAATCCATAAAGTAAAGTATGTATGTTTTTTTCTAGCAATTTTATTAGACAAGGTATTTAATAGATATGTTTTTATTGTATTTCAGCTTAAAAGTCGTTTTAGATATAACAGTAAAGATGATTTAATTTGAATATTTATTTAACTTAATGACAATTTTTAAATATTTATCCGAAATATTTCCTAACTAATCCCGGCTTCGCACGGGAAAACAAAACTCGATTACCAATATAAATATAGCCTATGTCACTCAGTAATAATGTAGCATTCTAATAATAGAAGAATTATTCAGATCGGTCCAGTAGTTTCGGAGCCTATTCAATACAAACAAACAAACAATCAAATCTATCCACTTTTAGGTTTATAAGTCAAAGCAATCAAAAGTATTAGGCTACTTTTTATCCCGAAAACATGTAGCGGGTAACACCGCGGGGTGCAGCTAGTATCATAAATGTGAAAGTTTGGATGGATGTTTGTTACTCTTTCCCGCAAAAACTACTGAACGGATTTAGATGAAATTTGGTATGGAGGTAGCCAAAACCCTGGCTACTTTTTATCTTGAAAACATGGAGCGGGTAACACCGCGAGCCGCGGCTAGTAAAATATGAAACATACCCATTTTAAATTAAAATTAATTTTAAATTTAAGTCCCAGCGATAAACTAAAGTTACTTAATTTACCCAAAAAAACAAGGTATTTGTATTGTGTATTTATATTTAATGTCATATAATATTTAATACAGAATTCACCAGAATATTAATTACAAGTTTTTAAGCACAAAATTTTATGGTATCTGGAAAACTGAAAATTTTAGAGGAGAGTTATAATTAACCAAGCTTTTTAACTAAATACGGAACCTTCGAAGATCGAGTTTAACTTTTTCTTGATAAAGAAGCATCAGTCAGGCATTTTATTCGGCCTTTGAACCGAAATCGAGTTACAGTTACCAATTTATCTGTACACTTGAATGACAGCGCTATCATCGCATTTTCAGTTTCGGTAAAAGTCACCCGTAGAATATTTAGGTTCCGTTATTTTACCAAACTTCTGAATAAGTTGGTATTGCTTTAGAATTAGGATCACTGAGGATTTTCTCACTCAATGGTATCTCAGGAGTATTTTTCACGTTTATATATTTTTTTCATTTACATTCGTGTTCTTTTTATTAGAATTATTGAAAAGTTTTTTGTGCATTCTTAAAAGCTTTTTCAAATAGATTTTATTTGAAAAGGACAAAGTTTTTTTAAAGGGTTTTTTAAAATTTTTAATTAGGTATGTTTCATATTTTACTAGCTGCGCCCTGCGGTGTTACCCGCTACATGTTTTCGAGATAAAAAGTAGTCTGTGTGTTAATTCAAGGTCTCAGCTACCTCTATACCAAATTTCATCCAAATCCGTTCAGTAGTTTTTGCAGGATAGAGTAACAAACATCCATCCATCCATCCAAACATTCACATTTATAATGTTAGTGGGACGTCAAAAATATATAGAATTGTATAATTTTTTTTCTTAATACAGTATAGGTTTGCATTTGACCACACCCTGCCTGATGTTAAGCAAGATGCAGCCCAAGATGAAGCACGCTTACCTAGAAAAAAACCTGTAACCTGTACCTTGAAATGAATTCCAAATTGATAACTGCAAGGCCAAAGTCCCCAGTATCATTTCAAAACATACAAGACTTATTCATCTAACTAAACACATCTCAGTCGCGCTAACTTCCATCAACACCAATCAAAACTTCACGGCTATCCCCGCAAACGGAAACTAATTCCAAGCGCCTCAACAAACACATTCCAAAACAACAATTAAACAGCCCGTTGACAAATAGCTCTCCTCATAAACGCTCAACTGACAGCAGCGACAGCTGTCAACGAAACGTCAGTTTTGCCACCAA
Source organism: Biston betularia (assembly GCA_905404145.2). NCBI lineage: Eukaryota > Metazoa > Arthropoda > Insecta > Lepidoptera > Geometridae > Biston > Biston betularia. The sequence goes on along the minus strand of FR989888.1, from coordinate 7,858,923 downwards.
TTTCGACTGTCATGGCCGCCGAAGTCTATTAAACATATTGTTTATGATTGTGTTATGAAAGACGTTTTAAGTGATGAATGTTTGAAATAAAAACATTATTTACAATACAATAAACTAGTTTTTACATTAGGCTCAGGCGTTTTTCCAATAAAAAAAATATTCCAAAATCTTTATTTATATTTAACTAGCGACCTTTTATCCCGAAAACATACCGGTATAGCGAGTAATACCGCGTGGCGCAGCTAGTGACTTATAAAATAAATATCGTATGAAATTTCACATAGCGCCTTTTAACCCCAAACTAAGCAATCTAGTACTATGGGAACCAGATGACTGATATAATACTTGTATACTTTTTTGTGTAAGTATCGCGACAAACAAAACGCTCTCCTGATGGTAGAATACAACGCATGCCCATGACCATTGCAACGATGCACAGAACTTTGGGTAACAAAACGAAGTCCAGGGCATCGGTGCTTTGGAGACTTTTTTTTTTTTTTTTTTTTTTTATCGTTGACAGGCTAGTTGTTTGACCACAGCTCACCTGATGTTAAGTGAAGGTGTGGTCGAAGATGGTAAAGCACACCTAGCCTGGAATGGAACTGGCTCTCAAGTGAGGCTGCCGGACTTTCGATGGTTAGTCTCAACAGCCTTGTAATGTCGCTGCAGTACGCATCAAACCGAGACATAGTACTGTTTACACACTACTGCTTGGCGGCAGAGTAACTGGTATTGCGGTGGTACCTACCAAGACGACCTCCTGCTAAGGAGATCTACAACCAAATAAAAAAACCATATGGCCACCAAATGTACACGAGCCCTCATTCATACTCTAAACTTCAACAGTAAATCACTCGAGTTTCGATACAACTCGAAATATTGGGAGTTTCGATAAAATTTCAACTTTTGTCAAGTTGTTTCGAATGAGTTATAGTGTACTGGTGTATGGTAAAACAGTACGACTCCTCGAACGTGCAAAAATATTCTTTATTTCCATCGTAAATAGAGTTGCATGTCGGTTGAAATAAATATTTGGCATCCGAGCGAAGTTTGAAAAGATGTGTAATCGCTTGTAAACTTTTGGAGGAACGATTTCAAAGTTGTAAGTGTTATTGCATATTTTTTTGCTTGATTCAAGATCGGCATTTTAGTTCTTATTGGTACGCGCTTTTGGGTTCAATTTGATTTATAAACAATGCTTTACTATTTATTAAGTAATTATAATATTTTTGTTTTTATGGACATTTAATTATATTGACATAATTTTAGTGACATTTTATATGTGACATAGTATTTTATTGACATTTTCATTTTCATTGTTTTGACATATGTAATGATTTTGATAATAATTTTTAAATATGAATGGAAAAATGACCTGTAACTTTGGTGTTATTAATAAATGATTTGTATTTGTATTTGTATTATTTAAACTACATAGTTATAATCGCTAGGAGTATTTAACATCCACGTAATTTTAGTGTTAAATACCCTTAACACACTCACGCACGCACACAAACTAACACACACACACACACGCACCCTCAACACCTACTTTGATTTTCAACTACAGAGGCTCACCAGAAGACCAGCGCTGGTCATACTTAGTATGAGCATTGAGCAGTATTATGTTGAGGTGAGCCCTTATTTTGAAACTGTTTGTCTCTGTTCGTTTTTGTGTCTTTAAGTCACAAAATTTTTCCTTCTTTCTTTCTGTAATGGGAGTTCGTTTAAGTGTCAGATATTCTGCCACCAAGCAGTAGTGTGTAAACATTGCTGTGTTTCAGTCTGAAGGGTACAGCTAACAAAAATACAAGGCAATTATAACTAACCATCTCAAACTAACTACCATAAAGTAGCGAGCACAAAAGCGGTGATGCCCTGTTTGGTAATTATGACAACTATAATTATGACACTAGCGGATGCCTCGCAGTTTCACCCGCGTAGTGGAATTTCCTTGGGTGCGTACCAAACGTTTCGACTCAACGTTTCTCATCCGTACGGCCAAGGAATGGAACAAGCTACCGGCTTCCTTGTTTCCTGACAGATATAATCTAGATCTTTTCAAGGTCAGAGTGAATAGGTATCTTCTAGGTCTGCGTGCTTCATCTTCGACCACATCGTCGCTTACCATCAGGCGAGTTGGTGGTCAAACGCGGACTTATCTGTATTAAAAAAAAAAAAAAAAACCCGCTTAGTTCCCGTTCTCGTATGAAGACAGGGATAAAAAGTACCCGGGGATAGTGTAGCTTCCCAACGGTGAAAGAATTTTTGAAATCGGTCCAGTAGTTTCAGAGCCTATTCAATACAGACAAACAAACAAACAATCAAATATTTCCTCTTTAAAATAGTATAGATAAGTACCTATATTTATATAATATAACTTTCTATAGTAGGTTAGTATAGATTTAAGTGTGATCATAAATTCTAAAGGTGTAATAAAAGCGTAGAGTCACTACGAATGGTCGTTGCTTCTGCTACGCCGTAGACTGTCTACGAGACGGAAACATGGTGATTTGACTTGAAATAAACGTTTAAAAATAAAATAAAAAAATAAGTCTATGAAATCGTAATATTAACAAATTGATTTGATTTAAAATTAACATTATATGCTGTAATTGTTGTCTGTTTATTTTTCTGTATTATTGTCAATAACAAAAAAAACGCAGGTTCTGAAATAAAGCTACCAAAAGACAATATCAGAAGCTTCGCAGAAGTCAGAAGTTGTTATTAATTCAAAATAGGTTTGCGTTTGACCACATGACCCTGTCTGATGTGAAGCAGTAGTGCGGTCTAAGATGCAGCACGCTTACCTTGAAGTTTATTTACTTCAATGTAACTTACTTCTCGAGTGGATGATCGATTGATAATAATAACTACATTATACCTATGTCGAGAAGAGTTTACAAAATTTTTATGTTTTAATCCAGGGTCTCAACTACCTTCATACCAAATTTCATCCAAATCCGTTTTGTAGTTTTTGCGTGAAAAAGTAACAAACATTCATCCATCCATCCAAACTTTCATAAATATAATACTAGCTGCGCCCCGCAGCGTTTCCCGCTACATGTTTTCAGGATAAAAAGTAGCCTATGTTTTAATCCAGGGTCTCAGCTACATCCATACCAAATTTCATCCAAATCCGTTCAGTAGTTTTTGCGTAAAAGAGTAACAAACATCCATCCATATTTTTACATTTATAATATTAGTGGGATTAATTATTATTTTTTTCTATTTGTCTACAGTCAAACCCAAATCAGTGGAAGTGATCACGGGGGAAGGTCAGACGCTGCAAGACGGCGACACGCTCGGCCCCCTGCTCGAGAGAGCCAGGATCAACATCAGCTGCATCGTGAGAGAAGGAAAACCACAGCCAAAGGTTGTCTGGTACTTCAAAGATCAGGAGAAGTTAGAAGGTGAGTCGAAACAAACTATTTCTATATTCTAAGAGCAAGACACGTAACTTTTAACTTTGTGCGATTTTAACACGTTAGTAGGCAAGATGTTTTTTTAGGGTTCCCTACCCAAAGGGTGAAACGGAACCTTATTACTAAGACTCCGCTGTCCGTCCGTCACCAGGCTGTATCTCAAGAACCGTGATAGTTAGACAGTTGAAATATTCACAGATGATGTATTTCTGTTGCCGCTATAATAACAAATACTGCAAAACAATAAATTTTTTTTTTTTTTGCACGTTTTTATAAGTAATGGTACGGAACCCTTCGTGCGCGAGTCCCATTTGCGCTTGGCCGGTTTTTTTCAATATTTGATATTTACCCTCCATAAACATCGGGATCCGTGACCTTTGTCAATTTTTAATTACACAATATTTTGGTTAGTAATAGTCATTGTTTTAATACATAAATACTTTGTCTAATAAACACATGGCAAACATTTCAGCTCGTCATATAAATGTTTATCGTGGCGAACCGAACCCACACTTCACAGCTCTTGAAACAGTCGCTACCAAATCTATCAGGGTAGTCGTTAACATGATTTTTCGACTTAAAATCAATTTCACTCAATATGACTTTTCAACTTCGATGTCAATAAACCTCCTTCACAAAAAACATGTTAAAAAAGTTATCATGCACCAACCACGGTGACATTCCATTCCTTTGACAGAATCAATTTATTTCCCGTCTTTTTACAGAAGAACTGCTATCTGACGTTTCGATAAAACTGTGGGACATTTCAATATTGAGTTACGAGCACCAACTTACTAGTGCAAGCGGCGAAGCGGTAGAACTAAAAATCTCGAGTGAATAACTGCTAGTTTTGTACGGAATACGCTATACTGGCTCCCTCATTGCATTTTACTGATGAATTGGTCATAGATGGTTAAAATAGATATTGATCAGAACACGTTGCAAATTTAATATCTTTTCAGGACAAAATGTTTGTGACGATAAATGTTTGTTCTGTGTCTGGGTGTTCTCTATGTATTTACAAAAAAAAGTATAAGCATATGTATTCTATCAGTTATCTAGTTCCCACAGTACAAGCTTTGCTTAATTTGGGGTCAGATGGCGTTGTGTGTAATGTCCTACGATATTTATTTATTTATTTAGATAACTGATAGAATACTTGTGTACTTTTTTTGTACATACATACAGAACACCCTGACACAGAACAAACCTTTGAGACTGTCACACAAATGTTTGCTCCAAATGGGAAAAAAGAAAGAAAAAAAGAAAGAAAGAAAAAGATTTTATTTTGTAACAAATACAAACACACAGAGACAAACAGTTATCTGCATGCCTTCTAGTCTTAAGTTAACCGACCTTAATAAAATTCTTTCATAATTAGAATGCTACATTATCGCTGACTTAGGCTATAAGTTTTGTTTTCCCGTGCGAAGCCGGGGCGAGCTGCTAGTGTTTAATACATTTGTGGAAAGTTTTTATCAGAGAGTACTATCCCGCTATAAAACACCTAGCAATCAGAAGCACGAGCCGCCCACAATCCGACAGCTAATCTAGACCTAACCAGATTGAACCAGATAATACTGGATATAAACTGGATCAAACTGGATTGTGATCGCACTAATCACACAGATTAGCGGTAACCAGGTTAGATGGCACATACTTAGTGGTTTTGTTGAAGAACCTAACATGAAAAAATTACAAAAAACCGGCCAAGTGCGAGTCTGACTCGCGCACGGAGGGTTCAAATACAAAAAAATAATTTACTAATAACACCCTAGTTACAAGTCAATCATTATTTACTTATTTAAAAGTAATCGATCCATATGGCATTATGTATAATTAAATTCAAGAAAAGTCTTTAAATTTTAAAAAGTCCCCAAAATAATAAAATTGTTCCTGCATTAGCCAAAATTTCTATTTATTTTTGAAGGTGGCGACGGAAGGTACGCCTCGCACGGCGGCAGGTATTCGGTTGTAGACAGCGGGCCCACTAACGTTCCGTACCATCTATAAAAACGGCAAAAAAATGTTGTATGGGAGCCACCTTAAATATGTTTTTTTTGTATTTGTTGTTATAACGGCAACAGAAATATATCATCTGTGAAAATTTCAACTGTCTAACTATCACGGTTCATGAGATACAGCCTGGTGACAGACAGACAGACGGACGGACAGCGGAGTCTTAGTAATAGGGTCCCGTTTTATCCTTTGGGTACGAAACCATAAAAACTCATTGACTGAAGCTTGGAATTTCTAAGGGTTTGAGTATTTTCTGTTGTTGTTTTAAGTCTGTTAAAACAACATTGTAAACAATCAACAAACTAATTTGATGGATTGAGGTATTAAATAGCGCATGACAATGTGATTTTTATACTTTCGCGACCCAAATGCACAGTTTTTTTTTTTTTATAGCAGGAGGTTATCTAGGTAGGTACCACCGCAGTACCAGTTATTCTGCCGCTACGCAGTAGTGTGTAAACATTACTGTGTTCCGGTTTGAAGGGTACTGCAGCTAGCGAAAACTCGATCAATTTTCAACTCCCATCGTATTTGACTTCCAACACCGAAACTACTCGTTATATTTACACATCGACCGTTTTAGTAGAAAAACCCCTCCGACACAGTATGTATAGCACATATATATATGTATAGCAGTTCCGAGCCGATATGAATGCATCATAGAGCACGGTACCCGTAATATATCACCTGAGCTCTTGAGTCGCATACTAAGTATAAACGTGCCACAGGAACCAGTATCCAAACTCCAGCTATCTTCCATAAAAATTAAGATTAATACTCAAGGCAAATATTTAATTTTTATAGCCCCTTTGGCTCATTGGTAGTATATCTGCCTTGAGAGCTGTAGGGCGTGGGTTCGATTCCCACTCAGGGCAAACATTTTGTGAATAAGTAAATGTTTGTTCTGTGTCTGGGTGTCCTGTATGTATTATAAGTATGTATTTACAAAAAAAAAGTATTTATGTATTCTATCGTTATCTGACTTCCATCACACGAGCTCTGCTTAGTTTGGGGTCAGATGGATGTGTGATAGTCCTACGATATTTATTTTATTTATTTGTTCTCTGATTCAGACAACTGAGGATTGAAATTGGTTTGACCACAACGTCGCGTGTTGAATTTAGGCCTGTCAACTATTTTTTTTTTTTTTAATAATGAGACGAACGAGAATGGGGGGAAAACAGTAGATTATTGGCATAATCTACTATTTTATTCAAAAATCATAATTTCATAAATTATTAATCAATTTGATTTTATGCTATTAATCTATTATTTTATTCAAGCAATTGTAATTTCCCGCAAATAAACAACAAAATAAATGCCAGTAGCTGTGATTTCACTGTAAAATTATGCCATAAACGGTAAAAAATTATTTGTATGGAAATCGAACCACCTTAAAATTAAATACTTGAATGAATAGAAAAATTATTTACCTGGAACTTTGGTCATCAATTAAATATTTGTATTTTTAAAAATAGATGATATTAGCAAGTTTGTGTACTGTGAATACGACACTTTCGAACAGATACCGCGTCCCAGAGCCATTGTACTGAACAGATGTTAACCTCCTTTCATCTTCTGAATTCCTGGTACCTGTGATAGTACGTAGCACTGTTAGGGTGACATACTAATAAATCTAACCATTTTGGTTTTCTTTTCATGTAGAAGTAATGGAACGAACAAACCCCTACCCATGATTTAGTTCTGTTTGGTAAAGGTTAACCTACCAAACAGAACTAAATCATTTTTTTGTTACTTTTTTTTATGTAAAAAGTAATTAAACTAACGAGACGCTCTCCTGATGGTGAGAGATAACGCCTGTCCATGATCATTGCAGCGATACACAGAACTTTGAGCAACAAAACAAAGTCCAGGGCATCACTGCTTTAGCGCTCATTACTTTGAGACTTTCGATGGTAATATTTACATACTGCTTAGCGGCAGAATAACTGGTACTGCGGTGGTACCTACCTAGACGACCTCCTGCTAAGGAGATCTACCACCGAGTAAACAGCCCTGTTGATTTATTGGTAGTATGTCTACTTCAAGAACTGAAAGACATGAGTTTCGATTCCCACGAAAGAAACATTTTGCGGCATAAACAAATTTTTGTTCTATCTATGGGTGTTTTGTATCTATACTAATATTGTAAAGAGGAAAGATTTGTATTTTTGTATGTAACGAATAAACTTAAAAACTACTGGACCGATTTCAAAAATTCTTTCGCCGTTGGGAAGTTATATTATCCCCGGGTGACATGGGCTACTTTTTATCCTTGTGTTTCCACGGGAACGGGAACTACGCGGTTGAAGCCGCGAGGCGTCCGCTAGTTTATTATAAGTATCTATTTACAAAAATATAGTAGTTAGCATTGTTTATTTTTATGTAAAAGTAATGAGACGAACTAGACGCTCTCCTGATGGTAAGAGATAACGCCAGTCCATGACCATTGCAGCGATACACAGAACTTTAAGTAACAAAACAAAGTTCAAAGCATCACTGCTTCGGCGTAGTAATTAAGTATTCTATCAGTTATCTTCCATAGTATAAACTTTGCTTAGTTTGGGGTCAGATGGCGCTGTGTGTAATGTCCTACGATATTTATTTATTTAACTTTGAGTAACAAAACAAAGTCCAAGGTATCGCTGCTTTGGTTACATATTTAGTTTGTTTTTAGAGAAATTATCTAAGTCATATCTTTCAACACTTATTGCACTTACCTAAAAGTTATGTCAAGGTGGAATATATCTTATGTCTCTAGCTTAAAGTCTTATTCGGCATAACTCCTAAATAATCTCCCACTAATATTCTAGAAACGTCTTTGTAGAAATTGCCCGTATGAATATCGGTTCGAAATCTGTCCGGACCTAGAATCTATTTGGAAGGAAATGTATTACTTTGAGTCCAAATGGATATATTATTCGAGGTACGCGTAGAGTTTTTGTTTTGTTTTTGCTAGCTAATTAATTGCTACGAAAACCGACGTGATTTTAAGGTGGTTCGATTTACATACAAACACATTTTTGCCATTTATGGACAAATGGAGCATAATTTTACAGTGAAATCACAGCTACTGGCATTTATTGTGGTCTTTATTTGCGTTAAAATACAATTGCTTAAATAAAAGAGTAGATTATTATAAAAATCATAAATTCATAAATGTGATTTTATGCTGACAAATTAAATACTTAATATCGCTAACAAAAGGTACTCGCAGCCAGTTAAATTACTGGGCTGTTGAGACTAACCATCGAAAGTCTTAAAGTAATGAGCGCCAAAGCAGCGATGCCTGGACTTTGCTTTACTACTCAAAGTTCTGTGTATCGCAACAATGGTCATTAACATGCGTTATTCCTCACCAACAGGACAGCGTCTCGTTCGTCTTATTACTTTTATAAAAAACTTGCGAACGCCTCACGGTTTTACCCGTGGGAATACAGGGATAAAAAGTATATGTCACCTGGGGATAGTGTACCTTCCCAACGGTGAAAGAATTTTTGAAATCGGTTCAGTAGTGTTTGAGTTAATTCGTTACAAACATACAAAAATCTAAAAATACAAATCTTGCCTCTTTATAATATTAGTGTAGATGAAAAAAAAAGAATCTCTTAGATGTAATGGTCTTCCATATATGTGCCCCATCAAGTTTCATGTACATAAACTTTAGTCACTGCTTACCGTGACGAGTACATGGTAATACGTCACGTTTGTTGACGCAGCGTCTACGCAGCGGAAACGCGCGTTGATTTACCGGCGCGACACTGACGGGCGCGGGCGTGTCGCTTGTCACGCGACAATATGAGCATACTCAGATACCAAAGGTTGTAAATACGGGTTTGATACTTCGTACATAGATAGCTTATCAGATTGTGAGGTCAGCCCTATTGGTTCATTGGTAGAATGTCTGCTTCAAGAGCTGCAGGGCGTGGGTTCGATTCCCACCCAGGACAAACTTTGTGATATAAACAAATGTTTGTTCCGAGTCTGAGTGTTTATTATGAGTATATATTTACAAAAATTAAAAGTATTTTAGTATTCTATCAGTTATTTGACTTCCATAGCACAAGCTTTGTTAGTTTGGGGTCAGATGGCGCTGTGTATGCAAGATAAGATAAGAAGAAGAAAATCATAAGATACTTTGTTCTCTGTACTTTTTTCTGTTTATGGTGTAGATACACAATAAAGAGTTTTTATCTATCTATCTATATAATCTCTTTGAAATCGCAAACAGTAAAAAAATATCTCTATGATCATTACAATTTTATTTTATACATAGCCGAAAGGGATTCTAACAAATAAGTCAAAGGAACGTGAAAATAAAGACCTTCTCAATTATTTTGTAGATTTATTTTTTACATTTCACTGAGCAAAATAGAAGAAATTGTCCCAAAAATTCAACAGATAAAATTAGGCACAAGAAAGGTCTTCGGTGTAGAGGTGGGTGAAGAGCGGCAGCGAGCGCGATTTATAAGCATAATTGCACTCAAACAGTCAAAGTTAAACACTTGAATGTATCGGACATAATTTTCAAGCAAAAAAATAAAGTCAAATAACATAGAATACAGATGAATAGGTACTTTTTTTGTAACTACATATTTATAATACAAACAGAACACCCAGACAGAGAACAAACATTTGTTTATACCACAAAATATTTGTCCTGGGTGGGAAACGAACCCACGCCATACAGCTCTAAAATATATACTGCCAATGAGCCAACAGAGCTGTCAAAAAGAACCCGTCATTTCTTCATTTCGTTTTAACAATTACTTATCATCCCCCCTCTTCGATATCTGAGTGCAAAAGTCGTTTTTACCCGCTAGAGGATAAAGTAAGATTTTTCACCTCGTACTCTTTAGATTCCCTCGCTAACGCTCAGGTTTCTAATTTTTGAATCACTCGCTACGCTCGGTCATCAAAATTGAGCACGCGGTTAGCAACTTTGCACTTTTTTGTTACAAATAACTATTTCCGCTTCCGCTACTTTTTGTAAAGCATTTACAGTCTTAATCTGGCTAAAACATAAATAAACCTAAGTGTGCCGTCAAAGGCAATCCTGTAGGTTATTTTTCAATGTCCGAAGTGAATCTGGCCGACCACTGATACAGACGTGGCGTACACTATCTGTGGGCTAGAGCGGTAGCACACTGGCGGTTAGCGGTCAATATTCCGGCGACACTTCGCGATCGCAAATCGCGAAGATATTAGTTTTTTTATAACATGTTAAGTGATGATGCGGTCTAAGATAGAGCACGCTTGCCGCTTTTTGGAATGTCGACCATGAAACGATGTCCCTTTTTTGAGCTTCTGGCTGTCCGAAAGAAAAAAGGGCATGAGGAATTAGACCATGTAGTTCTGAAGCACACTCTCCGAAATGAATCCGATAAAAGACCGATAAACTAGCAACTTTGCGACTTGATGATGACTCGATGTTACTAACAAGCTGTAGAAACGTTTTACCACCGCGCTAACTGCAAAAATTCAAAACGTTTTGTTGAGAACATGGTGAACATGGTGGTCACCTGTATGCCACAATGTATTACCGTTAAGACCGCGTGGGTTAACATTTGTGAGACATTTTTTTAGATATTGCAAACAGCACCAAAAATTCAATTTAATTAAAAAATATATATCTTACAAGTAAAGCGTCCACAATTGGTCGTCGTAGTAAGTTAAAAAAAACACGTTAAGTTTGCTGTTGTAGCTGTCCCGTGTTGAACTAAGAAAATAACAGGCATTAACTAGAAAAAAAGGTTTATAGCGATTATAGCTCAGTGGTTAGAGTGGTTGAATGACACACCAAATAAAAAAGAAACCCCAACAATGATCTTTAGCTACATGTATTTAAGTTTGACAGCCCGGTTGGTTCATTGGTAGAATGTTCAAGGTATATTTATCTAGTTTATTTCCGCTTAACAGTCGTTCCAGTTCCAACAGTGACGAGAACTTAAATTAAACTAACTAAACTAATTTGACACAGCTTATTAATTAAAAACCTAATCTTACTTAAAATCCAGAACTAATTTGGCATAAAATTAAAAATATAATTTGACCAAAATTTAATTAAAATAACAAAAAATCTATTAAAAATAACTATAAGTCTTAAAATCCTCCTCTGTGTCTGGATGTCCTGTATTTATTATAAGTATGTATTTACAACAAAAAAAGTATTTTATCAGTTATCTGTCTTCCATAGTACAAATTTTGCTTAGTTTGGGGTCAGATGACGCTGTGTGTAATGTCCTACGATATTTATTTATTATTCCAGTTATTTATTTCTTTTCTTAATTTTTAAATTTTTTTACATTACATATATATAAAACACAACATAAATAATATAAAAAAACTTAAAAACTAGGGTGCCGCCGGCAGCGGGGCAGGGCTCAAGCTGCCGGTGGTTAGGGCTGCAGAGTGAGGAACCTCCTCACAATGCGCGCCGTGTCAAGGATCACTGCCTTTTGAAGCTGACCCTTGACCCAACCGTCTAGCGAGAGTCTCTTGAGATGTTGGTCGAGACTCTTCGCTATAAGACCGTTTACCGAGACAACTATCGGGACAATGATCGTCGAATCAACATCCCACATGGCGGTTATCTCGTGAGCCAAGTCAAGGTACTTGCTGAGCTTGTCCTTCTCGGCCTTCACGAGATTCTCGTCATGTGGGATGGTGATGTCGACGAGCACTGCCCGGCGTTGGGCTCGGTCGACCACCACGATATCAGGCTTATTGGCGACAATAGTCCTGTCCGTGATGATAGACCGGTCCCAATAGAGCAAAGCACGACCATTTTCGAGAACTGGCGCTGGTGCGTACTTATAGTACGGCACCTCAGACTCGACAAGGCCGTATTGAAGAGCAAGCTGCTGATGGATGATCCTGGCTACTTGGTTGTGCCTGTGCAAATACTCGCCGTTAGCAAGATGCGAACAACCGGAAATAATATGTCGGAGCGATTCTCCGGGACGGTGGCATGCCCGACAGATGTCGACCGTACCGTCCTTCATGATATATTTCCGATAATTGTTCGTCTTGATAACTTCGTCCGCAATCGCACAGGCAAAACCCTCAGTTTCCCCAAAGAGGTCTCCGAAACGTAGCCAGTTCACCGACGCGAGCATGTCCACATCGGGGCCCGTTAGGACCCGATAGAACCGCCCGTGCAGCTGCTTGCTCTTCCATACTTCCTTGCGGTCTTCGGTGCTTAGCACCGATGGTTTGCGCCAGTTCTCGTTCGCTAAGGAGAGCGGCGTGAGGCCCTTGTCAACTGCCACAACATCTCGATGCATCCCGCACTCGTTGTCGCGGAAATAATCCCTGAGACTGCACACTTCACGATTATGGAGGTTCTTGGCGCTTAAGAAGCCACGACCCCCCAATTTTCGTGGAATGTACAGTCTCATAACAGACGAGCGTGGGTGTAGCATGCGATGAGTTGTGAGCTGTTGACGGACTCTTCTATCCAGGGCGTCCAGCTCAGTCTGAGTCCACCTCAGTATGCCAAAGGAGTATATCAGTAGAGGCATCACCCAACCGTTGAAGGCACGCACCTTATTGCCACCCGACAAAAGACTATTAAGTACTTTTGTCAGGCGACAAAAGAAGCGTTCCTTCACCGATCGCTTGATGTCCACTACCGCTATACCCAACGACTCTGACATACCGAGGTACTTGTAAGTCTCGGCCTCGGAGAGAGATCTGAAAGTCATTGTCTCGGAAAGCTGTAAATCTGGACAATTTACAACTTCCCCTCGCTGTACGTGCATGACCGCACACTTGTCTACCCCAAACTCCATCTTGATGGCATTGCTAAAAACCTGTGTAGTTTTTAACAATTCCATCAAATCTGGACGTTTTGGTGCAAATAGCTTGAGGTCATCCATATACAGCAGATGAGAAATGACTTCACCACCTCTCCGAAGCCGATGGCCTAGCCCTGATTCCTTCAGCAAAGTGCTGAGAGGATTCAGTGCTAGACAAAACCACAATGGACTCAGACTGTCACCCTGGAAAATGCCTCGCTCGATCCTAATCAAGTCCTGCGGCTCAGAAGAGCCATCTCCACTACCTGGTTGACGAAGGACTGTGGTCCATTGCCTCATACATGCGCCTAAGAAAGATTTTAGAGTTGTATCAATTTTATATAACTCTAAAACTCTCTCTAGCCATGAATGAGGCACTGAGTCATAGGCCTTCTTATAGTCAATCCAGGCAGTGGAAAGGGCTCCCTTGTTCCGCCGAACTTGCTGGCTAATGGTCATGTCGATGAGGAGAAGCTCCTTAGTACCACGGGACCCTACCCTACATCCATTTTGAGCAGGAGCCAAAACGTTATTTGCGACAACATGCGCGTTAATTTTTGTTCTCAAAATGGACGTAAGGAGCTTGTAGATGGTAGGCAAGCACGTGATGGGTCTATAATTTTTTGCTTCTGTGGTACTACCGGTCTTATGGAGCAGGAAGGTGACACCAGTGGTCATAAAACAGGGAAGGGAACCAAGCTCGAGGGCTTCTTGGAATTGTGTCGCTAAGCGGTCATGTGAGCAACGAATCCACTTAATCCAAAAGTTGTGCAATCCGTCCGGCCCAGGACTTTTCCAGTTCTGTGCCGTACGAATCGCACAACTAACGTCTACGGGGTCTATTAAAACAGACCCCATGGATTCGATAGACTCACATTCCCGCTCGACAACACGCATCCAATCACCCTCGGTGTGCTCGACAGGCAGCGACCAGATACCACGCCAGAATTCAGTCATGACGCTAGTATCCGGTAGCTGCCTGTCACTCACACGTTGGCCGGTTCCTTCCCAATCTCGATACACCTTCCTTTGGTCACTTTGAAAGACGCGATTTTGCCAATATCTATCCGCACGCTCTCTATAGCGGCGAATACGGTTTGCCCACGCATAGACTTTCTGCTTCAGATAGTCAATGCGTTCCGTGACACTGGCTAGATAGTGCTGGGGTCTAATACCCGTTCCAGCAAAAGCCTGTGTCACAAAACGCATGACTCGGGGGCGATTATTCCCCCGGCTGAAACAGATCAGCTTTGCAATGAGAGTCCTGAACGTACTGATACGCCGCTCGATCCGCAATTGCCATGCGGGCACACCCCCGGCGGGTCGCGGTGCACGGTTAGTGTCCGGAAACTTAACACGTGCAACGCGACACGCCGCGATGGCACCGCAGTATAATATCGAGTGGGTATCAGTCAAATCTTCGCTAGCCCGTAAATACGGGGCTAGCAAAGCGTTCAAGGCTCCCATCAACGCTAAATTTCGTCTATGGGTGGGCAAACGTGGTAGTCGCGGCCTAGAATCGGGTGCGAATCTATATTGACAAATCGCGTCTTCCAAAGTCCTCCTCAAATGCTCACTCACCTGGCTACATACACCCATGCTCGTGCATTCGCCTGCATCAACTACGGGATCAGTAGGTGTCGCTAGTGTCACCATCGACGTCGGCACTGACACCAGTGTCGGGGCTGACGACGCGACAGGCGAATCCCGTGTCGAAACAGGCGTTGGGCGAGCAGGAAGTGCCTCCAGGCGGAGCCGATCAAGCACGGACTGATCCAACAGCTGAAGTCGCTGGATAGCCCGCACTTGATCCGATAGTCGTTGGGTAGACACGGCGACGGTCGGTTCAAGGGCCTGAAACAAAGGCAGCATCCTGACACGGTACGCTGAAAGGTTAATTCCCCCCTCTGTAGCCCCATAATAGGCGCGCATGCAATTCTCATTATTTGTCTGTGACCATCGCATGCGTCGCACTACACCACCGGCAGCGAGAGCCGAACGCGAAGCAGATTGCCCCGCAGGCCCCAAGCGTGCCGGCAGCGGCGGCCGTCCTCGACGCGCAGGTGGTGGTGGCGCCGGTGTCCGCGGCCCGCTCACGTCGCTGCTGCTCGACGAGGCGCTTGTTGCCAGGGGTGTAGCAAACTCTTCATCCCCCGACGAAGCGCTCGGAGTTGACGGAGCGGGCGGAGATGGTATATGTGCGTCATGTAATCCCGAAGCCGCAGCTGTTCTTGAGCGCGTCCACATTATTTATTTTCATTTTCTAAAATATTTTGTGATTTGGTTTGATTGACATGTATATGTCAATCGGTAAAAAAATTTTTAAAGGTTGTAGTAAAATCGAGAAATTGGTAATACGGAATAAAAATTAAAACTGGTGGTTGATTGTATGACTATTGCTGTTATTTTGCGGTGAAATTTAGATGTAAAAGTCGTTTAAATTAAATTAAAATAAAACTCAAAAGAAAACCACACGACTGTTTTGACGGGAGACAGATGTCATTATTTATTTATTATTATTATTTATGTCATGGAAAAGAAACATGGTAATAGGGTATTTTCTAGTACTTGGTTGGTTAACTCTCAAGTTAAAAACCTGCCGTCGAACATCTAATGGTTTGTTTCGCAGCTATTTTCAAGGACACCGTCACCTTACATCAAGTGCCTGGTCAAACACTTTACATGTCAACAGTAAAAAAAACACTAGAAAGTTTTGATATGAAAGTAATCGTAATCGCAACTCGATTCGCGACAGTGTGCTTACGACTTCACAGACTGCCTGTCTAGATTAAAATTCGGGGTAAAGTCAAAGAGACCGATGTCTAGAGTTGGAGAGAAATCTTTTGGAGAAAAGTCTAAGTAATATTTCAAAGTTGTTTTTTTTATGATCTGCTATTTCGATTGGAGAGTTTTTCACTAATGTTGCATTGGTTTTCTTGCATGTTTCTAAGATTTCTTATTTGACGACATAAGATAATTATCTATATATATATATATCTGTACTATTATAATGAGGAAATATTTGGTTGGTTGGTTTGTATTAAATATGCTCCGAAAATACTGGACTAATTTAAAAAATTCTTTCGCCATTGGGAAGTTACACTATCCCCGGGTGACACAGGCTACTTTTTATCCCTGTTTTTACAGGAACGGGAACTACGCGGGTGAAACCGCGAGGCGTCCGCTAGTATATAATATATCCGAGCGAAGGCGGTGGTAACAGCTGATCATAAAATAAAACGGTAACATTTCTGAATAACAAAAAATAGTCACGGTTATATTTAGCTATGCATCCCGGTATTCGGTCCGATATGCATCCCGGTATTCGGTCCGAGACCATTCAAATATGTACGTAGGCAAAACTGCTGAATTACGTCTGCTCCGCACGGCGACCGCCCGGAAAGCATAACTGATAAGGAGACCTCTTGCGACATTTTGATCTAGGTTTTAAGTTAGTTATAATTCAACTCCCATTTGTATCGGACAATTAAATCATTAATCAATTAATTTTGTCTTTTTGAAAATATAATCCCGCGGCTCCCAATCTTGACTGGCGCAGCCGGTAGGATTGCTGAGTTACGTTCGCGAAAGCCGTTTTCGGAGTAAAAAGTGCGATTCGTGCGTAACAAAGTAGCCACAGTGTTTCTCAACCTCAGAGACTGTGTCTCGCGGCAATCCATACGAACAAAGAAATAAGTCACTATTGCGCGTGGAAAGTGTCACGAAGATAAAACCAGATAAGACCTACAGCAGAAGGATGCGGACGAGCGTATTGTGAGTAAACTTTTTCGCATTTCCATTCCCGTTCCCATCTATTTTTGTTGGGTAGTACAAATAATCGTTATTTGATTCTCTTTAACGTACCAATATTGTCATTATTAATTTTATTGTTAATTAAGTGTATCGATATTATTTTAAAATAAAACGTAATTTTAAATTTGCCTAAAATGGAACAAAGCATAAGAATAGTACCTAAAGACCTCTTGTGCCTCATACCTAAGTTCGAAGGGGAAGAAAACTTATTGAACTTATTTATTAAAAAAGCTCAGTACATATATGGCGGATATGCAACTCCTAATAATGCGACACAACATGCATATGTTTTCCATGCTATAACCAGCAGGCTTTACGGTAGAGCCGCAGCTCTCTTGAGCGAAAGGAACGATATTAATTCATGGGCAGCTCTTAGAGATGTCCTAGTTTAACATTTCGGCGACCCACGATCCGAGGACTGCATAGCAATAGAACTTGAACAAATGAAAATTAACTCAGGCGAATCGTACATCGATTTTTGCCATCGCATTAAACACATGCGTAGTACTTTATTTGCAAAAGTTTACTTGCTCACCGACGAGGGAGTAAAAGCCGCAAAAATGATTATATATAACAACATGGCACTAAATGTATTTTTATATAATCTGACTGAGGACTTGATTCGTATCGTGCGTCTTAAAGGCTGTACCAATTTGGAAATTGCGCTAAGTATAGTAACCGAAGAGGTAAATTTCATGACACAATTTAATGCAAAACAAAAGCAACGTCAGGTTTCGGCACCTGTAAAGTCACCGCTGATGCCTAATGCACCTCCTAGTAATTTTAAGTTTGGAATTCCTCCTGCTAATCCCCAAAATAAATTGGTAATGCCAAACCAAAACTTTAGATTTGGTATACCACAACCACAAGCGCAACAACCACAAGGTTATAGGTTCGGTGCACAGCCGTTCGGTGCACAGCCTCAGAACCCAGGATCTAGATTTAATCAACCTGGGCCTCAAAACTTTAAATTCGGAATACCGCGACCGGGATTCAATTTTGGGATCCCCCAAGGTCAAGGCTATAGGCCGCCGACTAATCCTAATTTTAATAGGACGCAACAGCAATTTGGACAACCCCAAAATAACTTCAAATTCGGCATTCCAAATCAAAATATTAATTCGCAACGTCCAAAACCAGTTGACTCCGGGGATATCTCCATGCGCACCGCGCGCCCGTTCCGACAGAATACGTTAAATGCTGACAACGAAAACTTATTCTATACCAACGAGCTTGTAGAGACATCACCTGAACAATGCTACGATGAAAATGCTGCGTATTACGACAAGCATTACACATACAATCTGGGAATGCCTGAATCCCAAATTAATGACGCGGCGATGGAAACTTGTAATTACCAAGAGCCAAATGGCATCGAAAATTTTCAGTTACGAAGCCTCGAGTATCCAACCGATATAATAGAACTGAATTGTGACTCTCTGTTAAAACTTCCGCACATTAAGATTCCCGAAATTAAATCAAAATTCATGATCGACACCGGAAGTACGCGATCATTTATAAGCCCGGCAAAGGCAAACGAATACTTCTCTGCTTTCAAATATCATGAACCTTTTGAGGTAATTAGTACCCATGCTCGTAGTCGACACAGTGAAGCCATCTGCATACCACTGTTAAAAACTTTTAACTGTCCAGGGAAAACTACGTTTTATGTGTACGACGTTGATAGTCGTTACGATGGCCTGATAGGTAGCGACCTCTTAACACAACTGGAAGCTAAAATCGATATGAAAAATCAGATTTTACAGACGCCTTACACAGATATACCGATTTTGTATAAGGAGGAACGCGAGTGTATAGAAAAATTGTGCTACGAATATCGAGACATTTTTCATTGCGACGACATTCCACTATCCTTCTCAAACAGTGTGAAACAAGAAATTAGGACAAACAATGAAGATCCTATATTTACTCGACCATACAGACAACCGCCGGTTTACAACGAAGAAATCCAAGAGCAAGTCACTAAACTTCTCGAAAATAACGTTATAAGGGAATCGCACTCACCATGGAGTGCGCCGGTACATCTTGTACCTAAGAAGGCCGATGCCTCGGGCGAAAAGAAATACAGTATGGTAATAGACTATAGGCGCCTTGCTGAATTTGACTATGACATTACATATGAAAATGGAAAACAAAATTGTGTAGCAGATGCTTTGTCTCGAATTAAGGTCAATGCAGTAGATAAGGATGATGTATCAATGAAAGTTAACGTAGACAAAAAGGATAAATTAGAAAGGCACATAGAAGAAGTAAGTAGAGATGTTGAAAAGTTACAACATGTACAAAACGACGATACAATAAGACTATCGTCCGATTCAGAAAGAACGCTGTCCATTAAATCGCATGGTCCTAGGTCACCCTACTCCATTCCGTCTCTAACAAGCGGAACTATCACGGCATCTGAAATGTCCGACACGGAGCACTCAGTTTACGAAACAGACTCATCTGGAATCCCAATTTTAAACGAAGCCATTGACACTAAACCCAACCAGATACTAATACACACATGGTTTAAAGAAGAATTATCAGTGAAGGATTTATCAAGACCCAAACAAAAGATTTTGGAAGTCCATTTACCACTTAATAGACCAGATTTAGTAAAACAATTTTTAAAAGAGTTCCTCAGCCCAAATGTAAAACATTTTATCTACTTCGAACATGAAACACACAGAAAGCAGTTCGCGGCAGCAACAATTGCACTTTTTAAGAAAGATACTGTGAAAGTTTTAGAATGTACGGAAAGAGTAGTAGTTATTGAAGATGAAAATGAACAGAGAGAGATAGTAATGAAGACACATTGGAAAAACTTGCCACCGGGGAATAAAAGAAACATTAATGCACCTGAAACGAACTTATTACTGGAATAATATGGACTTAACAGTAGCAACTACTATAAACTCTTGTGACGGTTGTAAAACTATGAAATACGACAGAAAACCACTGAAACCCGAACTACAATTAACGCAAACTCAAACAAAACCTTTTCAGGAGATCTTTATTGATGTGTTTAGTATGGAAGGAAAGTCATATCTCTCAATAGTGGACGCGTTTAGCAAACTTGGTCAAGCTATAGAAATAAATAATAAAACCACACCTGAAATAATTAGAGCTCTTGTCAAGTACTTTTCTATGTACGGAATTCCAAATAAAGTTAGCGCTGATTCCGGCTCTGAGTTTAACAACGTACTCTTGAAAGAAACCTTAAATTTCTACAAGGTAGACCTTCACATAGGAACCCCACATAACCCAAACTCTATGGGACTCGTTGAGCGGTTCCACTCTACCATCATCGAATATACTCAAAAACTAGTTCAATATCATAAAAAACGGATAAAATTTCTTTACGAATATTTAACGGATAAAATCATAAACAAAAAACAAAAAATTAAGGAACAACATGGAGGTGAAAAGGAATTTAGAGTAAAGGAAGGAGATACGGTATTTATAAAAGGAGTGAATGAAAGAAGAGGAAAAGACAAACCGCGATACATAAAGGCAGAAGTTGCAGGAGACATAGCTAAGAACATTGTACCGATTAAGATTAAAAACCGCAAAACTAAAACACCCATTAAGGATATAAAACGCCCTTCACAGGTACGCCCTGATTCTGATGCAGGCGGTAGCTGCCCTGGCCCTTCGACTCCAGCGGATTAAAGATAACCCAGGAGTATTCCCAATTAAAGAAGGCCAAGCCCTCATAAGTATCGATAAGTGGTCTATTATTAAAGCCCTAGATTTAAGTTTAATTAGGGATGACTTAGATTATAATTTGAATAGATACATAAGTTTAAATAAGCATTTAACAAATAATGGTCAGAAATCAATTAGCCCAGCCATCAATGATATAAAGACTCAGACAGATTTCATTAAAAATATAACAGTACAGAAGTTACAGCAACTATTGCCAGCAAAAAGAAATAAAAGAGGCATCTTAAACCCTCTAGGATCTCTTATCAAGTTAATCTCAGGAAATTTAGATAACGACGACGCAATTAGGTATGATGCGTTAATACATGATGCAAAGTCTATTCAGCACAAGGTAAATAAAAAAAAAAATAACAGTGGTCACCGAAATGATGAAATCATTAATTAATATTACAAATGATGTAAAACACAATTTCATCCAATTAGATAAAGCGATTTGGGAAATCAGAATACAATTAAATGACACAAATAGCGCTCAAGATACTTTTAAGATTACTAATGCTTACCATTTATTTCTACATAATTTTCAAACTCTTTATTTTATATTGGACGAAATTGAAACAGTAGTAGCGTTTAGCAAGCTGGGAATGTTACACCAAGCGATTGTGGACTCCAACGAATTGTTACTAATACTTAAGGAGATTGAGCAACAAAATAAACTAATTTTTCCGGTAAATGCAGAAAATTTACTAAGACTAGAGCAGTGTATAAACTTAAAAGCTTACGCAAAGAAAAATCAAATAACTTTTATTATGGATGTACCTCTTGTCGATGATGACGTATATACATATTACAGAATCCTTCCCTTGCCTATGATGAATACCCTTAACCAAACTCACATAATTTTACCTAAATTTCCCTACCTGTTAGCGAAAAGGTCGAAAACGGTATCGTTGTCACGCCCCTGCAAGGAAATTGAAGAATCCTTATTCTTTTGTGAAGAAGATTACTCACCCGCGCTGGTTAAAGACACCTGCGTTGCCAACCTGATCAGCTTTGCTGCAGATACAACACAGTGCCACCCCATCTCAGTAGAGTTGGAAGATGTAAAAATAGAAAAGATACAGCGCAACAGATGGATGCTTTTCACCAAACCCATCCATGTACTCACTCAAAGCTGCAAAGATGACATCACTTACCACCACGTCCAAGGAACGTACTTTGTAACAACTGATGATGATTGTGAAGCCGAAATCAATGGAATGATTATGAAAAACCATCAAAAAATATGGGAAACATTAACTTATCCGCAATGCCAATAATAAACCTTCCGTCTGTAACTCCACCGTTGGTGTCACCCTCTCCGGAACCTGTGAACCTGAAAGGGATAGATCTGACAGGTCTCCAACACCTGTCTACCGCATTAGTGAAAAGTGAAAGTGTTATGGGCCAATATAGTGAAAACGAAAGTGCGTTAGATGTAAAAACCATAAGCATCGGAACATTGGTTTTATATATAATGTTAGCTTTAGTCTTTGTGTATTCAATGTTAAAATGTGTTTATCGAAATTATCGGAATAAGGTAAACCCCTCCGATAATTTCGAATTTAAAGAGGGAGGAGTTATGCATCCCGGTATTCGGTCCGATATGCATCCCGGTATTCGGTCCGAGACCATTCAAATATGTACGTAGGCAAAACTGCTGAATTACGTCTGCTCCGCACGGCGACCGCCCGGAAAGCATAACTGATAAGGAGACCTCTTGCGACATTTTGATCTAGGTTTTAAGTTAGTTATAATTCAACTCCCATTTGTATCGGACAATTAAATCATTAATCAATTAATTTTGTCTTTTTGAAAATATAATCCCGCGGCTCCCAATCTTGACTATTTACTAACAAGGAATTTGCAACAAAAACACACCGCAAATTTTACTAAAACACCAAAGTTTCGCGAGAAAATCCCGAAAATATTCCAGTTCCTTTTACAGGTTAGAGATTGAGCAAAGCTTGCGGACCGATAAACTCTAGAAATACCTCGAACATTGAGGAAATTCCGACGTTTTGTACCTAAAAGAGAATTTTAGGACAGCAAGAATTTTTAGTTGCGATAACTTTAAACTTTGCTGGTATTTAGGAAATCGAAACAGTTTTGGGACGGATCGGCCAAGTACCAGTTTGAGGCGTTGGAGTCCATAGAAAAACATGCTAAGAAACTCTTAAGGCGGTATTCAATACAAACAAACAATCAAATCTTTCCTCTTTATAGATAAATAGATAGATAGATATAGATATATATATATTAAAAAATAAATCCCACTAAACATTCACGCAAAAACGATTTTTTTGCGTCAAATTTTAGTTTGTGCAAACTAAACCAGCGTGCGAACGGATTTGGATGTTTTTTTTTTTAATGTAAAAGTAATGAGACGATCGAGGCGCTCTCCTGGTGTTAAGAGACACCGCCTGTCCATGACCATTGCAGCGATACACAGAACTTTGAGTAGCAAAATAACGTCCAGGGCATCGCTGCTTTGGCACTCATTACTTTAAGACTAGATGGTTAGTCTCAACAGACCAGTAATTTTTTTTAAATTTACCCTTCAAACCGGAACACATTACACACTACTGCTTGGCGGTAGAATATCTGGTACTGCGGTGGTACCTACCTAGACGACCTCCTGCTAAGGAAATATATTACCACCAAGTAGATGTTTAGTGGTTCGTACAATGAAGGTACATTCGAGCAGTCTAGTTTTTTCCCCCTTTGTAGAACTTCTAGGTGTCCGATAGTAGAATGGGGGGCAATTAGGTCATGCAGACCCGAAGCGCACTCTCCAAAGTGTATCCGGTAGAAAACTGATAGAACTTGACAAAAAACAAAGTAGCAAATGTAACAAATGTGGAATATGAAATTAAATTGGTTGAAATGAGCATCGTCCACAAATCTGATGCAGTTGAAATTTGGTGTTCTGTTTAAACGCATAATAACTTCAGCAAATTTAGTTAAAATATTGCTACGAAAGAAAGAAAGAAAAACCGATCAAGTGCGAGTCGGACTCGCACAGGAAGGGTTCCGTACCATTATCTAAAAAAAATCTAGTTTGTTGTATGGGAGCCCACCTTAAATATTTATTTTATTGTATTTTTAGTATTTGTTGTTATAGCGGCAATAGAAATACATCATCTGAGAAAATTTCAACTGTCTAGCTATCACCGTTCTTGAGATACAACCTGGTGGCAGACGGACGGATGGACAGCGAAGTCTCAGTAATAGGGCCCCGTTTTTACCCTTTGGGTACGCAACCCTAAAAAATGTTTAATTCCGTAACAAGCACAAAAACAAACAAACAGAGACAGACAAAAGTTACAAAATAGGGGCTCACCTCAGCATAATGCTGCTAATTCTGGTCATACTAAGTGGTATGACCAGCGCTGATCTTCCGCTGAGCCCTTGCAGTTACGAAAAAAATTCACAATGAAAATACGAGCGGGAAACGTGAAAATATACAGCCGACCAAAAACAATGGTCCGAGTAAAAACCATTGTAATCTGATTCCAGAGCCGATGTCAGAAAAAGCTAAAAAAAAAGAAAAAAAAACTATCGTCAGCCGGTTCGGTTTATATATAGCAGCTAACGGTTGATTGGTGAGCTGTGCTGGTCAAACTTTTTTCAAATGTTATTCAATTGTTTTAGATATAAAATAAAATCCGACTTGTAATTAAATTAATTAAAAATATCTAATTATTAAAGACCGCAGGAACGCGCTGGATGCGAGCCGGTTCCAACCGGTCTTTATGAAAGTCAATGGGGAAGGCCTATGTCCAGCAGTGGACATCCTACGGCTGAAATGATGATGATGATGATGAATTATAGAACAACCAAAAGTGTTTATATCCTCTAGGATTTTAGTTTTAGATATTAAGTAACATTTCGGGAAAATATTTAAAATAATAAATATTTAAAATAATATTCAAGTTAAATAAAATACTCGTCACTAATTCAGTCAAAATTACTTTTAAGCGGAAATACACTATAATATAACTCTTGAATATTTATACAAAACTTTAAGTTCATTGGTAGTGTTAAATTGTATCTTTCATATCATTGGTTTTTTTGTTGCATAATTAATGAGATGAACGAGACGCTCTCTTGATGGTAAGAGATGTCAATGACCATTGTAGCGATACACAGAACTTTGAGACCTTCGTCGACATAAAGTATTATTACTAGTTTATTAATTTAGGTAACGTATTTAATATCTAAATAATATACTTAAGTATTTATGAACGTCAAAAAAATATGACGAAAATTTTAAATATTTTACATATTATTACAATTATACTTGGTGGTAGATTTCCTTAGCAGGAGGTCGTCTAGGTAGGTACCACCGCAGTACCAGATATTCTGCCGCCAAGCAGTAGTGTGCAAACATTACTGTGTTCCGGTTTGAAGGGTATTGCAGCTAGCGAAATTACTGGGCTGTTGAGACTAACCATCTAGTCTCAAAGTAATGAGTGCCAAAGCAGCGATGCCCTGGACGTTGTTTTGTTACTCAAAGTTCTATGTATCGCTGCAATGGTCATGGACAGGCGTTATCTCTTAACATCAGGAGAGCGCCTCGATCGTCTCATTACTTTAACATAAAAAAAAAAATTAAAAAAAAATAGTGACCCGTCTCGATACCGGAGTGGGGAGAAATATACGAATATATTTAATTTAATAATAATATTTATTTTTTTTTGCCAATTTGAGAACCTTTTTTTTCTATTGAAGTCGGATAAGAATGGTTCCCATATTACAAGCCTTGCATAGTTTTGCTTCGCCCATTAAAAAAAAATCATGTATAAATATATACATATCTACATGTATAGTATAAGTACGGTACCAAACGTCCCATTTCAAGGGTCGCTTGTCTGAAACGCCAGCTTTCAATCTAGGTTTTAATTAAAATAAGCCTGGGAGACCTTTAGTTTGACTACACTGGATTTAACGATTTGTTTACTCTATGCTGCTTGAAAACTGTATTTTTCTTTCGTAGTTTATAGGACTATACTAGCAGAGATGTAGTTAACTACGATGATAGCTCGGTGGTGGCCTGAGGGCGTGGGTTCAAACCCCAATATGCTGCTTCAAGACCCTGTTGGGCGTGGGTTCGATTCCCACTTAGGAAAAACATTGTTTTTTTTTGTTTTTTTTGCTACGAGCATAAATGTTTGTTTTGTCTGGGTGTTATATATACGTATAATTATAAGGATGTATTTTAGATAGATAGATAGATAGATATAACTCTTTATTGTGCACATCATTATACAGTAAATAGTACAGAGAACAAAAAACCTTATTATCTAGTGACACAAGTGGCGGCCTTATCGCTAACAGCGATCTCTTCCAGGCAACCAAGAAAAGAAAAATACGATAGAAAGCTTAAGAAACAGACGGGAGATGTAACACTAATAAGAAATAAGAATAAAATAAAAATTAAACATAATATAGTAAGTATATAAAAAATAATCATTTGATTAAAACGAAATATCTACATATATAAACATGTATACACTCATAATACATATACAATATACAATATATATAGGCTATAATATACACATACATATACATATATACATTAAGATAAAATCAAAAGTAAAATAAAAACCAACATCAGCAGCGACGTACATGCACACAAGTAATCCGACTTACAGCAATGACGACTCAGCATTGTGACAAGTAATGCGACTTTACTCTGTCTTTAAAAATGTTTAAAGACTGTGACTGTCTGATAGAGACAGGCAAAGCATTCCATAACCTAATGGCCTTTACAGTAAAGGCACCACTATAAAAAGAAGTTGAGTGTTTAGGTGTATAAAGATAAAGGGATGTAGACTGTCTTAAAGAACGAGGCTGAGAAGATTCATGAAAAAATTTAAAGTGTTCTTTGAGATAGCCAGGAGTGATAGGGTTGAACAGAACGTTGTAAAGAAGTGAGAGGATATGAGCATTTCTACGAAGGCGAATAGGGAGCCACTTGAGCTTAGTGCGAAACTGGGAGACATGGTCATACTTGCGCAAGCCAAATATAAACCTTATACAGAAATTTTGAAGGCGCTCAAGCTTGTTAAGTTGGTCCTCAGTGAGGTCCAAGTAACAGACATCTGCATAATCTAGAATAGGGAGGAGTAATGACTGGGCTAATGCGATTTTAGTGGAAGTAGGGAGGAAATTGCGCAACCTTCTCAATGATCCAGCCGCAGCATACAGTTTCCTACTGGTAGCTTGTAGCTGCGGTGCCCAGCTCAAACAGCGATCCATAGTAATGCCTAGATTTTTAACCGTGTCGCTATAAGGTATATTAAGACCATCAAATACCACTTGAGGAACCGTTGACCAATCTATTTTAGAAAGCTGCCGAGAACTACCGATAATAATAACCTGAGTTTTGGAGGGGTTTACTTTTAGGCCGTACGCCTGACTCCATTCCAGAACACGTGCAAGGTCGTTATTTATAGCGCTAATTGCTGCTGGAAGGTTGTCAAGCAGCGCATGGGAGTATACTTGTAGATCATCGGCATACAAATGGTATGAGGAAGAAAGGTTATGCGTAATCGTGTTAATAAAGAAAGAGAAAAGAGGAGGGGACAACACTCCACCTTGTGGGACACCAGCTGACGTGGAACACCAAGTTGAGAATTTCTCATCAAGGCGAACCCGCTGCCTGCGACCATGGAGATAACTGCTAAACCACTCTACTGCCAAAGGAGAAACGTTAGAAGAGCGCAATAGAGCAAGTAGAATGTCGTAATCAACTGTATTAAACGCATTGCTGAAATCTAATAGAGCAAGTACAGTAAGATTACGATTCTCCATAGCCAAACGAATGTCATCAGTAATCCTAACAAGAGCGCTAACAGTGCTATGACCAGGGCGGAAGCCAGATTGGAAAGGGTTGATGAGGTTGTGACAGGAAAGGTATCTACAAAACTGAGTGTGAACAAGACGTTCCAAGACTTTAGATAGGAAAGGTAAAATAGAGATAGGACGAAATTCAGAGAAGGACTTTGGGTTAGGTTTTTTGGGCAAAGGAATAATTTGGGCATCTTTCCAAGGCACAGGAAAAACTCCTGAAGACACAGAATTATTAAAAATATCACACAGTACAGGAAGGACAAAGTCAAGAATTGGGACCAGCATGTTACGACTAATGCCATCATTACCCACAGCATTAGATGTTATAGACAATACGCATTTTTTAACATCACCTGTTGACACTGGGTCAAAATTGAAAGGAGAAAAGTCAGGAATTGGCAAATTAGAAAGAGAGAGTAAAGTTGAGCTTTTTGAAAGAGTATTAATGTTCGAAGATGAAGAGAAGTGATGGTTAAGCACATCTATGTTTAGGTCAATCGGGATGGAATCTACACGTGACTTGCCAATCCCAATAGACCTCAAAAATTTCCAAACTTGAGCGGAATCCTCTTTATCAACAGATTCATGGACATGACGGCGAAGAGCATCCCTACAGGCTGTATTACATCGATTTCGGGCATTAACGTAGGCCGCTTTAGAATAATCGGAAGGACGACGTTTGAATCTGTATTTAGCTACGTCCCTTCTATGCATCAGTTGCTTGATATCATTTGTGAGCCAAGGAGCTGGAAGGTGCTTAATTTTCATTGGACGTAAGGGGGCATGCTTATCGTACAACTGTAATAAAATTGAGTTGAAGATAATTACTTTATCATTCACTGACTCTGCATCAAAAACTGGCGTCCAATCAATACCGCAAGCGTCGGCCATAAAAGTTTCTTTGTCCATTTTACTAAAATTTCGCTGAAGAATAACTTTGGGTTTAGCTTTAGGGGGGCGAACTTTATAAGACATAAATATCAAATCGTGATAAGAAAAGCCAGCTGGACATTGCCCGTGCTTCACAACGTGCTGAGAGGAAGATACCATAATTAAATCTAGCAGTGATGGATTGCAATTAGGAAAGTGATGTGTAGCATTAAGAGGAAGTATTTGCATATTGCAAGATTTAATAATAGATTGAAGAGAGGAAGTACGGTGATCTTTTTTCATAAGACATGTATTAAAATCGCCCATAATAATAGAATGCTTGTATAGAGGGATAAAATTTTCTAAGAGATTTTGAAAAGATGAAAAGTAATTTACGTTTAAAGAGTGGCAATAATAAGCACCAAGTAAAATTTTAGTATGAGACAAAATAATTTCCACAAACAGGTGTTCACCAGCATCAGAGGGAGGAGGTTGGGCAGAGGTGCTGATTATAGTAAAAGGAATGTGAGATCTAAGGTATATAGCAACTCCGCCACCACGACTGTGAGTACGATCATTACGAATAAGGTGAAACCCTGGAATGGTATAAGCCACAGATGGTAAACTAGGTTTTAACCAAGTTTCAGATATGATTATTGCGTGAATATCATTTTCACTAAATGATACCAGCATGTCATTAAAATGACTAGGAATACTTTGTGCGTTTATGTGGACCACATTTAAGTTATTTGGAATATCGGAAAACTGTGCTGCAAGCGTGTCAGAGAGCGAAGGCATGCTAACAAAACTATCGTTACTACTACTACATGAAGAGTTGGAAGGCAAAGACAAATAGTTATCACAATCCGAGTCATCACTGTTATCGAATACGTTAAACATCGCTTAATGTCGGAATAAATAACAGTACTTAAATAAAAATATATAAACAAATAATATAAAAAACGTAAAAAGAATAATAAATAAGATCAAAACTAAGTTAATATGAGTCCTTAAACATACTAAACTGCCAATAGTAAAAAATAAATAAATAAACAAAATAATTACATAATTATAGGTAGACCAGAAGACAAATTCACATTTCTCATGTACACGCAACTAACGAAATGAGACAAAAATATAAAAAGAAAAAAAAAGAAAAATGAAGGTATCACAGTACAATGAACAATTTAAAAATTTCAAAAACAAAAAAACAGTTATATAATTATACCAAAATCGATTAAAAAGAATAATTCTAGTAATAAAAGGTCAATGATTGGACAAATAAAAAATACATGTGCCAAAAAAGAAAAAATAAAAGACAAGACCATTGACTGTGACAATTGTGACATACCAGACATGACAAAAGAAGAAACGTCAAAACTAAAAGTACAAATACATTCAATGTAGGGTTAAAGAAGTAGCCATGGGTAACTCAACAGATTTACTTGAGTCACGCCGCGGCTCGCAGCTCAACCCTTGAGCTGAAAACTTGAACCGGCTCAACAGGTCATTTCAGATCAGTTCACGTACTTCTCGAGGGAGTCATTTAGTCAATAGCGAAGTAAACTAGACCTTATGCAGCGCTAGAATATACAGCTCATATAGTTGGTTTCTAGTTTCAGCTCAACAACGTTGGAAATGTTCTCAATTTATCGGGAAATCTACTGATAAAAAATATTTTGAAATTATTATTTTTTTTTTTTTTCGATTAATATTATAATTGCCTAAGTTTGTATGTATGGATATTTGTTAATCAATCATGCTAAAACAAATGAAAGGATTTGCAAAATAAATTGCATATAAATAGTTTATTATCTGGATTAACATAATTATTATCTTGTTTATCCCGGGAATTGTAAGATTCGTGGTAAATATGCTCTCCTTCCCTTTCTAAGTCATTCTGTTTCGTTCATCATTCTGTTCAGGTCACACTGCTTCAAAAAACAGATCGCGTCGCATCGGCTCCGTTCGGTTCACTTTTCAATTTCGGTTCGGTTCGCAATTCAGTTCGATTAGCTGCGGTCGGGTGCGCGACAACGATGACTCGATGAGCCGCAAGCCACGATTTGAGCTGCTTGATCTGCAGTTGAGCTGCAGCTCAACGGTTCAAACCTACGCGATCTGAATATTTGAACCGGTTCTGATCTGAGTTACACACGATTATAAAGAAGTAAATTTTAGATAAAATTAAGTAAGTTACGTTGTAAGGTAGAACTGTGATAAGATACAGAAACCGAAAACGTAGAAAACGTAGGTACATGTACAACCAAAAATAAAAAATAATAATACTTAATGCGACAAGTAATACAAAGCCTACCTATATCGCACAAAAACAAAAATTATGATTCACTTCTGCAACGGTGCCGCTCCGCGCCTAGGTCTAGCTGTAGCACCCGTTTCCACATTCTTTTTAGGAGCATTATGCGGCGGTGGCTTCGGTAAATTTTTCTCAGGCGTAATCACTTCCAGTTCACTAAAGTTACTAATGCGGTGGCGTTTCCCGTTTGCATCCAGAACATGTATATAACCATCGCGAGTCCAGCTGTTCTTTATGCCAAAGCGCTGCCTTGCTGCTATGAAAACTTGGTGCCTGTTTTTCGTAAGAAACTCCGAAAGAGTGATGTCAGTACCCTTCAAAGAAGTTTTCGATGACCACAACTTACGCCTTACATCGAGATCGCAGAACTTTACCAATATGGGTCGAGGTTTATCGCCTCCGGGACGGCCCATACGTTGACACCTGTTAATCGATGTCTGTGTGAAAGTTTTCATGTTAAGGTGGCCAGTGGCTATGTCAACTACCAGTGCTGCAGTGTCCTCCTGTTTGTCCTCTGGCACACCATGAAGGAGCAGGATTTTTCGGCGACTATCCATCTCTAGGTTGTCCACAGTCTGCGCCAGTAGCCCCAACTGTGACTGGAACTGGCGCAGTATTTGCACAGTAAAGGATTTAAAGGCAGCAAAGTCCGCTGCCAGGCCACTGATTGAATCACCAGATGGAGAAGTTCTCTGCAGCTCACCCTCGAATTGCGCCATACGTTTGTTGAGGGCATCCATCATCTCCAAAAATGATTGTTGTTGAGTGTTCATTTTAGAGGTTATGTTAGTGATGCAAAGTGATTGAGCTGCAAGTAGTTCCTTCAGTGCTCCAGGAAAATATTGGCAGAGGTAGTATGTCCACTATAGTACTTTAATATACATAATATATGACTGGTAAGTCCCCAGAAATATTTAAAAAGTATAAAAAACACTGAGAGCTATTATAAGTTATGTTTACACTTCTACCCGCCATAGGGGAAAAAAAAACTATTTTGTTTGTCATTAACAGGGTAGGTGTTTGATTACAGCTTACCTGATGGTTTTTTTATGTTAAAGTAATGAGACATACGGGACGCTCTCCTGATGGTAAGAGATAACGCATGTCCATGACCATTGCAGTGATACACAGAACTTTTAGTAGTAAAACAACGACCGTGGCATCGCTGCTTTGGCGCTCATTAATTTGAGACTTTCGATGGTTAGTCTCAACAGCCCCGTAATGATACTGCAGTACCCTTCAACCCGGAACACAGTAATGCTTACACACTACTGCTTGGCGGCAGAATAACTGGTACTGCTGTGGTATCAACCAAAACGACCTCCTACTATGGAGGTCTGCCGTCAATTGAAGCTTTTTTTTTTGGTTGACAGGCTAGGTTTTTGACCACAGCTCACCTGATGTTAAGTGAAGGTGTGGTCGAAGATGGTAAAGCACACCTAGCCTGGAATGGAACTGGCTCTCAAGTGAGGTTGCCGGAACACACCGTTAGGTGCTTGGCGGCAGATTTTCAACTTGAGGGTGGTAGCTAGCCAGCAGAGTACTAAAGTACCCTACCACCACGCTATGGTTTCCTCACGATGTTTTCCTTCACCGGCAGCTCGAGCTCATTGTGGAGTTTGAACCCACGCCCTTCGGCATGCTAACCAACCGTGGTAACCACTGAGCTATCGCTACAAGCAGAGATGGCTAGAAGCTTAACTGAGCCGTCTCAGCTCAAGCCAAAGGCGTCTATAATCCTCTCTTTATTAAATTAAATAGCTTCCTTATCTTCAGTTTATTTCGACTTGCCAACTTAGCAACTTGAAGTTAGTCAAAGCAATGAAAACTACAGCAGTTTGCTGATTTTCCAGTAAAAGGTCTTGTCTTACGTAAGTGTAACAACGCGATGCACTCGACAATGCTATAATATAAAAACTTACATGTTTTTATAGCCGTGTTGACTTTTTAGTAGATTCCTTAAATAGCTGTGAAGAGTGGGTTCAATTTCCATCCAGGGCAAACATTTTGTGGTATAAAATTTTTTTCTGTATGTATTATAAGTATGTATTTTTTAAAAAAGTATGTGAACACACACATACCCTTCAAACTGGGACACAGTAATATTTACACACTACTGCTTGATGGCAGAATATCTGGTATTGGTATTCATCTGGTAAAAAAAATGTATATAATATATGTATTCTATCAGTTATCTGCTTCCATAGCACAAGCTTTGCTTAGTTTGGGGTCAGATGGCGCTGTGTGTAATGTCCTACGATGTTTATTTATTTTATTTTATTTATAATAATTTATCTGAACTAAAACAAAAAATATGTTAGCGATAGAAAGTAGTAGAGTATTGCTCTCTGTCTCTCAGGTAAGACAGCAGGTTAGGTCTAAATACGGTTTAAGTTAAGCTTAAGTATGGTTTAAGTTGAGTCATGTAATTGCAGTACTCAGTTTAGAAACATGGGCTTTGACGGTTTTGCAACGTTTCCACTGAAATTATGATAACAGTTATAATCCATGGAATTTTATTGGCCATGCAAAGAGAAGCTACGGTTCACTTTTAAGAATCAACTTTTCGCACCGGCCAAGTGCGAACCCGACTCGCGCACGAAGGATTCCGTACCATTAATTATCTATAAAAACGGCAAAAAATCACGTTTGTTGTATGGGAGCCCTCTTAAATATTAATTTTTTCTGTTCTTTAGTATTTGTTGTAGCGGCAACAGAAATACATCATCTGTGAAAATTTCAACTATTGCGGTTCATGAGATACAGCCACCAGGCTGTATCAAATACAAATCTTTGATTAATAACACCAAAGTTACAGGTCATTTTTCCATTCATATTTAAAAATATCAAAATCATAACATATGTCATTTCAATGAAAATGTCAATGAAATAATATGTCACACATAAAATAATTATGTCAATATGATTAAATGTCAATGAAAACATATATATTATAATTACTAACTAATACTGTACTACTTACTTACTAGTACTACTTCACTTGGTGGTAGATCTCCTTAGCAGGAGGTCGTCTAGGTAGGTACCACCGCAGTACCAGATATTCTGCCGCTAAGCAGTAGTGTGTAAATATTACTGTGTTCCGGTTTGAAGGGTGCTGCAGCTAGCGAAATTACTGGGCTGTTGAGACTAACCATTAAAGTCTCAAAGTAATGAGCACCAAAGCAGCGATGCCCTGGACGTTGTTTTGTTATTCAAAGTTCTGTGTATCGCTGCAATGGTCATGGACAGGCGTTATCTCTTACTATCGGGAGAGCGTCTCGTTCGTTTCATTACTTTTTACATTTAAAAAACACTTACTAGTAATTCAATAATCTCTTATTTTTAATCTCTTCAAAGTCATAAAACAAAGTCTCTCATGAACCGTGAGGACACAGAAACAAACGACGGATAGACAGACAGTTAGATAGACGGACGGATAGCGGAGTCTTAGTAATAGAGAATATAACCCTAAAAACTTATGAACACGATAAAGTTCGCTTCACTCAATGCGATCTAAAATAATCGAAACCAGTGAACTATTTGGAACCAACAAACTTCAAAGAATGACCGAGGCGGCCCGCCCCCCGGGGCGACTTGTCAAATGTTCAATTACCCGAAACTGTGGTCGCCTAGCTTGAATACTCGCCAAGTGGATTGGTTAACCGTTAATTAGCATTTTCCCAATATTGATCAGCAGTTTGCAACTTTTGATTTGATTAATTGGACCCATTTTGGTCTGATTTTGTTGGAAGGAAAGTCAAACGTATGTTTTGAGGTCGAAATCAAACTTGCAAATTTTGTTTTCGACTGTTCAGAAAAAAAGAAATGCAATATTAAAAACGGGCCCAGTGCGAGTCGGACTCGCGCACGAAGGGTCCCGTACAATTATCTATAAAACGGCAAAAAATCACGTTTGTTGTATGGGTGCCCCCTTAAATATTTATTTTATTCTGTTTTTTAGTATTTATTGTTATAGTGGCAAAATAAATACATCATCTGTGAAAATTTCAACTGTCTATCTAGCGCGGTTCATGAAATACAGACAGAAGGACAGCGGAGTCTTAGTAGCTAATAGTTTTACCCTTTGCTATAAACATTAGTATAATTGAAGAAACTTTTGCCGATTTGTAGCCATAATAGCTTAGTGGTAAGCGCGTTCAGACCGCATGCCAAGGGGCGTGGGTTCAAATCCCAACAATGAGCTTGAGCTGCCGGTGAAGGAAAAGACTTACCATCTGCCATTAGCAGAGCGCGGCGAGGTTTTTGACTTCAGCTCACCTTATGTTAAGTGAAGGTGTGGTCGAAGTTGGTAAGCACACCTCATCTGGAATG
The DNA here is from genome assembly GCA_905404145.2 of Biston betularia. Lineage (NCBI taxonomy): Eukaryota > Metazoa > Arthropoda > Insecta > Lepidoptera > Geometridae > Biston > Biston betularia. The sequence goes on along the minus strand of FR989888.1, from coordinate 7,823,779 downwards.
CAAATGGCTCTCAAGTGAGGCTGCCGGAACACACCGTTAGATGCTTGGCGGCAGATTTTCAACTTGAAGGTGGTAGCTAGCCAGCCGAGTACTAGAAAGGACTCTACCACCATGCTATGGTTTCTCACGATGTTTTCCTTTCGAGTTAATTGTCCTGGTCAAAACATTAACGATACGAAAGTAAACTAAAACCGTTTGTGCTGTCAAATTTAATTCATTTTACGCACGATACTCGTACAAATGTACAAATCTCATATAATTTTTTGTCGATGGCGATACAACTACTTTTTCGCAAATGTTCGTGATCGAGGCACTGAAACACGAAATGAACCTGGCTTTAAACGAAAGTTGAATAGGATCCTTAAAGGTAGGCAACGCACTGGCAATGCCCTTTGGCAATGTCAATAGGCGGCGGCGGTTGCTTGTTCGCCACTCTTTCATATTGAAAAACACCTTGTCTATCAATCATAAAAAATAAAACGTGAAAAACTGCAAACCTCTAGAAACGTCCAACGCCCGCAGTCCGCACTTATTGCTCAGCTCCTAATTAAAAATGTCGGCCCTCCGGGAACCGGCTCGAGTAAAAAAAGTGGCGATATCTAGGTCACTCTGTAATAAAAAGAACTATGTAAAACTATTTTAATAAAACCTTTTTTTTTAATGGAAAAATAAGATTTGAGAATTTTCAAAAGAACTCTTTTGGAACTCGTGTAAAGAGCCCTCAGCTATCGTTTAAAAATATATTGAAACCAAACTCTCAGTTATACCTCAGCATCTCACGTTTATTCGGTATTTTTGAGGTTTATAATTACTTATAATTACTGAGAATGTTCAAATGACTAGAACTCTGTAGAACTCTTATCATGAAGTGTAGAACTCAGTGAATTTCATCTCTTCTGACGTCAAATCTGCGAATTTCGATGAGATGCTATGACCTGTAGTGTGAAGTTAGCATCTCATTTTTCAAAACTCAGTTTAATAGGAAAATCGATAGATCTATTGTTAAAACTTAGCAAGAACTGTAGAACTATGCTGGATGCCAATGAATCTTAAATTTTTTGAAATGCTAACTTCATAGACGTCCTTTTTTGTATTATTGGTAGACCTCCTTAGCAGGAGGTCGTCTAGGTACCACCGCAGTACCAGATATTCTACCGCCAAGCAGTCGTACACCCTTCAGCTTCTGGACCGACCGCGCTAACCACTGAGCTATCATCCCTCTTGGTTTATTGGTAGTATGTCTGCTCCAAGAGCTGAAGGGCGTGGGTTCGATTCCCACCCAGGATAAACACTTTGTGGTATAAACAAAATGTTTGTTCTGTGTCTGGGTGTACTCGCGCGTTAGGTTCGCATGCCAATGGGCGTGGGTTCAACCCCCAACAATGAGCTAGAGCTGCCGGTGAAGGAAAACATCGTGAGGAAACCATAGCATGGTGGTAGGGTACTTTCTAGTACTCGGCTGGCTAGCTACCACACGAGAGTTGAAAATCTGCCGCCAAGCATCTATCGGTGTGTTCCGGCAGCCTCACTTAAGAGCCAGTTCCATTCCAGGCTAGGTGTGCTTTACCATCTTCCACCACGCCTTTTAACATCAGGTGAGCTGAGGTCAAACACCCAGCCAGTCAATCAAAAAAAAAAGTATGTATTTACAAAAAACAAACTATTTAAGTATTCTATCAGTTATCTGACTTGCATAGTACAAGCTTTGCTTAGTTTGGGGTCAGATGGCGCTGTGTGAAATGTCCTGCGATATTTACAGTTTATTTATTTATTTATCATCACTATTTCTACCAAACAAAATATTTAGTGAAACTTCTGTCACATTTGTAGGAACACTTGGTTCATATTTTTGTTTGTTAGTATGCGAGTAATTTTAGTTCCTCTCGGCACCAGATGTGGTTTAAAATATTTTGTAGCGTCCATGTAATTCGGCTTTAAGTTCTATTTGTAGAAACTGGAGCGGATTCAGGTTACAGTGCACTATACTAGATCAACATCAAACTGGACCAGAAGGAAAACCAAAGAAATAACAAAAATAAAAAAAAACTTTATTTCAAATTTTACTAGTAGTTTTTAGTAAAATAATATCAAATATTTTAGTACATTTCACATAGCGTCATTTAGCCCCAAACTAAGCAAAGTGTTTAATATGGAAACTAGATAACTGTTAGAGAAAAAAGGAAACGGAAAATAAATGTAGATAAATTTGGAAAACTGATATCTAATTCTGCAGGTAAAACTCTTAGAAACAGCTAACAGTATTTTAATATATTTATATAAATATAACAATACTTTAATATTTTAATTTCAAAAAGTATGTGACCAAAGACATATTCAACTCTACGTGTCTTAAGATATTATAACGATAAACACTTTTTACATGTATTTTTCATGCATCACAATACCGTTATTTATTTAAAACTGGAATATTATTATTTACTTTAATCAGAAAAGCCTTCCAGTTTATTTACGTAGTTACACGATTTTATGAAAAGTGAATTAGGCCAGTTATTAGTTGCACCATAAAGGTAAGTATTTAGGATGCAAATACAGCCTGTAAAACATAACTTAAATAAAATTAATTGTTACAAATTTTACATTACAGAAATTTTGGAATTGAAAAATTGACTCAATAACTAGAGTACAAAAGAAATCGTTACGTCTAGTGAAAACTTCTAACATGGAAATCCGAAGAAATTCTTAGTGTTCAAAAATATCCAACTAAAATACATACTTTTTTTATTTCTAAAATCTATTTGCTCTTTCCTTTGTTTCTTATTTAATCAGACTGTATAACATTAATATGCACAGCCAGTTTATAATATAACAGCGTACGGGTTTTAATTTCTTATTTGGTCCGATGTCGACATGACATAGTGTACGATGACCTCATTAAAGTAGGTTGCATTTCTGTATGACTTCAGTTTGGGGAAATAATATTTTGCTGCAATAAAATGAGAGTTAGTATTTTGTCAGAAAAACAGCTGTTGGGATGAACAATATTTTTGCAAATTAAAAGTTTCAGCTTTTTTTCTAAACAAACAACCTTCAATACGATACGAAAAGAAAGACATAATTTTAACTACGTTTGTTTATGTATATAACTTCCGAATCAGCCTTGTTAAGGTCATTCGATTTCCATACAAACAATTTTTTTCCATTTATGGACAAATGGAGCAAAAGTATACAGTGAAATCACAGCTACCGGTAAAACACAGTTGCTTGTAAATCGCGACTGAATCGGTTTCTTCTAGGCGAGCATGCTCCAGTAGACCGCATCTTCGCTTAACATCAGGCGAGTTGGCGGTCAAACGCAAAAAAAAATATAACAGTAATAGAACAGTAGATTAATAGTATTAAATCAAATTTATGAATTATAATATTTCAACATAATTAACAATACATACATACAAGAACAAACAATAAACATAAAACAAAAGGGAGAAATACATTTTATGTCACAAACCGGCCTCGACTCAGCATAATGCCGACTGCAGCCACTCGGGCAGCCAGCCGGCGCTGGTCTTCCGTCGAGGCCGGCAGGTGACGTCACACACGAGTGTGCCGTCCGGTAAAAAATATTTCTCGGATGACTCTGAACAAACACCACTAATAGAATAATGTAATGTCCTACGATATTTATTTATTTATTTAGAATAGTATAAAACAAAGTCGCTATTTTTGTCTGTTTGTTTGTCTGTATGCTTAAATCTTTAAAATTACGCAACGGATTTTGATGCGGTTTTTTGTAATAGGTAGAGTGATTCAAGAGGAAGGTTTTTATGTATAATAACATCTATTAAATAATGGAGAAATACTGTTATTTTCAGGGTTTCTAATGTGGTGACGTAAATTCTTACATTTCTTGCCGCTTACATTGCGTACGCAGGCTTAACCTTACAGGATTTATAAAAATAATGTACTAAGTATTGTACACCTTGTAAAGGTCTACAGAAAAGTCTGCGATGGTATATTATGTCTATCTCTTATCGATATCCCACAAAACCATTTTTTGTCATTTACTTTTTACGGCAAATAATAGCTAATTTTCGAAGCGATTTTAAGCACTACAGCATTATTCCTTATTTAATTAAATACCATAAATAGATTGTTGATTTAACATAGATTTATATGGCCTTTTACAGCACATAATTTCTTTGAATATTTTCGAAGATATTACAGATTTAAAAATACATTGCGTAGCGTTTGCGGCGGTACCTATCGGCCGGCAGCCGCCGACCGCAGCGCGACGCGATATGAAAAGAAGGCATACATATACATATAGGTATATGAGGCAGGTAAAGACTATGTAAATATTGACTATCAAAAAGTGATGTGGTGCATCCTATTTTGATAAATAAACATATTGACTTTTTTCGAATTTTGCACCCGTGCGAAGCCGGGGCGGGTCGCTAGTTTAGAATAATATACAGTTACAATGACTGCTATAACAGATGGATTAAAAGCCGGTGTAGATTACTGTGGCAAGAATATTTTGATGAGCGATCCAAATAGGCGGGCATCTGGTACAAGACTATCCAGCCCGAGATCCCCAGACATCCATGGATTAGTGATAGTCTTCTAAAGCGACAGCTTTCTATGGTGACAGCCCTGCGGCTTCGTTCAGCACACATCCCATCAAGAAGCTTTGCGTTTTTAATGAAACAATTACCATCTCCCAATTGCGTTGAGTGTAGCGTTTTTGAAGACACCTTGAACATTTTGCAGGAATGTGTGCGGAACGAATTCTTTAGAAGACTACCATTCAATAGGAACAATATGATGGATATCAGATTCTGTAACTCTGTATTGGCTAACCCAGAATCCGAGGAGGCCAAGAACCCATATAGGTTAACAGAAATCGGCCTAAATAAATAATTAAGTACCCATAGTGTTCATTTATGTCTATATATATTAAGAGTTTTCTATGTATAGTGTATTTACAGGGCCATGTGGTCACTAAGCAACAAAGCCCTTAAAATAAATAAATTAAAAAAAAAACTGCTATCCAAACAAGTCTAATCTACTGTTTTATTAAAGCAATTGTGATTCAACGCAAACAAAGACCATAATGAATGCCAGTAGCTGTGATTTCACTGTAAAATTATGCTCCATTTGTCTATAAATGTCAAAAATTTATTTGTATGGAAATCGAACCACCTTAACCGTTGAAAGCCATCGGCAGTACGCACACAATAATAAGTTAGAATACTCAGATTCTAATAAAAATGTCTTTCAATAGTGAAATAGTTTCGCAGTAATTAAAACCGCTGTTCTCCGCAGCTCCTCCTCCGAGATTTCCTCGCACAAAATTAAACATCAACAGAGACAGTCAACTACCGTTTAATTTAAATTAAACTTAAGTTCAATTTAAATTAAATTCAAAATAACGTATTGCATAGAAGTCCGCGGGGGAAATCAGATGCGAACTTAAAATTTCATTTAATTAAAACTGCTAATGAAATCTGGAACAACGTGACAGTACGTTTAACTGCAAGCATGCAAGATTTCAACTGCGTTTTTAATTTGTTGCGATGATAGCTCAGTGGTTAGCACGGTAGGTTCGCATGCCGAAGGGCGTGGGTTCAAACCCCAATAATTAGCTTGAGCTGCCGGTGAAGGAAAACATCGTGAGGAAACCATAGCATGGTGGTAGCGTACTCTCTAGTACTCGGCTGCGTAGCTACCACACGAGAGTTGAAAATCTGCCGCCAAGCACCTAACGGTGTGTTCCGGCAGCCTCATTTGAGAGCCAGTTCCATTCCAGGCTAGGTGTGCTGTACCATCTTCGACCACACAGTCACTTAACATCAGGTGAGCTGTGGTCAAAAAAGCTAGCCAGTCAAACAAAAAAAATAATTACCCGACTACGGCAAGGCCAAACGGAAGGGTTTTATTCACAAGCTGTCCCCAAAAAAAGGAGTAATATTTTCAGGTTTCATGTGCGTCTAAATGTGAGTGTCTTTATTCCGCCATAACTTTTCACTATTGGTGGAAAGATCGCGTTACATACATGCCATCAGTCAAATTGTGAACCTCCTTCTTTTTTGAGTAGGTTAAAAATGTTTTTCAAATCGGTTAATTTTTTTTCAATACAATAGAAATGCGAACACCCTCCTTTTTGGAGTCAGTTAAAAACAAATCCGAGAGTACCACTAGCTAGCGGCCCGTCCCGGCTTCGCACGTGTTGCGTAATTATTTTTTAATAGTAATAAATATAGCCGATGTCGGTCCAGTAGTTTTTGTGTTTATTCATTACAAACATACAAAAATACAACTCTTTTCTCTTTGATAATATTAGCTACTTTCATACTAAATTTCATCCAAATTCATTAAGTAGTTTTTGCGTAAAAGAGTAACAAACATCCATCCATACTTTCACATTTACAATACTAGCTTCGCCGCGCGATGTTACCCGCTACATGTTTTCGGGATAAAAAGTAGCCTATGTGTTAATCTAGGGTTACAGCTTCCTCCAGACCAAATTTCATTCAAATCCGTTCAGTAGTTTTTGCGTAAAAGAGTAACAATCCATTTTGAGTTTTGGCGGGAACGCGGGAAGAGTCGTGTCGCTCCGTTGTATTTTTTTCCAAAACTTGTGTTTTGTCAAGTGTTTATGCATAAAAATGGTGGTGTTTTATTCATAAAGTGCCGAATTATATGCGTGAGTGGGGGAAAATGATATAATGTGGTGAAACATGAGTTTTTGTGGTGCTTCCAAAACTCCATCGAAGCTTTATAGTAAAGTCGCCACTACTTTACTAAAGCATGACTGGACTTGACTGACACAGACTGGACTTTGACTATAACTAGCTACGAGGACACTTATTTAACTTTTGAAACTTGAAAATATATAAATACTTGACACTGGCAAATGCTAAAATGCGACGCCAAAACCAAAGAAAAAAAAAAAAAAACAATTCATCTAAAGTTTCACATTTATAATATTAGTGGAATTAGTGTATTAGTTTGAGACATTAGACCGTGAGCCCCTTTAAACTTGACATTTAGGACCAAATTCACAAAATCGGTGCAAGCTGCGAAGCTGTCTGTGACAACTCGATGCAATCCACAAAAGTTCCCCACTTCATCCTCCCGTTTCATGGCAGGTGCATTTGGGAGAGAGGTATCGAAGACAAACACGGGATTGGTCTAATGGAATTGCTTCTCGAATGTTCCAATCTACCGAGCGATCCCAGTTTGTCATTTAACTTGAGCGGCGTGCCGGTCGGAGACAGCTTCGTGGATTGAATTTGATGTATCTTGTAGGTGAGGTGATAAAGGAGAATTTAAAAAATCTAAAAAATGTATACATAGATGATTTATTTTCGTTTAGTCCGAAACCTCGCTGTTTCATTGGAGCAGTGCGTTAAGTTGGCTAAGGGTCATGCAGTCGGTTTTTTAAATTGAAAATTTGTTTATTATTTATCTAAAATGGCCATCTAAAACACCTAGTACCACGACAGTGTATAGTGTAGTGTACAGCTTTGTATAATCATTGTCCTACCTATAATGCAAATAACATGCATTCAGTTCCAAACAATCTTCAATATGCATAAACATAAGACGAAGTTCACGATTCAGGAGTTGGCCTGCTTTGTGGAGTACCGTGGACCAAGTCACAAGTGGGAGCGACGATTACAATAGTCGATTATAATTATCTATCTATCTATTACTATTATAAAGAGGAAAGATTTGACTGTTTGTATTGCATAGGATCTGAAACTATTGGACCGATTTCAAAAATTCTTTCACCGTTGTTAAGCTACACTATCTCCGGGTGGCATAGGCTACTTTTTATCCCTGTATTCTTACGGGAACGTGAACTACGCGGGTGAAACCACGACGCATCCGCAAGTTGCATAATAAAAAAAACTTATAACGATTTTTTAAGGCTAGAGTGATTTAGCTGTGCGCTATTGATGTAATACTGATTTACTTTGTTTTTTGTTTTTTTTTTTGTTAATTAAAATACTTACCATAGGTGATACCATATTTTTGTCCTAGATAGGAACCGAACATACTACAGACTACTATTGAAGTAGTTACTATACCAAATGACAGGGCAGTGATATATTAGCGCCACTATAACTTTAAAACCAAATATGTACACTACCTTATATCATCCATGCATCCAAACTTACACATTTTTAATATTAGTGGGATTAACCACCGACGCAAAAACGACGGGGTGTTATAAGTTTGACGTGTCTGTGTGTTTGTCTGTGGCATCGTAACTCTTGAACGGATAAATCGATTTTGATTTTGATTTTTAATTTGAAAGATGAATTAGTCGGGAGTGTTCTTAGTTATGTTTGATGAAAATCGGTCCAAGATGGCCGCCGCCACAAAATGGCGGATTGCATATTTTAACAACTTCCTCAATATGGGTATCAAATAAAAGGACTTGACTACTAGAATATTATATACCTGCGGGTTTTTATTTTTTTATTTATACTCATACTAGCTGCGCCTCGCGGTGTTACCCGCTACATGTTTTCGGGATAAAAAGTAGCATAATAATATGTGTTAATCCAGGGTGTCAGCTACCACCATATAAAATTTTGTAGTTTTTGCGGGAAGAGTAACAAACATCCATCCAAACTTTTACTAGCATAATATTAGTGGGATTAGTAAGGATTTGACCACGGAGGTCAACCCCGCTCAGGCTGTACTTTAAGGCACACCACACACACAAGTTGAGATTTCAGCACTTCTCATGAAAATCTGCCTTGAGTTTCCTGCTAGTTGGGACATCCTTTGACCGCAGAATACTGCATGATGCATGTAGTTGATTCATGTAGGTTGACTAGCCAGCCCTAATGTCAGAGTCAGGAATGGTTTCGGAACCAGTAAAGTATTTTTTTCTTTACATATCGAATTTTATTTAACTTGACGACATTTTTTCACAAAAATTCCTTAATATCGAAAACTAAAATCCGACTTAAAATTAAAATTTAAATAAATTAAAAATAACTAATTTCAAATAAACACAAGTATTTATATCCCCTTCCCGCTGCAGTGACCAGTTCTAGTCATTCCAGGACTGTTTTAGTCATGTTTCCTTTAAATATTTATAAGAAGCTACTTGTAACATCAAACAAACTTTTCGTCGAAAGAGAGCTTTACCTGCCAATACACAATAATGCTTTTTACATAAATAAAACCTTCAAGTTCGTGTACCTGCTTTTTCGCTTGAGGTTCCGCACATTTATTTACACGATATTTACTTAATCACTTGGTGGTAGATCTCCTTAGCAGGAGGTCGTCTAAGTAGTTACCACCGCAGTACCAGTTATTCTGCCGCTAAGCAGTAGCGTGTAAACATTACTGTGTTCAGGTTTGAAGGGTACTGCAGCGAAATTACTGGGCGAGACTAAACATCGAAAGTCTCAAAGTAATGAGCGCCAAAGCAGTGATGCCCTGGACTATGTTTTGCTACTCAAAGTTCTGTGTATCACTGCAATAGTCATGGACAGGCGTTTTCATTTACCATCAGGATAGCGTCTAGTTCGTCTCATTACTTTTTACATTTAAAAAATATATTTTTCAATAATTATACGTTTTGTTCGTATTTTTACCACTGACATACTGTTTACTTTTGTTATTTTAATTTAAGCTCAAATACAATATCAAATTAAAATATGTCAGGTTCAGATACAATGTCAAGTTTCAATCTATGTACCGCTGCAATGGGCATTATCTATCACCATAGAGAAAGCGTCTACAAAAATAAATATATCCTCGCAAACCTAACTGAAAATCCAAGCTTGCAAAAAACTATTCATACAATCTCTACTTATATTGGTTTCGCATTTCCAACGATGACGGGACCCCTAAAATCGCTCCATCAGTGAGTACAAGGCTATTTTCAATGACAATAAGTTCGGAAACTTGCTACTCAAGAGAGGAACGAGTTCGGGGCGCGTTTCAACAGAAAAAACGGAAAAAGGTTGAGCAAAGACTCGGACTGTGACTTTTGTTAGGACTGGATGGGTTTATGCGATAAGGAATACAAACTTAAAGAGACTCATTTCAAGAAAAAAATAACTTACAATAAAAAGAACTAATGCTGCTTCATGGTGACCGTGGTCAGTTTACACGCGGTGTGGGTACGAACCCAAGTAAGAAATTAGTGGTTCCTGTGGAGGAACACATCGCCAAAAAGCCGTAGGCAAGGTTTTTTATTGTATCCTAGCAATCTTACGGTTATTTTTGACCGATTTTCATCAAATATAGCTAAGAGAACTCCCGGCTAATACACCGTTCAAACAAAATATCGTTTCAGACAGACACACACACACAGAGAGAGAGAGAGAGAGACAGAGAAACACTTCAAACTAATAACATCCCTTTGTTTTTGCGTCGAAGGTTAAAAATAAAGTTTACTACCAGTAAAAAATCCCACTATCCCATTAATCCTACTATTATTTTAAAATGTGAATGTTTGGATGGATGGATAGATTTTTGTTACTCTTTCACGCAAAAACTACTAAACAGATTTGGATGATTTTTTTTTAATTTTTAAAAATTTTGGTGTGGAGGTAGCTGAGTCCCTGGATTAACGTATAGGCTACTTTTTATCCCTATTTTTTATTTTTATTTTATACTTTTTTTTTTGTTTTTTTTTTTTTGTAGCGGGTAACACTGCGGGGCGCAGCTATTATAAAGAACTTACATACCGAGTTATCTTAATAAAATTAAACTTGTTTAGTCGCTTGGTTCATTATTGCATAAAGGGTCCTTCAAGGCGCTAGTTCTCGCGAATCCGATGGCCTGTGACGTCACTGGAAAGGTTTTCAATGTCCTTCTCACGGTTCGATGCCGAATTATTTATTTGGAAGATTCTTTTATTCGGCACCTTTTAAATAAAATTTCCCTTCAAATAAAGATTAAGACGGTCCTTGTGATATTACTTGAGTTTAGAGTTTCTAAATCTGACTGTATAGGTATTAATACAAGTTATGAAGATCTTTTGTTTCAAGATAAGAGCCATGCGATGATAGCTCAGTGGTTAGCGCGATAGATTCGCACGCCGAAGGGCGTGGGTTCAACCCCCAACAACGAGCTTGAGTTGCCGGTGAAGGAAAACATGGTGAGGAAACCATAGTATGGTGGTAGGGTACTTTCTAGTACTCTGCTAGCTAGCTACCACACGAGAGTTGAAAATTTGCCGCCAAGCATCTAACGGTGTGTTCCGGCAGCCTCACTTGAGAGCCAGTTCCATTCCAGGCTAGGTGTGATGTAACATCTTCGACCACACCTTCACATAACATCAGGTGAGCTGTGGTCAAACACCTAGCCTAGTTGACTACAAAAAAATAAAAATGGTCTAAATGCAAAAACACACATGTAACAATATAGAATATAGATTTGATTGATTAATTGATTAACTTATCTTTATATTGTACACCCTTAATATAATACAATACCTACAGAAGAAATAAACTTAACTAATAGGCGTAACAACTGGCGACCTTATCGCTAAGAGCGATCTCTTCCAGGTAATCTTAGGACGTACAGGATCAGACGAAGAAAAAGACGATGGGGATTTGACATTTATAATTAAGACACGCGGTTTTACTTAAAATGTAACATAAACGTGAAATGAAATTATTAGCAAAGTTGATTTTAATTTTAGGGTAAAGTATGACATTCAAAAATACGTAAAAGGACTCCCTAACAAAGGGTACGTAAAGCGAAACCCGCCAACTCTGCAATTCCCAAATTCAGTGTAAAACCTGCCAATACCTCGCTTTGCATAAATTCTATAATTCCTCAGGTAGAAAGTCCAGCGAGCACAGGTGTCACCCCGCCTTTTATATTGAGAGCTACTGGGCATTTTAATTACGATTAAAGTGAGCGTTATAAATAAATGACATATCCTAGGATATTCCACACAGCGCCAAATCCCACCTAGCCCCAAAGCTTAGCAAAGCTGGTAAACTGAAAGTATCCTTACATACTTTATTTTGTAAAAACATACTTACTTATAAATGCCAGTGTCAAGTGTTTAGATGTTTTCAAGTTTTAAAGTTAAAAAGTAGCCTAAGTACAGTCTTGGTCAAGTCCAGTCCGTGTCAGTTAAATCCAGTCACGCTCTAGTAAAGTAGTGGCGACTTTACTGTAAGCCATTTGACTTTTGTAGCGATGATAGCTCAGTGGTTAGCGCGGTAGGTTCGCATGCTTAAGGGCGTGGGTTCAAACCCCAACAATGAGCTTAAGTTGCCGGTGGAGGAAAACATCGTGAAGAAACCACAGCATGGTGGTAGGGTACGTTCTAGTACTCGGCTGGCTAGCTACCACCCACAAGTTGAAAATCTGTCACCAAGCATCTAACGATGTGTTCCGACTGCCTCACTTAAGAGCCAGTTCCATTCCAGGCTAGGTGTGCTTCACCATATTCGACCACACCTTCACTTAACATCAGGTGAGCTGTCAACTGTGAGCTGTCAAACACTTAGCCTGTCAACGAAAAAAAAGCTTTGATAGAGTTTTGGAAGCAACACGAAAAGTCATATTTCACCACATTATATCATTTTCCCACACTCGCGCTTGTGATTCGGCACTTTATGAATGAAACACCACCATTTTTATGCAAACACTCGAAATTCTAGTTTTGGAAAAAAATACAATGGGCGACACGACTCTTCCGCGTTCCTGCCAAAACTCCCCAGTATGTCTTGGTTTTAGCGTAATTAAAACAATCAACGTCCTCTGGACTACATGTCTCAGTCCACCTTTGTTCAAAAAGCCGATGGAGCGAATATTCTTGGCCACACGTTACACTACCATCATGAAATATGTATGAGTCTACTCTCAAAAATGGGATTTTAGTCTTACTCCATTTTATTGCGCGGCGACAAATGAAAAAGAAATTGCTGAAAGAAATTGTTTTTATATAAACGAAGTGTTTCATCTGCTGAATATAATAATAATAAATGATTTATTTAGACAATAGACAACATTTTTTTTCTATAAATTTTTTTTTATTTATCTGCATTCAGCCCGAAAGCCATAATCAAATTTTATAATTGATACATAAATAAATAAATTAATATAAGACATTACACACAAGAGCAGAAGGGCGTGCGTTCGATTCCCACCCAAGAGATACAGACTTTGTGAGCAATGAGAATGATTTAAGAATTTAGATTTTTTTCTTAGATTTGGAAGAGATCGCTCTTAGGGATAAGGCCGCCACTTGTGGTACTAGCTCATAACATTATTTTGTATGTGTATTTTTTTTCTATTTATGGTGTGCACAAAAAGTAAATGTCGTAGGACATTACACACAGCGCCACCTGTCCCCAATATAAGCAAAGCTTGTACTATGGAAGTCAGATAACTGATAGAATACTTAAATAGTTTTTTTTTGTAAATACATGCTTATAATACATACAGTACGCCCAGACACAGAACAAACATTTGTTTATACCACAAAATAAATGTATAGTACATTTAAATAAAATTTATCAACCTTACAATTCATAGAAAAATAAAAAACATTTTTTTTTTCAACATATTAAGTCTAAGTTAAACTTGGAATGAATGAACTTAATAAATTGAATTTTCTCAAGCTATTGTGCAAATGCATTGTATTGTAACAGAGATCTCGCTACACTACCGACGTCCTAGTTGTTACAATTGAAGTTTTGTTTTTAGACAAACGTAGTTATTGCTTTAAACAAACAATACAAATTGTTAAAGCAAACAATACGCGGAGTCTTTCCAAACAAAACTGAGATAACGATCTACAAACAAAATACAGCTGAACGAAACTGAATGAACTACCTATATTGAATGAACGAACTTTCGTCGAACTGATATTATGCGAAAGAATTTAAGTAATTACAGAACTAGGAAATTAAATACACGAACAGAGCAAATAATCTTTATATTTAGTATAACCAAAAGCAATGACAGCAGGGCACAGACAAGACAGAGCGACAGATATGATAATTTGTAGTTTGACGTTTGTTTGACGTTTTGTAGTGTTGCAATTAGTCTTTCAACACGAACGAACATCGAGATAGCTGGAAAGTAATCATAGCAATAGTTTTCTTTTTTAAAGTCAAAGAATTATTTTTTGCTATGGGGTCTTAAAGAAAAGAAATAATATTTCTCATTTAAAAAGTTTAAAAAAAAATCGGCCAAGCGTGAGTCGGACTCGCACACGAAGGGTTCCGTACCATCTATAAAAATCAAGTTTGTTGTAAAAAAAGAAAAAAGGTATATAATTATGTATTCTATCAGTTATCTGACTCCCATCACACAAGCTCTGCTTAGTTTGGGGCTAGATGGCGCTGTGTGTAATGTCCTACGATTATTATTTTTTTTCCATGGGCATAGGCCTCTCTTTTCTCCTTCCAAACTGCCCGGTCTTCGGCTTTGGTGGTCCAGTGACTTTCATGTTAATTCCTAATAATTACTTTACAGAAATAAGCGCTGTCATCATTACGATAAATTAGAAGCTAAAATTACAATGTAGTACAAAAAATTCCCAAAGAAAACACTTGTATCTGATAATAGTTTTTCTACCAGTTTTTTTTTGTTTGGTTTTGGCGTCGCGTTTTGTGCATTTGCAAGTGTCAAGTGTTTTATATTTTCAAGTTTAATTTAAGTTAAATAAGTTGCATTAGCTATAGTTATAGTCAAAGTCCAGTCTTGGTCAAGTCCAGTCATTAGTAAAGTATTGGCGACTTTACTATAAAGCCTTGATGGAGTTTTGGAAGCAACACGAAAAGTCATGTTTTAGCACATTATATCAATTTTCCACACTCGCGCTTGTGATTCGGCACTTTATGAATAAAACGCCACCATTTTTATGCAAAAACACTCGACAAAACACTAGTTTTGGAAAAATATACAATGGGGCGACACGACTCTTTCCGCGTTCCCGCCAAAACACTGTCGACCAAGTCACTGTTACCACTGTCACTGTTGACTTGGCAAGGTAATTCGTGTGAAAAGACCACCTTACCATAGCTATAGAATTAACTAGATACGCCAAGATAGATCGGTGGCCATTAGAGGAAAACTACCATTTACAAAGATATATAGCCAATAGATGTGGCAACAACGCATTAATTAATGTACGGTGAGCGTACTCTATTAATTGTATGTGTAGGTTTGAATATAAATTGTGGGCAATTTTGGGTTCACTATTTGGTTGACTTTGGTTCACTAAGATGGGTCGACGATATGATCACCGTCGCGGGTCGAACCTGGATCAGATTGGCACAGGACCGAGGCATGAAAAGAGAGAAGCCTATACCCAGCAGTGGTATAAAGAAGGCTGGGGATGATGATTTGGTTATTTAGATAAAAAATTGTTTTGCTTGAAGACATTTTATTTTTGACTAGCGGTCCGTCCCGGCTTAGCACGGGTGGACATTTTTTTTTAAACTAAATTCTAATACTTAATTGTAACCTATGTTACTCAGGGATAATGTGAATTCTAATGATGAAAGAATTTTTGAAATCGGTCCAGTAATTTTTGCAGCAGCCTCACTTGAGAGTGTGTGCACATTGTTTTTTTTTTTTAATGTAAAAGTAACGAGACGAACGATACGCTCTCCTGATGGTAAGAGATAACGCATGTCCATGAACATTGCAGCGATACACAGAACTTTGAGCAGCAAAACAAAGTCCGGGGCGTCACTGCTTTAGCGCTCATTACTATGAGGCTTTCGAAGGTTAATCTCAACAGCCCAGTAATGTCGCTGCAGTACCCTTCAAACCGGAACACAGTAATGTTTACACACACAATATCTATATATCTGTTCCGGTTTGAAGGGTGCTGCAGCGAAATTACTGGGCTGTTGAGACTAACCATCGAAAGTCTCAAAGTAATGAGCGCCAAAGCAGCGATGCTCTATTTGTTTTGTTGCTCAAACTTCTGTGTATCGCTGCAATGGTCATGAACATACGTAATCTCTTACCATCAGGAGAGCGTATCGTTCGTCTCATGACTTTTACATAAAAAAAAATATTAATTGGCCTACTTTACTAGCTGATGGTTTCCGCGCCAAAGCAGTGATGCCCTGGACTTTGTTTTGCGACTCAAAGTTCTGTGTATCGCTGCAATGGTCATGGACAGACGTTATTTCTTATGAAGACAGAGCGTTTCGTTCGTCTCATTAATTTTACACAAAATATATGAATCGGCCTACTTTACTACTTTACAGTTACCGGCTAAGTTGTCATCAAGAATCTATTAACTAATATATTGTATTACATAACTCCCAACAACCTCAGAACCAATAACGAGACCAGAATCACGCGCCGAAAACCTCTGAGTTTGAAATTACCTTCACAGGGTCCAAATTAATCATATTTATATTCATATTACGTTCCTGAAACAATTAACCTCGTTCCAACTACTTCAGAGTAGATAATGTGTAAAGAAACCACTCCAATATAAATTTCGTAGGACTATACACACAGCGCCATCTGGCCCCAAACTAAGCAAAGCTTGTGCTATGGAACTCAGATAACTGATAGAATATTCACATACTTTTTTGTTTGTAAATACATCATATTTATAACACATACAGTACACCCAGACAAAGAACAAACATTTGTTTATATCAAAAATGCTTGTTCTGGGTGGGAATCGAACGCACACCCTTCAGCTCTTGGCGCAGACATACTACCAATGAACCAACAGGGCTATTCAAGTTCTACGCACACGTAGTACAACAAACTAACTAACTTAAGTATGCCTTCAATACACCGTTTCAAACAAACCTCCAAAAACTACATCTAGAAATAGGTCTTCCAACAATTGACGTTTTTATCTACAAACTTTCGGAAAAATTTTATTTACATAATAATCCACACAACAAAAATAAACTAACCAAAAACATTTGTAAAACTCGTATAAACAATATCTCATATATCGATACGTACGGACGATATAAGCTACCCCATCACTTGTTCCTAGAGTGTTTTGAACGACGAGCGTCATTAGTGTGAGCGCGCGCGGCCGGTCGCTGTATCGGCGTGCGCGCCGATCCCGCCCGTATTGCATCCGAAACATCGGGTGGAATTGGCGCGCGCGGCGCGCGGCGGGCCGGCCGGTACGTGCTTGTGTGCATGACCACCGCATGACGCGTTCCTGTTGCCATTCGCAGACTTGCCAGACGTTTCGGCCTACCGCCTAAATTTTTTAAATAAATTCATTTTATCGAACGGAAGCTATTCTAAAGCTTACGTAGCAAAATATTTATGATTACTCTTCTTTATTTATATTGTGTCTTTCATTTATTTTTATTATTTTAAGTTTAATGAGAGCCTACGTGCTCGATAAACAGTTGACTTTGTAATTATTTTATGTGCTACTAGGCTTAGTTTTTACACTAGTAATTGTACAATTCTATTTTCTTAAGTCAAATAAAAAAAAAAAAAAAAAAAAAAAAAAGTACAACAAACTAAGTATTAACGGGCAAGTCTTGTGAAATAAGGCAATCGATGTGTTTTTGTCAACATTTTTGTGCCGTTATACATCATGTGGAAGTTTGAAATTAATGAATACTATAGTACATATCCTGAATTATTATGCTTGGAGAAAAAATAGTTTCAAACGCTTTTCGTTTCTTGAAATTATGAAATAGAATATGGCCAAATTATTTTTAATCCGTAATCTTGACATCAAAATAATTATAGGAAAGGCGCAATTTTATAGATGCTAACTTTGATGCAGATACATTTAAGGCTTAGACCTTTTATTGTACGTTTTGTTTATTCTATTAGCAGATAAGTACGGATAGTTTGATGAAAATTTCTGATAGTGCCTGCTGAAAATCTCTTTTCTGCGTTACGTCTGTTGCTGTTTTATTTTGGTAGGCGCTACAAACCATCGAGAATCTCTGAATCTGACAATCTAACGTCACGAGTCTCGTGGTCGTGTATAGCACGTCACGAGAGGCCGCAAGAGGTGGGCGCGCGGTGGCGGCGGTACCGAGCACCGCGCGCATGCTTCCCGCCCGTTTTGTATTTGACACTTGACACTGGCAAATATTCAAAACGCGATGCCAAAACAAAAAAAAAAACTTCTGTCATAATGTAACAGATAATCAATGTAAAATCCGCTTCCGGCAATAGGAATAAACATTCTGTCTCCGTCTTGCTCGTGGCTATAGTAATTTAACTCTCCTTATCTATTTTAGCGTGACGTCAATGTATTCAAATCTAACGTCAGACGTATGTACGTCTGTGTGAGTGGAAAATATCAATGTAGGTGTTCAAGCAGAAGTTCCCACGGTCGAGGACTTGGCCCTTAAGTATTCTATCAGTTATCTGACTTCCATAGTACAAGCTTTGCTTAGTCCTACGATATTTATTTATTTAACGTACAAAAATATGATAAATAAATAAATAAATAAATAAATATCACAGGACATTACACACAGCGCCATCTGACCCCAAACTAAGCAGAGCTTGTGCTATGGAAGACAGATAACTGATAGAATACTTAAATACTTTTTTTTTTGTAAATACATACACATTGATGAATGCCGCTGTTAGCTCCTTCGGTAGTTTTTTTTCTTTTAGAGCTGTTTTTTTCATTTTCAATAGGTTTGCGTTTGACCACACCCTCCCTGATGTCAAGCAGGAGGTATTATAAAGAGGAAAGATTTGATTGTTTGTTTGTAATGAATAGGCTCCGAAACTACTGGACTGATTTTAAAAATTCTTTCACCGTTGGGAAGCTACACTATCCCTGGGTGATATAGGCTACTTTTTATCTCTGTATTCCCACGGGAACGGGAACTACGCGGGTGAAACCACGAGGCGTCCGCAAGTTATTAAAAAAACTCTGAAAAGATTAAACTCTTTTTTTGCGCAGTTGCGCAATAAATTTACCTACAATTTAATTATGTTACGAGCTGTATTCCTGTATATCATCTCATCAGAGTAACTACTTCCTCCAGTAATTAAATTTGTTTTAAGCCAAGGGTTGCCCACCCCTGCCTACGTATTTATGAAACCGAAAAAGTTTAGCAACCTTTTGCGAGTTTAACGCTTGTGTTTGATAACTTCTGAAATAAATAACAAACAACGATTACATAATAGATTGTCGTTGCTTTATAACGACACAATTTCCTGTGATGTTTTTAAAAAACATTTTTGTAAAACATACATACAAACGCGATCAATCCGCCAATTATGGATCGATTTTGATGATTCTTTTTTGCTTGATAGATCATACTTCAGAGGTGGTCCCAGATAAATTGTATCGAAATCGAACAAGCGGTTTTTAAAAAATCAACAAAAATCTTAAACTTGTATACATCGACGATATTTTCGTTTAGTCCGAAACCTCGCTGTTTCATTGGAGCAGTGCGTTAAGTTGGCCTGAGGGTCATGCAGTTTTCTTACATTCTAAATTTATATATTATAAATAAATATTGTAGCACGTTACACACAGCGTCATCTGACCCTAAACTAAGTAAAGCTTGTACTATGGATGTCAGATAACTGATAAAATATTAATAAAAGATAATAAACAGTATTATAACCTAGGTATAATCTGAGACTAAGCGGAAAAGCATCATTGGACATCTTTTTTTTTGGTCGACAGGCTAAGTGTTTGACAACAGCTCACCTGATGTTAAGTGACGGTGCGGTCGGAGATGGTAAAGCACACCTAGCCTGGAATAGAACTGGCTCTTAAGTGAGACAGCCGGAACACACCGTTACATGCTTGGCGGCAGATTTTCAACTTGACGATGGTAGCTAGCCAGCCGAGTACTAGAAAGTACCTACTCTACCACCATGCTGTAGTTTTTTTTACTGGTAGCTCAAGCTCATTGTTGGGGTTTGAACTGTTGGTAACCATATATAAAATATAATTTTATATATTTGCGAGGTATAGTGTCGATATTTTGTTATAACTAGCGCCATCTGCCCCGGCATCCTAGTACTCACAGGGAATGAATATAACGAACGAGTTGAAGGCTTCATTCACGAGTGAACTGATTTATGCGTCAGTAGTTCGGTCGAGCGAGTGGCACAGGATTCATTCGCGCACACAGGTCAGTGCACACAGTGGTGCCGTCGGCTGTGGAGCCGACGGCACCACTGTGTGCACTGACCATAAAATAATAAAAACATGGCGGACGACGAAGAAATCGACGTGGACCAAAATCTATTTAAATCTCCGACATATTTATCGTGCGGATAATTTCCTATTTAGTAACGTAATTTCACGTATCTCATAACAAACAAAATACCTACTTACAAAATAGTTGAGATACTATCACAAGTTGAAATAGCAAGAGGGTTTCCAGGGTCATCCCCGAATAGGCTTAGGAGGGTAAATTTATTCAGCCGGAGCGATTTTCTCCGAATTAACGGAAATAAAGTGAAGTGCCGCGCTAATCCGCCGCCTTATACCTACTTGTAGCGGAAAACATAACGTTCGTTTTCGTTTAATAATGTGCTTAAACACGTGCTTCGCAATCAATACAAATTGAAGTGGCAGTGGGCACGTAGCACGCAGAACTGGTGGCCGATGGGGCTGCAAAGTTCTGGAGTGGAGACCACGGACCGGCAAGCGCAGCGTAGGACGTCCCCGCACAAGGTGGACAGACGACCTAGTAAAGACCGCAGGAACGCGCTGGATGCGAACCCTTTCCAACCGGTCTTTATGGAAGTCAATGGGGGAGGCCTATGTCCAGCAGTGGACGTCCTACGGCTGAAATGATGATGATGATGAAACTCATGCTTAGGAAAACACAAAATGTGTCACAGATTTTGACGTTCCATTTTGATATCAATGCGTCATTTTTTATTTATTTTTTTCTTTAATTTTGGCGTCGCATTTTGAACTTTTGCCAGTGTCAAGTATTTTATGTTTATGTAAATGCATACTTATAATACATACAGAACACCCAGACACAGAATAAATATTTGTTGATACATACAATGTTTGTCCTGAGCGGGAATCGAACCCACGCCCTTTGGCTTTGGCCAATAAAATATTTGTATTTGTTATCAATAAAATATTTTGTATTTGTATTTGTTAAATTTCTCTTGTTACAGCCCGCACCATCACGCCAGACAACAGCACGGTGGTCCACGTGCTGCCGCTCACCGTGACCCGCGACGAGCTCGGCGGCGAGCTGCGATGCGAAGTCTCTTCTGCAGCCCTCGACGAACCAATCATTAAGAAATTCAAACTCAACGTTAAAGGTAAGACTCTACATTGGCCCCGACGTGAATCGTACCCCATTTCGGTCAGTAGGCACTTGTAACCAAATGTAACGAAATATGCTTTTTTTTTCTTCTTTTTTTATGGTTGACAGGCTTGGTGTTTGACCACAACTCACCTGATGTTAAGTGAATGTGTGGTCGAAGATGGTAAAGCACACTTAGCCTGGAATGCCACTGGGTCTCAAGTGAGGCTGCCGGAACACACCGTTAGGTGCTTGGCGGCAGATTTTCAACTTGAGGGTGGTAGCTAGCCGGCCGAGTACTAGTACCCTACCACCTAGCTATGGTTTCCTCACGATGTTTTCCTTCACCAGCAGCTCAAGCTCATTATTGGGGTTTGAACCCACGCCCTTCGGCATGCGAACCTACCGCGCTAACCACTGAGCTATCATCGCTACAAAACTTACGCTATGACCAGATTGCTTGTAACTTGAAGTAAAGACATTTAAAAATCGTCATTTATTTCCGATCAAGTTCATAATTATTTATACATTTATATCAATCACTACATAGTATAAAACAAAGTCGCTCCCCTCTGTCCCTAAGTATGCTTAGATATTTAAAACTACGCAACGGATTTTGATGCGGTTTTTTTAATAGATAGATGAATTAAGGAGGTTTATATGTATAATACTTGCATATGCACCACATTAGTATCTACATTGCACCCGTGCGAAGCCGGGTCGGGTCGCTAGTTACACAATAAAATAACATGTCAATGAAATCAAGTTTATCTCAGAAAAAATATTCAAACTTAATTCAAAATGTTAATTACAAAAAAATAAATTAAAATAATATGTAAAAGCGAAAAATTATTTAATGCAGTCTGTATTTAGGTGCAGGTCATACTTAAGTAAAACCACGTCAGCTTTCGTAGTAAAATATTAGAAATTTAAGCGCATAAAATACTAGAAAATCTTCAAAACACTGCGGTGAAATTCCATCCAAAACGCCCGTCTAATAGTTTAATCTCCTCGGACACTCTGAGCTGTCACTTGATTAATGTTCACTAAGCTAAAATTTTTAATGGTTTTCCTCCTTTATATCTAACTGAAAATACCGGATTTCTCACACTTCAAAACAATTGAGTTATTGTACGAAGCAAGATCAGGCCGCACGCGTACTGTACTCAGCTTTGTCTCCTTGAAGAAGGCCACCGGTTGCGGCCGAAGCTATAGTAGGAGAATCCAATATAATTAAAAATTATTAAGTAACCGCATAAGTAAAACATAAATTGAATTATATTTTTTTTTCTTTGATTTTGGCGTCGCATCTTGTGCATTTGCCAATGTCAAGTGTTTTGATATTTTCAAGTTTCATAAGTTAAAAAGTAGTCAAAGTCCAGTCCGTGTCAGTCAAATCGAGTCATGCTTTAGTAAAGTAGTGGCGACTTTACTATAAGCGACTTGACTTTTGTATTGATTTTTGCAGCGATGATAGCTCAGTGGTTAGCGCGGTAGGTTCGCATGCCGAAGGGCGTGGGTTCAACCTCCAACAATGAGCTTGAGCTGCTGGTGAAGGAAAACATCATGAGGAACCATAAACTTCGATGGAATTTGGAAGCATCACAAAACGTCATGTTTCATCTCATTATATCACTTTCCCACACTCGCGCTTTTAAGTAGATAAAATACCACTATTTCTACACATAAACACTCGGATGAACACTAGTGTTAAAAAAGATGCAATGGTGTGACACAACCCTTTCCGCGATGCCGCCAAAATCATATTTATAGTTTTTTATTCAGTACACTTTCTCGAACCTATCCCGTATTAAAAAAAATGTTACCATTCCATTAAAATATAATAATCAGTCTAATAATAGCAATTTTGTATGGCTACATACTTCACGGAAAATAAAGAAAGGTATTTTGTTAAAAAAAGGAGGGTTAATTTACTCGCATTGTCAGAACTTATCAATCTTTTTTTTAAATAAAGTATTAAGCAAACACGATTTCTTAAAATATATTTTCCTTCAAAAATCTTTTCGGAAGAATATCGTAGGTGTGAAAAAACGTGGGTAGGTAGTAAAAAAATATTCAATGCTACGCCGTAGAGCCCTACGTAGACAATGGTACGAGATTGCTACGGCGTAGAGGGCACATAAAAGTATCTACAAGACCGAGTATTAAAGTCTTTGAATGCAGGAAGTTTTTTATACTACTAAGTGATGAAAAAAGTTATTTGAATGATGATGAGTAAGCGCATGTTTATACAGGGTTATGATCTTGGGGTGCATTAAGCCGAAATAAGGTAGTTTTACTCATCATTGTGAACATATTTTACACAACTGTTAAATGAAATAAAGCTAATTCGTAAACAGAGTCATCAACATACATTTTCTATACAATAGCAAATTGTATACTACCAGAGTTGTGATCATAGTAAAAGTTGTTTGTAAGATTTTTGATATATATATAACACATTATATATACATTAAGGTGGTTAGAGTTCCATACAAGTGAAATCACGGCTACTTGCATTTATTTTATTTTGGTCTTTATTTGCGGTAAATCACAATTGCTTGAATAAAACAGTAGAGATTATAAGCATAAAATCAAATTTACGAATGATTTGTGAAGTTATGATTTTTGAATAAAACATTAGACAAAGGTTGTCTGGAAGAAATCGCTCTAGGCGGTAAGACCGCCCATGTATACATCATGTGTCTATTATATTGTTTTGTTATATATCTTCTGTTTTTTATTTACTTTTTGTTTGTTTCATATTTGTATTAATTGCGATCTGTGTTTTATTTGTAAGTTTTTGGTGTATAATAAAGTTATATTATATTCTATTCTAGTCAAGATTATGCTAATCATCTACTGTTTTATTCAAGCAATCGTGATTAACCGCAAATAAAGACCAAAATAAATGCCAGTAGCTGTGATTTAACTGTAAAATTATGTTCCATTTGTCCATAAATGGAAAAATTGATTTGTATGGAAATTGAACCACCTTAACAGGTTCGTCAATGATTGTGTCAAAGCAGCGATACCGTGGCACGTCCCATAGTTTATTCACCCACGCCCTCTGTACGTCGTCGACTGCAATTTTTCTCGTTTAATTTAGCAAAAGTATAAATTTCCATTAAGACTAGCTGATACTGGATAATTAATGGCAGTAATTATACTTACAGCTACTCTGATAACGCTACGTAGCGAAAAAACTTCTAAGATTGTTTCACATGCGATTTCAGAGTGTTCCGTAGAAAATTCTTCATTTTTTTGCTAGCTAAACATAATTACTTTTTTGAAGTTAAACAGAACGATAGAACTTATTTCAATCATTATGAATAATATGGTGTTAATCCGTAATTAATTGAAGAAATATTAGCCGTTTCATGTAAAATATTGTTAACTTTATTTGGTGGTAGATCTCCTTAGCAGTATGTCGTCTAGGTAGGTACCACCGCAGTGCCAGATATTCTGCCGCCAAGCAGTAGTGTGTAATGATACCTGTATTACGGTTAAAAGGGTACTGTAGCGACATTACTGGGTTGTTGAGACTAACCATCGAAAGTCTCAAAGTAATGAGCGCCAAAGCAGCGATGCCCTGGACTTTGTTTTGTTACTCAGAGTTCTGTGTATCGCTGCAATGGTCATGGACAGGCGTTTTCTCTTGTAATGAGGAGAGCGTCTCGATTGTTTTATTAAATCTTCATTAAAAAAAATATATGTAACAAATTTTATTTAACGAAACAAAATCCAAGGCTTCGCTGCTTTGGTGCTCATTACTATGAGACATTCATTGGTTAGTCTCAACAGCCCTATAATTTTAATAGAACCTGAAAACAGTACCGTTTACACACTACTGCTTGTTGGCGGAATATCTGGTACTGCGGTGGTACCTACCCAGACGACTTCCTGCTAAGGATATAATGACTCAGGAGGAAATGTTCACCTACTTGTACCTACTTTACCAAATGTTCTTTTTCATAAGATAAAGATATGAGATTTTAATTAAAATTTGTTGAAACTTTGTTATTAGTGGCAGTAATTTTACTAACAAACTGCACGTAAAGTTTTATAGTAAGAAAACTATTAAAATTAAGAAGGGAATCGGCATACATTGTAGGAGAGTTTTTATAGCAAATGTAATTTAATTTCTTAGCATTCAATGGTGTCAACATACGGGTGCCGGGTTCATCGCGTTACCGTTTTCCGTTCGCGTATCACGTAGTGTAAAAACATAATTATTATTTAGAACACAGAAAATTTGTAGCGATGGTAGCTCAGTTGTTAGCGCGACCGGTTCACACGCCGAAGTACGTCAGTTGATATCCCAAAAATACTAACTTCATTGTATAAATTTTGTTCAAATAAAAAATATTATTATTATTATAATGTGGTTGAGTTGCCAGTGAAGGAAAACATCGTTTGGAAACCATATCATGGTGAAATGAAAATCCACTGCCAAGCATCTAACAGTGTGATCCAGCAGCCTCGTTTGAGAGCCAATTCCATTTCAGGCTAGGTGTGACTAACATCTCAGTAAGTCTCTTAAGGGTGGTAGCTAGCCAGTCGTGTACTAGAGAGTACCCTACCACCATGCTATGGTTTCCTCACGATGTTTTCCTTGACCAGTAGCTCGAGCTTAATGTTGGGGTTTGAACCCACGCCCTTTGGCGTGTGAACCGACCTCACTAACTACTGAGCTATCATCGTTACAAGAGACTTTATACAATTGCATGCGAATCCCCAAAAAGTATTCTTGTACGAGTACAAATCGCTCTTCTGATAGCACCCGTGGAAGAATTACAGATAGAGGGTCCCGTTGAGAGCTACTTTACTTGGAAACTAATTTGTAAATTTAGTGACCATTTTCTTCTTTTTTTAAATTAATATGAAGATATCTGTTTGAAATAAACGTCAAAGTCACTTTTAAAATAAATTATGTTTTATATATTACAGTACATGTATTGTATTTTTTTGTTTTTGAGACATATTTAGTTTTTTAACCTCGAAAAAGCAACGTTGTTTCATGGTTGCCGATTAAAAATCCGTACGAAACGATTTGAATCTACTTTCATTATTCGAACGGCTAAATCGTGGAATACGTTAACCGAGTAGATGTTTCCTGATAAAAAAAAAATAAGTCGCGAGTGAATCAGTATCTTCTAGGCCAGCGTGCTCTATCGTAGACCGCATCTTCATTAAACATCAGGTGAGATGGCAACAAGAAACTTCATAAAAAATAAAAATTTACATGATTTTTTTGTTCCAAAAAGCCCATACCGCTATTTCCTTTGAAATTTTGTATACTTATGTATATTTTCTATCTATCCATATTTTTTGCAATAAACATTCAAATTATGGATTTATCTTCAATTTGACCTTTGACCTTGAAAATACAATTTGCGCCAATTCGCTAATTAAAGAAAAAAAAACTATACTGGTTTCAAAACCATTCCGAAATAGTACATTTCTGTAAAACATTTTTACTTTTAAAACTCTGTAAACTATGAGGTGGGGTTTATATTAATAAAATACATAAATCAAACTTGACTTCCAATTGATGTCATGACGTCACCTCGTCGGGCAACTTTCATAGACTAAAAAAGCAATGGCAAACCAAAACAAAATTTGTCAATGTAAAGTCAACGGCGGTCATATTTTTTTTTAATACGGATATGTCCGCGTTTGACTACCATCTCGCCTGATAAGCGACGATGTGGTCGACGATGAAGTACGCAGCTTTAAAAGATACCTACCTATTTACTCTAACCTTGAAAAGATCTAAATTATTTATTTCTCTATTTGTAATGAGTGGGTTCGATTCCCACTAAGACAATTTATGTGACGATAAATGTTTGTTCTGTGTCTGGGTGTTCTATATGTATTTACAAAAAAAAATACAAGTATTCTATCAGTTATCTAGTTCCCATAAGATAAGCTTTGCCTAGTTTGGGGCTAGATGGCACTTTGTGAAATGTATAAGTAAAAGTACGTGGGATTTGAACCCATTACCTCCAGATAAGAAACCAGACGGTCTTGCAACCAGGCTGCCATAACTTGCTAGAAATATTTATATCTACCAAAATTCACGTGTTAATTATCGAGTCGCGACAAAAACCCGCCCACCTAATCCCTCTTTTTGGCACATCGCCCCCCGACGCCCCCCACATTTTACATATAAGGGTGCATTAAGCCATCAGTAACTAAGTTGGGTACAGTGCGGGCCAATTTTCTGGGCTCGCCCGATAAATTGCTAGACGGCGTATATAGCTAATAAGTAGTGAGATAGTGTGTTATAGAGATGAGCTATTCTGATAAATTAGAAATATCGATTATTTTTAGAATGCATTTATTTCATTCTTATTTTAAACCTAAACCTTCCTCAAGGATCACTCTATCTATTGGTAAAACTCGCATTATAATCCGTTGAATAGTTTTTAAATTTATCGCGAACAGACAAACAGACATACAGGCAGACGCGGCGGACGACTTTGTTTTGTAATATGTAGTGATGTCTATATGTATATATGTAGTGATAAGTAAGTATTTACAAAAAAAAACGTACTCCATCAGTTATATGGTTCCCATAGTACAAGCTTTGCTTAGTTTGCGGCTAGATGGCGCTGTGTGAAATAACCTAGAAAACTGTAATGGGAATTACAGTCACTCCCAATTTACCTACACATAAATTGATATACTCAACTAAAACCACTACGCGTACATTAAAAACGTATTTAAATTATTTTTTTGTGATTTTATAATATATAGTGATATCTATACATAATTATATTTATTGATAAGAATATATTTACAAAATATTTAAGTAATCTATCAATTATCTGATTTCCATAGCACAAGCTTTGTTTACTTACTACTACAAGCTTTTGTAGTATGGGGTCAGATGGCGCTGTGCTTAGGTAATGTCCTACGATATTTTATTTATTTAATTACAGAATAGTTTGCTATTGCAAATTTACAGTTATCAAAAAGCGAAGCCTCGAAGAGAAGATCGATATCGATAGGCGCTTCATTCCCCCATCCCTACTTGTAATAGAGGGTCGGGAATTTTACCACCTTGCAATATCGTCGCTCGATAGAGCACAGCGGGACACGAGTGTCAGACACTCGGCAGTGTCGAGTGTATTAGGTGTCCGAGAGTAATTCACTTAGTTATATTAGGCCGGGGAGAATGAGGTGATTTCTTCTTAGTGAGCTTATTTTAGGCTATGTTTTGTTAAGGTATATTGTTTTGATAGATTGTCTTTGGGTTTTGAGGTCTATGTCAGACATGGTGGTGCTTGGTGGTAGATCTCCTTAGGAGGTCGTCTTGGTAGGTACCACCGTATTATCAGATATTCTGCCACCAAGCAGTAGTGTGTAAACATTACTGTGTTCCTGTATGAAGGGCTAGCGAAATTACAAGGCAGTTGAGACTAACCATCGAAAGTCTCAAAGTAATGAGCGCCAAAGCAGCGATGCTCTGGACTTTGTTTTGCTGCTCTTGCTTGCTGTTTCTCTGTTAACTTTTGTTTTTTTTAATGTATAAACTAATGGGACGAACGAAACGCTCTCCTTATGGTAAGAGATAACGCCTATCCATGACCATCGCAGCGTTACACAGAACTTTAAGTAACAAAACAAAGTCCGGGGCAACACTGCTTTGGCGCTCATTACTTTGAGACTTTCGATGGTTAGTCTCAACAGCCCAGTAATTTCGCTGCAGTACCCTTCAAACCGGAACACAGTAATGCTTATACATTACTGCTTAGCATCAGAATGACAGGTACTGCGGTGGTACCTACCTAACTTTTTTACTAACTAAGCTGTGATGGCCATTCGACATAGGTTTTTTTTTTTGTGTATATGTATTATGTCAAATATATGTGTATATATGTGTTACCCGCTACGTGTTTTTAGGATAAAAAGTAGCCTACGTATTAATCCAGGGTGTCAGCTACCTCCATACCAAATTTCATCCAAATCCGTTCGGTAGTTTTTGCGTGAAAGAGTAACAAACATCCATCCATCACAACACATCCACAAAGTTTTGCATTTATACTATTAGTAGGAGTAGAAAGTAGGATAAAAAAACATATTTTTTTTTATTTACAGCTCATAAAAACAGATCGATCTAGACAATTACTCAAAAACAAACACAAATGTAATCTCAGTATTACCTTATCATAAAATTAATATTATCTTTGAATATCAATTAACCAAGTTCGGATCCTAAGCCATAGATTAAACTGTACTTACTACATAACTGAACCCTCCACGTTATAGTTGTGTCCCATCCCTAAACACATAACACCCACAGGCTATAAATTGACAATTAATACACAAACTTCATCGATATTGTGTTTGTAGGGTCATTCGGACCCCCCGCGCCCTCGTGACCCATGTTTGGACTTATAGGGAAATCACAACACAGTTTGATAACAGCAGCGAAACAAGTAGGTACAGCATACTAACTCCAGCGATCTATTAAACAACAAATAAAAAAATTGATCACCGAGTTTTAATCGCGCACAAAATACTACGAAATTAACAAAAAAAAACATCGGTGTTAAACATAATTATTATTTATTTATTTATTGAGATAAAAACGACCACAACAATAAATTATATCCATCTCACGATTAAATGATAAATAATTATCCAATTATAAAATATTTTTTCAGAATCAGATAAATAAATTAAAAAATATCGTAAAACTATACACAAAGCGCCATCTGACCCCAAACTAAGCAGAGCTTGTGTGATGGAAGTCAGATAACTGATAGAATACATAAATAGTTTTTTTTTTGTAAATACATACTTATAATACATACAGACCACCCAGGCACAGAACAAACATTACAACAATTATTAACAGATGTCAAAATATTTTTTGTTTATAAATGCCAAAGAGGTTATACAAAATAAAAATTATACAAATGTCAAATTAAGTAATTTTAGTATGCTTAATTCGCGAAAGATTGAAAATTACAAATTAAAAAATGTTCGCCTCGATCATAGCTAGTACTATGGAAGTCAAATACCTGATAGTATACTTTCTATTTTATTTTACAAAACAAACATTATCACAAAATGTTTGTTCTGGGTGGGAATCGACTCCTCACCCTACAGGTTTTAAAGCGGATGTACTACCAATGAGCCAAGAGGGTTGACAAAGACGTGAGCTGCGATCAGACAACAAACCAATCACCAATTATTTTTAATTCAGACTTGGTGGTAAGCACCACCGCAGTACCAGATATTCAGCCGCCAAGCAGTAGTGTGTAAACATTACTGTGTTCCGGTTTGAAGTGTACTGTAGCGAAATTACTGGGCTGTTGAGACTAACCATCGAAAGTTTCAAATTAATGAGCCCCAAAGCAGCGATGCCCCGGAATTTTTTTGGCTACTCAAAGTTCTGTGTATCGCTGCAATGGTCATCGACAGGCGTTGGCTCTTACCATCAAGAGAGCGTATCGTTCGTCTCATTATTTTTACATAATAATAATTATAAACGCGAAAGTTTGTAAAAATTTATGTTTGTTACTCTTTCACCCTAAAGACTACAGAACAGATTTGGATGAAATTTGGTATGGAGGTAGCCGAGACCCTGGATTAACACTTTTTACCCCGAAAACATGTAGCGGGTAACACCGCGGCGCGCAGCTAGTTCTAGATAACTAAATCACTTACACACTCGCGTGTGAATCGGTTTCTTCTAGGCGAGCGTGCTCCACCGTAGACCGCATCTTCGCTTAACATCAGGCGGGATGGCGGTCAAACGCAAGCCTATCTATTATAAAAAAAAAAAAACTATATCACTTAATATCAGGTGAGCTGTAGTCAAAAACCTAGCCTATCAAAAAAAAAATTTTTAGTTTAACTAATATAAATCGCCTTACTGTTTTCAAGCTTAGCTACCCAAGCGATGTAATGCAAAGTCACATTGTAAACTTGGGTCAGTATTTGTGTTAGCGACTCCCAGAATTGAATCTGTTTGCTGTTTATGGACTTAGTGGACAGTCAATAGTATCTCCGGACGGTGGATGTCAATCGGGTACCGACCCTTAGTCCGGACAACAGCTGAAATTACTTCGGCACAGAAAATTCAAATTAAAAAAAACCGTATTAAAGTTTCACATCCTACTAATTTGAAAAATGTGAAAATTTGTATGTTTGGACGTTTGTTACTCCATCGCTCAAAAACGGTTGAACGTATTCCAATGATTAGTTTTTATTTAAAATGTAATGAGACGAACAAGACGCTCTTCTGATGGTAAGAGATAATGGTGGTCATGAATGATTTTTTGAATAAAACAGTAGATTATTATTAGCATAATCTACTGTCTTATTCAAGCAATTGTGATTTACCGCAAATAAAGACCAAAATAAATGCCAGTAGCTGTGATTCTATAGTAAAATTAAGCTCCATTTGTCCATAAATGGAAAAAAAAATTGTTTGTATGGAATTCGAACCACCTTTAATTGTTTCAATGAATTTGTTTTTCGAACCCAATTCTTAAGTCAACGCGCAAGCTAGTTCTTACTATTGGCTGTAAGTAGGATAGTACCCTAACTTAAGCCTGTCATAAACGAACTACTTATGTGTTATAAAAGCAAAATGTTCCACGGTAAGCGCGAGATGATGGGAACATTCGATAGTTTCTTATGCTGAGAAGGGTCTATGTGACGCTTCACGGAATTATGACTTGCTTTATTGATAACAAGGACGGTACCTCGATTGCAAAGCTATGATAACACTGGGGTTCGTTGCGTAGTATCTTTGTACACCAAATTCGAGTCCAATCGGGCATCAGGAAGTGGGTCGAATTTGGCATGCAAGCCACCCGAACAAACATACATCATCATCATCATTTCAGCCGTAGGACGTCCACTGCTGGACATAGGCCTCCCCCATTGACTTCCATAAAGACCGGTTGGAAGCGGCTCGCATCCAGCGCGTTCCTGCGGTCTTTACTAGGTCGTCTGTCCACCTTGTGGGTGGACGTCCTACGCTGCGCTTGCCGGTCCGTGGTCTCCACTCCAGAACTTTGCAGCCCCATCGGCCATCAGTTCTGCGTGCTACATAGCCCAACGGATTATCAAGTTGAAGTGGCAGTGGGCAGGGCACATGCCCTGCCCACTGCCACTTCAACTTGATAATCCGTTGGGCTATGTCGGTAACTTTGGTTCGTCTACAGATCTCCTCATTCCTGATTCGATCTCGTAGGGAAACTCCGAGCATAGCCCTCTCCATAGCGCGTTGTGCTACTTTGAGCTTACCAAGAAGGCACATAGTCAGATACCACGTTTCAACGCCATAAGTCATCACAAACATACATTGCAAGTTAAATAGAAGCTTGTTAAAATAACCGCAAACATAGTAAATCAGATAACCTTTAATACAACCAAAGATACAAAGTATTCTAGTGACAAGAACTTATCGCCGTCCGCAACTATCATCTCTCAAACTGTGTCGAGATAAAAAAAAGGAAAAAATATAAGAACAAATACATCAAAAGACATTTACTGGAATGGAAGACCCCGCACATTATCTCTGTCGCCAAATACGTGTCCGATGAGTGAAAGCCGAGGAAAAAGGGAGAAAAGAGGGGAAAATAATTTTCCCTTTCATACCTCAAGGCTGACTAATTAATAGATTATTGAGCTCGTGAAAGGACTCTAGTTGGACGCGGTCACAGTATATACAAAAGCTACGCATGTCGACGCATTTGAGAAACGTTGTAATAAAGATACAACGGACAAAGCGTGGAACAAGCTTCTTTGTTTCCTAGGAGATATCTAGATCTTCATACAAAGAAATGTTTGCTATTTATGAATAAATGGAGCATAATTTTACAGTGAAATCACAGCTACTGGCATTTATTTTGGTCCGTATTTGCGGTAAATCACAATTGCTTTAATAAAACAGTAGATTATTAGCAGAAAATCAAATTTACTAATTTATGATTTTTGAATAAAACAGTAAATTATGCTAATAATCTACTGTTTTATTTAACCAATTGTAATTTACCACAAATAAAGACAAAAATAAATGCCAGTAGCTGTGATTTCACTGTAAAATTATGCTTCATTTGTCCGTAAATGAAGCATAATTTTATTTGTATGGAAATCGAACCACCTTAAATAGACAATACTGTAGTAGTTTACTTAATACTTTATCTTGTAAGGTTGGAGTGAATAGGGAGCGCGCCTTCAATGCTATTTTTGCTAGAAATAGGTTTTTTTTAAAATTTAATTTTGGCTTTGTCACTGAGCGGTCATATCGCCCTATCAAACCATAACAACAATCGACGACCAAAAAAAAACAAAACAAAAATACATAAATCAGAGAAATAGGTTGATATTATTGTAACAAGATTGAAGTTTTATCACGAACTCACGACTTATGGAGTCAAGACGTGACATGTAATTTCCTCTCAAATAATAAGTCATTTCATCCTAACATAAGGTAAAAGCATCAATTGACACCCCTACGAGAGGGTGGTCTCAATTACCCCTGATTGACTTGACTATCAGCGTATGAAGAATGCCAATTTACTCCCAGGGTCGGGATGAAATTGCTAACGTATTGGATATACGGTGTTGCCAAGTTATCCTTAATTTTAGGGTACCGTACCCAAAGGGTAAAACGGGATCCTATTACTAAGACTCCGCTGTCCAGACAGAAAAAAATAGATTCAATTTTAAAACTCAGACATTTTCTTCTCTCTTTTTAGGGTTCTATACACAAAGGCTAAAACAGTCTTTCTGTCTGTCTGTCCGTCTGTCACCAGGTTGTATCTCATGAACCGTGATAGTTGGACAGTTTTTTTCACAGATGATGGATTTCTGTTGCCGTTATAACAACAAATGCTAAAAAACTCAATAAAATAAATATTGAAGAGCCCCTTCAATATTTATTTTATTCCGACAGCTTAGGTGGTTGACCACAGCTCACCTGATATTAAGTGACGGTGTGGTCGAAGATGGTAAAGCACACCTAGCCTGAAATGAAACTGGCCCTCAAGTGAGGCTGCCGGAACACACCGTTAGGTGCTTGGCGGCAGATTTTCAACTTGAGGGTGGTAGCTAGCAACCGGAGGTCTAAAAAGTAACCTACCACCATGCTATGGCTTCCTCACGATGTTATCCTTCATCGGCTGTTCAAGCTCATTAATCTAACAGAGTAATAAAATTGAGTAATTTGTAAGTAATACAATAAATTATTTTTTATAAATAGTTCTAAATAGAGACAGTATGGTATAACAAAGAGAAACATTTTCGATTCAAACATATACGGTAATTCCCCATTCTCTCATTCTAAAACTATTCGAAATATCCAAGTCATTCAGGGGTTCCATTCCCGGCTCGATTTGTCTAAATCTCTCAACACGAGTAATCCTAATAGCATCAAAAAAACTCGGCCCTTTTTAGACGTGGGTCAATTAAAGCGAAAACTCGAAGAAAATTTTCGAATATTGTTCGAGTCGTAGCCGTTTATAATACTCGATTAAAATTACGAAAATGCCTTATAACAAGTGCGCTTAGTTTTAAATTACAAAAAAAACCTGACGTACTCACTGACTGCGCCAAAACAACGATGCCCTGGACTTTGTTTTGTTATTCAAATGTTGAAAATCAGTCGCCAAGCACGGTGTTTTGGCAGCCTCTCTTGAGAGCTAGTACAGTTCCAGGCTAAGCGAGCTTACTATTTCCGACCACACCGTCACTGAACAGGTGAGCTGTGGTCAAACACCTAGCCTGTCAACCATAACAATAACATTTAAAAAGGAATTTTGGCGGGAACGCGGAAAAAGTCGTGTCACTTCGTTGTATTTCTTTCAGAAATTAATGTTTTGTCGATGTTTATGCATAAAAATAGCGATGTTTTATTTATAAAGTGCCGAATCCCAAGCGCGAGTGTGGGAAAATGATATAATGTGGTGAAACATGACTTTTCGTGTTGCTTTCAAAACTCCATCGAAGCTTTAGAGTAAAGTCGCCACTACTTTACTAAATGACTGGACTTGACTGACATGGATTGTACTTGACCTAGACTGAACTTTGACTATAACTTGAAAATGTGAAACACTTGACACTGGCAAATGCTCAAGATGCGACGCCAAAACCAAAGAAAAAAAAACATTTAAGAAAAGCTGGCAATTCAATTCGAATTTTGTAAGAAATTATTCGACTCAAATCAAACTCGACGCCAAAGTTATTCGAATTTCCATCTCTTCTAGGCAACGTCCATGTCTAGTCCCTCAGTCCCTAAAGGGCCCTGCGTGGAACTTACGGGTCCAAGTTCAGTCATAATGTACCCTTACTATATGGCCCTTGAAGGGCTCGCCATAAAACACGACTGATCTGGCAGTTTTTTGTTCTTCTGGGAATAAGGACGATTGGTTCTCTGTTTTTGTTGATGGGATCCCATTCTTGGATTTCGATTTCAGATTGGACTATCTTGACGTATCTATGACCGTAGATTGGGTATCACATATGTATATAGAAGCTGTCATTTTCGATCTATTTTTATCTGGGTTCAAGTCGCGAGTAAATCGGTTTAATAAACATATAAATATCGTAGGACATTACACACAGCGCCATCTGGCCCCAAACTAAGCAGAGCTTGTGTGATCGAAGTCAGATAACTGATAGAATACATATAGAGCCAGTGAGAGCCAGTTCAATTCCAGGCTAGGTGTGATTTACCATCTACGACCACACCTTCACTTAACATTAGGTGAGCTGTGGTCAAACACCTAGCCTGTCAACTATAAAAAAAAAAAACATTTTTTTTTGTAAATGCATATGTACTTATAATACATACAGAACACCCAGACACAGATCAAACGTAAAATGTTTGTCCTGAGCGGGAATCGAACCCGCGCCCTTCGGCTCTTAAGGCAGATATGCTACCAATGAGCCAACAGGTTTGTTCTAAACTAAGATTTATTTGGTCGTAGATCTCATTAGCAAATGAAATGACTTTTCTTTTACTAAAAGTAGGTTTAACATTGATGTAATTTTTTAATTAGTTTTCCTACTTTGCCGTCACTAGGCATGTGAATTTGGTCAAAGAAAGTGACCTAGCTTCGCTTTACTGCGCTTCAGTTTGCTTCACTTCGCTCACCATGAAAAGAGCGTAATAACTTCTTGTTACCAAAAAAATACCTCCACGTTATTTTCTGTTTCTTTTCAGTACCTCCAAACAAGACGTTTATCCAAGGAGTTGGAGACCACGCCACCCAGGGTTCTTTCCTCACGCTCATGTGCACGGCATCGGGCGCGCGACCAGCTGCCACCATCGAGTGGTACAACGGCACTTCCAAGTTGCAACCTGACGATATAAACATACATGTAAGTTGAACAATTTTTTTCTTCTATTTAATTTCTTAGTTTCTTTTCATTTTCAGTCATGCGATAATATTGTACACAACATTGGTGTTCATAAAATAAATTAATTAACTTTTTTATTAATTTATTTTAATTATTATTATTTATTTTTTATTATTTTAATGGATATTTATTTTTTCTCATAATTTTTGAGTTTTTTACATTAACTATAAAACATAAATCTGTCTCTTAACTACAGTTATCGTCAAAGTCTAGTCTTAGTCAAGTCCAGTCCGTGTCAGTTAAGTTCAGTCATGCTTTAGTAAAGTAGTGGCGACTTCACTATAAAGCTTCGATGGAGTTTTGGAAGCAACACGAAAACTCATGTTTCACCACATTATATGATTTTCCCACTCGCGCGTGTAATTCGGCACTTTATGAATAAAACACCACCATTTTTATGTATAAACACTCGACAAAACACTAGTTTTGGAAAAAAAATACAACGGAGCGACACGACTCATCCCGCGTTCGCGCCAAAACTCCCTAAATTTAGGAGAAAAGGTGTCAACAATTATATCCTTATTTGCGATCTCATTATACTGGCGAGCCATCCGTACTAAAGGGTTGTATATAGAAATGTTGTTAGTATAAATTTGTAGAGCAAAGGGATTTGTACGATTAGAACGACGCGCGCTATATTTGATATTAAAATTTAATTGAGAGAGTAAATTAGGAGTATCGACAAACGACGGGACTATTTTATGCAGGAAAACAAAATCTTTCACTCGCATCACACTGGCTCCTCAGTAAAATATGATATCATCTAAATAAGTTATGCTCTTTCAATATTCAAGCGTCCGTCCCGAGGCGACG
Organism: Biston betularia; assembly: GCA_905404145.2. Lineage (NCBI taxonomy): Eukaryota > Metazoa > Arthropoda > Insecta > Lepidoptera > Geometridae > Biston > Biston betularia. The sequence goes on along the minus strand of FR989888.1, from coordinate 7,786,388 downwards.
TTTCATCTCTCCTCATTAAATAAACAGACACACGTACCCCATCTCATTGCACGGAAGCGCAACCGCTAGTGATGGGACACGCTACCCGTAATCAGGTAATACGTGTCCAAAACTGAAAAGCGTATAAACGTATTTTTTGTAAATACTTACTCATAAAACATACTTTGGAACTAGGTTTATTACACAAATGTTTATCCCAAGTGTTCATTCTTTTTGTAAATACTTACTCATAAAACATTTAGAACTTTGTGCATCACACAAATGTTTGTCCCGAGTGCAATCGAACCCACGCCCTTCTCTCCACGCTCTCAAATCTAAACAACCAAATAACAGGAAAACGTTATACATGCAACCAGTACTTACGGCGATGTTCTATTCATGAACAAGCTCTATCCGTAACCCTAAACGTAATCCGCTCGTAAAGTCTCGTTTCCTATCCCTAAACTACGTTCCTGGTTGTTATATAGTGGAGAGATATCGTACGTCCGTGGATCATATCCTGATGTGATGGTAAATCTGTGTGGAAACTGCCCCGTAGCTGTAGCAGCACCATTTCACGACTGACTAAATTATCTGAAAAATTAATTAGATATTATGCTTATTGAATACTAGTGGACACATCGCGGTTACACCCGCGTAGGTTTTTTTTTATGTAAAAGTAATGGGACGAACGATGCACTCTCTTGTTGGTAATACAATTCAATTTTTATTAAAATATAGGTACAACAATGTACACAACTATGTCAAACAAAAAATTAAATTTAAAATGTCATAATAATATATTAAATAATTAAAATAGGAATAAGATGGTAAGAGATAATGCATGTCCATGACCATTGCAGCGATACACAGAACTTTGAGTAGCAAAACAAAGTCCGGGGCATCGCTGCTTTGGTGCTCATTACTTTGAGACTTTCGATGGTTAGTCTCAACAGCCCAGTAATTTCGCTGCAGTACCCTTCAAACCGGAACACAGTAATGTTTACACACTACTGCTTCTGTTCCCGTTGCCGTGGGAATACAGGGATAAAAAGCAGCTTATGTCACTCGGGGATAGTGTAGCTTCCCAACTGTGAAAGACTCTCACTTGAAAGCCAGTCCCATTCCAGGCTTCGTGTGCTTTACCAACTTCGACCACATCGTCACTTAACATCAGGTGAGCTGCAGTCAAACACCAAGCCTTTCAACAATAAAAAATGGCAAAAAAAAGATCATTAGAACTACGGAACGTTTTTCATTATTTTAATTTTCCCATATTAAATACTAGCGGACGTCTCGCGGTTTCACCTGCGTAGTTTCCGTTCCCGTGAAAATACAGGGATAAAAAGTAATCTATGTCACCCGGGGATAGTGTAGCTTCCCAACGGTGAAAGAATTTTTGAAATCGGTCCAGTAGTTTTTGAGTTTATTCGTTACAAACATGCAAAAATATAAATCTTTTCTCTTCATAATATTAGTATAGAAATATCTACTAAAAAAACTGAACGATATTATTTTATAAATACAAAGAAAACAGATTCTTCAATCAGTTACGAAAACCTGTACAACATTTTTTAACAAATGCAAGCTAAAGACTTTCCTGTCTTCGCTTTCAAAATAAATTAAAATTTTGTTACAAAAAGCAATAAAAGTAGAAATTACAAAAATCTCCCCTTCACTCAGAAAGTTTGGAAAGTTACCCAAATCAAAGAGTGTTAAAATTTTTGAGGTCAACACCCACTGGCATACTAAAACAGTATAATTATTATTATCAAAAACAAAATAATGTACATAATATTAATAATAATAATAATAATTTTTTATTTGACATAAAACATGGTGTACAGATACATTAAACCATAGGCTCCCGAACTAGTCAAAGACTGTGTGTCAGGAGCCAGTGGCTTCTCCTTTTAGATTAAGATACAATAATAATATTACAGTAAATCAAGTTACATTAAATTAAATAATTTAGAATTTTGAGTATATATAAAGTTTCCAGTGTTGCCGAAAATAAATATAAATAAAAAAAACGTAAAAATATAAAAATCTAGGTTAATTCTGCCTGCAGTTCTTAAATTGTGTGTGTGTGTGTGTGTGTGTGTTGTGTGTGTGGGTGTGTGAGTGGGTGTGAATAAGATAGATACATAAGTTATAAATATAAACTTTCTAATAGTTTTTCTATGCCTCCATAATCAAATTTTTGTAACCAAGTTAGGATAATTCTTTTTATTTCGTTGTTACTGTACTTTTTAGGATTATATTCTTTATTAAATATGTTATATAATCGTGGTGCAATGGTGTTATATGTTTTTTGAGCAAACCTCGTCCTTAATACAGGCGTTGGAAACAGTTCAACTCTTCTATTACTTTCAGCAGGTAGTTGTGGAATGGTTTTTTTATGGTATCTTCTTAAACATTCATATATAAATATTTTCCTGACACTAAGAACACCAGCTATATTATAAACCTCTGAAGTAGAATGACGGAAAGGAAGATATAGGAGCACTTTCAGTACCGCACGCTGTGCACGCTCGACAGTGATGAGGTGAGATTTGGCTGCAGCACCCCATGTACAGACGCAGTATCTGATAATGCATTCACACAAAGCTCTATACGTCTGTAACAGAAGTTTTTGTTCCGCTACTGTTCTTAGTGTTTTAAAAATATAGATAAGTTTCCTGACCCTAATTTTAAGTGCATTTATTTGAGTACTCCAATTTAGTCTATTATCTATGTGAACCCCCAGATATTTTATGGATTCTACCCGTGTTAGCTCTTCGCATCTGCAGGTAGTAGGCCGTGCACCACGGTTACAGGGATAAGTGTGAATTTTTACATTAATCGCGAGTTTACGGTTTTCTATGGACCTCATGCTAAAACACATATATTTTGTCTTGCTGGCGTTTAGTGACAACAGATTGTTTTCTAACCATTTTGTGACAATTGAAAGGCAATCTTCAGCTAGATTAAGGACTCGTGGCCACGTTTTATCATGCAAGAGAAGAACAGTGTCGTCAGCAAACATCAGCAGGTCCATACCCGTCAGTTTAATATTACAGAGATCGTTAATATAGATCAGGAATAGCATGGGCCCCAGCGTGCTTCCTTGTGGCACACCGTATGTACACTTTGCACTATCACTCAAAATACCATCAACCTGTATTCTTTGCGATCTATCAAAAAGGTAATCCGAGAACCAGTTCAATACTAATCCCCTTATACCAATGTTTTCTAATTTGGCAAGTAGAATTGGCACAGATACCGTGTCGAACGCCTTTGGAAATCGAGAAAAACCCCAATGCACTTATTGCCGTTGTCAAGGTATGTAGTAATTTTATTGCTTAACATTAGGACAGCATCTTCTGTCGATATTCCCTCTCTAAATCCAAACTGATTAGCACTTAAAAAATAATTGCTTTCCAAGTACCTAGTGAGCCTTTTTTTAACTAACTTTTCTAAAATTTTCGATAGCGTCGAGAGAAGGGATATTGGTCTATAGTTAGATGGTATTGTTTTATCACCTGCTTTGAATATAGGACATACTACTGCTTTTTTGAAAATGGCTGGGAATGTACCTGATTCGAAACTTAAGTTACATATATATGCTATGGGCATGGCTAAAATATTAATAAATTTTTTAAGTAGTTTTGCTGTTATCTTATCCCAGCCTGGTGCTCCATGTGTCTTAAGACTCAAATATTTATATACTTATCTTTGTCTTACTTATACGTATTATATATTGACAATATATTTTTTTTATATGGACATGTTTGGATATTGACACACCTTATTTTGACATGTAATCAGTGTTGTAAACCCCATTTAATGACATGTTTAAAATTTTGAAGTGACTTACTGAATACAAATAATTTATTGATAAAACCAATGTTACAGGTTTTATCAATAAATTATTTGTATTTGTACGGGATTACTCAATACTCAAGTTTAATTATATCAAATACTACGAATATAGTAAATAAAATAAAAATATATCGAAACCACGTCAGATTCCGTAGTAGGTAATATACGTAAACAGATAACAAGTACTTATATTTTTCAACATAACGAACTAAAAAAATAATGAATGAAAAAAGTAGTGGGTTCCGACCCCTGGTACTCGGAAGCAAAACAATCCGATTCCTAATTAATATTAGGGTTCCTTCTAGAGTTAAATATTTGAAAACGGAAACGAATCGGGGTTCCGTAATTAATTAGTTTTGCTAAGTCGTTAAGTAGTTCCTTTTGGCGACAAAAAGGAAGCGGTTCAGAGGGTGGTTTGGGTCCATTAGGAATTATTTGAGTGTGATAAAAGTTTTGTTTCCTTGATAGTTATTTTCGATTGGTATGTATGTAGTTTTTGGTTTTTCTGACACTTACTTGAATTGACAGATCTGTTGGATCATTGGTAGTATGTCTGCTTTGAGAGTTGTAGGGCGTGGGATCGATTCCCCCCAGGACAAACATTGTGTTGTACAAACAAAAATGTTTGTTCTGTGTCTGGGTGTACCTACTGTATGTATTTACAAAAATAACTATTTAAGTATTCTATTAGTTATCTGACTTCCATAGTACCTACAAGCTTTGGTTAGTTTTGGGGTAAGATGGCGATGTGTGTAAGTCCTACGATACGATATGTGCGATATCTCTTACTATCAGGAGAGCGTCTCGTTCATCTCATTACTTTTACAAAAAAAATACCCGTGAATTTTTATTACAATTATTATCGATGCCATTACCATCAAGATAATGATGATTAAAGACTTGGCTTATCGAGCAGGCATTCTATAAGTTTGATGACATGATGGAATTAAAAACTATATTATAATTTATTTATTTTTGTATTAAATTAATCAGGTAATTGTTATTATTTTATATAATTTGAATTGTTTGGTTTTTTTTACTACTTCTTTTTACTTTTTTTATTTTAATTTAATTTAATTTTTTGATTATTATTATTTTTATTTTTATTTTATTTTTAAATATCGAATTGACATGTTAATTGAACTCTACTTATTTTAATTTAATTCATTTGTATTATTTGACTTGTAACTTATGTTATCAATAAATCACTATGACTATGACTATGACTTATCGCTGACACAAGACTGTGAGTTGCATAGAAATGTAATATTGGTAAGAGCGTAAATTTCCCCCTCGGATGAAATTTCTTATCCGCAGTGGATTGAATCGCCATCCCACAGTTACCTTAATCAGCGCTGAGCTCATTCGACAACTGTCCCATTAACTAAAAGCGTCATGCTTTTAGTTAATGGGACAGTTGTCGACGTCCATCTTCACAATGTACCCACTGGCATACAGTACCTTGACTTTCTACAAAGGGTAGAAAATTTCATTTCCATGCTCTGCTCGCGGTGTACACACAAACTAGTGCCTACTTTAGTCTTAGATTAAAACTAATTAAACTAGCCTCCCTGTACATGTATCCCACTAATATTATAAATGTGAAAGTTTGGATGGATGTTTGCTACTCTCTCACGCAAAAACTACTGAACGGATTTGTATGAAATTTGGTATGAAGGTAGCAGAGACTCTGGATTGACACAGTCATAGTTTACTTTTTATCCCGAAAACATGTAGCGTGTGGGGAGCAGCTAGTTGTTTATAAAATAAAAAAATAAGTCGGACTCGCGCACGAAGGGTTCAAAACAAAAGGCACGAACATAAAATCGCACAAAAATCACGTTTGTTGTACGGGAGCCCCCTTAAATATTTATTTTATTCTATTTTTTTTAATATTTGTTGTTATAGCGGCAACAGAAATACATCATCTGTGAAAATTTCAACTGTCTAACTATCACGGTTCATGAGATACAGCCTGGCGACAGACGGACAGACAGACGGACGGATAGCGGAGGAACGATTTGATAAGAACAAAATGAACCTCCGCATAGTAACGCCTGAATTAGTCAATTATCATCAAAGGACTTTATTTCAAACAAATTATTATAGACAGTATCACTTGGGACGATGTAAGGATTCTAACGATACATCTAAATATGTTCAGGCGTATAAAAGTTATGACGGAATAAACAAACTCACATACATATAAACATAACTCTGTAAACATAACACTCCTTATTTGAGCAGTCGTGTAATTAGAATTTTATATTTTGAAAATTATACTTCTACCTAAAAAATAGTTACCTAGGTCACTGTTAAAATGTCTTCGGTAAGCCAGTAGTCCTCCCACAGCTATACCTGGCTATGTACATCTCTCTCAGTTGTAATTTCAAATAGCCGTCGAACGCTCCGCCTAACCAAGCCACCTGGCTGCACCACTTGGCACAAGAAATCCATGGAGGTGGTTGATAGTTATTTTTTTTTCCAACACGATAATATATTTGTTTTCTTCTTATGTTAACAAGTAGTGAAACGAACGAGACACTCTCGCAGTTATCAGAGACAATTTTGAATGATTAAATAAATATCGCTGGACATTACACACAGCGCCATCTGACCCCAAACTTAGCAAAGCTTGTACTATGGAATTCAGATAACTGATAGAATACTTAATTATTTTTTTTGTAAATACATACTTATAATAAATACAGAACAAACATTTGTTTATACCACAAAGTTTGTCGTAGGTGGAAATCGAACCCACACCCTTCAGCTCATGAAGGTTACACAGGTTACATATAGAACACCTGTCCTCCTCTGAATCCTTTCCGTTTTAAGGTAGCCTGGAAGAGATCGCTTTTAGCGATAAGGTCGTCAGTTGTTACACCTATTACTTAAATTTATATATTTAAGATTAAATATATACTACTATATATTTAATCTTTGATATTCGATGGTTAGTCTCAACAGCCCTGTAATTTCGTTAGCTGCAGTACCCTTCAAACTGGAACACAGTGATGTTCACACACTACTGCTTGGCGGTTAAATATATTATTATAATAACATACACTTTCCATACCGGAAAATGTTAGGTTACCAAAAAAGTTTAAGGTATTTCTTGACAATAAAAAATTAATAATACAGAATTATTAACTTTTCGTAAACTTTGTGATTTGAACAGATTTTTTTAAATTAAATTCCATGCGTACAAAGTAGTAGCTAGTATTTATTTCATAGCATACAAAACAGAATGCAATAATATTCATTAAAATACAATTTAAAAAAAGTATTGTATGTGTGTGTGTGTGTGTGTGTATAAAGTGTAGTATATTTATAAATAAAATGTATATACTATACATTATAAATATATAAAAAGATGATCATACTTACAAAAGATAAACGGACTTTTGTGATTTTTTTTCACTAAGAAAAAATAATTACTCTCTGCTTCTCCACAGTTTTCCTTATCTCTCACCCGAAGGTGGCCAGACCATTCCAATAAGTCAAATTCAATAACACTAGCAAATGAAACGTCACACTTTCCCGAGCAGCGAGAAAACTTTATATTTTCGCTGTTGTCGGTGGAGTCGGTTTTTGCAATTTTGAAATTACTTTTTAGAACTTTCCGAAGTCCTAATCGAATTTTGTGCCGTGTCTAGTTTTGAACTTGGGCTGTATTGACATAAAACTGAATTCTGGAATCTTTCCGTCTGTCTTTAAAGAAAGAAAGAAAAAGATTTTATTTTGCAACAAACACAAAAACAAAAACGAACAAACAAAGACAATAAGGTTTAAATTATAATAGTTTAATCTTTTAATTTCTTCTTAAAAACTAACTATATAATTTGACTGTAATTGTATAATTTTGTAGCGATGATAGCTCAGTGGTTAGCGCGGTAGGTTCGCATGCCGAAAGGCGTGGGTTCAAACCCCAACAATGAGCTTGAGCTGCCGGTGAAGGAAAACATCGTGAGGAAACCACATCATGGTGGTAGCGTACTCTCTAGTACTCGGCTGGCTAGCTACCACCAAGCATCTAACGGTGTGTTCCGGCAGCCTCACTAGAGAGCCAGTTCCATTCCAGGCTAGGTGTGCTCTACCATCTTCGAACACACCTTCACTTAACATCAGGTGAGATGTGGTCAAACACCTAGCCTGTCAACCATAAAACAAACATACTTAGTATACCTAAACATTGTTAATTTGAAGGTGAATAGAGAATCTAAATCTATTCGGAAAACAATAATTTTAGAAATGGTTTTTTTTATTGCGATCAGATACAAAGCTAGAAAAAACAATGATTCACGTTGTAAGGAGTTCTATAAATTACGGATCTTAGATTGAGATTAAATTAATCTGACTAACTTTCCTCTTCCTATGTTGTATTATTGTAAAAAAAAATTGTGATTCAAATTGACAAAGGTCTTCTCCTATAAGAGGTCAGCGTATAATTAAAAAAAAATCGGTCAATGTAGTTTTTTCATCGTAACGTCAAAAAAAAAGCAAAAGAAAATATGAAAGCAAGAAAGTTTGTAATTGTAACAAATCGCGACGCCCCGGTAGTCGGCTGACGAACTTCGACAAAAACTTTTTAAATAATAATTTGGCATCCTCCCCCATTCTTACATAAGACGCACACTTGACCAGAACTGCAGTGCATTTAACATTATTAAAAAATATATTTATAACACTGTTTGTTCTGTGTCTGGGTGTTCTGTATGTATTATAAGTATGTATTTACAAAAAAAAAAGTATTTATGTATTCTATCAGTTATCTGACCTCCATCACACAAGCTCTGCCTAGTTTGGGGCCAGATAACGCTGTGTATAGTCGTTAAGTGATGATGCGGTGTAAGGTGTAGAAGATGCAGTGCCTTAACATCAGTTGAGATGGTGGTCAAATGCAACCCTATTCTATCAATGTTATATAATAGCTACGCCCCGCGGTGTTACCCGCTATATGTTTTCGGGATAAAAAGTAGCTTATGTGTTAATCCAGGGTCTCAGCTACCTCTATACCAAATTTCATCCAAATCCGTTAAGTAGTTTTTGCGTGAAAGAGTAACAAACATCCATCCAAACTTTTACATTTATAATATTAGTAATCACAATTGCTTGAATAAAATAGTGGATTATTAGCATAAAATCAAGTTTACGGATTTATGAATATTTTTTAGATTATGCTAATAATCTACTGTTTTATTCAAGCAATTGTGATTTACCGCAAATAAAGACCAAAATAAATGCCAGTAGCTGTGATTTCATTGTAAAATTATGCTCTATTTGTCTATAAATGGAAAAAAATATTTGGATGGAAATCGAACCACCTTAATGCGGACGAAGTCGTTGGCGTAAGCTTTTATAAAAAACTAGCAGCTCGCCCCGGCTTCGCACGGAAAAAAAACACGATTAACAATATAAATTTATCGGTCCAGTAGTTTCGGAGCCTATTCAATACAAACAAACAAAATGTTAAATCTTTCCTCTTTATAAGATGTAGATGACAACTGTAATAGTTAGACATATGATATCGCGGACTTACTTGTAGCTGTCACTTTGCTCTATAAAACGTCACTTTATTCTATTGTCAATAGTTTTCGCTGCGCATGCTAAGTAAGGATTTTTTAAAAATTTTGTGTTTATTGAATTTTCCATGCGGATCCCTAATTGTTTTTTAATTATAGCCTATGTCCATCACAGATAATGTAGCATTCTAATAATGAAGATCGGTCCAGTAGTTTCGGAGCCTATTCAATACAAACAAACAAAATATTAAATCTTTCCTCTTTTCAAGATGTAGATGACAACTGTAATAGTTAGACATAATTATGCGGACTTATTTGTAGCTGTCACTTTGCTCTATAAAACATCACTTTATTCTATTGTCAATAGTTTTCGCTGCGCATGCTAAGTAAGGGTTTTTTCAAATTTTTCACAGCTTGGGTTACATTATTGAATTTTCCATGCGGATCCCGAATTGTTTTTTAATTATAGCCTATGTCCATCACAGATAATGTAGCATTCTAATAATGAAGATCGGTCCAGTAGTTTCGGAGCCTATTCTATACAAACAAACAAATCTTTCCTCTTTATAATAGTATAGATAGATAGATTTTTGACAGCCCTGTTGGTTCATTGGTAGTGTGTCTGCTTCGAGAGCTGAAGGGCGTGGGTTCGATTCCCACTCAGGACTAACATTTGTGTGACTAACATCGATGTTTGTTCTGTGTCTGGGTGTACTGTATGTATTATAAGTATGTATTTACAAATAAAAAAGTATTTAAGTATTCTATCAGTTATCTGTCTTCCATAGCACAAGCTCTGCTTAGTTTGGGGTCAGATGGCGCTGTGTGTATAGTCCTATGATATTTATATTTATTTATTTTAGATGTTCTTATGTCAATCCCTCAGCTTATTCAAAGTTACTTAGTATGTATCTATTGACCGCGTTTTGCTTCGAACTCTGACTCCACTGCTGCGTTACCGTATCGACAACTGTGCGTCAACCTTTATCTGTCGGATTGATGGTAAAATAATTCCTAGCGAGAAGTCCCCGTTTTTATGCTAAACCGGTCTGACAGTGAAGAATGGATGGATTAATTCCTTTCGCCGTTTTTCGCTTCCCAGGGAAGATTTTGACGTCTGGAAAAATGGTTTAATGATGCTGTACGTGAACAAGTTTTTTTTTTACTAATTGGCTCAGTTTTTTTTATCTGCGGTTTAATCGCGGCGGCTATCTCACAGAAAGCTTTTTCTTTTTTTTATACTGTGTTATACAACAAGACATATAACATCTGATGTTATATGCCTTGTAGCGATGGTAGCTCAGTGGTTAGCGCGGTCGGTTCGCATGCCGAAGAGCGTGGGTTCAAATCCCAACAATGAGCTTGAGCTGCCGGTGGAGAAAACCATAGGTAGGGTATTTTCTTGTACTCGGCTGGTTAGCTACCCCACTCAAGTTGAAAATCTGCCGCTAAGCATCTAACGGTGTTCCGGAAGCCTCGATTGAGAGCCATTTCAGGCTAGGTGTGCTTTACCATCTTCGACCACACCGTCACATAACATCAGGTGAGCTGTGGTCAAACACCTAGCCTGTCAAGCATTAAAAAAAATTACACTGGGGTTGGCTCTTCTAGCTTGGAGTGATGCCTGGCCGTGCTGTTAGAAGCTTGGCGGCAGATGTTCAACTCTCGTCTGGTAGCTAGCCAGCCGAGTACTAGAGAGTACGCTGCCAGCATGCTATGGTTTCCTCACGATGTTTTCCTTCACCGGCAGCTCGAGCTCATTGTTGGAGTTTGAACTCACGCCATTCGGCATGCGAACCGACCGCGCTAACCACTGAGCTATCATCGTTAATCAATCAATCACCTGTACATTTACGGAAGGCACATCACTAACTGCGACACAAATTACCTGCTTATTTTACACAAGCACGTAAATAGGAACGAAAAACTATTCATTAAAAGTTCAGCCTTCTCTGTTCGCCTCGAAGAGAAATCGCCAACAGTTTGAAAAGTAGCCGAAGAGAAATGCTGTAAAAAGTTAAAATAGCGCTGAAAGAGCGTGAGGAAATGCAGGCTTTGTTACAGCCAATGGAATCCAATTAAAAATATAGTTGGGGTCGATTGCCATTGTAGTTATCGATGTCGATATTTTGTTTTAATCCTGAGTGTTTTATTAGATAGATAGAAACACTTTGGAGGTTTGGCAGGAACGCGGAAAGAGTCGTGTCGCCCCGTTGTATTTTTTTCCAATACTAGTGTTTTTTCGTGTGTTTATTCATAAAGTGTCGAATCACAAGCGCGAGTGAGGGAAAATTATATAATGAAGTGAAACATGACTTTTCGTGTTGCTTCCAGAACACTTTTTGAGGCTTATGGTAAAGTAGCTTTAACTAATTACTGGTACTTTGCTAAAGCATGACTGGACTGGACTTTGAGTACTTTTTAACTGGCAAACGCTCAAAATGCGACGCCAAATTAAAAGAAGAAGAAACACTTTGACAGTTTGACAGCCCTGTCATTGGTAATATGTTTGCTTCAAGAGTAGAAGAAAATACAACACTATTCAGAAAAAAACCGGCGAAGTGCGAGTCGGGCCCGCGCACGAAGGATTCCGTACCATTATATTATTTACGCGACAAAAAAAATCACGTTTGTTGTATGGGAGCCCTTTTAAATATTTATTTTATTCCGTTTTTTAGTATTTGTTGTTATAGCGGCAACAAAAATACATCATCTGTGAAAATTTCAACTGTCTGACTATCACGGCTCATGAGACAGACTGACAGACGTACAGCGGAGTCTTAGTCCCGTTTTACCATTTGGGTACGTAACCCTAAAAACTATTTTAATAAAATTAGTTCAAATACAAATACAAATATTTTATTGATAACACCAATGTTACAAGTCACTTCAAAAATTTCAAATATGTCATTAAACGAGTTTTAAAACACTGATTTCCATGTCAACACGAAAATGTCAAAATAAGGTATGTCAATATACAAACATGTCAATATAAAAAATATTGTCAATATAATAAAATGACATGACAAAAAAAAACTTCTTATAAATTTTAGCTTCTTTATTACAATACCCTAATCCTTCCAATAAAGAAGATTGCAATTTGCGAAACCTCCACAGAGCATAATAAGATGATCCATGGCAATTTCTCACGTAGTAATTACTCTCTAATCTGTGACACGGCTCCTAAATCAGCTTCTTTAATGAATAAATCACTGAAAGCCACCGAATCTCATTGCACTAATAGTAACGGGCTCAATTGATAGCAAATAATCTTTAATTTAGTGCTAGTGATGGGACCAGTCGATAATTTAATGGTATTAGCCATTAATACTCGGCTGTTAAGGTAAGATATAACCAGTAAGGGATACTACCAATACGTACCAATAGTTTTTTTTTTTATGTAACAAATAATGAGACGAACGAGACGCGAGATAACGCCTGTCCATGACCATTGCAGCGATACATAGAACTGAGTAATAAAACAAAGTCCAGGGCATCGCTGCTTTGGTGTTCATTACTTTGAGACTTTCGACAGTTAGACTCAACAGCCCAGGCCCTTCAAACCGGAACACGGTAATGTTTACAAACTACTGCTTAGTGGCAGAATACCTGGTACTGCGGTGGTACCTACCTAGACGACCTCCTGCTAAGGAGATCTACCACCTAGTAAAATAAATCCCTTACTTATTATGCGCTGCGAAAACTATTGACAATAGAATAAAGTGACGTTTTATAGAGCAAAGTGACAGCTACAAGTAAGTCCGCGATATCATATGTCTAACTATTACAGATGTCATCTACATCTACACTAATTATAAAGAGGAAACATTTGATTGTTTGTATTGAATAGGCTCCGAAACTACTGTTGGTTCATTGGTAGTATGTCTGCTCCAAGAGCTGAAGGACGTGGGTTCAATTCCCACACAGGATAAACATTTTGTGGTACAAACAAATGTTTGTTTTGTGTCTGGGTGTACTGTATTTATTATAAGTATGTATTTACAAAAAAAAACGATTGAACTATTCTGTAAGTTATCTGACTGCCATAGTACAAGCTTTGCTTAGTTTGGTGTCAGATGGCGCTGTGTGTAATGTCCTACGATATTTATTTAAATGAATCTAGTTGAAACGCTGCCGTTAACTGTACGTTGTGAAATGAACCTCGCCATCGCCAGCTGACACTCAGTGATGTAATTTCGGTAATTTGTTTTTGATGCTCGACAAACAATGCGGTGAAATAAATTTCGTGTAATGTTAGAACGGATAGTTTTACTACTTATTGCGGTCTTTCCACACGTCTAACTCATTTAGTATCGAAAATTTATTACTTGCGGATGCCTCGTAGTTTCACCCGCGCAGTTCCCGTTCCCGTGGAAATACAGGGATAAAAAGCCTATGTCACTCGGGGATAGTGTAGCTTCCCAACGGTAAAAGAATTTTTGAAATCAGTTCAGTAGTTTCGGAGCCTATTCAATACAAACAAACAAACAATCAAATCTTTCCTCTTTAGTAGACTTTCCTATTTTTAGAAAAAGTATAGCGTCATGTATTTGAATTCTTTTTTCTATTGATAGGTTAGAAGTTTGCTCACAACTCACTCGCCCAGTTCTATTAGCTCATTGGTAGTACATCTGTAGCGATGATAGCTCAGTGGTTAGCGCGGTAGGTTCGCATGCCGAAGGGCGTGCCGCCAAGCATCTAACGGTGTGTTCCGGCAGCCTCACTTGAGAGCCAGTTGCATTCCAGGCTAGGTGTGCTTTACCATCTTCGGCCACACCTTCACTTGACATCAGGTAAGCTGTGGTCAAACAACTAGCCTGTCAACCATTAAAAAAAAAAAAAAAAAAACATCTGCTTTATGAGCTGTATGAGCTGTAGGGCGTGGCTTCGATTCCCACCTAGATCAAACATTTTGTGGTGTAAATAAATGTTTGTTCTGTGTCTGGGTGTTCTGTATGTATTTACAAAAAGAGTTTTTTTTATGGTTGACAAGCTAGGTGTTTGACCACTGCTCAGCTGATGTTAAGCGAAGGTGTGGTTGAAGATGGTAAAGCACACCTAGCCTGGAATGAAACTGGCTCTGAAGTGAGGCTGCCGGAACACACCATTAGATGCTTGGCGGCAGATTTTCAACTCTCGTGTGGTAGCTAGCCAGCCGAGTGCTAGAGAGTACGCTACCACCATGCTATGGTTTCCTCACGATGTTTTCCTTCACCGGCAGCTCATGCCCATTGTTGGGATTAGAACCCACGCTTTGACCGCGCCAATCATTGAGCTGTTGTCGCTACAAAATGTTTGTTCGAGACATTCGATGGTAGCGAATTCGATGCAGCGAAATCACAGGGACTAACCCTGTGATTTCGCTGCAGTAATCTACACACTACTGCTTGGCCGTAGAATATCTGATAATGCGGTGGTACCTTGTTCAAATACAAAGTTTTACAGTCATTAAAAATTCAAAAAGATTTAACAATTCAATAAACAAGATATTGTTTTTTTTTTTTTTTTTTTTTTTTTTATGGTTGACAGGCTAGCTGGAATGGAACTGGCTCTCAAGTGAGGCTGCTGGAACACACCGTTAGATGCTTGGCGGCAGATTTTCAACTTGAGGGTGGTAGCTAGCCAGCCGAGTACTAGAAAGTACCCTACCACCATGTTATGGTTTCCTCACGATGTTTTCCTTCACCGGCAGCTCAAGCTCATTGTTGGGGTTTGAACCCACGCCCTTCGGCATGCGAATCTACCGCGCTAACCACTGAGCTATCATCGCTACAAAAATAAATTGTTGTTCTCAAATAGAACAAGACACTGTTTTATCACTTGAACCAGAATGAGGATACTCTGTAGGATCGTTCACAGTTTTGTTGTGATGGCCGACAAAATGGTCGCTCCCTTTTATTATGGTTGTTTTAAAAATTACTGCTCCCGATTTGTGTTGTAGCATAAGAGGCAGGCATTCATTCCAATACATGCCTTATTATTATCATACAATATTCTATCAGTTACCTGACTTCCGTAGTACAAGCTTCGCTTAGTTTGGGGTCAGATTTTTTTGTAGCAATGATAGCTCAGTGGTTAGCGCGGTAGGTTCGCATGCCGAAGGGCGTGGGTTCAAACCCCAACAATGAGCTTGAGCTGCCGGTGAAGGAAAAACATCGTGAGGAAACCATAGCATGGTGGTAGGGTACTTTCTAGTACTCGGCTGGCTAGCTACCATCAAGTTGAAAATCTGCCGCCAAGCATCTAACGGTGTGTTCCGGCAGCCTCACTTGAGAGCCAGTTCCATTCCAGGCTAGGTGTGCTTTACCATCTTCGACCACACCTTCACTTAACATCAGGTGAGCTGTGGTCAAACACCTGGCCTGTCAACCATTAAAAAAAAAAAAAAAAAGATGGCGCTGTATGTAATGTCCTGCGATATTTATTTAATATTGTAGTTAAGTCCTTTTCAGAAATGTACATTTAGTCATTTCATAGTAACATTAGCGGCCCGCCCCCACTTCGCACTGGTAAACAAAACTCGATTAAATATTATAAACGTGAGAGTTTGGATGAATGTTTGTTACTCTTTCACGCAAAATCTACTGAACGGATTTGAATGAAATTTAGTACGCAGATAGCTGAGACCTTCAATTAACACATAGGATACTTTTTTACTAGAAACGTGTAGCGGGTAACACCACGGGGTGCAGCTAATAGACTATATTACTCAGTGATAATGTAGCATTCTAATGATCAAAGAATTATTCAGATCGAACCAGTAGTTTCGGAGCCTATTCAATACAAACAAACATACAAAAATCAAATGTTTCCTCTTTATAAGATTAGTGTAGATGCACTAATACTTTTTTGAGTATTACACATGATACGAAAGGGCCGCCGTCTCTTTGCTATCCTTTATGGAGTTTTGTCTCGTTTGGTTTGACGACAGCTCCTCTCTTGTCCCCTC
The DNA here is from genome assembly GCA_905404145.2 of Biston betularia. Lineage (NCBI taxonomy): Eukaryota > Metazoa > Arthropoda > Insecta > Lepidoptera > Geometridae > Biston > Biston betularia. The sequence continues at coordinate 7,770,071 of FR989888.1, read as the reverse complement.
GAAAGGGTGGGGGGTACAAATAGCTTGTAATAATATTTTTATGTGCCCATAACGATATGTAGGGCGGAAGAAAGGTGGACTACAATCAGAGGCCGAATGAGATGCTGTGAAAGATTGTGCGGGTATAAATACTTCAGATTTTATTGTGTTATTATGGTGGTTGTAACCCTTTTTGATGGTAGTCATGTTTATGGGAATTTAGTGCGTGCGATGGGAGATTTTATTGCTTTTTTTTTAATGTAGAAATTAATGAAACGAACGAGACGCTCTCCTGACTGTAACAGATAACGCCTGTCCATGACCATCGCAGCGATACTCAGAATTTTGAGTAACAAAACAAAGTCCAGGGCATCGCTATTTTGGCGCTCATTACTTTGAGACTTTTGATAGAGTTAGTTTCAACAGGCCAGTAATTTTGCTAGCTGCAGTACCCTTCAAACCGGAACACAGTAATATTTACACACTACTGCTTAGCGGCAGAATATCTGGTACTGCGGTGGTACCTACCTAGACGACCTCCTGCTAAGGAGATCTACCACCAAGTAACTGTAAGCCATTTAGCTAGACTTTATGGCAGGATTGGGAAATCGTTATATTTGTATTAAAAAATAGTAAGACGAACGTAGACGCTGATGGTAAACGCGTACATATAAATATTTTTTTATTTATAGTTTATAGGCTAGGATTTTGATCACAGCTCCCTGATGGTGTGGTCGAAGATGGTAAAGCACACCTAGCCTAGAATAGATCTGGCTTTCAAGTGAGGCCGTAACACATCTTTAGATGCTTAGCGACAGATTTTCGACTTGAACCCTCAAGTTGAAAATGGCAACAAAACATGGTGGTAGGGTACTTTCTAGTACTCGGCTGGCTACACGAGAGTTGAATATCTGCCGCCAAGCACCTAACAGTGTGTACCGGCAGCCTCACTTCGGAGCCAGTTCCATTCCAAACTAGATGTGTTTACCATTTTCGACCACACCGGCACTTATTAAAATACTTGTATTTGACATTGTATTTAAACTTGACATTATATTTTGAATTCGGTTTATTTTTTGTTTTATTATTCTGTGACGTAAATTAAATAATTTGAATTGGAATTTAACATCAGGTGAGTTGTGGTCAAACCTGTGTCAGCCCTGTTGGCTCATTGCTAGCATGTCTGCTTCAAGAGCTGTGGGGCGTGGGTTCGATTCCCAGGACAAGCTTTTTTTGTTCTGTGTCTGGGCGTACTGTATGTATTATAAGTATGTATTTACAAAAAACAAAGTATAAACGTATTCTATCAGTTATCTTACAAGCTTTGCTTAGCTTGGGGTCAGATGGCGCTGTGTGTAATGTCCTACGATATTTATTTATTTATTTTATACCTATAATGTTAACCTTCTACTACGAATAGCTTTGCATCAAGCTAATGACGCCAAGCAATATGGGTTTTCTAAGTACACGTATCGAGCGTCTGAGACGGGCATCGTCACCGATCCTGGGCTTCAGTGACAGGATGAAAAATTGCACCGCCCGACCTAATTCCGGCGAACATTGTACGACATTGATCTAAATTCACTGGATCTTTTACTTAGTAGATCTCCTTAGCAGGAGGTCGTCGAGGTAGGTACCACCGCAGTACCAGAATATTTGGCCGCCAAACAGTAGTCATCATCATCATCATCATTTCAGCCGTAGGACGTCCACTGCTGGACATAGGCCTCCCCCATTGACTTCCATAAAGACCGGTTGGAACCGGCTCGCATCCAGCGCGTTCCTGCGGTCTTTACTAGGTCGTCTGTCCACCTTGTGGGTGGACGCCCTACGCTGCGCTTGCCGGTCCGTGGTCTCCACTCCAGAACTTTGCAGCCCCATCGGCCATCAGTTCTTCGTGCTATGTGCCCTGCCCATTGCCACTTTAACTTGCAAACAGCAAGCAGTAGTGTGTGAACATTACTGTGTTCCGGTTTGAAGGCTAGCGAAATTACAGAGCTGGTAGACTAACCATCAGTAATGATCATCATCGACAGCCCCGTTGGCTCATTGGTAGGACATCTGCCTTGAGAGCTGTAGAGCGTGGGTTCGATTCCCACTCAGGCCAAACATTTTGTGAATAAACAATTAATGTTTCTTCTGTGTCTGGGTGTTCTGTATGTATTACAAGTATGTATTTACAAAAAAAAAAGTGTTCATGTATTCTATCAGTTATCTGATTTCCATCACACAAGCTCTGCTTAGTTTGGGGCCAGATGGCGCTGTGTGTATGGTACAAGGATAAAAAAAAAAATCGCCAAAGCAGCGATGCCCTGGACTTTGTTTTGTGAATCGCTGCAATGGTCAGGGATAGGCGTCATCTCTTACTATCAGGAGAGCATTTTTTTGATTGACATTGTATTTGAATTTTGTAGCGATAGCTCAGTGGTTAACGCGGTAGATTCGCAGCCCAAAGGGCGTGCGTTGAAACCCCAACAATGAGCTTGAGCTGCCGGTGAAGGAAAACGTCGTGAGGAAACCATAGCATGGTGGTAGCGTACTCTCTAGTACTCAGCTGGCTAGCTACCACCCTCAAGTTGAAAATCTGCCGCCAAGCATCTAACGGTATGTTCCGGCAGCCTCACTTGAGAGCCAGTTCCATTCCAGGCTAGGTGTGCTTTACTGTCTTCGACCACGCCTTCACTCAACATCAGGTGAACTGTGGTCAAACACCTAGCCTGTCAACCATAAAAAAAAACATGTTATTGTGTCTTCTCAGTAATTAATTAATATTATATAATTTTGTGACATAAATATAACTGAACATTTTTATCTCAACAAATTCGTCAAATTACTAATATTCAACAATACAATAGTTATCACATAGTTTTTTTAACAGTAAAACAAAAGTAATAGCATACCACTGCCACATCTAGGTATCCGAAAATCCGTTCGCGACATTTTACTAGCAAAATTGAATTTTCCTTTCTTAGGCCGCGCGTTTAATTAAAGAGTCCGCAATATATGCCAGTCAGCAATTGATACCTCATATTAGCACTTAAAGCGCTAAAGAGAGAGATTATAATGTGAAAGATGGGAGGATGGGATGGATTTACATGAATTATGAGAGCTCTTCGAGTTTCATGTAAGATTAAAAAAATAATTTCAGCAGCTTTTATTATGTTACTAGCTGCGCCCCGCGGCGTTACCCGCTACATGTTTTCGGAATTAAAAGTAGCCTATGTCTTAAATCAAGGTCTCGGCTACCTTCATATAAAATTTAATCGAAATCCGTTAAGTAGTTTTTGCGTGAAAGAGTAACAAACATCCATCCAAACTTTCGCATAATATTAGTGGGATAATGATCGTAATGGGTCGACGATATTGTCACCGTCGCGGGTCGAACCTGGACCACATTGGCACAGGACCGAGGCAGATGGCATGCAAAGAGAGAGGCCTATACCCAGCAGTGGGATAAAGAAGGCTGTGGATGATGATGGTGAATGGTCGTAATGTAAATAGAAAGAGGAAAGATTTGTTTGTTTGTATTGAATAGGCTCCGAAACTACTGGACCGATTTCAAACATTCTTTCACCGTTGGGAAGCTACACTATCCCCGGGTGACATAGGCTTTCTATCCCTGTTTTCCCACGGGAACGGGAACTACGCGGATGAAATCGCGAGGCGTCCGCTAGCTTCATTATAAGCAACATAAAACAAACAATACACATCTTACGCGAACATAATTCCTTTTGTCCGAAGTTAACGCCACCTGCGCAATACATAATTAATCGTTTTAACTCGGCGCTTACAATTCCAGCCGAGACAAAACACACACATGAAAACAGAAACGAGATTAGGGATAAAGATGTCACTACAACAATTATAAATACGTGAATTGTAATACTTTGACTTGGCTCACGAGATAACCGCTAAATTGGATGTTGACTATATAGCGATGATCGCTCAGTGGTTAGCGTGGAACACACGCCCGTAGAGCATGAGTTCAAACCTTATCAACAATTAACATAGTGAGGAAACCATAGCATCTGCTTTGCAACTGTACGAAGCCGGGGCGGGTCGCTAGTCTCTACACAATAAAAAACAAAGTCGGTTCCCGCCGTCTGTAGGCTTAGAACTTTTAAACTACGCAACGGATTTTAATGCAGTTTCCATCAATAGACAGAACAATTTAAGAGGGAGGTTTATATGTATAATACATGCATATGCACTACATTAGTATCTACATTGTAGCCTTGCGAAGCCGGGGCGGGTCGGTGATCACAACACAATATAAAACAAAGTCGCTTCCCGCCGTCAGTACGCATAATCTTTTAAACTACGCAACGGATTTTAATGCGGTTTCCTTTAATAGACAGAATGATTCAAGAGGAAGATTTATGTGTATAATACATGCATATGCATCACATTAGTATCTACATTGCACCTGTGCGAAGCCGGGGCGAGACGCTGGTCACAACACAATATAAAACAAAGTCGGTTCCCGCTGTATCTACGCTTAGATTTTTTAAACTACGCAACAAATTTTAATCCAGTTTCCATCAATAGATAGAATAGTTCAAGAGGAAGATTTATGTATATAATACATGCATATGCACCACATTAGTACCTACAGTGCAGCCGGGGCGGGTCGCTAGTTATATAATAAGTAAATGTTTTGATTAAAACTAGAGTGTTCCCATCTCTGATTGTATAAACCCGCACTGAAGTCAAGTGTCCAGTTTCGTTCATTTCATTATGCACTCCGCTGCAAATTATTACAAATATTTGGACGCTTTAGTGCAGCGGTTTTGAACCGTTTTCGGGTGGTATTTGTTAATTAGTTTCGTGTAGTTATTTTAATAACTGCTGTTTATGGAATGTAAATTTAATTCTCGTATCATTTAATGTGGTATGCAGTTTGAATAATAGATTGTTTTCCAAATTATATGGAATGCGTTTTGTTTAGAAATAGTGATGATAGTTTGTTTTACTTTGTAGGCCACCTTGTCAGGGGAATTCGTGTATTACACTAGCGGACGCCTCGTGGTTTCACCCGCGTAGTTCCCGTTTTCGTGGGAATACAGGGAGAAAAAGTAGCCTATGTCACCCGGGGATAGTGTAGCCATCAGTGAAAGAATTTTTGAAATCAGTCCAGTTGTTTCGGAGCCTATTCAATACAAACAAACAAACAATCAAATCTTTCCTCTTTATAATAGTATAGATTTAACAACGGCGATAAATAGACAGAGACTTTTAAACATAGGTAAAGATGTAGCAATGATAGTTCAGTGGTTAGCGCGGCCGGTTCACATATCGAAGGGCGTGTGTTCAACCCCCAACAATGAGCTTGAGCTGCCGGTGAGGGAAAACATCGTGAGGAAGCCATAGCATGGTGGTAGGGTACTTCCTAGTACTCGGCTGGCTAGCTACAACCCTCAAGTTAAAAATCTGCCGCCAAGCATCTAACAGTGTGTTCCGGCAGCCTCACTTGAGAGCCTGTTCCATTCTATGTTAGGTATGCTTTCCCATCTGCGACCACACCGTCACTTAACATCAGGTGAGCTGTGGTCAAACACCTAGCCTGTCAACATTAATAAAAAAAGACATTAAGGTGGTTCGATTTCCATACAAATAAATTTTTGCCATTTATGGACAAATGGAGCATAATTTTACAGTGAAATCACAGCTACTGGCATTTATTTTGGTCTTTATTTGCGGTAAATCACAATTGCTGGAATAAACCAGTAGATTATTATAAATCATTCATAAATTTGATTATATGCTAATAATTAATCTACCGTGTTATTCAAGCAATTGTGGTTTACCGCAAATAAAGACCAAAATAAATGCCAGTAGCTGTGATTTCGCTGTAAAATTATTCCCCATTTGTCCATAAATGGCAAAAATTTATTTGTATGGAAATCGAACCACCTTAAGTATTTTTATTTAACCTGTAGAAATAGACGATAATTACGGCCTCAACTGTAATTGTACACATTACAATAAGCTCCTCTTTAACTTTCTTTAGGTACAAAGGGATACAATCCCAAGAGTGCCATTTATTTTGTTTGCATTAACATTTTATTTATCTTTAGTGACAACCCTGGACCCTGATATAGAATGAGTTATGTTCTACGAATGTTATGTCCTTTGAAAAGGTCTGCTTAGGGAATTTAGATGCTATGTCATCTTTATGGCGCACTAGTGGCTTGCCACGGTTTCTCTCGCTATCCTATGGGAACCGTGTAACTAAGTACAATGTGTTACTTGAGAATTAAAGTTGTCTAAATACCAAATTTTCCTTATTTCTTAAGTTGTACTGATGTTTATCTTTTCTTTTTTTTTATGTAAAATGTAATGATACGAACGAGACGCTCTCCTGATGGTAAGAGATAACGCCTGCCCATGATCATTACAGCGATACACAGAACTTTGTGTAACAAAACAAAGTCCAGGCCATCACTGCTTTGGCGCTCATTACTTTGAGACTTTCGATGGTTAGTCTCAACAGCCCAGTAATTTCGCTAGCTGCTCCTTCAAACCGGAACACAGTAATGTTTACACACTACTGCTTAGCGGCAGAACATCTGGTACTGCGGTGGTACCTATCTAGACGACCTCCTGTCAAGGAGATCTACCACCAAGTATATCATTTTTTGGTAAATTAGCCACATGTATTTCTACCAAGCTATTATAAATATACAAAAATATTCCTGTCATGTTTTACAACGCTTTTTCTAAAGACGTTGTATAAATCTCTAACCGATCAAAAACATTTTTATTTCGCAAACATTAAAAATCTCTTCTCGTCAAACTGTATTCCAACCATATTTCAATTCTAAAACAAAACAAAAAAATACAAACAAGCCTTTATAATTTAACAAAAGTTGGAAACATTAAATGCTTTAATTCCACCCTCTCACTAGAAGTACGTCCACACCTGCACGACATGTGCGACTGCACAGAAAAATATATTAATGTGGGACTTGTTCTTTGTAATATTTTCGTACCTGGAGAATCTCAATTTCTAACCTTACACCGTCCCATTGATTGCGCTATTTTTAATTTATTTTTACACTTGCTGCGCCCCGCGGCATTATCCGCTACATTTTTCGGGATAAAAAGTAGCCTATGTGTTAATCCAGGGTATCAGCTACCGCCATACTAAATTTCATTCAAATGCGTTTAGTAGTTTTTGCGTGACAGAGCAACAAACATCCATCCAGCCATCCAAACTTTCACATTTATAATAAACTTTGTACGAGATTTGTACAGCTTTGTATGCCGTCGAGGACTCGATACCTTTACGATACGAATTCCATAAATTTTCGTGATCGAGGCTCAGTCCCTATTTTCGTGCCGGTTGATAAGTTGTAACCGCCAAGTTATAAGCTTGGATTACTACAGGTTGCAGCCGGTTTTGTTCGCTCTTTAGAGGAAAAATTCGCGCGCAAGCAATTAATTGGTCGGATTTCGCTTTGAAAAACTTTTTTTAGTAGTGATGTGACATAGTTAAAAAAAATAACGTTAAAAATAAATTTAATTTGTATATTCTATTTTAATGGATCATCATACTTGTGTGAGCGAGTGTTTATGTAAATATATTTTAATAATGGTGTTTTATTTATAAAGTCCCAAATTTCACATGAGTGTAGGATACGGATATCATTGTTAAGAAACATGACTTATCGTGTTTTCCAAAACTCAATCGAAACTTGTAGTTAAGCCAACACTACTATACTAAGGTCTGACCAGACTCGAGTTTGACATGCTTTCTGTCTTTGACTTATCTAAAAATACTTGCAAATATCGAAAGTACACTGGGCAATGCACAAAGTGCTACGCCAAAAAAAGAAAAAAGTTGATCAAATTGTATTTGATTGGAAAGTAAATAAAAAAGTTAATTTCTTACTTTTTATATCATTCTTTCAAGACTGAATACAATTTCAAGACCAGTCCAGAAATAAATTTTATAAAATTTGCATACTTACTGCAAAATCACAATTAAAAATCATACTTACTTGGCAAACTGGGGAACATTTTAAATTTATGCATGAGTTCAATAATGCAAAGGCATAATGAAATTTTCATAAATATATCGATAAAATTATACTTTAAAACACAAAGGTTGTTTCATTCAATAATTCATTTATTGATTCAGGCGAAGCATTGCGGAAATTAATTTTAAGTATTAAAGGGGTATATTTATAGTGTGCTTCCGTTTAAAAGTCGTTTTGATTACAAGTGACGAGTTAATTTTTTTTTTTTTTTTATCGAGAATTATCAATGCTCTAGCTCCTTGGACTTCCAATCGAAGAGTCAACACTCCCTGAGGATGCCTCGTGTAGAGGCGAGACATGTGTTAGCAAGTGGTTACTGCAGCGAGAAGAGGATATAAATAAATAAATAAATATCGTAGGACATTACACACAGCGCCATCTGACCCCAAGCTAAGCAAAGTTTGTACTATGGGAGTCAGATTACTGATAGAATACTTAAATACTTTTTTTGTTGTAAATACATACTTATAATACATACAGTACACCCAGACACAGAACAACCATTTGGTTTTAAATCACAAAATGCTTGTCCTGGGTGGGAATCGAACCCACGCCCCACAGCTCTTGAAGCAGACATGCTACCAATGAGCCAACAAGGCTGTCAAACACAATAAACACTTGTGGTTATTTTAATTTAGTCCAAATCGAAATGCTAGTCGAAGGTGATAATGTTGATTTTGGAAAAGCAAAAGCAAAAAAAAAGCAAATTATAAAGAATGGCTTCTTTGACGTTTGATTTAGAACTTAGCGCAGCACAACGTAGGCATCACTCGCTCGGAATCACGCTGTCAAAATACAAGACTCCATCACGCGATCTTGAAACACGCGATCATCGTTAGTCTGAACCGGCCCTAACGGTCACCCATCTGAAAACAGACAAAATCGACCATAGCAAAATTTATGGAGAAAAATTTGTCAGTCGGATAAACGAAATCAAAAGTTACATCTAGCAGGGCAAATGGTAAAACGAGTAAATACAGACAGATTTAGCAGCGCAAGCGGCGTGAAATTTAAACTTGTTTAAATATTCATGGGTATTAATATTACAATTGGTCTGGAATTTCAACGTAACATCAATTATTTTGTTGTAAACTAAACGTACACTTAGAATAAATATTGTGTGACTGAGAAATTCGAAATTTATGGGGAATTTTCTTAATTTAAGTTAAGTTAGAAAAGATGTTATTACATTTGATCGGACTTATTGATATAATTATTATTAGTACGATATTTATTTTTTTATTATTATTTACTAACCATTCAATGCATCAAAGTAAAAAAAGATAATTTTTCGTACAACGCCATCTAGTACCAAAACATGGAAAGCTATAGGAATCTAAAAATACATACTCATAATACAAACAGACACAACAAACATCTATGTTCGTCACATATTTTTTTTGGGTGGGAATCAAACCCTTACATTTTATCATCATCATCTTCATCACCTTAAAAAGAAAATCTGCCCTGGACATGTTTTATTGCCACGCCCTACTTTTTTTTTATGTAAAAAGTAATGAGACGATCGAGGCGCTCTCCTGGTGGTAAGAGATAACGCCTGTCCATGACCATTGCAGCGATACACAGAACTTTGAGTAACAAAACAAAGTCCAGAGCATCACTGCTTTGGCGCTCATTACTTTGAGACTTTCGATGGTTAGTCTCAATAGCCCAGTAATTTCGCTGCAGCACCCTTCAAACCAAAACACAGTAATTGTCTACACGCTACTGCTCTTATACCAAATTTACTATCATTGACCCAACAGAGTTGTCAAAGTCACTCGCTTCAGTAAAAAACCGCCAGTTAAATTTCCAAAGCAACAAAAAGATATCAACCTAATATCCATTAGGTACGCTTTTATAAACTTCGCTTAAACATTAGGTACGTAGATAGGCGTAATAAAATTTTATCGATATCGGAAAATCGATATTGTCCCATCACTATCGTAATAATCGGATTACTGTAGTTAGGCTGCACATTAAAGGCGGCTTTTTGTCGATTGTTTTTCTTTGCCTTTTCAGCCGTTTTTGCCTTTAAACGGTTAACTGTCGGGTGCATTGTAAGTGGAACTCTTTAGAATTTAAGAATTTTGTTTGAAACCGTTTAATATTTTTATGTAAGACGGTTTCACACGCGTAGTTCCCGTTCCCGTCGGAATGCAGAGATAAAAAGTAGCCTATGTCACCCGGCGAACAAATAAACAAACAATCAAATCTTTCTTCTTTACAATAGTATAAATATACAAATATCGTAGGACTATACACACAGCGCCATCTGGCCCCAAACTAAGCAAAGCTTGTGTGATGGAAGTCAGATAACTGATAGAATACATAAATACTTTTTTTTTTGTAAATACATACATAACACCCAGACACAGAACAAACATTTATTTATTCACAAAATGTTTGCCCTGAGTGGGAATCGAACTCTCGCTCTACAGCTCTCAAGGCTGATATACTACCAATGAGCCAACGGGGCTGTCAGTATAGAAGATAGATATAAGATCTACTATCGATATCAACACCAGCTGGGTTACTATGACTTTTATATTTGCAAAGCTACCTTGCATCGTGGTAGGGTACTTTAGTACTCGGCTGGCTAGCTACCACCCTCAAGTTGAAAATCTGCCGCCAAACATCTAACGGTGTGTTCTGGCAGCCTCGCTTGGGAGCCAGTTCCATTCCAGGCTAGGTGTGCTTTACCATTTTCGACCACACCTTCATTTAACGTCAGGTGAGCTGTGGTCAAACACCTAGCCTGTCAATCATAAAAATACCTGCAGGGATATTATAGGCACTATCGTTGTCTATTGAGAGATACTAATATTTTATTTTCTCTTGTTTCATGTGCGGCTGAGCAGACAAAGAGCGTTAATATGGTAAGTCAGACATTAATTTGTACTACACTCAACATTATCATCATCAGCGTATTGAAGTCCACTGCTGGCTGTGACACGCCACTCAGCCGAATCTTCGGCTATTCGTTGCCATCCACCGTAGCATGGTGGTAGCGTACTCTCTAGTACTCGGCTGGCTAGCTACGAGACACACGAGAGTTGAAAATTAGCCGCCAAGCACCTAACGGTGTGTTAGCCTTACAGGCTAGGTGTGCTTTACCATCTTCGACCACACCGTCACATAACATCAGATGAGCTGTGGATTTTGCCTTTATCAATTTTCTGAATTTACATCCACAATAAATAAATATGACAGGGCATTACACACAGCGCCATCTGACCCCAAACTAAGCAAAGCTTATTACTATGGAAGTCATATAACTGACGGATTATTTTTTGTAAATACATACTTATAATACATACAGTACACCCAGACACAGAACAAACATTTGTTTATATTACAAAATGCTTGTCCTGGGTGGGAATCGAATCCACGCCCTTCAGCTCTTGGAGCAGACATGCTACCAATGAAACAACAGTAATACGTAAAGTTTCCTTTCACGTATATAAAACAGTCAATACTTCAGAAGCAAGTTGCCGCGAACATCTGAGCATCGTTCTAAGTCAAATGAACAATGAACGAGAACAACAGAATTCGTCAAGTCATTCCTCAATTATCTCACCCCATGATTATGAAGTAGACGCATTAAAATTTCATTAATGCTAAATGCTAATTTAGCGTTCCCCGTTTCGCACTTTGTCGCGGTAATCGCTAAAAGTTTTGCATTTCTTAATTGCATCAATTAATCTTTGTTTGACACACATGGGTGAGAATTTATCAGTTATCTGACTTCCATCAAACAAGCTCTGCTTAGTTTGGGGCCAGATGGCGCGGTGTGTATAGTCCTACGATATTTAGTTATTTACCTAAATTTAAATTTGACATAAGTAAGATTGTCTACGTCACCTACACAAATAATGTTACTTGATAGTTGATAGTTAAGTTGTAAGTAAAATTTATTTGTTAGTTTCACTTTTGCATCGTATAGCTTTATATTCTATAAGTAAATATCTTAGACTTAAACTTATGCTAGTAAAATGCTTCTAAATTTTTAGTCATGTTGTATACACTTGTTTAGGTATATAGTCTGGCTCGAAACTGTACCTAGCAAATTATGTATCTGTTCTGACTATGTTCTGTTTTGTGTATCAATAAATAAAATAAAATAAAATTTAATTTATCGGTAAATGTTACTTTTCGATTGGATAAATCAATCCTAGCCTATTTACCTATTAAATAGGTACATAGCATAGGACATTTCAAGCCCAGCGTCATCTAGCCCCAAACTAAGCAAAACTTGTATTATGGGAACCAGATAACTGATAGAATACTTATATATTTCTACATTCAAAAAAAATATTATTTTTTTTGGCACAATTTATGGTCACTTTAAAATGAACATACATACAGGAAACTCGACGCAGAATACAAATACTAATATTTTATTGATAACACCAATTTATTTATTTATTGAGATAGGAAACGATCAAGCCAATTATATGACAATCTCACAAATTTAGACAACATACAAATTAAAACATGCAAAGCTTGAAAGTTCTTAAGTCTTTCCATCCTTTCATCCTTCAAAATGTTTATGTTGAAAGCAAAACTTCTGTCCATATTACTACCTAGTGAACATTTTAAGCCATACTTATAATGTGGCCTAAAACAGTCTACCATTGAGCGATTTTAATTTCAAAGTTTTAAAACCGTACTTAGGTACTTGCCTGACAGTGCAAAGTACTAAAAGTACCTCAGTACATACTCGAATTACTGTAAACTCTCCCTAGAGGCCTGTTATTTTCTATGCATAACTAATTAATAGAAATTTACATTGCAAATACTTGAGGACAAAGTTAGACCGAGTTAGTTCCACTAGAAGAGACTGTTCGGGAAGTGTAGGCGAAATTTATAAAGCTTCTAAAACAGTCTGAAATTGTGACTACATTTGTCAAAAAGTCCTTTTGTAAAAACACTAATGTATTCTAGAATATTTTCTCTCTAGAGAACTATATTCTATTAAACAATTCATCTACACAAAACATCATTCTTTCACAAAATTAATTTTCACCTTTTGAAGCGACATTTTCTCTCTTTTATAAAGTACGTTACCAGTTTGCAAAGTAACTATTTCGTTCTTTCATAGGGTATTCACACTTTTTGAAGTAATTGTTCTTTTCTTTCAAACAATACATTCAGACAGCCCTGTTGGCTCATTGGTAGCATGTCTGCTTCAAGAGCTGTGGGGCGTGGGTTCGATTCCCACCCAGGACAAGCATTTTGTGATATAAAACCAAATGTTTGTTCTGTGTCTGGGTGTACTGTATGTATTATAAGTATGTATTTACAAAAAAAAAGTATTTAAGTATTCTATCAGTTATCTGACTCCCATAGTACAAGCTTTGCTTAGTTTGGGGTCAGATGGCGCTGTGTGTAATGTCCTACGACATTTATTTATTTATTATTTATTTATTCACACTTTTTGAAGTCGGAATTCTTTCATATGCAATTCACCCAGACCCACCTTTTAAATTTAGTCGGTTTCTTTTAGGCAAGCGTGCTCCACCATAGACCGCATCTTCAACAGGCGAGTTAGCGGTCAAACGCAAGCTTATATTTTATAAAAAAAAAGTCAATTTTCATTTTTTTTTTCTTTCATAGAGTGAATCGCTTGAAGTCAGTATTACCTTTCTTCCTTTTACGACTTTTAAAATGACTTCAAATTCAAATACTTTTATTTGTCTATTTATTTAGTCGTCCAATTCTCGCTTAATTTTGCCTTGAACTATAGAGTATATTATATCATAATTCAGTTTAGGCTTTATAACCTATGTTCATTTATCAACAAAAATAAGAATCTGAATCCAAATCCTCTCAGCACACCAAACAAAGCATGTTTTTCTCAAAACCATTTTGTGACTGTAATTAGGTTATGAAATCGCCATATTGTGTGTACTGTGACGTCATATAAAAGACATCTAATTTTTCAAAATGTGATTTGTAGTTTAAGAGACGCGGGAGAACATACATACATAGACTACTAAAGTTTTTTTTTTTTATGTAAAAGTACTGAGACGATCGAGGCGCTCTCCTGATGTTAAGAGATAACGCCTGTCCATGACCATTGCAGCGATACACAGAACTTCGAGTAGCAAAACAACGTCCAGGGCATCGCTGCTTTGGCACTCATTACTTTGAGACTAGATGGTTAGTCTTAACAGCCCAGTAATTTCGCTAGCTGCAATACCCTTCAAACCGGAACACAGTAATGTTTGCACACTACTGCTTGGCGGCAGAATATCTGGTACTGCGGTGGTACCCTACCTAGACGACCTCCTGCTACGGAAATCTACCAACAAGTAAATACCAAGTAGTCATCTACTTTTTATGTAGTTATGTAAAAAGCGTATTCAATTTACTTTAGTTCTTTGGTTTTACTTGAGACAAAGACAGTGTGACGGTTTGAGATTGTTGCGGGGGGCGGGGAGGGCGAGCTTTTGGCTTAAGCCAAACGTAAATAAGCAATTTTATCTTTATCGTGATGTTTATTTTTATGGCCGAAGTCATTTATTCAGTGGTACGTTCTTTGCAGAAGTCAAGCTGAAATAGCGTAGATGATATTTTATTGAGAAGCAAAGACTACTCAATAGCATTCTGTATGTATTTACCTACAAAAAAAGTATGGAAGTACTAGCTGCAAACCGCGTACCCACTACATGTTTTCGGGATACAAAGTAGCCCATGTGTTAATCCAAGGTCTCAGCTACCTTCATACCAAATTTCATCCAAATCCGTTTTGTGGTTTTTGCGTGAAATAGTAACAAACATCCATCCATCCATCCAAACTTTCACATTTATAATATTAGTGGGATAATGATTGTAAAGTGAACTTACATCAACAGCCATTTCAAAGAAAAGAAAAAAAAAATAGACGTATAATTCATCCCTTTTTTTTACAGTCTAGGTGTTTGAACACAGCTAACCTGTCAGATGTTAAGTGAAGGTGTGGTCGAAGATGGTAAACACACCTAGCCTGGAATGGAACTGAAACTGCCGTTATTATCAATTTTTTTTTATGGTTAACATTCATCCAAACTTTCACACTTTTCTATCAAGTATCTGGTTTCCATAGTAGTAGCTATTCTTAGTTTGGGGCTAGATGGCGCTGTGTGAAATGTCAAACGATATTTATTTGTTTATTTTATTAATTCACAGACTGACACGACCTTTGAAACGATATCCAACCTGACGTTTGAAGCAACGAGGTTTGAAAATGGTGTCAAGTTCCACTGCGAAGCCTCGAATGAAGTCACTGTGGAGACAAAAGACCATCCTATGCACGCCACTAGAGAGCTGGAGATATGGTGTAAGTACAGAAGTCATAATATATGATAAACTGGACGGTGTCCGAAACCCATCAACGTTCCAGAGTTCGCAAAGACTTTACCTACAACCAGGGTGCCCCTTACGGTACTTTTGGAGTCGAAACATGAAAACATGAGTGCAGAAATGTTAAAAAAAAAAAACAAATACAAATATTTTATTGATAAAACCAATATTAAAAGTCAATTGTGATCTGTGTTTCTGGTGTATAATAAAGTTATATTCAATTCTATTCTAAAAGTCAATTCCGTCAATTCAAAATTTCAAATATGTATGTCATCATATGAGTTTTAAGATACTGATTACTAATCAATGAATAAAAAAAAAAAATCAAAATAAGGTATGTCAATATACAAACATGTCAATATAAAATATGTCAATACAAAAAAATAAATACATGACATAAAGCATGCATGAGGAATGCCTATGTACTGATGGCACTTTGGCTGCATCAGTCTGGATTGAAAGAAAGAAAGAAAGTAAGTAGTCTGTCTATAAAGATGCAGTTAGTAGAAATATCTTGAGGAAACCATAGCATGGTGGTGGTGGTCCACCATGCTATGGGTTCTCTCTAATACTCGGCTGGTTAGCTGCCGCGCTAGAGTTGAAAGGTAGCTGCCAATATCCTAAAGGTATATTTTGGCTGCCGCATTTCAAACTAAGTGTTTACCATCTTCAACCACATTGTTATTGTCACTTAAACAACTGCAATTCTAGGAACGCTGCTGATGCATTGCCTATCTTCATCATTCGTCATGTCACGTCACATCAAATTCATGAACATAGTCAAAAACCTCAAATGTTTGTTCTTAATTTTCTTCATTTTGAAAATATGAAAGTACCTCAAAGTGTTCTATTTTATATTTCAGATCCACCAATAGTCAGGGTCACACCGAGAAACATAACAGTCACGGAGGGATCCAAGGTACTTCTCAAATGCGAGTATGAGAGCAACCCTTCATCCCTTACAGAGGTCACTTGGTAAGTAATCAGAGATTTGCTCCAAGACTAATTCATAAGGTGTCCATCTTCATAACTAGCTTTGGAACTGTCCATTGATATAGAAACACAGGCTACTTTTTGTTCCGCAAAAACAAAAAGTTCATGTGGTATCGCCATGTGTGAAATCAAGGATCACGACTCTCTCTCTCTCTCTCTCCGCTATCATCCATGTCGCCGCAACACCTTGAATGCTTCTCGTCATCATTGCCTTTAAATATTCCACCATCTCACTGGAGCTACTATGCCAGCGGCCCAGAGCCTCGCTCCGGTACTTCAAGAAGCTGGGTTGGTTCGGGTAGACGCTGGTAGGGGGAAATACACAATACACCCCAAGCGGGACGTCAGTGCAGGACTCATCGCCCCCACTTTGAACTCTCTCTCTCTCTCTCTCTTCTCTATCTTAGGCTTAAAAAAGAACCTGTTCAGCCGTTTAAAGATTATCAACATTTTTCTATTTGTTGTTATCATTTTCCACAGTTATGATTAGCCATGGGTAACTCAACAGATTTACTTGAGTCACGCCGCGGCTCGCAGCTCAACCCTTGAGCTGAAAACTTGAACCGGCTCAACAGGTCATTTCAGATCAGTTCACGTACTAACTCGAGGGAGTCATTTAGTCAATAGCGAAGTAAACTAGACCTTATGCAGCGCTAGAATATGCAGCTCATATAGTTGGTTTATAGTTTCAGCTCAACAACGTTGGAAATGTTCTCAATTTATCGGGAAATCTACAGATAAAAAATATTTTGTTAAAATTTTTTTTTTTTTTTGTTTTCCGATTAATATTATAATTGCCAAAGTTTGTATGTATGGATAATTGTTAATCAATCATGCTAAAACAAATGAAAGGATTTGCAAAATAAATTGTATATAAATAGTTTATTATCTGGATTAACATAATTACTATCTTGTTTATCCCGGGAATTGTAGGATTCGTGGTCAATATGCTCTCCTTCCCTTTCTAAGTCATTCTGTTTCGTTCATCATTCTGTTCAGGTCACACTGCTTCAAAAAACAGATCGCGTCGCATCGGCTCCGTTCGGTTCACTTTTCAATTTCGGTTCGGTTCGCAATGAATTGCGAATCGAACTGAAGTTCGATTAGCTGCGGTCGGGTGCGCGACAACGATGACTCGATGAGCCGCAAGCCACGATTTGAGCTGCTTGATCTGTAGTTGAGCTGCAGCTCAAAGGTTCAAACCTACACGATCTGAATATTTGAACCGGTTCTGATCTGAGTTACACACGATTAGTTATGATGGAATCAAAATTTAACAATGTGTTTAATGGTTTTGGGGGTTTTTTTATACTGTCTGAAACTTCATCATGGGTTTCAGGTACCTGAATGATACACGTCTTAACGTGAACAGTTCTCACTACGAAGGTGGGTCAACGGAACAGCATTCTCTCATAATCCATGATGCACGAGGTCAAGACCTGGGGAACTACAGCTGCGAGCTCACCAACTCGGTGGGCAAGGGACGGAGCGAACACAGCATTGATGTCAACGTCCTATGTAAGTTTGAGCTTTTTTTTAGGCTGTACTTAGCATTGTAACAACTTTACTGTTTAGTTTTAGAAATCAGTTATCTTTTAAAACGACTTCGATTAACTGCTCTGGGGCTTCAATACTTAAATTAGGTGCCAGTTATCAAGAATTAATTTAGCATGCCTATTAATTTAATTGGCTAAACTATTTTTATGGTAGAAAAGTCACACCTATCGATAGTAGTAAGCCAAAAGAAGTAAGTATACTCATAATTCTAAACAATTTTTATTATACCGATCCTGGAATCGCAAAACAAAAACAGCAATTTCTTATGAAAATGTAATTAACCCTTGAATTAATCAGAGTTATTCTCACGCATCGATAAGCACTACTTAATACTAACTCGATCGTTGCATTAACCTTTTGAAGCGCTTATTATTACGTGGTCGGATTCCAAAATCTACCTTAATCTAACTCCGCCATAAAATTTCCAGATAAGCCACAAGTGCGCCTCCTCATGTCTTCTAAAAGTCCGATCCTGGAGACGGAGCACCGGAACGTGACCCTGACCTGTGCCACCGAGTCTGGAAACCCGGCTATCCTGGACGAGGTCACCTGGTATCTGGACGGCCAGATACTCAAGCAATTGCCCGAGTGTAATGCTACACAGCAAGATGGAGGTGAGAAAGGAGATTCCAGCTATTAGAGCAGGGATATTAATTGTAGTAGCTACAAATTCTATATCCCTAAAAGAATCGTTTCAAACATGCAAAAACGGCGTTTTTTATTTAAATTAAATTTGACAAAGGAAACACTCTCCTGATGGTAATAGGTAACGCCTATCCATGCTCATTGCAGTGATACCCACAACTTGAGTAGCAAAACACTCGCTGGTCTCTTTCCTTTGAGAAATTCGGTGGTACATCTCAATTCTGTATCTAATGTTGCTAGCTGCAGTATTTTTCCAACCAAAGCCCAGAAATGTTATATTGCTTGGAGGCGGAATATCAGACATTACAGTGGTAACGACGACCTCTTGCTAAAGAGTTCTACCATCTAGTGAAGCTAACCAAACTGCGTGATGTTCAGCAGTATTAATCAGTCAGTTTTTGAGTAGTTTCAGCAGCCTTGTTGAGTGACCATCTGGCTTCCAAACCTCTGTACATTGACGTGACTCAAAAAACTGTCATGCTAAAAAGTAGGACTGGGCTGAACACGTCTCTCGAATGGCAGTGGAGCCATCGATGAATATCATCACCGGCTGGGTCCCGTAAATTAAACGGCCATCAGGCTGGCGTAAAAAACGGTAGAAAGAAACAGAGAGGCATTGTAAAGAGGAAGAGAGGCCTTTGTTCAGTTGATTAGATGGGCTTATTCTTATTCAAAGTGGGGGCGATAGGTCCTGCACTGACGTCCCGCTTGGGGTGTATTGTGCATTTCCCCCTGCCAGCGTCTACCCGAGCCAACCCAGCTCCTTGAAATATCGGAGCAAGGGTCTGGGCCGCTGGCATAGTAGCTCCAGTGAGTTGGATGGAAAGTTCAATGACGATGATTAGATGGGCTAAAATAATAATAATACGTCATGCATTCCAGATAATCTCTGCGACGAAGTAGACCCGTCTATGCTGCTTCTCCAAGACACGACCAAAAGCTTTCACGGGAACTACTCCTGCAAGGGGAAGAACGTGGCCGGCTGGGGAGATGAGAGCGAAAAGACTGAGCTGGTCGTTAACTGTGAGTATGACACTTTGTAAGCGAGTGCTGTGTCCATAATTTTAGGCAGGATTTCCGTTTTTTTTTTTACTAATAATAACTTTGGCATTATGAAGGAAACAAAAATTCTGATTGCACATTTACGATGTCTTACTTAGTCTGTATTATCCATTAAAATGTTTGTAGTAAATAAAAACTTGTGGTGTATATATTTTGGAGTTTCTATCTATATTGTTCTCATCATTCTAGATCCACCTGGTCCAGCAAAGCTGATCTACTCGCCTTGGCGCGTCGTGAAAGGAAAAAGTTTAGTTCTCAGTTGCAGTGTCAAGGAGAGAGGAAGACCCGAAGCGCACAGGTAATCCAACCACTAATATTATAAATATGAACTTTTGGATGGATGTTTGTTACTCTCTCACGCAAAAGCTACTGAACGGATTTGAATGAAATTTAGTATGAAGGTAGCTGAGACCCTGGATTAGCACATAGGCTATTTTTTACCTCGAAAATATGTAGCGGATAACACCGTGGGGCGCAGCTAGTAGTCCATATTTTCAAGTGTTTCAAGTTAAAATGTATATTTATGTATTGACTGTCCTGTTCTCATTTGGTGGAATATCTGCTTCAAGTGTTGTAGGGCGTCGCTCGGTTCGATTCCCACTCAAGACAAACATTTACTTTTTTGCTTGACTTGGCGGGGGCACTGCCGTGCTCCCAAATGTGTTGAGCATAAATGTTTGTTCTGTATCTGGTATTCTATATACATTTACGAAATTAGTTATCTGATTTCCATAGTACAAGCTTTGTTTAGTTTGGGGCTAGATGGCGCTGTGAAATAACCTACGTTGTTTTTTATGTGTGCCTTTTTAAATTCTCACAGATACCGTTGGTACCGTGGTGGGCGTGTGGTGTCGGACATCGTGTCCCAGAACTGGACCATCGACCCCGTAACGTTGGATCACCGGACAAACTTCTCCTGCCAGGGGACAAACGCGGGAGGACAGGGAGATAATGCCACCATATCCATTAACGTACTCGGTAAGTTGAACAAGAAATAAAGAAAGAAAAAGATTTTATTCTGGAACATAAAAACACAAAAAACATAAACGAACAGATACAAACAGTTACAAAATAAGGGCTCACCTCAGCATACTGGAAATAGAAACAGAACTTAAAACAGTGAGGTGTGCGTTGTGTATATACGCGTATATAATATATGTATATTTTACCTTTTTTTATCTATACTAATATTATAAAGAGGAAAAAGTTTTGTATATAAAGAATAAATATAAAAACTCTACTTGTAAATAAATTTTATTTGTTGGTTTCACTTTTGCTTTGCATAGCTTTATATTCAATAAATAATTAATATCTTATATCAATAAAAAAAAAATACTGAACAGACTCATTTGAGAGCCAATTCCAGGCCAGTTGTGTTTAACACCTTAAACCACGCTGTTACTTAACATCGAGTGAGCTGTGGTCGAATACTTAATCTATCAACAAAAAAAATAAAAATCTCGTTTTACAGCACCTCCGAGCTTCAAATACAACATGAATCACTACAGTGGCGCCCTCTACAAGTCGCAGGTGAGTAGGTGGTGGTGATTTTATAGAAAAATTACTTTACATTCATCCGAGAAATATTTTTTACCGGACGGCACACTCGTGCGTGACGTCACCTGCCGGCCTCGACGGAAGACCAGCGCCGGCTGGCTGCCCGAGTGGCTGCAGTCGGCATTATGCTGAGTCGAGGCCGGTTTGTGACATAAAATGTAATTCAACTTTTTGTTTTTTGTTTAATTTTTATTTATATATACTATATACCTACTTATAAGTTTTTTTTTCTTTGTCTTACGTTTATTGTTTATTTTATTTTGTATGTATGTATTGTTAATTTTTCATAAGAGAGGAGTTTAGCCTTAAAACGCTACGCTGGCCGGTGCGTCTTGGCGAGTTTTCTTCCTGTCGCGTTGGCCTGGCAAGGCAAGGGAAGCAGAGCGTCGGTCGTCCAGCCGCAAGATGGGTCGACGATATTGTCACCGTCGCGGGTCGAACCTGGACCAGATTGGCACAGGACCGAGGCAGATGGCTCGTAAAGAGAGAGGCCTATACCCAGCAGTGGGTAAGGCAAGAAGGCTGTGGATGATGATGATTGTTAATTATGTTGAAATGTGTTTTATGTCTCAAATAAAGTGTTGTCTATTGTCTATTAGTAGAGCCTTGAATAAAATTTATAACACTAAAGATGCCGCTTAGAATATTAATCAATCAATATTTTCAGATCATAAAAGTTTTGTCATTTTCAAGTCCTAAATACAAAATTACATTTACACTATTATAAAGAGGAAAGATTTGTTTGTTTGTTTGTATTGAATAACATAACTTCACTTAACATCAGGTGAGCTGTGGTCAAACAACTAGCCTGTCAACCATAAAAAAAAAAAAAAAAAAAAAAGAATAGGCTCTGAAACTACTGATTAAAAGCAGAAAGCAGAAAGCTGTCGACCAACCTCAGTGGCGTGCATTAGGAGAGGCCTACGACCAGCAGTGGACATCGAAGGGCTGATGATGATGATGAAACTACTGGACCGATTTCAAAAATTCTTTCACCGTTGGGAAGCTACACTATCCCCGGGTGATAAAAGCTACTTTTTATCCGTGTATTCCCACGGGAACGGGAAGTACGCGGGTGAAACCGCGAGGCGTCCGCTAGTCGATGATATCTTCGTTTAGTCCGAAACCTCGCTGTTTCATTGGAGCAGTGCGATTAGCTAGCCATGGAGTCGGTTTTTTTTAATTGTAAATTTGTACATCTTTCTCGTTCCAGAACATTTCCTTGTCCTGCACAGTAGAATGCGCTCCCCTGTGCAGCGTGCAGTGGCTCAAAGATGGCCAGGTGATCGACCCAGATAAGACAGACCGATACTACGTGGCAGAAAGGACAATAGACCCCCAAGGAAATAGGAACGACTTTGAAGCCACTGAGTCTACATTGGTAAGTTCTGTGTCCTAATCAACTCTATCCTTACAAACTGCCCCATTTTTTGTAGTTAACAGGCTTGGTGTTTGACCACAGCAGTTCACCTGATCTTAAGTGACGGTGTGGACGAAGATACTTAACATACTTAGCTTAGGCCAATAGAAGAGCCATCTTTAGTGAGGCTGCCGGAGCACACCGTTAAGAGCTTAGCGGGAGATTTTTCAACTTGAGGGTAGTTACCTAGTCGAGTACTGGAAAGTATCCTACCACTACACTCTGGCTTTTTCACGATGTTTTCCTTTACCGACAGATCATTGTTGGTGGAGAAATTTTCTTGAAATGAAGTACTTGACATTGGCAGAATATCGTTTTTTTTTAATGTAAAAAGTAATGAGACAATCGAGACGCTCTCTTGACGGTAAGAGATAACGCATGTCCATGACCATTGCAGCGATATACAGAACTTTGAGTAACAAAACATAGTCCAGGGCATCACTGCTTTGGCGCTCATTACTTTGAGACTTTCGATGGTTAGTCTCAACAGCCCAGTAATTTCGTAGAAAGTGATATGCCGAAAAAAAAACTAATGAGACGCTCTCCGGATGGTAAGATACCACCTGCTCATTGCAGCTATACACAGAACTTTGAATAACAAAACAAAGTTTATGACATGACAGCGTGGCTGCGCTGTCATGTTCTTTTTTTTTTTTTTTTATGGTTGACAGGCTAGTTGTTTGACCACAGCTCACCTGATGTTAAGTGAAGGTGTGGTCGAAGATGGTAAAGCACACCTAGCCTGGAATGGAACTGGCTCTCAAGTGAGGCTGCCGGAACACACCGTTAGATGCTTGGCGGCAGATTTTCAACTTGAGGGTGGTAGCTAGCCAGCCGAGTACTAGAAAGTACCCTACCACCATGCTATGGTTTCCTCACGATGTTTTCCTTCACCGGCAGCTCAAGCTCATTGTTGGGGTTTGAACCCACGCCCTTCGGCATGCGAACCTACCGCGCTAACCACTGAGCTATCATCGCTACGAATTACTTATGAGTGTTGGTTGTGGCAGCACTGGAACATGACAGCGTGGCCGCTGGGCGTGCTGGACCGCACGGCAGACACGGCTGCTTACACGTGTCGCTCGTCGCGCAACTCCGCCGGCCCGCCCGTCGACAGCACAACCAAGTTCGCCGTCGAATGTAAGTCTACAGTCAACACATCTATTCATAATACAAAGGTACACACGTAATTTAATTAGAATCTTAAACAATATTTTTCTATAGTATATGACTATATGTATACAATTATATTAAATTTGGATATAAGTAGGTATAGTTATATTTTATTTTATAAATTATGTAATTAATTGCTTTCTTGATATTTCAGTATTTATAACTATCACTAGGTATTTGTTTTATTCTCATTATTTACTTTATTATTTTATTCTATACATTTGCCCATTATTATTACTACATTTTATTTTATTGCTTTTATATTATTTGTGAATACGCGCTAATTTCTAGAAGGCATTTCTTGTACAGGGCCTCCAAAAGACCGGCCTTGCCGAGTTTGGTGCCCACTGCTATAATATATATCACTTTCTTTTTTCTTTTTTTTTTGTAAGTACACGAACGACCCCCTCACATAATATACCAACTAGTTTTAATAAGATTCTGTTATTCTGTTCGAATTTAGGTCCTAACGAACCGAACATCTTACCTTGTGATCTTGTCTTCACAAATTAATTAATTTTATTTCTTCTGTATTGTTTTTTTTTAGTGTGTGCAATAAAGAGTTAATCAATCAATCAATCAATCAATCTTCGCACCGGAGTTTCATTTCTAATGGTCATATTAAATAGATGTTGCTAGTGTTCAAGATATTACCATTCATTATTGTTCTATAATTTTTTTAATTAATTTAACTCTAAAACACATTTAATTAAAATATAATTATGTATTTTTAGATGAACCAGAAAACATAACAGTAACCCCGACTGTCGTCTCGGTGAACGAAAACGAAATACCGGGAAAAGTTATCTGCTCAGCAATGTAAGTTTACATCTCTTATTTTTTACTATGGAAACTGACGTGTTTTTTGTACTATGGAAACTGACGTGGTATTTTAGTATGGAAACTGACGTGGTTTTTTTACTATGGAAACTGACGTGCTTTTTTTTACTATAGAAACTGACGTGGTTTTTTTCTATGAACTTATAACTACTTGAAAAAGAACATAAAATGAATACTACCTACCATTTTAAGTTGTTATGCACTAAATATTATTATGTGAGTAGTAATATAAAAATCAAATTATATTTGTAAATCATATCTCTTCTTTGACGGATTTTTAGATTCAGTTTTTTGTACAAAAATAGTATTTAGATATTTTATTTATTGTAATAAATTGTTCACATTTGTTAGTAGGTAAGCACTTATTTATTTAATTAACACACAGCGCCATCTGACCCCAAACTAAGCAAAGCTTCTTTCTTGTTGAATGTCAGATAACTGGTAGAATACTTAAATACTTTTTTTCTGTAAATACATACTTATAATAAATACATTATTTGAAGTGAAGGCCGTCGATTATTTCACTATAATTTTTTTTTTATTGTTCTCTTTTGTAATTTTGGTATGAACAATAAAAAGCTATATCCATCTAAGTGCATATCTCCATTGATGATAACTTACTCAAATGTCTTACAGGGGATTCCCCAAGCCATCGTACACCTGGCGACGCGACCAGCCACCCAAATCAAACGGGAAAGAGCAGAGCAACACCACAGTAGTTCTGTCCTCCTCTAACACGCTGCTCCTCGGACCCGTGCAGAGGAAAGATGGCGGGGATTACGTCTGCGAGGCTTACAACCGACACGGGTCGGTTAATACCACCGTCTTCTTAAATGTGCTGTGTAAGTATTTGCTTTGATGATTCAAAACATGTCTGGATGTTTGTTACTCAATCACGCAAAAATGGCTGAACGGATTTGGATGAAATTTGGAATACACAATAGACACAGGAAAGCGGAGCGTCGGTCGTCCAGCCGCAAGATGGGTAGACGATATTGTCACCGTCGCCGGTTGAACCTGGACCAGATTGGCACAGGACCGAGGCAGATGGCAGGTAAAGAGAGATCCCTATACCCAGCAGTGGGATAAAGAAGGCTGTGGATGATGATGATGATACACATAGCTAATTACCTGGATTAACGTATAGAATACTTTTTACAACAGATTTATTTCATTTGAAAGCTTATTTATTCATTGATGAATTGTCCGATTGACAGATGTTAGTTTGACATATGTCAGATTGATAGATATCATATTAACAGATGTCAGATTGAGATGTCAGATTCATGACTATTGCTTTTTTTTTTTTTTTATAGTAGATAGGCTTGCGTTTGACCGCCATCCCGCCCGATGTCAAGCGAAGATGCGGTCTACGGTGGATATTGATATTGGTGGATAGTGCTTATTTGTTTTTTACATGTTTCTTTTCTCTCTGAACCTAATTCTAAGTTAAGTCGCGGGTGTCAGCTAGACAATCTATAAATGTTAACTTGAATATTTAATTTGTTTACAGATATACCGGAATGCGGAATATCTCAGGTAGAAGTCGACGGTGATCAAGTATTAGTCTGCACGGCGAAATCCAATCCCACCGAGGTACGATATAATACAAATATATAAATTCCGTTTTTTAGGGTACAACGGGACTCTATTACTAAGACTCCGCTGTCCGTCTATCTATCATCAGCAGAAAAAAAAAGAAAGAAAAACATTAATTTTTCCCTATAAAACACTAGACACAACAACAGAATTGTAAAGTTTTACAGTTGTAAAGTGTGTGTTGTTAAAAAACACAAATAAAAAGGTACAGATTAACATAAAGACAACAAATTTGAAAAGACAGTAAGTGGGTAATCGCTGCAGTGACTAGTGCATTACCAAGGAAAAAAAGGCCAGTGCTCAGCAATTGTGCTGGGGATTATACTCCACAGCGCTGATTTTCAGCACTGACCAATTAATAAATATATAATAATATAAAATATCAGGCTGTATCTCATGAACGGTGATAGTTAAGACAGTTGAAATTTTCACAGATTATTAATTTTTGTTGCCGCTATAACAACAAATACTAAAAAACAGAATACAAAAAATATTTAAGCTACCATACAACAAACGTGATTTTTGCTGTTTTTATAGATAATGGTACGGAACCCTCCGTATCCTCCTGCCATTGGTTTTTTGGCGATAGATGTTCAACTCTAAACGTGTATTAAAAAATACTCTATTCTATCTATCTGGGCTTCTCAGCCTATAAAAACACACATACACACTACACACACTTACAATGTGACCCTTAAAAGAACCCCTTTGCTAAACTAATCTGTCGGGTGTTGAAGAAATGAAACGAAATTACATGGTTGTAATATTTACTAAAAGAATACGATGTTTAGGTGAAATTCAAGTGGAAACTGAAGAACGATAACGACAGCCTCACCACGGAAGTGATCCGGTCTGAGGGCCCGCAGAGCTTCCTCCACCTCTCTCCCAACGTGGACGTTTACAGGACTTACCTCTGCTACGCGGAGAACAGCGTAGGGATGTCACGCGCCTGCGAAAGGGATGTCATGGGTGAGTATTTTACACGCCAGGTTTTTGACTACAGCTCATCTGATGTTAAGCGACTGTGTGGTTAAAGATGGTAAATAATAGTCTGGAATGGAGCTGGCTCAGAAGAAAGAACAAGTGCTTTAGTAAAGTAGTGGCGACTTTACTATAAAGCTTCGATGGAGTTTTGGAAGCAACACGAAAAGTCATGTTTCACTATGTCAGAAGGTAAAGAGAGAATCGTTGTTGTACTCTGTATCTCATTTAATTTTTATTTTTAAAGTTAAATCGAATGATGATGATGCGCGAGTGAGACGGCTTCTTGTTTTGTCTCGCTCGCACGGGATGGTCGTCGTCGCTCTGCGCTCTGCCATGCTTAGCGATGCCGCTCGTAGTCACTACAACTACATTATATCATTTTTCCACCCTCGCGCTTGTAATACGGCACTTTATGAATAAAATCCCACCTTTTTTATGCATTTTAAACACTAGAAAAAGCACTAGTTTTGGCAAAAAATTTAACGGGGTGATACGACTCTTTCCGCGTTCCCGCCAAATGCCTCTAAATGATATTCGATAAGACAAAAGATACAGTGTAACACTTTCAATGCCACGTAACAATCTTATAGTTTCGTATTAAATATTAATCTAATAAAATTACTCAAATTTAAATGTAAAAGTACGTGTAATACTGAGTATTTTTTATGATTTTCAGCCAACTTGGAAAGTTTCAGTAAGTAAAGTTAAATAAAAGCAATTATTTTTGAATTTTAAAATTAACAAAACAGCCGGTGAAATTCATAGATCCAGCAGTGGATAGTGATTTTAATCTGATGTTTTTTTTTAGCTGAAACAGCTTGTTTCGTGTTTTTTTTTTATTTGTAGCATAAATATAAAAACAATGAGCATTGGCGCTCTGATGAAATTTATCAATTTTTTAACTCGAAATATTTGATTCCAATGTCAAAGTAACATTTTTTTTTTTTTTTATGTAAAAGTAATAAGACGATTGAGGCGCTCTCCTGATGTTAAGAGACAACGCCTGTCCATGACCATTGCAGCGATACACAGAACTGTGAGTAACAAAACAACGTCCAGGGCATCGCTGCTTTGGCACTCATTACTTTGAGACTAGATGGTTATTCTCAACAGCCCAGTAATTTCGCTAGCTGCATATGCTACCCTTCAAACCGGAACACAGTAATGTTTGCACACTACTGCGTGGCGGCAGAATATCTGGTACTGCGGTGGTACCTACCTAGACGACCTCCTGCTAAGGAGATCTACCACCAAGTACAAATCCAATACAAATTAACAATTGGAATGGCATTCAGAACTATAATCCTCTGAGATAATCCTTGATGTCACTCAATGGGTTCTGATATAGAAATATTAGTCCCGATGTCATATGATGTCCATTGTCTTGTCTTGCTTTATAAAATGTATTTGTTTTATGACTTTGACGATTATTTAAAAGTAAGAGATTATTTACTTACAAGTAAATGAATTATATATTTTTTTTGTTTTATTGACATTTAATTATATTGACATAATAGTCATATTATTTCATTGACATTTTTATTGTATTGAAATATGTTACGATTTTGATATTTTTAAATATCAATGGAAAAATGACTTGTAACTTTGGTGTTATCAATGAAAGATTTGTATTTGTAAAATTGAATTTTGTCATTCCAGGCAGACAAGTTTGGTGGAGAGACAACCAAAAGATGATCCTCATCGGTGGTATAGCGCTTGCCGTGCTCGTCATCACCGTCATACTCTGCATCATAATCTACTGCGTCTGTCGGCGGATGCGGGCTAAATCCAAATGTAAGTCTGATAGAACATTTGAAATTGGCTAGAACATTAAATAGGCTAAGATTTATAAAAAATAAGCCATAAGATTCAATGACTTTCAACATGAAAACATCACATGGACTAGACCGCCACAAGGTTTAAAGAGAATGCTCCCGAAAACGAAAGTAGGTGATCGTTACGTATAAAAATCATCTACAGCATTTGTTTTCCGCTGCTGGTGTAGACCTCTTTTTTGCTATGACAACTGATTCGGCCGTGTTTTCATATGGTCCATGTTCAACCCGTTATGACGACATAATTTTTCGTATCATCTTCAAGCTGAATGATAGACGTTCCTCTTGCTTTATCTGGGTAATCACTCTGTTACAACCTTACTCTACCTATCATCATTTCGCCTAGCAATGTGTCCTGCCCAGCTCTATTTTCAATTAATAACAGCAATACTTTTTTCTCGAACTGTCGTTTTTCGCCGGGTTTCCGTGTTATGGAGTTAGTCTTGAATCCCTTCCGGGGGTCATCTAGTATTTGCTTAGGCTTGAGTTGCCAGTGAAGGAAAACATCGTGATAAAACCCCGTAGCATGACGGTAGGGTACTTTCAGTACTCGACTGGCTAGCTACCCTCAAGTAGAAAATCTGCCGCCAAGCGATGTGTTCCGGCAACATCGCTTGAGAGACAGTTCCATTCCAGGCTAGGTGTGTTTACCACAACGTCACTTAACATCAGTTAAGCTGTGGTCAACACCTAGTCTATGAAATATTGAAAAAAAAATCCTTGGTTTTTGTTTTAAAAGTGGCAAAATAAAACCTTATTGCGCTTAATTCATAATATTATTATCAGCAGTCACTCTATCTGATTCGTTTTCGTGAACTTTTACCTTGTGCCCTGCTTAGCATATAGAATTAAGTGGTCTAGAACATTTGATATCATAGAACATTTTAACGAAATGATCAAGAACATTGGATAGTTGATAGATCACATGTAATACTGGCTGGCATTTCGAATCATGCTTTACTCGTATTAAGTTACTAATCTTTTTATTTGCTACAATATTGTTTTTGTTGTTTTGTCGAATACTAAATGTAATCACTAAATTAAGCGGAACAAAATCAATTAGCTTTTATATATTTATGTATTCATTTCTAAATGTTTTGTCAACATCATTTTCATCTATGATTCATTTCAAAATTATTTTTTTTCTTTAACATTTCTTTTAATTTTACGCAAGCAAATGTACTAATTGAGTAAATGTAGTTTTGCGTACCTAAATTTTGAGTAGAAAGTACTAAGCAATTAACTAACGTAGTGAAAACTTTTCGTTTTACGCTTATTTGGGTTAAAGCAACTAATTTTACACGTTAAAGCTAATGTTGTTTTGTATGAGTATAACACTACTTCGTGTTGGTGCACTGCGAAATACGCCAACAAACTTAGAAACAAATAGTTCGAAAAAAAATCTCTATACGTCGGTTCTCATTATCTGTGTTTACGTTACAAGTATTGTAAGTGTATTTCGGGCCACGTCCCCATGACTGCTTTTTTTAATTTACAAATTAAACATCAGTCATGTTTCGAGTTTTGGCGGGAACGCGGAAAGAGTCGTGTCGCTCCGTTGTATTTTTTTCCAAAACTAGTGTTTTGTCGAGTGTTTATGCATAAAAATGGTGGTGTTTTATTCATAAAGTGCCGAATTACAAGCGCGAGTGTGGGAAAATGATATAATGTGGTGAAACATGAGTTTTCGTGTTGCTTCCAAAACTCCATCGAAGCTTTGTAGTAAAGTTGCCACTACTTTACTAAAGCATGACTGGAATTAACTGACACGAACTGGACTTGACAAAGACGACTTTGACTATAACTATAGCTAAACTATAGCTAAGATACAGCAGAAATAACACTTAAGACAAGGCAGTATGGCTCTATAGCTTTAGCTTGCCCGAAAGGGCAAATTATAAAAAAAAAAAAAAACAGTCATGTTTCCTACAATTTATTTTTGCGTACGCATTTTTGTGTAACTTTATTTTTGCTAAACAAATTTCATTTGATACAACTTTTGTTCTAAAATGCAACGTTTGAAACTAATTATGTTTTGTTTTGTCTTTTCCGGATGCTGCCTACTAAAAACTAAATCACGTTGACTAACAAACACACATATAGACAATAACCCAGTTGAATTAGAGGAGAGAGAGAAGTAAGTATTTCTGTTTCATTTTTTAGAAATTATACGAATGATTAGTCGTTACATTTTATTCATTTCAACTTATTTTGGAACAGCTTGGAAGTTTCTAGATACTTTAGACTTTTTTTATTAGAATTTAGTTTAGTTAAAGCCCAGTCCTGTATTGCTAAAGTTCATTTTTTTTGTTAAGTAGCTAGAAACTTTTTAGCCAATTAAAGCCGGTTTTAATATTTAAAACAGATCGTTTTGCATGTGTAAACAGTTATGCTAGTATGTTTTCTTAGCAATTTATCTTTTTATATCTTAATCTTCTTTCGTTCAGACATAAGAAGGCAATTCATTCCGTTTTTAAATATTAAAAAACTGGCTGTATCATTTTTGTTTTACGAAAGTTTGTAATATTCTTTGTTAATTATTTATTAGATTTGCTTTATTACTTTATATTTTTAGTATTCAGTATACATTTTATTATTATCTTATTATTTTATTTATGAGTAAAATTAGTTCCAGAAATATAATTGAAAATCTTATAAAGAGGCTATATGACCCTCCTTGAAATAACAAAACAGAAAAATTAAAAAAAAAAAAACGTTTTCAGCAACACCGTTGGTCCGAGCCGATTCTTGGCATACGTTATCCATGCCACCATCAAGGTCACCTCTTGTAGTGCCCATGGGGAGATACTGACCTCACGTCAGGTCAAGGTCATATTCTAAGGTCAAGGTCAATGAGTTTGCGTGGTTTGTTCGCTTGGACCAACGGCTGTTATTTTTAGGTCTTTACCTAACTTTAGACATATTTAGTTGCATGTGATCTTTATTATTTATTTTCCCTAACATAAACTAACATTTTATACATAAAAATATATTTGGTTTAGTTATTTTTAATTTTTTTATGAAAAAAAAAATTGTTTATATACTAATGCATAATATTTTGAGTATTCACGATTACTTTTAAAAACTTGCTAATTATTAAAGTTAATGAAATATTTCTGTATAGGTTTTTATCAGCACTAACACCAGACGTTTTGAGATTGACTACAATTAATAGTTCAGGTATATTTACTAACAAAGTAATATCTTTCTAATCATTTAGATGGAGAATGCTTTCTGTTTTTTTATCGCTGTATTTTGGCTATTTCACTTTAAAAGTGTGAGTTTTGTAGCATTGGAAAAGTAGTTTGCAAAATTTCGAGTGTTCATTATTTTTTGAATTGTATTATATGCATGTTCAAATGTGTGGAAAGCATTCTTCTTATATATTATCTATGTATCTACTATACGTATGTGATGTATTGGAAATATATTTATGTATATGGCGTTCATGTATCTAAGTATTATAAAGTTTGGTTTTTACAAATCATAATATATGACATACATAAAACCCACCGCATGTATCTAATGTCATTTTGTTTTATTTTTCTATTCAGTCCGGATGGTAGCTGTATAAATGAGGTGTCTATAGCCCAATCTATTATATCACAAGCTTTACCAGCCTTATCACCGAGGTTAAATTTATCATTCAGCCCAAAATCATCAGATAGAACACGGCTTGTAGACTCACAAAGCTACAATTTAGAAATGAATAAATTCAGAGAAAACACTAGCTTGCAAGCTAATTTGACACAATTAGAAGCAACAATAAATGTAAATGAAGAAACTGAAATCCAAATACCCAAATCTGAGTCTGTAGATGAAAGTAACAAAGCTCAAAGTGTAGTTACGCCAAATAAATGGCCTTTGAAACCTGGAGTGCTTGTTCACGTTAATTCTAATCACACGCTTAGCCCCAAGAATCAAAATCGTCTACAGGCAAACGCGAAGACTGAAGAGAGTGAAGCTAATCTAGGTCTGCTTGAAAGAAAGAGAAATGAATCGGACGATGTTACTCCTAAGACTGAATATTCTAAAAAGAACGGTAAACCTAGAAGACACACTCAAAATGTAGTAACAGGAATAATAAGAAATCTAAGAAAGAAAAGTGACAATGACTCCGATGATGAAAGTGGAAAATATAAGAAAATAAATAAGTCAAATAAAAGAGCTGTGTCACTAGTGAACTTGAATAAAACTGGACATGCACTTCCGAAAAGTAGGCTAAGGTCATTTTTTCAAAGTGAAACGCCTAACGTAATTGTCACAGAAGGAGGTAGTTTTTTTTTCATTTTGTATTATTTATCTACAAACACAACCACGGCAATGTGTGAGGCAATTGCAATATATGGAATTTATAAAACACAAACATACATTCTGATATCTATTTTTGGCCATTTCCAATTTATTTTTGTTATTTAAATAGTGGCATCATTAAAATACAATTGTTTATTTTGTTATACATTGTCATCACTTTATTACATTTCAATATTGGTAATTGTAAATACGGCTGTCGGATTTGGTTTAGCAAAACGCTAACAAAATATTTCTTTGACAACATTTTACAATTTAAATATAGATACCTGGAAATTTATTTTAAAACAGTATTGAATTAAGATTCAAAATAAATTTCAAAAGGTTTGCGGTGGTGTCTCCGGCAGCCGTACCAGCATTCTATTGTGTCTAAACCTGACAACGGTGGAACAGTCAGTCCTTCTGCTTGCTACAGTGTTTGCTTATTCACCAGCTTCATTTGTTTCAATTGCATTTCGATTTCAAATGGCAAAATTATTATCGTTTCCATTAATGATGGTGATAATAATTTTGTTTCCACTCTGTTTGCTTCATTTTTACCGCATGATTTGTTTTTGTTTAACCTTAACGGTCGCATGTTTTTAGTTGTGTCATTCAAAAGGCCTGAGAGAATGGCTGCTGCCAGCGTAAAAGTTAGACCCTTTATTGAACATCAACCGAAAACTACCAGAAAACGGAAAAAGCCGGGCGACAGTGAGTATAGCATGTATTCTTTAACCCTAAGATCGACAAAAAAAAACATCTACGTACTTTGTACGCCAAACCTTTAAAAATCTACAAAAAGAAGAGAGATTCCACAATTTCTACATTCATATATCATATAACATCTGCCATAAGTAACTAACGGAATGTTTTGCAAATCACATATTTCTTGTCTAGTATTGACGTTGTTGGCGTGCTAGGCCTTCTACCTGTTCACGGTCATTGGGTTAAGATTCTAATAATTTGGCTATGTGCGCTTAAAGATGACATAATCTGACAGTTGCAGTATACACGTGCTTACCGATCGGTGAATTTGATATGGTTGACAAAATCAGTGTTGACAGTTGCAAATGTCACGTTTTCTATATTTTCTCATTATCTTTTTAAGTCAACTTTCAAATATATCTATATGGAAAGCATCGTATTAGCGTTTTTGATCTCATCATTTTCACAGAAATGATTTTTTCGCATATTAACTATCATATTATCAAACGTCAGGTTTGTGTTACTTGTATTTTATTTTTATTTTTATTGGTAAGCCTGTCTTTCTTTGTATTTAACGTTATGTTAACTATTTAAAACATAAATAGGTAAATCAAAATATTTTCAAATAGTTTATTAACCTTTAGCTTTATAGAGTTGTAATGTGTACTAGTGAAGTCAAGTATAATTTGACATTAAATATCTTTCTTATCCGAAAAGTTAAGTAAGAGTAAAAACAAGACACACTAAGATTTGATATGTTTAACTATAAAATATATAAATGTATGTGTAAACTACAAGTACACGAAGTAATACTAGAAGTACACGAAGTTACACATGGCCCTTAACCTAACCTCTCAACCTAAAGTAAATTACCTAAAGTAAATTACCAAAATAAAAATCACGTAATAATAACAAATGTTTCTTTTGCAATTCCAGGCCCACCTACGAATGGCGTAGATAATGCCGCAAACGGGACCCTTGGGGAAAACCCGGGTCTCTACGAGAACCTCCCCTTCCACGGCTTACAACAACCTCCCAACAAGGTAATATCATCATATATTTAAATTTCGTGTAAATTTGCTTCTTTATGCTACATAAAATATTTAGTCAATGATGGATTTGAAGATTTTTTTAGTATTATCATATGGAAAAGTTGTGCAGTATCTAATTTTTATTTGATAATGTCTTCCAGATAAAAATAACACGTTTGTTAAATTTAATAACGTTTTAGAGATAAATGATTTCTTTGTGTGATATGTTAATAAAATTTTATGTGAACCTAAAACAAAACATAAAAGTACATCTATTTCAGTTGCTATTGATTTGTTTAAAAAAGAGGGCCGTGTTGGGATATGTGATGCTGTGTTGAATATAATAACAACTGATAATATGTTCACATATCATTATAGATTATAATATGTTCACATATCATTATTGCAATATTAAGTAGAAAGTTTAAGATGTAACATTGATTTGTAGATGTAAAAAATCTTCATGCTCATCATTCTAGTTGGTATCAGAAACAATCATAATAAATAACATATAATGTAACACATAACATGTTATATTTGATATAACATTAAGCATGTGATTAATAGATTGTAATGAAACTTCAA
This sequence comes from Biston betularia, assembly GCA_905404145.2. Classification (NCBI taxonomy): domain Eukaryota; kingdom Metazoa; phylum Arthropoda; class Insecta; order Lepidoptera; family Geometridae; genus Biston; species Biston betularia. Next base: position 7,734,424 of record FR989888.1, on the reverse strand, counting down.
TAAATTGATTCATTGATTTACTAACACGTGGGTATCAACCTTAAAGAAGCGAGCTACAAAATATAAGTACTTTTTTAGTTAGACTTTTTTAATAACCATAAATAGAATTATCAGAGTACTCTCCACTAACTTGAAAAGTGCACTGCACTTTCCTTATGAATTTTTTTAACTATGGAACCGCTCTGAAATCGTGAAAAAGACAAAGTTGTTTCAATGAAAGTGTTCGATTTTTTTTAATGTCTGAAATCCATATGTTTTTAAATCTGTGATCATTGTCATAAAATTTTTATATTTGAAAACCTAGAAAAATCCCACTGCTTACCATTCATTAATTTGAATTTCGTTGCATCCTGTCTAATTTTTTGTGTGTTTTACTTTTATTTGCATGTGTACTAAAGCCAGTGCAAGCGATACAACCTAGAGTTGTTGAGACAAATCAGAAAACTACGAAAGGCATACAGGCTCTACAAAAACAATTGACTACCAACCCCTCATTTACTCCGAGAATTGTTTGTCCACCGTTCGTACAAAACGCCTTACCATATCCGCTGGGATCTTCTTCAAATTCTATCAACTATGGTATACCAATACTATCATCAATTCAACAAATGTACCCACTGCATCAAACAGTCTTGCTCAACCCTTATTTGCCGCCAATGCAAACATCTTTCCTAAAACAATTCCCTACTATAGATGAAGAAATGTCAGAAAACGATACAAGAAAATTTTCATCTCTCAACACGCGAGCAAACAAGAAACTGCCACAGTTTCAGTCAATGAGACTTGTAAGAAAGAGAAATATTGAAAGATTTTATCCCAATACAGAGTATGGAGACAATTTTACTGAAATTAATAATAATAAGAACCAAGAATTGGATGGAGATAAAAGTAACGGCGAAGATAATATTTATGAAAATTTCCCGTCAGTGGTCAAAGTGAACTCAAATATAAGTGGAGTGGAGCAATTTGAGAATTTAACAGATTCAATTCAAGTTTGTGAAGAGAGTGTGACTGATATTAATTTATCTACAAACTCCCTAAATAGGCCTGTGCCAGCACCGAGGACCAAAATATCGCCATTCAACTCACCTGTAAAAACCGATCATGTGTATGTAAACCTATCAATGCCTTTAATAAATACAAAATTTTCTAAATCTACGGATACAGTTGATGCTCCTGTTAGACCTACTAGATCAGCAGAAAACATTAAGACTATGTTTGACAATGAAACAAGCGCTGAAGAAATCAATGTTGATAATAACAGCGAAGACGAAGAAAACGAAAGTAAAACTGAAAATGCCAAACCAAATATTGTAGGAGCAACACCAAAGAGGAAAATTTTTGGCATGTTGCCATCAACATCGCTAGTGAAATCAGTTGTAGACCAATTGAATGATCAAGGTATAAACAAAGTGGGTTTGCCAAAAAAGCAAGTGATATCACCAAATAAAACTTTACAAATACCAAAGTTGAGTGAAAAGCCCGTGCCAAAGAGATCCGTTGTGAGACGTAGTAATTCTGTCCAAAGTAGTCTTGCATTGGAGAATGAAAATGGTCAGGTATAATGCTTTTCATGTTTTTATTTCTGTTTCATGTCCGCTAAATCATCCGCGCTGTATTAACTGTAACTAACATACTGATTTCGTTTTCAGAATACTAATATACTCCAGCAACAATTCATGCAAAAGCGCAATCATTTCACTAACCTAAATACAAGAGGAAAAAACAAGAAAAATTTCCAAATACCTCTGCAAAAACATCATAGCTTCTGCTATTTTCAACCGATTAGAGTAGATAAAAGAATCCCTGTAGATCAAGAGAGGGCATATAACAATACGATAGGGCCTTTAATATACCAACCAAGTGAAGCACAATATTACACAAAAACGTTAAATAGGACTAGAGAAAAGAACAGCCAGAAACTAAACAGATTAAAAAAGTCTGAAAGCTTAAGAGAGAAACTGTCCTGTGTCGGTATATACGATAATTACGAGAAACCAAACTATCCAGAGCCAGAATATAGCGAATCAGAAAGAAAATCATACTTACAGTTACTAAAAGGGAATTACATATCAAATTCTACTAGAAATCTCAGCCCAGAGCAGAATTACAATCCGAATTTTAACACAATCGGTCCTAAAGAGGATAAGCCTAAACATAAAAAGTTAGTGTATGCAGATTTAGCGTTAGGTAATCATAATTTAAAATTTAAAAATACCGTCAATTCAAATAGACATTTGTATGATACGTATACTATAGGCGCAGATAGTGCTAACAGAGATAATACTAACACTAGTAATAAGAATACATCTAGTAGAAAAAACCACGGGCAGCAAAGAAGCGACTATGCGACGCTCAAATTCAACGAAATTGATGTTTGAAAGGTGAGTCTCTAAAGTAGATAATTGTCTAAAGTAAAATTTGACTGCACCATTAGCTCATTAGTTAGTGCTGTTTCAAGAGTTGTAGAGCGTGGGTTCAATTCCCAGATAGATATATTTTCTGTGTCTGTTTTTGCTAAATGTTATAAGTATGTTTTTACAAATACAATGTATTTGGAAATAGTACCCAAAGCAGCATTGGTAGAATCAGATTAAATTTTGTTGTAAGATTGGAACCCGGCTAGTGAAGGACAGCGTTAATACGTTTATTAATTTAAAGGGGCCCGTTAAACCTAAACCTAGGTCGCAAGCCTTAGGCACTGTATGGGTTCCCGTCTCTGCAATGCGATCGACTTGGTACCCGCACGGTGATACCATTGAATGCCAAGAAATGTTCGTTGTCATACGATATTTATTTGAAATATGTCGTAAAACTTTATAAGTAGCAAATGTGGACAATCTGCACAAAAAATGTAATTATAAATAAATAAATATCGCAGGACATTACACACAACGCCATCTGGTCCCAAACTAAGCAGAGCTTGTGCGATGGAAGTCAGATAACTGATAGAATACATAAATACTTTTTTTTTTAAATACATAATTATAATTCGCAGCCTTATGCTTTAGATAAATGTACATACGATAAGCTACTAAATATACATCTGAATCATAATAATGATAATTATAAAGAATATAGAGATGTAGATTATGATATAGATAGATGTATAAGTTACCTATATTTACCGAGACTTACCTATACATATACTTACAGATTAGATACCTTTATACAACTTCACAGAAACTGCTTTCTAGGCATGGGCCCTGTTATATATAACCATATACCGGAAAGTCCTTGTTCCTTGAGACTTTCCGGTATATGGTTATATATAACATGCATCACTTTAAAAGAAAATTTAAAAAGTTGACTTACAAAATGTTATTATAAGATTGAAGACTTTTTGAAGGAAACATTTAATTATTTTTTTTTATAAAGTAATAAGACGAACGAGACGCTCTCCTGATGGTAAGAGATAACGCCTGTGCATGGCCATCGCAGCTATACACAGAACTTAAAGTAACAATACAAAATCCAGGGCATCACTGCTTTGGCGCTCATTTCTTTGAGACTTTCGATGGTTAGTCTCAACAGCCCAATAATTTCGCTAGCTGCAGTACCCTTCAAACCGGAACACAGTAATGTTTACACACTACTGCTTGGCGGCAGAATATCTGGTACTGCGGTGGTACCTACCTAGACGACTTTCTGCTAAGGAAATCTACCACCAAGTAAGATTGACCACCAAGTATTATAAAATTGACGACTTTCTGAAGGAAACATTTAAATAATTTTATTTGACATTTGTGATATTGACATCCATTCTAATTATTATTATTTATTAATACTATTACCTATGTAATTTGAATTATTTTAAAAAAGCTATGACAACATTTGTACGCCCATTGAGGCAAGAATATGATGAGACTTTTGTAATCTAAGACCAGTACTATGGTCATGTTTATGCAAATAAGTATATCTTTATCTTTAAAAGTTTAATCATTGATGATTGATCATTAATGCTATATTACTGATATAAGTGACTCTCACTTGAACGGACTCAGTATTGTTAAGCTATTGCATAGCTTCTATCGCGGGCCTTGAGCGTGGAGATCGAATCCAGAAATTCCGTAACGAAAATAACCTAACACCCCCCACTCCCACCGGCACAGCGGTGATACTTTTTAGTTTTGCCATCTATCGATGAATAGCAGAACTTTTAATGACTTTTTTGAAATATCACGCTTGTCTCTTTAGTTCAGCAACTCGCCTCTAGGTGGCATTGGTTGTATCGGCGTAAAAATGCTATGCAATAGCTTTACCGTGGCAGTCCCCGAGAGTCACACGTCTTTTTTGATTTAAATTTCGGGGAATCTGTTTTAATTGTTATTAAGTATTTAATGGTAATATGTGCTTTTAATCGTCCCAAGCATGTAATTCCCAATTATTTTATAAGCTTTTCACAATTTAATGGCGAACAGTATTATAGAATAGCATGTACTGCAGTGTTGTGATTGTTTATTTCTGTTTTCTAGGAACGCTTTACCAAGAGTGACACGTACATTTTTTAAATTTAAAGGTAATATTTTCAAAATTCATTAATTAATTCGCTTTGTAGAAGCTTTGTTTTCTTTAATTATTTATTTATTTTTTTTGTTCAAAATACTCTAACATTACAGCGCAAAACGGTACTAAAACGGAAAGTTAGTCACAGTATTGTGGACAACTTTTACTTTGAAACTAAAATTGAAACGCGAAAAAACAATGCTTTGTAGATGAGATTTACACGAGTACTTCTTTTTCTTTTATGGTTGACAGGCTAGGTGTTTGGCCACAGCTCACCTGATGTTAAGTGACGGTGTGGTCAAAGATGGTACAGCACACCTAGCCTGCAATGGGACTGGCTGTCAAGTGAGCCTGTCGGAACACACCGTTAGATGCTTAGCGTCAGATTTCCAACTCTCGTGTGGTAGCTAGCCAGCCGAGTACTAGAAAGTACGCTACCACCATGCTAAGGTTTCCTCACGGTGTTTTCCTTCACCGGCAGCTCAAGCTCATTGTTGGGGTTTGAATCCACGCCCTTCGACATGCGAACCGACCGCGCTAACCACTGAGCTATCATCGCAAAAAATTTAAATGTAACTGTAAAGATCATTTAAGTTTTTTTTGTAATTTGACTGTTCACTGCGTTGTTGGCGAAAATGTATGAAGAATTATTCAACGCCACTGGCAGGCGTAAACGACAACTGAAAGTAATGTAAAATACTGTATTTTTTACGTTTTCTTGTTTGAAAACTTGACGATATTCTTTATGTAAACTATATCAAAAGCAAATCACAATTACTTGATTAAAACAGTAGATTATTAGCAGAAAAACATTTCTTTGTATGGAAATCAAACCACCTTAAAATCCAGAGCATCGCTGGTCTCGCGCTCAATACTTTGCGACTTTCGATTGTCAACCCCAACAGCCTTGTAATTTCGCTTTTTAGTCTGCAAGTGTTTCGAAATTTTCCAGGGTCTCATAAACATGATGAAAATAAGTCGAAGAGTCAAACATAAAAATAAACCACAGTCAAGTCACGAAAAAACATGACTGTTACTTTACATTATATTTTTGTTCACTAAACTTATTTCGGAACATGTTTCTGTTTGATAAAATAAATACTACGGTTTCATGAACTTATAAGCTGTTTTCGTCAATATAAACTTACTCTTGTCAATTTTACCAAATTAATACTAATAACTTGACTAAATTAAAAACTAAACACAATTACATTTATGGTAATGTAATTTGTAACGCTTTCCAATTTGGCAGGATGGTATATTTTTCGTCTGAATGTTGGTTTTGAGCACATTAACCATCTAGTCTCGTTCTTAGAACCAATTGACGTTAAGATACGAAGTATTTAGTCGAGATTTAGATAGATGGCGCTGATGACAATAACTAGACGTATACAACTTTGCGTGAAATGTAAAACGTCCTAATACCCATCTAGACAAGTAATTTTTTTTTTATGGTTGACAGGCTAGGTGTTTGACTACAACTCACCTGATGTAAAGTGACGGTGTGGTCGAAGATGGAATGGAACTGGCTCTCATGTGAAGCTACCGGAACACACCGTTAGATGCTTGGCGGCAGATTTTCAACTCTCGTGTAGTAGCTAGCCAGCCGAGTACTATTTTTTTTTTAATGTAAAAAGTAATGAGACGAACGAGACGCTCTCCTGATGGTAAGAGACAACGCCTGTCCATGACCATCGCAGCGATACACAGAACTTTAAGTAACAAAACAAAGTCCAGGGCATCACTTCTTTGGCGCTCATTACTTTGAGACTTTTGATAGAGTTAGTCTCAACAGCCTAGTAATTTCGCTAGCTGCGGTACCCTTCAAACCGGAACACAGTAATGTTTACACACTACTGCTTGGCGGCAGAATAACTGGTACCGCGGTGGTACCTAACTAGACTACCTCCTGCTAAGGAGATCTACCACCAAGTAAAGACTAGAGAGCACCCTACCACCATGTCATGGATTTCTCACGATGTTTTCCTTCATTGGATGTATTTAGCAATTTCATTGTTGTAACATTGTAATTCAACTACTTATAAAGGTTCTTAAAGTTAATCAATATTAATGAGACAGGCTATTTTAAGCCGTGTTTAAGTGAAACCGTAAAAGTTGTTCAAAATATTGTGCAAATATAGCATGTGACAAAATTTCGTTTAATATTTCCGTTTTGTTATTTTATAAGAATTATTTTAAAGAAACTTATGTATGCATTTTAGCTTTTTTTTTTTGTTAATATTATCGCAATTTATTACTAATAGGTAAATTGTTTTCAAGTAACACATATTACCATTAAGTACATACTATTTTAACATACAATTAAAAAGTGTATATTTTCAATAACATTAGATAATTTTGAATACATTATAATATTAATAATTACCTTTTTTAAACATGATAAGTAATAAGGTACATAGAATTTACCTGAAAAAATGTGGCTAATACCGTTTTTTAGGAAAATAAAAAACAGGTACTCGAAATTATTTAGGTACACCCTAGGCTAGGCTGCTTTTTTTTCTTTGGTTTTGGCGTCGCATTTTAAGCTTTGCCAGTGTCAAAAGTTTTATATTTTTAAGTTTCATAAGTTAAATAAGTCGCCTCGTAGCTATGGTTGTAGTTAAAGTCCAGTCTTGATCAAGTCCAGTCCGTGTCAGTCAAGTCCAGTCATGCTTTAGTAAAGTAGTGGCGACTTTACTATAAAGCTTCGATGGAGTTTTAGAAGCCACACGAAAAGTCATGTTTCAAGACATTATATAATTTTTCTACACTCGTACTTGTGATTCGGCACTTTATGAATAAAACACCACCTTAACACTCGATAAAGCACTAGTTTTGGAAAAAAATATAACGGAGCGACACGACTCTTTCCGCGTTCCCGCCAAAACTCCACACCCGTTGTTATCAATAATTAAAATTAGTTATGTTTTCTTCTTTGTGTTTGGCGTCGCACTTTCTGCATTTGCCGGTGTCAAGTGTTTTATAGTAAATCAACTTAACTGTGTATAGACACTCGGGCAGCGCTAATTGCTTAGCGGTTCGCACAATAAAAGTAGAATCACACCATATTTTCCCCCTTAGGTTATTGTTTTTGTGTTGTTGAGTGTGTCTAGAATTCTAGATCTATTTTTTTATTATGTTTTTTTTAATTCAAAATTTTATTCTACCTCCAAAATTTATTTAATGTTTTTTCTGTCCATTCGTATTCTTTGTTTGCTCAATTTGTGGTCTTCTCTTGCAGCCGTTCAGACCTGAAGACCAGTTCATATACGCAGACGCTGATATGAAAGACTACGGGCCAATCAACTACAAAGCCGCCTCCATCTATGCCCAGATGAAGAAGGTCAAAGAACAACAGAAACTGCAAGAAGTTTATGATAAAGATCACGATCAAGATTTACTTTGAAAAAAAAAATAGCTGTCAATATTTTATTATGTGAATTTATTTATCTTTTCTAAACTGTGAACTTACTTTTTTAAAGTAATGAGCGTCAGAGTAGCGATGCCCTGGAATTTATTTTGTTACTCAAAGTTTTGGGTACCGCTGCAATGGTCATGGGCTAGCGTTTTCTCTTACCATCACGTTTTGAAAAAGTTCACTTTTAATAAAAGATTTTTTTTTAATATTCATTTTATTATTTAAGGCCCTATGTCCTATTCAATTGTCTCGATCACACATTTTAAATTTTCAATCATCTAAAATACAAACCATCAAAATATTGCAGATAAAGAAACTTTCGTTTGCAACCGATTTCACGATAACTACCAATATCACGAAAATAGACAAAAACTGAGTATTTACTTTTTTTTAAATGTATTCCTAATTGTTTACGATGTTAAAATAAACAAATTTTACACATAATCACTATTAAATCAAATAAATTATAATTAATTTGAAAATTCATATTTTTACTACATTAATGAGTGAAAGAGATAAACTGAAGCATTGTTAATGTGTTCTTATCTTTATTTGTCTAGTTTTTAATTTGATACTGTTTACGCACACTTGTGCGTGCGTTTTAACCGTTTGTTCTGTCGTTAGTTAAGTTGTAAGTTCACACCGATTGAATCTAATGAGTAATAATAAAAATTTTATTTACTTTCATAACTTTATCTTTCTGTACCGTAATGATATTTATTCGAACCCTTTTTAACCTTAAAATTACAACCTAATATTTTTAATTGCTAAGATTTTTTATGTTTGTATCTTTCACATAATGTTGACAATTGTTTTTTTTTTCAAACAAAATTATATTTAATGTGTAGGTACCTTGGAATATGCACTGAAATGAACCGCAAACAAGATATATAAAGCCTAAAATAATGTACAGTCTAGATTGTTGCTGTAAAATTGTTAATGTAAATAAAACGTACTTGTAATAATTAAGCTTAAATCCCGGAAAATCCAGTTTAGAGTTATTTATGAAATAAAACTAAGGAGAATTATTAAAATTACACTAACTTAGTGAAACGAATAGTTCGCTACTTAATGTTAGAACTGGCTCTCTTAATTTATTAATGCTTCGATTAATCTGCACACAGGGTATTTTATTTCAATTTTTTTTTTACATTTTTAGTACAAATTTATTTGAAAAAACATTTGTAAATCAATGATTAGATTTTTTATAAATAGTACAAATAGTAATTTTTATAGATTTATTGCTACGGAAAATGTGCGTGTCTTAAACCAAATTGATTATGTTAAACTAAAAAAAAAGTTGATAATTATGTTTATTTTACCGGTATCACAGATCTGAAAATATACAGAGTGCTTATTGTATAGGATATGGGTGTATGACTACAACCACTATCATCCTTTCATTCTACAATTTTGGTTGACATACGCAAGCTACACTCAACAAGTATAGCAAAAGTTTCCTATGCAACAAGTCATCTTTATTTTTATATATCTGTGGCCAGTATAGCTGAGTCAACGCATCTATAGATGAAAATATCTCATAACGTTATCCGTAAATGCATTTCTTTTCTCAACTTCAAGTAAGTTGTGATAATGTTATAATATTTTTTTTAATGCTGTTTGTAGAATCACAACAATTTAGAAAATTATAATATCCGTCCAAGCGGGAGAATACACAAAATTAGTTGATTTTAGTAAAATACCACGTCTTTGTAAATTTAGTGTAAATTGGGATAAATTGTAAAAATTATACATAACGAGTACTTTAGTCAAACGGTCTAAACCCAAAGATAGAGAACGTAGAAAATTTATATACTTAAAAATACACGAAGTTTTTTCGTGCGATTGTGCAAATTTGCACGTATTTTGTAGTTGTGTTCACAATTTAATGTTAAGGCCCGTAGCATGATCGGCATTTAATTTCTTTTTTTTTATATATATATTTTTTTAACTTTTTTTTAATGATAACAACGAATGTTTTTTACAATTTTTAGGTTAATTTTTCTGTTACGACATTAGAAGGCATTATTTATTAACATCGCTTAAAGTTAACTTAAATGTAATTAATAAATATTGTGATAATAGTATGAAGATAAAAACCTGGTTATTTAAAAAAAAAACATATTTTTTTTTTATGTGTACCATCAATTCTAATTGAAGTAACAAATATTCCTTCAAGAATAACAACAAAACGTAATGAGTTTTGACATGTAACTAATATTAATTTATTTATTAACATAGAGTTTTACTTAAACACTTGTAAGTTACGGCTTACAAACTATTAGTTACAAATAAAATAAATAAATTTGTAGCGATGATAGCTCAGTGGTTAGCGCGGTAGATTCGCATGCCGAAGGGCGTGGGTTCAAACCCCAACAATGAGCTTGAGCTGCCGGTGAAGGAAAAACATCGTGAGGAAACCATAGCATGGTGGTAGCGTACTTTCTAGTACTCGGTTGGCTAGCTACCACCCTCAAGTTGAAAATCTGCCGCCAAGCACCTAACGGTGTGTTCCGGCAGCCTCACTTGAGAGCCAGTTCCATTCCAGGCTAAGTGTGCTTTACCATCTTCGACCACACCTTCGCTTAACATCAGGTGAGCTGTGGTCTCAAACACCTAGCCTGTCAACACAAAAAAAAAAAAAAAAAAAAAAAGCGGTAAAAGAGAAAAGAGATCTTAATAAGATTGTTTTGAACAAAAGTAATTTTTTGGACGATAGTCGAAAATGAAATGAAAAATAGAAGAATATCGCCTTAAGTGTTTTAAATATTTTAAATATTTTTTACCAAAAAAAACCTTACAGACGTTTTTAAGTGAAACTCTGTGTTAAAATAATTATTGTTATTAACTTTGTGTCTTTTGTTATCTTCCGAGCACTTTTTTTTTAATATCGTCAGGTACTCAATCACTTCGTTATGTAACTTTTTTAATCGAACAAACCAAATATCTATTCTGCATAATGATCAATTATGGTATATATTACAAAAACAAATTATCACTGTCGATTTGTCTTCAATTATTCAATAATTGTAATCGTTAATTACTTTCTTAAATCACGTGATAAATTGATAATGTTATCCAATATTTATTTATGTTCATGATTGTAAAATAATCGATGATAAAATTAATGAAAACTTTACGAGTTTTTGTACATAAAAGAATAACTTGTTGTAACAATGTCATTATAGTGTAATAAATTAATTTATGGATTTTTATTTTTATTGTTTTATTTATATGTTAAGACCCAGTTCCATTCCAGGCTTATGTGATTTACCATCTTCGACCACACCGTCACTTACCATCAGGTGAGATGTGGTAAAATACCTAGCCTGTCAACTGTAGAAAAAAAATCCAATTTATTTACAAAATTGCTTATGTTAACGATCGTTTGTATAGATCGCTTTTTTACATCCAAAAACTCATGTTTAGCAAATTACATCGAAGTTGATAGAGCTGTTTTCGAGATCCCAAAATATATATCATCATCTCCAGCCTATCGGTCTCCCAAGACACGCCACTCAGCCCGATCTTCAGCTTTTCACTTTTATCCACCGCCTACTGCCTACGTACATCGTCACTCCATCGAGTCTTAGACGCTACGTTTGCCGATTCGCAGTCTCTAGATCTCTACCGCAGCGGTTATCAGTTCTGCGACAGATACCTCCTTGCCATTGATACTTCAGCTTGCTAATACGTTGAGCTGTGACTTTTTTTTATGTAAAAGTAATGAGAATAACGATACGATCTTTTGAGGGTTTTAAAAAAAAATCAGCTCACCGCACATATTTTTTTTTCATGTGAAAAAAGCAAACAAGCTTCGGGCCACCTGATGGTAAGTGGTCACCGCTGCCTATGGATACTTGCAATACCCGGGGCCAATGCGTTGCCTAACCTTTTTACGCTTAACTACTGCCACGTAATCACAGGGTTGTTGATCCCTCGATCATGTCATCGTGGCACGAGAATCTTAGAGTTGAGCAGCGATGCCCTGGACTTCATTTTGCTACTCAAAGTTCTGTGCATCACTGCAATGACCATGGACAGACATTATCTCTTTTTTTTATGTTTGACAGACCTAGTTGTTTGACCACAGCTCACCTGATGTTAAGTGAAGGTGTGGTCGAAGATGGTTAAGCACATCTAATGAACGGAACTGTCTCTCAAGTGAGGCTGCCGGAACACACCGTTAGATGCTTGGTTTTCAACTTGAGGGTGGTAGCTAGCCAGCCGAGTACTAGAAAGTACGCTACCACCATGCTATGGTTTCTTCACGATGTTTTCCTTCACCGGCAGCTCAAGCTAATTGTTGGGGTTTGAACCCACGCCCTTCGGCATGCGAACCTACCGCGCTAACCACTATCAGCTATCATCGCTACAAATCTCTTACCATCAGGAGAGCATATCGTCCACATTTTCTACATAAAAATCGTTCATAATTATGTGCAGTAAAAAAAACATAAAGTACTTTTACAAAAAAATAGGTTTATTGTTTTAATATAACTAAATTACATACGAAAATCATCACAGCCAATAATTAAGTTTTCAAAAAATCGTTCCCTTTTCGGAGACTATTTTTTCGCCTCCAATTTTTCAATCAATTCACAATTTTACACTATATTCATTTACACTAAGTACGTTTAATTATATATCACAAATTAATAACTTTCTTCTTAATAATTAGGTACATGTACCTATATTGCACTGTTATTAATTTATTAATAATATTTCGACATTTTTTTTACCAAAAACTATTTTGTTATGTAGCATTAAGATCTTCGTTAAATTATATATATAATTGTTCTGAACTCTTATCGGCTGAACCGATTTTGATTTTTTTATGTGTTTGTATTGTTTATAATTACAATTGGACCCGATAGGTGGCACTCCAATCGGGTAGGACTACTTTTAGTTATATAAGTACTTACATAAATATTTATATGATTTCATTAAATTATTATTATAAGTCCCAGCTTCGCACGGGAATTCAAAACTCGATTAACAATATAAATAAAGCTTAAGTCACTCAGTGATCATGTAGCATTCTAATGATGAAAGAAATTTTCAGATCGGTCCAGTAGTTTCGGAGCCTATTCAATACAAACAAACAATCTTTAATAGATAGATAGAATGCGTGTAACTTTTGTTTAAAACAAATTCAATCCACTAAAAAGTCTACAATTTATTATCGATACTAGTAAAAGAATCGAGGCGGGTAAAAAACACGTAAGTCAGTGGAGAAATGTTCCCATTTGGAAACTGATTACACATTTTAATTGCATAGTGAAAAATTATCCGTGACTTGTTACAAAATGAGAAATAATATTTTCTCGTTTAAAACTAAATTAATTAACAACCGGTTACAAAATTTAGAATGTCAAGAAAGCACTTTTGAAGATGTTATAATTCCAGCTTACTTTTTCTTCCCATAATGAAATTGATTTGTATCTGGTTACAGATCGAAGAATTATTTTTTTCTAGTTTCGAAACCGGTTACAAAAGTAAGAACGTCGGGAAAACATTTCTTATTAATCGATTATTTAGTTATGATTACAGGATATTATAATTCCAGTATTATAACTAGTTTTAAATTTTTATCACATAATGAAATTGATTCGTATCTGGTTACAGAAAGAAGAATTATTTTAATCTAGTTTCGAAACCGGTTACAAAAGTAAAAACGTCGGGAAAACATTTCTAATTAATCGATTATTTAGTTATGATTACAGGATATTATAATTCTAGTTTTATAACTAGTTTTAAATTTTCATCACATAATGGAATTGATTCGTATCTGGTTACAGAAAGAAGAATTATTTTAATCTAGTTTCGAAACCGGTTACAAATGTAACAACGTCGGGAAAACATTTCTTATTAATAGATTATTTAGTTATGATTACAGGATATTATAATTCCAGTCTTATAACTGGTTTTAAATATTTATCACATAATAAAAACACATCGTTGATTTGTATCGGGTTACAGAAAAAAGAATAAATTTCTTTCTACTTTTGTAACCGTGTAAAAAAGTTACAAAGTAGACAAAACATTCTTAATTCATAATTGATCACAACATGTACGAGAGAAATTCTCGCCCGGGAACTGGTTACAAATAACAATCACTGAAAGGCTACTTTTTTGAAATGTAAATGTTTTTAACAGTTATTTTGAACTCAAAAGGCGCCTTTCATCTCAAACTTGGACTTCTCTGAACAAGAAACTCCTGACTTTTCACATGGAGACTGATCCCAATTTAGCCTATAACTAACCATAACTAGGTATAAACCTGGGATCAGTAAAAGTCATACTGTCCTCTTCCGAAATAGACGTAATCAGAACACCATTTCCTCGCTTTGAGATCTGTGGAGCAGCACGCTGGGTATGCGAGACGAGATTTGGTCAACTTGGCACAACGTTGGCACAGGTCTAGGAGTTCATCCTGAAACAAGAATATACAAAAGGTAAGTTAGTGGTCAAACGCGAACTTATACGCGTTAAAAAAACCTCCGACAACATTTTATTGACGAATGCCGATCAGAAGATATTGGCGTCGTTAAATAAAAAAAATATTATAGGTACTTTTTAGCACATTATTTTATAAATAGTGATGGATATAAGTAAAAGTGACTTTTTGCCAATTAACCTTAGGATCAAATGATAATTTGGACAAGTAAACAAAATAATTAACGGAAAAACACAATATTGATATAATAATAATAATAAACCCTTTTTATTTCCCATCACCTAGTTATGTATTACATTTGTATTCTATTTTGTTTTATATATATAATGTATTAAATATTATTGTATGACATTTATCTATATTTATAAACTTTCATATATTTTGCATTTTAGGAACCCCTATTTGGGTATGGGCCTCCTCCAGTATAGTCCAGTTTTCCCTGACTTTAGCTTTGTCGATCCTTTCCTCGAGAATCAATATTGATATACCGTCCGAAAAATTCAAGAAACTTGTGTTTTTATCTATAACATAAACGTGTACCTAAAAATTAAGTACCCTGACCTCTCGATTATCTGCAGATATTGCGAAAGTTACAAACAACTACTGTTTGATGGTATTTCGACAAACGGACAGTCGAGTTATCCAATCGTGCTGTTTAATTAATTGAATTTTGTAGCGATAGCTCAGTGGTTAACGCGGTAGGTTCGCCGAAGGGCGTGCGTTGAAACCCCAACAATGAGCTTGAGCTGCCGGTGAAGGAAAACGTCGTGAGGAAACCATAGCATGGTGGTAGGGTACTTTCTAGTACTCAGCTGGCTAGCTACCACCCTCAAGTTGAAAATCTGCCGCCAAGCCTCTAACGGTGTGTTCCGGCAGCCTCACTTGAGAGCCAGTTCCATTCCAGGCTAGGTGTGCTTTACCATCTTCGACCACACCTTCACTTAACATCAGGTGAGCTGTGGTCAAACAACTAGCCTGTCAACCATTAAAAAAAAAAAAAAAAAAAACTTTCCATGCTGGAAAATGGTAAGTTGAAGATTCAGGAAATACATAATTATTAAATTTTGCGAACTAAACAAACATTTTTTTGCGAAATTTTGCGCGAGGGAAATCAAGGGTACAGCTAGTTTTATAAATATTACAGAGACTATTTAAAAAAAAAAGGATTAAGTAATTCATTTAAAATATCGCAGAGTACCTACCTACTTAATTATTTTTTTTAGCAAAACTATATTGCAGTACTTTGTCTTTCGATTTACTTTCTATTTCGTCTTTTTATTATTTTTTTCTCGTTAGCATAAAATATTAGTGTAGAATAATTAAGTACTTTCTTTATTTTTGCATTGCCCCTTGGACGTAGTGTGTGGCAGCCCTTAAATTCTTCGAGATGAGAGTCAATTTTTAGTTAAAATCTCCTGAAAGCTAAAAAAATAATGAATGGTAGATGTACACTTACATCAGTGTGGCACTCCGCTGACTCAGTGAAAACCTCACTGCCAAGCCATGGTGGTCGCGCCTTCGATTGCTGAATGAGAGTCACCACGCAGAGAGCCAACAGCACACACGACACCGACTTTCTCTGTTGACAAATGAGAAAAGAATTAAACTAAAAAAATAAAGCAAAGCACAGAAGTTTACTTGTTTAAAGCGTTTTTCATATCAGACATAACCGCAGCTAGACATGCCGCAGGTACCGCGGCTAATGGTGGTGGATGCGGCAAAGAGCGGTCACTGTTTCACACAAGCACAGCCTGCGGTAATTTAACGAATTTGTTACAGGTTTAAATCGAAACTGGTCAAGCAGTAGTGTGTAAGCATTACTGGGTTTCCGTTTAAAAAGTTCTACTGCTTGTGAAATTACATGACTATTGAGGCTAATTTTCACCATTGTTGAGTATATTTTAATGGAAAAATAAAACGATAGGAAATTTTAAGACTTATTAAAATTAAGATATTTTTCTAGTGTAGCAGTTTTTAGGGGTTAATTCCGGCATGGCTTCTAATAGGTGTAATAATATTAATATTTTTTTACATGTTTATGGATGTCAAGAACGTAAAAAAGGAAAAATATATTATGTTGGATTATTTATCAAGCATACTCTTTTTTGAAGTTGGTTAACATAAAAAGCTACCTAGATCGCAACTGTGCGTGCAGGTTATTAAAACACTGGCAGCATTGCCCCCTGGTCGAAGTGTGTAACAGCACAAAAAGCCGAGCACTAGTAAATACCTTACTGTGCAATAAGATAAAATCCGAATCAGTAAAAACATCATAGATAGATTTTAAATTGTATCGTTTTAATCCTTTTCAATATTCATTAATGTTATGTTAAAAATAGCAAAAATAATAAAATATTAAATTTACCATATTATTATTTTTTTCAAACCGGAATATTCTGGTTCCAGTGCAACCCCTCGGAAATCCAAGGCACAACTATTTGTTCCTTCTAATCAGAGAACAATAGTAAACAAATGTACCTATCATTGTTTTCCTTAGAAACTAGGCCTGTGACATTTAACCCCCATATTGCATTACTATGTAGTAAACAAACCCAAATACGCATTTGCGTCAATAGGGCTAAGTCGCACCGCAGACTCGGCACGCGTTGCAACCGCCGAGTGGGACAAAATAATGCACTTGAAAATAACCCAGCGCTTCCTTACGAAGATTTTTTTAAAGCAAAAGTAATGAGACGAACGAAATGCTCTCTTGGTGATAAGACACAACTATTTCAGCAATACACAGAACTTTGAGCAGCAAAGCAAAGTCCAGAGCATCGCTACTTTGGCGCTCATTATTTTAAGACATTCGAAGGTTAGTCTCAACAGCCATGTAATGTAGCTGCAGCACTCTTTAAACCTGAACACAGTAATGTTTCCACATAACTGGATATCTGTTACTACGATGATATCTACCTAGACGATCTCTTGCTAAGGAGATCTACCACCAAGTAAAAATGTAACCGTTACATACTGCTGACTAACATGTTCACCTACTCACTGGAGCTACTGCCTACCACTACTATACTCACGCTTATGAATGTTTATCATCGGGATATAATCCCGCAAAAAGTACTAAGAAATTAGTATAGTTTACTTGCCTCGATGGTCACGAATTGAGACAACTCGTGACCATTGAGGCTATTGCAACGAGACTGAAATGGCGAAAAGGCAAAACTAATATCATAGAATGTTGTGTTCGATAAAGTTCCGGCGATGAACATAACAGTGTGTTCGAATCGCGAAAGTTGAAAAACACCCTGGCTCCCATACTTTAAGGAGCAGAGCCGCCTCGGATGGATGCTAATAGAGGCCAATGCATAATGTACAAACGGACGTCAGTGCAAAATTTATCGCCCCCATTCTAAATAAAAAAAAACTCAACTAGCTTTTTGTAGCGATGATACTCGTAGTTCAGTGGTAGTAAATACAGGCTAAGTTAAAATCCTAAAAATGAGCTTCAGCTGCTGGTGAAGGAAAACGTGGCAGGGTGGTAATTCATACTCGGCTGGCTAGTTACCAGCCATAAGTTGAAAATTGCTGCCACGCTCAATCTATGTATTCCGGTGGCCTCAATCGAGAGCCAGTTTCCATTCTAAGCTAGGTGGGATTACCATTTACGACTACACTGTCACAAGATAAGATGAACAGTGGTCAAACAATGCCGACAGCTATTGCGGCTTTTTTAACATCTTTATGAGATTTTTTTTTCTTTTTATTTTTAGTTCTTTCAGAGTTTCAAATGTTTGTTACATTTGAAACTCTGAAAGAACTTTGCACACAAAAACAGCCTACAATTAAAGTAAGTAATAACTTTTCCAACAGCCACAGAACTCTATCTTGAGCGCGTCACGACACTCTTTTGACATATTTCTTATCTTAAACAGATTTATGGATATCTACACTAATTAAAACAAAAGTTTATGACAATCATTATTATGCATAATAATCATGGCCTAATTTCGACAGTTTTATCAATGTACAAGCATTATCGGTTTTATTTCGTTTTGTTGTAGATAAATGTAATTTATTGTTTAGTTTACTATTGGGGCACTGGGCAAAACTGGGTAAGTATTGTAGCAAACACAGATTAGAAGAAGAACAGATAGAATATTGCATACACAATATGGTCTTACAACCTGGTCCTACAACCAACCGCCAAGCAGAAATGAGTAATCATTTTTTTCCTTTGGTTTTGTCGTCGCATTTTGAGCATTTACCAGTGTCAAATATTTGAGTAAACATTATTTTGTTCTAATTTGGTTTTTTTTTTTGGGTTGTTGAGACTACCCATCGAATGTCTCAAAGTAATGAGCGCCAAAGCAGCGACGTCCTGGATTTTATTTTGCTACTCAAAGTTCTGTGTATCGCTGCAATGGTCATGAGCACGACTTATCTCATATCATCAGGAACAACATATCATTACTCTGACATGAGAAAAATATAATATTTTCTAATATTCTTTAAAATACAATGCATCAAGTTGTGTGTTGTTTGTGTAAAAATATTTTTCCTTCAATCCATCTTTTAAATTTTTTACAAGGTTATTAGCTAAAGGTATATTAAGCTGAAAGAGGTAATTATGCTCAAAAATAAACAAAAAAACAATAACCTAACAAACTAACTCAACTATCTATCAATAACTTTATTATAAGCAAATATTACTATAGCCTATTTTACTATTTTATTTTACACTGAAATCTCAAAAAACAGTAGTTCCATACATTTTGTATACACATTTTTCTATAGAACAGCTGTTTTTTTTTTAAGATTTCGAAGTTCTGCCCATAGTGAAAGCTGTTCATAATGACGAGTACAATAAATCCCTTCCAGTTTTGTACAACCCACGCTCATAACCCTATTCCATCATGATTTCATAAAAAATACTTAAAATAAACACTAAAATCTTCGTATCTAGAATTTACTTTTTTGTCTGTTCAGTAACCCGTTTTTCATACCCGGAAAAGTTCGCTTTTAGCGATAAGACAGGCACTTATGGCACTATAAATTTTTGGTGTGCAAAAAGAGTTTCTATCTATATATTTACAAACTTATAAATATAAAATCTCATCTAAAGAGGAAATCTAAAGTGGAATCGCCACGCTGGATGGCTGTTCTGAATGTTTGACTAAAGTAGATACCAACTTTCTGGTCACCTGGCGCCCGCTCTTAACGTATGGCCAGGTTCCTAAATAGTTCGTGGAACTAAAGTTTTAACCACCCCAAAACGGCATAAACAAGTGACCAAGTAAGTGAATTAGTGACGTTTGAGGCTTTCGGCTTTAGACGTGACCGCACCAACTATCCCCGAAGACGCAAGAAGATAAGACGGCGCCAAGGCTTAAAATTTAAATATCTGTAGGTTAAATATATAATATCCGTAGAATATTTAAATTTTATATCCGTAGGATATTTCAATTTTAAGCCTTTACTAATTTTGTATGCAACATTTACATCTGTAAGTTTTTCTAATCTGTGCGTGCAATTAGTAAAAATGATTTTGTTATGACAATTCTATAGTATCTAATTGTTATTATCTAAATATTTTTACCTGCTACACGAAAGGAAGGCTCTAGCGGACCTCATTTTTTTGCATATCTTTTTAAATCGTAAACCCTTACTTACCTTTCAATAAGCAAGTTTCATTTGGATTTTAGTACCCATGATAACTCAGTGGTTAACGTAGTCGGATCACGCACCAAAGGAAGTGGATTCAAAACGCAAGAATGAGCTTGAGCTGCCGGTAACGGAAAACATCGTCAGGAAACCATAGCATGGTAGGGTACTCTCTAGAACTCGACTGGCTAGCTACCACCCTCAAGTTGAAAAGCTACCGCCTTGCATGGAGCAAAATATGATCCATTAGCCTCATTTCAAAGCCAATTCTATTCTAGATTAGGTGCGTTTACCATCTTCGACAACATTATCACTTATCACCAGATGAGCTGTATTCAAGCACATGTCACCGATAAAGAAAGTTACTTATGGACATTTACCATTTCTTTTCTATCTTTTTTTAATGTAAAAATTAATGACACGGACGAGATGCTGTAATGGTGAGAGATAAGGCAAATCCATGACCATTACAGCAATACACACAACTAAAAAAACAAAGCACAAAACAAAACAAAGTCCAAAGCATCGCTACTTTGGCGCTCATTGCTTTGAGACTTTCGATGGTTAGTCTCAACAGCCCTGTAATATCGCTGCAGTACCGTTCAAACCGGAACACAGTAATGTTTACACACTACTACTACATACTGCTACTGTAGCAGTAGTGGGTAAACATTACTGTGTTCCGGTTTAAAGGGTACTGCAGTGAAATTACTGCGCTGTCGAGACTAACCATCGAAAGTCTCAAAGTAATGAGCGCCAAAGCAGCGATGCCCTAGACTTTGTTTTGCTACTCAAACTTTTGTGTATCGCTGCAATGGTCATGGGCATGCGTTATCTCTTACCATCAGGAGGGCGTCTCGTTCATCTCATTACTTTATTTGTTTTCGTTGTTGGTAATTTGTTATGTTTATTTTGTTTGACCGACAAGGGCTCACCGGAAGACCAGCGCTGGTCATACTTAGTATGACCAGTATTATGCTGAGGTGATCCCTTATTTTGTAACTGTTTTTTTGTTATTGTATATTCTGTGGTTTTTATAAAAAATTTCATTAAAAAAAATCGACAAATATTCTTTAAATAATCCAGTAAAATAAATCCCTCTGGCCTAAGTTATAAAACTTGAGCATTTATTGACGGTATACGGTTTATTGAGTAGGCATGTAATTTGGAAAAAATCCAGCCAGTTTTGTATATATACACAATTATGTATGTATATATTATTATAGTAACAGTTTGTACAATATAACTATACCTAGATCCTTAGTTAAATTGAGGTTATCTAATTTTCTTGAACTATAAAGATGCCTTTCTCGTGTTAATTAATTATTTACCGTTTCTATAATTGACCGTAGAATGGATGAGATCTGCAATGTCGACAATCTTGCTAATATCACCCGGGAATGTGTCCTACTTTATCAGAGCACTGCGTCTCGGCATTTTGTAAACAGCGTCTGAATGGTCCATCAATTGTTGTGGCATTTTATTTATATATTTATAACTTTACTGCGGCATATTTCGAAACTGCGAGTGTTTTTAAACGGACAACGCCGTTTGTAAAAAGCGGATACATGCAAATTGCCCGCGACTTAGGAACTCGCGTGAGTTTTTACCTTACAAACGTAATCCCCTGTTTCCTGTCTGGAAAATGATAATAATGCAATGATTTTTATACATTAAACCTATATCTCTAAGAACAATGTCCCTCGCTCTTGATATTTTGCATAAATTCCGCTTCCATTCGGGATGCACCTTCCATCGCGTGCTTCAGAAGCAAACTAAGATCTTGGCTTCAAGAGACCTTATTCTATGACTTTGACGATTATTTAAAACTAAGAGATTATTGAATTACTAGTAAGTAATTATAATATTTTTGTTTTTTATGGACATTTAATTATATTGACATAATTATTTTATATGTGACATATTACTTTATTGACATGTTCATTGTTTTGACATATGTAATGATTTTGATAATAGTTTTTAAATATGAATGGAAAAATGACCTGTAACTTTGGTGTTATTAATAAATGATTTGTATATGTATTTGTATTTGTAAAATTATTATTTCAGGAGATACAAGCTGTCAAAAGTCCAAAATTTACAACATTTTAAGCATGATATTCAAAAAATCATATAAAAAAAACTTGAACTTAAAGGTTATAAAAAAATAAAGAAGGACATAAACAAACTATTCAAAAAAGTATTTCCGTGTCTTTTTTTTGTAATCTGTCTTGATTAGGTGGAGAAAACTGGGGATTACTAGATGGCGACTTGGTCTAATTTTTGTAGGTATATTCTGCCGGAGCTGCTGTTGTCTCTATCGCTCTGTACGGGGAGCTGGGAGACAAATTTGTCAAATTGGTTGCAGCCCGAGAGCGCTCTTAAAGCCTAATTAACTATTGATTTTAAGAGTTCCGTACCCAAAGGGTAAAACGGAACCCTATTACTAAGACTCCGCTGTCCGTCTGTCTGTTTTGTATTTCTGTTGCCGTTAAAATAACAAATACTAAAAAACAGAATAAAATAAATATTTAAGGGAACTTTTGCCGCTTTTATAGAAAACTAGCAGCTCGTCCCGGCTTCTCACGGGATAACAAAACTCGATTAACAATATAATTTTATCGATCCAGTAGATTCGGAGCCTATTCAACACAAACAAACAAAAAAATTAAATCTTTCCTCTTTATAAGATGTAGATGACAACTGTAATAGTTAGACATATGATATCGCGGACTTACTTGTAGCTGTCACTTTGCTCTTTAGGACTTACGTTAATTACACCTAAAATTAGTCCGAAAACTAGTTTTCTGAACTGCCACCTGCTATAGAAACACGTATTCATTTCAAAAAGAGACGAAACACATCGCTCTACCAAATTTATTATCCATTAGCAACAGTTACTTGTAAGTATAAACAATTTTGGTGATATGAAGTTATCATTGCTTTTATCAAACTTGTTAAAAGCGCTTTGTTGCTATCAGGAAATACAAATATGTCTCATTTCGGAAGATTTCATTTGTATCATCTTACCTACAAATTACAAAAAAGTAAGTACTATCTTAAATAGCAATTTTGATGTAATTTTGCTTCCATGGTTGATTGATTAACTCTTTATTGTACACACTAGAAATATTACAATACAGAAGAAATAAACTTAATAAACAGGTGTACAACTGGAAATAAAACTTGGAAAAAATAGTAGATTATTAGCATACTCTACTGCTATATTGTAGCTATTTTGATTTACCGCAAATAAAGACCAAAATAAATGCCAGTAGCTGTGATTTCACTGTAAAATTATGCTCCATTTATCCATAAATTTGTCCAAAACATTACTTGTATGGAAATCGAACCACCGAATCTAATATAAAGGATACGTTTATTTCGGAATAATTTTCAATAAGACTCGTCTATACCAAATTTTGAGTGGATACGTTCTGTAGTTAAGTTTTTTGATAATCCCACAGGAACCTTATAATAATGATAAACTTTATTTCAGGCCAATGATCCATAGCTTACGGAATAATAATAAAAAATAACAAGCTTAGGCGGCAATTTCCACCCAGCGTCTATACGTATGCGTCAATACCAGCCTTTCTGACAAGCTTCTAATGATAGAGTTTCTACAGGTAGCAACTCTGTGCATAAAAGATGCAATTTTTTTTCGATGTATAGCGAGGAAGGAGTCTACCCTTGCATCGGTGTACATTTCGGAAGCGTTACAATACCACCTCAGACCCATCAGGTGTCTGAAAATGTTATTGTAGGCCACGCGAATGGTATCGTGAGACTTTTTTGAATATAAGGTCCCCGAGATAAAAAGTATCCTATATAATCCAAGTAATGAACTATATGTGTCCCAATTTCATACAAATCTGCTCAGCCACTACTTTACATTTATAATATTTCAGTAGGTTAAGTAATATGGTTGTATTAATTTGGAAGCAGTACAAAATTTGCAGTAAGTTATAATGCAGCCGTAATCCGCATATAGATTAAACACCAAAACGCAACACGTTATAATTATGTTTTGTTATGTCGTAAAACTATAAGGCTATCAATAGTTGTGTCGCTCGTTGTATTTTAAATGTTATTCATACTAATATTAGAACAAGTGCCAGTAAGGCTATTTATATAACGGTTACTAATTAGTTACAAATAATAACGACGACGATTACACGATTTTAGTACGATTTCCACAATTATGCCAAACAATATTATGCGAACAAAAATGAATGTGACAAAACATTAAAAATGGTAATATTTTTTTTGTACTTACCGCACATAAACAAACTAGCGCCATTATTAATAAATAAATAAAAAACACTTCAATCACTTTTAATAGCAGCTCTTAACGTGAATGTCCTTTTAATTTTATACAACTTTGTAACATATAATTAAAATTTTATTTAATTTTCACTTCAATGTGTTCCCGCACACTGTTAATGAAGCTATGACGAATGTCTTGCTCTACAGTATAAATATAAATGGTAATATAAATGAAGCTCACGTTTTATCAAAAGCATACCAGACTAGCGTGGCAGACGGCTGATTTGATAAAACTTTTAGGGTTCCATCATCACATTTTATGGCAAATTGTAGACTAGCAGTTTGCTATCCCCAAAAATAATTAATGCAAAAAAAACCGTAGAAACAGACTTTGTTTTCACTCATTTTAATCCAACCGTTTGACAGCCCTGTTGGCTCATTGGTAGCATGTCTGCTTTAAGAGCTGTAGGGCGTGGGTTCGATCCCCACCCAGGACAAGCATTTTGTGATATAAAACAAATGTTTGTTCTGTGTCTGGGTGTACTGTATGTATTATAAGTATGTATTTACAAAAAAAAAAAAAAAAAGTATTTAAGTATTTTATCAGTTATCTGATTCCCATAGTACAAGCTTTGCTTAGTTTGGGGTCAGATGGCGCTGTGTGTAATGTCCTACGATATTTATTATTTAATATATTTATTTAACCTATTTTACGTAAGTCAGATAATATAAAAGGCGAAAAGGACGACCTGTGAAACGATGGAATGACGACATCATAAGTACAGCAGGAAAGGAATGGATCGACAAAGCTAAAGTCAGGGAAAACTGGACTATACTGGAGGAGGCCTATACCCATATAGGGGTTCCTAAAATGCAAAATATATGAAAGTTTATAAATATAGATAAATATCATACAATAATATTTAACATTTATTTTTAGAAGTAAAATTTGTAAAGTAGGTATCTATTTTATATTTTCTGTATATAATATAATGATAAACTTCAACACTGTAAAAAATACATACATACAATATATATTACATATGTATAAAACATAAATAATATAAAAAAAACTTAAAAACTAGGGCGCCGCCGGCAGCGCAGCAGGGCTCAAGCTGCCGGTGGTTAGGGCTGCAGAGTGAGGAACCTCCTCACAATGCGTGCCGTGTCAAGGATCACTGCCTATTGAAGCTGCCTGCTTATTATTATTATTATTAATGTCAAATAATTCTTATATCCAACCTAGGTAATGTAGCGATGTAGCGATGATAGCTCAGTGGTTAGCGCGGTAGGTTCGCATGCCGAAGGGCGTGGGTTCAAACCCCAACAATGAGCTTGAGCTGCCGGTGAAGGAAAACATCGTGAGGAAACCATAGCATGGTGGTAGGGTACTTTCTAGTAGTCGGCTGGCTAGCTACCACCCTCAAGTTGAAAATCTGCCGCCAAGCATCTAACGGTGTGTTCCGGCAGCCTCACTTGGGAGCCAGTTCCATTCCAGGCTAGGTGTGCTTTACCATCTTCGACCACACCTTCACTTAACATCAGGTGAGCTGTGGTCAAACACCTAGCCTGTCAGCAATAAAAAAAAAAAAAAAAAAAAAAGGTAAACGTAGTAATCCCAAATAAATTGTATATTCAACCATTAAAACGTAATTAATCTCAATTAACTTGAACCAACCTGAACAAACGTGATTTCTTGTCGTGTCGTATAAACAAAAAAAAAAATGTTTTATTTTAAATTTCCTACTATAAAATAAAATAGAAAAAAAATGTAATATATATTTCTCTACACACGACACTACAATAACAATAACACACTAACAGATATCTGTAACAAAGTCCAACGAGAGTAATAAACAATAAAATAGAAAAAAATAAAAAAGTTATTGATGCTGTCATTATTATATGGGATTGTTGTAAACTGCAGCTGTGTTTCTTGTGTTCAATTGTCAAATAGTTTGTTTTAATTAACGCTATTTAGTTAGCTAAAATTAACCTAGATGGCGTTGATTACCGTTAAAACGCGCTATCGTTTCGTTTAGCAATTTAAACTTCGTTTATTTCTATTTTTAATTTTAATTAATTTGAGTTATTGAAATAAACTATCTAACGTTTGCTATCTCGCTCTGTTTCATTTCACATTTGTCTGGGTTCTGTACATCTTCTCTTGCTTTCTCTTAATTTTATTACTGCTCTATTTCAGTGTAATCTTTTTCTCTCTTCCATCTCCTCGTGTTTCTGTCATTGTAGAGAATACAATAATCAATAATATTTTCAGTTCAAATTTAAGTTAATTATTCAGTTCAAAAGTACAATCGAATCCGCAAACTTATAGTAAACCAAACAACAAACAAACCAAACGTTATTTTTTAAATCATTTGGCCACGATCTCACCTGGTGGATAGCGACGATGTGGCCGAAGATGAAGCACGGTAGTCTGTCTGTTGCTTTCGCTGTCTCGCTGCAGGCAATATATTCCCAGTAACAATAACTTAACTTAAATAAACAATATTAAGTTAGGTTTATGTAGATTTTTACGGCATTGTTTTAATGAAAATTATTAAAAGAATGTTATAGGCTAGTGCAACAAGTGCCTTATAGGCATAGCATGGTGGTATGGTACTTTTTAGTACTCGGCTGACTAGTTACCTCCATCAAATCTATCGTCAAGCCCCTAACAGTGTGTTCCAAGCTTCACTTGAAAGCCAGTTCCATTCCAGGCTAGTGGCTTGTGGCATTCAGGCAAATAGCAGTTAGTTGGTAAGCACATATTGTATAAGATCCTAAATGCCTTGGCTTTGTACATGAAACCCTACATAAACCTTAATAGTAAATTATCTAATAGAAAATATTTATATTTAATAGAAAATTATCATGATTGTTATGCAGTCATTTATTTATTTTCTTATTTTTTTTAATTTTTACTTAATGTAAAACATTCAAGCTGCCGGTGGTTAGGGCTGCAGAGTGAGGAGCCTCCTCACAATGCGCGCCGTGTCAAGGATCACTGCCTTTTGGATCTGACCCTTGATCCAACCGTCTAGCGAGAGCCTCTTAAGATGTCGGTCGAGACTCTTCGCTATAAGACCGTTCACCGTGACGACTATCGGGACAATGATCGTCGAGTCAACATCCCACATGGCGGTTATCTCGTGAGCCAAGTCGAAGTACTTGCTGAGCTTGTCGTTGTCGGCCTTCACGAGATTCTCGTCATGTGGGATGGTGATGTCAACGAGCACCCAGCGTTGGCCCCCACGATATCAGGCTTATTGGTGACAATAATTCTATTATCATATATTAGCAGTGGGATGGGTCGTGACGGACCAATGAAAACAGAATGATAGCACGCTTTCATGCACCTGCTTGATGGCAAATTTATAAGTTTATGATTTATACTCGTATGACGTATGTACATCCCACTAATATCATAAATGTGAATGTTTGGATGGATGGATTTGGTTTACATTCACAATTGGACTCAGTAGATGTCGCTGCGATTGTAAACCGGGTACAATAAACACACATGGCTATTACATGTAGCGATAATAGCTCAGTGGTTAGCGCGGTCGGTTCACACGCCGACGGGCGTAGGTTCGAACCCCAACAATGAGCTTGAGCTTGAAGGAAAGTATCGTGAGGAAACCATAGCATGGTCGTAGTACTTTCTAGTACTCGGCTGGCTAGCTACCACGTTCAAGTTGAAAATCTGCCGCCAAGCATCTAACGGTGTGTTCCGTCAGCCTCACTTGAGAGCCAGTTCCATTCCAGGCTAGGTGTGCTTTACCATCTTCGACCGCGCCTTCACCTTCAATATACAAACATGTCAATAAAAAAAATATTGTCAAGATAAAATATGCTATCAGCTATTTAGTTCCCATAGTAATAAATAAATAAATAAATATCGTAGGACTATACACACAGCGCCATCTGGCCCCAAACTAAGCAGAGTTTGTGTGATGGAAGTCAGATAACTGATAGAATACAGAAATACTTTTTTTTTTGTAAATACATACTTATAATATATACAGAACACCCAGACACACAAACATTTGTTTATTCACAAAATGTTAGTAATGTTTGTTAATACCTTACGCTGTATTGGCTACACGCATTTAGATGAAATTTGGAAAGCAGATACCTAATTTTTTTTAACAGTTTGACAACAGCTCATCTGCTGTTAAACCGATTTCAAAAATTCTTTCACCAATTAAATAATACATTATCCCTGAACAACATAGATCATATTTATTACTAGAATTTAAATAAAAAATAAATGTCCAATATAATTTTTTTGCTTATAATAAATACAGAACACCCAGACACGAACTTTATCATTTTTGCCATGAGTAAACATTTTTGTTTGTACTACAAAATGTTTATCCTGGATGGGAATCGAACCCACCCAGGATTGATTGATGTAAAACGTATCACTCTATAACAGTACCCTGTTTCTGTATCCTACCCTGCCATGTAAGATACAACTATACGATAAGTAAGAGAAATCAAATGAAGTAAGCGCACATTGGGTTAATCATATCTGAATAATTATAAAAGAATTGGCCCAACCCAGTGGTTGGCCCGGTCTGTTCTCACGCCTAAGGACGTGGGTTCAAACCCTAAGAGCTACCGGTGACGAAAAACATCGTGGGGAAACCATAGCGTAGTGGTAGAGTACTTTCTAAAACTCGACTGATTAGCTACCACCCTCAAATTGATTTTTTTCCGCCAAGCACCTAAAAGGGTGTTCCGGTAGCCTTCCTTGATAGCCAGTTCCATTCCAGGCTAGACATGTTTACTGTCACTTGACATCAGGTGAGCAACTTAACTGATCAAGCTTACTTGTCGACCGTAAAAAATATATATGTACAGGGTCATTGGTAATCAGTCAGCATCCTTTTAGTGGCAATCAGTACATTAAATCTAATAACTTTTGTTCCCTTTCTGTTGATAATATAATTAGTTTCTAATAATTAATTCACAGACCTTGGGCGGCGTCTATAGGATAGAGGACGCGATCCACGTTCGGTTCTTTATCTGACCCAGCTCATTTCACTGGCCATCCAACGGGGAAACGCTGCGAGCCTCATGGGAACGTTTGGGCGAGCAGGGGCAGAGCGCGAGTGACTACTTGTTTCGACGAATGTAAAGTTAAGTAACTGACATATTATAACTTGACAGTAAAAATAGAATTTAACTTTGCACTCAATTTCCGATCCAATTTTTTTTGTAAGGTTTTAGACTGAAACCCGTAAAATGCTGACAGATTCCGGTAGAGCTTCAGGCGCTATCTTAAAAAAACTTTTTTACCTATATCTCGGAAATTATGCATAAAAGTCATAAAATTTCACATCTTTTATAAACTTTTGTATTCTGTAAGCTTTTTTGTAAAAATTACCGTTTAGTTTTTTTAGTTAAAATGCTTGAGTACCACATTTTCTTTTTGTTATTTTAATATGTTTTAGCAAAGGTTGTAGAACATAAGTTGTTATTTATTATGACTATTATTATTGTTTTTTTTTTTAATTTGACATTTTATTTACTTTTTAATTTTTGACATTTTTATTTTAATTATCTTTTTTGTTTGACGTTAGTTTTTAGTCTTGTACCTTCTGACATTTATTTTTATTGTGCTAAATGTATAATTTAAATTAATTTGCATGATGAAAGGTAGTCTGTGGTGTTTCTTGACTCATTGTAAATAAAATATTAAATAAATAAATATCGTGGCCCCAAACCAAGCAGAGCTTGTGTGATGGAAGTCAGATAACTGATAGAATACATAAATACTTTTTTTTGTAAATACATACTTATAATACATACAGAACACCCAGACACAGAAAAAAATACTTGTTTATTTACAAAATGTTTGTCCTCAGCGGGAATCGAACCCACTCCCTACAGCTCTCAAGGCAGATATGCTACCAATGAGCCAACGGGGCTGTCCAAGTTGTTTGTTTACATCTGTACTTACCCATAGCGCAAATAAATGGATTATGAATTATTTTAATGTACAAAATATGCCCTTAAAAGGATGCTGACTGATTGAGAGTATCTCTATATTTGCATATAAACTATAATTAATAAAAAAATATTCTGAGCGCGCCGTGCTAGGTTTTCACTCCTTGAGAAAGAGTCTGTCTGGGGAACACTTCAGCAGAAAGGTTCTAATTGTAGTACCTACCTACCTACAGAGCTGCGAGCTAACCAGAAACATCGTCAGCGTCCTTACTGGGAGCACAGTTTGTCCACGTGGTCCATCTATCAGAGGAATACCTTTGAACTTGTTGATAAACTGATAACAACAATCCGGCTACATTCGCCGTTTATAAGTATTCACGCAGTTAGCGGCAAATTAGGTTTTATATCACTAAATGTGCGATTTTACCTTTTGATTTCTACAGCCAATACAATATCATTGATAATACCAGCCCTTTGCCATTTTTTTCCAACCGGGACAGAACTAAATCAAAATACACTGGAATTTTGATAAAGACAAAAAATTTCGAGTTGAGTTAATTTCGATTTAAAAAGTTTTTTTTTTATTTGATTTTGGCGTCGCGTTTTGAGCATTTGCCAGTGTCAAGTGTTTTATATTTTCAAGTTTCACAAGCTAAGTAAGTTGCCTCGTAGCTGTAGTTATAGTCAAAGTCCAGTCTTGGTCAAGTCTAACCCGTGTCAGACAAGTAAAGTAGTGGCGACTTTACTATACCTAAGCTTCGATGGAGTTTTGGATGCAACGCGAAAAGTCATGTTTCACCACATTATATCATTTTTCCACACTCGCGCTTGTGATTCGGCACTTTATGAATAAAACACCACTATTTTTATCCATAAACACTCGACAAAACACTAGTTTTGGAAAAGAATACCACGGGGCGACACGACTCTTTCCGCGTTACAAGCGCGAGTGTGGAAAAATCGGCACTTTTACTAAAGCATGACTGGACTTGACTAGCACGGCCTAAGTGGCCTGTGGTAGCAATCCCTATGGGCAACGAAGTTATAGAAGCAAATGATTCACCTAATAGTAACCGCCGAGCCAGTTACAATTTTCAATGTCACCCAGTTTGTCGAACTTCAATAATGTAATTGAATACTTAGCAATTATAGAATAAAGGTTTAAACCCCTGTAATGCTTCGTTTATCGCCCTCAGATATACCTATGTGTGAGCTAGTAAACCAAGCAGATAAATTCATTAGAATGTAATGTTTTTGTCATGGATGACAGGCTAGGTGTTTGACCACAGCTCACCTGATATTGCGTCACCCGCGTGCTTCAGAACCAAGTTAAGATCTTTGCTGATACTTTGCTGCTAGCTACATTGTTCTATGACATTGACGAGTATTTCAAAATTAATGATTATTAAGTTACCAGTAAGTAATTACGATTTTTTTTTGTCTTTTTATTATATTGACAATATATTTTTTATAGATATATTTTTGTATTGACATTTTTTATATTTGACATAATTATATTATGTAATTTATTTGACATTTAATTTTTATTCATTAACATTGTGATCAGTGTGTTATAACCTTTTTTATATGAGACATATAATTGAAATGATTTTACGAAATTTGACTTTTAACATTGGTGTTATCAATAAAATATTTGTATTTGTTTCTTGTTCGAAGATCGTTAACCAGCCTGGAATGGAACTGCCTCTCAAATGGGGCTGCCGGACCGCTCCACAAGCTGCTTGGCGGCAGATTTTCATCTTGAGGGTGGTAGCTAGCCAGCCGCGTACTAGAAAATACCCTACCACCATGCTATGGTTTCCGCACGATGTTCTTCTTTACATTGTTGGGGTTTGAACTCACGCCCCAATGTAACCTATTTACTTAATTAATTACTAATGAGATCTATTTACGTGACAATGTAAACTTCCTACATACAATAAAGTATTGAGTACTAGCTGCGCCCCGCGGTGTTACCCGCTACATGTTTTCGGGATAAAAAGTATCCTATGCGTTAAAACTTTGACAGCCCCGTTGGCTCGTTGGTAGTATATCTGCCTTGTGAGCTGTAGGGCGTGGGTTCGATTCCCACTCAGGGCAAACATTTTGTGAATAAACAAATGTTTGTTCTGTGTCTGGGTGTTCTGTACGTATTATAAGTATTTATTTACAAAAAAAAAGTATTTATGTATTCTATCAGTTATCTGACTTCCATCACACAAGCTCTGCTTAGTTTGGGGCCAGATGGCGACAATACACACAGGTGTATTGTCAAAAAAAAAATCAGGGTCTCAGCTACCTTTTTTTTTTTTTTTAATACGGATAAGTCCGCGTTTGACCACCAACTCGCCTGATGGTAAGCGACGATGTGGTCGAAGATGAAGCACGCAGACCTAGAAGATACCTACCCACCTCCATACCAAATCAGGCGCGGTCGCAGCCTGAAGTTTTGGAGGGGGTCTCTAATAAAACATGTCGAGTACACTTCGAGTGTTGTGCACTTTATCGCACAATACACAATTTTATTGTACACATTGTGAAACAAATGGAATTCTTCTATATTTATCAAATCTAATAAATCGGGTGATAATATTTGAGACGTCTAGGACTATCTTTGGATGAATATTTAGAAGAGATAAACCCTCAGCCTCTAACATGTTTGAAAAGCATGCAGTTTATACATGATTTTTGAATAAAACAGTAGATTATGCTAATAATCCACCGTTTCATTCAAGCAATTGTGATTTACCGCAAATAAAGACCAAAATAAATGCCAGTAGCATTTGTCTATAAATGGCAAAAATTGATTTGTATGGAAATCGTACCACCTTAATAGATATTCGTCGCCCTTCTGAACACATCAACCCTGAAAGTCAGATAAATGCAGACTAAATAACTGAGTCACGTCTTACTACACCTTTCCCGCCAATCAGTTATTAATAAGTATTAATTATTTATTGGTTATAATTAATTGCTTATTATTATTGCAACAGCATCGAGTAAACAACGCAAGTCAGATGCTTGGGTCAAGTGTATTTATGTATCGAATACCTGAGAGTTGGAAAGTTTTGCTTGATGTAAAAAATGTAAACAATTTACTACCTACATTTTCACAAGAGAGTACCTATTTTATCAGACTACGCAAACCTATTCCACTGATATTTTAATGCGAAAATTTGAATGGATGGATGTTTGTTGCTCTATCACGCAAAAACTACTGAACGGATTTGGTATAGAGGTAGCTGAGTTTTTGTATTAGAACATAGGCTACTTTTTATCCCGAAAACATGTAGCGGGTAACACCGCGGAGCGCAGCTCGTTTGTAATAATAGTTCCCCTTTAAGAAGAATGAAAAGTGTACGCTCAGCGACTACCTTTTTTTTTTTTTTTTATGTGACAAATAATGAGACGAACGAGACGCTGTCCTGATGGTAAGAGATAACGCCTGTCCATGACCAGCGCAGCGATACCCAGAACTTTGAGTAACAAAACAAATTCTAGGGCATCGCTGCTTTGGTGCTCATTACTTTGAGACTTTCGATAGTTAGTCTCAACAGCCCAGTAATACCTTGACTTGGTTCACGAAATAACCGCCAAGTTGACTAACAATTGAGCTGCCGGTGAAGGAAAACATCGTGAGGAAACCATAGCATGGTGGTAGCGACTTTCTAGTACTCGGGCGGCTAGCTACCACTCTCAAGTTGAAACTCTGACGCCAAACACCTAACGATGTGTTCCGGCAGCCTCACTTAAGAGCCCGTTCCATTCCAGGCTAGGTGTGTTTACCATCTTCGACCTCACATGAGGTTAAAAACCTAGACTGTCCAACCCAAAAATTGGCCTGCGGTAGCGAATATCTCTGCAGTGGGCACTTTAATGTTATTTATTTACAATATTTTTTTTTTGCGCCCTGCGGTTTTACCATCTACATGTTTTCGAAATGAAAAGTAGCCTTTTTTTTTAATGGTTGACAGGCTAGGTGTTTGACTACAGCTCGCCTGATGTCAAGTGAAGGTGTGGTCGAAGATTGTAAAGCACACCTAGCCTGGAATGGATTAACACATAGGATGTTATTCCAGGGTGTTATCTACCTCCATACTAAATTTCATCAAAATCCATTCAGTAGTTTTTGCGTGAAAGAGTAGTTAATAAACATCCATCCAAACTTTCACATTTAATTGTATAATATTAGTGGCATAGTAGCATGGCTGCGCCCCGCGGTGTTACCCGCTGTTCCCACGTGAACGTTACATTTTTTCGGGACCCACTCACGAACTCTTGCCCTTATAATATTAGTGTGCCCTATAAGATAAACAGAACTGAGTAAGTTCTGTTTATCTTACTACTAGTCTAGTCTGAGTAAGTTCGTCATATTTTCGATTGCACAATAATATTGAAGGCAAAGATATTTTAATAGACCATTAAAAAGTCATTGATTGTACGTCTTTTGATACCAAACATAAACAAATTAAAATTAATTTATTTCAATTTGTATCATAACTAATGCACAGTGCTGCACCGGTCGACAAAGTTCAAGGTCGGTGTTGCGGAGACCAGAGAAATTGATCGTTGAAACATTTTAAGGAAACAATATTGTAAATAGAGAAAAACACAAAAAAAAACATATTAAGAGACTCTCGCTAGACGGTTCAAGCCGGTCAAGACGGTCAAGACGGTCAGCGAGAGCAGTGATCCTTGACACGGCGCGCATTGTGAGGAGGTTCCTCACTCTGCAGCCCTAACCTCCGGCAGCTTGAGCCCTGCCCCGCTGCCGGCGGCACCCTAGTTTTTAAGTTTCTTATATTAAGTACTTATGTGTTTTATATATACCTATAAGAAGAAAAGTAAATACTTTTTTTTTAATTTCACAGTAATGTGACGAATAAGACGCTCTCCTGATGAGACACAAAACTTTAAGTAGCAAAACAAAGTCCAGGGCGTCGCTGCGTTGACTTTCGATGGTTAGTCTCGACAGCCCAGTAATTACGCTAGCTGCAGTAACCCTTCAAACTGGAACACAGTAATGTCTGGATGTTCTGTACCTACGTATTATAAGTATGTATTTACAAAAAAAACTGACTTCCATAGTAAAACTATTTATTTCAAACACTGGGGACAAGCGGCGCCACTATCAAAGTTTCTACTCCGGTTAGAAAAAATTGCAGATACTGGGTTTTCCAGGCATTTACCTCAACTGCTCGGTAACCTTTGTATAAAACACTAGCGGATGCCTCGCGGTTTCACCCGCGTAGTTTCCGTTCCCGTGGGAATACAGGGATAAAAAGTAGCCTATGTCACCCGGGGATAGTGTAGCTTCCCAACGGTGTAAGAATTTTTGAAATCGGTCCAGTAGTTTCGGAGCCTATTCAATACAAACAAACGTGAGCCTGTTGTTTTTGTATTGTTGATATATATTTCGAGAGAAGTTATTAACATAGTAGTTTGTTTGCTTGAATTTTTAATTTCGCTTTATTATATTTGTTATGTTTCTTTTGTTGGACCGACTAGGGCTCACCGGAGGACCAGCGCTGGTCATACCACTTAGTATAACCAGTATTATGCTTAAGTTAACCCCTCTATTTTGTAATTGTTTGTCTATGTTTGTTGTCATTTTTTTTTTTGTGTTCTGTGTTACAAAATGAAAAATCATTTTCTTTTCTTTCTTTCAAACAAACAAACAATCAAATCCTTCCTCTTTATATATATAGTAGTATAGAAAACAGACATTTTCGACTTCAAATTAAGAGTAGGTATTGTCCTTTCCTGTTTTGGTAATTTCAAACATACAAAGTAATCATTTCGGTGAAACATTATTTACGTTTTGTTTGTTCCAGTAACTGGGTTACTGTTGAGATAATAATATCGCTGCTTATAAGAACTACCTATGTTCGCGTAATAATAGGCACATGATTCGCAAATAGCTTTTATCTCTTAACCGATGTACCGATGCAGGCCCAGTGGTCACTGGTCACGCCTGCGTATGTCGTTACTCCATCAAGTCTCATAACAAATTACTAGCAAGTAAGTAATTATCATTTATTCATTTAAAAAAAATACATTTTTTTTTTGATAACACCAAATTTACCGCTCATTTTTCTATTCATATTTAAAATTTCAATTTTAATGATTAACTGTGACATTTTTTATGTAATTATTTTTTTGACAATTACAGTATTCCACTTAATTTTTTCGGATTCCGTTTTGTTAATGTAAATAATTAAATACCATAATTTTAAGTTCAGCCTCTAATATTGCATGTTCGTACTGAACGTAGCTGTTGCTCTACCTATATATTAAGACCTTAATGTAACACAGCATAGCAATAAACTATACTTTGACTTTTGACTTTGACTTTGAAAATATCAAAATCATAACACATAAATAGCAAAGCAAGTTGACAGTGACAATAAGCTGGACAAGTGGACATATCTGTCGCAGAACCGATAACTGCTGGGGTAGATGTGTTCTAGAGTGGAGACCGCGTATTGGCAAACGTAGCGTAGGTCGCCCTGAGACTCGATGGAGTGACGAAATACGTAGGACAGCTGGCGGTGGATGGAAGCGAAAAGCCGAAGATCGGGCTGAGTGGCGTGTCTTGGGTAAGGCCTATGTCCAACAGTGGAATTCTATAGGCTGATGATGATGATGGTGGTGATGAACACATAAACAAATTTTTAAATATCGTAGGACATTACACACAGCGCTATCTAGCCCCAAACTAAGCAAAGCTTGTACTATGGAAGTCAGATAACTGATAGAATACTTAAATACTTTTTTTTTTTAAATACATACAGTACACCCAGACACAGAACACACATTTGTTTATACCACAAACTGTTTGTCCTGGGTGGGAATCAAACCCACGCCCTTCAGCTCTTGAAGCAGACATTCTACCAATGAACTAACTGGGCTGCCATTGCATTTAAAAATAATCAAGCAATATTTTTAGTTTCAAAGTTTTGGTATCTATCAATAGGAAAAGACTTAGAAAACCACCTCGATAAAATTAAGGCCAAGCGTGATCGACTGATAAAAACATTCGACGTTTGGCTAATCACACTCAGCAAGCATGGCCACGGGTAATCGACTTCCCAAACACATGATAGTAGATAAAATAATATGGCGTATCTACGACATAATGGCACGGTCAGGCACTTTAGAAAATTATCACCAATTATAATTGTCAATGAATCATTTATTCTAATCATTACAGGGCTAAATGCTAAGAAACTCATTAGCAATGACTCGCTTGTTTGGAAAAGGCTCCAAAGCCTTCAACATGACAGCCCCGTTGACTCATTGGTAGTATATCTGCCTTGAGAGCTGCAGGGCGTGGGTTCGATTACGACGTTTATTTAGTTATGTAAAAGTAATGAGAGGAGCGGTGCGCTCTCCTGATGGTAAGAGATAACGCACGTTGCATGACCATTGCAGCGATACACAGAACTTTGAATATTATAGTCTAGAGCGTCGCTGTTTTGGCGCTCATTACTTTAAAGAAAAAGAAATATGTATAACATATATGTACAGTATGTTTTTTATTATCTAAATGACATTGAAAATCGTTTCAATATCCTTTGCAAGGTTTAGAAGAAGTATGCGGAGAAACAAAGACGCAGGCAGTGACTTTGTTCTTTATATTATACTAGCTGCGGCCAGCGGTGCTACCCGCTACATGTTTTCGGGATAAAAAGTGGCCTGTGTCTTAATCCAAGGTCTTACCTACCTTCATATAAAATTTCATCCAAATCCGATCAGTTGTTTTTGCGTGAAAGAGTAACAAACATCCATCCATCCAAACTTTCACATTTATCATATTAGTAGGATAGTTTTTTTTTTATTGTAAAAGTAATGAGACGAACGATCCGCTCTTCTGATGGTAAAAGATAACGCATGTCCATGACCATTGCAGCGATACACAGAACTTTGAATAGCATAACAAAGTCCGGGGCATCGCTGCTTTGGCACTCATTACTTTAAGGCTTTCGATGGTTAGTCTCAACAGCCCTGTAATGCCGCTGCAGTACCCTTCAAACTGGTACACAGTAATGTTTACACACTACAGCTTGGCGGTAGAATATCTGGTACCTTATAATCTGGTACCTTTGACCAGGGCTGTCAAAGGTTGGTTTGGTTCATTGGTAGTATGTCTGCTTCGAGAGCTGAAGGGCGTGGGTTCGATTCCCACTCAGGACTAACATTTGTGTGACTAACATCGATGTTTGTTCTGTGTCTGGGTGTACTGTATGTATTATAAGTATGTATTTACAAAAAAAAAAGTATTTATGTATGTATGTTTGCCCTGAGTGGGAATCGAACCCACGCCCTACAGCTCTCAAGGCAGATATATTACCAATGAGCCAACGGGGCTGTCAAAGTAAGTATGTAAATAAGTAAAAATCAATTATAAGTATGTATTTACAAAAAAAAAGTATTAAAGTATTCTATCAGTTATCTGACTTCCATAGCACAAGCTCTGCTTAGTTTGGGGTCAGATGGCGCTGTGTGCAATGTCCTACGATATTTAATTATTCACCTACTGTAGTGGTACCTACCTAGACGACTTCCTGCTAAGAAAATCTACCACCAAGTACAAGTGGTGTGGATAGTGGGATCATATAAAAAATATAAAAGAAGTACTATAGATATTAATGTCTAGCTTATTTTATGTCTGAGCGTGATGTGCTCGTATTGTGCTGCTGTTATTTTTCTATCGCAGATTATTTTTCACGTGATAACACAGGCAACGTGGCTGCCTGTGTTAGAAACAATGACAAGCAATCGCTAATCGTCTATAATATAACCTACTTCTTTACTTGATGAAGGTATAGAATTATATTAAATAAATAAATATCGTAGGACATTACACACAGCGCCATCTGGCGCCAAACTAAGCAGAGCTTGTGTGATTTTTTTTTTTTTTGTTGTAGATAGGCTTGCGTTTGACCGCCATCCCGCCTGATGTTAAGCGAAGATGCGGTCTACGGCGGAGCACGCTCGCCTAGAAGAAACCGATTCACTCGCGACTTGAAGGTACCCAGACTATATTCATTGGGGAACACCCACTCGGGCAGCAGATTCCAATGTCTAGCCACTTTTAGCCACTTTTAGTCCCACAATTAGCCTGTCAATTATAAAAAAAAGCTGTTGACCTCCGAATAACTCAGATAAGTAAAAATAATAAAAACAATCTGCTCTGTACCTAAACATGCCTAAACTTATTAATAAAGTATGAAGATAATAATTGGCACGCATTATTGACATGGCCGTGTTCCGGGTCCGCGGTACCAACACACATCCCTTATCTGTCACTGGTCTCGCACTTCCTTCATGTTACGGAATACGCGTAAATATGTCTACACAGGGAAAATGTCTTGCGGCGTAACAAGCCAAAAAACACATGTTTTTTTTTAAATTGACAACTCGATTCCTAAGCCAAGGAAGTTGAGAATTGGCACAATGCACGAATGTGCCATGGCCGAAGAAAAAAGAGAAAAAAAAGCCAATAAAGGACCTGTCGGAGTTTTGGCGAGAACGCGGAAAGATTCGGGTCCGTTGTATTTTTTTTCCAAAACTAGTGTTTTGTCGAGTGTTTATGCATAAAAATGGTGGTGTTTTATTCATAAAGTGCCGAATTACAAGCGCGAGTGTGGGGAAATGTTATAATGTGGTGAAACATGACTTTTCGTGTTGCTTCCAAAACTCCATCGAAGCTTTATAGTAAAGTCGCCACTACTTTACTAAAGTATGACTGGACTTGACCAAGACTGGACTTTGACTATAACTATAGCTACGAGGCAACTTATTTAACTTTCAAAACATAAAACACTTGACACTGGCAAATGCTCAAAATGCGACGCCAAAACAAAAAAAAGACCTGATTACAATATACCTAGTTTATTTATTTTTAAGTCCGCCAACACAGTGTAGTGTAGATATTTTGTAGCGATGATGGCTTGGTGCTTACCATCTTCGACCACACAGTCACTTAACATCAGGTGAGCTGTAGTCAAACACCTTGCCAGCCGAGTACTAGAGAACCCTACCACCATGCTATGGTTTCCTCACGATGCTTTCCTTCACCAGCAGCTCAAGCTCAAATACAAATACAAATCATTTATTAATAACACCAAAGTTACAGGTCATTTTTCCATTCATATTTAAAAATATCAAAATCATAACATATTATGTCAAATAATGTAAATGAAAATGTCAATGAAGTTATATGTCATATATAAAATAATTATGTCAATATAATTAAATCCTCATTGTTAGGGTTTGAACCCACGCCCTTCGGCATGCGAACCTACCGCGCTAACCACAGAGCTATCATCGCCATAAAGTCAAAGTCAAAGTCAAAGTATAGTTTATTGCTATGCTGTGTTACATTAAGGTCTTAATATATAGGCAACAGCTACGTTCAGTACGAACATGCAATATTAGAGGCCTAACTTAAAATTATGGTATTTAATTATTTACATTAACAAAACGGAATCCGAAAAAATTAAGAGGCATATTGTAATTGTAAAAAAAAAAAAATTATATAAAAAAATGTCACAGTTAATAAAATTTATCGTCAAGAAAATCATTTATTTTATCTATAAGAAAATTTAATAAATAGAAACACTTCCTGACTCCAGTATTGACATTGGCAGATGATTGTATATCAAAGGACCCAAACCACATACACCCTTACCATAGTACAAGCATGCTTAGTTTGGGATCAGATGGAGCTGTGTTTAATGCCCTGTGTTTTTTTTCATGATAATTAAACAATAAGGAAATCGAATTTGAAAGCAAAAAAGGATAAAAATCATAACATTTATTTCTAAGTTTCCTTATAATAATGCGGCGCTACTTCCAAAAGCCAGTCCTTTTGGATCGTCATGAGTTCCCGCATGTACGTCTTGTCTCCAGTCGCTTGTACGTTCCCGAACACCACCCTGCAACAAGAAATACCAATCTTTAAAAATAGCTCGACATAAAACACACGATAAATATCGCAGGACATTAGAAAGAAAATATTTTTTTCAAATCTTTCCTCACCGTTGGGAAGCTACACTATCCCCGGGTGACATAGGCTACTTTTTATCCCTGTATTCCCACGGGAACGGGAACTACGCGGGTTAAACCGCATGGCGTCTGCTAGTACTATTATAAAGAGGAAAGATTTGATTGTTTGTTAGTATTGAATAGGCTCCGAAACTACTGGACCGATTTCAAAAATTCTTTTACGTTGGGAAGCTACACTATCCCTGGGTAACATAGGCTACTTTTTATCCCTGTATTCCCACGGGAACGGGAACTACGCGGGTTAAACCGCATGGCGTCTGCTAGTACTATTATAAAGAGGAAAGATTTGATTGTTTGTTAGTATTGAATAGGCTCCGAAACTACTGGACCGATTTCAAAAATTCTTTCACCGTTGGGAAGCTACACTATCCCCGGGTAACATAGGCTACTTTTTATCCCTGTATTCCTACGGGAACGGGAACTACGCGGGTTAAACCGCATGGCGACTGCTAGTACTATTATAAAGAGGAAAGATTTGATTGTTTGTTAGTATTGAATAGGCTCCGAAACTACTGGACCGATTTCAAAAATTCTTTCACCGTTGGGAAGCTACACTATCCCCGGGTAACATAGGCTACTTTTTATCCCTGTATTCCCACGGGAACGGGAACGACGCGGGTTAAACCGCATGGCGACTGCTAGTACTATTATAAAGAGGAAAGATTTGATTGTTTGTTAGTATTGAATAGGCTCCGAAACTACTGGACCGATTTCAAAAATTCTTTCACCGTTGGGAAGCTACACTATCCCCGGGTAACATAGGCTACTTTTTATCCCTGTATTCCCACGGGAACGGGAACTACGCGGGTTAAACCGCAAGGCGTCTGCTAGTACTAATATAAAGAGGAAAGATTTTATTGTTTGTTAGTATTGAATAGGCTCCGAAACTACTGGACCGATTTCAAAAATTCTTTTACGTTGGGAAGCTACACTATCCCTGGGTAACATAGGCTACTTTTTATCCCTGTATTCCCACGGGAACGGGAACTACGCGGGTTAAACCGCATGGCGTCTGCTAGTACTATTATAAAGAGGAAAGATTTGATTGTTTGTTAGTATTGAATAGGCTCCGAAACTACTGGACCGATTTCAAAAATTCTTTCACCGTTGGGAAGCTACACTATCCCTGGGTAACATAGGCTACTTTTTATCCCTGTATTCCCACGGGAACGGGAACTACGCGGGTTAAACCGCAAGGCATCTGCTAGTACTAATATAAAGAGGAAAGATTTTATTGTTTGTTAGTATTGAATAGGTACCGAAACTACTGGACCGATTTCAAAAATTCTTTCACAGTTGGGAAGCTACACTATCCCTGGGTAACATAGGCTACTTTTTATCCCTGTATTCCCACGGGAACGGGAACTACGCGGGTTAAACCGCAAGGCGTCTGCTAGTACTAATATAAAGAGGAAAGATTTTATTGTTTGATAGTATTGAATAGGCTCCGAAACTACTGGACCGATTTCAAAAATTCTTTCACCGTTGGGAAGCTACACTATCCCCGGGTAACATAGGCTACTTTTTATCCCTGTATTCCCACGGGAACGGGAACTACGTGGGTTAAACCGCATGGCGTCTGCTAGTACTATTATAAAGAGGAAAGATTTGATTGTTTGTTAGTATTGAATAGGCTCCGAAACTACTGGACCGATTTCAAAAATTCTTTCACCGTTGGGAAGCTACACTATCCCCGGGTAACATAGGCTACTTTTTATCCCTGTATTCCCACGGGAACGGGAACTACGCGGGTTAAACCGCATGGCGTCTGCTAGTACTATTATAAAGAGGAAAGATTTGATTGTTTGTTAGTATTGAATTGGCTCCGAAACTACTGGACCGATTTCAAAAAATCTTTCACCGCTTGGAAGCTTCACTATCCCCGGGTGATACAAGCTACTTTTGATCTCTGTATTCCCACGGGAACGAGAACTACGCGGGTGAAACTGCGACGCGTCTGCTAGTTTATTATAAGTATGTCATTACAACAAAAAGAAGTAATTAGGTAGTCCCATCAGTTATCCGACTACCTTAGTACAAGCTTTGCAATTGAATTGAAATACCTTTAGCCAATTTAAAACAAACGAACCAAAACTGAACTCTTTATAATTTAGTGTAGATGTAAAAAATTAGTTATAATGGCGTAACCTACAATAGTTGGGCATATAGTAATGCAGATTTTTTTGTAGATATATATTTTTTTTAATGTTTAACAGGCCAGGTGTTTTGACCACAGCTCACCTGATGTTAAATGAAGGCGTGGTCGAAGATGGTAAAGCACACCTAGCCTGGAATGGAACTGGCTCTCAAGTGAGGCTGCCGGAACACACCGTTAGATGCTTGGCGGCAGATTTCCAACTCTCGTGTGGTAGCTAGCCAGCCGAGTACTAGAGAGTACCCTACCACTATTCTATGGTTTCCTCGCGATGTTTTCCTTCACCGGCAGCTCAAGCTCATTGTTGGGGTTTGAACCCACGCCCATCGGCATGCGAACCTACCGCGCTAACCACTGAGCTATCATCGCTACAAAAGATATTAGATATTGACGTATTCTCTAATATTATAGCACATTTTCTATTTTATCAATAATTTTCGCAGCGCATGCGATATAAGGAGTTTTATGCTTAATTTTTTTACACCTCGGGTTTTATTAGAGGATCCTAATTTAACTCAATTAACAATTTAGCCTATGTTACTCAGTGATAACGTAGCATTCTAATGATGAAAGAATTATTCAGATCGGTCCAGTAGTTTCGGAGCCTGTTCAACACAAACAAAATAATGAAATTAGTACCTAAATAGACGGGTCTCGCAAACTAGGCTACCTTAGCTTACATTTTACTTGGTGGTAGATTTCCTTAGCAAGAGGTCGTCTAGGCCTACCTACCACTACGGTGCTGCGGTGGTACCTATACCACCGCAGTACCAGATATTCTGCCGCCAAGCAGTAGTGTGCAAACATTACTGTGTTCCGGTTTGAAGGGTACTGCAGCTAGCGAAATTACTGGGCTGTTGAGACTAACCATCTAGTCTCAAAGTAATGAGTGCCAAAGCAGCGATGCCCTGGACATTGTTTTGTTACTCAAAGTTCTGTGTATCGCTGCAATGGTCATGGACAGGCATTATCTCTTAACATCAGGAGAGCGCCTCGACCGTCTCATTACTTTTACAT
The DNA here is from genome assembly GCA_905404145.2 of Biston betularia. NCBI lineage: Eukaryota > Metazoa > Arthropoda > Insecta > Lepidoptera > Geometridae > Biston > Biston betularia. The sequence goes on along the minus strand of FR989888.1, from coordinate 7,689,952 downwards.
AAAAAAAAAAAAAAAAACTATCGCATCATAGTCGCTAGGTTATTGCCTCATTAACAAAACGTGCCGTAAATGAAACCTACCAGACAATACGATATCATAATCTGTTCAGATGTATACATAATAAGGATGACTTAAATATTGTTTATCACCTTTAGATAGGTGATAAACAATTGATTGATAAAAACTGATGAAACTGATTGCACTTATTACAATCGGTCAAGTGCGAGCTGAAAGCATTTCACTAAGGGTCCTGTCATCATCATCATTATCATCCTTATTTAGGACGCCCACTGCTGGACATAGGCCTCCCCCATTGAATGCCATAAAGACCGATTGGAAGCGGCTCGCATCCAGCGCAACAGCGAGGTTACGGAGTAAACGAAAATACCATCGATGGAAACAATTTTTTAGATTTTTGTTGATTTTTTTAAAAACCGCTCGATCGATTATGTTAAAATTTATATGGGACCACCTCTGAAGTATGATCTACCAAGCAAAAAAAGAATCATCAAAAGCGATTCATAATTGGCGGAGTTATCGCGAAACAAACATACAAAATTTAAAAATGCTGCGAATTGATAACGTCCTCCATTTTTGGAGCCGCATCCTTTGTGTTTACATAAAAAGTTTGTAAAAATCTACTATTTTATTCAAGCAATTGTGATTTACCGCAAATAAAGACCGAAATAAATGCCGGTAGCTGTGATTTTACTATAAAATTATGCTCCATTTGTCCATAAATGGCAAAAATATATTTGTATGAAAATCGCACCACCTTAATTAATACAAACAAATTAAAATGTAGTTAAAATGTGGCGCAATACGGCATATAACGACGTCGTTATCGGTAACGCATGTAACGAACTCCGTTATCGTTATAACGGGCGATATGGTAACGACAGCGTTCGTTAATTGGACTGTTGCTTACCATTATAATGCAACCTTGAAACATGATTGTGTTTTCCAAGAAACTATGAAAGTTTTTGTTGATATTTCAATCCAATTAATATATTACGCAGCGTCTGCTATATTTGTTTACTTTTTACTAATTAAACAATTTTTTTTTTTACTTTTTGACAAATTAGCTGTTTAACCAAAGCTCACTTGATGCAACAAAGATGCAAAGATGCGGTCTACGATGGAGCACGCACGCCTAGAAGAGACCGATTCACTCACGACTTAAAGGCACCCAGATTGTATCTATCGGTTCATGGAATCGAAACATAGAACTTGTTTTAGTTAAGTCCCTTTTTAATGAAACGTATTGCAAGTGATAAGTATGTCACGCGAAACAGAGGGCAAAGACTAGTTATCTCTGCAACATAATAATATGATAGCTAACCATTTGCCACTTAAGGTGGTTCGATTTCCATACAAAGAAATTTTTGCCATTTATGGACTAATGGAGCATAATTTTACAGCGAAATCACAGCTACTGGCATTTATTTTGGTCTTTATTTGCAGTAAAACACAATTGCTTGAATAAAATAGTAGTAGATTATTAGCAGAAAATCAAATTTCTGAATTATTTATGAATTTATGGTTTTTGAATAAAACAGTAAATTATGCTAATAATCTACTGTTTTATTCAAATTAAAATTCATGTCATGACAATTTGTAGCAAATATATATTTGAATTCTAATTTAATGTCAAAAATATTATATGTCTTCTAAAAAAAAATATTCTTAAATATTATATGTGTTCTTTCTTTCTTTCTTTCTTTCTTTTATGTCAATGGCAATGTAGTGTTAAAATATAATAATAACAATGAGGTAAAAATTATAAAAAACTGTATTTACCATTTAGGCTGTTGTACTCTATAAAGGCAGCTGTCGGGGCTGATCTGCAATGCCGCACCGCGGATGCCGCGGTAACTGCCGTCCACGTGCAGGTATGCCGCTTGAGGAAACAATCCAGCTAACACGCATTTCATCACACGCTGGCATTTACCTGTACAAAATAAATATAAATATACATTTTATGCACAAAAATATATATAATATAAACATAACTCTACTTAGCAATTTAAGTTATATTCAAATTACTTATTAGTCTCAACTAGGCGAGATTGTAATAACAATGAGGTATCTAACAACAAACAGATCTATACATCATTTTGTAGCGATGATAGCTCAGTGGTTAGCACGGTAGGTTCGCATGCCGAAGGGGGGGGGGGGGTTCAAACCCCAACAATGAGCTTGAGCTGCCGGTGAAGGAAAACATCGTGAGGAAACCATAGCATGGCGGTAGCGTACTTTCTAGTACTCGGCTGGCTAGCTACCACACGAGAGTTGAAAATCTGCCGCCAAGCATCTAACGTTGTGTTCCGGCAGCCTCACTTGAGAGCCAGTTCCAGTCCAGGCTAGGTGTGCTTTACCATCTTCGACCTCACCATCACTTAACATCAGGTGAGTTGTGGTCAAACAACTAGCCTGTCAACCATCAAAAAAAAACTTATACCAAGATGAAACAAGAATCTATACAATAAGGTTTACAATGCGTTTTTGTCAATTTCGTGCTAACTCTATTTTGACTACAAACTGTTAATCCAGCGTGTAGCTACCTCTATACTAAATTACATCAAAATTGGTCCAGTCTTTTGAGCCTGAAGAAGTAACAAACATGCAAACACAAATACTTTATTGATAACATCAATGTTACAAGTCACTTCAAAATTTTAAAGATGTCATTAAATGGGCTTCAAAACACTGATTACATGTCAAAATAAGGTTTGTCAATATCCAAACATGTCAATATAAAAAAATACTGTCAATATAAAATACGTCATGCAAACACAAACGTGAAAAAAGTTTGATTTGTTACCTGTGCCCAAATCTGGTCCTTCACAGCTTTTATTTTCAAGCCCGAACTTGCCTTTGACTAGTTTTTCAAGACTGTTCCTTATTTCACATGCCTGAAATATAAATAAGTCAAAATATAGGAAAAATCATAATTGATTGATTCAGGCGTTACTTTGCGGAAGTTCATTTTGAATGTTCAAGGTATATATCTAGTTTGTTTCCGCTTAACAGTCGTTCCAGTTACAACGGTGATGAGGACTTAAATTAAACTAATTGGACCCAGCTTATTGTTTTAAACCTTCTAATCTTACTTAAAATCTAGAACAATTTTTTTTTTTTATGGTTGACAGTCTAGTTGTTTGACCACAGCTCACCTGATGTTAAGTGAAGGTGTGGTCGAAGATGGTAAAGCACACCTAGCCTGGAATGGAACTGGCTCTCAAGTGAGGCTGCCGGAACACACCGTTAGATGCTTGGCGGCAGATCTTCAACTCTCGTGTGGTAGCTAGCCAGCCGAGTACTAGAAAGTACGCTACCACCATGCTATGATTTCCTCACGATGTTTTCCTTTACCGGCAGCTTAAGCTCATTGTTGGGGTTTGAACCCACGCCCTTCGGCATGCGAACCTACCGCGCTAACCACTGAGCTATCATCGCTACAAAAACACATAAACTTAAAAATATAATTTGACAAACATTTTATTAGGTTAATTTTTAATTTAAGTCCTCATCACTGTTGGAACTGGAACGACTGTTAAGCGGAAATAAACTAAATATATACCTTGAACATAGAAAACTATCACATTAAAATATAAATGTTTTGATATTATTTTCGATCAACTTTTTTTTATGGTTGACAAGTGTTTGACCTCAGCTCATCTGATGTTAAGTGACGGTGTGGTCTAAGATGGTAAAGCACACCTAGCCTGGACTGGAACTGACTCTCAAGTGAGGCTGCCGGAACACACCGTTAGGTGCTGTGCGGCAGATTTTCAACTCTCGTGTGGTAGCTAGCCAGCAGAGTACTAGAGAGTACGCTACCACCATGCTGTGGTTTCCTCACGATGTTTCTCGATGTTCATTGTCGGGGTTTGAACCCACACCCTACAGCGTGCGAACCAACCACGCTATCATCGCTACATTATTTTTCTTACCTTTTCCATAACTCTGTAGTTGAGGAACATCTTGTTACACCAATCTTTGCCGGCTTTCCTCGCTTTCTTCTCGTCGCCCATCGCAGACTTCACTTTCAGGTACGAATCTAATATGTTCAGGTACATTATTATATCCCCTTCAGCAACCTAGACAAATCAAAATATATATACAGGTTTCAGATAAGCGGTTTCTTGTTTCGGTAGAACGGCGTGCTGTTCGACTTATTGGTGATCTTTCGGAATTTATTGTTTCTAGACTAAAACGGCACAATATGCCAATTACAATAGTCCTTAAAATAATATTAAAAAAGGTAATTGTATAGTCAAAATAAAATGAGTAAATGTCAAAACATTATCAAAATAAATTAATTGAACAAAATATAGATCGGAATCACATTATTACTATACAAACTCAAATCATTAAAAAATATATTTTTTAATGTTTTTTTTTTAAATTTAATAATATATATATTACTAACTTAAAAAAAAAAAAAGCATAAATAAAATTCTATTAAACACGAGCTTAACAATGAATAAAGTTTTTTTATATAGCTGACAGGGTATGTGTTTGACCACAGCTCACCTGATGTTAAGTGAAGGTGTGGTCGAAGATGGTAAAGCACACCTAGCCTGGAATGGAACTGGCTCTCAAGTGAGGCCGCCGGAACACACCGTTAGATGCTTGGCGGCAGATTTTCAACTTGAGGGTGGTAGCTAGCCAGCCGAGTACTAGAAAGTACCCTACCACCATGCTATGGTTTCCTCACGATGTTTTCCTTCACCGGCAGCTCAAGCTAATTCTTGGCATGCGAACCGACCACGCTAACCACTGAGCTATCATCGCTACAGAAATTATGTAAACACACATTCCAAGTTCAAGTTCACTATTACCAATCTCTTTATCCTTGCACGCTTTCATCTCGCAATACTTCAGACACGCTGACATGACACTCCTCCATTCACCCGCAAACAGATCACAATCAGGCACCCTGGCCAGGAGACTTTTCCTTTTTTTTTTATATTGAATAGGTTCGCGCTTGACCACATCCTGCCTGATGTGAAGCAACGATGCGGTCTAAGATGGAACACGCTTACCTAGAAGGAACCTGTTTACTCTTGATTTGAACACACTCAAATTGTACCTATCGGGAAACACAGACTCCGGCAAAGAGTTCCACATCCTCGCTGTGCGAATAAAGAATGTGGACTCAAAGCGCTTAGTGCGCACATGGGGAACATCCACCATGTACGGGTGTCGTCTCGGTCGCGTTTGTCTGGCCGTCCGGTAGTAAAAAGGGGGCAGGCGGAACCAAGTCGAAACCAACTAAGGGAACCAAGGAAAGTTTTGAGTCTTGAACACCGCCGAGGGTAGCAAGTCAGTCAATGTTCTACAGGATTCATGTACTACTGAGTTGCACGACCCCAGTTACCTCAAAGTTATTTCTTCTCGACAGTTTAGCTGCTACGTTCTCTTTCCCGCTAACAGATTTGATGAAAATGCTATCTACTTGAAGCATCGCCGTTATTGTCAATGCTTCTTCTATACAGCCGAATTCACCTGAAATTAATAGTTTTCATACGTTAATCCGATGCAAGCCGTATTTTATAAACTGTCACAATGCTGGGCGAGGTCTTTGTAAATATACAAGAGTGCAAAGTTGCTTTTTAACCGCGCGCTCAATTTTGATGAGCGAGCAAACGAAGGATTCTAAAATTCGAATCCTGAGCGTTAGCGAGGGAATCAAAAGAGCACGAGGTGAAAAATCTTTGCACTAGAGTGCAACACGTAACTTTTCATCCCCCCTCAGCGGGGAAATTACTAAATGCAAAAAAACCATAATTACAATCACAAGATATTTTTATTTTAATTTAGGTATTAACTATTACATTAACAATATGACGTGAAAAGAAAATTGCGCGCGCAAAACAAATTAAAAAAAACGTACACCAAGAAGGTTCAGAGTCTGAGTTTTTAACAAATTAAAAGTCGTATGATAAATTCGTCACATGGAGGTAGAAGTAAATAGATAATGATAATGATGTTTTGAATTCACAAACTTAGTGCACACGATGTTCTGAATTCATATTTACTTTATCCTCTAGCGGATAAAAACGACTTTTGCACTCAAATATCGAAGAGCAAAACTACTTTTTCCGAGATGGGGGGATGAAAACGATGTTTAAATTACGTAACACCCTATACTGTGGTGTTTTTATTATTGTGTTCTGATTTGTTGTTTCTGATTGGGTTCAAACACCAACAATGAGCTTGAAAATCTAACCAAGAAACTAACGGTATGTTCCGGCAGCCTCACTTGAGAGCCAGTTCCATTCCAGGCTAGATGTGCTTTACTATTTTCAACCACACCTTTGCTTAACATCAAGTGAGCTATAGTCAAACAACTAGCCTGTCAACTATAAAAAAAAACTGCCGATGGAGAAAACCATGGTGGTAGGATAATTTCTAGTACTCGGCTGGCTAGCTACTATAACTACCCTCAAGTATGTCTGCTCCAAGAGCTGAAGGGCGTGGATTCGATACCCACCCAGGATAAACATTTTATAAACAAAATATATCGGTGTTCTGTATTCATTATAAGTATGTATTTACAAAAAAAAAAGTATTTAAGTATTCTATCAGTTATCTGACTTCCATAGTACAAGCTTTGCTTAGTTTGGGGTCAGATGGCGCTGTGTTTATAGTGCCAATAGATATAATGATCTTACCGCTACTACAGAGTATCTTGGCAGCTGTTGGTCTCAAAGGCAGTTCAGCCATGTGCTCCCCCAATGGCGACGTCAACCCGCCAAGTTTGTCGATCGCTTTCAACGCATACAACGTTTCTACTCCGGCTAGCAATGACTTCGCAGGCGGGGGGGTTGGAAATGTGAACCTACGAAACAGCATTTTTAGCGATGATAGCTCAGCATAAAAAAATATGTCATTTTTATATCTTTTTTTATGGTTGACAGGCTAGGTGTTTGACCACAGCTGACCTGATGTTAAGTGAAGGTGTGGCCGAAGATGGTAAAGCATACCTAGCCTGGAATGGAACTGGCTCTCAAGTGAGGCTGCCGGAACACACCGTTAGATGCTTGGCAGCAGATTTTTTAACTCTCGTGTGGTAGCTAGCCAGCCGAGTACTAGAGAGTACGCTACCACCATGCTATGGTTTCCTCACGATGTTTTCCTTCACCGGCAGCTCGAGCTCATTGTCTCACTTCGTGCATTTTTGGATCCAACCCGCTATAATTATGTAGGTGACAATAAATATAGGTTCTCTTTTAGTTGAATTTTATTGTTATTTTTTATTTTATTTCATTTTTATTCGTAATTTTTAATTTTAAGTTTGACATTTTTTTAATTTTTTTTTATTAATATCTTAAATTCTATTTTATTGAGTGACATTTGTATGAGCATTTTTATTTTAATTTTATTTTTTATGAGCTAATATGTAATATGGACATACATGGTCTGAAATAAATGATTATTATTATATTATTATTATTATTTTTCCAGAAGCATTTTGCATTTTACAAGAAGAGCTACTAAGATATTTTACAATTATCTAAGCAATAGTACGTACCTAAGTACGTTATTTATGCCCAAAGCTTTCAACTGCAGTATCATAGATGAGAGATCGCTTCTGCACATTTCTGGCGGAACGTTCTCCGGAAGTTTCTCGTACTCCGTTTCTGTGTACAACCTGAAATTAAGACAACGGACGGTATGACTTCTATCTATACTATTTATAAAGAGAAAAGAATAGGCTCAGAAACTACTGGAACGATCTTAATAACTCTTTAATTATTAGAATGCTACATTATCCGTGATGAACATAGGCTATATTTTGTTTATAAAACAATTAGGAGATCCGTATGGAAAATTCAATAACGTAACCCAAGCTGTGAAAAATAAGAAAATACCCTTACTTAGCATGCGCTGCGAAAACTATTGACAATAGATTAAAGTGACGTTTTATAGCAAAGTGACAGCTACATATAAGTACGCGATATCATATGTCTAACTATTACAGTTGTCATCTACATCTTATAAAGAGAAAAGATTACATTTTTTGGTTGTTTGTATAGAATAGGCTCCGAAAAGTTTTGTTTTGGCGATCAGCTAGTACAAAATAAAAATAGATAGATACTCTTTATTATAGTTGAAATATTGGCAGCCCTGTTGGTTCATTGGTATGTCTGCTTCGAGTGCTGAACAGCGTGGGTTCGAATCCCACTCAGGACTAACATTTGTGCGACTAACATCGATGTTTGTTCTGTGTCTGGGTGTACTGTATGTATTAACAAAAAAAAAAGTATTTATGTATTCTGTCAGCTGTCTGGTTCCAATAGTACAAGCTTTGTTTAGTTGGAGGGTAGATGGCGCTGTATTAAATGTCCTCCAATATTTATTTACTTTTGTAATAACAACTTGGAACACAAAACCTAAGCACTACCGGCCGGCTTGACTCTCACAGATGCTCGACGTCCTACAGCGTACACAGCGCGCGGCGAATAGCTGTGTCCGGAGTCACGCACACATAGCTAGCCAAGTGGCTTCACTGCGTTTCATATCAAACTTCTATCTGCATTTTCCCTTGACATCTGTGCTACATTGGTTGCAATACCATTACATGGTCCTTGTATACTCAATTATAAGTTTATTAACAGTGGCATATATTTAGAGCTACTGCCGGGGGGTGAGCCCATAGGGCAGTGATGATTACAAGCAGGCTTCTCACCTATAGCACTTTCCTCTAGCCGTCCTCCCAGCACGGCCCGCGCGTTGCGCCGCGTTCGCCTTCGATATGGGAGTAACTGTGATGCTTTCCACGCCCACTGCTGGGTCGAAATAAGGTAACTTGTGGAAACCGCAATCAACCACTGGAAAATATAGTTAAATAAATTATTTATTTATTTATATTTTATCCTTATATTTTGTATATTTATATATTATAAGTGAAACAAAAATAAACATATGTTTGATCTATCATTAAAAAAAATAATCTAATTTTTCTTTTTCTTAATTCTTTTAAATAAAGTATTTATGTATTCTATCAGTTATCTGACTGCCATAGTACAAGCTTTGCTTAGTTTGTACGATATTTATTTTTATTTATTTAAACACTTGGCCTGTAAACCATAAAAATGGGGTTTGGGAGCTACGATGCCAGACATTTACTTTGTGGTAGATTTCCTTTGCAGGAAGTCATATAGGTAGGTATCACCGCAGTACCAGATATTCTGTCGCTAAGCAATAGTGTGTAAACATTACTGTGTTCCGGTTTGCAGGGTACTGCAGCGGCATTACTGGGCTGTTAAGACTAACCATCGAAAGTCTCAAAGTAATGAGCGCCAAAGCGGCGATACCCTGGACTTTGTTATGTTTTTTTATGGTTGGCAGGCTAGGTGTTTGACCACAGCTCACCTGATGTTAAGTGACGGTGTGGTCGATGATGGATAAACACACCTAGCCTGGAATGGAACTCAAACTTCTGTGTTCTTTGCTACTCAAAGTTCTGTGTATCGCCGCAATGGTCATGGACATGCGTTATCTCTTACAATCAGGAGAGCGTCTCGTTCGTTTCACAACTATTACATTAAAAATGTATGTGTGGATGTTTTCTCTGGCTCCTTAGGACAATTTAAGAAGGTAGTTTCAGAGGCGCAAGTAAATAAAAAAAATGTACTAAGGATATAGATACCGGGATTTCTTGTTCCTATATTTGCTACACAGTTTGGTATTAAAAAAAAATGTTTAGAACCTCTTTAATAGTAGGTTTATTTCCATAAACAAGCAATATGTTAATCGAGCTGTGTATGCCTATAACTGGCGCATGTATCGGAACACAACTTTACGCAATGTGTTTGTAAATTTACCAATCTGTGTGCTGTTGGCGTACCTTAATAAATATACAAATAAATAAAAAAAAGCTTACAAAGTAAACGACGCAGAGCTTGTTTGCGTCGGGAATTAAAAAGGGAATGCAAAAGTTGACCTCACCATAGACAATCCCGGGAATAGTAATGCTTGTCTCTGCTATATTCGTTGCTAACACAACTTTCCGTACGTTTTTATCAGCTGTCTGAAACACCCTGAAAAATAGAAGTATTTATATTGGTACTAGCTGCGCCCCGCGGTGTTACCCGCTACATGTTATCGGGATAAAAAGTAGCCTATGTGTTAATCCAGCGTCTCAGCTACCTTCATACCAAATTTCATCCAAATCCGTTCAGTAGTTTTTGCGTGAAAGAGTAACAAACATCCATCCAAACTTTCACATTTATAATATTAGTGGGATTAATTTATAAAGTTATCAACAACAAACATACCTATAATGCAGGCTACACAAAAAGTTACATAAACTCACTTAATTTATGAAATGGATTGCTTACAAACATTTTTTTTTTATAGTAGATAGGCTTGCGTTTGACCGCCATCCCGCCTGATGTTAAGCTAAGATGCGGTCTGCGGTGGAGCACGCTCGCCTAGAAGAAACCGATTCACTCGCGACTTGAAGGTACCCAGACTGTATTCATTGGGGAACACCCACTCGGGCAGCAGATTCCAATGTCTAGCGGTACGCATGAAAACGGTGGAATCAAACCGCTTAGTTCGAGCTATTGGAACAAGCGGTGTCGTTTTTCAAAGCTCCTGTCCGATAATAGAATGGGCAGGGGGGAGTTAAGTCATGCAGATCTGAAGCGCACCCCCCAAAATGTATCCGGTAGAAAACCGACAGACAAGCAACTTTCCGTCGATGTTCAAGGCTTGAAGCCTTTTCTGAACAAGCGAATCGTTGCTTAGAATCGTTGCGTTTTTAGACGATTTATTTTATGTTGAACGATATGCCAATTTTAAATTAAACTACTAACATTTTTATGTATTTACACTAATGTGAAACTTTAAATTTTTTTTTCAAAACGGAACATTTTCAAAATTACGAAAGTTAATGATTTTTAGTTTTATAATCAACATGGAATTTGATATGTAAAGAAAAAAACTTTACTGATTCCAAAACCATTTCGAAATGATACATTTCTGTACAATATTTTTACGTTTAAAACTCTTTAAACAATGAGATGGGGTGTATTTTAATAAAATACATAAAATGTACTTCTCTTTCAAGTGTCCTCCAATGACGTCATCTAATTCCTCCAATGACGTCATCTAATAGGGGCTCTACTTTTACGGACTAAAAAAAAGCAATGGCAAACTAAAACAAAATGTCAATGTCAAGTCAACAGCAGCCATAACACCCTCGTATATATACACGTACGTCAAGTTGCTTTTCGCTTTATTGATACAAATATCTGGATTATTTTACTTTAAACATTATTTGGACGCTGATATCGCTTTTATGAGGCTCTGATATAAGATTTGTTTGCGAAGTCATGAATTGGAAAAACCGAAGACGTGGCAGTATGGCTTTACAGCTTTAGCCCGCCCGATGGGGAAAATTAAATACAAAAAAAGACGTGTGGCACTCGGGGACTGCCGCGGTAAAGCTATTGCATAGCATTTTTACGCCGATACAACCAATGCCACCTAGAGGCGAGTTGCTGAACTAAAGAGACAAGCGTGATATTTCAAAAAAGTCATTAAAAGTTCTACTATTCATCGATAGATGGCAAAACTAAAAAGTATCACCGCTGTGCCGGTGGGAGTGGGGGGTGTTAGGTTATTTTCGTTACGGAGTTTCTGGATTCGGTCTCCACGCTCAAGGCCCGCGATAGAAGCTATGCAATAGCTTAAAAACTTCCGTGTCAATTGTTAAAATTAATCAAATCTGTCAAACTAGCTTTGTTATTTATGATTATATTCAAAATACATTTTCAGCTTATCCTATGACGTCATCACTACAAAAAGTTTTAAAATGTATAAAAAATTAACTACCACATAGAAAGTCAAAATATTCAAATTAGTTTCATAAAATAAAGTTTCCTATCAGTTAAAAATTAAAAAAAAAACTTTACATACCGAATTAGACAACTGATTTTTCAGATGTTCACAATTTATAGATGAAAGAGATAATTATTTACCCCTTGTGCTATTTCTTACAATTCTTCTTTTAATGAGCCCCTTCCGCGTAACCCTGAACTTCGATCGAGAGACGTGCCAGGAGGCTGATTGCCAACGACGCTTTCCTGGAGTCTCGGCTTCAAAGCCTTGAGCTTTTTTTTTTTTTAATAATTTATTCTGGCCGTGGATGTTACACAATTCCTTCAGCCGGAGTCTTGTCTTAAGTGTTATTTCTGCTGTATCTTAGCTATAGCTATCGTCAAAGTCGTCTTTGTCAAGTCCAGTTCGTGTCAGTTAAGTTCAGTCATGCTTTAGTAAAGTAGTGGCGACTTTACTATAAAGCTTCGATGGAGTTATGGAAGCAACACGAAAACTCATGTTTCACCACGTTATATCATTTTCCCACACTCGCGCTTGTAAATCGGCACTTTATGAATAAAACACCACCATTTTTATGCATAAACACTCGACAAAACACTAGTTTTGGAAAAAAATACAACGGAGCGACACGACTCTTCCCGCGTTCCCGCCAAAACTCCAAAGCCTTGAGCATCGTCGTAGTATTGCCAGCCTGTCAGTTTTCTATCGGATACATTTCGGAGAGTGTGCACTTGAACTGCACAATTAGGTTCCCCTGCACCTTCCGTCTACCGGGCGGCCAGACAAACGCGACCAAAACGTCATCCGTACATGGTGGATGTTCCCCATGTACGCACAAAGCGTTTTGATTCCACATTTTTCATTCGCACAGCGCGGTTGTGGAACTCTCTGCCGGCGTCTGTGTTCCCTGTTAGATACAATATGGGCGTCTTCAAATCTAGAGTAAATAGGTTTCTTCTAGGTACGCGTGCTCCATCTTAGACTACACTACTGCTTAACATGAGGCAGAGTGTGGTCAAACGCGAGCCTATTTTGAATAAAAAAAAAAAAAACTTACTTGATCTGTGCGTAGTGGGGCAAGCTGCCGAACATGGGAAGTAGGTTCATGTCCGCGCACTGTATGCCGCTCGGGAAGTTCCTTCTATATTTATTCTGCTCGTTATTCTTTGTCGCGTATTCTTGAAGAGTTTCAAGAGCTTGGTAGATTTCTTCCTAGAATTGATTAAATAAATAAATATCGCAGGGCATTACACACAGCGCCATCTGACCCCAAACTAAGCAAAGCTTGTACTATGGAAGTCAGATAACTGATGGAATACAGAATATATGATAATAAATATAGAACACCCAGACACAGAACAAACATTTGTTTGTACCACAAAATGTTTATCCTGGGTGGGAATCGAACCCACACCCTTCAGCTCTTGGAGCAGACATACTACCAATTTATATAAAGTTAAATTACCACTTACTGACATAAATAGAAGTCATATACGGGGATATGGGGGGGAGAAATCGAGTATACCATGATATAGGGATGAGTTCAGAGGGCCCAGGAAAAATTACGTGATCACCGGGAAACCAGGTCTTCGCGATGGGACCCCATGGGATCTCAAAAACGGTGATATCTAAGAGGGTCGCTCTCTAACTAAATCTTCCTAAAACCCTGGGAACTTTCAGGGGGGATGAAAAAAACCCATATTAATTAATAAAAACACTTCATATTTGCTTGTTTACGTTCCACACAATATACTTTATGATAGCTCAGTGGTTAGCGCGGTCAGTTCATAATCCGAACGGCGGGGGAAGAAAAACATCGTGAGGAAACCTCAGTGTGGTAGCTAGCCAGCCGAGTACTAGAAAGTACCCTACTACCATGCTATGGTTTCCTCGCGATGTTTTCCTTCACCGGCAGCTCAAGCTCATTGTCGGGGTTTGAACCCACACCCTTTAGCTTGTGAACCGACCGCCCTAACCACTGAGCTATCATCGCTACACAGTCTTGTGAAAATCTACTAACTTGTGAGGTGAGGAAAGCCAGTATATCTCCAAAAGGTTCATTTTCGTGTATTTTAATAATTGTGGCTATTGTTTCCTTCACGTAGTCTGGAACAGGTTCTGAAAAAAAAAATGGTCAAGTGATTGATTGATTAACTCTTGATTGCACACCTTTAACTTAATTAAAAGGTGTAACAACTGGCGATCTCTTCCAGGCAAACTTGGTGGTAGATCTCCTTTATTTGGTGGTAGATCTCCTTAGCAGGAGGTCGTCTAGGTAGGTACCACCGCAGTACCAGTTATTCTGCCGCCAAGCAGTAGTGTGTAAACATTACTGTGTTCCGGTTTGAAGGGTACTGTAGCTAGCGAAATTACTGGGCTGTTGAGACTAACCATCGAAGTCTCAAAGTAATGAGCGCCAAAGCAGCGATGCCCTGGACTTTGTTTTGTTGCTCAAAGTTCTGTGTATCGCTGCAATGGTCATGGGCAGGTGTTATCTCTTACCATCAGGAGAGCGTCTCGTTCGTCTCATTATTTGTCACATAAAAAAAAACCTTAGGACGGAAGTGCAAGTGGAAGTCTAAGTGCAAGTCGGACTCGCGCACTGACGGTTCCGTACAAACTTGTAGGTATATAGTTCGTTCATCACGGGAGCTATGAACTGCGTATATTAAAATTAAAAAAAATGTAAATGGCGGAATTATTGCCATCAAAATGTATGTATTCTTCCGTAATCTAGTTATAGTTTTATAAACTTCTTGGCTTATTTTCTTAAGTTAAGCAACCGGGGTTGCCTGGAAGAGATCGCTCTTAGCGATAAGGCCGCCACTTGTGCATAAGATTATTTCTTTCTCTGTATTTTTTTTTCTGTTTATGATGTGCACAATAAAGCTTCTATCTTAAAAGAAAATCATTTTTAGTTATGTTATTTTTTATGTTTGACAAGCTAGTTGTTTGACCACAGCTCATTTGTTGTTAAGTGACGGTGTGATCGAAAATTGTAAAGCACACCTAGACTGGAATGGAACTGGCTCTCAAGTGAGGCTGCCGAAACACACCGCTAGATGCTTGGCGGCAGATTTTCAATTCTCGTGTGGTAGCTAGCCAGCCGAGTACTAGAGAGTACGCTACCACCATGCTATGGTTTCCTCGCGATGTTTTCCTTCACCGGCAGCTCGAGCTCATTGTTGGGGTTTGAACCCACGCAGATCGACGAACCGACCGCGCTAACCACTGAGCTATAAACAAAGAAATAAATATCGCAGGACATTACACGCAGCGCTATCTGACCCCAAACTAAACAAAGCTTGTACTATGGAAGTCAGATATCTGACAGAATACTTAAACACTATTTTTTTTTGTAAATACATACTTATAATAAATACAAAGTTACCTTCAGTATAAAACACGTCTATGGGATGAGTCCTCCCCTGTATCGACATCACGACAGAAGTGCTGCGCTTGCTCTTTTCCTTGCTGTCGGTCAAATTGAAGAAGTCTTTCAGAAATGTCGCGTCCATAGTGGCCGAGGATACGACTATTTTTAAATTTTTACGTTTCTGAAACATACAATGAAATGATTATTCAGATTGAGAAATATTTATTGAAAAAAACACTGATACAATTTAATACTAAGTGCAAAGATTGTGCCTTCAGTTTACCCTTACCGGGCATTCAATAATTTAATTAAACATTATGTCATATTGATTTTAAAAACTAATGATTTAATAAACAATTTCAAAATATACTTCAAGTGATAATATTAAAATTCATGTCATGTCAATTTGTAGCAAAAAAAAATATTGTAGCAAATATATATTTAAAAAATTGTAATTTAATGTCAAAAATATTATATGTCAATGTCAATAACTGTTAAAATTATTAGTGGCTTAGTGGGTAATGACACTAATGTATTTGATGATAATAAAGTTATTTAAACATTAACCTAAAACCTTCATGTATTGCCACACCGCCTGGTATAAATTGAACAAAAAATTTAATTGCAAACAATAGTTATTTGTTATACAAGAGTGCAAAGTTACTTTTTAACCGCGCGCTCAATTTTGATGAGCGAGCAAGCGAAGGATTCTAAAAAATTAGAATTCTGAGCGTTAGGGAAACAAAACAGCACGAGACGAAAAATCTTTGCACTCGAGTGCAACACGTAACTTTTCATCCCACCTCAGCGAGGAAATGACTAAATGCAAAAAAACGTACACCAAGGAGATTCCGAGTCTGAGTTTTTAACAAATCAAAAAAAGTTGTATGATAAATTATTCGACACCATGGAGGTAGAAGTAAATAGGTTTAATGATGTTTAGAATTCACAAACTTAGTGCACACGATGTTCTGAATTCAAATTTACTTTATCCTCTAGCGGATAAAAACGACTTTTGCACCCAGATATCGAAGAGCAAAAATACTCTTTGCGAGATGAGATGAGATGGAAAACAGTATCTTACTTTGGCTATCTTTTTCAGCAGCCCCATTAACACGTCAGTCATCTGTGTTCTTTCATGGACCTGAAAATAATAAATAGTAACAATAAAATAACAGCCCTGTTGGCTCATTGGTGGCATGTCTGCTTCAAGAGCTGTGGGGCGTGGGTTCGATTCCCACTCAGGACAAGCATTTTGTGATATAAAACAAATGTTTGTTCTGTGTCTGGGTGTACTGTATGTATTATAAGTATGTATTTACAAAAAAAAAAAAGTATTTAAGTATTCTATCAGTTATCTGACTCCCATAGTACAAGCTTTGCTTAGTTTGGGGTCAGATGGCGCTGTGTGTAATGTCCTACGATATTTATTTATTTATTTATTTATAACTATACTAGGACAGCCCTGTTGGCTCATTTGGTAGTGTATCTGCTACAAGAGCTGAAGGACGTGGGTTCGATTCCCACCCTTTTTTTTAAAGAAAAAAGAAATGAGACGAACGAGACGCTCTCCTGATGGTAAGAGATAACGCCTGTCCATGACCATCGCAGCGATACACAGAACTTTAAGTAACAAAACAAAGTCCAGGGCATCACTGCTTTGGCGCTCATTACTTTGAAACTTTTGATAGAGTTAGTCTCAACAGCCCAGTAATTTCGCTTGCTGCAGTACCCTTCAAACCGGAACACAGTAATGCTTACACACTACTGCTTGGCGGTAGAATATCTGGTACTGCGGTGGTACCTACCTAGACGACCTCCTGCTAAGGAAATCTACACCCAGGACAAGCATTTTGTTATATAAACAAATATTTTTTCTGTGCCTGGGTGTACTGTATGTATTATAAGTATGTATTTGCAAAAAAAAAAACCTATATAAGTATTCTATCAGTTATCTGCTTCCATAGCACAAGCTTTGCTTAGTTTGGGGGCAGATGGCGCTGCGTGTAATGTCCTAAAACAACCACAAGTCTTTAACTACCGGAAACGACTGTAAAGCGAAAATAAACTTGAACACTCAAAATAAACTTCCGCAAAGTAACGCCTGAATCAATCAATTATTTATTCCATAAATTGTTTTAATTTCTTTAACAAATGCATATAATAAACACACAACAATTGACCTAAAATAAAATAACTCAAAATAATAACTACTCTAAAAGACCGCTATCAATGGGAATAGTTCCCAAAACGCGCCCCATTGCCGCGTTGTACGGCAATACTCAAACGCTGAGCAAAATAAAGGCCAGCGTTTTGTTCACGTGTGGCGTCGACCAAACGAGATGACAATTGTTTAAAATTTTTTTTAAATTATTTATTATCTGAAAAATAACTAAGTAATTTTTCTTACCTCATCCAATACAATACAGGAATATTGCATCAGCAAAGGCGACGCGAACATTTCTCTAAGCAGGACTCCTTCCGTCATGAACTGAAATCCACATAATTATAATAACATTAAAAACAACGTAATGTATACAGATTTACATCGCATCTAATGTCGACTGCCCTGAGACTCAATGGAGTGGCGATATACGTAGGACAGCTGGCCGTGGATAAAAGCGAAAAGCCGAAGGGCTGAGTGGCGTGTCTTTGGAGTGTCCTATATTCAGCAGTGGACTTTGATAGGATTTTTGAAATCGGTCCAGTAGTTGCGGAACCTATTCAATACAAACAAACAAATCTTTCCTCTTTATAATATAAAAAAATAGGCGGTCATGGGGAATATCGATAAAAAGCTTTAAAGACGTCCCATTAGCATGTCGGTGTTGCGAATCCATAAGTTTTGCCCGTGACCAAAAATCACTCAACGCGGCTTACGAGAGATAATCAGCAAAATTGGTTCAGTTGTTTTCAAATAATGTGCTTATCGATTGACCTTTATTTAATATTTATAGATACACTGCATATGACGCCCACCTGGATTTCAATTAAAACGTACGAAAGTTTTATCGATATACAGGCATCGATAATCTCTTCACTAGAGTGGATTTTACGCATTTGCCCATATTTCCAAACTTGGCGTCAAAATACAAGTCAAGTTGAAAATCTGCCGCCAAGCACCTTACGGTGTGTTCCGGCAACCTCACTTTATAAACAGTTCCATTCAAGACTAGGTGTATTTACGCTCTTTGAACATACCGACACTTATCAGATGAACTGTGGTCAAATACTTAGCCTGTCAACCAATAAAAAAGGCTATTTAAAACATAATATGTTTTTTTCTTGATTTCGTAAGTCGGTCATATTCATAGTCAATATACATTTGGTGGTAGATCTCCTTAGCAGGAAGTCGTCTGTAGGTACCACCGCAGTACCAGACATTCTGCCGCCAAGCGGTAGTGTGTAAACATTACTGTGTTCCGGTTTGAAGGGTACTGCAGCGACATTGCTGGGCTGTTGCTACTAACCATCGAAAGTCTCAAAGTAATGAGCGACAAAGCAGCGATGCCTGGAATTTGTTTTGTTACTCAAAGTTTTGT
The DNA here is from genome assembly GCA_905404145.2 of Biston betularia. NCBI lineage: Eukaryota > Metazoa > Arthropoda > Insecta > Lepidoptera > Geometridae > Biston > Biston betularia. Next base: position 7,671,172 of record FR989888.1, on the reverse strand, counting down.
GTATCGCTGCAATGGCCATGGACATCAGGAGAGCGCATTCGTCTCATTACTTTCACATATAAAAAAAACTGTTTTCTTCAAGAGTTGTTGGTTCGATTCCCTCCTAGGACAAACATTTTGTGGTATAAACGAATGTTTGTTCTGTGTCTGGGTGTTCCGTACATTCAACAATAAAGAGTGAACACAGAGAAAAAGTTTTAAAGGCGGATTAAGATTATTATTTTAGATTTTAAATTCAAAAATATAATTGACATATAACTAATATTATAAATGTGAAAATTTGGATGGATGAATAGATGTTTGTTACTCTTTCACGCAAAAACTACAGAACGGATTTGGATGAAATTTGGCATGGAGGTAGCTGACACCCTGGATTAACACATAGAAAGAAAGAAAACATTTATTTTGACACACAACACTATAAATAAAAGATTAAAAAATAAACATAACAATAATAATAAGTAGAATTAGGCTACATAGGTTACTGTTATATCTTGAAAACATGTAGCGGGTAACACCGCGGGGCGCAGCTAGTTTGTAATATGTATTTAAACAAATAATTGAAAAAAAAATTGAAAAATTATTGACTTTAAAAGTGGACGGTAGATGAAATAAGTTTGAGAACCTCTGAATTAGTACAAAAAAAAACACTTTGCTAAATTTTACCACAATAGGAGTGTTCTGTGACCTCTCCGCCGTCATGCCAGCCGCGTATCCGACTTGGTCCCCCAGCAGCGAGCCGCGCTCGGACGCCACGCGACTCGCTAGCGTCACGGCCGCCGCCACCCGCGGTTGCGTCACGCACACCCTGTGACCTATCTCGAACAGGTACTGGAAAACAAGGAAAAAAAAAATATATATATATATAAATATACATAAATTAGGAGAGCATAATATTTACAAAAAAAACTGACTTTATTGGTTATGGTTGACAGGTTAGGTGTTTGACCACTGATTTTAAGTGACGGTGTGGTCAAAGATGGTAAAGCACACCTAGCTTGGAATGGGCATGGCTCTCAAGTGAGGCTGCCGGAACACACCGTTAGGTGCTTGGCGGCAGATTTCCAACTCTCGTGTGGTAGCTAGCCAGCAGAGTACTAGAAATTACTCTACCACCATACGATTTTTTTTTTTTTTTATGTAAGAAGTAATGAGACGAACGAGACGCTCTCCTGATAGTAAGAGATAACGCCTGTCCATGACCATTACAGCGATACACAGAACTTTGAGTAACAAAACAAAGTCCAGGGCATCGCTGCTTTGGCACTCATTACTTTGAGACTTTCGATGGTTAGTCTCAACAGCCCAGTAATTTCGCTAGGTATGGTTTCCTCACGATGTTTTCCTTCACCGGCAGCTCAAGCTCATTGTTGGGGTTTGAACCCACGCCCTTCGGCATGCGAACCTATCGCGCTAACCACTAAGCCAATGGCAGATTTACCAGGAGACTGAGTAGTCTAATATATGAAGAAAGAATGAAATCTTCCAAGTGCGGACTGATTATATCTATTATTTATGTGTGCGTGTGTGTGTGTGTGTAGTGTAGTGGGTGTAGTGTGTAGAGTACTGTCATATATTGTCGTCGCAAGTGAACGATATTTCTACTCATATTTTTGTATAAATATAACTTTATTTTTATCGTAACCCCAACGCGACAACGGAAAACTGTGAATACTTATTATCAGAGTCGTCCAATAACTGACGCAGTTCCAGTGCCGGTTCAATTCTAGTTTTTCCATACCGATAAGTAACATTCTAGTTAATTTCGTCCGTTAAGTAGAACTTAAATTTAAACTGCCCGATACTTGATAACGGTAATGTCCCTAATCAAATGACTAAAAACTATACATAAATACTAATAAACGAACAATGCTGTGGCCAGCGTTCCTTTATCTGTTCTAAGAATACTTATTAAGTATCTACGTCTTTAAATTTGCTTCCATAGCGGGAGGCAAATCACGTCGCGTCGTTCCCGTTCCCGTGGGAATACAGGGATAAAAAGTAGCCTATGCCACCAGGAGATAGTGTAGCTTCCCAATGGTGAAATAATTTTTGACAATTTTTTACAAACTTTGCTTAGTTTGAGGTCAGAGGGCGCTGTGTATTTATATTCGTATTTGGCTATGAATCTATGATTGTAATTGTATAAAGATTTTTTTACCAACACAGGTTTAACCAAACAAGGCCAAGGTGAAGCCTCGTTATTGTTGACATGGCCTTTAACATGCACGCATTCAATAAAATGCACTTTTTTATGTTACGCTCTGCCGATGCGGTACGTCTTTACAGATATCGAGTAAGTAAATAGATTCGAAGGTAAAAGATGTGCTAGCACGATGCTAAAAGGAGGATGACGAAACTTGTTAGCATTCAATGGTGTCACCGTGCGGGGCCGTGTCTCTGCCCATCGCGTTGCAGGGAGGCGACCCAGGTGTATGTAAATAAAAACAAAAAATAAAAAAATATCACAGGACATTACACACAGCGCCATCTGACCCCAAACTAAGCAAAGCTTGCGCTACGGAAGACAGATAACTGATAGAATACTTAAATACTTTTTTTTTGGCTTAATGTTTAAGGCGTCTTTAGTCTGTATCCTACTTTTCTATTAATCAGACTAGTTTATCTATCTAGACTATTATAAAGAGGAAAGATTTGATTGTTTTTTTGTTTGTATTGCTCCAAAACTACTGGACCGATTTCAAAAATTCTTTCACCGTTAGGAACACTATCCCCGGGTGACATAGGCTACTTTTTATCCCTGTATTTCCACGGGAACGGGAACTACGCGGGTGAAACCGCGAGGCGTCCGCTAGTAATCAATAAACTACGATATCATTACAAAAATCTTAAAACTAATAAATCCTCAGCTCGGACAATAATTTGTCGCCATAATTGCCGATCGGTCAATTGGTCGGGCAGACGGGATAGAGTGGGTGTTATGATCGGGTTGGCTATAATTAGCCGAGCGCCGGAGCCAGCCATGAGCAGAGAAATAGCTCCAAACACTGGACTAAATCCATATCACTAAATACACATAACGCAGAGATATTTTGTAGCGATGATAGCTCAGTGGTTAGCGCGGTCGGTTCACATGCCGAAGGGCGTGGGACCCAACAATGAGCTTGAGCTGCCGGTGAAGGAAAACATCGTGAGGAAACCATAGCATGGTGGTAGGGTACTTTAGTACTCGGCTGGCTAGCTACCACCCTCAAGTTGAAAATCTACCGCCAAGCATCTAACGGCGTGTTCTGGCAGCCGCGCTCGAGAGCCAGTTCATCCCAGGCTAGGTGTACTTTACCATCTTCGACCACATCGTCAGGTGAGCTGTTGTCAAAAACCTAGCCTTTAAACCATAAAAACTAATAAATTAGACTGTCACAACTAAAAAAAAGTCTTGAATCTTAAATATGGATCTCGATTCTTTTTTTCTTTATATAAAATTAATGAGGCGACCGATACGCTCTCCTGATGGTAAGAGATAACGTCCATGACCATTGCAGCAATACACAGAACTTTGAGTAGCAAAACAAAGCCTCATTACTTTGATACTTTCGATGGTTAGTCTCAACAGCCCTATAATGTCGCTGCAGTACCCTTCAAACCGGAACACAGTCATGTTTACACACTACTGCTTAGCGGCAGAATATCTCGTACTGCGGTGCTACCATGATGACTTCCTGCTAAGGAGATCTACCACCGAGTAAATCTCAATCTGAATGCGCAAAAAAATTGCGAACTGAACTTTTATGTATTTTATAATCTGTTGCATTGATACACAGATAAAAATGACAGTCGCTGCAACTGGAAGATATTATTTGTAGGTTATGGCTGGAATGTGCGATTAGCTATGACTCACTTCCACGCGGGAGTTTTGACAGATAATCATTATAATATAAACATATTAAAAAGAGTACCTAAAACTGGTGTCAAATTGTTTACTTGGACAATTTTTAAGTTTTTTTTTTAATTTGGTTTCGGCGCCGCATTTTGAGCATTTGTCATTATCAAGTGTTTTATATTTTCAAGTTTCATAAGTTAAATAAGTTGCCTCGTAGCTATAGTTATAGTCAAAGTCCAGTCCGTGTCAGTCAAGTCCAGTCATGCTTTAGTGAAATAGTGGCGACTTTACTATAAGCTTCGATGGAGTTTTGGAAGCAACACGAAAAGTCATGTTTCACCACATTATATCATTTTCCCACACTCACGCTTCTGATCCGGCATTTTATGAATAAAACACCACCATTTTGATGCATAAACACTCGACAAAACACTAGTTTTGGTAAAAAATACAACGGAGCGGCAAGACTCTTTTCGCGTTCCCAAAATCAAATTTATGTAATGATTTATGAATTTATGATTTTTTTAATAAAACCGTAGATTATGCTAATAATCTACTGTTTTATTCAAGCAATTGTGATTTACCGCGAATCGACCAAAATAAATGCCAGTAGCTGTGATTTCACTGTAAAATTATAAATAAAATAAATAAATATCGTAGGACATTACACACAGCGCCATCTGACCCCAAACTAAGCAAAGCTTGTACTATGGGAGTCAGATAACTGATAGAATATATTTTTTTTGTAAATACATACTTATAATACATACAGTACACCCAGACACAGAACATTACATTATGCTGCATTTGTCTATAAATGGCAAAAATTTATTTGTATGGAAACCGGACCACCTTAAAAGTGGTTCTCGGAATCCTTATTTTTTAGGGTTCGGTATCCAAAGGGTCAAAACGGGACCCTATTACTGAGACTTCGCTGTCCGTCCGTCCGTCCATCTGTCACCAGGCTGTATCTCAAGAACGGTGACAGTTGAAATTTTCACAGATGATGTATTTCTATTGCCGCTATAACAACAAATACTAAAAATAAAATAAAAATTTTAAGGGGGGCTCCCATACAACAAACTTGATTTTATTTTGCCGTTTTTATACATAATGGTAAGGAACCCTTCGTGCGCGAGTCCAGCTCGCACTTGGCCGGTTTTTGTTGTGTAACACATAAACGGAGCCTCCACTATAAATAGAACTATGATCGTTGTTGTTAACTTATTGTAATTTACCTACCTTGTCATGACCTACGGAGCCGAAACGTGGACACTCACAGCGGGAATGGTCCACAAGTTCAAAGTCGCTCAGCGAGCTATGGAGAGAGCTATGCTTGGCATTTCTCTAAGGGATTGTATCCGAAACGAAGTAATTCGCCAGAGAACGAAAGCAACAGACATAGCTCAGCGTATTAGCAAGCTGAAGTGGCAATGGGCTGGACATATTTGTCGCAGAACCGACAACCGCTGGGGTGGACGTGTTCTAGAGTGGAGACCGCGAATTGGCAAACGTAGCGTAGGACGCCCTGAGACTCGATGGAGTGACGATATACGTAGGACAGCTGGCGGTGGATGGAAGCGAAAAGCCGAGAATCGGGCTGAGTGGCGTGTCTTGGGAGAGGCCTATGTCCAGCAGTGGACTACAAAAGGCTGATGATGATGATGATGATGAATTTACCTACGGGATAAATACACCTAGGGATAAATAAATATCGTAGGATATTTATTAGTAGTCGCCATGTATGTAGACAACGCTGATAAGCCCACCTTTGCATGCCGTATCTACAAACGTGATTCCTAAATAAAAAACTTAAAAGCGAAAATCGTGCCACACGTAGCGTGACTGCGTCCAATTTACCTATAAGTAAACAAATTTGTTAGCCAAACAAATCTTGGGACTAAAATAGGCCGACGTGCACTTGATTTCGAAGGGAAATCGAGTAGGAAATGTGGCATTTTACACGTAATTTTAACATTTTCACTCTACTACAGAAAGAGCGTAATGATTTTTTACGTTTTTTTTTATGTGAAAAATAATGAGACGAACGAGACGCTCTCCTGATGGTTTTTTGTTTATGGTTGACAGGCTTGTTGTTTGACCACAGCTCACCTGATGTTAAGTGAAGGTGTGGTCGAAGATGGTAAAGTACACCTAGCCTGGAATGAAACTGGCTCTCAAGTGAGGCTGCCGGAACACACTGTTAGATGCTTGGCGGCAGATTTTCAACTTGAGGGTGGTAGCTAGCCAGCCGAGTACTAGAAAGTACCCTACCACCATGCTATGGTGTCCTCACGATGTTTTCCTTCACCGGCAGCTCAAGCTCATTGTTGGGGTTTGAACCCACGCCCTTCGGCATGCGAACCTACCGCGCTAACCACTGAGCTATCATCACTACAAATGGTAAGAGATAACGCCTGTCCATGACCATTGCAGCGATACACAGAACTTTGAGTAATAAAACAAAGTCCAGGGCATTGCTGCTATGGCGCTCATTACTTTGACACGTTCGATGGTTAGTCTCAACTGCCCTGTAATGTCGCTGCAGTACCCTTCAAACCGGAACACAGTAATGTTTACACACTACTGCTTGGCGGCAGAATAACTGGAACTGCGGTGGTACCTACCTAGATGACCTCCTGCTAAGGAGATCTACCACCAAGTACTGTAGCGATGATAGCTCAGTGGTTAGCGCGGTAGGTTCGCATGCCGAAGGGCTTGGGTTCAAACCCCAACAATGAGCTTGAGCTGCCGGTGAAGGAAAACATCGTGAGGAAACCAAAGCATGGTGGTAGGGTACTTTAGTACTCGGCTGGCTAGCTACCACCCTCAAGTTGAAAATCTGCCGCCAAGCATCTAACGGTGTGTTCCGGCAGCCTCACTTGAGAGCCAGTTGCATTCCAGGCTAGGTGTGCTTTACCATCTTCGGCCACACCTTCACTTGACGTCAGGTGAGCTGTGGTCAAACACCTAGCCTGTCAAACATTAAAAAAAAAAAAAAACTATTTAAGCATAATCTATACTATTATAAAGAGGAAAGATTTGTTTGTTTGTTTGTATTGAATAGGCGCCGACACTACTGGACCGATTTCAAAAATTCTTTCACCGTTGGGAAGCTACACTATCCCCGGATGACATAGGCTACTTTTTATCCCTGTATTCCCACTAAACATTATGTTTTTGTCGTTCTAATAGTATGGTCTTGAATGTTATTTTAAATAAATAAATATCATAGGACATTACACATAGCGCTATCTGACCCCAAACTAAGCTATAGAACTAAGCTATAGAAGACAGATAACCGATAGAGAATACTTAAATACTTTTTTTTTTGTAAATACATACTTATAATACATACAGTACACCCAGACACAGAACAAACATCGATGTTAGTCACACAAATGTTAGTCCTGACTGGGAATCGAACCCACGCCCTTCAGCTCTCGAAGCAGACATACTACCAATGAACCAACATGGCTCGACTAAATGTCGAGTTACTGAAAAAAAAAACCTTCAGTTAAATCGATCATGGTTAACTGTGCGCTCTACATAACCAGCCATCGTAACAGAAGCTCTGACACTAGGGCCAGCCACTCAATCTATAAAAACTTTCTTAAGTAAAACATAGGTACATATGAACAGTACAGAAGCCACACGACCGTACAGACACGCTCACAATGCCAAGCTAGAATCCACACCACTGAAAGTTCACGGTCACTGGCGAAAGTAATACTAGACGTTTGCGAGCATTTAACTGTATTAGTGTGCGGGTGCCGGGTCGCGTTGCAGGGGTAAGAACCCGTACAGTGCCTATGACTTGCAACCTACGTGATTGTTTAGCTAAAGATGGTTCGATTTCCATACAAACAATTTTTTTCCATTTTGACAAATGGAGCATAATTTTACAGTGAAATCACAGCTACTGGCATTTATTTACGGTGAATCACAATTGCTCGAATAAAACAGTAGATTATTATTAGCATAATCTACTGTCCATGTCGTATTTTTTATGTAAAATTAATAAGACAACCGAGACGATCTACTGATGGTAAGAGATAAGACTCTGCTCTCCGTCCGTCTGTCACCAGGCTGTATGTCATGAACCGTGATAGTTAGACAGCTGAAATTTTTACAGATGATTTATGTATTTCTGTTGCCGCTAAAACAACAAATACTAAAAAAAACAGAATAAAATAAATATTTAAAGGGGCTCCAATACAACAAACATGATTTTTTAGCAGTTTCTATAGATAATGGTACGGAACCTTTCGTGCGCGAGTCCGACTCGCACTTGGAAGGTTTTTTTTCCTAATTACAAGGTAAGTTACAAAAGAAACGACCATACCGTTCATTATATTTGTTTACAAGAAAACATTTGCTTGGTGGTACCTACCTAGACGACCTCCTTAGCAGGAGGTCGTCTAGGTAGGTACCACCGCAGTACCAGATATTCTGCCGCTATGCAGTAGTGTGTAAACATTACTATGTTCCGGTTCGAGGGGTACTGCAGCTAGCGAAATTACTGGGCTGTTGAGACTAACCATCGAAAGTCTCAAATTAATGAGCGCCAAAGCAGTGATGCCCTGGACTTTGTTTCGTCACTCAAAGTTCTGTGTATCGCTGCAATGGTCATGGACGAAGCGTTATCTCTTACCATCAGGAGAGCGTCTCGTTCGTCTCATTACTATTTACATTAAAAAAAAATATGTAAACCAATCATTTTACTCTTAATAAATGTAATTACATTTAATTTTGCGAGTTACGTTCGCATACTTCCGAGCAAAACAAGCGGTAGATTCCATTTTCGTTCTTTTTCTTTAAACTTAGGGATTAGCGTATGGGCACAGCAAACGTGAGTTTTTAAGGAGCCCTAGCTCTCAACACCTGCGCTGCTTAACAGCTGATTCTTCTTAATAAAGGTTGCAAATAAAAAAGAGACGTTTTCAACATGTCAAATTTGTATTTCACAATTTATAACAATTCAGACATCCTCAACATTTACATCAAAGTAAATTCTTAATAAAAATAAATTGGCAATAATTATTGTTTATCATAATAAGTATAATTTATACATAATCATAAATGGCGTCAACCTGAGAGCTTTGTAAAGTTTTTTTAATTGATAATAGGCTGCTTGGCCGTCTTCTCGCCCAAGGTTAAGCGAAGATACGGTCTAAGATGAAGCACGCTTGCCTAGAACAAACTAATTCACTGGCGACTTCAACATACCCCGCATTGCATCTATCGGGGAACACCCGGGTAGAGTATTTCACTATCTACTTTATTAGCCGAATGAAATGAAAACATAACAGTATCACATTTAACTAACTTCAACAAACCTGGTATTTTTAGAGGCATATACACACTGAAGATCCTTAAAGATTTTTCGTTTTAACCCGCCCGGGTCATAACCTGCGGTTTTTTTAACACAAGCCATAACAACAACTCAGACAGTGTGGGCAGCGCAAGAACCAAGACATATACAGCATGCTTGACGTAAGCATGTATCTGTAGGCTGTTTGACTCAACTCTGAAACATATCAAATAGGTCTGACTCAATGAGTCATAGCATAATTTTTAATTTTTAATTTCAAATTTGACATTAGCATTTCTATTTTAATTTTAATTTCTATGATTATATGTAATATGGACATACATGGTCTGAAATAAATGATTATTATTATTATTATTATAGCTCAGTACACGGCTCGACAACGATACGTTTCTATGAAATGCAACTCATGAAATGATAATGAAAAAACGAAAGTGGCGCCAATTTCCATTAACCGTGGTGTGTGGCAAGCCATAGCAGAGCTATTCGTAGTAGCTGAGTCACAGTTTAATGACTCTCACTCGAACCGATCCGATATTACGTATTTGCCTCCATAGATGGCTCTTACACGAATCTGCTTAGCGTAAGATAATGCATTTTTGTATTGATTTAAAAGTAGACAATGACCTGATTTGATATGTGAATCAAGTCACGATTCCAGCTCACGTGTCTGATGAAACGCGAGCTGAGCTGCTCACAAAAACGTCTTAAACCCATACATGTAACTGAGCGATTGGAGCGCAACTCACTGGCAACGTTGTTACAAAATTAATTAACACTTAAAAATCTTTTAGTGTATAGACCCCGAAACAAATCAAACCTTCAAGTCAACCTTAAGTCACATGAATAGCTCTCTGGTTAGACGACATATTTCAAATTTTGACATTTCAAACAGAGCAATATCGTTTAAAACACACGAACATTTATTTTGATCACATTTTTTGTCACAAATATTTAAGTTTTTTTTTTTATAACGTACCCGTCATATTAAATACATTTAATCACAGATATAAAACTAATTTAATACTATAATCGAATAAATCTTAAATAGATACTTAACAAATAAAAAACAATTATGGAAATCGTAAAAGAAGAGTATTGACATACGACAAAAAGACATTGTTCTTGTAGTTCGACCACCTTAAGAAGTCTACATAACAGTCGTCAAACCCGCTGTCACAGGCGGGTTGATGTCGGCGGCACTATTTCTGGGAATCATGCCCGCGACTTACGTAAGCGGTCAGTCAGTTATGTAATATAAACATATTATATAGAGTAGGAACGTGCTAAATGTAAAATGGAGAGGAACAATGAGAAAGCTCTCAAATTATTAAATGTTTACCATACTTTATTGTATTGTCGTATAAACATAGCAACAATTAACACAGTTAATATGAATTAAGTACAAAGTTGGCCAAATTTAAGTGTTGCCTCATTTATAGGTATAAACCACATCTAATATAACAGCACAACAAATAATAACATATACATATGTATCAATAATTTTGCAATCACTAACTGACAGAAGTCTCTCTGAAGCTGATCTCGTACTGCCGACAATTTTGACCAACTTTTTTTTTTTATAATAGATAGGCTTGCGTTTGACCGCCATCCCGCCTGACGTTAAGCGAAGATGCGGTCTACGGTGAAGCACGCTCGCTTAGAAGAAACCGATTCACTCGCGACAGCCCTGTTGGCTCATTGGTAGCATGTCTGCTTCAAAAGCTGTAGGGCGTGAGTTCGATTCCCACCCCTGGGTGGGAATCGAACCCACGCCATTGTTTTATATCACAAGCATTTTGTGATATAAAACAAATGTTTGTTCTGTGTCTGGGTGTACTGTATGTATTATAAGTATGTATTTACAAAAAAAAAGTATTTAAGTATTTTATCAGTTATCTGATTCCCATAGTACAAGCTTTGCTTAGTTTGGGGTCAGATGGCGCTGTGTGTAATGTCCTACGATATTTATTTATTTATTTATTTATTACTTGAAGGTACCCAGACTATATTCATTGTGGAACACCCACTCGGGCAGCAGATTCCCCACACGCCGAATAAAAAGCAGCCGGCCTGTATCGGCGGGTCGGCGACTTCGGTGTGTAGAACTCCTTTAGAATTTATATTATTTATATTTATATGCGTGTGATAAAATAGTGTAAAAAATGTGCATTGTACATACATGTCAATGTTTTTATGTTTGACATTGTATCTAGTTTTGACATTTTATTTGTATTTTGACATTGTGTTTAAACTTGGCATTGTATTTGAACCTAACATTATATTTTTCATTTGACATTGTTTTTGAGCTTAAATATATGAATTTGACATTTTATTCTAAACTTAGGTGACAGATGTTACTGATTAATCGTTTTTGTGTCAATAAATAATTTGATTTTTTTTTAAACACTTTTTGACTTAAGTATGTTTCATTTGATTGCTGTACCTTTTCAAAAGTTAAAAAAAAAAAGATTTGTCGCAAATAAAGAGCAAAATAAACGCCAGTAGTTTTGATTTCACTGTAAAAATATGCTCCATTTGGCCATAAATGGAAAAAAAATATTTGTATGGAAATCAAACCACCTATGTTTCATTTGATTGCTGTACCTTTTCAAAAGTTAAAAAAAAAAACAATAAAATAAATACAATTAATAAGGGTTTGAATACAGTTACAGTTTCTGTTTAACCTTATCGGATTAACGGAAGCTACTTATTATTACCACACATTTCTTAACGACAATGCATTATTGTTCTTTGTTCTTAGATACAGATGTAAATTAAAACGAGTTTCATAAACATTGTAAAATATAAACAAAATATTTTTTAGTTGTCGCATTAACTGTAAATCATACATAGTATAAAACAAAGTCGCTTCCCGCCGTTTGTACCCTCAGATCTTTTAAACTACGCAACGGTTTTTAATTCGGTTTCCATCAACAGATAGAGTGATTCAAGAGGAAGGTTTGTATGTAAAATACATGCATATGCACCGCATTAGTATCTGCATTGCACCCACGCGAAGCTGGGGCGGGTCGCTAGTTTTTAACATAACAAGACAAGCAATCTTCGTAAATGCCGACAAACATACATTTGGCCAACAAATGTTTAACGATTCCAAATGTTATAACATTTCTCATTAACAAATACTATTCCATCAGCTAAAGATGTCACATTTATCTATTGATAAAGTATTACTTTTGAAGAACAGAATCCATATTTTTTTTACACTAAAGTTCACATATTTATGAAAATATAATTGTAGGAATCTCTGAGAAAGGCACAATTACATGACTAAATAGGAAGTAACGGGTCGACAGGGGCATATTAGCCAGCCCTGGTGTCTGAATTTAGCCACCCGAAATTGATCTTTATAATCTAACGACCTTAATATAATCTTAAATAAAACTAGCATAGCTTAACAATCGCAATAGATTTCATTCGATAAGAGAATGGACTTGCAAAAAAAAAGTGAAAAATATCGACACTTAACTTGTGAACTTGTCGAATTTTATTAATATCCCGTCCTGGTGGCAGAAAGTAAAATAACACGTACAGAAAAAAAACATACTTAAAACCGCTCCATCGATTTTGATAAAATTTATTACACATATAAATTTAAAACACAGCCGAATTGAGAACCTCCTCTTTTTTTGAGTCGGTTAAAAAACAACTTGGTCACGAATGTAACACAATAGACAATCGACCCTATTCTCAGTCAGATTAGGTTAGTTTCGGTTTACATTGTTATCTTCTTATATCTAAATCGGAGATGTGCAAGCAATAAAGTTAATTTAGCACAGAATATCCACAAAATTCAGCATCATTCTCTTGTCGTACAATCACCATTAATCCTATTCAAAGTAACTATTCTTTGTATCATATCTACGGAAAATCAGTCGAAAATCTAGCAACACTTTCGTGAAAAATCTACAGATCATATCATAGTTAATTTTTCTTAAATCAAAATATTATTTTAATTGTTCTATACACTATCACTTTTGATGTTGTAAACAGTGGCGGCCTTAGGGGTGGCAAGCAGGGCAACCGTCCGGGGCCTCGCTCTTGCAGGGGCCTCGCGTCCTCGTAGGAAAAAGTCTTTACCATTTATGTACGTGTATCTCGCGCCTCGCACTTAACAAAACCCCCCCTGAACGCACGGTTTCATTATTAGTGCAAGCATGTTGCGGCCACTCGAGTACTTGAACTAATTTTTTAGTAAAACGGACTCAAAGAAAAAGGGCCTCACAATGATCTGTCGCCCCGGGCCTCGCAACAGCTAAGGCCGCCGCTGGTTGTAGATAGGTACGTCTGTCAATAGTTTCAACCTTGGACAACCATGGACGCTTTGACAAAGGATGCCAATCCCCGAGACCAAATCTCGCCCCGCCATACCAAAGGTGGTGGAAGAACTAACTGAACTTAGAATCGCTAATTAAATAAATCTTATGGCATTTTGTTCTTGAATAAGATATCTGCAGAAGCCATTGGTTTCCGAAATACAGTTATCACCAGTTCGGACCCAATAGGTTTATTTTAACGTGTCCAAAATGAACGCCAAATAAATTCATTTTGATGTCGCTAAAATTGGCGGCCTTATCGCTTAAAGCGATCTCTACCAGACAACCATGGCAAGAATATGACTTGGTATATTGCCATGTTTAATGTTCACATGGGGATTTTAAAATTAATGAACATTATTACTTACATGAAACTATTTAAGGCTGAATATTGGGATGCCTTTTTATTTTATTTTCGACCTGACTGTACCTATTTATGGAAATAAAACATTTGAATTTGAATTTGAATTTATGTAAGCTTTCAGGGTAAATGTACGTAATAAGTTATCGTTACTCTATAAAAATATGGTCAGAAACAAATATGATCATAAATTACTATGTAAATAAGGTTTCAAATTGAATGGAACCTAATGACCTTCATATGTAAGACCTTGTCGCCATATGGCATGACGACTAAAAAACCTGTTTGTCTCAGTTCAAATAGAAGTGCATTCTAATTGAACGCTCAAAGGTGAAAATTAAATAAATCATTTTGTCAATAAATCTCTACATAGTATAAAACAAAGTCGCTTCCCGCCGTCTGTACGCTTAGATCATATAAACTACGCAACGGATTTTAATGCGGTTTCCATCAATAGACAGAATGATTCAAGACGAAGGTTTACATACATGCATATGCAGCACCACATTAGTATCTACATTGCACCCGTGCGAAGCCGGGGCGGGTCGCTAGTACCTACATAAAAAATAATTGTAATCCTTTAGAAAATTAATTTCACATTTGAAAAAACCTTTTTTTTTGGTTGAGTGACGGTGTGGTCGAAGACATTGGAATAGCCATGTGAGGCACACCGTTGAGACTGAACGATGCCCTGGACTTTGTTTTCTGAATCGCTGCAATGGTAAGGGACAGGCGTTATCTCTTACCATCAGGAGAGCGTATCGTTCGTCTCATTACTTTTTACATAAAAAAATCAGGTAAGATGTGGTCAAACAACTAGCTTGTCAACTAGCTGTGTCTAGGTGTTCTGTATTTATTTATAAAAAAAAAGTATTTTAAGTATTCCATCAGTTATCTGACTTCCATAGTACCTACAAGCTTTCCAGCCAGTTATCTGACTTCCATAGTACAAGCTTTCCTGCATTCCAGGCTAGGTGTGCTTTACCATCTTCGGCCACACCTTCACTTGACATCAGGTGAGCTGTGGTCAAACAACTAGCATGTCAACCATTAAAAAAAAAAAAAAAACTTTTAGTTTGTGGTCAGATGGAGCTGTGTGTAATGTCCTACGATTTAAAAAAAAACCAAAGAAGAAAAAAAGGAAATGTAATTATGTTTTTCGGTTTCAACGTTTTGATCGACAAAACTAAGCTATAGTACCTACATATATCGTTGTCCTTGTCATCACCGCCTAATAGACAAGGATAGGGATACTCGGTTACATCATGATCACCAGATGTATTTTCATTAGGTATCTATAGATGGTTTTCATAGAATCGGTCACTTGTTTAAATATTTATTTTCAATTTTTATTTAAATTCTGCTGATATACACCTACTAATATTATAAACGCAGAAATTTGTTACTTTTTCACGCAAAAACTACTGAATGGATTTTGATGAAATTTTGTTGGAGATAGCGGACACCCTGGATTAACACGTAGGCTACTTTTCATCCCGAAAACATGTAGCGGGTAACACCGCGGGGCGCAGCTAGTTATAAATGTAAAAGTTTGTACGTTTAAATGTTTGTTACTCAATAACGCAAAAACGGCTGAACAGATTTCGATGAAATTTGGCACAAGTATAGTTCATTATCTGGATTAACATATAGGATACTTTTTATATCAGAAAAAAAGTTAGATTCATGTGGCATTATCAAAAAACAAACTTGAAATTTGGTACAGATGCGTCTTATGGAACATCATTTAGTAATAAATGGTATCATTTATCGTAATCTAGTAATGTTCATTTGTCCATAAATAGAAAAAAAAATATTTGTATGGAAATCAAACCACCTTAACCTAAAACTATGACATTTGGCCAGAAGCATTCTCTTATAGTAGGTAAAAAATAAATAAAGGGAATAATCCGAAAACTGTACATTTTTAATTTAATCTCAAAAAAAAGGGTCTTTATTTATCATACTAGTTTGTACTGAACCCGCGGTGGGTGAGTCCGACTCGCACGTGTCCGTGTTTTTTTTCTTGAATTATTGGTCATCAATCTCTTTATTGGTGACCGATGTAACCCAATTTGGTTTATTAGGTCCGAAGGGTTAAGTGCTCCCGACTGTTAGCTGGAGATCGGGAATTATATTCACTGAACCCACTTTGATATTGAAGTGGATTTTTGCCAAATTGGTTTTTGACTCTATTTTGTAATGCGAGAAATATACATAACATTTTTTTTAATGGTTGGCTGGCAGTGTTTTAGACCACAGCTCGCCTGATGTTAACTGACGGTGTGGTCGAAGATGGTACACACATCTAACCTGGAATGAAACTGGCTCGTTAGATGCTTGGCGGTAGATTTTTAACTTGAGAGTGGTAGCTGCCCAGCCGAGTACAAGAAAGTACCCTACCGTCATGTTATGGTTTCCTTCACCAGCAGCTCAAGCTCATTGTTGGGAGTCTGAACCCACGCCCATCGGCGTGTGAACCGACCGCGCTAACCACTGAGATATCACCGCTACAAAACGTCTAAAATCTAGGGTGTTAACAGAGTGATAAAATTTCTGCGACGTGCTTAAAGCCCGTTGCTAACCATCAAACAAAAACAATATTTATAGTATTCTATACAGATCTAAAAATTAATTAAACTATGAACTGAAGAGAACCACCATTTAATGGTGTTTTTAATATTCTTGGAAGAAATTTTGTAATATTATATCCAACTAACACTAAGAAAAGTTTAACTTTAAAAACTGTTAAGAGCAAATGTAAGAAAGCAGTTATACCTTATTCAGATCATGAACCGACGTCATTTACATCAATGATGTACTTAACGATCTGCTTTCTATGCGAATAGAAAAGTTTCTCCCCCAATGAGATCCTTGCAGAAACAAGTTTTAGCGAACGCCTTTGAAACGAGAACGCAAAACTGGTTTGCAAAGACTGCAAGCGTTACAACTATATGAACATATAGAAACCTTTACGACAAATGACAGTGACAACCCAAACATGGCAAAACAGCAATCATCGACTGTCCACACTGTTCATAACAAAACTCTTAGTGTATTCAACCAAATATTCCGAAGTACCTACAACGACAACCAAAAAGATATAACCAGTGTAATGCACAGCTTTAAGAAAAGGCCAAGTTTTATCACAGAAAACAGCCAAAGATAACAAATGTAGATAGCTATGGGGATTCAGGATCCTCCAAAGTCCGGTAGCGAAGAAAAACGTGCCAGATTTGAACATAGTTTCGCGTCTAAAAACATCATATTCCGCACAGTTCTCCAGTAACTCTTGGTAGATGTCAATATATCTGTTCCAAGCCAGAGAAGATAAAACCATTTGTCCGGAAAACAATCCAAGCACTTGGATCATTCTTTGGAAAGTAACTTTAGTTTTGTAAGATATGCCTATTTCAGTTGTGTGTTCCTTTTCTATGTCTTCGCTTGAATTTATTTCCTTCAACTGGTGATAGGGCAAAGTGCTCACTGGAGTGCCTTTGTAGCCGCGTCGCGGCGGATTATTTTTAAGATAGACAAGAATGCCGATCACCATGGCTATTACACCAATTAAGTCACAAATGCCATCGACCCAATATCCTAGGGTCCCAACCTCAGACCGCTCACCTTTGATGTGCTTTCTTTCTCTAGCTACGTGCCCATCGAGATCGTCTAGAAACATTCTAATTTGAAACAGGACGATACCAAACCGTCTGGCGGCTAAATTCGAACACGTCAAAAGCTTAGCACCAACGAACGCCACGAAAACATGAAAGAAAGATATCATATTCGGTGTAATCATCAGCCATTTCACAGAGATACCCAATCCTATATCTAAAATTGAACATAACGGGCCGTATATATAATGATTCACGTGATCAACCATTAAAGCTTTGACAGTAGGATGGCATAATGGATTTATCTTGCAAGGTATCCACGTCGCGTCTTCGTAGCCAGGATCAATCTTCGATTTGAGCGTAGAAGTTTCAGTAATATTCGCATCGACAACATCGAATATATCAATCTTGTACACTTGTATCCTTAAAAATAGAAACGTATCCATACATATACAAAATAAAACTATGACTAGTAGCAGCAGTGTTAAAACTTTACTGGCTTGCGATGAAGGCCACATCATTTCGAAAATATCTCTAACGCCAACAGAGTCTGGATTATGTAAATCGAATTACATTTACAATATACAAACAGTACTTTTCATATAGAACAGGCTGTTATGAAAGCCCACACGTTCACTATAAACACTGAACATAAGTTCTTTAAATAGCCGCTTGCTAACTCAAGAATACAACACTTATAAAAATCTATAAGGCATGCATTTTATGCAGCATATTCGACTCTTTGAAACTTGAAGGGCTGATCCATCATTCGATCGTGGAAATTCGCAACTGGTCCACATAGTTTATAAATCGTACGAAAACATCACTGTTTTTAATTCTCCGCACAGTTTGTTTGCAAAATCGATGCTCTCCGAGCGGATGTTATCACATACACTTGTAATATGAGCACTCAACAGTTTTAACACTTGTACAGTAATCGAACACTGGTGACACTTTTTAACGGATGTTACAGTGTTTTTGTGTAAACATTTATCGACGCAGCGCTGTCGGTGCGTACAATTGTAGGTTTTGCGTGCGCATCGGTCGGGAGCGCGACGCGATGTGGCGAGGCGAAGCGACCCAAAGTAGAGAAGGAAAGTGTTGAACCGGAGAGCTGTTGTCGATAGTTATATAGCGTTCTTTTTTGTGTCGATATTGTGCGTACTTTATCGATAAGTAGTAAGGACAACTATTAACACTAATACTACGTCGACAACGTCGTCAACGTCGTCCTGACTATGATATCCAACAGGCTGCATATATACATATAAGACGTGGCTGCGACAGACATGTCGCTGTCCCGATGCCGGTGAGGAAACAGTAATTTCCTAACTGACATTTGTGGCACACGCTCTATGCCATTTTTATTTTTATTTTATTTATTTTTTGACATTTTTATTTTGTTTCATTATTATTGTATTTTAACAAGTCCACGTATTACTTGAAATAAATAAATAAATAATTAATTAATACGTAAAAAAAATGCTAGAATATAATTATTTATTGTTCACACCAAGATTACAGAACAATGATAAAAAAGCGCAACTATCGAATGCCTTATCGCTTAAGATCAACCTGTTTTATGTTTTTTTTTCTGACGTGTGCAACAAAAAAATCTAATTACCTACAAGATTTATAATTAATGATAATGTTTTTTAATTCAAAATTAAGACAGTAAAAATTATAGCCGGTGTCACTCAGGATGAAGTAAGGAAAACCATTAATCAAAATCTGTTCAGGCGTTTAAAGTTATGGCGGAATAAAGAACGTCGCATATATGAACAGAACACTCCTTTTCCGTGTAGCCGTGTAAAAAATAAGCAAGGTTATGAAAATCACGCTTATAATACATGCAGAACACACATACGCAGAACAAATGTTTTAGCTCGTCAAACAAATGTTTGTCCTAAATAGGAATCGAACCCACGCCCAACAGCTCTTGAAGCATTATACATTACCAATTGAGCTAACATGGCAGTCAAATTACAAATCAGTAAAAAAATATGGATGTCAATATTGACAGCCCTGTTGGCTCATTGCTAGCATATCTGCCTTAAGAGCTGGAGGGCTTGGGTTCGATTCCCGCTCAGGAAAAACATTTTATGTATCAAGAAATGTTTGTTCTGTGTCTGGGTGTTCTTTATGTATTATAAGTATGCATTCTATCAGTTATCTGACTTCCATCACACAAGCTCTGCTTAGTTTGGGGTCAGATAGCGCTGTGTGTAATATCCTACGATATTTATTTTATTGTAACATAAAGTATGATGGTTATATAAAAATGTTGTCAATACAAAACAAAATATCTCTAGAAGTATGTAGATACACCATCAAATGAGCTAACAAGCCAATCAATTGTAGATTGTATTCTAATAGCTATAAATTAGTTTAAAAAATTAATAAAATATGTCTTACAAAAAATTATATCGATAATTTCTAAGACGTTAAAGTCATCCCTAATTTCGTTGAATCGAAGAGCGCTTAAAGGCGGCTATTCAAACGGAATGCACGACCGCGATCGTGATGCCACCTAAACATAAAAGACACACAAAGAACAAAATGTGAACAAATGCAAGGCTAACTTTTTTTCAGCAATCCAAAAAAATTAAGAATTTCATATTCAATACAAAATATTTCAAACTAGCTGCGCCCCGCGATGTTTTCCGCTACATTTTTTCGGGATAGAAAGTAGCCATGTAATCTAGGATGTCAGCTACCTCCATACTAAAGTTACATCAAAATTGGTCCAGCCGTTTGAGCGTGAAGATGTAACAAACATACAAACACACTCACAAACTTTCGCCTTTATAATGCATACATATACATATTATACACACCACATTAGTACCTAGCTATCTACAAATGGGTTTTTTTATGGTTGATAAGCTAGGTGTTTGACCACAGCTCACCTGATGTTAAGTGACGGGGTAGTCGGGGGTGTCGATGGTAAAGCACACTTAACCTAGCTCTCAAATGAGGCTGTCAGAACATAGATAGATAAAACTTTGTGCACACCATACTGGTGCCACAAGTGGCGTCCTTATCGCTAAGAGCGATCTCTTCCAGGCAACCAAAAACAGAAAAACACGATAGATAACAAAAGAAACAGACGGGAGGGTTAGTTACGGTACTTGGCGGCAGGTTTTCAACTTGCTAGCCGGTCGAGTACTAGAGAGTACGCTACCACTATGCTATGGTTTCCTCACGATGTTTTCCTTCACCAGCAGCTCAAGCTCATTGTTGGACTTTGAACCCACGAACTTCGGTGTGTGAACCGACCGCGCTAACCACTGAGCTATCATCGCTACAGACATACATATAAATAACACTGAAACGTGTCAAACCCACATCGGTTTCCATAGGAAGTTGTTTATTAATATTATATCAAAGTAAATTAGCTCTCTTAAAATTTAATGGGCCAAGTTTTAGTACACGCATATGAACGATATCCGACTTTATAAATTTCGAGCATATTTTTTTAACTTAATTACCGTTGGGAAGCCACATTATCCCCGGGTGACATAAGCTACTTTTCATCGCTGTATTCCCACGTGAACGGGAACTACGCGGGTGAAACCGCGAGGCGTCCGCTTGTACTATTATAAAGAGGAAAGATTTGAGGGGTTGTATTGAATAGGCTCCGAAAGTACTGACCCGATTTCAACAATTCTTTCATCGTTGGGAAGCTACACTATCCCCGGGTGACATAGGCAACTTTTATCCCTGTATTCTCACGGGAACGGAAACTACGCGGGTGAAACCGCGAGGCATCCGGTAGTACTATGATAAAGAGGAAAGATTTGATTATTTGTACTGAATAGGCTCTGAAACTACTAGACTGATTTCAAAAATTCTTTCACCGTTGGGAAGCTACACTATCCCCGGGTGACATAGGTTACTTTTTATCCGTGTATTCCCACGGGAACGGGAACTACGCGGGTGAAACCGGTAGGCGTCCGCTACTTAAAAATAAAGTTAAAATAGCGTGTCTCCCATTAGTCTAAATTGTATTTACGCATTAGTTATTATGACGATAAAAATTCTGTCAAGCGCGAGACGGAAGCCATAAACCGAAGGTTCCGTTCAAATCTGGCCTGTTTATAAAATTATCCCACAGCTGGCCGTGGGCCTCGTCTAATTGTGAGAAGGATAAAGCCCACGATGCTAGTCAAATGCAAAATAGCAAAATTAAAAAATTAAAAAAAATTATGAATCGATTCTAATGATTCTTTTTTTGCTTGATAGATCATATTTCGGAGGTGGTCCCATATACATGTTATCTAAATCGATCGAGCGATTTTAAAAAATCAATAAAAATTTAAAAATTGTATACATCGATGATTTTTTTCGTTTACTCAGAAACCTCGCTGTTTCATTGGAGCAGTGCGTTTAGTTTTAGCGGACGCCTCGCGGTTTTCCCCGCGCAGTTCCCGTTCCCGTGGGAATACAGGGATAAAAAGTAGCCTATGTAATCCGGAGATAGTGTAGCTTCCCAAATGTGAAATAATTATTGAAATCGGTCTCGTAGTTTCGGAGCCTATTCAATACAAACAAACAAATCTTTCCTCTTTATAATAGTATAGATAGATAACTATACTTAGCTTTAAGTAGCAAGTTGACAAACACACAAAGTAACAAGTAAACAAAAAATCAAATCTTTCCTCTATAATTAGTATAGATTTATGCTATAGATTTTATTAAGTAAGTTTTAATCCAACAACTAAAGCCTTGAAACAAATTGGTCTTACTTTCAGTACGGAACCCCAAAAAATAGTAACGGTAGTCCAACCGCAGCACATTACTTGGTGACCAAATAAACATTAACCCAATATTTATTAATAGTAGGTATCTACAACAGCGCGTGTTAAAAGGTAATCGACTAATAATGTTGTTTTTATAACAAAGTATTCAAATTGATTAATGATGCAAAAGTTGTTATATGTACTATTTTTTTTAATGGTTGAGCCTGACCTGATGTTAAGTGACGGTGTGGTCGAAGATAGTAAAGCACACGTAGCCTGGAATGGAACTGGCTCTCATGTGAGGCTGCCGGAACACACCGTTAGATGCTTGGCGGCAGATTTCCAACTCTCGTTTGGAGGCTAGCCAGCCGAGTACTATAAAGTACCCTACCACCATGCTATGGTTTCCATCACCGGTAACTCAAGCTCATTGTTGGGCTTTGAACCCACGCCTTTCGGCATGCAAACCGACCGTGCTGTAACGCCTGTCCATGACCATTGCAGCGATACACAGAACTTAGTGTAGTAAAACAAAGTTCAAGGCATCGCTGCTTTGGCGCTCATTACTTTGAGACTTTCGATGGTTAGTTTGAACAGCCCAGTAATTTCGCTAGCTGGAGCACCCTCCAAACCGGAACACAGTAATGTTAGTACACTACTGCTTGGCGGCAGAATACCTGGTGCTGCGGTGGTTTCTACCTAGACGACCTCCTGCTAAGAAGATCTACTACCAAGTAAAACAAACTTGTTAATATTGTAAGTTAGTCTTACCTGGGGCACTTGCGTAGACTTCCCGCAGCCAGTTTCCCCTAGCAACACCAAGGTCTGATGACGCTCCAGAAGATACAGGATATGGCTGCGGTATTGATACACTGGCAACCTACAAGAGAAAATCCACAATGATACCAGTAAAGCAATGTACTGTCGCTTTACATTAGGAGAGTTGGTGGTCAAATGTCTATCAAAGTAAAAAAAAAAAAACATGCATTAAATTATAAACGTAGTTTTGGCGGGAACGCGGAAAGAGTAGCATCGTATTTTTTCCAAAACTAGTTTTTTGTCGAGTGTTTATGCATAAAAAAAGTGCAGACTTACAAGCGCGAGTGTGGGAAAATGATGTACCTAATGTGGTGAAACATGACTTTTCGTGTTGCTTCCAAATCTCCATCGAAGCTTTATAGTCAAGTCGCCACACGGACTGTACTTGCCCAAGAATGGACTTTGACTATAGCTAAATCTACAATGCAACTTATTTAACTTATAAAACTTGAAAATGTAAAACACTTGACACTGGCAAATGCACAGAAAGTGCGACGCCAAGTCCTCCTCGGAGGATAAGAAAAAAATAATTATATACAGCCCTGTTGGTTCATTGGTAGTATGTCTGTTTCGAGAGCTGAGGGTGTGGGTTCAATTCCCACTCAGGACTAACATTTGTGTGACTAACATTGATGTTTGTTCTGTGCCTGGGTGTACTGTATGTATTTACAAAAAAAAGTACCTATTTAAGTATTCTGCCAACTATCTGGTTCCCATAGTACAAGCTTTGCTTAGTCTGGGGCTAGATGGCGCTGCATTAAATGTCTTCCAAAAATAAAAACAAATAAATGACTTGACTGTGTTTATTTATTTCAATTTTATTTACATTAAGATGAAATAAAGCACTAGAGACTAGGTTATTTTTTGTGTAAAAATTACAAGACAAACAAGACACTCTCCAAGAGATAACACCTGTCCATGACCATTACCAAAACAAAGTCCAGGGCATCGCTGCTTTGGCGCTCATTACTTTGAGACTTTCGATGGTTAGTCTCAACAGCTCTGTAGTGTCACTGCAGTACCCTTCGAACCGGAACACAGTAATGTTTACATACTGCTTAGCGGCAGAATATCTGGTACTGCGGTGGTACCTACCTAGACGACCTCCTGCTAAAGGAGATTTACCACTGAGTAAAGTTTATTTTTTCAGAATGTAAATGGTTAAAGTAAGTAAGCATTAGCATAAGTTTGCAGTAAATCAATTTTTAATTTGCAATACTTTTCCCTTTTTCTTTATAATAAAGATATAACTTTCTACTTTTATTTCACATATTTTTATAATAATAAAGCACTTTCTTCATAAAAAATGATGACATAATATAAATATATATATCTATCTGTTTTTTTTTTTAATCTGCCTTCTATCCACCTTTTTCTAGGTCACCCTTTTCGTCTTTATCCAATTGATCCTTCCCAAGCTGTTGTCTCTAGTGTTCATCTTTTGCCTGTATATCTGGATATAGATATAAAATAAATAAATATACATAATGAATACTTTGATATAATACCTCTGCCGCTGAGTCTCCATAGGCAAATGATGGTATCGGTTGTAAGTGAAGTTGGTTCTGGAGTCGCTGTCCACTGCTAGAGCTGAGTCTGCATTAGGATTGATCAATGTTTCTATCTGCCCATCCTTGTTCCTTGAGGGGTAAAGGGATTCATCCCCTGTAATAATTATTAAAAAAATATACAGGTTTTGCGATTTTAAATAACAATACCAGCTAGAAGTGTTGGAGAGCTGAACCATCTACTATGATTACAGCAATTTGGTCAATATATTTACCGAAAGAGGGGAAACAAAAACAAAAATATAATTAACCTAAAATTCACGATCACAAAAATTCTTACCCGGCTTTATAAATCTCGGTTTTTGCATGTTTTTAAGCACTTAAAGAGTAATTTGAAAATATCCTCACATGCAGAATTACACAGTGGTTGATAATTTTTTTCTATCAATCAATATAGAATAATGTTTAACTAAATTTTCGCAAAAAACTGATGTTTTTGTTTACTAATGTTGACATAATTGACATTTCGACATTTGTTGTATGTGTGCTTTCTTCGTTTTATGCATCACACTTTATGTATTTTGCCAGTGTAACAATTAAAAAACATAAGAAGTGAAAATCAGCCCCATGTCGTATTAAAGCAAAGACTACTTAAGACTACATATACGGACTAATAGATTTTTAACCAAAATGAAATTAATCTTGTAAAATAGCTTTTAACTTGTCTACTGGAAAAAAACTTTTATCTTAAGTCAATATCAACGTTAAATTATTAGGTTACCAGATTAGAGTTTTTCCTTGACATTTTGGAGAAATTTTAGTTCTTGGCGAATTTTTTTTGTCGTTGAGGTAAGCTTTGGTAATGAATGTCACCTTGACTTAATTTCATTTGAATTACTTTGACTAAGGTGTGACATGATTGGCAATACTAAATATTGCCAATCATGTCACCCCTTAGTCAAAGTCACATTTCCATTTATAAATTTTACAAAATAAAGGTAATGTTACTTTCAGTTTCATTTTTCATATAAATAATGTTTCAGACACAAAAATTTTACACCTGCGAGTATGGAAACTGATTTGAGCTTAAATTTAGATTAAAAGTGTTCACGTTCATTATTACTTCCAATGGCATCACGTTCCATTAGTTATATTTAGTTGTTTTACAAACATAATGCTAAACAAAAGTACTAGGTACTGACATCAAGACTTCTGTTAGTTAATTATTGAAAGCGCGTGATACTTGCCCCTGAATGGCTTCCCCTACAATTTCTGCTCGTTATAGGCACATGATCCGCACCGACAAAAGCTTCTCATTAATATTTATGCTGAAATAGTTTTATATAACTGTAAATTTTGTTGCAAATTTTCACAATATAGATAATGCTACGAACATACCAATCCTAAGAACTTTAACTCATGAAGTGCAGTTTATTTTATTTTATTCAGACAAAAAGACACAGCACTACATTTGTTTTCATTGCTCGGTACTTTGCCATTGTAAGACGGTCAAATTTATTTTGTACTTCGTGGTATAATTACGAGGAATATTATTTAACTGGTAACATAAAAATCTCAAATAATGTGACAAGCTGAGGAGCTGACAACTCTGACAAGAGTGACAAGTTAAATTAATTTTATTTTTGTAATTTCAAATTCAAAATGCTGTACTGTTCATTGTACTGTAGATTCTTCGTATTTGTTTTTATTAGCTGAAACCATTATAATCAAATATTAAGCCGCAAACTGACGTAACAAGCAATGAACAACTTCCAGACGCAACCATTGAAGATTTACATACAAGACATATTCCGAGCTAAACAAAGTTCTGAAAATAAATACACTTACGAACTTTTCGGGCTAACTTTCAAAAATATTATGGTGCATGGTGTTGTTACAGCCCTTTACAATACTACAGAGAAATCTACGAACTTAGAAATCAGCGATCCGACAGGAACCATTCAAGTCTACTATGATTCTACCAAAAGTAATTCTTCGATCAATAATAGTATGATAAATAACCTAAATAATCATTTCACTGTAGCTTCGAAGTTCGGTGATGTAAATATAGAAATAATGGCCACTTTAATGGATAGAATTAAGAAGAAAAAGTTGGATTTTTCCGAAGGTGATTTCCTGAACATTGTCGGTGATATATTTGTGAATGATAGAGATAATAAAATGATATCAGCATATGAATGTACTAAGACTTCGATAGAAAGGGATATAGTGTGGTTAGAAGAGCTGAGATATTTATATGAAAAATATTACATAAAACAAACTAAAAAATTATGATTAGGTTGTACCAAGTCCCAAGGTAATAAGACCTATATACATAGGTAGTTAGTGATTGTTTTTGGAATGGTAAAGAGTAGTATAAACATGGACTAACTATGTCTAAATATAGGTACTTAATTCTTTTTTAAATTGAGGCAGGTAAATTGTGCACTGACATCGACATCCTAGCCAACCCAGCTCCTTGAATTATCGGAGAGAGACTCTGAGCCATTGGCAGCTCCAGTAAGTTCGATTAGTTAACTTATAAGCAGATTTTCCTGTTACTCAATGTTTTGTCTTCATAGTCATAGCATGATGAAGCATAAGAGGAATACCATGAAATGAACTTACAAACTAAAGGAGGCAGAAACATTGAGTGCTTAATGTAATAAATAAAATCCAAAACAATTACAAATATTTTATTGATAACACCAATGTTACAAGTCAAATTACATACTTACATTACTTGGTGGTAGATTTCCTTTGCAGGAGGTCGTCTAGGTAGGTACCACTGCAGTACCAGAAATTCTGCCGCCAAGCAGTAGTGTGCAAACATTACTGTGTTCCGGTTTGAAGGGTACTGCAGCTAGCGAAATTACTGGGCTGTTGAGACTAACCATCTAGTCTCAAAGTAATGAGTGCCAAAGCAGCGATGCCCTGGACGTTGTTTTGCTACTCAAAGTTCTGTGTATCGCTGCAATGGTCATGGACAGGCGTTATCTCTTAACATCAGGAGAGCGCCTCGATCGTCTCATTACTTTTACATAAAAAAAAAACCTAAAATCATTTCAAATATTGGATGCAGCTACAATTATGGCAAAAAGCAATCAAGCTTGTAGGAAATTTCCTTTTCATTATATCTGTTGTTGCCAACTTCACATAAAAGAATCTATGTATATATTAAGTTATTTATATGATAAAAACCAACCAGTTTTGCTAATGTAAATATAACTATCGAGACGCTCGCCTGATGGTAAGTGATAACGCCTATCCAAGACCAGGTGAGCTGCGGTCAAACATCTAGCCAGTCAATCACAGAAAAACAAAATATGGAAACTTGCCTGTCAATAAAAAAAAATACACAAAATATTGAGTAGTCCAGTGCATATTTTTGCACCAGGACCCTTGAAAATGAAAAGCTAGGCTAGCTATGTCACTACCTAACGAAGCAGGGTTTTGGGTTTCCGTCGTAAAGTTTGGCATATATATACCGTTAAGAAACCAAAAACTGTGCTGTATAAAAACTGCTTTCTCATCTCAAACGCGCAAATACCTACGAAACTTTATATGATACCTACCTACCAATTAATTATTGTCACAAAAATGTTTGAAACAAAATCATTGCGAAATGAAATTCATGATACTGCAAAATACCTCGATATGGCATAACGAACAGTAGCATAATTAAGTAAAAAAAAATTATAAAAATTCAACCCGATGCCGAATAAAAAAATGCAAGTCAAAGATATTTCAAGTTGATTTACAGACAATCCCACTATTTGTAATTATAATTTGTAAGTTTGGATGGATGTTTGTCACTCTTTCACGCAAAAACTACTAAACGGATTTGGATGAAATTTGGTATGGAAGTAGCTGAGACCCTGGATTAACACATGTTTTCGAGATAAAAAGTAGCCTTACTTTTTATCTCGAAAACATGTAGTGGGTAACACCGTGGGGCGCAGCTAGTACTATTTATATGTAGCTTGTAAACTTGTAGCTTGTTTAGCCTCTCTCATGATGCATTTAACATCGACGAGAAGTTGACAGAGCATTTTATAAGCAAACTTGTTTCCTATTCCGTGGTTTTATGCATACAACTTCACACAACGTGTGTAAAGGCCCTAGTTTCTATATCAGAAGATCTAAGCGCGTAAAGCACAATTTGCTGTGGCTTTAATACTTATAAAATTTGCAGAAATTACTTGTGTAATGTTATACCTGCCTGAACAAAATAATTCCCATCATTTACATATTGCCTTTACTTAAATATTTAAACTTTAGGTGCGGACTTAAATTTTGTTGCAAAAGAAAACCTTTATCTAAATTCAATGCGTGATCTCACCTCATTCGTTTTAATTCATTCATGTAAGAGCAAGAGTATAATGTTATCGAGTTATCGATTTTTATCATATCGCGTTAACTATAAAAGTATTTTGGCCGCACTAAATGTCAGGTTGGTAATCGGTTTGTTGTTTGTCAAGTGTCAGCTGCCAAAGCGATTGGTCCAGTCGCCGCTCAAGTCACAACATATTTTTGGATTATTTTCAAAGAAACAAAGTAATTTTTTTACGTTTAATTTCTTTAATAAGTGAGTTAATAATAATCATCATACTTTGAAATATGCTAAATATTAGTTTGTTCCAGCCATTTATTTATCGACAAAGTTTTTTGGAAGTTTCTAAGTGATCCCGAAGTTTTTTGATTATATTTTCTGTTTATTTGCTTTTAGAAAGATGGCTAGCGGAGGGATTTCGCCCCAGGAAGTCGAGGCCCTGTGCCAGACCCCTACTGGAGCTACTAAGGTACGTCTTACGTCAGGAAATGTTGAACTCTAATATTTGTGAACGCTAGATTCGTTGTTACTAAAGTGCCTATTTCACCGATTCACCGAAGCTACATTACTTCTTAATATCCTGTATTAAAAAAACTAGCTATCAATAGCTAGCTAGCTATACACGCTCAGATTTCCTTCTCAAAGACGAAATTAAGTAACCAATAAGTTAACTAAGTTAACAATTAACCTTGACCCTATAGATAAAAATTATGAAACCACTGCTCTGTGTCGATAAACTATGCTTATTAGTTAAGTACTTAGTTTATTTTTAACATCGTGTTTCAAAGAGTTACTTTTCCTAAGTAAACTCAAAGTACTGCTGCTTGTAAAACTTAGGGGGCCATCCGGCATCCATAAATTATGGCACACTTTAGGGGGGAGGGAAAGGGTCGACGAAGTGTGACATTGTGTGACAAGGGTGGGGAAGGGTCCCCAATTGTGTGACATCACATTTTTTCAAAATGCATATAATATTTTATGATTGCAACATATGTGACATCACATTAGGTAGGGTGGGGTCTCACAAATGTGACCAAAACAATGATAACTGACAAACATGACAAGGACGGGAGAGGGGATCCAAAACTCATGAAATTTGTGTCACATAATTTAAGGATGGCCCCATAAGATACCATGAAAAACAAATAATGTTTGTAGCATTATCCCTAAATACCTCACGATAAAACTGAATAGGTTTATAGTTTGGATGGATGGATTTTTGTTACTCTTCCACACAAAAACTACTGAACAGATTTGGATTAAATTTGGTATGGAGGTAGCTGAGACTCTAGATTAACACATAGGCTATGTTTAATCCTGAAAACATGTAGCGGGTAACTCCGCTGGGTGCAGCTAGTATAAAACAAAGTTGCTGTTCTTGTCTCTGTTTTTCCGATTACTTTTAAAGTGTGCAAAGTTAGAAGTGAATAAAGCAGACCCTCATGTACATGACTTATTCACATCTGTCTATCTATCCTATTATACGGAGGAAAGATTTGATTGTTTGTTTGTTTGTAATGAATAGGCTCCAAAACTACTGGACCGATTTAAAAAATTCTTTCACCGTTGGGAAGCTACACTATCCCCAGGTGACATAGGCTACTTTTTGTCCCTGTATTCCCATAGGAACGGAAACTATGCGGGTGCAACCATGAGGTGTCTGCTAGTAATAATAGATGAGTAAATTTGCTGTTATGCACCATAATCATAATCATTTTTATTGAGAATGAGGTGTTACAGGTCAATTTTCAATAATAATCATAAACAAAAATAAGAAATGTCAGTAAAAATATTAAAAATTATAAAAAAAAATATGTCAAAATCAATAATAATTATAATAAATAGGTTCGGTTCGGTTCTTTTGTTCTCTGTACTTTTTTCTTATAAAGAGTTTTTTTTTTCTTTGGTTTTGGCGTCGCGTTTTAGCATTTTGCGCGTTTTAACTCTTTCCGCATTCCCGCCAAAACTCCCTTATAAAGAGTTATATATCTATCTATCTAAATGTCAAAATTCACAAAATTCTTTGTAGCTGTAAAACTGTAACATAGATGGCGTTAGTTGTTGCTCTAATCACAGACAACAAATTATATAGCACCATATATAGCAGAAATCTTACTGCTATAAAAATGTATATTAAATTGTTATTGCAACTTTTTCCTGTGCTGTTTTTATCTGCTGGGTGATATAACGAGAACTCTTATCACTGATTACGTTATTAAGGTTGTTTATGGCATGTCATCAAAACAAGTATGTAGTTCTTAATCACAATCATTGAAACTGATTGTAAAGCAAAGTGTCATTGAGATTTGTTTATGTGAAAATTATGAGAAAAATGAAATTTCTTTCCTCATGGCAAAAGAAAACGCCTATCCATGACATTGCAGATCTTTCGAGTAATATAAATAAATATTGGAGGACATTTTAACACAGTGCCATTTAGCCCCAAACTAAGCAAAGCTTGTACTATGGGGACCAGAATGCTGACAGAATACTTTAAATAGTTTTTTTTAAATACAGACTTATAATACATACAGTACACCCAGACACAGAACAAACATTTGTTTATATCACAAAATCCTTGTCCTGGGTGGGAATCGAACTCACGCCCTTCAGCTCTTGGAGGCTGTCAGGGCTGTTAAAAGGTTCTCCAAGCCTTCGAAATGTCTTATTTTACGATGGTAGGGTATTTTCTAGTACTTGGTTGTGCTAGCTACCACCTTCAAGTACCACCGCCAAGCACCTAATGGTGTGTTCCGGCGGCCTCACTTGAGAGCCAGTTCTATTCTAGGCTAGTATGTGCTTTACCATCTTCGACCACACCGTAACTTAACAATCAGGTGAGCTGTGATCAAACATCATGGTAGCCTGTCAACCATAAAAAAAATACCATTTCTAGTCCATATTTAATATACCAATGTGTTAAATAAAAATTATACACCCATATAATGATTCAGCAATTTGTTATCGAATTGCGATAAAAATATATATATGTATTGTATTTTATCAACAATGTCGATCGGTTACAAAGTAAACCTTTAAGTGGCTGATAAGCCCTCGATAACACGATAAACAATCACAGGGGCGTGACAAGCATATCGAGAATAAAATCATCACCATCATCAACTAGTTTTCACCTATGGCTAAGTAAAATCAATAAAGTAAATAAATTTTATTGCGTTAAAAACTAAATTGATTAATTCAGGCGTTACTTTGCGGAAGTTACAAGTTTTACTTGGTGGTAGATCTCCCTAGCAGGAGGTCGTCTAGGTAGGTACCACCGCAGTACCAGTTATTCTGCCGCTAAGCAGTAGTGTGTAAACATTACTGTGTTCCGGTTCGAAGGGTACTGCAGCTAGCGAAATTACTGGGCTGTTGAGACTAACCATCGAAAGTCTCAAAGTAATGAGCGCCAAAGCAGTGATGCCCCGGACTTTGTTTTGTTACTCAAAGTTCTGTGTATTGCTGCAATGGTCGTGGACAGGCGCTATTCTTACCATCAGGAGAGCGTTTCTTTTGTCTCATTACTTTTTACATAAAAAAAAAAGTTAATTTTGAATATTCAAAGTATATATTTAGTTTATTTCCGCTTAACAGTTGTTTTAGTTACAACAGTGATGAGGATTTAAATTTAACTAACTTGGCAATGATTTTACCATTAAAAACCTAACAGTAACTCTACTTAATATCTAAAACTAATTTTGACATAAGCTTAAAGACTAATTAAACAAAAATCTAACTAAAAAAACCACAAGTCTTTATATCCTCTTCTCGCTGCAGTGACTACTTGCCGACACGTGTTTCGCCTCTACACGAGGCGTCCTCAGGATGTGTTGACTCTTGGAGCGCTTGGTCGACACTGATATATAAATATGTCGAGTTGCCGGTGGCTAGGGCAGCAGAGTGGGAAACCCCTTACAATGTGCGCTGTGTCAAAAACCTTTTTTTATGTAAAAGTAACGAGACGAACGATACGCTCTGCTGATAGTAAGAGATAATGCATGTCCATGATCATTGCAGCAATACACAGAACTTTGAGTAGCAAAACAGTCCGGGGCATCGCTGCTTTGGCGCTCATTAATTTGAGACTAGATGGTTAGTCTCAACAGCCCAGTAATTTCGCTAGCTGCAGTACCCTTCAAACCGGAACACAGTAATGTTTGCACACAACTTTTTTTTCTTTTTTTTTTTATTGATGACAGGCTAGGTGTTTGACCTCAGCTCACCTGACGTTAAGTGAAGGTGTGGTCGAAGATGGTAAAGCACACCTGGCCTGGAATGGAACTGGCTCTCAAGTAAGGCTGCTGGAACACACTGTTAGGTGCTTGGCGGCAGATTTTCAACTTGAGGGTGGTAGCTAGCCAGCCGAGTACTAGAAAGTACCCTACCACCATGCTATGGTTTCCTCACGATGTTTTCTTTCACCGGCAGCTCAAGCTCATTGTTTTGGGTTTGAACCCAAACTTCGGCATGTGAACCTACCGCGCTAACCACTGAGCTATCATCGCTACATAACTACTGCTTGGCGGCAGAATAACTGGTACTGCGGTGGTACCTACCTAGACGACCTCTTGCTAAGGAAATCTACCACCAAGTATATCTACATCGGAGCCCGTTAAGACCTGATAGAACCGCCCGTGCAGCTGCTTGCTCTTCCATACTTCCTTGCGGTATTCTTTATTATTATATTGACATGTGTTTATAGTGTCTAATAAATGTTCTCATAAATTCCAGGACTTTTTCTTCCAACAAACCATGTATCGCATCAAGGATCCTCGCAAGTCGATTCCTTTCTACACCGGCGTGTTAGGCATGAGTTTACTTCAGCAGCTCCACTTTCCTGAAATGAAGTTCTCGTTATTCTTCATGGGCTATGAAGACACAACTCAAGCGCCAACTGAGCCGGCTGCGAGGAAAAACTGGGCTCTTACAAGAAAAGCCACCTTAGAACTGACTTAGTAAGTATTGATTCAAATATTATTAGAATACTTGGTGGCCGATCCCGAGTACCAGATTTTCTGCCGCCAAGCAGTAGTGTGTAAACATTACAATGTTCAGGTTTGAAGGGTACTGCAACTAGCGAAATTACTGGGCTATTTTTTATTCTTTGGTTTTGGCGTAGCATTTTGAGTATTTGCCAGTGTCAAGTGTTTTATATTTTCAAGTTTCATAAGTTAAACAAGTTGCCTCGTAGCTGTAGTTATAGTCGAAGTCCAGTCTTGGTCAAGTCCAGTCATGATTTAGTAAAGTAGTGGCGACTTTACTATAAAGCTTCGATGGAGTTTTAGAAGCAACACGAAAAGTCATGTCACCCACACTCGCGCTTGTGAATAAAACACCACCATTTTTATGTATAAACACTCGACAAAACTCTAGTTTTGGAAGAAAATACAACGGGGTGACATGACTCTTTCCGCGTTCCCGCCAAAACTCTACTGAGCTGTTGTGACTGAACAGCGACGCCCTAAACTGTGTTTTGTTATTCAAAGTTCTGTGTATCGCTGCAATGGTCATGGTCAGACGTTATATTTTTGTTGTTGTGTCATTCCAGTAACTGGGGAACGGAGAGCGACGAGTCCAGCTACCACAACGGTAATTCAGACCCTCGGGGCTTCGGGCACATAGGAATATGGGTGCCGAACGTGGATGAGGCCTGCGCCAAGTCAGTACTCTTCTTTTTGATGGAACATGTCTTATTTACTATCACTCGCCTTAAACTTTCTTATGTTACAAAATGTCATCAGGTTTCCAGTCCTGTTATTGTATCTGTACATTATTTTACTTGATGGTAGATCTCCTTAGCAGGAGGTCGTCTAAACACTTAAACACTCG
The DNA here is from genome assembly GCA_905404145.2 of Biston betularia. Lineage (NCBI taxonomy): Eukaryota > Metazoa > Arthropoda > Insecta > Lepidoptera > Geometridae > Biston > Biston betularia. The sequence continues at coordinate 7,636,456 of FR989888.1, read as the reverse complement.
AAAATATCAAAACACTTGAAACTGGAAAATGCACAAAATGCAACGCCAAAATCAAACAAAAAGAAAGTAATGATAAAAGCTTGTAACACATCCTATCCCAATTAAAATTTAAAGTTTAAGTTAGAGTACTAAGTTTTCCTAACTTTACTTTAATATCTAGAACTAATTTTGACATAAACTTAAAAAAAAACAATTAAACAAAAATTTAATTTAAAAAATCACAAGTAAAGAAAAAAAAGAAAACTGGTCAGTCTCGACCGAGCGCTCGAAGAGTCAACACGTCCTGAGGATGCCTCGTGTAGTGGCGACACACGTGTCGGCAACTGGTTACTACATAGAGAGAAGAATTTTAAGATTTGTGTTTTTTTAAACATTTTTTTATGTTTCATAATATTGTTTAAGTTTATGTCTAAATTAATTCCTAGATATTAAGTAAAGTTACGATTTTGTCTTTAATAATTTGTTGTTTTCAAATTAGGTAAATTTAAGTCCTCATCACTGTTGTAACTGAAATGACTGTTAAGCGGAAATAAACTAAATGTATGCCTTGAATATTTTTTAATATTATTTATATATTTTTTTGTTTTTATTCTCTGTTGTTTTTCTTTTCTGTTTTTCTAACTATTTTATGCTTTGTTTTACTTTTACTAGCTACCCGCGGTGTTATCCGCTACATGTTTTCGGGATAAGAAGTAGTCTATGTGTTAATCCAGGGCCTCGGCTACCTCCATACCAAATTTCATCCAAATCCATTCAGTAGTTTTCGAGTGAAAGAGTAACAAACATACATCCATACTCACAAACTTTCGAATTTATAATATTCTGTAGGATGTAATCAAAATTTGTGAGATTCTGATGTAATTGCTGTGACCGTTTCTTTATCTCAATTTAATTACTGAGCTATCATCGTTGCTAAATTATGAAAAACGATTATGAATCCGTTTCAGGTTCGAGACTCAAGGTGTGAAGTTCATCAAGAAACCCAGCGATGGGAAAATGAGAGGACTCGCTTTCATACAAGACCCAGACGGTTACTGGATCGAAATCTTCACCAGCGGCATTGTTTAAGGCGAATTAAATCTATCGCTGTCTCTTTCGCACATTATTACATTTTAACCGACTTCCGAAAAAGGGGGAAGGTTCTCAATACGTTTTATGTTTATCCTCAGAACTCCGACACTTTTTTTTTAATATTGTTGACAGGCCAGGTTTTTGACCACAGCTCACTCATGTTAAGTGACGGTGTGGTCGAAGATGGTGAAGCACGCCAAGCCTGGAATGGAACTGGCTCTTAAGTGAGGCTGTCGGAACACACCGAAACGATAAACGTTATGAAATTATTGGTTTTTTATTTTATTTCAAAGGATATGATTTCAAATTGGTCCCATAGAAATTTCATCTAGTACTGTTCAGTAGCTTGTTTTTATATCAAAATAACTGCAAAAGATTATATGTCATTTAAATTAACGAAATTGTGTATTTTGATTTCCCTTGGACTTTTTAGTTTCTTTTTTGGAAGCGCCATCTAGCCCCAAGCGTAGCAAAGCTTGTACTATCAGAACCAGATAACTGGTAGAATACACGAAGAACGAAAATTATCTTCGTCACAAAAATTGTCCTAAGTGAAAATCAAACCCACGTCTCTCGGCTCTTAGAGCAAAGCTACTTCGAAATAAAGTAACAAGTCAGGACTTTGACTTCATCGTGACTTTAATTGACTATGACTGTGCCTTAATTTATCTGATTTGGTTTACAAAAATCATATAAAATATGTTGTTTTCATAAAGTGTTTAATAATAGTCAAATAGGTAATAAATAACCCTTTTTTGCGTAGTCGGGTAAAAATGTGTGAGGGAGATAGCTGTACAAATGTCAAATCTTTTATTGACATTTCAATACAACATTAAATCCTACCACCATTGGTTTTTAAGTAAGCAAGTCTTGAATTAAAGAGAGAAAAAAACCGATTGCGAAATTTAACAAACTTTGTGAAACGTAATGAAATAGGGCTACGCGTAACGGTGATGCTAAATAACTGACGAAAGTTGTTTTTTAATAAATTAAAAAAAAAACAGCTTTCTTTTTTAATTTGACATTTTGTAAATATCTACTGATCTAAAAAAAAATCAAAGACATTTTATACAGCGCCCCAAACTAAGCAAAACAATAAAAAAAGTAAACGTTTTTAAACGAAAGCAGTTCCATTAGTACTACCGTTACGACTTGTAGACTATACTGGGTTGTAAGCTTAGGGTGTACTGAGCCGAGAGGGGGTCATTGAGTCTCCTAACGTGATCAGCAAAATTTTCATTATTATTATTTGTACCAGCTGATTCTTCTACAATTTAAGAGTTGTGCCAATGTTCACAGCGATGAGTAAAATACCACCCTTTCGGCTGAGAATACCCCTTTAACCCTGTATAGAATAATTTGGTTGATATTTAATGTAATCATTGTAGCATATATATTTATTTATATTAGAAGCAAATTGTGATAGATAAATTATTTTTTATTTCTGTTTTTTGGTACTCTTGTTTTGTTTAAACAAATTTACAGATTCAACAATCTGACAAAAAAAAAACTTATTAAAGGTGTTTTAGAGAAATATACCAAATATTTAAAGATGCTGATCCATGGGTCCTATTTATATCAGCTACGTGAACACCTTTTACTATGGGGTCGATTGAATCACAAATTACTAAATTTGACCCTAAAAAGCAATAACAAACAGGGCAAGCTAAATGAAACCGTTTAAAAATCAGCTGTTCCATACATTTTATTGAATGTTAATGACATTTTTCTGTAAATAATGACAATTTTGCTGAATGTTGAAGACATTTTTGTATGAATAATGACTTTTCTTGCAGTTTAAAGCCTTTTTGTAGGAATAATTACATTTTCTTGAAGGTTAATGACATGTTTGCATAAATAACGACATTTTGCTAACGGTTAATGACATGTTTGTATGGAACGTTGATTTCTTTTCGCGACCCTTCAATGGTTGACTGAAAAAACAATCGGTTTAGGCTTAGGGCTGCCAATATCCTGTTAATATGCCACATGGAGCCGCAGCTGTCTCAAACTGCCGCGTCAGTGTGTGGTAGGCTTAAAACAACAGGTATAGATACCACCGCTACGGCAACCACCACTAACATGATTGATTTATTTAATTATACAAAAAACTTAGTCTAAAAATCCGTCAGAGGAGGGATATGTGGCCAGAATGCTGGCAGCATTGCCACGCTGGATGGCAATGCTTAGCTTTTGACCAAAGTAGATACCAGCATTCTGGTCACCTGAAGCCTCCGCTAAACGTTTGGCCAGGTCCCGATACAGTTAAATTAATTAATCCCGTTTAATTTAATTATATTGCATTAGCGGACGCCTCGCGGTTTCACCCGCGTAGTTCCCGTTCCCGTGGGAATACAGGGATAAAAAGTATAGCCTATGTCACGCGGGGATAGTGTAGCTAACCAACGGTGAAAGAATTTTTGAAATCGGTCCTGTAGTTTCGGATCTTCTTCAATACAAACAAAAAAAAACAAACAATGAAATCTTTCCTCTTGATAATTAATAGTATATGTAGATAAAACATGATAGGTACAGTCATATTTAGTATCAGAAGTAGAAATAGTTAAGTATGCAGTGTATTATTTCCGATGTTATTAATGATTTTTTTCGTAACTTTCCCTTGGGCGCCTTTACAACTGAAACTTGTTGTTTTTTAATTTATTAAAATGATGTGCAATCAAACCGTGTAAAGTAGTACTTACAACCTACGTATATGTAAATAAAAGTCATATTAAATGTTTGAATTTATTATAGTGCAGTTTTTTTTATGCAAGCAAATGAAGCGATGGTAAGAGATAACGCTTTTACTCTGGAGAGTGTTTTTCGGATGACCTAATCCCCCCTGCACATTCTACTATCGGATAGCCAGGAGCTCTAAGAAGCGGCACCGCTTCGTGCTCGATATTCCAAATAAACTAAATGGTTCGAATCTACCTTCATTGTGCGAACCGCTAAACAATGGAATTTGCTGCCCGAGTGGGTGTTCCCTGATAGATACAATCTGGGTGCCTTCAAGTCGCGTGTGAATCAAATACAAATCTTTTATTAATAACGCCAAAGGTACAGGTAATTTTTGAATTCATATTTAACAATATCAAAATCATAACATAATATATCAAAACAATGAAAATGTCAATGAAATAATATGTCACATGTAAAATAATTATGTTTTAAATAAATAAATATCGTAGGACATTACACACAGCGCCATCTGACACCAAACTAAGCAAAGCTTGTGTGATGGAAGTCAGATTACTGATAACATTATTTTATTGTCACATATAAAATAATTATGAATCGGTTTCTTAGTGAGCGTGTTCTATCGTAGACCACATCACCTTGGTTTTTTTTTAATTTTTATAATATATAGGCTTGCGTTTGACCGCCATCCCGCCTGATGTTAAGCGAAGATACGGTCTACGATAGAGCACGCTCGCCTAGAAGAAACCGATTCACTGGGGATAAATAACAATAAAGTTCAGGGCATCGCTGCTTTGGCTATACTTTGAGATATTAAATGGTTATTGGTTAGTCTCAACAGTTCTCTAATGTCCCAGTACCCTTTAAACCTGAACATAGTAATGTTTACACATTACTGCTTTGCAGACGAACAGATAATATTATAAACAACCTGCGCCCCGCGATGTTACCTGCTGTTTCCATGTGAATACTACATATTTTTTTTTATAAGTGGCGATGCCCTGGACTTTGTTTTGTTACTCAAAGTTCTGTGTATCGCTGCAATGGTCATGGACAGGCGTTATCTCTTAACATCAGGAGAGCGCCTAGATTGTCTCATTACTTTTACATAAAAAAAAAAAAAAATTCGGGATAAAAAGTATTTTAATCCAGGATGTCGGCTACCTCCGTACCGAATTTCATCTAAATTGGTCCAGCCATATGAGCGTGAAAAAGTAATAAACACGTACCAACTCACGCCTTTATAGCATAAGTATATCCCACTAATATTATAACATTTAAACTTTCACATTTTGGATGTTTGTTACTCTTTCACGCAAAAACTACTGAACGGATTTGGATAAAATTTGGCATGGAGGTAGCAGAGACCCTGGAATAACACATAGGCTACTTTTTATCCCGAAAATGTGTAGCGGGGCTAGTTATATATGTATTCGTTTGTTGTTTTCGTGTGTTGTGTCACATAAAGAAACATTTTCTTTCTTTATAAAAAACTGGTAGGTACTAGCTACTAACTATCAACTAGCTAAAAACGTCTTTAGCTAGTTGATAGTTGATAGACGTCTTTCAAACCGAAAAACGTTGACACCAATCTCCTTACTTGTTAAACGTAGGTACCAACCAACTTTATTAAATTTGTTCCAAAAAATCACACTTGCAATTTATTACACCAATTTGTATCAAAAAAATTTATACAAAATCATTTTAAATTTATTATAATATCACGCCAATTATACGCTGTTTATTATATTTAAATTGGTCTAGGTATATGAGCACTACGTGCTTTGCTTTCCATTCTAGTTACCAGTAAAATGTGGTTCGCGCCACCGATCTTGATTGCTCTTACATTCGGCTGTATATCATTAACCGTAAGTATTTGTATACTAATTCTCTTTGCAGCTAGTGCATTTTTTTATAACTTACTAGCTGCGCCCGCGGTGTTACCCGCGACATGTTTTCGGGATAAAAAGTAGCCTATGTGCTAATCCAGAGTATCAGCTACCTCCATACCAACGTTTACTTGGTGGTAGATCTCCTTAGCAGGAGGTCGTTGGTACCTACCACCGCAGTACCAGATTTTCTGTCGCCAAGCAGTAGTGTGTAAACATTACTGTGTTCCGGTTCGAAGGGTACTGCAGCTAGCAAAATTACTGGGCTGTTGAGACTAACCAACAGTCTCAAAGTAATAAACGCCAAAGCAGTGATGTCCTGGACTTTGTTTTGTTACTCAAAGTTCTGTGTATCGCTGCAATGGTTATGGAAAGGTTATCTCTTACCATCAGGAGAGCGTCTCGTTCGTCTCATTATTTTTTCCTTAAAAAAAAAACAAATTTCATCCAAATCCGTTCTGTAGTTTTTGCGTGAAAGAGCAACAAACATCCATCCATCCAAACTTTAACATTTATAATAAGAGTGGGATAGGCTTGCGTTTGACAGCCATCCCGCCTGATGTTAAGAATAGATACGATCTACGATGGAGCACGCTTAGCTAGAAGGGACCGATTCACTCGCGATTTGAAGTGAAGGCATCTAGATTGTATTTATCGGAGAAAATCCACTGGGGCAGCAAATTCCAATGTCTAACAGTTTGTATGAAGAAGGTGGAATCAAACCGTATATAATGTATAGGTACATAGAGATAGATATTTTCAAGATGCCCTATATTTCACACTAGCTGCGCCCCGCAGTGTTATCCGCTACATGTTTTCGGAATAAAAAGTAGCTTATGTGCTAATCTAGGGTCTCAGCTACCCCTATACCAAATTTCATCCAAATCCGTTCTGTAGTTTTTGCGTGAAAGAGTAACAAACATCCATCCAAACTTTCACATTTATAATATTAGTGGGATTTTTAAATATCTTTTCTATATAATTATTATAAGGATATTTGCTAAGTAGATTCATATTATTTTTACTCATTAAAAGGAAGAAAATTGAAAATTACTGAATTCATTAAATGTTTTTAGGAATCTGTATCAGTAAAAGCAATTTCAAATGGAAGGAAGCCTACTCAAAAAAAATATGTGACACATCAAATCTCAAAATATGTCCTAATGCCTGAAGCTTCCGATATTATCTACGACGGCAATGATAGTCACACGAAAATTCTCGGACCAAAGTTAATGGCGCTTAATGATGAAAATCCAAATACACATAAAACTGTTCAAAATTTTGGCAAAGATAACAGTGGACGTATTAAATTAGAGAGATTTATATACAACGACCAGAATAATCAGCTTGGTGAAGATGCCCGTTATTCAGGACCACGAAGCTATAGCAGTAGTAATAGCGAGGCAAATAATTTTGTAACTCGTGGAAATTATCAAGTTCCTGTTTCGAAGAATGACGATAGAACAGTTCAACAGAATATTGTTGTTCCATACCATATATCATATCAGACGGAACCCGATAAAAGTATTAATAACAGATTTGGAGGAATATCAGCTAATCGTGGAATTTCAAAAACTTATGCTAATGTAAAATCAAGTAATGTTCCCTTAAACGGGGTAACTAAAAGCAGTTTCTATAGATACCGAACAGGTGAAACTGGAAACAAAGATATATTTGATGCTTTAACTAAAGAATCAAATGGTGAAATAATAGAAAATGTCGTAGGTAATGAAATAGCTAAAGAGAAAACAAATTTGGATTCTATTATTTTACACGAGAACGATTGGGATAATCTACATGAAATTTATGATTTTACCAAGACTAATGATATACTAGTAACTAAAAATCGTGACAATAAAAATAGACACGGCGGAGATAGGATAGAAAAATTGGATGATTGGACAGTTGACAAAGGATCTAATACTGATACTAGTAGCCCAAATATTCATTATGATCAAGTTAAACAAAATATAGAACGCAAAAACATTTTGAAACAAAATGGTGATATCATCAAAATTAACACCATCATCTCGGACAAAGTGGTATGTATTATGAAATGAGTAGTGTGAACACAGCTTTTTAACTTGTTTTATAACATTTTTAACTATTTCAGCCCAAAGTAGATTCATACTTTGTGTCAAACATAAACACAGATAATAATTTCGGTTATCATCGAGGAAACGAAAACAAACAGGTAAAATCTTTTCAAATTTGAATTGTCTATTAATTTCATATAACGTTAAAGATAAACAACAATTACCTAAGATGCTAGAACTAATGTTAGAATTTTGTGAAAATATCATTATTTTGCAAAATAGGTTTGACGAAAGAATTTACGTTTCTTAACTTATAACTTTACCTTATACCAAATACAAATCTAGCCTAACGATAAATTCATAATAAACCTATTCGTTAGTTTCAGGATAAAAAGCTAAGGAAGACGGATTCAACACATCTGCAATCACCTGATCGTAAATCAGAAAATGTTGATAATTTCCATTTATATTCTGACGAGGCATCAAGTAGTCATAAAGTACAAATAAATCCCATGACCATCCGCGACTTACAGTCACAACGCGTTGACCAGTATATTATGCAAAGTGACTTAGATACCTTTCATCCCGAATTCCAGTCAGACATTAGCTTGGAGCCAGATTATTATGATTTTACTGGGTTGAAAAAAACAAGCGAGGTTAGAGATAGCTCAGGAAAAAATAATAACTATTTACATTTAGAAAACCAATCAGATACAAGTGATCAACGAAACTTGAACTTTGTGAATAGAGGTTATACAACTCCATATAAATTACAACATCAAGAAAAAACAATGAATACAGGGTTCGGTACTATTGGTAAAATTGATGTAGGATTTAATTCTTATGAAAAAGGTCCACTATATGCTACCACACTCGTTGACTCTCATGGAACATACACGAGTCCTTTCAAATCTTTACTTTATTCAGTTCTTATAAAACGGTACCCAGAACTTGTATCAAAATTTGATAATTTTCAAACTTACAATAATTATAAGAATCGGTTTGCTAACCAGTTATTTGATGGTCAGAAACATCAGATCGAGGACAATATTTTAAAATACATTATTTCACATCAACAATCGAATTCATTAAATAAACGAAATTACAATGGATTTGTTCCGATTAATGATGAAAAATATGCAATCAATGACTTCATTTTAAAATATATTACTTCGCATAAAAAAGAGAATACATTAAAGAACCAAAATGAATATGGTTTTGTTATAATAAATAATAACAAATACGCAATTAATAAAAACATTTTAAAATATATTCTTTCGCGTAAAGAGGCGAATCCATTGCAGAACCAAAATCTATATGTAAATAAAAAAAAAACTATTGATGAAAACATTTTAAAATATATTATTTCCCATAATCAGGGAAAGGGGTTGCATAAAGGTTCTGAAGTAGACATAATAAATCAAGAAAACGGTTTAAAAAAATATAATCCAAAACAACAATTCTGTCCGTGTGCATTATAAAAATAAAGAAATCGCAGACAATATTGCTAAAAAATATGAATATTTAAATAAAAGTCGGAACTACACTAAAATTCTTAAAAATTATCTTATTAAAAGATATGGTACGTAAGGCAAATTAAAACAAATTACTGGTGGTATAGCTTTGAAATTCATTATGACCGATACACTAGATTCTCGGGAAACACAGGAATATTTACAAAAGCCTAACACAAAAATCTGTTTGAACATTTCATAATAAATCTTCGCAACAGATTAAAACATATCAATTCGAATGAAAAATCTGTGAAAACTGAACAAGAAGAAGAAAAACTGAGCTAACAGAAGATATTAACTCTGACACTGATTCCGATTTTGATAAGGAAACATACGATGCGCTAATTAATAAAATCAATAAAATAATAGCAAAATATAATAGGTGTGATACATTTTATTTGGCTCTTAAAGCTGCAATCGAACATAGACATTGTTAACATCTGAACAAGTTTCTCATTAACATTGTATTACAAACTAAAGTCGACTCTGTTGAAAATGTTAATTTATTTTATGACAATTTAGAAAAAAACTAAAACTAAACAAACATAAACACTAAAACAACAACACACACTTAATTGTAGTTTTGGATAATAACGATATTTCTGAAGCTTATGTTGAAGATAATTAGAACCATACAAAATGATATAATTCTTATAGTAACGAGACGACTGGCAATGCCCAGGGTATTGTAGGTACTGACATAGGCGGCGGTGACCACTTACCATCAGGTGGCCGTCGATTCCCTGCCACTTTTACAGATTAAAAAACAGACCTGTGAACCATAATTTTCATAATATCAACAATAAAATATTAATCACTTTAAAAAAAAAAAAAATATTTGTCTTGGTTTTGAAAAATGTCCAATTGATAGATTTTGTTTCATTTAGAAAGTCAAATACCATATTATTTATCTTTTAGGTAAAATACTAATTGGTTTTGATGACTTTGAATTTGATTTTGACGTTGTAGGTTTTATTGCAATTATTATCTTGATTGTTCTGTAATTGTTACCTATCAATTTAACTATAAGACACATAAAATTTGTGATTAATTTAATGAAATAAAATTACGATTTGAGCGAAAATAAAATAATTTTATTATGATATATCCTTATTAATCGACATCAAAAACGGAGGAGGTTCTGAACTCGGTTGAGTTTTTTTTAAATGTTTTTTCGATACCTCAGAACACCGTCATTTATAAAATGCGAGGCTCGGTGTTCGGGGGACTTCTTCAGTAGTTAGATTTTGACTATAATATATTTTTGACTGAATTGTACAATAGGTACTTAGTAATCGTTTTTGTTAATTTTGATTGACATTAATAATTTATTTTTTAGCTATGTATTAAAAGTTAATATAAAATAAATAAACTACACAACAATTATAAATTAATCTCAAGCAAATTATACAATCACAAACATCATCATCATCATCATCAGCGTTTTGTAGTCCACTGCTGGACATAGGCCTCTCCCAAGACACGCCACAGCCCGATCTTCAGCTTTTCGCTTCCATCCGCTATCCTACGTATATCGTCACTCCATCGAGTCACAAACAATCACAAACGTCAAACATTAATTAAAATAATACCATAAAAAAACAATCTTTTAAATAATCTTGTAATCCTTCGGTATTAGAAAATTGAACAGCTTTCTCTTCGACCGCTCGGCCGACCGCCGAGCATCTTTGTCCTTGTTCTAACACGACTTAAAAGCAGAAATACACTAACAATACAACTTTAGAACACAATAAAAAAAACTTCCGTCAAAGTAACGCCCGAAACAATAAATTAGTTTTAATTTGATATAAGTAAGTTATTTTTAATCAAATTCTCTTCATTTGCCCAAAATAGCGTTCATGCCAGTAATATGCGAGCGAAAGCAAGTAAACCACAACTAAAATTGAAAAATAAAGTATTAAACAAACTAAAGAGAATTTACACACTAAAACTATACAAATTAAAATGTTAGTCTGTACATTGAAAACGTGCTAGTGTTATCAAAAAATATAGCAAACAAACAGTAATAGATTCATGTAATTATGAAATTAAAACGAAGTTTATTTTTCAAACTACACGTGGCTTGTTACCTGTTCCATTCAGCCGGTGTGCATGTATAATTTCATGGATTTAAATCGACAGCGTTGCCGAATTGAATTTAGATTTTGAACGCAGTTCCGCCAATGTGCGACTACAAGCGACATGCTTGGGACAAATCTCGTTCTGGGCTTACTGATTTTTTCTATAGTGTTTCCATGGATGGATGCTGCGACGGTGAGACTCGTTTTTTTTTAATTATTCTTCATACGATAACGACCGTGACCATTGCAGTGATACACAGAACTTTCAGCGCGGTAAGTTCGCATGCCGAAGGGCGTGGGTTCAAACCCCAACATTGAACTTGAGCTGCCGGTGAAGGAAAACATCGTGAGAAAACCATAGCATGGTGGTAGAATACTTTCTAGTACTCGGCTGGCTAGCTACCACCCTCAAGTTGAAAATCTGCCGCCAAGCATCTAACGGTGTGTTCACTTGAGAGCCAGTTCCATTCCAGGCTCGTTGTGCTTTACCATCTTCGACCACTTAACATCAGGTGAGATGTGGTCAAACACCTAGCCTGTCAATCATAAAAAAAAGCTAGCCAGCCGAGTACTAGAAAGTACGCTACCACCATGCTATGGTTTCCGCACGATGTTTCTTTTTAACTGGCAGCTCAAGCTCATTGTTGGGTTTTGAACTCACGCATTTCGGTGTGTGAACGGACTGCGCTAACCACTGAGCTATCGTCGCTACAAATGTATGTAGGTATATTGGTCTTATTCAGATGTAAATGATGAATTTAGGTAATTATTAAAATACATATTATGTGTGTACATCATGTGTTAAATCCCGTCGTTTTACCGAGTCTTATCCGTGCAAAGGTTGCCTGGAAGAGAATGCAAATACAAATACAAATGTTTTATTGATAACGTTACAAGTCACATTAAAATTTTTAAATATGTCATTAAATGAGTTTTAAAACACTGATTACATGTCAACACAAAAATGTCAAAATAAGGTATGTCAATATACTCGTATATGCACGTCAATATAAAAAAATACTGTCAATACAAAAATATGTCAATACCAAAAAAATATTGTCAAAAATGTTTTAAGCGATAAGGCCGCCGATTGTTGCACTTCATTTCAACGTTTGTATTATTTCCGTTTCTGTAATTTTGGTTTGAGCAATAAGGAGTTATCTATATAATTTCAGGTAAATGGAACAGTTGAATCTGTGCCTAGCAAAGAGCGTGTAGATTCTACTCAAGAAGATTTAAAAGCGTTTTCGGTGAGTTGCAGTTTTGGTTATTTATAAAGGCCGCCAACACAGTGTACACCAATACATTAAGTAAAATTAAGCTGCACCTTAAAGCTCTTCTTTTTTTTAGTGTTGACAGGCTAGGTGTTTGACCACAGCTCACCTGATGTTAAGTGAAGGTGTAGTCGAAGATGGTAAAGCACATCTAGCCTGGAATGGAACTGGCTCTCAAGTGAGGCTGCCGGAACACATCGTTAGATGCTTGGCGGCAGATTTTCAACTTGAGGGTGGTAGCTAGCCAGCCGAGTACTAGAAAGTACTAGGGTACTTTCTAGTACCCTAGTACTATGGTTTCTGTGCCCTAGTACTTCCACCATGCTATGGTTTCCTCACGATGTTTTTCCTTCACCGGCAGCTCAAGCTCATTGTTGGGGTTTGAACCCACGCCCTTCAGCATGCGAACCTACCGCACTAACCACTGAGCTATCATTGCTAAATCTTCTTCTTATATGTTTAATGTTTACATATAGTATACGTAAATGTATATCTATACGTATATATGTATGTCTATAAGTGTATATTATATAAGGTATATTTAAGTATTGTTATTTTATAATATAGTTATAAATAAATAAATATAAATATTATCATAGGACATTACACACACCACCATCTGACCCCATACTAAGCAGAGCTTGTGCTATGGAAGTCAGATAACTGATAAAATACTTAAATACTTTTTTTTTTGTAAATACATACTTATAATACATACAGTACACCCAAACACAGAACAAACATCGATGTTAGTCACACAAATTAATGTTAGTCCTCAGTGGGAATCGAACCCACGGGCTGGTATGTGAGGGCTGGTAGGTGTGTATGTCTTTATGTATTATGTTATAAATGTTTTTTTATTTTTTATTTAAACTCTCTTATCGACACACTCCTCCACACGTCCTTAGCTTAAAATCCTTTCCGTATTAAGGTTGCCTGGAAGAGATCGCTTGCAATGCATTAATTCATAATCAATTTTGACTTTTAGTTGGACCTTAACACCGAACCGACAATAGATAAGAAAAATGAAGAAAACGTTTCAAAACATTCGATTGCACGATTATTCGAGCTAGTAAGTATCTTATGTTATTACCATTTAAGGAAAGCGATCAGGTAACAGCTATGCAACCTTACGAGTATGTACTCCCGCAGGATTGAGTTCGCAGACGCATAATTTTAATCATTGCTTAATTTGAATAGTTTGTGCCTTCATCATCATCATAATCATCATCATCATTTCAGCCGTAGGACGTCCACTGCTGGACATAGGCCTCCCTCATTGACTTCCATAAAGACCGGTTGGAAGCGGCTCGCATCCAGCGCGTTCCTGCGGTCTTTACGGTCTTCCTAGTTTGTGCCTTACAAATATTTTATTAATATCACCAAAGTTATAAATCAAATTCCGTAATTTAATTTCAAACACACCAAAGTTTCAAAGCACTGATTACAATATGTCGATTAATAAAAAACAAAACATCAAAATAAAGTAAACATATCTATAGTCCCGGTAGCACTCGAAATGCTAATGTTGGTTTTGATTGAAAATTACATCCTTTTGTATTTTATAATATGTTACAGCCTAGAGAAGAACTTACCGGTTTCGAAACAGAAGTACCATGCGACAATGCTCAATTTCTTGTAAAAATTCTAACAGTTATATTACCTTTACTAAGAGATGAAGTACCAGCAAGTACTAGAACAAGTTATATACTGTATGTTTTAAAGAGCCTATTAAAATCTAGCCCCGAAGCTGCTCGAGATTATGAAATCATGTATAAAATTAATGATTTACTTTTAACATTAGAAAAGAATCATGACAAAGAATTCGAACGTGAATATTCCAATCATAATGCACTTAGACAACTTGATACAAAAGCTCCCAATTCAAACGGTGTTAGATCAAAGGTTGTTTTTAAATATGAAGTTCCACAACTAATAAATCCAGATTGTACGGCAGAACTACTTACAATCGTTAAAATTGTCCAGGAAACTATATTAAGACTAGTTAATAACCCACTCTGCAAAACTAATGTGCCAGTAGAATTACCAATATTGATGGATGTTAAAGAATATTTAGAAAATCCTAGTTCTTACGACAAAAAACTACAAATTGATAGTTTGTTTATTGATAAATCAAATTTTCCACCAGAAGATGTATTAGATATCGACATTCCAGGAAAGGTGTTGGATAAAAAACCGCTTTACTCTTATGTGTATGAAGACGTTGATATTAAAAACGATGGAAATTATCATGACAAATTACCATTTCAACAGAAACAAAATTTGTATCCGTTATTGTCTAAACCGTTTTATATTTATCCAAATCCAAAATACATAAAAGATAAAAATATCGTTCAAGTTCCCTATCCATATGATGTTTCTCCGGATATCTTATCAATCATAAATCATGGTACAGATAGACCTGAATACATTACGTTAAGGCCAAAGCCGCCAAATGCCCTTCCTAATATGATTGATCAAATCGACAGTTTATCTCCTTCGGTCGTAGATATAAAATTACCAAATATTGAACAGGACATTTTTGTTGAAACGCCTATTTCACAAATCGACGTTACTGATGATAAACCAAACATACTTTATAAAAATCCTTACGACTATTTGACAAAAGACGACATATTATCGAAACCAATAAACAAGCCCAGGAAAAGACCTTCAGAGCTTGAAATATTTCCAAGTCTTGACTTAGATACCATAATTAAACAGTCCATGAAAAAAAAAACTCATCATGATGACAATCCACGTTCTGATATTTTGCCGGTTGATATTGATAAAACTAAATCATTGTATGAATTCGACTTCCCGTTAAACCAAAATGAAATTGAAAAATACCAACCAAACTCCATAAATGAACATAATCTGAGGTATTCAACAAGACGTCCTCAGCCATTGGGCGTTTACGGAGATTATGATTCTGCTGAAATCCAAATTGGCCCGTATAAGTCAAATATGCCAATTCATAAAAAACCAAAACCTTCACAGTTTGTTGTTGATGGTTTACCTAATAGTTTGTATACTCCACTAGCACCTGGGCAGTCTAAAAAAAATCCATACAAATTTGATACTTCACCTTATAATTTGCCGACGGAAAGAGGTATACCAGTTTTCTCGAAGGATTACCCGAAACCCTCTTTCAATCCTTATTTACCCACTAACTCACCAAATCGAAGTCCAAATAAACCTGATCCTAAGAATCCTTTTTTTCCGGTATCTGAATATGAATTACCTACCAAAGAATTAGCACCATTTAATTTGGTTGTTAGTGGTGAGGGATCAGGCGAAATACAACTTGGACGAACAGAAACACCAGCCCTGAACGATGTTGAATTGTATGTGCCCAAAAAACCGAAAACTAATGTTAACGATTATTATCAGTCTCGTTATTCTCCCGACGATAAAGAACATTTTAAGCCCTCGCCTGAATATTATTGGTCACGAGAACGTAAAGATGGTGATTTAGACAACGTAGGGCTTGAAATACCAATTGATTTTTATGCGCCTAATAAGAAAAAGATTTTAATATCAGAAACTATTACAAACCGTCCATCACAACTTGAGGTTGAAAATCAGTACGCACTTCCAGAAATTACGATGCCATATGAAGAAATTCCTATTCCCAATAACTTATCCCCTGATTTTGATATTTCTGTAAGTGCTGTGCCAAAATTGTGGAACACTTATAATACACCCAGTCAAAAAATATTACAGCCACATCATATTTCTGACAATAAAATATTACTTATAATCAAAGATAATATAGATGTGATGGAAGAATTAATCCCCAAAGAACATCTGAACGCAGAAATACGTGAATTGATTATAAATCTTAAGCATTTACTTAATATAAAGCAGATTACCATTGAAGAATACGTAAACATTATAAATAAATACCAAGTATTGATTGAAAACGTAAAACGCTTGAGTATTAGTAACGCGATAATGAAAGAGTTGCTATTGAGTATAACTAATTTAAATAAATTGGATATGCTACCTGGAAAATCACAAGTTATTGAACTAACTTATTTGATCAAACGTCCGGAGCCATTGGTTTACCAACCATATTATTATATCAAATACCAATTACCCTATGATTCGTTTTTAACAAGAGTTGAAAGATTGTTAACTACAAAACCTTATCTAAAAACAAACCCTGCTAAATTGTACAAAGCATTGATATCAATATCTAAAGTAGCTGAAACTTCTCCAGACCTTGAACAATATGGCAAAGAAGATATATTTAAGTTAACTTTTAATAAGGGTACTTTAGTTGGTGCCAAACTAATTAAAGGAACAGATATAGAGTTATATACTACCCTTGAGAGATTCAAAAAGATTAATTCTGATATAACAGTTGACGATGTGTACGAGCTTATTAGAAATTTGGATTCACAGTTGAAACATAGTTCAGAGGGTCTGGTTCTTGAAAACAGTAACATTCACACTTTGAATATATATGAGCAACCAGATAAAATTGGTGTTACTAAAGTAAATGAGCAACCAATAATAAAAAAAATAACTAAGATAACGACTAATGAGGTTGCAGCTGATAAAATTTTAGCAGATATCCTTCAAAAAGCTAATGTTTTAAGATCCAATATAAGCGCAAGTTATACGGAAAAAGGAAGTGATATAGCATTAAATAACAATACAGACGTAACAAACGATAGCATATCTTTAATAGGCAGAACTAAAGATGTATATGATTTGAATCAATTAAGCAATACCTTTCCATTATCTTATCAACCTATAGATTATGACATCAAACCAAACACTAATAAGCATTCATCAGACGATTACCTAAATATTTATAAAAATAATTTAAATTACTATGCTGGAAATAACCCGGAAAAACCGCACAAGATAAAAAATAAAATTACTGATGTTGCATTTAATTTGAACGAGTTATATTCAAATCCATCACAATACGTTGAGCCTAATCAATTATTAGGGAACGCCGAGTGGTGGAAGGAAGCAAAATCTAATCCATATAAATCAAAATCTTTTGATTCAGCCGGTCCTTTGGAATCCCCTAAAGTCAGTCCTTATTCAACAGATTACTCCACTATGGTAAATTCAAAGATACCTCCAAACAAACAACTGTATCCAATTAAAGCATCAAAACTGCTTGATAATCCTGTAAATCCTGACAAGGATTATAAAAACTTAATATCCCAGCAGTATTATTTTAATTCACCACCAACATCTATAAGCAACGATAAGATTATTGGCAATCCAGATTCTGATAACCATCATTTAATAAGACATTCTAAAACTTACGTAAATGGAATTCCTGTGACACATTCAAAATCTTACCGTATTGACAAGCCTGATAATGAAGAGCAATTTAAAACGTCTAATACAGACATTGGGAAATCGAATGTGAAAAAATCACAATCTTTCATTAACTCTAATTCGTACGTTGACAATTATAACAAACCCATCCCATCTCAAGAGGTACATTTAGACAAACAACATCAGGCTAATAATATAGATTTGGCAAAACATATTTCCGTAAATGATGCAAAAACTCCAGCTAATGACAATTCATACTCTGACTTAAATAAATTTAACAATAAGCTAAGTCAATCCCAAGATGCGAATTCATTGCAGAAACCAGAAGGATACAGACAGAACATGCAACAGAATATAGCCAATGTAAATACATTCACTCAGAAGCAAGCCCTTATGTATGCTGATCCATACATTGATACCCAACAAAACATGGCAAACAATATAAATTATTATGGAAATCTTAATGGTCTTGTCCAAAATCAAGCCTATTTTGAAAACAAACCTTTTGCTGGCATTCGAAATGTCAACTTGGCAGGGAATTTTGGTCTCTTTAATCGAAATGTTTTCGCAAATCAAATGAATAATGGATATCGATATTGGATGCATCAAAGATGGCCTTACCGGATTAATAGAATGCCTAGGCTAATAACTCGTCCGTTTCTAGGTTAAAATTTATTATTGGCACTAGATAGTTATTATAAATTAAATTAGATATCATATCTACCTTAAAAGCACGCAAACGCAATGCATTTGATATTAAAAATGCCTTATTTATGCTAAAATGTAATCTTAGTGAATGCAAAAATAAAACAGTTGAATAAATAATGTGATTATAATACATACTGTTATTAATTTACAATCATTAATGAATTTAAACTCTGATTATCTTTATTTTTTTGTTTTTGAATTCCATAAATTCACTCAACAACTAAACATTGTACGAACCGCTAAACGGAATTTGCTCCCGAAGTGTTTCCTGATAGATAAAATCTGGATGCCTTGAAGTCGGGAGTAATTCGGATTCTTCTAGGCGAGCGTGCTCCATCGTAGACAGCATCATCGCTTTACATGAGTTAAGTTGGCGGTCAAACGCAAGTTTTTTTGTAATAAAAAAAAACTGAGCCTATTATGTACAAACTTATAAAATTTTAACATTTAATGCATTTGTTACATTAAACTTTGTGAGTTTTAGAATAAATTTAACTATATTTTTTTGATTGTTTCATTTAATCAAAATCATTTTGTTCGACGATCGTTTCTTTCTTAGAATTTTCAGTCTGCCATTCTGTAAAGCACTCAAGACGATGTCAATATCGATCGATTCCTAATCAACTGAATTGAAGCGACAATCCGCATTACAATAATCGATTCGACAGCATCGATTCAATCGTGCCCTAATTGCAGCGGAACAAAACAACTCGATTGTATTCGATGGAGATAACGAGTAAGATGAAGACGTCCGCCAAAGCAGACCATTCGGATGCGCTGTGAGATGTTAGGACTATTAGGGATGGGATTTGTTTCATCGATATAATTAAAAAAAAAATTTCGAAAGGCGTGTGCCCTCTAGAAGTTATGCATTTTTAAAACTCTACTTTATAGGTAACACGACTTTTTTTTTTATGTCGACAGGCTAGGTGTTTGACCACAGCTCACCTGATGTTAAGTGAAGGTGTGGTCGAAGATGGTAAAGCACACCTAGCCTGGAATGGAACTGGCTCTCAAGTGAGGCTGCCGGAACACACCGTTAGATGTTTGGCGGCAGATTTTTAACTTGAGGGTGGTAGCTAGCCAGCCGAGTACTAGAAAATACCCTACCACCATGCTATGGTTTCCTCACGATGTTTTCCTTCACCGGCAGCTCAAGCTCATTGTTGGGGGTTGAACCCACGCCCTTCGGCATGCGAACCTACCGCGCTAACCACTGAGCTATCATCGCTACAAATATATGTCGATATGTCTCCTTTTTAGTAAAGATAGTAAACAGTAATTTATTTGTAAAAAACAAATATAACAGGAACACTAAGCAAACCAGTCAGCTGCTGTGGGTTTTCTATATAAATCACCATTGCCAAGTTGAATTATAAAAGTAATTCTATAAAAAAATTCATAAGAAAATCATAGTTATTTTTTATGTTTTTCAACGACATAACTGAAGGAACACTATCTATCCCAAAGTCTTAACTATTGACTTCGTAGCTTCCCTTTTTTCCATTCCTGTCTAAGCGTGATTACCATCTTCGACTGCACCGTCACTTAACATCGGGTGAGCAGCGGACTAGTATGTTCCATTCACCTACAGATCGGGGCCAAAAAATATGGTCAGAGACAAATACAAATCTTTTATTAATGACACCACAGTTACTGGTCATTCTTCCATTCATATTTAAAAATATCATGAAAATGTCAATGAAATAATATGTCACGTATAAAATATGATTATGTCAATATGATTAAATGTCAGTAAAAACAAAAATATTATTATTACTTACTACAGTACACAGTAGACAGTACTGATTTGCCCATTATAAAAAATATAGAGACACCTACTTTTAGATAGCGATACTGCGGTTCCCCGAGATATCTAACTTTTATCGATATAAAAACAGTAATTAGTTTATCGACTTGTTTCGCCCCTATGCCTTTAGGAACACTCAACAAATAACCGAAGCAGACGGCGCTTATTTTGCATAATTGTCGAGCAACTCGAGTCGATGTCGAGTGCTACCCTGGGCGTATAGTTGGTCTTGGTTAGCACTAAAGAAGATTATCGAAAAAAAACTAATTGGGCTTAAAATAATATATAAATATACAATTAAAAAAACCGACTGCATGACTCTTAGGCCAACTAAGCGCACTGCTCCAATGAAACAGCGAGGTTTCGGAGTAAACGAAAATATCATCGATGTATACAATTTTTAGCGTAGCGTAGGACGCCCTGAGACTCGATGGAGTGACGATATACGTAGGACGGCTGGCGGTGGATGGAAGCGAAAAGCCGAAGATCAGGCTGAATGGCGTGTCTTGGGAGAGGCCTATGTCCAGCAGTCGACTAGTATAGGCTGATGATGATGATGATGATGATACAATTTTTAGGTTTTTGTTGATATTTTTTAACCGCTCGATCGATTTCGATAAAATTTATATGGGACCTCCTCTGAACTACCAATGAACCAACAGGGCTGTCATGAACCAACAGGATTTACTAACTTTGGGTACGGAACCTTAAAAATTAGGTACACATGTTTTGAAAAGTTGTTTGCCCCTATCCAAAAACCAAGCTCTATAATTATATGTTGTATAACCTTAACGCAATGCTTTTGTTACTTGAAAACTCTATCTATATCCACTGACTAACCTAAGTATCAGTTAAGTATCTTGAAAGACACAACGAGTTCTCTAAAACTTTTTCAATTTTCCCAAGAAAATATAGCAAGCTACAATACCCACTACAATTAATTCTACTAATGACTTCCAACGGCATGCAGACAAGAAGATACTGTTATTACGGTAGCCATCTTGTTCCGCCATTTTGAAAACATCGTATTATGGCGGGAAGTTTACCCTGTTCGGCTTAACGGCACGCGCTTATTATAAAATTTCAAGATAATAAACGTTCGTTGTAATGACGTACGTTAAAACTACTAAAACTAAAAAGCCTGTAAAATTTGGTAAACTGTAGGAAATGTATTAAACAAGTATTATAACCTTTTCTTTTAAATCAAATTCAAACACAAATTGACAGCCCTGTTGGATCATCATGAGTATATCTGCCTTAAGAGCTGTAGGGCGTGGGTTCGATTCCCACTCAGGACAGACAGTATGTGGTATAAACAAATATTTGTTCCGTCTGGGTGTTCTATATACCTACATAGTATTATAAGTATGTATTTACAAAAGAAACATGTACTACAAGCTTTGCTTAGTTTGGGGTCAGATGGCGCTATGTGTAAATGTCCTATGACATTTAAAGGGTAAAACGGGACCCTATTACAAAGACTCGGCTGACCGTCCGTCCGTCTGTCTGTATGTCTGTCTGTCTGTCTGTCGCCATGTAACTTTGGTGTTATCGATAAAAGATTTGTATTTGTTTATTTATTTATTTATTTATTTATTTTTATTTATTTATTTATTTATTTTTATTTATTTATTTATTTATTTAATTATATTACACAAAACAGGATACAGTCTCAATAATTAACAGAGGTGAATAGATTTTGGTTTCGATCCGAACTACATCCCTTCATCATCATCCATTGTTTAAACATCTTTGTCCGCATGGTGGGCTATGGTCCGCATCTAAAACAAAGTAAAATAACAACTTTGTAAAACCATCTGAACAAAAGTACTTCTTCCTATTTTCTCGTAGCCAACAAAAAGTTTCAGTTGAAATCAAAAATAGATGAAACCCAGTTTTCCGATAGGGCTTCTATGTAGACGGAGCCCTAGAAAACTGCAAGACTATTCACTGTATAGACGAAGAGCTAGAGGCGCTAAATGTAACATAGTTTCTTTTGAACATTTTTTAAAGGTTCGAGTCTACCTTCATTGTACGAACCGCTAAACAATGGAATTTGCTGCCCGAGCGGGTGTTCCCTGATAGATACAATCTGGGTGCCTTCAAGTCGCGAGTGAATCGGTTTCTTCTAGGCGAGCGTGCTCCACTGTAAGCCGCATCTTCGCTTTACATCAGGCGAGTTGGCGGTCAAACGCAAGCCTATTTGTTATATAAAAAAAGTTCATTTTAAATATTCTTGTGTAATGTTTTTAGTGTACTTCCATTTGCAAGTCGTTTTGGTTACAATAAAAACGAAGATTTAATGTAACTTAAAATAGTTATGATTATTTATCAGAAATAAACTTAAAATCTAAAAATATTACATATTTAAAAAAATTACGACCAATAATTATATTTTAAAAACTATTGAAATATTACACGTGTTTCGTCTTTGCGTTCTCAGGATTGGTTAACACTTCGTCCCTGTTATTAAGAAATACATGCTCTTAGACTTTCTGCACGGTAAGCTCTTAGTCTACAAGTAGAGTTCCTTCGAAGATAAGGCTCTGCGGTCTATGGACTGGCGATCATTGCCAACGATTCGTGTAGTGATGGGACACGACGCGTTGTTTATATCGATGAAAAAAATTAAATAATTATTCTACAATTTTATTACATAAAATCAATTTAATAATAGAGTGATGTATACTACCGTTGAGTCAACTGTCATCGCTAACGTTATGATATTTCAGGCATCCCGTCCACTCTGACCTACTTGGACATATAAAGAGTGATTAGGTACATATTTTCTAAGACTGCGGCCATCATCTTCGACCATATCATCGCTTATAAGGCAAGTTAGTAGTCAAATGTATTACTTGTTTGATTTACGATATATTTGTTCTTTGATTCAATTATGTTTCAAAATGTTTTAAGAATAAATTCTTCGTTTTTTTTTTAATATTTCACAGTTAGGTTGACCACTCAACGTGATGTTACGTGACGGTTTTTTTATTATGTTTAATGTTCTAAATGACTTGTAACTGTATTATCAAATATTTGTTTTGTATGGGTCATGTTGCCTGAATTAAATGTTTTTATACAATTTATTTATTTCTGACAACACTACTGCATATCACACATCTGCCCACTAGACCGTATCGATACGTCGACGTCGGCACATCACTACGAGAATAGTGCAGACTTCACGTGTTCCCCTGGCCGGATGCCAAAGATGCAGACATAGACGCCTATTTGTATGGACGTCGAAACCTAGTGCAGTGTACACTCAGCTGTTTTCTATGATGAAAGTAAAAACTAAGGATTTTTTAACCCCTGATGCAGACAGAGGAGTGTTATAAGTTTTCTATACTTGTATGTCCACTTAGCACGTAGAACTGATGCCCGATGGGGCTGCAAAGTTCTGGAGTCGAGACCACGGACCGGCAAGCGTAGGACGTCCCCCCACAAGGTGGGCAGACGACATAATAAAGACCGCAGGAACGCGCTGGATGCGAGGCGCTTCCAACCGGTCTTCATGGAAGTCAATGGGAGAGGCCTATGTCCAGCAGTGAACGTCCTACGGCTGAGGTGATGACTTGTATGTCTGTCTGTGGTGTCGTAGATCCCAAACATTTGAACTGATTTTGAAATTTATTTTCATTCTTAGTTACGATGTCGTTTGTCGAGCTTCTGGCTATCCGATAGAAGAGTGGACATGGGAGATTAGACTAGATTTATTAAGCTATTGCATTGCTTCTATCGCGGGCCTTGAGCGTAGAGACCGAATCCAGAAATTCCGTAACGAAACTAACCTAACACCCCCCACTCCCACCGGCACAGCGGTGATACTTTTTAGTTTTGCCATCTATCGATGAATAGCAAAACTTTTAATGACTTTTTGAAATATCACGCTTGTCTCTTTAGTTCAGCAACTCGCCTCTAGGTGGCATTGGTTGTATCGGCGTAAAAATGCTATGCAATAGCTTTACCGCGGCAGTCCCAGAGTGCCACACGTCTTTTTTTTTATACTAGACAGGCTAGGTGTTTGACCACAGCTCACCTGAACTATGCAGTTCTGAAGCAGACTCTCCGAAATGGATCTGATAACAAAATTATAAACTAGTAACTTTGCAACGTATATTGTCATTCCGCCTATTCTCAGGGCATTCTTACACGCCAAGTGTACCGACACCTCTTGGCCACATGAAAGACAGTTCCATTCCACGTTAGATTTAACATCTCTGACCACACCGTCACTTAACTGTGTATCGGTTTGAAGGGTAATGCAGCTAGCGAAATTACTGGGCTTTTGAGGCTAAGCATCGAAAGTCTCAATAAAAAATAAAACCCAAAGGAGGTAAATATACTCTGAAAACCCCTGTCTGACTGCCGACAGATGTAAAAACTTAAAATAGTCACAATAGCATATCGCATAAATTTTAATCTCAAAGGATTGAGCACCAAAGCAGCGATGCCCTGGACTTTGTTTTGCTTCTCAAAGTTCTGTGTATCGCTGCAATGGTCATGGACTTGGACAGGCGTTATCTCTTACCATCAGAAGAGTGTTGTTCGTCTCATTACTATTTTACATTAAATAAAATAACACTATGGTCAAACACCTAGCTTGTCAACAAAAAAAAAAGCGTGAACTCGTATGTATCAAAGCGCACAATGTAACAATTGCTCTACCGGCAAAAACAACAGAATAAAGCTGTCATGTCCGGTCACATTTATCAGATTATCATCTCTAATCTCTGCGAATCCGACCCGCAAGCGTAAGGCGATGTAATTTTAAAATGGCCGTAAAGTTAACAAGTACAGGAGTACGTAACAAGTTGGAGTAACGATGTTAGCCAGTTATCGGAGTTGAGGCTGGAGCGAGACGGATAATTTTACATGGACACACGGGAAAGGAGAATGAGGAGCTTTTTCGTTCTATTTAACTACAATTACAGCTCCAAAGAATTAATTCTAAAGAGGAAATTGTAAGTTTAAAGCTGAAAGTTTGTACGTTTGGATGTATGTTAGTCAATCACGCAAGAACGGCTGAACGAACTTGAATGAAATTTGGCACACATATAGTTTATTACCTGGATTAGCGTATAGGATACTTTATAGGGTTCTGTACCCAAAGGGTAAAAACGGGACCCTATTACTGTTAAAAACGACATCTGGTGGTGGGCTGTGGTAGTTACTATTTATCTTAAATCGCTAACAGATGGCGTTGGAAGTATAAAAAACCGTGAATAATGTCGTTAGACTAGTGGACTCCATTTGGATTCCTTTTTACCTAACTTAAAAAATGTGTTGTCTCAATGCGTTCTTTTGTACAAAAAAAGGGGATGAGAGAAGAGATTATAGTTAAATGTAAATGTGATTTTAAGGTATTACAGAGAAATAAGAGTTTTCTTGCTTTATATTTGTGTTACATTTTTTATCTTCAGTGAGAATTGAACTCGCTTTTTATATCTCAGGATACAGTACTGCTTCCAACTGAGCTACAGGGCAACCAATGCTGCCAATCATTTTAAATCTATTTTTGCTTGTCGTCCTTACTGGCCGTGAGTGTCAGCGCCGACATGTTCTCCTATTAGGCGCATTGTACCAAGACAAGGCGCAAGTTGTTCAAGTGCTTAACTTTAGCATAGCAACGCTTAAGATGTCTGTGAAGTTAGCATCTCAATAGTTAGCATCTCAAAAAATTACTTCAGATTCATTGGCATCCAGCATAGTTCTACAGTTCTTGCTAAGTTTTAACAATAGTTCTATCGATTTTCATATCAAAACTTAGTTTTGAAAAATGAGATGCTAACTTCACACTACAGGTCATAGCATCTCATCGAAATTCGCAGATTTGACGTCAGAAGAGATGAAATTCACTGAGTTCTACACTTCCTGATAAGAGTTCTATAGAGTTCTAGTCATTTGAACATTCTCAATAATTATAAATAATTATAAACCTCAAAAATAACGGAAAAACGTGAGATGCTGGGGTATAACTGAGAGTTCTGGTTCCAATATATTTTTTAAACGATAGCTGAGGACTCTTTACACGAGTTCCAAAAGAGTTCTATTCTTTTGAACATTCTCAATAATTATAAATAATTATAAACCTCAAAAATAACGGAAAAACGTGAGATGCTGGGGTATAACTGAGAGTTCTGGTTCCAATATATTTTTTAAACGATAGCTGAGGGCTCTATACACGAGTTCCAAAAGAGTTCTATTCTTTTGAACATTCTCAATAATTATAAATAATTATAAACCTCAAAAATAACGGAAAAACGTGAGATGCTGGGGTATAACTGAGAGTTCTGGTTCCAATATATTTTTTAAACGATAGCTAAGGGCTCTTTATACGAGTTCCAAAAGAGTTCTATTCTTTTGAACATTCTCAATAATTATAAATAATTATAAACCACAAAAATAACGGAAAAACGTGAGATGCTGGGGTATAACTGAGAGTTCTGGTTCCAATATATTTTTTAAACGATAGCTGAGGGCTCTTGACATGAGTTCCAAAAGAGTTCTATTCTTTTGAACATTCTCAATAATTATAAATAATTATAAACCTCAAAAATAACGGAAAAACGTGAGATGCTGGGGTATAACTGAGAGTTCTGGTTCCAATATATTTTTTAAACGATAGCTGAGGGCTCTTTACACGAGTTCCAAAAGAGTTCTATTCTTTTGAACATTCTCAATAATTATAAATAATTATAAACCTCAAAAATAACGGAAAAACGTGAGATGCTGGGGTATAACTGAGAGTTCTGGTTCCAATATATTTTTTAAACGATAGCTGAGGGCTCTTTGCACGAGTTCCAAAAGAGTTCTATTCTTTTGAACATTCTCAATAATTATAAATAATTATAAACCTCAAAAATTACGGAAAAACGTGAGATGCTGGGGTATAACTGAGAGTTCTGGTTCCAATATATTTTTTAAACGATAGCTGAGGACTCTTTACACGAGTTCCAAAAGAGTTCTATTCTTTTGAACATTCTCAATAATTATAAATAATTATAAACCTCAAAAATAACGGAAAAACGTGAGATGCTGGGGTATAACTGAGAGTTCTGGTTCCAATATATTTTTTAAACGATAGCTGAGGGCTCTTTACACGAGTTCCAAAAGAGTTCTATTCTTTTGAACATTCTCAATAATTATAAATAATTATAAACCTCAAAAATAACGGAAAAACGTGAGATGCTGGGGTATAACTGAGAGTTCTGGTTCCAATATATTTTTTAAACGATAGCTAAGGGCTCTTTATACGAGTTCCAAAAGAGTTCTATTCTTTTGAACATTCTCAATAATTATAAATAATTATAAACCTCAAAAATTACGGAAAAACGTGAGATGCTGGGGTATAACTGAGAGTTCTGGTTCCAATATATTTTTTAAACGATAGCTGAGGGCTCTTTACACGAGTTCCAAAAGAGTTCTATTCTTTTGAACATTCTCAATAATTATAAATAATTATAAACCTCAAAAATTACGGAAAAACGTGAGATGCTGGGGTATAACTGAGAGTTCTGGTTCCAATATATTTTTTAAACGATAGCTGAGGGCTCTTTACACGAGTTCCAAAAGAGTTCTATTCTTTTGAACATTCTCAATAATTATAAATAATTATAAACCTCAAAAATAACGGAAAAACGTGAGATGCTGGGGTATAACTGAGAGTTCTGGTTCCAATATATTTTTTAAACGATAGCTGAGGGCTCTTTACACGAGTTCCAAAAGAGTTCTATTCTTTTGAACATTCTCAATAATTATAAATAATTATAAACCTCAAAAATTACGGAAAAACGTGAGATGCTGGGGTATAACTGGGAGTTCTGGTTCCAATATATTTTTTAAACGATAGCTGAGAGCTCTATACACGAGTTCCAAAAGAGTTCTATTCTTTTGAACATTCTCAATAATTATAAATAATTATAAACCTCAAAAATAACGGAAAAACGTGAGATGCTGGGGTATAACTGAGAGTTCTGGTTCCAATATATTTTTTAAACGATAGCTGAGGGCTCTTTGCACGAGTTCCAAAAGAGTTCTATTCTTTTGAACATTCTCAATAATTATAAATAATTAGAAACCTCAAAAATTACGGAAAAACGTGAGATGCTGGGGTATAACTGAGAGTTCTGGTTCCAATATATTTTTAAACGATAGCTAAGGACTCTTTATACGAGTTCCAAAAGAGTTCTATTCTTTTGAACATTCTCAATAATTATAAATAATTATAAACCTCAAAAATAACGGAAAAACGTGAGATACTGGGGTATAACTGGGAGTTCTGGTTCCAATATGTTTTTTATACGATAGCTGAGGGCAGGTGTTATGTTTGACTTAGGTAGTTACTTAAAAAAAGAAGAAAGTAGTAGGATAAATGGGGCAGAAATTGCAATTCAGTTGACTTAAGACTACTGATGATGATGATTATGACCAGCACCCTAAAACCTAGTTCAGTTACAAAAAAAAAGAAAAACGAAATGAAAGATGGGTAAAGAAACACAATACTATGCGAATATTAGCTGATTATGATGATTATATAAACTAATTTATGAGTGGCACCTTAAAACACGCTCCATTAAAAAAAGATAAACAAAATTAAAGATAGCTAAGGAAACGCAATTCGGTTCAATATTGGCTGACGATGATGATGAGGATTATGACTAATTTATGATCGGCACCCTTAGACCAAGTCCATCTAAAAAACTGTGTGTAAATAATCTTAATACGGTTAAATGTAAGCTGCTGATGATGATGATGATATTACTTATTACTTATTTTTTTGCAATATAAATGCATCACAGAGCTTGTACGCGAACCCGTTGTATACAGTCTGAGCGAAGAGTAGGTATAAGACCCCGGAGACACAAAACACGTGCAACGTATTAAAAAAAAAAATTAAACGAATCTGTTTTACGATAGACTTCGCGGCAATACCAAACTTTACTTTTAAACAATAGTGTTCTAAAGATACCTACCAAAAACCAACTGGCTTAGTTGCTCAAAAAACTCAGAAAATTGTTAGTTGCATTCATATTGTAGGTGTAGTACAATATATGTACTTATAATGTGTACAATCGCACATAGACCACCAACATCACCTCTTTTAACCTTAGACGGGTAAAAATCGTCAACATACTTACATAAACCCGAAAAATTGTTAACTACACACATATAAAAAATGGATTGAGTCAAAAGGCGAAAACGAATCACAAGATTTGTACCTATACACACACATCGATTAATACAAATACGAAAAGTAGGTAAGCAACATTCGCCTTATTTTACACTCAAACCACTGAAAAACACTAAAAAATACTAATTTAATTACATATTTCTCACACAAGAAGTACGTCTTTAGAACCACAAACTCTATAAATTACATTGGACGAAATTAAATAAAATTACTCACGAAATACTACAACAATATGTATTATATATTTTTTTATATCGTAGGACTATACACACAGCGCCATCTGGCCCCAAACTAAGCAGAGCTTGTGTGATGGAAATCAGATAACTGATAGAATACATAAATACTTTTTTTTTGTAAATACATACAGAACACCCAGACATAGAACAAACTTTTGTTTATTCACAAAATGTTTGCACTGAGTGGGAATCGAACCCCCGCACTACAGCTCTCAAGGCAGATATACTACCAATGAGCCAACGGGGCTGTCAAATAAATATACCTAATAAAATAGATACCTAGATGATGTTTGGTTGTGCGATTCCGAACCTTATGGCCCAGACACACGATGTAATGTCGCGCAGCTAATTCCTGTGTCTAACAGGTAACGGTAAATATTTATTTACGTCGAGATTCCGGCAATGTAGCAATAGCCGTGGTCCTATTTTGAATTCAAGTGGCAAAAGTTAAAAAATTAGATATAATTATGTACCTATTACCGATTTGACAGCATTTTTAGCAACAATAGACAAACCGAACCGTATAGGTAAACCCGACCTTATTTTGCAAGAAATAAAGTAACTACGACGTTTATCGATGCCTAAGTTAAGTTTGTCGTACGATACAGCGCTTCACTCGTGTTGAACGAAACGCGTAAGCGTCTATGAAAAGCGTGGTGCTTCCTACCTCTTGGTCGCGAGAAAACTACACAAATTTCTTCGTACGGGACCTATGTTTTTTTTATCGCATCTGAAAGATCTCAACGTCCTTCCTCTATGACATTTGTTCGAGTACCCTCTACCTACCTTTGACCATTTCGGAGATATTAGAGGTTACATTTTGTAAGGCGGGCATATTTTTTTGTGTGACCCCTATATGTTTTTTTGAACCACCATAAAGTACTCAGGGTTTGGGGTATATTTAGTTAAAGTGTATTCCTAAAAATGTCTCTAGTTTCCGAGATCCTATGTGGTATCACGTCGAGGAGTTGACTTCTGAAAGGCCCGGCATTTTTCCCGGGCCCTCTAAGCCGAAGCTAAGCATACCGAATTTCGGTATGTAAAGAAAAAAAAACTTTACTGATTCCAAAAACTTTACTGATTCCAAATCCTTTTCGAAATAGTACATATCTGTACAATATTTTTACGTTTAAAACTCTGTAAACTATGAAGCGGGGTTTATTTTAATAAAAAACATAAATCAAACTTGACTTTCAATTGATATCTCATGACGTCATCTCGTCGGGCAACTTTCATAGACTGGCAAACCAAAATAAAACTTATCAATGTCAAGTCAACGGCGATCATAATAATATTTTCAATACACATACGCCGAGTTGTTTTTCGGTTTATTGATACAAATATCTGGATTATTTTACTTGAAACGTTATTTCAACTCTGATATCGCTTTTATGACATAAGATTTGTTAACGATGTCATGAATTGTAAAAACCGAAGAAGTGACAGAATGGCTTTACAGCTTTAGCCTGCCCGATGGGGCAAATAAAAAAAAACTTGTCAGTTCTGTTGTCAAAGTTAATGAAATGTGTCAAATGTTTTGTATACATTTTTGTTTCGTATGGCAAAGACATATTCTACATATTCAGCCGACCTCATGACGTCATAACCATATAAAGTTTGAAAACGTATTAGAATTAAACTACCGCATAGAAAGCAAAAATATTCAAATTAGTTTCATAAAATAAAGTTTACTATCAGTAAAAAATATAAAATAAATACAAAAAAAAAACTTTAAATACCAACTTCTCTACACGACCGTATATAGCCTGTTTCTCTAGACTACGGACATATTTCATGACGTTATAATTTAGGTTTATATAGTTCGAAAAAAAATAAAATAAAAACATTTACGCCAGCATTAAAAAGATATTGGTGTTCAAATTTTGTCCCGGGACTACAAGACTCACGGTCACCAAAATCAGCTGATCAGCTGGCGGCGTGACGCGCCTTTCGTTCGAGTAGGCAAGTACAGCGGTCGTCGCCCGCACGCCCCGCGCCGCGCGCTCGCTCGAGCAGACGCGATGTTTGTATGTACTTATCGGTTAGTTTCGTACAAGTGTAATACGTACCTTTCTCCTAAATTTTCCCATTTTCCCTAATACTTCTAAGTATAACGTCAAAAAAGGAAAACTCAACGTCAAGTAGAGTTCATTGAACTTGTTGAGTTAGTACCAACCTAGCTTAGAACAGGCAAAAACATCTAATATCAGCTGTAGTGTAGCTGTAGGTATTTCTTGCGTTGTAATCGCGCTGAACGCAGGTGGCGAACTGACTGCGTGACCTGTTGACCCGAGAATTGCACGCACCCCCGTCCGTGACCCCTCAGACGCCGCCGCAGCTTTGCGCCCGCGCCGCGCGCCGTGTAGGCACAGATAGCTTACGCCCGGATTTGTTTATGCCTACTTGGATTTGTTATGTGTCAGATTACATTAGTTTGTGGGACAATTTGGTCAGATTGTAAGGTATTGTTTTTATGACGTATTTGAGTATATCTGACGTATTATCGCTTTCTGAACACACCCTTGAAATATGTCCGTCGTTTAGAGAAACACTTTATTTTATTGTAATTATTTATTTGAGAATGTTCAAAAGAATAGAACTCTTTTGGAACTCGTGTAAAGAGTCCTCAGCTATCGTTTAAAAAATATATTGGAACCAGAACTCTCAGTTATACCCCAGCATCTCACGTTTTTCCGTTATTTTTGAGGTTTATAATTATTTATAATTATTGAGAATGTTCAAAAGAATAGAACTCTTTTGGAACTCGTGTAAAGAGCCCTCAGCTATCGTTTAAAAAATATATTGGAACCAGAACTCTCAGTTATACCCCAGCATCTCACGTTTTTCCGTTATTTTTGAGGTTAATAATTATTTATAATTATTGAGAATGTTCAAAAGAATAGAACTCTTTTGGAACTCGTGCAAAGAGCCCTCAGCTATCGTTTAAAAAATATATTGGAACCAGAACTCTCAGTTATACCCCAGCATCTCACGTTTTTCCGTTATTTTTGAGGTTTATAATTATTTATAATTATTGAGAATGTTCAAAAGAATAGAACTCTTTTGGAACTCGTGTATAGAGCTCTCAGCTATCGTTTAAAAAATATATTGGAACCAGAACTCCCAGTTATACCCCAGCATCTCACGTTTTTCCGTAATTTTTGAGGTTTATAATTATTTATAATTATTGAGAATGTTCAAAAGAATAGAACTCTTTTGGAACTCGTGTAAAGAGCCCTCAGCTATCGTTTAAAAAATATATTGGAACCAGAACTCTCAGTTATACCCCAGCATCTCACGTTTTTCCGTAATTTTTGAGGTTTATAATTATTTATAATTATTGAGAATGTTCAAAAGAATAGAACTCTTTTGGAACTCGTGCAAAGAGCCCTCAGCTATCGTTTAAAAAATATATTGGAACCAGAACTCTCAGTTATACCCCAGCATCTCACGTTTTTCCGTTATTTTTGAGGTTTATAATTATTTATAATTATTGAGAATGTTCAAAAGAATAGAACTCTTTTGGAACTCGTGTAAAGAGCCCTCAGCTATCGTTTAAAAAATATATTGGAACCAGAACTCTCAGTTATACCCCAGCATCTCACGTTTTTCCGTAATTTTTGAGGTTTATAATTATTTATAATTATTGAGAATGTTCAAAAGAATAGAACTCTTTTGGAACTCGTGTAAAGAGTCCTCAGCTATCGTTTAAAAAATATATTGGAACCAGAACTCTCAGTTATACCCCAGCATCTCACGTTTTTCCGTTATTTTTGAGGTTTATAATTATTTATAATTATTGAGAATGTTCAAAAGAATAGAACTCTTTTGGAACTCGTGTAAAGAGCCCTCAGCTATCGTTTAAAAAATATATTGGAACCAGAACTCTCAGTTATACCCCAGCATCTCACGTTTTTCCGTAATTTTTGAGGTTTATAATTATTTATAATTATTGAGAATGTTCAAAAGAATAGAACTCTTTTGGAACTCGTGTAAAGAGTCCTCAGCTATCGTTTAAAAAATATATTGGAACCAGAACTCTCAGTTATACCCCAGCATCTCACGTTTTTCCGTTATTTTTGAGGTTTATAATTATTTATAATTATTGAGAATGTTCAAAAGAATAGAACTCTTTTGGAACTCGTGTAAAGAGCCCTCAGCTATCGTTTAAAAAATATATTGGAACCAGAACTCTCAGTTATACCCCAGCATCTCACGTTTTTCCGTTATTTTTGAGGTTTATAATTATTTATAATTATTGAGAATGTTCAAAAGAATAGAACTCGTTTGGAACTCGTGTAAAGAGCCCTCAGCTATCGTTTAAAAAATATATTGGAACCAGAACTCTCAGTTATACCCCAGCATCTCACGTTTTTCCGTTATTTTTGAGGTTTATAATTATTTATAATTATTGAGAATGTTCAAAAGAATAGAACTCTTTTGGAACTCGTGTAAAGAGCCCTCAGCTATCGTTTAAAAAATATATTGGAACCAGAACTCTCAGTTATACCCCAGCATCTCACGTTTTTCCGTTATTTTTGAGGTTTATAATTATTTATAATTATTGAGAATGTTCAAAAGAATAGAACTCTTTTGGAACTCGTGTAAAGAGTCCTCAGCTATCGTTTAAAAAATATATTGGAACCAGAACTCTCAGTTATACCCCAGCATCTCACGTTTTTCCGTTATTTTTGAGGTTTATAATTATTTATAATTATTGAGAATGTTCAAAAGAATAGAACTCTTTTGGAACTCGTGCAAAGAGCCCTCAGCTATCGTTTAAAAAATATATTGGAACCAGAACTCTCAGTTATACCCCAGCATCTCACGTTTTTCCGTTATTTTTGAGGTTTATAATTATTTATAATTATTGAGAATGTTCAAATGACTAGAACTCTATAGAACTCTTATCAGGAAGTGTAGAACTCAGTGAATTTCATCTCTTCTGACGTCAAATCTGCGAATTTCGATGAGATGCTATGACCTGTAGTGTGAAGTTAGCATCTCATTTTTCAAAACTAAGTTTTGATATGAAAATCGATAGAACTATTGTTAAAACTTAGCAAGAACTGTAGAACTATGCTGGATGCCAATGAATCTGAAGTAATTTTTTGAGATGCTAACTATTGAGATGCTAACTTCACAGACATACGCTTAAGATGGGATGTACGTAGTTTTTAGTTCACTGCTTATGAATAATTTCAGAAAGAAATATTTTAAAGTAAAATCTAAAGAACAAGAACGAGGAAGCGATAGGATACAAAAAGGACCTAATAGTTGTTTGTTTTGTCTTTAAATTTTAAAATGTTCTTTCTTCAGTATCCTTTAATCTATCTATACTATTATAAAGAGTAAAGATTTGATTGTTTGTTTGTATTGAATAGGCTCCGAAACTACTGAACCGATTTCAAAAATTCTTTCACCGTTGAGAAGCCACACTATTCCCGGGTGACATAGGTTACTTTTTATCCCTGCATTCCCACGGGAATCCGCTAGTCATCTCCTAAAGTTTAGTCAGGGTTAAAGCAAATGGATTATTCATGTATTATGTAATCAGAACTTTAGTAATGACCCCAATGTCAGAAAAACTAAGTTCTTACTACCCCCTATTATGCTTACGTGAACATTGCTTTTACTAGCGGCCTTTTCGCTAAAAGCGATCTTTTTCAGGTAACCTAAGTATCGAGAGGATTTAACAACAAATAGAAAAAGGGATGTTCTAATAACAATGAAAGTCAACAAAAAACAATTATAGCGATTATTATTATTATTTATTTATTTATTGTTTCTAGACTAAAACGGCACAGTATGCCAATCACAATAGTCCTTAAAATAAATTAGCGATAGCGATACGTCCTTAGCGATATTAGCTCAATGGTTAGCGCGGTCGGTTCGCATGCTGAAGGGCGTAGGTTCAAACCCCAAGAATGAGCTTGAACTACCGGTGAAGGAAAATATCATCAGAAGTCTTTTAATGATTTTCATACAAAAACATTTTCTGTTATTCCTTTCGCTCCCTCTTCTACTGCATATATATCGTTTCTTTTCAATTCATTTGTAAGGTATAACATAGGTATTTTGTCTTTGTCATGTAGTTTTTAGGGATATATATTTCCCATGGTATAATTTTTTTATGTTAACCGTAACCATGCGGAAGAAACCACAGTCTTTGTTAGCAATATTGAAAAAACTAGGTCAACGTATCGTGAGAATGTATTTCTATCATATCAGTCGGTCGATTGTATCAACTTTATACGTAACGAGTCAAATACGGCATAATTACGATAAAAAAAATATAGGTAGTCAGATCACAGATAATTAAAAGACACATTGTAGTAAAGCTTCTCTTAACTTATACTGGCTTTCAAGGAAATACAGGGAACGGGGGCTTCCCGCCGTCTGTACGCTTAGATCTTTTAAACTACGCAACGGATTTTAATGCAATTTTTATCAATAGACAGAGTGATTCAAGAGAAAGGTTTACATGTATAATACATACATAATTATGTTTTACATAAGTATCTACATTGCACCCGTGCGAAGCCGAAGCGGGTCGCTAGTCTCAACATAGTATAAAACAAAGTCGCTTCCCGCCGTCTGTACGCTTAGATCATTTATTAGATCATTACACACGGCGCCATCTGACTCTAAACTAAGCAAAGCTTTTTTTTTTTTTTTTATTGTTGACAGGCTAGTTGTTTTGACCACAGCTCACCTGATGTTAAGTGAAGGTGTGGTCGAAGATGGTAAAGCACACCTAGCCTGGAATGGAACTGGCTCTCAAGTGAGGCTGCCGGAAAACACCATTAGATGCTTGGCGGCAGATTTTCAACTTGAGGGTGGTAGCTAGCCAGCCGAGTACTAGAGAGTACGCTACCACCATGCTATGGTTTCATCACGATGTTTTCCTTCACCGGCAGCTCAAGCTCATTGTTGGGGTTTGAACCCACGCCCTTCGGCATGCGAACCTACCGCGCTAACCACTGAGCTATCATCGCTACAAAGCTTGTGCTATGGAAGGCAAATAACAAATAATAACTAACTTTCCTCCCCCTATATAGTAAAAAAAACTGTTAAAAAAAGTTGGTAAAGGTAACGGACCCCAGTGTCTGTTAAGCGTATAATTTTAATAAAAAAGAAAGCCAAACAACTGATAGAATACATAGACACTTTTTTTGTAAATACATACAGAACACAAACATTTGTTTATGCAACAAAATTGGTTGTCCTGTGTGGGAATCGAACCCACGCCCTACAGCTCTTAAATTATCTCAGGCTTTCATTGAACGCCAACGCCTTATAGGGAAAAAAATGTTTACTGCAGCGCCCCCTAGTGAATAGTCACCATAACACCTCTAAAAACATGCACCAATCAAATCTGAACCCATAACTGAAAACTGCAGCAAAATCGGACTAGTAGACTTGGAGAAAAATAACAACATGTATTTGCACAAACAAACATCCCCTCACCCCAAACGCATATACCCTCGCAGTACCGTCGTAGGACAATAAATAGCAAACATCATAAATTTATAACAAAACTTTTAATTACAATAAATTATTTATTTACAACAACTAAAACTAAGATTTAATTAAACTTAATGTACTTATTAATCCTACTGATGTAATTATCACTTAAAACTGGTTTGGCAACTAAACTAACTTTATTTTTTAAATTTGCTATCGTAGAAACTAAATAGCTTTTTGGTGAAGATGCTATTATAACTTTAGGAGTTGAAAATATTGGTACTGGAGTGACATTGTACAAAGGTAAAGTATGTTTAATATTTGTATATAGATTCGGAGTTTTGTTACCTATGTTGACTATGCGTTCTGTAGCATCAGTAAGCGTCAAAGGGGTGGTTGAAGGAACATCGTAGTTTTGTTTCGTGTTATACAAACTCTTTGTTACAAATAAGTCTTTTAACTCTTCATAAGATGGCTTAACAGTAGATGCAGTTGCAGTATTAGTAACTTCAACGTTTTTGTTATCAACAAAACTGAATTTACTTCTATGCGGTTCATAATTGCTGTTATATTCTGAGGAGTAATCATTATAATACTCTTTAGATAAGTCTGGGTATTGATAGTTTTCCCCTCTTTCATTTGATTTTAGTTCTTTCTTATCTGTTATGTCCCCGTAATCATGTTTGTTACTTCTATCGGTGTAATCGATAATTCTTGAATAATCAGTTTGTTGATTATATTGGTTATGTTGAGGTGTTGTTAAATAATTTGCTGTTACATAATTTTGTGGTCTAACCGTGACGTAATCGTATTTAGGTGATTGATAATTATAGTTGTCAAGTTTGTACTTTGGGTTGTCGTAATTATCTTGTTGGTTATCATATTTGTCTTGTTGGTTATTATAACTGTTTGGTTGGGTTTCTTGATTGTGTTGCTTATTGTTGTAATGTTTTTGTTGATTGTTGTTATATTGTTTGTAATCTTTGTCAAAAGCATTTCCAGTGGTTTCATCATCATCGTATCTGACGTCAGCATTGTATCCGTTTTCGTCAGCTGTGTAGGAAACTATTTGCATTCTGCCATCTGGGAGTCGAACTCTATACTCCCCATTAGTTGCTGAACCACTGCTGTGCTGCGAGTGGGAAAAGTCATCTCCCGTCTTGTGGTCTTTTACTGTGTAGGAGAAAGCGTAGTTTTGGTCCTGTTGAAGAAAAATAGGTGTTAGTATTTAAGCACTGCAGAGTCGAGACGATGATTGAGCGTGGAAAATTCAACCCTTCTCAGTTCACTGAAAGTTCGATATTGTTTGGCTGCGGCTTAGTTACGTCTATCATAAATTAAATGAGATATAATTTCCAACGTACGGTGAACAAAGTTATGATAGAATTTCCAGCGTAGTTTGTACTCTTGATCAGTAGACCTTTTCTGACACTGACCTGATCATGTTCCGAATTGTTCTCTTCACTTATATCGTTGCTCTGGTAAGGACTTGTGTACGCAGCTGGTTTTGCCTGGAAAATTAAAATTGGTTTTATTGTACACTAGGCGTATTTTACGGGACAAAAAGTAACCTACATAATATGTCCAGTATACCTCTTCATAGTAAAAAACAAAGTCGCTTCCCGCCGTCTGACCGCTTAGATCTTTTAAACTACGCAACGGATTTTAATGCGGTTTCCATCAATAGACAGAGAGATTCAAGAGGAAGGGTTATATGTATAATAAATGCATATGAACCACATTAGTATCTAAATTGCACCCGTGCGAAGTCGGGGCGGGTCGCTAAGTCTTAGTGGAATGAAGTCGGTCTTTTTTTGTAAAAATTATGTAAGCATATATTGTGTCATGACACATTTTGATTGAAAGCGGAAAAAGTCGTGCCGCTCCGTTGTTTTTTTTTCCAAAACTAGTGTTTTATCGAGTGTTTATGCATAAAAATGGTGGCGTTTTATTCATAAAGTGCCGAATCACAAGTGCGAGTGTGGGAAAATCATATAATGTGGTAAAACACTTGACACTGGCAAATGCTCAAAATGCGACGCCAAAACCAAAGAAAAAAAGACTCCATGAGCGTTTGACAGCCGTGTTAGGCTAGCTAGTAATAATAAAGATAAAATGTTGTTGTTACCTGGTAAAGGTTTTGCTTCTGATTATGTGTTTTTAGGACCTTTTGGTCGGCGTAGTTAGAGAGGGCTCTGTATATCGGAGGCACAGAGGTTCGCTCCTGAAATAATAAGGATAAGTAGATCAGTGGCCGTTTCCACGAGCTATTTTGAACCGATTACCCAAGAAAGAGAATAACATTTGTTTTCTGTACATTTTTTTAACACGATAATAGTTATTTGTTATACAAGAGTGCAAAGTTGCTTTTTAACCGCGTGCTCAATTTTGGTGACCGAGCAAGCGAAGGATTCTAAAATTGAATTGCTCGCTGCGCTCGTGATTCAAAAATTAGAATCCTGAGCATTAGCGAAGGAATCAAAAGAGCACGAGGCGAAAAATCTTTGCACTCCGAATTTATAATACAACTTCTTTTAATTTGTTAAAAACTCAGACTCGGAACCTCCTTGGTGTTGTGATTGTAAAAGATTTTTTGCATTTAGTCATGCCCTCGCCGAGGTGGGATGAAAAGTTACGTGTTGCACTCGAGCGCAAAGATTTTTCACCTCGTGCTCTTTTGATTGCCTCGCTAACGCACAGGATTCTAATTTTTGAATCACTCACTCGTTGGCTCGGTCATTAAAATTGAGCACGCGGTTAAAAAGCAACTTTGCACTCTTGTATAACAAATAACTATTTTTATACAAGAGTCTATCTGTTGTACTTTGTTTTTGTTGATGTTCCGAAATAAACAAACGTGTAAAATTATTCTTTAAATAACAGAGAATTACGTTGCGGTTAGTGTAAAACAAAATTCATTTACAATGATGAGTAGGTATGATAAATTATTTTTAGTTTATTAAAACCGTTCCGCGTAATTCGTATCATAAAATTGCTAAGTGTAAATTGTGCTCACACTAAAATTTCCAAACTGATAAAGACCATACACAATTTTCGGTGAACATAGTAAACCGTTTTTTGGCTGTAGTTTTGACACGGTCGTGTTTGTAACTAGATAATCATTCTTGTTTTAATTTTGTGTTCTTCTACGAGATCCGCGTGACGTGAGTCCGACTCGCTCTTGACTAGGTAGCTACTCTGGTACCGTTCTCGATGCAACGCGGCAGCGCCTGTATCTCTGTCATAACAAAGACAGCCTCTATTTGGGTCAACGCTTTGTGTTCGTTCTTTTCATACTGACTTGCGATCGAGATACTCGCAGTATTGTGTAGAGCCGCTAACGCAGAGAATTGTTTTTTCACAAGTATGAATTTACAATTGTGACGGCCCTAAATGGCAGTTGAAAATCTGCCGCCAAGCATCTAACCAGTTCCATTCCAGGATTGGTGTGCTTTACCATCTTCGACCACACCTTCATTTAACATCAGGTGAGCACTTAGCCTGTCCACCGTAAAAAAAACCTTTTTGTTGTAAAGACATCGTCTTATAATCTCTTCGACTCTAAGCCCTACAGGAACATTCCTGTTCACAGAAACTGCCGCCTCCCACGATCGTTGAGCGTATCACCGCTGGAAGCGAGAGATCGTTCCCCACAACTGAACTCGCTGTTTCCCTGGCCCAACGTTCCAAACGCTGTGTATTATTTTCTCCAAGATTGATCGTTGACTATTGTTCGGCTGGCAACTAACAGGTGTGCCCAAACTGTTTCTTACATAGCCTGTATACCGTGCCTATGCAACTTGTTCTCTCTGATGATTAATTGGGGATAATTTGGGGATACGGAAAGGTCAGGAGCGAGTTTTGGAATGTAGCTTTCTTGAGTATTTATGTCACAAGTTCTAGGCGGTAAATACACCTGTTTTCACCTAACTGCCAATGATGGGTTCCGTTTTTCACGTATCACGTATCTTGTATGTATGTTTTTTTTTTATTACATATAGGCTTGCGTTTGACCGCCATCTCGCCTGATGTAAAGCGAAGATGCGGTCTACGGTGGAGCACGCTCGCCTAGAAGAAACCGATTCAATCGCGACTTGGAGGCACCCAGATGATGTATTTATGTGAATTTCTTTAATAATTGATTACGAAAATTAAGGTATTGAGTACAATGTAATGAACGGACTTTGTTTTGCTATTCAAAGCTCTGTGTATTGCTGCATTGGTCATGGACAAGGACGTGCGTAATCTCTTACCATCATGAAAGCGTAACAAGC
Organism: Biston betularia; assembly: GCA_905404145.2. Classification (NCBI taxonomy): domain Eukaryota; kingdom Metazoa; phylum Arthropoda; class Insecta; order Lepidoptera; family Geometridae; genus Biston; species Biston betularia. The sequence continues at coordinate 7,594,890 of FR989888.1, read as the reverse complement.
GTTCGTCTTATCACTTAAAAAAAAGATGCTTGATAGATAAAAATATTAATGTAAAACCGGCCAAGTGTGTGTCGGACTCGCGCACGAAGGGTTCCGTACCATTGTCTATAAAACGGCAAAAAATCACGTTTGCTGTATGGGAACCCCCTAAAATGTTTATTTTATTCTATTTTTTAGTATTTGTTGTTATAGCTGCAACAGAAATACATCATCTGTGAAAATTTCAACTGTCTAACTATCACGGTTCATGAGATAAAGCCTGGTGACAGACGGACAGCGGTGTCATAGTAATAGGGTCCCGTTTTACCCTTTGGGTACGGAACCCTAATAATAAGTTGCCTATGTGTATTTCAGAATTAAATCCTAAAAAAATAAAAAATGAACACTAAAAAAATTCCTTGAAAGCAATCCATTTTACAAAGTGAATATAATTATGTATTTTGAAAAAATGTGATGTCACAAAATTGAGGACCCATTCCCGCCCCTTGTCACACAATATCACACTTCGTCGACTCCCTTCCACCCCCTTAACGTGTGACATAATTTATGGATGGCCCCTTAGTGACTTAGTTCTAGACAATCGTGCTACATCGTAGACCGCAAGTTTATTACTATACTAGCGGACGCTTCGCGGTTTCACCCGCGTAGTACCCGTTTCCGTGAGAATACAGGAATAAAAAGTAACCTATGTCACCCGGGGATAGTGCAGCTTCCCAACGGTGAAAGAATTTTTGAAATCGGTTCAGTAATTTCGTAGCCTATTCATTACAAACAAACAAATCTTTCCTCTATAAAATAGTATAGATAGATAGGAGCTAAAGACTTAGAAGTACCTCATAATCGTTATATCTGTTGTCTCGAAGAAGACTGCCTTGTCTGGCTTTCTTCAGCAGGTCTGCGTAAGGGACTCGCGTGGGTGATGCTTGGTAGTCGAATGTTGGCGATGGCTGATACGGTCTGGAATCAATTTTGAAAAGTACTTGGTGAAATGATTCTTCTGCACGAGATTATTTTCTCGTGTTTCCCCTGCACATTTCTACTACCGGATGGCCAGATAAACGCGACCAAAACGTCATCCGTACATGGTGAATGTTCCCCATATCTGCACAAAGCGTTTTGATTCCACATTTTTCATTCGCACAGCGAGGTTGTGGAACTCTCTGCCGGAGTCTGTGTTCCCTGTTAGGTACACTATAGGTGCCTTCAAATCTAGAGTAAATAGGTTTCTTCTGGGTAAGCGTGAAGATATGAAAACACCTGTAGTAGAAAGGTGCATGGGAACCAAATTGTGCAGTTCAAGTGCACACTCTCCGAAATGTATCCGGTAGAAAGCTGATAAGCTAGCGACTCTACGACGATGCGCAAGGCTTTGAGGCAGAGTCTCCAGTAAAGTCTCCTTGCGCGTCTTTCGATCGACTCCAATGCCTCAAAGCCGCAAAGTGCAGGGGAACCTAATTGTGCAGTTCAATCACATTCAGACCACTTCTTTTTCTTTATTCAGAATTGGTTTACGTTTGACCACATCCTGCCTGATGTTAAGCAGCGATGCGGACTAGGATCGAATATGCTTACCTAGAAGGAACCTGTTTACTCTTGATTTGAAGACACTCACTCACTTCTTACCAGCGGCAGGGTTTTGTGCTTTCAAATGGAAAAAAACCGTCGTAGAATCTTCTTAATCGGACACTCTTGGCAGGGAGGTCGTGGCTGTAGATGGGCAGGGTTGCGTCCCATCGTCTTCACTGGTACCTAAGGCTGCTGGACGTCATGTGATGTTTCTCCAATTGTGGCGATTTTCCGCATTGCGAGCACACTTTACTGCGGTGGACTGCGTAGTCTTCTCAATCAATGCAGCGAGTTGGAGATCGACCCCCGTCTGAAGCCATTGATCGACAATGCAATTGTACTAAAGGGATAAGTCTTACCTATAGTCCTTAATCCTCGCCAAGAATGGTACAAAGGACACTCTGTCCTGAGACTGAGACGTCGCGGTGTTCTGTGAGGACACGGTGTTGTTGCCTGCTAGTTCGCTCCTCGCTATGGACTCTATGAGCGGCCTGGAGGTCACGATGAGCGGAGGCCTGGGTGGTGGCGGTGCGTCATTCGGGAACAAAACTGGACCTTGTCTAAAAGAAAGATTCGTTATAGATTTCACCAAACAACATTTTTTTTATGGTTGACAGGCTAGGTTTTTTTAATGTAAAATTAATGAGACGAATAATACGCTCTCCTGATGGTAAGAGATAACGCATGCCCATGACCATTGCAGCGATACACAGAACTTTGAGCAGCAAAACAAAGTCCGGGGCATCGCTGCTTTGGCGTTCATTACTTTGAGACTTTCGATGGTTAGTCTCAACAGCCCAGTAATTTCGTTAGCTGCAGCACTCTTCAAACCGGAATACAGTAATGTTTACACACTACTGCTTGGCGGCAGAATATCTGGTACTGCGGTGGTACTTAGACGACTTCTTGCTAAGGAAATCTACCACTGAGACGTTATTGACCACCTAGGTGTTTAACCACAGCTCACCTGATGTTAAGTGACGGTGTGGTCGAAGATGGTAAAGCATACGTAGCCTGGAATGGAACCGGCTATCATGTGAGACTGCCGGAACACACCGTTAGATGCTTGGTGGCAGATATTCAACTTGAGGGTGGTAGCTAGCCAAACGAGTACTAGAAAGTAACCTACCACCATGCTATGGTTTCTTTCACTAGCAGCTAAAGCTTATTGTTGGGATTTGAACGCACACCCTTGGGCGTATGAATCAACCGCGTTAACCACTGGGCTATCATCGCTACTACTACGTTTGTAAATTCTCATCCTAGGGTTTCTCTACTATAAGGAACGGAACTTTAAAACCAAGTTCCACATCACTAAAATAACTATTTCCCGTGAAAGCAGAAAACATACTTTCAGCACAAACTTGAATGATTATTTTCTTCAACGCCAGTCGGGAGGCCAATGGTTCTCAAACTTGGAACAGTTTTCTCGGTTTATTGTGTTTGCTGCGAACTCTACGCGGAGTTTATTGTTGTTTGTTTTTACTTTGTACAATTTTATTCTATTTAGTTATTTTATAAGAGTTTATAGTTTTTAATATCTATGAAATGTCTTTTCTTCTTCTTTGATTTTGGCGTCGCGCTTTTGCATTTGCCAGTGTAATGTGTTTAACATTTTCAAGTTGCATAATTTGTGTTGTAGCTATAGCTATAGTCGTAACCCAGTCTTGGTCAAGTCGAGTCATGCTTTAGGAAAGTAGTGGCAATTTTACTAAAAATGATGTTTCACCACATTATATCATTTTTCTACATTCGCGCTTCTAATTCGGCATTTTATGAATAAAACATCACCATTTTTATTCGATAAAACACTAGTTTTGGGAAAAAGTGCAACAGGAAAACACGACTCTTTCCGCGTTCCCGCCAAAACGCGAAATGTCTTTAGTTTTCGTTCAAAATTACAAATAATAGAAAATTTAGGTTTTTTTTTACTAAAATAAATATGTTAGGATTAAGCGATTGCCATTGATTATTATAGAATGCCACTTATATTATAAATGTCAAAGTTTGTATGAATGGATGTTTGTTACTCTTCCACACGAAAATACTACGGAACGGAATGAATGAAATTTGGTATGGAGGTAGCTGAGACCCTAGATTAACACGTAGGCTACTTTTTATCCTGAAAAAATGTAGCGGGTAATACCGCGGGGCGCAGCTAGTAATTATATAAAATCGATGTGTGTACGTGTGTATACACGAAAGGATGGGGGCCTTGAAAAGCTGGTCATTGTTGGCAATACTGAAGCCAAAAACACCAAGAGGTCGGTCACCAGAACGATGGTCTGACAAAAGATTAGTAAAGAGAACTTGTACTATTTTTTGACTGTATAATTTGATGCTAATAAATTAATATGCAAGGCATGCAGTAAAGTATATATATGTACGAGGTGTGTGAGTGTATATGTTTGCGTGTGCGCGTGTATGTGTGTGTGTGTGTGTGTGTATGTGTGGGTGAGTGAAAGAAGCTACCAAACAACTTCTAAATTCTACCAAGTGATGAGGGCTACTTCGCCTGCGCTAACGTTTTGAATGCAACACTAAAAGTTACGTTTTACTAATTAATAATAATGAAACACTATTTTTATACATAAACACTCGAAAAAACATAAGTATACAGATGCTCGTAAAATTTCTATAAGTACTTGAGATTCGTCCACGTTTGAGAACAGCAAGTAAAGCCAACAGTTATCCATAACCACTGATCTCTGAGCGACTGGCCGCTATTGATTTCGCATTAGCAAAACTATAATTATCAGGGGGGTACCACAGTTGAGAATCAGTGGGGAAATTATCCAGGTACACAATATTTATAGGATGTAATAAATATGTAGTTAGAAGAAGCCAAAATCAGATAATCAATAAAAAAAAATAGTCGTGACCCGATGGCAGCCCTGTTGGTTCATTGGTAGTATGTCTGCTTCGAGAGCTGAAGGGCGTGGGTTCGATTCCCACTCAGGACTAATTTGTGTGACTAACATCGATGTTTGTTCTGTGTCTGGGTGTACTGTATGTATTATAAGTATGTATTTACAAATAAAAAGTATTTAAGTATTCTGTAAGCTGTCTGGTTCCCATAGTACAGTAAATCAGTAAATCAGTAATATTTATTGGCCATAAATAACAATAATGTTAAAGGCAAGTCACATGTACAAAAAAAAACCTTACGATTACACTTTCATGAATGAAGCTATACCTACACGAGTAATTCACAACGAACATACTGCAGCGGAGGCTCCGTTCATGTACTACACATAAATGAGGATTCTGAGAACCTCATTGACATATATTCACTTAATTTGTAAAATGGATTGTTTTCAAAAAAAAAATTTAATGGTTTTTTTTAAATTCGGTATGATTTAATTCTGTAATATATTTTGGCAATTTATTATACATTAATATTTTGGCGTGACGGCCCTGCTTTTCAACTTTACCTAACCTAGTCCATGGCACGACCAACTTTTCTTTGTAAAGATTACAAGCTTTGCTTAGTTTGGGGCTAGATGGCGCTGTGTTAAATGTCCTCCAATATTTATTTATTTTTATTTTTTATCCCTAAACTAAGCAAATTTTGTACTATGGGAACAAACTAACTAATAGATTTTAAATGCATATTTATCATACACTAGCGACCCGCCCCGGCTTCGCACGGCTGCAATGTAGATACTAATGTGGTGTGGCATGTATTATACGTATAAATCTTTCTCTTGAATCGCTCTGTCTATTGATGGAAACCGCATTAAAATCCGTTGTGTAGTTTAAAAGATCTAAGTGTACAGACGGCGGGAAGCGACTTTGTTTTAAACTATGTAGAGGTACAAAATGTCTGGGAACAAATTCTTATTACTTACTTGAAATTGTATTGACAGCCCCGTTGGCTCATTGGTAGTATATCTGCCTTGAGAGCTGTAGGGCGTGAGTTCGATTCCCACTCAGGGCAAACATTTTGTGAATAAACAAATGATTGTTCTGTGTCTGGGTATTCTGTATTTATTATAAGTATGTATTTACAAAAAAAAAAAAGTATATATTATTATGTATTCTATCAGTTATCTGACTTCCATCACACAAGCTCTGCTTAGTTTGGGGCCAGATGGCGCTGTGTGTATAGTCCTACGATATTTATTTATTTATTGTAAAAAAATCAATTTTAATAGATAATAATTACAGATTAATAGATAGATTGATTTAAGATTTTAATTACAAATAATTATGAATATTTAGTCTTGATTCATATTTTTTTCATAAGACACTAAATAAATAAATAACAAGATCTTTCTTTCTTTCTTGTATTATGACCTACTGTAAATAAATCAATTATACTGTGGCGCACAGAAGAGGAATGGCAGAACGGTAAGGTTTAATGTTATTTCTCACTAATATCAGAAACTCGCTCCACATTTATCATTACAGACAGAAGAAAGATGCAGTTTCCTTCCGTTTTGGGAGCATTGGGAGCTTGGACGAAAAGTTTTGCGGACTTTTGCAGCTAATCTTTTTGAAATCATGATATACTAGATGAATAGAAATTCTTTATTGTGTACACCATTATAAAAAAGGGGTAGTGTCACAAGTGACGGCCTTATCACTAAAAGCGATCTCTTCCAGGCGATTATAGGCTGCAATAAAATAAAATGCACTGAACGGAAGATACTACAAAAACTTTTTATAATTTGACTTTAGCATGGCAACTTTTTGAGTCACGTCAATGAATTGGGTTTTGCAGCGAAGTACTGAGTTTCTATGTCTTTTTTATGCATGACAAGCTAGGTGTATGACCACATCTCATCTGATATTCGACAACCCTGTTGGTTCATTGGTAGTATGTCTGCCCAAGAGCTGGGCGTGGGTTCGATTCCTACCCAGGACAGGCATTTTGTGATATAAACAAATATTTGTTCTGTGTCTGGGTGTACTGTATGTTCACTTGGTGGTAGATTTCTTTAGCAGGAAGTCGTCAAGGTAGGTACCACCGCAGTACCAGATATTCTGCCACCAAGCAGTAGTGTGTAAACATTACTGTGTTCCGGTTTGAAGGGTACTGCAGCTAGCGAAATTACTGGGCTGTTGAGACTAACCATCGAAAGTCTTAAAGTAATGAGCGCCAAAGCAGCGATGCCCCGGACTTTGTTTTGTTACTCAAAGTTCTGTGTATTGTTGCAATGGTCATGGACATGCATTATCTTTTACCATCAGGAGAGCGCATCGTTTGTCTCATTACATTTACATAAAAAAAAGAAAGTATTTACAAACAAAAAAAAATTGAAGTATTCTATCAGTTATTTGACTTCCATAGTACAAGCTTTGCTTAGTTTGGAATCAGATGGCGCTGTGTCTAATGTCCTATGATATTTAAAGCACAACTAGCCAGATATTGTACAATGAAATACTTACTTGGTCGGTTCAGCAGAATCCAAGGGCGCCAAGAATCCGTGGGGGTTGAAGTCCCTGGGTCTCAGCTCGCTGGAAGGAGTGGGGACCTCCTGGGTGGTAGCTTGGCACACCAGCAGTAAGACGAGGTAGACTTTCATTGTAAGGAAATGACTGCAGCAGAAAAAAATATTCAAAAGTTGTTTCCGATTATTAGTAAAGTTGATTTAGTTGTTTCTTTTCTTTCTTGTTGTATTATAATTATTATGCTGAAGTCCTATTTTGTCTGAGTCCGAGTCTGAGCCCCTATTTTGTAACTGTCTGTTTTTGTATTTGTGTTTGTGTTGCAAAATAAAACTATTTTCTTCTTCTTTGGCTTTTTTTGACAGCCCCGTTGGCTCATTGGTAGTATATCTGCCATGAGAGCTGTAGAGCGTGGGGTCGATTCCCACTCAGGGCAAATATTTTGTAAATAAACAATTGTTTGTTCTGTGTCTGGCTGTTCTGTATGTATTATAAGTATGTATTCACAAAAAAAAGTAGTTAAGTATTCTATCAGTTATCTGACTTCCGTCAGTAGTGGTAGCTAGCCAGCCGAGTACTAGAAAGTAGGTACCCTACCACCATGCTATGGTTTCCTCACGATGTTTTCTTTCACTGGCAGCTCAAGCTCATTGTTGGGGTTTGAACCCACGCCCTTCGGCATGCGAACCTACCGCGCTAACGACTGAGCTATCATCGCTACAAATAAAGAAGAAATAAAGAATACACAGCACGACGGATGATGCCGCACTTCCGAGCGGTCACTGGTTAGGAGCGGACGTCTCCGGCGTGTTGTGCTACTTACTAAAATTAATTTAGTGTTGCACCGAGTAGGAAACCCATAATATCTTAGTGGGCACCACACCAATTTTTATGAAATTTGGTATGGAGGTAGCCGATATCCTGCATTAACACATAAGCTACTTTTTATCCCGAAAAAGGTAGTGTTCACACGGCAACAGCGGGTAACACCGCGGGGCGCAGCTAGTAAAGTAAACATTTCATGAGAAACGTCGTCAGGTTACGTAGCTTAAGAATTCGGTCTTTCTTATCTCGATCCTTTCAAATGGTGAGCTATTACGCAATCTAATATTATAAATATCTACATTATTACTTTGTGGGAAAATTAAATAAAATTACAATTCGTTGGAGGTCAAAAGGGCCTAGTTAAAATTGTAATAAGTAATGATACGAACGAGACGCTCTCCTGATGGTAAGAGATAACGCCTGTCCTTGACCATTGCAGCGATACACAGAACTTTCAGTAACAAAACAAAGTCCAAGGCATCGCTGCTTTGGTGTTCATTACTTTGAGACTTTCGATGGTTAGTCTCAATAGCCCAGTAATTTCGCTAGCTGCAGTACCCTTCAAACCGGAACACAGTAATGTTTACACACTACTGCTTGGCGGCAGAATATCTGGTACTGCGGTGGTACCTACCTAGACGACCTCCTGCTAAGGAGATCTACCACCAAGTAATAACTGGTACTGCGGTGGTACCTTATAACTAGTACTGCGGTGGTACCTAATAACTGGTACTGCGGTGGTACCTAAAAACTTGTACTGCGGTGGTACCTAATAACTGGTACTGCGGTGGTACCTAATAACTGGTACTGCGGTGGTACCTAATAACTTGTACTGCGGTGGTACCTAATAACTTGTACTGCGGTGGTACCTAATAACTGGTACTGCGGTGGTACCTAATAACTGGTACTGCGGTGGTATGTAAGGTCAATGGCCGAACAAGAATAGACATTGTAGGTAACAATCGCATGCCTACTTAGTTCCGAAATACACACCGTGAGAACTTTGTTTACGAAAACAACATCATTAAAATAACTTTGAAGTACCTACTTGCTAATTGTGCTTACAAAATTTATTAATTATTATCTTCCTGAGCCTATTGAAGAGATCGTTAAGCTTAAGTGATCGAGCGGTCGAAGATGGACTCTTAGCTTGGAATGGAACTGGCTCTAAATGTACTTGAGGGTAGTACCTAGCCAGCCGAGTACTAGAGAGTACCCTACCACCATGCTATGGTTTCCTCACGATGTTTTCCTTCACAAAATTGTTATCTCTACAAAGTCGCTTCCCGCCGTCTATACGTTTAGATCTTTTAAACTACGGAACGGATTTTAATGCGGTTCCCATTAATAGACAGAGTGATTCAAGAGGAAGGTTTACATGCATATGCACCACATTAGTATCTACATTGCACCGGTGCGAGGCCGGGGCGGGCCAATAGTCTCTGCATAGTATAAAACAAAGTCGCTTCCCGCCGTCTGTACGCTTAGATCTTTTAAATTACGCAACCAATTTTAATGCGGTTTCCATCAATAGACAGAGTGATTCAAGAGGAAGGTTTATATGTATAATACATGTATCATACATATAAACCTTCATCCAAACCTTCCATTTTAGTATCTATTGTATCCGTACGAAGCCGGGGCGAGTCGCTAGTATTTTATATTTCAACTACATCGGTAACACAAAACAAATTGCAATAACTCAAAATTGAAAATTTTCTCAAATTTTTTGTGCAATCCAAGCGCTACATCAAATGTAATTACTTTGTATAAATCAAACGTACAAAAACACACATTCGCGAGAGGTACACACACATGTACAGTTCACATTGTTTATTATCGTGATTGCGTCATTGTTCTCATGTGAACACGCTGCCACAAATAGAGGTGAGGCAAGGATGGTAACACACTCGGGAAAATGTGTTTTGCGAATTGAGCTATAATTTTATATCCGACGCAAATATAGCGGCATATGATCTCACAATTGTATCCATTTATCTGTATATCGATATTATCGAGTTACGATCAAAGAATGTATCGTAACCCCAAAATAGCAGAACCAATACTTTTTACTTGGTGGTAGATCTCCTTAGCAGGTGGTCGTCTAGGTAGGTACCACCGCAGTACCAGTTATTCTGCCGCTAAGCAGCAGTGTGTAAACATTACTGTGTTCCGGTTTGAAGGGTACTGCAGTGAAATTACTGGGCTGTTGAGACTAATCATCGAAAGTCTCAAAGTAGTGAGCGCCAAAGCAGTGATGCCCTGGACTTTGTTTCTTCACTCAAAGTTCTGTGTATCGCTGCAATGGCCATGGACAAGCGTCATCTCTTACCATCAGGAGAGCGTCTCGTTCGTCTCATTACTTTTTACGTAAAAAAAAAAACAATTTTGATAATTTGTATCGATGATAGCTCAGTGGTCAGCGTGGTCGGTTCTCACGTCGAAGGGCGTGGCTTTAAACCCTATCTTTGAGCTGCTGGTAAAGGAAAAACATCGTGAAAAAACCATAGCATATTAATAGTTCTAGTACTCGACTGGTTAGCTACCACCCTCAAGTTGTGAATCTACCACCAAGCACCTAATGGTGTGTTCCGGTATCCTCACTTGAGAGCCAGTTGCATTCCAGGCTACGTGTACTTTACCATCTTCGACCACATCGTCACATAACATCAGGTGAGTTGTGGTCAAAACTTAGCCTATCAACAGTAAAAAAATTAATAATTACGAAATGTTAATAATTATTTATTCCTACCTTTCCTAGCGTTGTCTGGTAAGAAAGTATCCTATTGGTTAATCTAGCTAATACAATTGAATCCTAAACCGTTCAGCCGTTTTGGTGTGATTGAGTAACAAATATCTACACATACTAACTTTTACATTTATAATATTAGGAAGATGTATAAACAAATAATTATTTTAAAAAAATACATACGGTCGAACCTCGAACATAGAAGCTCCTCCTTTTTTAAAGTCGGTTAACAAGTATTCTATCAGCTTTGTAGGGACCATAGTACAAGTTTTCTTAGTTCAGAGCTAGATGGGATGTCCTGGCTGTGTAACATGTCCTCCAATATTTATTTACTTTATGTAACAGCTATATTTTTTATGTCTTTCCAGGGTTGTGTTGGAGTACCATTTCTCTCGATGTTAAATAGGTAAGCTGTATTCTACGATAGATTACTAATTAGGAATCAAATACTTGTAACACGCAAGTGGTTTAAGAGATTCTTGTTGTTTAAGATTCTATTATTTTATGAGTATCCTAAGTGCTGGAGTTTTTAATTTATTGATTACTTTGCGGAAGTTCATTTTGAGTGTTCAAGGCATTTATTTAGTGTATTTCTGCTTAAAAGTTGTTTCAGTCATGAAAGATTCGAATTAAATTGTATTTAAACTGACGACGAAGTCTTGCGAGGCCTGAGTGATTGCTATAAAAGTCCAATTTTTAAAATGTAGAGAAAAGTGCACCAGAGTGCGAATCCTAGATAAAATAAGTTTATCTGTTATTTTAAATTAAGTATCGTAGCTAAATTGTAAATTATAATTTTATATGGGATTAATTTTATGCCTGCAATAAAGACTTTTACTATTATTAATTACAGCGTAGCTCTAACTTGCTGTACATACCACTAGTAGATATAAAAAGTTATTAAGATAAATTATTACAAAACTATTATCAACAAAATTTTAGTAATGCGGTATTACTCACTTTTAATTATATATCCAACTACATCTGGTGGCTTTTTTCATGGAGTCAAAATAGAGAACAACGAACGCGCGGTATCGTCTTGCTTTGCACTAGGGCGCCTCGCACGTGAAGGTTTGAAGCGGTTGGAGCGCGGGCGCGGGGGCGGAAGCGTGTGGTACTGTAGTTTTGTAGCGATGATAGCTCAGTGGTTAGCGCGGTCGGTTCGCATGCCGAAGGGCATGAGTTCAAACCCCAAGAATAAGCTTGAGCTGCCAGTGAAGGAAAACATCGTGAGGAAACCATAGCATAATGGTAGGGAATTTTCTAGTACTCGGCTGGCAAGCTACCACACGAGAATTGAAAATCTGCCGCCAATCATTTAACGGTGTGTTCCGGCAGCCTCACTTGAGAGCCAGTTCCATTCCAGGCTAGGTGTGCTTTACCAACATCGACCACACCGTCACTTAACATCAGGTGAGCTGTGGTCAAACACCTAGCCTGTCAGCTATAAAAAAAAAACTATAGTTGGAGTATCCAATATAACTAAACTTGAGTAATCCCCAATAAGTAAAAAAAAATGTGTCAAAACCACGTCAGTTTTAAAAAAAAATGTTGATTGCGTTATTTACAAACGCGATAAGTTTTTCATTTTTCGTTCGGCATAGTGCTGCACAAAAATATAATTTGTAATAAAAAAAGTATTTCGCGCCACCCCTGAATTCCTTTTGGGTCATATCGCTGCTGTCATGGTAACGCATTGTATTGCAGCGCGTGCGAAAACTCGCATATTTGCATTTACGGCCTTTTGTTCTTACGACGTCGATTTATGTCGCATATGTTTTGGTAATTACTTGTTTGATTAAAATAGCGTTTAGGCAATCAGGTAATGGTCATTTGTAGGATGGTATACCAGCTAAATTGCCACTGTTGGTTCATGAACACTGACAAGGATGGTGGTAGATTTTTAACTTTTAAGGTGGTAGCTAGCCAGCCGAGTACTATAAAATACTCTACCACCATGCTATGGTTTCCTCACGATGTTTTCCTTCACCGGCAGCTCAGGCTATTATAAATATGTATTTACAAAAAAAAGTACTTAAGTATTTTGTCAGTTATATTGGGGTCAGATGGCGCTGTGTGTAATGTCCTACGATATTTATTTTTATTTAAACATCAACAATTTACTTGAAAAATAATGATAAATAATAGATTTTAAATGAGAATTGAACGGCACAAGATGTATATTCCAAAGGTAAAAGAAAAATAAGTCGTCTTGGTAACAAACCTCTTTATTTGAGAACCAATAACACTTCCAAGATTCAAGGCTCGATTTCATGTGAATAGAATTCATAGAAAATCACAGCACAATGTTTCATTTGCTAGACATGGAAACAATATTATAGTTAGCGAAGCTCCCATAATGTAATGTTGAGAAATCAGATTTCGTAGAATTCGAACGGAAGGCAGCGTTTTCACAAGAACATTGTATCGCAGTACGTACTTGTACGAATTACAATTTTATTTATTATTTCTGCAGACGAGAGGCGCGCCGAGTGGTTGATAGGCAATCACACTTTTGTTACCCATCAATCGAAACGTAACTTAACCAAATGACATCGGTTAGCCGTCAACCGAAACGAAACTTAACCAAATGACACTTTGGTTAGCCATTAAGCGAACCGAAACTTAACCAAATGACATCGGTTAGCCGTCTACCGAAACGAAACTTAACCAGATGGCACTTTGGTCAAGTCTCGGCTGATAAGTCTTGAGCAACCACGTAAGGGATCTAACGGTTTTCTACCGGATACATTTCGGGGATTGTGCCTTGGTGATGCAAGACTTGGTTCCCTCCTTTTTTCTACCGGACGGCCAGACAAACGCGACTAAAGCGTCACCCGTACATGGTGGATGCCCCATGTGCGCACTAAGCGCTTCCAATCCACATTCTTTATTCGCACAGCGAGGATGTGGAACTCTTTGCCGGAGTCTGTGTTTCCCGAAAAGTACAATATGTACCTAATATTTATTTACTTTTCTTTCCATCCAAAGGTTGTCTGGAAGAAATCGCTCTAGGTGCTAAGACCGCCCTTATATATCAAGTATCTATTACTTATATTACAATACTGTTTTGTTCTACATCTTCTTTTTTTTATAATTTTATTGTTTCATATTTGTATTTGTATCTGTGTTTCATTGTAATTTGTTTTTGGTGTGTATAATAAAGTTATATTCTATTCTTATCCATGTGTTTTCAAATCAAGAGTACACAGGTTTCATTCTAGGTAAGCATATTCCATCCTAGACCATGTTGTTTTTTTAAATGTAAAAGTAATGAGAAGAACGACACGCTCTCCTGATGGTAAGAGATAACGCATGTCAATGACCATTGCAGCGATACACAGAACTTTGAGTATCAAAACAAAGTCCAGGGCATCGCTGCTTTGGCGCTCATTACTTTGAAACTTTCGATGGTTAGTCTCAACAGCCCTGTAGTTTCACTGGCTGCAGAACTCTTCGATACGGAACGAATATTTAAAGGAAGAAAATCGATTTGTAGTCCTTCATCGATTTGAAATTGTGGAGAATTTGCAACACAAGTCGGGTTGGAGTCATCTTTCTCATTAACCCAATTAAATGGCGGTATTTAGGTTAAATAAGATTAATTCGCGACCCTGGTAGGTTTCGGACAAACACGTGCCTCGGAAGACGGTTTCACTTTGCAAATACTGTAGCGATGATAGCTCAGTGATTTTCACGATCGGTTCACTCGCCAAAGAGCGTGGGTTTCTTATTCTTAAATATCTTTAGGAAACCATGTCATGGTGGTAGAGTACTCGAATGGCTTGATGCCACTCTCAAATCGAAAATCTACCGCCAAGCTTGGCGTGTTGTATGTGGCAGCAATTTTTTTACAAAAGTTTTTTCCTTGATATCTACACTAATTATAAAGAGGATTGATTTGATTTTTTGTTTGTTTGTTTGTATTGAATAGGCTCCGAAACTACTGGACCGATCTGAATAATTCTTTCATCATTAGAATGCCACATTATCACTGAGTGACATAGGCTATATTTGTATTGTTAATCGAGTTTTGTTTTCCCGTGCGAAGCCGGGGCGAGCTGCTAGTACTTTAGTTATATACCTACGTATAGACATTTTTGTTTTTTTGTCATGTAATCAGTGTTTTTGACATATTTAATAATGTTTCTGATATTATAATAAATGACGGAATTTGACTTGTGACTTTGCTATTGTGAAGGTCTTGCTAGACGGACTGACAGACAGAGTAAACCTATAAGGGGGCTGTTTTTTCCTATTGAGGTACGGAACCCTAGAAACAACTTAAAATTAATACTTATATTGCAATTTCAAAACTTACCAATCAACACAAAAAAAAATACATGAAAACAATTCCAAGCTTTAAGTTCACAGAAACACAGTCACTTCATCACAATTAAAAAAAAGGGAGTATCAAACTGTCATAAAAAAAAAATGTTTACAGAAAATTTATTAAAAAAAAATTAAACGGAAGAAAAATATTTTCTTAGTTTTACGAACTTTATGATATACACTATATTTCTATCTATTTATGAATTAGTATTATTCTTGTTTAGTTTGTAAGTTGGAAAACTTAAAAAAAAATCACTTTTTAATTCAAAGTTCAAGTATTAAAAAAAGGCATGTATTTTAAACAAAGCTAGCGCCAGCGTCCACAATGCAATGAGGTAACTGACTACTTACAACGTTATTTATTAGTATTTCTCTTTTCATTTATAGGCGAGGAGCTAAACGCAAAAAAAAAAACAATTTCAATATTATTCATTTATTCAATTTACAATTTTTAATTTGTCACATTTGAGTATTATAACCAATAAACGGACTAGGTAAAATGATTTTGTAAATTTGAAATTGTAAAACTGTAACCGACATAGCCCAGAGAATCAGCGAGTTGAAGTGGCGGTGGGCACATAGCATGCAGAACTGATGGCCGATGGGGCTGCACAGTTCTGGAGTGGAGACCACGGACCGGCAAGCGCAGCGTAGGACGTCTCCCACAAGGTGGACAGACTTCTTTTACTGTGGAAGCTGTCTTACTTTGGAATGCCCTTCCTACCATTATTAGACAGGCTAAGTCAATTTATATTTTTAATAATTTAGTATATAAACATTATTTATCAGCCTGCTAATCTATATATTTAGTTTATTTAGTATCTCATAATTATGTATATACGTTTATTGTATTGTTATTTTATTTATTTATTTCTTTTGTACACCAACCTTATATTTATTTACTCTTCTTTACATCCAATGGTTGTCTGGAAGAAATCGCTCTAGGCGATAAGACCGCCCTTATACATCATCTATTCTATTGTTTTGTTATATTATTATATCTTCTTTTTTTTTGTTTGTTGTTTGTTTCCTATTTGTATTAATTGTGATCTGTGTTTCTGGTGTATAATAAAGTTATATTCTATTCTAAGGTGGACAGACGACCTAGTAGAGACTGCAGGAACGCGCTGGATGCGAGCCGCTTCCAACCGGTCTTTGTGGAAGTCAATGGGGGAGGCCTATATCCAGCAGGGGACGTCCTACGGCTGAAATGATGATGACGATGAAAATTGTAAAGATTTTTTTCTAAAATTCGCGATTATCACAAGTAATTGTAATTATTTGCTTATGCGTATAACTTACGCATAAGCAAGTGGGTTTTCTGAACATTTACATAATTATGTTATAAGGCGTTGTTTTACGTTACGGTTAACAAGCTAGGTGCTTGACCACAGCTCATCTGATGTTAAGTTGTTAAGTGGTGCTGTGGTCGAAGATGATATAGTACATTTAAGCTGGAATGGAAAGTAGGTCATTCAGTTCAATGGCGGAAAGGACACTATAATAGCGCACAACATGTTTGTACATACGCACGTATTTTGTGCGCGATTAAGACCCGGTGATTAATATAATTGTTCAAGTCACGTTACTTTAAAAAATACGTTTACCTTGCAAAATGATCCTTTTTTTACTGTTTTCTTAGATGGTTAGTAAAGAACGCAATATGTAAAAGCACAAAGAAACAACCAAAAAAAAACGAAAAGTATCAAAAAAAATATTGTTTGAGAATCCAGTTCAGATTGCTTACAATAGATGGCGTTCGTAGTGGAGCTATCTGACATGCGTAACTGTCATTTATTACGTGCGCGTGTGTGAAATCTGTTACATTTGAAAACGTAATTCCGATCGTCTTGTATGTTATAAAAAAAAGGATTAGAATCTTATAAAGATAGTCACCAGCTCCTAGCCTACAGAAAGTGTTCTATTATAAGTTTAGGAAGCATATTGCGTTGCAATTCCCTACCACTCGCTGTTCTAACTTTGCGGTCTCGTCTTGTTAACTTTTACAAGGTACCCTGAGATGCTTGTTTGTTCGTTTACTCCAGGGTATTGACTTTTATGTTCCTGGTGCAGACAGATGTGGCTAACGGTGGCGGCTAGCAAAAAATAGTTAAAAAAACTAAAGCCACAACAAATATTTAGGGTTCCGTACCCAAAGGGTAAAACGGGACCCTATTACTAAGACTCCGCTGCCCGTCTGTCTGTACGTCTGTGTCTCATGAACCGTGACAGTTAGACAGTTGAAATTTTCACAGATGATGTATTTCTGTTGCCGCTATAACAACAAATACTAAAAAACAGAATAAAATAAATATTTAAGGAGGCTCCTATACAACACACGTGATTTTTTTGGCATTTTTATAGATAATGGTACGGAATCCTTCGTGCGCGAGTCCGACTCGCACTTGGCCGGTTTTTATTTGTAATTTACGCTGTTACATTTTTGATCACCGAATATAGGTTATACGCTTAGGTATATATGTTATGTCTTAACTCGAAAGGTGGCCATTGTACTCATAAAAACAAACAACTTTTACTTAAAAGAATTAGCTGTTCCGTAAATTTGATAGATAGAAACTACTTATTGTGCACACCAGAAATGGAAAAAATGTATAGAAACAAAAAACCTTATGAGCCAGTACCTCAAGTAGCGACCTTATCGCTTAATGCGATCTCTTCCAGGCGACTAGGTCAGGGTATTTGGTCGAGAGTTAAAGGATTTATTCTTTGCATTAATTTTTCTCGGCATTTCATAATGTTGAGTTGAATTAAGGTTGCCTGGAAGAGATCGCTCTTAGCGATAAGGCCACCAATTGTTCCACTTTTTGGTTTTACATTTGATGGTTAGTCTCAACAGCCCTGTAATTTTGCTAGCTGCAGTATCCTTCAAATCGGAACACAAAAACTTACACAACAAAATTATACACTACTGCTTGGCGGCAGAGTATCTAGACGAGCTCCTGCTAAAGAAATCTACCACCAACTTAAAAAAATCTGAAACGTTATTTATGTATTAACCCTCGTATGAACATCCTTTTTGACTACAGTCGGATAGTTTTTTTTTTTGTGGTTGACAGGCTAGTTGTTTGACCACAGCTCACCTGATGTTAAGTGAAGGCGTGGTCGTAGATGGTAAAGCACAGTTCTCAAGTGAGGCTGCCAAGTGATAGTAAACCCTTGAATAGGATTTTTCCAACATT
Source organism: Biston betularia (assembly GCA_905404145.2). NCBI lineage: Eukaryota > Metazoa > Arthropoda > Insecta > Lepidoptera > Geometridae > Biston > Biston betularia. The sequence continues at coordinate 7,576,824 of FR989888.1, read as the reverse complement.
TATTTTGCAATGTCACGGAAATTGCCAAATTGATATTGTTATCAAAATAGGCTAATTATATAACAATAACCTGGCGACATCCCAACCAACAATACGTACAATCAAACAAACTATTTTACGACTCTATCACAATAACAACGCTTTGAACTTCATAGGAACCCGAAGCAAATTCTGATAATACTCATTGCCATAAGGTTCTAAAGGAAACCCTACAAGTTTCTCTGTCGTTAAAACCTTTTCGCAATAACTGTTTCTAACTATTGTTAGTAGTAATTGTATATTTCTATCTGAGATAAAGTCCTAACTTGATCCAGTCGTGACTTATAGATTCGTGATCCGTCTAGCCCAGATGAATTGATTCCGGATTGATATAATGTAGAAGCTTTCGCTGCATTTGATTGTTCAAAAATGGGACAGCATTTGAGTCATGAAACTTCAGCTTGTGATTTCGGTTATCAATATCAAATTGACTGAGCGCAGCGAAGGTCTCACAGTCTTGTGCAACAAACCAAACATCGTGAGGAACTCTCTATTACCAGGCTAGCTACCACCCTCAAGTTGAATCTGTCATGCATCTAAATATATAATAAATAAATAAATTTTGTTGGACTATACACACAGCAACATCTGGCCCCAAACTAAACAGAGCTTGTATGATGGAAGTCAGATAACTGATAGAATACATAAATACTTTTTTTTAGCAAATTCATACTTATAATACATACAGGACACCCAGACAAATAACAAACCTGTTGTTTATTTACAAAATGTTTTGCCCTGAGTGGGAATCGAACCCACGCCCTACAGCTCTCAAGGCAGATATACTACCAATGAGCCAACGGGGCTCTCCATCTAATATTGTATTTCGGCTAGGCTTTTCATCCAGGCTAGATGTGTTCACCATGTTCGACCACGCTGTCGCTTTTTTTAACGGTTGTCAAGCTAGCTTATATGTACAAGTAATGATAAGAATGACACTCTCTCCTGAAAGAGATAACGCCTGTCCATGGCCATTGCAGCGATACATAGAACTTTGAGTAGTAAAACAAAGTCCAGAGCATCACTGCTTTGGCGCTCATTACTTTGAAACTTTCGTCAACAGCCCAGTAATGTCGCTGCAGTACCCTTCAAACCGGAACACAGCAATATTTACACACTACTGCTTGGCGGCAGAATTAAATAGACGACTTCCTGCTAAGGAGATCTACCACCAAATAAAGTGACGGTGTGGCCGAAAATGGTAATGCACTCCGTCTGCTTGTAACTTTACTTGGTGGTTGAACTCCTTAGCAGGAGGTCGTCTAGGTAGGTACCACTGCAGTACCAGTTAATCTGCCGCTAAGCAGTAGTGTGTAAACATTACTGTGTTCCGGTTCGAAGGGTACTGCAGCTAGCGAAATTACTGGGCTGTTAAGACTAACCATCGAAAGTCTCAAAGTAATGAGCGCCAAAGCAGTGAAACCCTGGACTTTGTTTTGTTACTCAAAGTTCTGTGTGTCGCTGTAATGGTCATGGACAGGTGTTATCTCTTACCATCAGGAGAGCGTCTCGTTCGTCTCATTACATCTTACATAAAAAAAATAATTATAATAATTAATATCGTAGGGTATTTCACACAGCGACATCTAGCCCCAAATTAAGCAAAGCTTGTACTATGGGAGCCAGATTACTAATAGAATTTTGAAATGACAAATAACTCTTCATCAACTTGTCATGGAGTTAAAAAGCATCTCAACTTTAATTGTTTGGCTTGTACCTTTCACGGCTGTTGAACCGAATCGAGAAGACATCGAGTAATATAGGGATTTTCGTTGATTTTGATAAAGTTATGGGATCCTAAAATGGTTCGGAACTTTGTTGGATTGTCAATGAAGCTCTTGGAATTAGAACTTGACACTTAAAGATCTGAAGTATAAGTTATGGCATCCCAGAGATACTTTATTTTTTTTTAATATTGACAGCCCTATTGGTTCATTGGTAGTATATCTGCTCCAAGATTTAAAGGGCGTGAGTTCGATTCCCACCCAGGACGAGCATTTTGTGATAAAAACAAATGTTTGTTCTGTGTCTGGGTGTACTACTGTATGTATTACAAGTATGTATTTACAAAAATAAGTAAGTATTCTATCAGTTATCTGACTTCCATCGTACAAGCTTCGCTTAGTTTGGGGTCAGATGGCACTGTGTGTCATGTCCTACGATATTGATTTTATTTGTAAAGTACACTAAATACGACAAATTGAGTAGGCTACATGCTATCCTACTTATATTATAAATAGTTGCGCCCCGCGGTGTTACCCGCTACATGTTTTTGGGATAAAAAGTAGTTTATGTGTTAATCCAAGGTGTCAGCTACTTTCATACTAAATTTCATCCAAATCCGTTCAGTAGTTTTTGCGTGAAAGAGTAACAAACATCCATCGATTCAAACTTTCAAATTTTAATTGAATATTAGTGGGATTACCCTCGACTTCGTCCGCGTAGAATGTCTGCTGGAATGAAAGCAATCGATGTGTTTTTGACGTTACTTTATCGACGTTCTGCATTATGTGGAGATTTGAAATTAATAAATACTATAATACACCCTGTATTAGTATGTGATTTAAATAAATACTTTATTTTGAACTATTTTGAACTTATTTTAATATCCAAACTATTTTCAACCCGTAATCTTGACATCAAAATAATTATAGGAAAGCCGTATTTTAAAAGACGCTTACTTTGATGCAGATACATTTATGGCTTAGGGCCTTTTATGTGATGTTTTGTTTATTCTATTAGCAGATGACCACGGATAGTTTTGATGAAAAATTCTGATGGTGCCTGCTGAAAACATCTTCTGTGTTAAGTAGTTGCTATCATCATTTGCTAGGAGTTCACTCGAGTAAAAGAGAAAGAAAAATAACCGGCAAATATGTCAAGATGAAAATATGTCAAGACAAAAAAATATTGTCATAACAAAAAAATCGCTAAACTGACTCAGGCTTGCTTTGTGTCGGTTCTATCACTAATTTCGACCAAAACATTAATTAATTTTCTACTGAACATTAATAATAATCAATTTATAACAAAATCTTCGCTATCACAGACTGTTTCTTGTATAATACACGACAAAGGGGATCAATGGCTTCTGTCCTGACTCCCCCAGACGCCGGAAATTACGTGTCGCGACATTTTTAGTCCCGGAAGGGTTAAAAAGGGGTATTTATATTTACGCTCTTATTACTTTGTTGGTATTTTTGAAGTGACAAATATTGACAACTTTAAAAAAATCTATTATATTTGTATTGGTTAGTCTCAACAGCCCAGTAATTTCGCTAGCTACAGTACCCTTCAAACCGGAACACAGTAGTGTCTGGTACTGCGGTGGTACCTACCTAGACGATTTCTTGCTAAGGAAATGGTTTTAGCGATGATAGCTCAGTGGTTAGCGCGGTAGGTTCGCATGCCGAAGGGCGTGGGTTCAAACCCCAACAATGAGCTTGAGCTGCCGGTGAAAGAAAACAACGTGAGGAAACTATAGCATGGTGGTAGCGTACTCTCTAGTACTCTGCTGGCTAGCTAGCACACTTGAGTTGAAAATCTACCGCCAAGCACCTAACAGTGTGATCCGGCAGCCTCACTTGAGAGACAGTTCCATTCCAGGCTAGATGTGCTTTACCATCTTTGACCACACCTTCACTTAACATCAGGTGAGCTGTGGTCAAACACCTAGCCTGTCAAACATAAATATAGAATTCCGTTTTTTTTGATAATGTGTTCATTAATGAATGATATTGAGATATTTATCGCGCCTATAATGAAAGTCCATAAACCTCTGAAGTCAATGAAGGTACCGACCTATGGTACCCTGCGTTGGCAACTGTCCATTAGACGAGCTATTTGTTGCTACCATATAAGTTTACAGACATGGCGTAGGCATTTCTACCTTTTTGAAATCCCACTAATATAATAAATGTGTAAAAATTTGGTACGAAGGTAGCTAGGACTCTGGATTAACACATAGGCTTCTTTTTATCCCGAAAACATGTAACGAGTAACACCGCGGGGCGCAGCTAGTATTGTAAATGTAAAAGTTTAGATGGATGTTTGTTACTCTTTCACGCAAAAACTACTGAACGGATTTGGATGAAATTTGGTTTGAAGGTAGCTGATACCCTCGATTAACACATAGGCTACTTTTTATCCCGAGAACGTGTAGTGGGTAACACCGCGGGGCGCTGATAGTATTCTTATATTTGACTTAGAAACTAAAGTCAAAGCACTCTTAAATAAAGATTAAAAAAAACTAAAGTCAAAAAACGTCAAAAATTCCAAATCCGTTCTGTAGTTTTTGCGTGAAAGATTAACAAACATCCATCCATCCAAACTTTCACATTTATTATATTAGTGGGATTAAGCCAGGTCTAGATTGTTCTAGTCTCTACTCGACTGCATAGACGTGCATAGATCTCTATTACCAGTTTGGCCGACACCCAAACACTCGAACTCTTAGTTGTACCTAGGCATAATATTAACAATACTGCATCATATCAAAATGTACCTTCACGTCTTACAAAAGAGTCTATTATGCCTTAAAGCACGATTTTTTACTACGAAACGAAGTTTCCTTCAGAAAGATATAGATGGCGCTTACTGATTTGTAAAATTGCGCAATACACACGGAGAGTGGCGCCATCTACATGCTAAACAATATCCCGATTTTCCGAGAGACCAATTTTTGTGTGGGATAATGTGGGTAGGTATATTATTTGTTGTTGTTGTTGTTGTTGTTGTTGTGTTCTGTGTATCAAAATAAATGCTTCCTTTCTTTCTTTATATATTACTGAGGCTGCCTTGGTATCTCATTAGAACATCTGCTTCAAGAACTGCAGGGCGCGGGTTCGATTCCCATCAGGACAAACATGTGACTATAAATGTTTGTTCTGTGTCTGGGTGTTCTGTATGTATTATAAGTATGTATTTACAAAAAAAAAAGTATTTATGTATTCTATCAGTTATCTGACTTCCATCACACAAGCTCTGCTTAGTTTGGGGCCAGATGGCGCTGTGTGTATAGTCCTACGATATTTATTTATTTATTTATTATTTGTGATTTACCATGGTGCATTTGTTATAAGATTGAAACCTTTGGAGTATTTCTATGTTTGAATTGCTGCCGCGCCCCAAAGCTGTGTTCCGTATGTCAATAATAAACAAATGTTTGCCCTGAGTGGGAATCGAACCCACGCCCTACATCTCATAAGGCAGATATACAACCAATGAGCCAACGGGGCTGGCAACATATACAATGACGGTAAACATCGGCACAAGTTAAAAAAGAAATTCTACAGCGAATCAGAGCCTACAAGAAAAGTATCCTGATGCATCCCAATAAATTGGCATCAAACCTGATGAGTGCAAAAACTTCCAGGAGGCTCAAAAGAGTATCCGCAAGACTGGCTAAAAAGGCTAATAAATGATTATTATTCTGATTAACTCGCACTGGGCCAGCGTGGTGGACTAAAGCTTTTCCCTTCTCGCAACGAGGAGAGGCCCGCGCCCGCCAGTGGGATAAATTACATTTTTTTTTTTAATGTAAAAAGTAATGAGACGAACGAGACGCTCTCCTGATGGCAAGAGATAACGCCTGTCCATGACCATTGCAGCGATACACAGAACTTTGAGTAGCAAAACAAAGTCTAGGCATCGCTGCTTTGGTGCTCATTACTTTGAGACTTTCGATGGTTAGTCTCAATAGCCCAGTAATTTCGCTGCAGTACCCTTCAAACAGGAACACAGTAATGTTTACACAATACTGCTTAACGGCAGAATAACTGGTAATGAAGTGGTACCTACCTAGACGACCTCCTGCTAAGGAGATCTACCACCAAGTAGGACTGATCCGTACATTTTAGATCTATTTGAAAACTAGAAACTTGTCGTTATTGGGATATAAATTTTGTTTAATATAAAACTCCGACTTGTGCGACATCAGGTTGTCGTTTCCAGTAAACGTGTAAACAAAGATAATATTTAAATTATTGTTTATACGAAACTGTGGACGAAGATATAGATTTCCTGAATGTGACAGCTGAAAATATAAATTAAACAAATATTCAAGATATATTTAGTTTATTTCTGCTTAAGGTGGTTCGATTTCCATACAAATAAGTTTTGCCATTTATTGACAAATGGAGCATAATTTTACGGTGAAATCACAGCTACTGGGATTTATTTTGCTCTTTATTTGCGGTAAATCACAATTGCTTGAATAAAACAGTATTTCAGGCCACATATGTGTTTACATGGTGGATGTCCCCCATGTTCGCACAAAGCGTTTTGATTCCACATTTTTCATTCTACAGCGAGGTTGTGGAACCCTCTGCCGGAGTCTGTGTTCCCTGTTAGCTACAATGTGGGTGTCTTCAAATCCAGAGTAAATAGATTTCTTCTAAATAAGTAAGTTTTTCTTGTAAATGTGCTCCATCTTAGACCACACTACTACTTAACATCAGGCAGAGTGTGGTCAAACGTGAACCTATTTAAAAAAAATTACATAAAATGTTGTGACATACATTTTTTCTACGAACTGGACATTTCTTTCGGTACCTACCTAAAATTTACCGCCAAACTCGTGTGTATTTTGGTATCCTCATTTGACAGCTAGTTCCAATTGCAGGCTAGCTATGTACATCAACTTCAATCACACCATCAATTAACACGACAGACCCGTTGGCTCATTGGTGGTATATCTGCCTTGAGAGCTGTAGGGCGAGGGTTCGGTTCCCACTCAGGGCAAACATTTTGTGAATAAACAAATATTTGTTCTGTTTCTGTGTGTTCTATACGTATTATAAGTATGTATTTACAAAAAAAAAGTATTTATGTATTCTATCAGTTATCTGACTTCCATCACACAAGCTCTGCTTAGTTTGGGGCCAGAGGGCGCTGTGTGTATAGTCCTACGATATTTATTTATTTTACTTACAAAATAAATGAGCCACATCCAGTATCTCCACATCCTCCCCATATTGTTATGCATAAGCACGTGTCCCCTCTAAACTGGTTAGTATCTCGCGCGAAGGTTTCACAGAGAGTATTTTTGTGCAATTTTATGTGCGAAACATGCGTCGCCCTGTGTACATAACGTTACTGTGTTTATTCTGGGCGTACAGGAAAGGTCAAAGGTTGTGCTGTTTTTTTGACGACTTTCGTTCAGGAATGGATGGCATACTAATTAATTTTTGGATGCTTCACTTGGTTTTAATTTGTAAAAAAATTGGCTCGAAATTAACTTTCAGTTTTTGACTGAAAAGAGTAAAAATATTTTGTTGTATAGTATTAAAGTCAATTTTGTAGAATCATTTAAAAATTTCAAATATGTAATTAAACCACCCTCAAGTTGAAAATCTGCCGCCAAGCATCTAACGGTGTGTTCCGGCAGCCTCACTTGAGAGCCAGTTCCATTCCAGGCTAGGTGTGCTTTACCATCTTCGACCACACCTTCACTTAACATCAGGTGAGCTGTGGTCAAACAACTAGCCTGTCAACCATAAAAAAAAAATGTGTTTTAAAATCACTGATTGCATGTCAATGAATAAAAAACAAAAATAAGGTAAGTCAATATAAAAAAAAATACTGTCAATATTCCCAAAGCAGCGTTGGTAGGATCGTATCAGATGTGTTTTATTTTATTTTGTGGTTGACAGGCTTGGTGTTTGACCACAGTTCACCTGATGTTAAGTGAAAGTGTGGTCGAAGATGGAAAATCACACCTAGCCTGGAATTGAACTAGCTCTCAAGTGAGGCTGCCGGAATACACCGTTAGATGCTTGGCGGCAGATTTTCAACTTGAGGGTGGTAGCTAGCCAGCCGAGTACTAGAGAGTACGTTACCACCATGCTATGGTTTCCTTACGATGTTTTCCTTCACCGACATGGGACAGCTCAAGCTCATTGTTGGGCTTTGAACCCACGGCCTTCGGCATGCAAACCTACCTTCCATTCCAGGCTAGGTGTGTTCACCATCTTCGACCACACCGTCACTTAACATCAGATGATACGTGTTTAAATACCTATTCAAAATTTAAACCATTTAAAAATACACTGTGAAAATCATAGCTCTTCTTTTCGCGCCGTCGGTTAAAAAGTCTGCGGAAAACAACTTTTGTCCATATCTCTACCATTTCAAAAATTCTAATTCCCATCAAAAATTCGTTCAAAAACGCAACATCACTCGGGTTTCCGGCGTCATGCATAAATATACATAAATTTGTGTGTACAGAGTGTCTGTACAGTGTACATGCATATAGCGAGCGAGGTCGGGCGCAAAGTGCATATATTAAACTTGTGCCATGGTTTGTATGCTCTGCTCGTTTGAGGGAACCTATTCTGGAAGATAAAGTTTAAAAACGAAACGAAACTAAATTAAAAAATAATAAATAAATATCGTAGGACATTACACACAGCGCCATCTGCCCCCAAACTAAGCAGAGCTTGTGCTATGGAAATCAGATAACTGATAGAATACTTAACTAGTTTTTTTTTTGTAAATACATACTTATAATATATACAGTACACCCAGACACAGAACAAACATCGATATTAGTCACACAAATGTTAGTCCTGGGTGGGAATCGAACCACCTATTTTTTTTTCTTTAGTTTTGGCGTCGCGTTTTAGCATTTGCCAGTGTCAAGTATTTATATATTTTCAAGTTTCAAAAATTAAACAAGCGTCCTCGTAGCTAGTTATAGTCAAAGTCCAGTCTTAGTCAAGTCTAGTCTGTGTCAGTCAAGTCCAGTCATGCTTTAGTAAAGTAGTGGCGACTTTACTATAAAGCTTCGATGGAGTTTTGGAAGCAACACGAAAAGTCATGTTTCACCCCATTATATCATTTTCCCACACTCGCGCTTGTAATTCGGCACTTTATGAATAAAACACCACCATTTTTATGCATAAACACTCGACAAAACACAAGTTTTGGAAAAAAAAACACCGGAGCGACACGACTCTTCCCGCGTTCCCGCCAAAACTCCGAACCACCTTAAGTATTCTGTCAGCTGTCTGGTTCCCATAGTACAAGCTTTGCTTAGTTCGGGGCTAGATGGCGCTGTGTTAAATACCCTCCAACATTTATTTATTTATTTTTTGTAATAACAAAAAAACAACAAGTTATAATGGTTTAGTTAGACCGTAAAAATGACGACGTGACTTCGAGTTAAAATTCCAGCACCAACATTACTTCCAGAATACGACCTAGACTAAAGGATTTACCTTGCTTAAAGTTATTACAGACTCATAGGTGAGCCAGGCTTTGCCCTAACCTCTCGTGTTTATATCTCGGCTCTGGCCTTTTTTCTCGGACTACTTTCCTGTGGCGTTACCACACTGGCGTGCTGCGATCAAAGTATGCAGCGATCGCAGCTACATGGGCGTTCGCCGTTCAAAAAGATGTACAAAAAGATTGTCTTATACTATAAGTGCCGTCTTCGCCTGTAATTGCTGTGACACTTATTTTGACATTTGTAATTTAGTAATTTTATTTTTAATGTATTGGTGTACACTGTGTTGGCGAACTTTATAAATAAAGAAATAAGTATTACAAATAAATATGGTAGGACATTACACACAGTGACATCTGACCCCAAACTAAGCAGAGCTTGTGTGATGGAAGTCAGATAACTGAAAGAATACATAATTTTTTTTTTTTGTAAATGCATACTTATAACACATATAGAACACCCAGACACAGAACAAACATTTGTCGATACTTAAAATATTTGTCCTGAGCGGGAATCGAATCCACGCCCTTCAGCTCTTAAGGCAGATATGCTACCAATGATCCAACATGGCTGTCCAACATAAAAAATGTTATACAAATTGGTCAAGCCGATTAGGAGGAGTTCAGTGATAAACATACGTACAGAAGAGATATAAGATCGTCTAGTCAACGTCACACCTCGCTCAAAATTAATCATTTCTTAACCAATTTGTTTGCAGTACGCCAGTGTGCTAACGCCCTTATCGGCCTTTTGTCAAAATACGACCTACAAAACTTCGCGAAGGATTTGCAAAGAAAAAGTTCTAAGTAGTTTGAAAGTTGTAGTATACTTAGACCCGCGTCGCAGTTTTTGTGGGCAGTTAATAATAAAAGAGGTTTTGTAAGAATTTTTATGGATTTCAGTTATACATTTTTAACTGAACAATTTATTTGTACTCAGGGGCTTAGGTAAAGATACCAAAGAGTTTTATCGGAAACCAGAGACCCGCCCCGGCTTCTTGTGTGTAATGTAGGTTTTTTTTGGTTAAGGTGGTTCGATTTCCATACAAAGATTTTTTGTCATTCATAGACAAATGGAGCATAATTTTACAGTAAAATCACAGCTACTGGCATTTATTTTGGTCTTTATTTACGGTAAATCACTATTGCTTGGATAAAACAGTAGATTATTAGCATAAAATCAAATTTATGAATTTATGTTTTTTTAATGAAACAGTAGATTACGCTAATAATCTACTGTTTTATTCGAGCAATTGTGATTTACCGTAAATAAAGGCCAAAATAAATGCCAGTAGCTCTGATTCCACTGTAAAATTATGCTCCATTTGTCTATAAATGGGAAAAAAATATTTGTATGGAAATCGAACCACCTTCATTGGTAATTACTCTGCTTTCAGAGCTGTTGGGTGTGGTTTGATTCCCACTCAGGTGGGACAAACGACGACAAAACTTGGTACGCACAAATAAACAAAAGGTTTGTTCTGTGTCTGGGTGTTCTGTATGTATTTAAAAACTTCCATAGTACAAGCTTTGCTCAGTTTGGGGTGAGATGGCGCTGTGTGTCCTATGATATTTTTTTATTTAATTTATTTAGATACTGATATAGTACACATACATGTAGTATACATATAAACCTTCCTCTTGAATTACTCTGTCTATTGAACCGCATTAGTCCTGCTTGGGGTGTATTGTGCTTGCACCAGCGTCTACACGAGCCAACCCAGCTCCTTAAAGCACCGAAGCGAGGCTCTGGGCCGCTGGAAAAGTAGCTCCAGTGAGCTGGGTGGAATGTTCAATGACGATGACATGAATGATGGCGAAGCAGCTTCATGCAGCCTAGTAGCAATTGACAGCCCTGTTGGTTCATTGGTAGTATGTCTGCTCCAAGAGCTGAAGGGCGTGGGTTCGATTCCCACCCAAGATAAACATTTTGTGGTATAAAAATGTTTTTACTGTGTCAGGGTGGTGGTAAGAAGATAAGACGACCTCCTGCTAAGAAGATCTACCACTTGGTGGTAGATCTTCTTACCACTTGGTGGTAGATCTTCTTAGCAGGAGGTCGTCTAGGTAGGTACCACCGCAGTACCAGATATTCTGCCGCTAAGTAGTTTTATGTAAACATTACTGTGTTCCGGTTTGAAGGGTACTGCAGCGAAATTACTGTGCTGTTGAGACTAACCATCGAAAGTCTCAAAGTAATGAGCGCCAAAGCAGTGATGCCCTGGACTTTGTTTCGTCACTCAAAGTTCTGTGTATCGCTGCAATGGTCATGGACAGGCGTTATCTCTTACCATCAGGAGAGCGTCTAGTTCGTATCATTACTTTTTAAATTAAAAAAAAAAAAATTACAAACCAAAAATGTACCTATTTAAGTATTCATATTCATATTCATATTCATATTCATATTCATATTCATATTCATATTCATTTATTTCATAAATAGTATTTACATGTCACAATTAAATTAAATCAGATTATAATAATATACAATAATAATAAAATAAAAGGAATTTATTGTAGGTACAATTGTACCTATATTCTTAGGCTTTATAGTCAAGGAAATCTTTGTAACTGTAAAACGTCTGATCGACAAGCCAGCGCTTCAAGCGAGACTTGAAGCAAGCCACACTCGGAGCGGCGACTATTTCATTCGGTAGTTATACACTGTCGGGCCCATGACATGAGTGAGCTTGTCAGACTTCGCCAGGTTCCTAGGAATCTGTTTGAGCTGTCCTGCTCGTCTCGTGGGGACTGTAGAAAGGTCTCCAAAGGCCGTGTATGTGTGCAAGTTGTTCCTCACATACAGCGCCACTTGTAAGATTACAATGCAGGGCAGCGTGAGGATTCCCAATTTCTTAAAGTGAGGGGCAACGGATTGGTCACTTCTAATGCCTACTATGGCTCGTACAGCCCTTTTTTGCATGCGGAACGCGCGCTCGCAGTCGGCGGCGCGGCCGTACAGCTCGGCGCCGTTCTGCAGCAGCGATTGCACCGTAGCGAAGTAGCACGCGCGCGCCTCGTGCGCAGGTACTACTCGCGCCACACGCCGCAGCGCATAGCAAGCACTCCCGATTTTACCGGATATATTCTATCAGTTATCTGACTTCCATAGCACAAGCTCTGCTTAGTTTGGGGCCAGATGGCGCTGTGTGTAATGTCCTACGATATTTATTTATTTATTTAATTCTAGAAGCTAGTTGTAAACAGAAACTTAATTTTGTAGTCATATTACTTCCCCCATCGGTACCATCAACACACAAGGTACCATCTTCTTGCTAAGTATATCATAACTGTATTTTCGAAACGCTCGGGCAACCTATTCATGCATTCTAATTTCCTTTTTACCTTGTTATTGCTAAACATAACAATAGAAAGCTTACATTCAAACCCACTCGTCTAAATTCTCAACCAGGAGTACCAACGTGTATATTTTTTATCGATTAACATACCCAAACAAATAATCGACAATATACTTTACATTGTTTTTTTACAGTCGACTGCTGGGTGGCCAAAGATGGTAAACACAACTAACCTGGAATGGAACTGGCTCTCAAGTGAGGATACCAGAACATGTGTGATTAACACAAACAACAGATAGTTTATCTATACTATTTTATAGGGGAAAGATTTGATTGTTTGTATTGAATAGTACTGGACCGATTTCAAAAATTCTTTCAGCGTTAGGAAGCCTACTATCTCCGGGTGACATAGGCTACTTTTTATTCCTGTATTCCCACGGGAACGGGAACTATGCAGTTGAAACCGCGAAGCGTCCGCTAGTATTATAATAAACAAAGAACTACCAAATAATTTCTAATTTAATTTGAACCACAGAAAAAACTTGAGGGTATAGCTAGCCAACCGCAGCCGCAGCGACCGAGCCCAACGCCGGGCAGTGCTCGTCGACATCACCATCCCACATGACGAGAATCTCGTGAAGGCCGAGAAGGACAAGCTCAGCAAGTTCCTTGACTTGGCTCACGAGATAACCGCCATGTGGGATATTGATTCGACGATCATTGTCCCGATAGTTGTCACGGTGAACGGTCTCATAGCGAAGAGCCTCGACCAACATCTTAAGAGACTCTCGCTAGACGATTAGGTCAAGGGTCAGCTTCAAAAGGCTCTTTGACACGGCGCGCATTGTGAGGAGGTTCCTCACTCTGCAGCCCTAACCACCGGCAGCTTGAGCCCTGCCCCGCTGCCGGCGGCACCCTAATTTTTTATATTATTTGTGTTTTAAATTATTAATAAATAACGATGATAATAATAATCACGTCTTAAAAATACAGAGTTATTACCGAACACATCCACATCATCACAAGATATTGTTGAAGAATTAATTCCTTTATTTTAAAATTTATATTTAAAAAAAAAAGTCGAAAAACCATTGATGGCTATTTGGGAATTCTGCGGGATCCCACTGGGTTGAAATCAATCCAGCAATAATCCTGTTGGATTGAATCAATCCAGCAAAAATCAAGCTGGATTGAAAACAGTGCTGGATCACAATACGTAGTCACACAAAGTTTTACAGTATCTGTAAGTATCTCTCATCTTATTTAACCCCAACCGTTCCATTTACAAATAGTGCGAAGAGAACCAATTACTCCAACTGTACCTAATGAAGGGCCGCTATCCAAAACTTAACTCTAACTTGAATTCAAATTACCCCGGGCTAAGTCGCAGTTAACTTAGTGTTAAGTTTTGGATTTTCATTAAGCAAGTCAAGGTGTTTTGCTGCAGTGTTACTTATTAGTTTTAAACAAGGTTGTAAACTTGGGGGCCGTGTGATATTTTTTTTGTGACTTTTTTTTATGAACTGGACTAGAATAATGTTTTAGTTTCAATAGATGTGAATAAATAAATCCATTGTTGCGATATCAATTAAAATAAATATTATCAATTGAAAACTATGTTTGTTTATAAAAGACTAGCGGACGCCTCGCGGTTTCGCGTAATTCCCGTTTCCGTGGGAATACAGAGATGAAAATTAGCCTTTGTCACCCGGGGATAGTGTAGCTTCCTAACAGGGAAAGAATGTTTGAAATCAGTGTAGTAGTTTCGGAGCTTATTAGAGACAAACAAATAAACAATCAAATCTTTCCACTTTATAATAGTATAGATGGATTTGCTGGCGCACTTTGGCAGTAAAACTGACTTGTATACCGTGACGGCAAACGGCCGTGACGTTTTCTTATGTCGTCATGCCCCATCTTCACTACTTCTTTCGATTCCCTTGTGTTTCTCTGTGTGAGCTGTGTACTGTTAGAATGATTCATATCTGTCTTGTGTGCCATGAAGGCACACTTTTTGTATAAATACATTTTTTAAACTAGAAAATATTTTTAGCTTTGTTTTCAGAATTAAAATATTCAGCGAATTAATAGCGTACGGCTAAGTATTAAAAAGTAACCTACCATCTTGTCATGACGATTCCCTTTACCAGCAACACGAGGGGTTTCAATGCATACTAAACATCGTGCAAAAAAAAAAGTTTGTCGTCGTCAAATTAATATTTTTTAGGTGGCTATCTTCTATATTCTGTTATGCTATAAACAACACACGCACAATTGTAACTTAAATTAGACTTAAGTTAGTTGATTTAGACTTCATTAAATAATTAAGTAGTTTACTATTTAATTATTTAATGAGTCTAAATCAACGTAATTATTCTGGCAATATTGTTGAATATAATAAATAATACACTATCATAAAACAACGGCGTATCTCTTAGGTAATATCTTAAATCTTATTATTATTTTGTTATCGATTTTTAATGCCTGCTTTTCATGCGACCTAAAATTTAAAACGATTGAGCATAATTGTTTTGTTAACTAAGTAGGTTAGAAGAGATACAGCGGTTGTTTAACGGAGTTAGTAGGTAAACAAGTATCTTCATTGGCTTGTGTTATTTTTAATTAGCGAAAACCGCTATTTAAAAAAAAATCTGTACAAATTTCTAAAGGAAAAATTTATTTTAGTGTGCAAGTGATTTTATTAACTAATAGTTGAGCCCGCAGTTTTACCCGCTGTTCCTATGTAAACACTACATTTTTTAGTATAAAAAGTTGCCTATGTCTTTATCTAGGGTGTATCTATTTCCATACCAAATTTCATCAGAATTGGTTTAACCGTTTCAGCGTGAAAAAGTAACAAACATACAAACACACACTCACAAGGTTTCGCCTTTATAATATTTAATTAAAAAAATAAATAATTTGAACATTTGGATTGTATGTCTTGTGTGTGTTTTATATAGCGATGATAGCTCAGTGGTTAACGCGGTCGCTTCACTCGCCGTGGGTTCAAACCCCCAAAAATGAGCTTGAGCTGCCGGTGAAGGATAACATCGTGAGGAAACCATAGCATGGTGGTAGGGTACTTTCTAGTACTCGGCTGGCTAGCTACCACCCTCAAGTTGAAAATCTGCCGCCAAGCATCTAACGGTGTGTTCCGGCAGCCTCACTTGAGAGCCGGTTCTATTCCAGGCTAAGTGTGCATTATCATTGCATAAATATCAGTACGTAAGTAAATAAGACTTCCATATGTGACCTTACGGCATGCAAAAGAACTTAAAACCATCTTCGACCACACCGTCACTTAACATCAGGTGAGCTGTGGTCCAACACCTAGCTTGGTAACCATAAAAAAGGTTGGTATATTTGTTTGGTTTCATGTTACGGATAAGCAGGATTGTGTGCAAAGCCAATTAATGAAAAAAAAAATGCATTTTAAAAATAAGATATAGTAATAAACAAAACCTCTCTCTTTGATACTGTGGTGACGAGCGGCATTGGAAGGCATAACAGAGCGCAAAACAACGGCGAACATCGCGAGCGAGCGGCACGCGCAGACTGTCGCGCGGGAGGTCTCGCTAGTATATTTATAGTGGCGCGAGCGAGAGAAAACGACAAGCCGTTTCACTCGCACCATCACCAATTCGTCGGATTTCGTCGTAACTTGGAACTGTGCAAATTGATAACTCACTAATGAACAGAGTTAAAATTATTTATAAGAAATGTAAAATTAAATTATTGACAGAGCACAACGACGATTCGAATTTCATTTTACCCTTACAATACTTTAATGTTTTTTTTTTTTTTTTTTAATACGGATAAGTCCGCGTTTGACCACCAACTCGCCTGATGGTAAGCGACGATGTGGTCGAAGATGAAGCACGCAGACCTAGAAGATACCTATTCACTCTGACCTTGTAAAGATCTGGATTATATCTATCAGGAAACAAGGAAGCCGGTAGCTTGTTCCATTCCTTGGCCGTACGGATGAGAAACGTAGAGTCGAAACGTTTGGTACGCACCCAAGGAAATTCCACTACGTATGGGTGGTAGTGGGCCGTCTTAGTGGGTCGTGGTTGGTGGTGGGTGTTTTTTTAAATTTTTCATGACGTTTCACATTTGCGACATCCCCAATCAGTCATCATCATTTCTCACCGCAATCCCTTGATTACAACCCTGTATGTTTCACGCAATAGAATTAAGTGGGAGTTACAAATGGTCGGATTATCCTTAATCCTTCCCCTGAACGTTTGTCGGATAATTTTTTGGATGACAAATAGTCTGCTCTTTATTACATTTTGATGAAAATATGACAAATTACTAATGGCTATAGAGATATTTATGTATTGATTTAAATTTTATATTGCTGTTACCCGCAACTACGTCAGCGTGGAATTTAACAAATCAGATCGCGGAATATAATAAACTAGCAGCTCGCCCCGGCTTCGCACGGGAAAACGAAACTCGATTAACAATATAAATATAGCCTATGTCACTCAGTGATAGTGTAGCATTCTAATGATGAAACAATTATTCAGATCGGTCCAGTAGTTTCCCAGCCTATTCAATACAAACAGACACACATACAAACAGACAAACAGACACACACACAAACACACACAGCCAAAAAGACAAATAGACAAACAAACAAAATATCTAAACTTTCCTCTTTATACTTAATGGTGTAGATGAACGAATAAGTTTTTAAATAAAGTCTGATAAAAAGTATCCTATATTACATTAAACAAGGTATTATATTTCATCCAAATCCGTTCAGTAGTTTTTGCGTGAAAGAGTAACTAATATCCATCCATCCATCTAAACTTTCACATTTATAATATTAGTGGGATGAACCCTTCGTGCGCGAGTCCACCTCGCACTTGGCCGGTTTATTCTGAACTTAGAAAGTCCAGGGCATCACTGCTTTGGCGCTCATTACTTTGAGACTTTCGATGGTTAGTCTCAACAGCCCAGTAATTTCGCTAGCTGCAGTACCCTTCGAACCGGAACACAGTAATGTTTACACACTACTGCTTAGCGGCAGAATATCTGGTACTGCGGTGGTACCTACCTAGACGACCTCCTGCTAAGGAGATCTACCACCAAGATAAATTTAAGTAAATTTCTATCTATCTATCACAGTGATGTTCAGTTCCATTCCAGGCTAGGTGTGCTTTACCATCTACGACCAAACACATAGCCTGTCAATTAAAAAAAAAAAAGAATTACCGTTGGCGTATGCTACGTGTTATAAAAACACAGTGTTCAAAATAACTATGTTGTGGTTAAACACCGCGCCGCCACAATGTAAATGGCGCTCGAGAGCAAAATGGTCATTACCACAACCACCACCGCATCAACGTAAATTTGAATTAGAATTTTGGTAATTTCGTCTATAAAATTTCAGATTATTTTCAACTCTAATAACAAATAGTTTATGGTCATTAGTAAATAATTGATTGATTCAAGCGTAACGTTGCGGAAATTCACCGTCAGCTGATGCAGTAAAGGTTAAAAATATTGGACCATTGCTACTATGCGGTTTCCTTTTAACACATATTTCGAGATAGATTCTGGCCTTGCCATAACACGACTTTCGGGCTACCTAAGCGTCTTTCCTTAAAATTTTAAAGCAGCATCTGCGTGCATCTGTGGATGACTGTAGAATAATGGAAAACAATGAGAGTTAAGGAGATCTACCACCAAAATCTTTAGAACACTAACTTTAGTACTGTGTTCTAAAGACATTTGAACTTGACCATGACTTGTTTCGCTGGAATTTTACTATGACTAGTGTTACAAAATCGAAATAAGAATTCGGTTATTTAAAAATACTTGACTATAAAATGTTTGTGCAAAGCTTTTTCGAAAGAAAGCAAGGCGTAAAATGACTACACCGTTAAAACCTAAATTAGGTGCAAAAGACTTTGCTTTGACTTACAGAAATTAATTTCGAATTAACAGCCTTAATGTCCTTGTAATAAGGCCTCGGTTTTCGTCCCCCTGTTCTTGCCTATAGCACTAGAAGTCGCATTACGAAACGAGATGCTGACCCGGAGATGTGGCCGGTCTTTGCATTGCTAGTGAAGAGGTACAGTCGATAAAATCTCTAATTATCGATAAAATTTAAGATACATTATTTTAAATAAACATAAGACATAACATAAGCGTTTCATAGCGATGATAACTCAGTGGTTAGCGAGGTAGATTCGCATGCCGAAGGGCGTGGGTTCAACCCCCAACAATGAGCTTGGGCTGCCGGTGAAGGAAAACATCGTGAAGAAACCATAGCATGGTGGTAGGGTACTTTCTAGTAGGTACTCGGCTGGCTAGCTACCACCCTTAAGTTGTAAATCTGCTGCCAAGCATCGAACGGTGTGTTCCGGCAGCCTGCAGCTGTAGTCAAACACCTAGCCTGTCAAAAATTAAAAAAAAAATCTACCAATGAACCAACCGGCATCCCTAAAACGTTTTCTCGGCGCACCGCATTGTGCAGAGCCGCGTCGTATCCGAAATTAGATTTGCGCTCTGTAATACTGATTAAAACCGTTTTCTAAAAGCCGGGACCGTTTGAAGTTTCCGACCGGGCTGCGTTGAGGTCTGTGGCAGTTAGTGATACATTTTGAGCTGCCGCCAGTTGCACTTGCGAACCGTGAAGACCTCTGTTAGTACCTAGAAATAATATTGGTTCATATTGAAAACTAGTACTGGTTCACTCAGGACTAACATTTATGTGACTTTGTTCCCTGGGGAACACAGGGATAAAAAGTAGCCTATGTCACCCGGAGATAGCGTAGCTTCTCAACGGTGAAAGAATTTTTGAAATCGGTCCAGTAGTTTCGGAGCCTATTCAATACAAACAATCAAACAATCAAATCTTTCCTCTTTATAATAGTGTAGATTACTCATTATAAAAACAATCAAGGGTTCTATTTGTAAAATGACCCTTCCGAATATGGCAGGCCAGCGAATAAATCTTAGTCGGCTAATAAAAGCACATTTTTCCCAAGGTCATTAAACATCAAAATTAGCCACAAAAAGGCCCTCCGGCTAAATATTCAGATCGGCAATGTTCCAACAAGAGTTATTACATATTATCTTGATTTAAAGTTCAGCCTTGTTCGGGTAAACTCGGGTAACTCCGTCTGCGGGCTCATAAATTCGCGTCTAGGGTTCCGTGGCTTTCGATGACTGAATAAATTACGTGGACCCCTAAATGAATGGATTTTATCTGTAATTGTGCTTGGATTGTGGGCGATGGTGGATTTATAGAGATAGGCTTCAACAGCTGTGGGGAGGTTGGGGTAAGTTTTAAGCGTTTTGCTTCTTCATGATTGGAGAAAGCATTGGAAATTTCCCGACCTCAGATCCTGACCTTAACAAAAAAAAAAGATTTTTTCACGAAAGGTTTGTATATACAATGCGTAAAAATTAAACTTTTGTATTTATCTATACTATTATACAGAGGAGAGATTTGATTGTTTTTTTTGTTTGTATTGAATAGGCTCTAAACTACTGGACTGATTTAAAAAAAAATCTTTCACCGTTCACAAGCTGTTATACAAGAGTGCAAAGCTGCATTTTAACCGCGTGCTCAATTTTGATGACCGAGCAAGCGAAGGATTCTGAAATAGCGCAGCGAGTTATTCAAAAATTAGAATCATGAGCGTTAGCGAGAGAATCAAAAGAGCTCGAGGTGAAAAATCTTCGCACACGCGTGCAACACGTAACTTTTCATCCCACCTCAGCGAGGAAATGACTAATTTTTTTTTTTTTTTTAATAATTTGCCCTTTCGGGCAGGCTAAAGCTATAGAGCCATACTGCCTTGTCTTAAGTGTTATTTCTGCTGTATCATAACTATAGTTATCGTCAAAGTCGTCTTTGTCAAGTCCAGTTCATGTCAGTTAATTCCAGTCATGCTTTAGTAAAGTAGTGGCAACTTTACTATAAAGCTTCGATGGAGTTTTGGAAGCAACACGAAAACTCATGTTTCACCACATTATATCATTTTCCCACACTCGCGCTTGTAATTCAGAACTTTATGAATAAAACACCACCATTTTTATGCATAAACACTCGACAAAACACTAGTTTTGGAAAAAAAATACAACGGAGCGACACGACTCTTCCCGCGTTCCCGCCAAAACTCCGGAAATGACTAAATACAAAAAAACGTACACCAAGGAGGTTCCGAGTCTGAGTTTTTAACAAATTAAAAAAAGTTGTATGATAAATTCGGCACCATGGAGGTAGATGTAAATAGGTTTAATGATGTTTTGAATTCACAAACTTAGTGCACACGATGTTCTAAATTCAAATTTACTTTATCCTCTAGCGGATAAAAGCGACTTTTGCGCTCAGATATCGAAGAGCAAAGATACTCTTTCCGAGATGGGGGGATGAAAAAATAATTTTCTTTCTTTCTTGTGGTTCTTTGGCTGCACCCTCATTGGCCCGCTCTTATCAGTCTCTCCCTAATCTTGGGGCGAAGTTTGTACAACATTAAGTTAGTAAGCTAAGCACGTTATTCACGTCTAATTCTTCTTGATTGGTTCCCGCTCGTATGAACTTTCTTTTATTGGGGGTTACTAGTTTATTACCGGTAATGTTGTTTACTGTGCTCCGAGTTAATTTTTCCCCCTCTAAGTGTTTTGAATGGATTATGAACTTTGTCGTAACTTTACACGGATTCACAATACAAAATAATACAAATACAAATATTGTATTGAAAAGACCAATGTTACAAGTCCCTTCAAAATTTTTAACATGTCATTAATGGGGTTTAAAACTCTGATTACATGTCAAAATAAGGTATGTTCATATAAAGAAATATTGTCAATATAAAAATACAGTCAATATAAAAATATGTCAATACCAAAAATATTTTAATAGCAACACCATTGTTATACAAGTCAGCAGCGGTGCTAGCTCAGTGGTTAGCGGACGCGCTAGTCTACGCTAACATTATAAAGAGAAAAGATTTGTATTTTTGAATATTTGTATGTTTGTAAGTAATAATAATAGAGATCGCTATTAGCGATAAGGCCGCCACTTGTGGCACTAGTTAAAAAGGTTTTCTTGTTCTCTGTACTCTTTACTATTTATGATGTGCACTATAAAGAGTTATATCTATCTAATAATAAATATTGGAGGACACTACACACAGCGCCATCTAGCCCCAAACTAAGCAAAGCTTGTACTATGGGAACCAGACAGCTGACAGAATACTTAAATACTTTTTTTTTGTAAATACATACAGTACACTTAGACACAGAACAAACATCGATGTTAGTCGCATAAGTGTTAGTCCTAAGTGGGAATCGAACCCACGCCCTTCAGCACTCGAAGCAGACACACTACCAATGAATCAACAGGGCTGTCAAACAAACGAAACGACGACCGAATAAACTCAAAAATTACTAGACAGATTTCAAAAAAATGTTTTACCATTAGAATGCTACATTCTCTCTGAGGCTATATTTATTACTAGCATTTAATTAAAAAATGAATGTACACCCGTACGAAGCCGGGACAGGTCGCTAGTCTACACTAATATAAAGAGGAAACATTTTATTTTTGTTTGTTTGTTCGTATTGAATAGGCTCCGAAACTACTGGACCGATCTTAATAATTCTTTCATTATTAGAATGCTACATTACCCGTGATGGACATAGGCCATATTTTATTTAAAAAATAGTTAGGGATCCGTATGGAAACTTCAATAAAGTAGCCCAAGCTGTGAAAAATTTACCGAAAACCCCCTTACTTAGCATGCGACATTGACTACAAAAACTATTGACAATAGAATAAAGTGACGTTTTATAGAGCAAAGTGACAGCTACAAGTAAGTCCGCAATATCATATGTCTAACTATTACAGATGTCATCTACATTGATTATAAAGAGGAAAGATTTGATTTATTATTTGTTTGTTTGTATTGAATAGGCTCCGAAACTACTGGACCGATCTGAATAATTCTTTCATCATTAGAATGCTACATTATCACTGAGCGACATAGGCTATATTTGTATTGTTAATCGAGTTTTGCTTCCCGTGCGAGCTGCTAGTAAAATCTAAAAGAAAAATCGTAGGATATTTTTACACAGCGCCATCTGTAGACATACTACCAATGAACCAACACTCAACATGGCTGTCGATATGGATGATCTACTTTTTTTTTCTTTTTTTTTTTAAAGGTTGACAGTCTAGTTGTTTGACCATAGCTCACCTGATGTCAAGTGAAGGTGTGGCCGAAGATGGTAAAGCACACCTAGCCTGGAATGCAACTGGCTCTCAAGTGAGGCTGCCGGAACACACCGTTAGATGCTTAGCGGCAGATTTTCAACTTGAGGGTGGTAGCTAGCCAGCCGAGTACTATAAAGTACGCTACCACCATGCTATGGTTTCCTCACGATGTTTTCCTTCACCGGCAGCTCAAGCTCATTGTTGGGGTTTGAACCCACGCCCTTCGGCATGCGAACCTACCGCGCTAACCACTGAGCTATCATCGCTACACCACTTACTTCATCAGTACTTCAGGTAGTAACTATACGTAGCTATAGGTAATGACGTTTTCGCGCATGAATGGGCGACCAATTGGATCATCCACGTGGCTTAACTTGAACGTAGGTATTATGATGGAAGTCTGTCAACCAATAAAGCTAGGAAGCTTATGAGAAACTAAGTTATATTGCGTATTTATTTAGAAACAAAATACCTACATATTGTAGCGATGAGCTAACGATAGCTCAGTGGTTAGCGCGGTCGGTTCGCATGCCGAACCGGCCGATGGGTTTAAACCAACGAAGAGCTTCAGCTGCCGATGAAGGAAAACATCGTGAGGAAACTTTCTAGTACTCGGCTGGCTAGCTACCACCCTCAAGTTGAAAATCTGCCGCCAAGCATCTTACAGTGTTCCGGGAGTCTCACTTGCCAGTTCCATTCCAGGCTAGGTGTGCTTTACCATCTTCGATCACAATCGCATTTTTTTATTATTATTAAAATGTAGATATATGTATTTATGTTATAGTTATGTATTATCCTTTGTGCATATCCTCGTTATTGACACACCCCGTATTTTTCTTCCTCTGATCCTGTCCGTCCTAAGGTTGCCTGGAAGAGATCGATTTTAGCGACAAGGTCGCCAGTTGTTACACCTAATTATTAAGTTTATTTTTTCTGTATTGTTTTTTTTAAAGAGTAAATCATCATCATCAACATCAGGTGAGCTGTGGTCAAACACCTAGCTTGTTAAAGATAAAAAAAAAATAAAAAATATTGAAATTAGTTTCTTAAAACGAAGTTTCATCGGTAAAAAAACTTTATATATTGGCTTGTAGGTAGGTACGAGTAAATCACGAAATATATATACGAGTAAAGCAGAATCCACCAGTCAAATCCTTTTGTTTTCAATCGTTACCCATCAATGTATTCGACGTTGTACTTAATTTATGGGGGAAGATAAAAGAGAGCGAATTCAACAGGGCCTTAGTAAGGGACTGTGAAATGTCTAGATTAGGTCAAAGATAATTATCACGACTGCAAATTGAAATCTTACAAATTTTTATTGAGTGTCACAATTTATTATAATTATTATGTCTTTTTTATGGTTCCGTACCCAAAGGGTAAAAACGGGACCCTATTACCGAGACTTCGCTGTCCGTCCGTCCGTCCGTCTGTCACCAGGCTGTATCTCAAGAACGGTGATAGCTAGACAGTTGAAATTTTCACAGATGATGTATTTCTGTTGCCGCTATAACAACAAATACTGAAAAAAGAATAAAATAAACAATAAAGGGCTCCCATACAACAAACTTGATTTTTTTGCCGTTTTTTTTATAGATGATGGTACGGAACCCTTTGTGCGTGAGTCCGACTCGCACTTGGCCGGTTTTTAGATATATATGTCGGCGTGTAGCTTTAATGTTGATTTAGTTTAGCGCCATCTTGCGTAATTTTGGTGGACTAGAGGTGGAATGGCGACACCTCTGACGTCACACTGGTTCCGTGCTCTGTTTGTTGTTATTCGTGTAAAGTATTTTGACTTCAACCAATGAGAGAAGGCGAAGTTGCAGATGTTGGCCGGTAGGGGCGCTGTGTGAAGCGAGCCGGCCGTGCGTTGAATGTTGAAGTGGAGGGATCATTCTTGCTTTGGTTGAGGAGAGATTAACATTGATTCTTGCTTTGGTTGAGGAAAGATGAACATTGATTCTTGCTTTGAGAGGAGATTGAGTTGGTCGGTTGCAGAGTGCGAGCTAAGCGGAACGTTTTGTCCCCAAGCTACGTAATAGTGTCTATAATGTTCTAATCGTTCTTAAACTAAAGTCGTTGTGAAGTGCTGAATAAACTTTGTACACGATAACTGAATTGTGTGGTTTGTCTCCTCGCCTGCTACACCCACGCCCAGTAACCCAGTAACCATACATGATGTTGATCGGCCATCCCACCGTATGTCGTGATATGGTTTCTCCTTCTGATATATCTCCGACATATATTTTTAGTAATAAATTGTCTTATTTTCGACCGCCATCTCACCTGATTTTAAGTGATGATGCGGTCTACGATGGCGCACGCTTGCCTAGTAGATACCGATATAGACAATCTACCAGTTATCTATTTTTTCAATAATAAACTATTCACAGATAAAATTAATTCAATAGTTACTCACAAATAATTTAATTCAGGTTCGAAACGGTGACGGTGTGGTCGAAGATGGTAAACACACCTAGCCTGGAATGGAAGCTGGAGTTGAAATACATTATTATAATTATATTTTTATATACTTACTATATCTTTTATTTTCATTCATTCATTTTTCCTAACAGTGTTATAATGTTTCTTATGTTATCTAACGTGTTTTTCAGCGATAAGCCCGCCACTTGTGGCACTAGTTCATGAGATTAATCATTCGTCGAAAGTCTCAAAGTAATGAGCGCCAAAGCAGCAATGCCCTGGACTTTGTTTTGTTACTCAAAGTTCTGTGTATCGCTGCAATGGTCACGGACAGGCGTTATCTCTTACCATCAGGAGAGAGCGTCTCGTTTACTTTTCACAATACATAAAAAATTGGGCAAGTTTAACACGGAACCGGGACAAGTGGCGTACAAGAAGAGAGGCCTATGCTCAGCAGAGGCCGAAGCAATAATGATGATGGGCCGCGCTGCCGATCGTAATAGAGCCTTTGTTATGCAGAAGCGAGCCATTCGTGCCATATGTGGGGTTCAGGCCGATGTCTCATGCGTGGAGCTTTTTAGGGAACTGCAGATACTGCCGTTGCCGTGTGAGTTTATTTACCAAGTAGCCCTTTTCACCCATACTAACATCGATAAGTTTCAACGCAGGGGCGTACACAGTACGTTGGATCTTCGCAGCAATAAAAAGAAAGACCAGCTTGTAACACCGTCACACCGGCTCGTCAAGTCGGAGAGGTCGGTATACATTTTGGGGCCCGCGGTCTACAACCGCGTACCCGCCTCCGTACGGGATGCAGCTTCCACCGCGTGTTTCAGAACCAAGTTAAGATCTTGGCTGCTAGAAACCTTGTTTTATGACATTGACGAGTATTTCAAACTTAAAGATTATTGAATTACTAGTAAGTAATTATGATTTTTTTGTCATGTCATTTTAATATATTGACAATATTGTTTTGGTATTGACATATTTTTATATTGACATATTTTATATTGACAGTATTTTTATATTGACAATATTTTTTATATTGACATGTTTGGATATTGACATACCTTATTTTGACATGTAATCAGTGTTTTAAAACCCATTTAATGACATCTTTAAAATTTTGAAGTGACTTGTAACATTGGTGTTATCAATAAAGTATTTGTATTTGTATTTGTATTTGATGATGAGTTTAATCACCTCTTAGTATAATCTATTATAAGCTGTCATAAAAGTAATTAAATATCATAGGGCATTACACACACCGCCATCTGACCCCAAACTAAGCAAAGCTTGTACAAAAAATGTTTGTTTTTTAACTCGTATAAATCCGCATTTGACCACCAACTCGCCTAATGGTAAGCGATGATGCGGTCAAAGATGAAGCACGCATACATAGAAGACCTCTCTGACCTTTGACTGACTCTGCCAAAGATTCTCTCTGACCTTGAAAAGATCTAGGTTAGATATATCCATCTTGTTCCATTGATACGGATCAAGGAAATTTCACTATGTATGGTTGGTAGTGAGTTTTCTTTCTACTTCTCGTGTAGTCCTGTGTGTTTTTTGTTCAAGCCAGGGCTCCTGAATACGGCCCTGTAACTACCCAAAAAGCAATATTGTTATCAAAACAGAACACATCAGCATGTTGTCAGCAGGAAAAACAATTTTAATCTTCCTAATGTTTGCGGTTTTACACGACACGTCTTTTCGTGTAGTGTCCTTCCCGTGACATCCTGCGGCGATCGACAAGTTATTGTTTTTATGACGTACTTTGTAGCGATGATAGCTCAGTGGTTAACGCGGTCGGTTCGCACGCCGAAGGGCTTTCACCCCATCAATCCCCACCATTTCTTTCTTTCTGTTTGTTTGTTTTTGTTTAAATTAAACGTTATTTTTTGTCAATGAGCTTTTTTATCTTTGACAGGCTAGGTGTTTGACTACAGCTCACCTGATGTTAAGTGACGGTAGAGTCGAACAACGTAAACATAAAAGAAGAGAAGGGGAAAATTTAGATTTTCGTTTAATTTGTTTTACTTTTATGTCAAATTTTAGTTGGAAAAGTTACCTGTAACTTTGGTGTTTTTTTTTTTTTTTTTTGTTCTGGCGTCGCGTTTTAGCATTTGCCAGTGTCAAGTATTTATATATTTTCCAATTTAATAAGTGTCCTATTAGCTAGTTAAAGTCAAAGCCATTAATAAAAGATTTGTGAACAATTTATTATAGTACTGGTTGTTTAGTTTAATCCCGTACAACTAGATGGCGCTAGCTTGCATATTAGCTCTGACTAGTGCATTTTGTAACATTGGTATTTTTGATGGCACCAATAGAGATCTGTATACAATTATAAGTAAACAGTTTATTACTTAAACAAGCCCCTTGGAGGCATCTTTGTGAAGACCTGGGAAAGTTTTTATTTGTATTTGTGACTTACTGTTATCTGGATTTTACTCGACTGAACTGCAGCGTAAGTCTGGTTTTGTTTAATATTGGTGGTCTGGTCTGGTGGTATGGTCTGGTTTAATAATATCTTTTTGAAAATCGTGTCGTACGTTATGAAGTTGACAATAATTCCTCATTCACGTGTGTCTTGTCCCTAACCGATGATATACGCCGCCTTTATTTGTATGAAATTGAATGAGTTCTCTTATAGATTTTGTTTTATGAACGTGGGAGTTTGCTTTCAGTACAAAAAGAAAAAAGACGGGGTTTTTATCAGCCCAAGACGTGAAAAGAAAAGTGACACAAGTTTAACGTGTGTATGTAAATAGAACATCTTTCCTACTACCAGGGGCGTACCTGCCGCCATATCAGCCGTATAAATGATACGGGGCCCCCGGGCTATAGGGGCCCCTAGCGTGTGTAAGCTAAAATTAGTCAAATAATTAGTCAAATATTATCCACAATGTCACTTTTTTTTTTTTAATGTGACAAATAATGAGCCGAACGAGACGCTCTCCTGATGGTAAGAGATAACGCCTGTCCATGACCATTGCAGCGATACACAGAACTTTGAGTAACAAAACAAAGTCCAGGGCATCGCTGCTTTGGTGCTCATTACTTTGAGACTTTCGATGGTTAGTCTCAACATCCCAGTAATTTCGCTGCAGTACCCTTCAAACCGGAACACAGTAATGTTTACACACTAGTGCTTGGCGGCAGAATAACTGGTACTGCGGTGGTACCTACCTAGACGACCTCCTGCTAAGGAGATCTACCGCCAAGTAAAACTTTAACACTTAAGTGATGATGCGGACTAATGCGGATTACAGATCGACAGCCCTGTTGGTTCATTGGTAGTATGTCTGCTCCAAGAGCTGAAGGGCTTGGGTTCGATCCCCACCCAGGACAAGCATTTTGTGGTATAAAACAAATGTTTGTTCTGTGTCTGGGTGTACTGTATGTATTATAAGTGTGTATTTTCAACAAAAAAAAAGTATGTATTCTATCAGTTATCTGACTTCCATCACACAAGCTCTGCTTAGTTTGGGGTCAGATGGCGCTGTGTGTAATGTCCTACCATATTTATTTATTAATTTATTGTCGATGCACTACCAACCCAGAGAGATGTTCACAAAAATATCTTAAATGCTTCTTACTGTTTCTACTCTGCTTGAAATATTCCAGTTAAAAATATGTAATTTTTTTTTTTTTTTTTTCGTTAATTTGCCCTTTCGGGTAGGCTAAAGCTATAAAGCCATACTGCCTCGTCTTCAGTGATATTTCTGCTGTATCTTAACTATGGTTATCGTCAAAGTCGTCTTAGTCAAGTCCAGTTCGTGTCAGTTCGTGCCAGTCATGCTTTAGTAAAGTAGTGGCAACTTTACTATAAAGCTTCGATGGAGTTTTGGAAGCAACACGAAAACTCATGTTTCACCACATTATATCATTTTCCCACACTCGCGCTTGTAATTCGGCACTTTATGAATAAAACACCACCATTTTTATGCATAAACACTCGACAAAACACTAGTTTTGGAAAAAAATACAACGGAGCGACACGACTCTTCCCGCGTTCCCGCCAAAACTCCTTTATGGATTTATTATCTACAGATCTCTAATAGATGTCATGTCAGTGACACCGACTGCCAGCTGTCATCTGTCAGTGTTTTTTTTTCTTTGGTTTTGGCGTCGCATTTTAGCATTTGGCAGTGTCTATTTATATATTTTCAAGTTAAATAAGTGTCTTCGTAGCTAGTTATAGTCAAAGTCCAGTCTTAGTCAAGTCCAGCCCGTGTCAGTCAAGTCCAGTCATGCTTTAGTAAAGTAGTGGCGACTTTACTAGAAAGCTTTGATGGAGTTTTGGAAGCAACACGAAAAGTCATGTTTCACCACATTATATCAGTTTCCCACACTCGCGCTTGTAATTCGGCACTCTATGAATAAAACATCACCATTTTTATAAACACTCGACAAAACACAAGTTTTGGAAAATAAATACAACGGAGCGACAAGACTCTTCCCGCGTTCCCGCCAAAACTCTTCTGTCAGTGTTAATGTAATTTTTAGTAAGTTTGAGTGAGGTTATGTTATCTTAGAAAAACGTGGAACAGTAAATGGTGTCCCGTATTTATAAATAAAAGGAAGGGTATAAACTTAAAGTAAAGGCTTTATATGTTGTTTTTTGTTATTTCAGGTAAATTACTTTGTTTAGAATGTGTAAATCGTGTTAAAATATTTTTAATATTCTAATTGTGATTGTTATTTCCGAAAACGCAATCACGTGTTTATTTCACAAAAAGTACATTACTATTATACATTAAATATTTACTCTGTTAATTCTCCATCGATGTGCATCCGTCGTGGAACAATATAAAGGTCGAGGTACACTATGTAAGCTTCGTCGCATACGATATAAGGCGCAGTCTACACGATCCGAATGACTGGCGATAATAAATAGGCGGCAATTTGGAGATCCGTGCGACGTCAGCGTACCTATTAGGGATGAGACACGGCCGGCTGTCGCCAATCGATTAAACTATAATGGTAGCATTGGTTGAATTTCTTGTTATCGATCAATTTAGTATTTGTTCGTTTTGTATTGAACAATTCTAAATTTGTCGGTTAAATTGAAAAAAGTTGTATGATAAATTCGGCACCATGGAGGTAGAAATAGTAATAGAGTAAATAGGTTTAATGATGTTTTGAATTCATAAACTTAGTGCACACGATGTTCTAAATTCAAATTTACTTTATCCTCTAGCGGATAAAAACGACTTTTGCACTCAGATATCGAAGAGCAAAAATACTCTTTCCGAAATGGGGGGATGAAAAGGTACATTTATCTTAATCTAATAATAAAATACAGCATGTTTCATGACTATTGCTTATTCGGTACTTATAGTACACATTTTTTATTTCTCTCTGAACCTAATACTAAATAATTGATTGATTCTGGCGTTACTTTGCGGAAGTTCATTTTGAATGTTCAAGGTATATCTAGTTTATTTCCGCTTAACAGTCGTTCCAGTTCCAACAGTGATGAGGACTTCAATTAAACTAATTTGTCACAGCTTATTAATTAAAAACCTAATCTTACTTAAAATCTAGAATTAATTTGACATAAACTTAAAAATATAATTTGACAAAAATTTAATTAAAATAACAAAAAATCTAATAAAAATAACCATAACTCTCACTGCAGTAACCACTTGCCGACACGTGTGTCGCCTCTACACGAGGCATCCTCAGGACGTGTTGACTCTTTGAGCGCTTGGTCGAGACTGAGTCTGAGTCTCGACCAAGCGCTCGAAGCGATAGAGGAGGATTTTAAGACTTATGGTTATTTTAAATAGATTTTTTGTTATTTTTTAAAGTTTTTAATTTACACATTGTACCATGTTATTGAATAAATAAAAATGAAATTAATGAACATCTATTCTATTTTTGATAAAAATGTCGATAGCCTACCGACAGGCTCGCCCCATCTCTAGTATCCAGCAAAGAGCAGGTGATTTGTATCTGGAATGTGTTTTTTCTTGATTCCCGTAGGATTCGCGCGTATTACTGCCCCTTATTGCCTCGACAATTTATCCTGTTTTCGGCACCGACTTTATTGCCTTTTATACTGAAACCTATTGAGTGGATTAAAAAATGATGCCTTACAAACAACCGAGTATAAGGGCGTTAATGCAGTGATTGCTAATACAAAAGGCACTCACTGAACATTTTTAAGCGCCTTGAGTTGTTTACATATATATAGGGCGTGGGTTCGATTCCCACTCAGGACTAACATTTGTGTGACTAACATCGATGTTTGTTCTGTGTCTGGGTGTACTGTATGTATTATAAGTATGTATTTACAACAAAAAAAAAAAAGTATTTATGTATTTTATCAGTTATCTGTCTTCCATAGCACAAGCTCTGCTTAGTTTGGGGTCAGATGGCGCTGTGTGTAATGTCCTATGATATTTATTATTATTATTAGCCGATGACACGTCTTCCGCTGACGGACAGAAGTCTTTTATTTTTGCGTTTACAAATAATTTAATTTTGAGCTGTTTTAATTTTGTATTTACTTTTTTTTTTTTTATACAAAATAGGTTCGCGTTTGACCACACTCTGCCTGATGTTAAACAGTAGTGTGGTCTAAGATGGAGCACGCTTACCTAGAAGAAACCTATTTACTCTAGACTTGAAGACGCCAATATTGTACCTAACAGAGAACACAGACACCGGCAGAGAGTTCCACAACCTCGCTGTGCGAATGAAAAATGTGGAGTCAAAACGCTTCCTTTATTTCGCCTTCAAAATTATCGGAATTAAGTAAAGTAACTACAGTTTATATTAAAATTATTGCTATTATTATTATTGCATTATTATTATTATTATATTTTTGTGTGTTTTTTTTGTCATTTTAACTTTTGTTTACAAATACTTTATTGATAACACCAATGTTACAAGTCACTTCAAAATTTTAAAGATGTCATTAAATGAGTTTTAAAACACTGATTACATGTCAACACGCCTAGCAAAGGTCATCCGCCAAGGTGCTGGACGTAAAAAGCAGCGAGTTTTTCTTTGTTTCGCTATTAATGGTATAACACAAAAACAATAACTTAGAAATAGGTTTCTCCTGGCTTATTAGTTAACAATACAAAGTTTCATACAAGACTTCGCACTTCCATCGCGAGGAATAATTGAAAAGGTTCCGTACAATATTGCAAGGAGAATTCATGAAATATTCAACACTTATTCTTGGATTAGGCCGCACGTTGGGCCCGCGATAAGCGTAAGCGTTTTGTATAGCGTATGATTATTAGCTGAATTTGTATTTATTAATTACTAGCGGACGCCTCGCGGTTTCACCCGCGTAGTTCCCGTCCCCGTGGAAATACAGGGATAAAGAGTAGCCTATGTCACCCGGAAACATCTGACACTGCGCTTTTTTGATTTACCTAGACGGCTTCCAACTAAGTACTTCTACACAATCTACAAAATATGAGCAAGTACACACAATTAGAAGGTACACACAAAAATGTATTTGTATATTTGCAGTTAAATTATAACTCCATACCATTCTAATCTATACTATTAAAAAGAGGAAAGATTAAATAAATATCGCAGAACATTACACACAGCGCCATCTGACCCCAAACTAAGCAAAGCTTGTACTATGGAAGTCAGATAACTGATAGAATACTTAAATACTTTTTTTTTGTATAATACATCCTTATAATAAACACAGAACACCCAAACACAGAACAAACTGGTGGTAGATTTCCTTAGCAGGAAGTCGTCTAGGTAGGTACCACCGCAGTACCAGATATTCTGCCGCCAAGTAGTAGTGTGCAAACATTACTGTGTTCCGGTTTGAAGGGTACTGCAGCTAGCGAAATTACTGGGCTGTTGAGACTAACCATCTAGTCTCAAAGTAGTGAGTGCCAAAGCAGCGATGCCCTGGACGATGTTTTGTTACTCAAGCTTCTGTGTATCGCTGCAATGGTCATGTACAGGCGTTATCTCTTAACATCAGGAGAGCGCCTCGATCGTCTCATTACTTTTACATTAAAAAAAAAATTGTTTATGCCACAAAGTTTTTGTCCTCAGTGGGAATCGAACCCACGCCCTTCAGCTCTTGAAGCAGACATTCTACCAATGAATCAACAGGGCTGGCTGTTTATACCACTCCGCCCGTCCCAAAGCAACACCCTAATCAGACAAGTATGTTGAACTTACATTCGAGTTGAGTGGAAACTAAATTTCTGTAAACGGAACGGAATGTTTTGCATAACACCGTTTGAACCGATTCAAAGGTTTGGGTTTCAGTTAAATAGTTAAGTTTTTGAGGAGATCTGTGTTAACGGATAAAGGGGTGTCTAATTTTAGTACAGTTTTAATAAGGAAAATCCATACCTTAGTAGGCGGGCGTACCTTAGTTAAAATTAGCTCCGAAGTTTTATTTTTATTTTTATAGTTAATAGGCTAGGTGTTTGACCACAGCTCACCTGATGTTAAATGACGGTGTGGTCGAAGATGGTAAAGCACACCTAGCCTGGAATGGAACTGACTCTCAAGTGAGGCTGCCGGAACACACCGTTAGATGCTTGGCGGCAGATTTTCAACTTGACGGTGGTAGCTAGCCAGCCGAGTACTAGAAAGTACCCTACCACCATGCTAAGGCTTCCTCACGCAAAAACTGCTGAATGGATTTGTACGGAATTTGGTATGGAGGTAGCTGAGACCCTGGATTAATAGATACGCTACTTTTTATCCCGAAAACATGTAGCGGGTAACACCGCGGGGCGCAGCTAGTATAATATATTACTATACAGATAAGAATTTACAATTTATTTAGCAAAATTAGCAATTGTTACTAAAAGAGGAAACAACATCGCTGTACACGCGTCCATTTTAATTCCATGCGGAGTCAGAACCTAGGAGATCTCGCATTAACATGAAAACCGTATTATAAAATAATTTGCATACAAACAAAACTCTTACAGTGGCACAGTAACAAAGCTTCAACCTTTCTTTATGGGCCGCCTTACACGTTCAATCATGATCACGATCCGCGATCATGATTTCAAAATTTCTAGATATTATGCGATCCGGAGCATCAGTCCGTCAATCCGCTTCGTACACGATCAGTCTGGATCGCGATCATTGATCGCGGATCGCGGATCGCGGATCGCGCGCTACGTGTACGGGCTGCCTATCTCTCTCTCTTCTAACTTATCTTAATTTACTAATATACGTCTTTTTCTTATTAACCGACTCAAAAAAGGAGGAGGTTCTCAATTCGGTCTGGGTACCTTCAAGTCGCGAGTGAATCGGTTTCTTCTAGGCAAGCGTGCTCCACCGTAGACCGCATCTTCGCTCAACATCAGGCGGGATGACAGTCAAACGCTAGCCTATCTATTTTAAAAAAAAATGTATGTTTTTTTGCTTGGTAAAGATCATACTTCAGAGGTGGTTACATATAAATTTTACCGAAGTCGGTTTTTAAATACTAAAAAAATGGCCAAGTGCGAGTCGGACTCGCGCACGAAGGGTTCCGTACCATAATCTAAAAAAACGGCAAACAAATTACGTTTGTTGTATGGGAGCCCCCCGTAAATATTTAGTTTGTTTAATTTTTAGTATTTGTTGTTATAGCGGCAATAGAAATACATCATCTGTGAAAATTTCTACTGTCTAGCTATCACCGTTCTTGAGATACAGCCTGGTGACAGACGGACAGCGCAGTCTCAGTAATAGGGTCCTGTTTTTACCCTTTGGGTACGGAACCCTAAAAATTATGGAAAATTTAAAAATTGTATACATCAATGATATTTTCGTTTGGTCGGAAACCTCGCTGTTTCATTGAAGCAGTGCGTTTAGTTGGGTCTAAGGGTCGTGCAGTCGGTTTTTAAATTGTAAGTTTATAATACTTGACGTCACTATTTGTGCAATTACCAGTTCAATTATTTTGCCATTTCACTTGTGGTTATATTAATTAGTTATTTTAATTTTGGGTTTTCAGATCTTAATAGGAATACGTCGTCTAGGTAGGCACCACCGCAGTATCAGATATTCTGCCGCCAAGCAGTAGTGTGTAAATACTACTGTGAAGGGTATTGCAATTAGCGAACTTTTTTTGTAGCGATGATAGCTCAGTGGTTAGCGCGGTAGGTTCGCATGCCAAAAGGCGTGGGTTCAATTGGAACCCTGTTCCTGTATTCGCGGCCCAAAAATACATTATTCGCGGATGCAATCGGTAAACACAAAAGAATTGGGTGTCATTTATTAACGTATCGGCATCTTTTGAGTATGTAGGTACTGTTGGTACGTACCGAGGCGGCTTTTATAAAAGATGTAACCGAGTGGACTAATTTCAAACTAAAACGAAACTTACTGCCACTGTATAAAGGCCATTGTCGAATGCCTTATTTTGAAACGGTAAATTATTTATTAACGCTACAGCCCAATATCAATCTGAATTTAAGATTTTTAAAAAGCGACAAAACAAAAAAAAACATAATTTTGAAACCCTGGTTTTTAAAGCTGGTTTTATTTTGACACATATTGGTTGTATTTTGGAACGTTAGAACGTATCCCCTATGATTCCATACTAATTACCATTCCATAGCCACGGTTTTTTTTTTTTTGTTTATGTAAGAAGTAATGAGACGAACGAGACTCTCTCCTGATGGTAAGAGATAACGCCTGTCCATGACCATTGCAGCAACACACAGAACTTTGAGTAACAAAACAAAGTCCAGGGAATCACTGCTTTGGCGCTCATTACTTTGAGACTTTTGATAGAGTTAGTCTCAACAGCCCAGTAATTTCGCTAGCTGCAGTACCCTTCGAACCGGAACACAGTAATGCTTACACACTACTGCTTAGTGGCAGAATAACTACGGTTTCTGTATTCGCGGCATATTTATGGAACGTATACCCCGCGAACAAAGAGTATATACCTAGAACATTCATCTTGTATGTTAAGCGAGATAGGCAGCTTGTTAAAGTTCTAACATGATTCCAGCAATATGCGTCACTGTTTTACCAATTCCACGGTAACTATCTCGAACTATAGAAATTATCATATCAAAGCCTGAAGGGTAAATACGTGAACTAGCCCTTTGTACGTGAACTAGCCCCAAACATACATTTGCGTAGAAGAACTCCAGTTTTACAAACAACGTTATCGAGAACAATTCCGAATTATATTTAACTAGCTTAAGCCCGCGACTTCATCCTTCTTAACTATAGATTTAGATACAGAGAGAAATGAATTGTGTAAGAAACCATTTTTTTCCATGTCCTCTTGATGGTAAGATATAAAGCCTGACCATTGCTGCGATACACAGAAATTTGAGTAACAAATCAAAGTCCGGGCATCACTTCTTTGAGACTTTCAACGGTTAGTCTCAACATACCAGTAATTTCGCTAGCTGCAGTATCCTTCAAATCGGAACACAGTAGTGTTCACACACTACTGCTTGGCGGCACAATATCTGGTACTGCGGTGGTGCTTACCTTAACGAACTCCTGCTACAGAAAGCTACCACGAATAGCCAATGGTCGAAGTAATTTGCTTGAGAACTAGTCTCAGACATAGCTCAGCGTATTAGCAAGCTGAAGTCGCAAAGAGCTGGACATATCTGTCGCAGAACCGATAACCGCTGGGGTTGACGTGTTCTAGACTGGAGACCGCGAATTGGCAAACGTAGCGTAGGACGCCCTGAGACTCGATGGAGTGACGATATACGTGGGACAGCTGGCGGTGTAAGCGAAAAGCCGAAGATTGGGCTGACTGGCGTGTCTTGGGAGAGGCCTATGCCCAGCAGATGATGATGAGTCAATGGTCATGATGATGAGTCAATGGTAAAAAAACACGCAGAAATGTATAGTGCGTCTTTTTGTTGGCGGCATACAGTCAACTGTGGATAATGAAAGACTGAAAATGATAATTGGTAAATGTGCTATGACAAAAAAGATAAAATGTAATCGCCCAATATAAAATTCGTTTCTTCCGCTCACCAGTTTATATTGCAAAAAATAAATAACCTATTACGTGGCATTAATGTACTCATGTCAAAGATTTATAAAGTCCACGCAAGATTGCAATCGATAAAAATATTATATATACTACTAGCCGCGCCCCGCGGTGTTACCCGCCACATTTTTTCGAGATAAAAAGTAGCCTATGTGTTAATCCAGGGTCTCAGCTACCTCCATACCAAATTTAATTCAAATCCGTTCAGTACTTTTTGCGTGAAAGAGTAACAAACATCCATCCATTCATCCAAATTTTCACATTTATAATGGAGTGGGATGGAAATTGACGAGGTTTTACATGGAAAGTTTTTTATTTTTATTATTGGTTGACAGGCTAGGTGTTTGACCACATCTCACCTGATGTTAAGTGGTCGAGGATGGTAAAGCACAACGAGCCTGGAATGGAACTGGCTCTCAAGTAAGGCTGCCGGAACACACCGTTAGATGCTTGGCGGCAGATTTTCAACTTGAGGGTGGTAACTAGCCAGCCGAGTACTAGAAAGTACCCTACCACCATGCTATGGTTTCCTCACGATGCGATGTTTTCCTTCACCGGCAGCTCAAGCTCATTATTGGGGTTTGAACCCACGCCTTTCGGCATGCAAACCAACTACGCTAACCACTGAGCTATCATCGTTACAATACCGTCCGGAATCAAAAGCAATCACACAAAATAAAATTCGACTCTCAGTACTAAAGACGTTAAAACAAAATACGCGTCCAAACCTATGTATCAATTTTTACCATCTTGCGTAATCTGTTCCTAAGTGTGGAGATAGAGCCATTTCTCCGCAGTCAAGATAGATTGATGACGTCACTTCCGCGATTATGTCCACTTTTGCAAATTAAAAAAGCTACTTCGTCGCATCCGGTCCTGGGGAGAGCAACTTTTTTGTGGATTCAGGGCTTGTGATAAGGGATGTTGAAAGAAGATATAAATGGATAGATATTTGTCATATTATATACATACTAGCTAGCGACCCGCCACCCGCCCCGACCTGCAATGCACATACTAATATACAAATACAAATACAAGTACAAAAATATTTAATTTAACAGCAAATATGTGTACAAAGATCGTAATATCTTACAATAGTCCCCGCACTAGGGCTAGCCTGTATCGCGGGAGGCTGAAACCGATTAAATATATTAAATTTAATGGAGAACTTTAAATTTAAAAATATATTAAATTTAATGGAGAACGTACTATTTTTTAACTATATAATTTGACACCAATAAATTAATAAGCAAGGAGTGCAGAAAAGTATATATGTGCATGAGGTGTGTGTGTGTGTGTGTGTGTGTGTGTGAGAGAGAGAGAGAGAGAGAGAGTGTGTGTGTGGGTGTGTGTGAGAGAGTGCGTGTGTATGTGTTGTGAGAGAATGTGTAGGAGATTTTATATTTGATAGCAAGTGTACGAATGGGTTTGATTTTAGTATATGGTTAATAGGCATGTGTTGTACATGTAAACCTTCCTCTTGAGTCATTCTGTCTGCTGATGGAAACCGCATTAAAATCCGTTGCGTAGTTTAAAAGATCTAAGCGTACAGACGGCGGGAAGCGACCTTGTTTTATACTATGTAGAGACTAGCAACAATTATCATCAGCAGCTCATTTCACTTGCACACAAATCTTCCCAATGTTGAATTTAGACCTTGTATTTTTTTTTATTATTAACAATTTATATATGTCTCGTGGTTTCGTATTTTCTAAGATAAAAAGCCTATGTGATAATTAAGATATTTCATACAAATCCGTCTAGCCGTTACAGCGTAAAGATGTGACAAACATACAGGGTTATAAGCTTAAGGTATATTGAACCGAAAGGGGTCTACTTTGTACTTATTGCTCTGAAAAACTGTTGGCACAACTCTGAAATTGCAAATAAAACATCAGTAGTTATACAAACCTTGTATCGCTAAATTAAAACAATAGCCCACGTCCAGGCGTGGGATTGTTAATAAAAATGGGGCACAGAGTTTGCCTTCACCGCCAGCTCAAGCGTTTTATGCACCACAATTAACGTGGCAGATGAAGGTATAAAGTTAAAATCGCGACGGAACCCTAAGCCATTTCATTAACTCTCTCCTGACGAGAATTAAACCGTTCCAGAGTTAATGAATGACTTTGTACCAGGAGACATAAACTTTATAGGTATGGATCAGGTATTCGTATTTTAAACACATGAAAGAATTTTAGCAAATACAAATACAAATGATTAATCAAAATTGTAATTTATTGTTAACAAGATGTTATAAGGCAGAATATATTATATTTGACAGCCCTGTTGGTTCATTGATATGTCTGCTCCAAGAGCTGAAGGGCGTGGGTTCGATTCCCCGATTCGATTCCTGGGTTGGGCGTGGGTTTATAAGTAGGCTCGATTAAACATGACTTTTGCCACGATTTTGTAAATAAACCACAGAAATAAATTTTTTCAAAACTTTTTCTACCTTTTTCAACACCCGGCTCAAAAACGACGGCGTGTTATAAATTTGACGTATCTGTGTGCGTGTTTGTCCGTGGCATCGTAGCTTCCGAACGGATGAACCGATCTTGAATTTGTTTTTTTGTTTGAAAGGTGAATTAGTCGGGAGTGTT
Source organism: Biston betularia (assembly GCA_905404145.2). Taxonomy (NCBI): domain Eukaryota; kingdom Metazoa; phylum Arthropoda; class Insecta; order Lepidoptera; family Geometridae; genus Biston; species Biston betularia. Next base: position 7,536,999 of record FR989888.1, on the reverse strand, counting down.
CTTAGCTATATTTAGTGAAAATCGGTCCAAGATGGCGGATTACATATTTTTTCACTTCCTCGATATGTGTGTCAAATGAAAGGGCTTGACTAGTAGAATAACATACACCTGTCAGGGGTTTTTAATATTTTTAATTTGATGTTATGTGATGAACGAAACGCTTTCCTAAATGGTAAAATATAACACATGTCCATGACCATTGCAGTGGTATACAGAACTTTGAGTAACATAACAAAGTCAAACAAAATATGGCGCTGATTACTTTGAACCTTTCGATGGTTAATTTCAATAGCCTGGTTTGCTAGCTGCATTACCCTTCAAAACCTAACACAGTAAGTTTTTCAAATACTACTGCTTAGCGGCAGAGTATCTGGTACGGTGATGGTACCTAGATGACCTTGTGTTAAGATTTACCACCAAAAACAGGGTATAGTAAATGTTTCATAAAGTTTTTAAAATTACCGCGTCCATTTTTTCGTTCTCTCTGCAACTCATCAAGGGAATTTCTATTGTTTCTGACGTAATGGAAACATTGAGAAAAAAAAACGTAGGAAACATCTGATTCCTATATCAAGTTAATGAATAACTTGCTCCCTTAATTAATGTAATTACGGGCTTTTAAGGCTTTTCATCTCCGTGAATTTACCTTCAAATAAAAACTGGAAGACATTATTACTTAATTCATAAATAATTATTATTTAATGCATACTTACACGACTGCCCACAAAAAGTGTAATGTTTTCAGGGTTCGTGTATGAATGTTAGTTTTTTTTAATAGTTGACAGGCTAGATATTTGACCACAGCTCACCTGATGTTAAGTGAAGGTGTGGTCGAAGATGGTAAAGCACACCTGGAATCGAACTGGCTCTCAAGTGAGGAACACGCCGTTAGATGCTTGGTAGCTAGCCTGCCGGAACTAGAGAGTACGCTACTACCATGATATGGTTTCCTCACGATGTTTTCCTTCACCGGCAGCTCAAGCTCATTGTTGGGGGTTGAACCCACGCCCTTCGGCATGTGAACCTACCGCGCTAACCACTGAGCTATCATCGCTACAAAATCTTACTTTGAAAATATCGAAATGTTTGATAATGGCTGTTAGCGACGCGCTCATTATTAGTGTAGGTAGGTAGAATAAGATAGTTTTAAGTTACGGGTAGGCTGCGGATGTGCCGCGGCCGCCTCTGTCCGACCCCTGTTCTTGTCGGCCGAGAGGAGCGAGCGGGTGCCTGTTGTGAACCGCGCACATATTTCCTTTAAAATTCCTCGGTCGATAAGCTTATTTGTATTCCTTAAAAATAAATACATCAAATAGTGTTTTACAATAGTGTTTTTCTCAATTAATCACGACCCGAGACCATCATATAAAGGACCTAGCCTTCAATCTCAGAAATGAAACTAAAATAAGGTGTAAACAACTTGGTTTCTTTACTTTTACGATAAGACTAACTAATCGAGATGGCCGCGGCGACGAGTATCTGTATCTACCCTCATATCGCTTCGGTGTCAATAACACATGTCTAGTATTTATAAACGTCAGTGTCGCTCGCAATACAACTGTCAATGTCAACAGATGCTCGTCACCACAGAGTATAATTTAGATCCGAAATAGTGTACATAACTAGACAATTAGACATATATGTACTCGTATACATAGCATTAGTCGAGTAGGCATCTTACAATCACACACTCAACAATGGCTAGTACACAAAGTGCGATGCCAAAAATAAGTACGGAGCAAAACAATCACGCGGATTAGTTAGTTTTTATTTTGTTCTGAAGTTCTGTTTTCTACACTAATATAATAAAGAGGAAACATTTGTATTTTTGGGTTTTTGTATGTTTGTAACGGATTAATGCAAAAACTACAAGACCGATTTCAAAAATTCTTTCACTGTTGGGAAGGGAAACTATCCCCGGGTAACATAAGCTATATTTTATATTTGTATTCCCACGGGAACGGGAACTACGCGGGTAAAACCGCGAGGCGTTTGCTACTATATTAATAAAGTATATATGCCAACATATAATTATTTATCAATACCAGATTACCTTTTCAGGTTGTCTCACAGTATTTGAGGTAATCGGCCATAATAATTCCCCATTTGCCCGCTAAGAGATCGCATTAAAAAGTTAGCTCGTTATTTTAAAGGCAGAAGGAAAACATCCTTCTTTTTTAGCAGTCGGGCAAGAGCAATATATTCGTCGAGATAACAACAGCTACTTACTCTCACAAAAGAGGATTTCATTTTTTTTTACTGCACCCAGGATTCACTAATGTCGGCTATAAAAGTGAGGAAAACAACTTTCTATATATATTTTATTTTATTTTACTTGGAAAATGAACAGCTGCTAATTGAGAAAATTAATAGGAGATAAGTACACAAAAGCCAAAAAAAGTTTTTACTTATGCTAACTTGACTAAGTTTAAGTGCATTTGTGGCACTAGCTTATACGATTCTAATGTTTTGTCTTTTTTTTTACATTTTTCTATCTATTAAAAATGTTTTTAAGGTGGTTCATACAAATAATTTTTTGCCATTTATGGACAAATGGAGCATAATTTTACAGTAAAGTCACAGCTACTGGCATTTATTTTGGTCTTTATTTGCGGTAAATCACAATTGCTTGAATAAAACAGTAGATTATTATCATTAAATCAAATTTATGAATGATTTATGAATTTATGATTTTTTAATAAAACAGTAGATTATACTCTACTGTTTTATTCAAGCAATTGTAATTTACCGCAAATAAATACCATAATAAGTGCCAGTAGCAGTGATTTCACTGTAAAATTATGCTGCATTTGTCCATAAATAGAAAAAAATATTTGTATGGAAATCGAACCACCTTAAAGAGGAAATTAATACATAGTCGTTTCCAGTTTTACCTATCCATCTTCTTTCTAAAACCACACTCGCGTAGACGCTCTACGGCGTAGCATTATTAAAACGGTCGTAGCTCGTAGCTGGTAACGTAGCAGGTAACACTTGCCTAACGCTCATTTGATTGCGCGATTTGTCGTACGAATGCACACGCCTTAATATAAATGGCCGTTAAAGTAACAAAGAAGGATATTTTTTATTCTGTGCTTAGGGAGCTTTACGTTGTTTTGGGATTTACCTTTCTACCCTCTACAAAAAAAAGAAGTTGTACTCAAGAATTATATATGTTTACTAGCAGTAGATTTTGAGTTTATACGTTACAAACATACAAAAATCCAAAAATACAAATTGCAGCTCGAGCTTATTGTTGAAATTTGAACCCACACCCCTCGGCGAGCGGCCCGAACGCGCTAATCACTGAGCTATCACTGATCAATTTGTACATCATTATAAAAAATTACAAGTACAAGAGGGGCGCGTTCGGGAGACGACGTGGAAAAGAGACAAAAATAGGAAGTTGCGGACTGAACTTATGACGTCATCTTGATTGATTACCGCCTCCAGAAGTGAGAAGTGATAGGGTGGCCATGACATTAATGTTTTTTTAACTCGATGACCACCGCAGCCATTCACAATACAAAACAGTATTTTATTGATAACACCAACGTTAAAAGTCATACATACATTATAAAAAATAACGTTAAAAATATCAAAATATGAGAACTTGTCATTATAATTATATGACATGACATAAAAATATGTCTATAAGAGTTTATGATTAATTACAGTTAATTTATTAATGTCTTAGTATAAAGTAATAATCAAAGTCATAAATTAAGAGGGCCTAGACAAAGTAACATTTTGTCATATTCAATATTTTGATAACGCTAAGAAAAATTCAAAAATGTATTGACATAACCTGTTCATAAATTTGTCACGTGGCAGCGTTTGTCAATCCCGTATACATGGCTTGAATAATTAAATAACAATAATTAAAAAAATGGCAACTGTACAAAAACCAATAGGGGATGACGATGACAGCTTATATCGTGGTAATCTTTGTCATTCTTTAACATGGAGGTCAAAGCAAAAAGTGGCAGTTTTTATTACGTCAATTTTTGAGTTACGATAATCAAATCGACAGTTTTGAAAAATGAACACAGTCGATAGGTACATGTAGTTAAAAATCGTAATTCCATTTATGATGGTCTATATTAGTTATCGCGTCATGAATTTTATTATTATAAAAGCTTGATTTTTTTTAATTTTTAAACTATTCACACATGTCCTGGCTCCCTCCAAAATCATGGTACGACTAAGGACAGAAGTACGTCAAGTTATTTTGTCCCACTAACGCGCACTTGACATCGCGTAGAACGTGGAAAAACTATCGAGTGGATAGAGTCTCCATGATTTTTGTATTTTTACGGAATTCACGCACGTTTAGTTTTAAATATATAAAAAAAACTTGGTTATAAAACTAGATGTTTTCAAGTTGATAGTGTGCGTGCTTCATCTTCCACCAAATCGTCACCTACTATTAAGCGTGTTGGTAGTCAAACGCGGGCTAATACATCTTAAAACTATCTTGTTCTAAACCTGTATTAAATCGTTTTGCTGTGACTTCCAAATTAAATTTATCAGTCTACGACAGCTATGTATGTCTGTGTATGTTTAAATGTTTGCATGTGTTCTGCCGTAGCGCTTAAACTACTTTTCCGATTCTGATGTATGACAATCCCACTGATATTATAAATGTGAAAGTTTGGATAGATGGATGTTTGTTACTCTTTCACGCAAAAACTACTGAACGGATTTGGATGAAATTTGGTATGGAGGTAGCTGACACTCTGGATTAACATTTAAGCTACTTTTTATCCCTAAAACATGTAGCAGGTAACACCGCGGGTGCAGCTAGTATACAATATACAACACTATATTTGTGACACAAAAACAATAAACACTATAAAAACTTTACATGAAGTGTCAGTTTATTTTTGTTATTCCGCTCCGGGTGGGTGCTAAATTTTTTTTTATATTTTAACTTTTTTCCATAGTCGAACTTTAGGGTTAAATTTTTTTACCTTGCTGTACTGTGTCTAAAAAATGTATATTGAGATTTATTTTTACAATCAGGTTAAATTTAAGTTAAACACATAATCATGGACACCCTACACTTGAGTGTTGTTCTGCGACAGTTTTTGAGTACGGGGTTAAGTTAGGATTAATATTTTGGGCACTAAGCACCAAGTTGCGATTGATGGAGCGTGCCTTTGAAAGAGTGTTTTAAGTAAGATAAATGTCGTGGAAAGAATAAATTATGAAGCTAAATTGTTACAAGTTTCTTGTCCATCTTTTTTAAGTGAGACTTTTAGTACAATTTTTTCATGTTTTTTCTACATTTGTGATTTGATTGCTTTTTTTATTCACAAGTAATTTTTTTTTAATGAAATAGGCTTGTGTTTGACCACCATCTGGCCTGATGCGGTCTAAGTTGTAACACGTTTAATTAGAAGAAATCCATAGACTGTTTTTGTAGCGATGATAGCTCAGTGGTTAGTTAGCCAGCCGATTACTGGAAAGTACCCTAACACCATGCTATGGGTTCCTCACGATGTTTTTCCTTTACCGGCAGCTCAAGCTCATTGTTGGAGTTTGAACCCATGCCCTTCGGCATACGAACCTACCGCGCTAACCACTGAGCTATCATCGCTACAAAATCATTACTTTTATATGAAAAAAAACTTATTAATGTATTATTCATATTTTTTAACATTAAGGCCAGTCACTCATACTGGTGTCCGGCTTCCTGGACTTGCGAATTTCATAAATAATGAGGGTCGATTTCATATTTTTGTCCGTTATCCTTATCACTGCGTATTATCAAAAATCATCCAGAAAAGCACCCTTCAAAATATTCATACGTTAATACCGTTTTCCCTAAACAACTTCATATGCAAGGAGATGGATACTTTTAAACTTAAGGATCATTCGTTTAACGTCCAATCGTAATATCTTTTTTATGACAACTGTCTAAAAGTATGATAGTAATAGAAGTGTGCTTTCCTAAATCCTCTTTTTGTCGCTCGTTACGGTACGCCAAAAGTAAGAAATAACCATAGAAGTTCATTGTATCTTTTAATTTTAAAAAGTCCTTATTTATTTCTTTAGTTCATAACTTCATAGCATTAATAGCTCAGTGGTTAGCGCGGTCGGTTTTATGGTTTCCTCACGATGTTTTCCTTCACCGGCAGCTTAAGTTCATTGTTGGTGTTTGAATCCTTGGCGTGTGAAACGACCTTGTTAACCACTAAGCTATACGCTGAAAGAAATCGCTCTAGGCGATAAGACCACCCTTATACATCATGTATCTATTCTATTGTTTTGTTACATATAGTATTTTTTTTAAATTATTATTTTGTTTGTTTCCTATTTGTATTAATTGTGATCTGTGTTTCATTTTTGGTGTATAATAAAGTTATATTCTATTCTATTCTAAGCTAACAGCGCTACAAATCAAATTATATCGTTTGGAGCCATCCATAAATTACGTCACACACGGGGAGGGACGGGGTAGACGAAGTGTCACATTGTGTGACAAGGGGCGGGGTTCCACATTTTGTGACATCAAATTTTTCAAAATACATATAACATTTTATAAATGTCTAAATGTAAAATTGCAAAATATGTGACATTATACTAGGTAGAGAGGGGGTCTCACAAATGTGTGTGAGACCCCCCTCCCAGCTATTTATATTTATTTATTTATTTATATTTATTTATTGAGATAAAAACGACAATAGTTCAGTTACATCTATCTCACAAGCCAAAATCAAAAATAAAAAATTATACAAATGTCAATATAAGGTAAAATAATAAATGTCAATGAAATAAAATTATACAAATATCAAATAAAATAATAATAAAAATAAGAATTACATAAGTGTCATGAAAATCTAAATGTCAAGGAATTACAAAAATGTCAAAACAAATAATACAAGTCAATATCAGTAAAATAAAAAAATGTCAAAGTAATAAAATTATACAAATGTCAAGAGCAAATTATCAAATACATAAAAATATTTTAATGTCACGGTCAGTTATCTAAAATTTAAATGTCAGAATCGTAATCGACTTTTTTGCCCCTGTCCCATTGGTCAATTAATTTCTCAGAATATGTCAAAAAAGTTGTCCTGGCTATTTGCCAGTTGTCACAAAATATGTCAAATTCAGGGTTGGCGGCAAGGAGTGCATTAAAGCTATGACAAGGGGGAGGGATAAAAAAATTATGAAATTCGTGTGACGTAATTTATCGATGGCCCCTTTGTAACGCTGTGATTTCAAAGTCCTTAAAACACCTTAGACAAATGAGGGGTTGGTCTCTCCGCCCATGAATAAATCCACATCATGTAGACAAGAGATTTCCCTAAAACATGCCCAACAGAATTAGGAGCCGGAAATTGCGTCGCAAAAATAAATTTCCTGTTTCACTCACGTATGACACATACTCGATCTTTATTATCTTTGTTAAGCAATTCGGACTTTTTTTTAGAGTTAGCGTTTGACCACAACTTTGTGTTTATCTGTCCGTCGAATTTTCGCACGGAGATATAAGCGAACACAATCGTGTACAGTTGTAAATTATTCTACTGCCAAGTAGATAGATAGATAAAACTTTTAAACAGAAAAAAGTACAGAGAACAAAATAATCTTTTTTAAAATTTTGAGTAATGAGACGAACGAGACGCTCTCCTGATGGTAAGAGATAACGCCTGTCCGTGACCATTGCAGCGATACACAGAACTTTGAATAACAAAACAAAGTTCAGGGGATCGCTGCTTTGGCGCTCATTACTTTTCCACTTTCCATTAATGATGAATCTCATGAACTAGTGCCACAAGTGGCGGCCTTATCGCTGACAGCGATCTCTTCCAGGCAACCAAGAAAAGAAAAACACGATAGATAAAATAAGAAACATGTAACACGGATAGGAAAAATAAATGAAAATAAAACGTAATACAGTAAGTATAAAAAAATAATCATATTAATGTGTTTAAATTCCAGGTTCCATTGCAGGCTAAGTGTATTTACCATCTTCGACCACACCGTCACTTAACCTCAGGTGAGCTGTTGTCAAACAACTAGCCTGTCAACCAGAAAAAAAGTAAGTAAAGTACGTTACTGTTATTCTAGTTTGAAGGGTACTGCAGCGACATTACAGGGCTGTTGAGACTAACCATCGAAAGTCTCAAAGTAATGAGCGCCAAAGCAGTGATGCCCTGGACTTTGTTTTGTTACTTAAAGTTTTGCCTATCGCTGCAATAGTCATGGGCATGCGTCATTTCTTACCATCATGAGAGCGCATTGCTCACCTCATCACTTGTATTTTTTTTGACAGCCCCGTTGGCTCATTGGTAGTATATCTGCCTTGAGAGCTGTAGGGTGTGGGTTCGATTCTCACTCAGGGCCAACATTTTGTGAATAAACAAATGTTTGTTCTGTGTCTGGGGGTTCTGTATGTATTTACAAAAAAAAAAGTATTTATGTATTCTATCAGTTACCTGACTTCCATCACACAAGCTCTGCTTAGTTTGGGGCCAGATGGCGCTGTGTGTATAGTCCTACGATATTTATTTATTTTAAATATGTTTCAAGTATATCAACAAAAAGAAAATTCATGTTTCTATTTAAGATTTCACAGTCGCAGTCATAACGTGTCGCGACATATTCTGGCCACGTCCTAGATCTCTAGTATACAGAATCGACGTGATTTGATTCTCATTTTTAGGACCCCTTCACATTATGCTATTTTTGAAGAGAAATTATTTATTAGACAAAATATTTTTTTTTTGTGTAAAAGTAATGACGACGATCGAGGCGCTCTCCTGATGTTAAGAGATAACGCCTATCCATGACCATTGCAGCGATACACAGAACTTTGAGTAACAAAACAAAGTCCAGGGCATCGCTGCTTTGGCGCTCATTACTTTGAGACTAGATGGTTAGTCTCAACAGCCCAGTAATTTCGCTGCAGTACCCTTCAAACCGGAACACAGTAATGTTTACACACTACTGCTTAGCGGCAGAATAACTGGTACTGCGGTGGTACCTACCTAGACGACCTCCTGCTAAGGAGATCTACCACCAAGTAAATAATCTTAAAAATGATCTTATATTAATACTCTTTACAAGATTTATACAAAAAACCTGGTCTAAATGTCCGTCTGAGGAGGGATATGTGGCCAGAATTTTGGAGTAGGTACTATTGTTCACTGTTAGCCCGTTTTGACATCGCATTCTAGAACAAATCTTCGATCGATCTTTTCTGTTCGTAGCTTCGCTAACATCAAATCTATAAGACTCGTGAACTTATGTGACTTATTCATCATTATCATCATCATCATTTCAGCTAGGACGTCGACTGCTAGACATATGCCTCCCTCATTGACTTCACAGAGACCGGTTGGAAGCGGCTCACATCCAGCGCGTTCCTGCGGTCTTTACTAGGTCGTCTGTCCACCTTGTGAGGGGACGTCCTACGCTGTGTTTGCTGTGACTTATTGACGAGTATTTCAAACTTAAAGATTATTGAATTACTAGAGTAAGTAATAGTGTTTTTTTTTGTCATGTCATTTTATTGTAATGACAATTTTTTTTTTGGTATTGTCATATTTTATATTGACAGTATTTTTATATTGGCATGTACATCTGTTGGCTTACCTGATTTTGATATTATTGTGTTGGTATGTAATCAGTGTTTTAAAACTCATTAATTTAATGACATATTTAAAAATTTTGAAGTGACTTGTAACATTGGTGTTATCAATAAAATATTTGTATTTGTACCTTTTTATTAATAAGTCACTAATCTATTAAATTGTAACATGAAATACCTGCCTATACAACAGAAAACAATGACATGAACGCCTGACTGCTCGGCCGGCACTCACGTAGTGATCGCCGGCAAGCGTCCTCCGCCCCCGCCACACCACACCACGCCACCCACTTGTGTCGCCTATTTATCGCGAACATGTACTATATAGACATTTTACTTATTTTGGTGTAGTGCTGTAGTATGAAGAAGTCTACATATTTTTAAGAACTAGAGTTTTCGGATGATATTATTATGAAATTCAGATAGAAGTTGGTGAAATTCATGTATGATGTATTCAAAACTTTTTGGTAAGTTTAAGGGTTGTTACTGTTAGCAGAAGAAAACGCAACTCGTCTGGCTTAAAAACTTCTTCGCCCTATAAACCATTAATGTAACATCCAGAATAGTCGATATCCACATCGATAGACAGGGCCGCAGCTTGCCTTTGTTGTTTACCTTGACAAACAACAGAAAAACCTATTTTTCATGCTCCATTTTTTATTTTTAAAACGTTACAATAATCGCCGCGTGCATTCAGAACCAAGTTAAGATCTTGGCTGCTAGAGACATTGTTTTATGACATTGACCAGTATTTCAAACTAAAAGATTGTTAAATTACTAGTAAGTAATTATGATAAAATATATTTTATATTGTCAATTTTATTTTTGATATTGACATGTTTGTATATTGACATATGTACCTTATTTTGACATTTTTGTTTTGACATGTAATCAGTGTTTTAAAACTTATATAATGAGTACTTTCTTTTTATGTTTCATATTTGTATGTTGTTGTGATTTGTTTTGGTGTAAAATGAAGTTTTAGTCTTACTTCCCTTCCATTCTCTTCTCTTCTCTTCTCTTCTCTTCTCTTCTCTTCTCTTCCTTTCCTTTCCTTCTCTTCCCTTCCCTTCCCTTCCCTTCCCTTCGCTCCGCTCTGCTCTGCACTGCTCTGCTCTTTGGATGTAACACATAGGCTACTATTTATCCCGAAAACTTGTAGTGAGGAACACCGCGGGGCGCAGCTAGCTTCTTATATTTTGTCGTGTCGTGCCTATGAGTGCGGCCTTCATTTGAGGGAATTTCTAGCTGTGAGGCCGCGAGCAGTAATTTACTTTTAATTGGTCACAGGCGGGCTTTGATTTTCATTCGTGAGCAATGGATACGGCCTCAAAGCTGTTACGGCGTAAATTTGTGTTCTCCCTAATCTGTTAATGTTTATGGGGATTTGATGACTTTTAGACATATTTAAACTAACGTTTACGCTCGGCTTCGTTCACGTTGCCAATTGGGATGTTTAAAAATTGAAATTGTACGTTTTAAAAAACAGTCGCTTCAATTTTGTTTAGGCATATAAATAATAAATGCTTGTACAAGGAAGTCAGATAACTGATAGATTACTTAAATACTTTTTTTTTGTAAATACAAACATAATTATTATAATACATACAGTACACCCAGACACAGAACACACATTTTGGTTTATATCACAAATGTTTGTCCTGGGTGGGAATCGAACCCACGCCCTACAGCTCTCGAAGCAGACATACTACCAATGAACCAACAGGGCTGTCGATAATGTTTGATTATTTATAACGCTTTACATTTTTAGCTTAGTAAAAAGGCCACCCTTCGGGTGCCGAACCCTGAAAAAAAGAAGAAAGTTTGCATTAAAAAAAAGAGGGAAAAATTATATTTTGCGGTCAAATCGCACATGTTTTCTCATAATCTTCGTTCTTCATATTATTTCGCACGCAGCTGTAAAATGAGTAGACCCGGGTAAAACAGTGGTTCAGCCGCGGGACAAACCCCGGGAAATGAGAATTTCATGATATGTCCGGGGAGGTGAGGAAAGAATGGAACTGGACTTGTGTTTTGTCTTAAGGCTGGTTCGATTTCCATACAAATCAATTTTTGCTATTTATGGACAAATGGAGCATAATTTTACAGTGAAATCACAGCTACTGGCGTTTACTTTGATCTTTACTTGCGGTAAATCACAATTGCTTGAATGAAACAGTTGATAATTAGCATAATCTACTCTTTTATTCAAAAATCATTCTTATATTTGATTTAATGCTAATAATCTACTGTTTTATTCAAGCAATTGTGATTTGCCGCAAATAAAGACCAAAATAAATGCCAGTAGCTGTGATTTCACTGTAAAATTATGCTCCATTTGTCCATAAATGGCAAAAAATTGTTTGTATGAAAATCGAACCACCTTAAGTATTCTATCAGTGATCTGTCTTCCATAGCACAAGCTTTGTTTAGTTTGGGGTAAGATGACGTTGTGTGAAAAATCAGTGATTTCTACACACTACTGCTTGGCGGCAGAATGTTACTAAAATCATCATAATAATATGAGCCGTCTCCACACTAGTCGATCTTACATTTTCTCTGCGACCGCAAGATGGCATTATTAAAACATTACGAGCGGAAGAAAAATGTATTTTTGAAGAGTTTCGCCGTGTTTACACCAGCCTCCCGGCCCTGCATGACCTCCGACGCGGGCTGTTTCAAGGCCTTCTTCAGTATGTCTGGTGAAGGGCGTGGGTTTGATTCCCACCCAGGACAAGCATTTTGTGATCTAAACAAATGTTTGTTCTGGGTGTGCACTTCTGGGTGTACTGTATGTATTTACAAAAAAAAAGTATTGAAGTATTCTATCAGTTATCTGACTGCCATAGTACAAGCTTTGCTTAGTTTGGGGTCAGATGGCGCCGTGTGTAATATCCAACGATATTTATATATTTTATCAGCCTTTTTTCAACACACGTCATTCAAGCCTATCATCTGCTTTTCGCTTCCAGCTACTGCAATACTACGTACATCGTCACTCTATTGAGACCCGGGGCGTCCTATGATATTAATATTTAAAAAAACCACACTTACATTTTAACTGCATCGTCCGTTTATGTATAAATATTTTATTATAAATAATAATAATAATACAATTATAAATATCATAGGACATTACACACAGCGCCATCTGACCCCAAACTAAGCAAAGCTTGTACTATGTTAGCTTGTGGTATGCATGTGTAAAAGTTTGTTAATCCTTCATGATGTAATGGCTTAACAGATATGGATGAAATTTTGAATACAGATAGATATTACTATAGATTAATCCACAGCTTTTACTTCGGATAATGCTGATGAAACAGCGGAGCGGAGCAAATCTTAATCTCTTATTGATAAATTTTTATACTCCTACAAATTTCTAACGGTAACTGGCCCTAAAACGTATTAATCTGTTACAGCTAACCGGAAACATGAGTTGGCGCGCAAACTGCCGCTTCCGGCGCAAACCGGATATTACGGCAGGTAGCGTTGCAACTTCGCTTTTAGCGCTTGATTTATGAAGGAACTATTAGTAAACTTATCTGCCAATTAAGTAGATGAATAATTATATAGCCAAGGTGTAGCGATTATATGATGAAATAGCTGCGCCCCGCGGTGTTGCCCGCTACATGTTTTCGGGATAAAAAGCTTTTATGTGTTAATCCAAGGTCTTAGCTACCTCTATACCAAATTTCATCCAAATCCGTTCTGTAGTTCTTGTGTGAAATAGTAACAAACATCCATCCAAACTTTCACATTTATAATATTACTAGCTGCGCCCCGCGGTGCTGCCCGCTACATGTTTTCGAAATAAAAAGTAGCCTATGTATTAATCCAGAGTATCAGCTACCTCCATAACAAATTTCATCCAAATCCGTTCAGTAGTTTTTGTGTGAAAGAGTAAGAAACATCCATCCATCCAAACTTTCACATTTATAATATTAGTGGGACTAGCTGCGCCCCGCGGTGTGATACGCTACATGTTTTCGGGATAAAAAGTACTCTAATGTATTAATCCAGGGTATCAGCCACCTCCATACCAAATTTCATCCAAATCCGTCGTTCTTGTGTGAAATAGTAACAAACATCCATCCAAACTTTCACATTTTTAATATTAGTGAGATTTTACTCTTTGTGTCGGAAAACGCAAGTGAAACCGCCAAGCAGTGGCTAGTTTAGTAAATGTACGTATAATTTGTAGTTATACCTAGTGCTGTCAACTGCCACAGCATCCGGTTTCCAACCGGAAGCGCCAGTTGACACCAGCCCACGCTTCCGGTTCGAGCGGCGATATCCTTTGAATCTATTTTTACAAAAGGATACTACGCGCTTCCAACACTAAAATTACAAGAATTTATTTATTAACGAAGTCTTTAAATAAAAAAATACCAAACTTCATAAAATATTCTGCTGGTAGATTTTATATTTTATACTTGACAAGCTAGATGTTTGACCACAGCTCACAGCTAGATGTTTGACAGAAAGTCTCAAAGTGAAGAGCCCCAAAGCAGCGATACCCCGGACTGTTGTTTTGTTACTCAAAATTCAGCGTATCGCTGCAATGGGGTTGGTTTTGTAGCGATGATAGCTCACTGGTTAGCGCGGTCGGTTCGCATGCCGAAGGGCGTGGGTTTAAACCCTAACAATGAGCTTGAGCTGCCGGTGAAGGAAAACATCATGAGTAAACCATAGCATGGTGGTAGCGTACTTTAGTACTCGGCTGGCTAGCTACCACACGAGAGTTGAAAATCTGCCGCCAAGCATCTAACGGTGTGTTCCGGCAGCCTTACTTGAGAACCAGTTCCATTCCAGGCTAGGTAAGCTTTGCCATCTTCGACCACACCGTCGCTTAACATCAAGTTTTTTTAAAAATATAATTGTAATGAGACGAACGATACGCTCTCCTGATGGTAAGAAATAACGCATGCACAATTTTTTTTTATTACTTGGTTTTAGATTATTTGATTGAACAGTAACAACTTTCAAAAAAAAAAAGAAATTGCATCCAAAAAGACCAATATAAGTTGGAATGCAAAAGCCATTACCTATCACAGCTTCAAGAAAGCAAAGTTAATATTTAATTTCACCGTTTTATATTTAAAGAGTGAAACTAATTCTCTAACACAAACTGAAAATCTTTCGCAACGAAAACACTCGGATTAAAATATCCAATTTAAAATTTCGATTTGTGTTTCGAAAGTGTAAACACACGGGATAATATTATTAATTTTCTCTTCGCGAACTTCACTGGAGCCATTGGAGTATTAATTTTAAATGTACAAAGACCAATACAATAAATACTGGAATTTTAAACTAAAAGATTATTAAATTACTAGTAAGTAATTTATTTTTTATTTTAATTAAGTTTTTTCAACATTTTTTTTATATTGAAAATATTTTTGTTTTGATATTCTTTATTTTGACATTTTTGATTTTTATTCTTTGACATGGCATCAGACTTTGACATATTACGGAATTTAACTTGTAATTTGGTGACATCAATAAAATATGTATTTGTATTTTTATTTGAACCTATAAGTTTTTTGTTATTTTTGATATCGACATAATTATGTATTGTGTACTTTATTTGACATTTTCCTTTTTTTTAATGATACACATATTCAAAATAATTTTACTAAAATTTGCTGTGCCGAAAATTGCTGAATGCATCTAATTACTTCCAAAATGTCAAAGAATGAATTTGCATAAATTTAATTACTGTAGTTGTAAAAAATATAATCCCGTATGTTTTTCCGCAGACACTAGAGCGACCGACTCAAAGGCTTTGTGTTGGGATCGCCTGGGAAATTCCTCACATTGTGTCCAAATAGTTATACACAGCAAAAATAGTTGGCGCCGATGGGCCACTGAAACCAAGAAATTATTTTACAACTCGAACATTGTTCGAATCAGTTCGATTATAAAAATTCTCCTAATAATATAAAGCTTACTTAGTATTTATTATGAACCTGTACTGTTCCACTGCAGGGCAAAGATTTCTTCCTCACTTTCATTTTTAGGGTTCCGTACCCAAAGGCTAAAACGGGACCCTATTACTAAGACTCCGCTGTACGTCCGTCTGCCTGTCTATCCGTCTGTCACCAGGCTGTATCTCATGAACCGTGATAGTTAGACAGTTGCAATTTTCACAGATGATGCATTTCTGTTGCCGCTATAACAACAAATACTTAAAAAACAGAATTAAATAAATATTGAAGCGGACTCCCAAACGTGATTTTTTTGCCGTTTTTACAGATGGTACGGAACCCTTCGTGCGCGAGCCCGTCTCGCACTGGATCGGTTTTCTGTCTTTTGTAACGTGAGTCCGGTCTTTCAAGTAGAAGCAAAGTTCGTCCCTCCATCTCCGTCTGGATACGTCCAGTAGTTTGGTTTTTTTGAAATCCCAAAAGAACCCAAGTTTTTTTTTTATAAAAAAGTGTAAATGAATTCACGTAAAATACTTTATGTGTGCCAAATTTCATCCAAATCCGTTCGACCGTTTTTACGTGATTGAGTAACAAACAAACATCTAACCATACAAAACTTTCACATTTATAAAATTTGTAAAATACGACAGGAAAGTAAAACTTAAAAAAATCCTTCCATAACGGATAGATTACCTAATATTTTAAGAAGGAAGTAGCACAACTCGCTCGGTCACCTCAAAACGATCATAGTGATTTTGTTCGATTATTATTTATTCGAATAATTTTGATGTTGCTAATTTAATCGATTCATCTCATTTCGCTAGATTACAGAGCGAGTAAGTGGGCTTATGGAAGAAAGCTTTATATTGTTTGTATTGTACATTGTATTTGTATTCAATTTCTAGATAATACCATAAGCCTTAAAGAAGTCGATAATAGGAATTCTATTTTTAGGGTTTAAGAATTCCGTTGCGTAGCAAAACTGCTAGCGAGAATTGCTTTTTATGTCAGGCATTCTAAAAGTATGTATAAAATACTAGCTGCACCTTGCGGTGTTACCCGCCACATGTTTTCGAGATAAAAAATAGCCCATGTTCTAATCGAGGGTCTCAGCTACCTCCATACCAAATTTAATTTAAATCTGTTTGCGTAAAAGGGTAACAAATATTCATCCAAACTTTCACCTTTATAATAATTGTGGGATTACATATTTATACTTTTACTTAGTGGTACCGTAGTACCAGATATTTTTACTTGGTGGTAGATCTCCTTAGCAGGAGGTCATCTAGGTAGGTACCACCGCAGTACCAGTTATTCTGCCGCTAAGCAGTAGTGTGTAAGCATTACTGTATTCCGGTTTGAAGGGTACTGCAGCTAGCGAAATTACTGGGCTGTTGAGACTAACTCTATCAAAAGTCTCAAAGTAATGAGCGCCAAAGCAGTGATGCCCTGGACTTTGTTTTGTTACTTAAAGTTCTGTGTATCGCTGCGATGGTCATGGACAGGCGTTATCTCTTACCATCAGGAGAGCTCCTTCATCTCATTACTTTTACATTAAAAAAACATGCTTTGATAAATTAGTCACAATTTTACGTACGTATTTGTTACGTGGCATGAATTTTCCGCGTCTCAACTATAACAAAAAGTTTTACTAAATTCTCATAAAAAAGAAAGGTACGTTTTGAATAAACGTGATTTAATTACTTTAGCGAGAGCCGTAACGTGATACGGCGACCTGCCGGCTAAGTGATTGGACACTACGAACCATTAAGATTTCATACGCAATCACTAGTGTTTTGGGACGCGCCCAAGTCATAAGATAAAACGGGAGTTTTGGCGGGAACGCGGAAAGTGATGTATTTTTTTCGAAAACTAGTGTTTTTTCGAGTGTAATGGTGGTGTTTTATTCATAAAGTGTCGAATCACAACCGCGAGTGTGGAAAACGATATAATGTGGTGAAACATGACTTTTCGTGTGTTCCAAAACTCCATCGAAGCTTTTTTTTTTTTTTTTAGTGTTGACAGGCTAGGTGTTTGACCACAGCTCACCTGATGTTAAGTGAAGGTGTGGTCGAAGATGGTAAAGCACATCTAGCCTGGAATGGAACTGGCTCTCAAGTGAGGCTGCCGGAACACACCGTTAGATGCTTGGCGGCAGATTTTCAACTTGAGGGTGGTAGCTAGCCAGCCGAGTACTAAAGTACCCTACCACCATGCTATGGTTTCCTCACGATGTTTTTCCTTCACCGGCAGCTCAAGCTCATTGTTGGGGTTTGAACCCACGCCCTTCGGCATGCGAACCTACCGCGCTAACCACTGAGCTATCATCGCTACAAAATGCTTAAGCTTTAGTAATGTGTACTGTATGTATTTACAAAAAAACTATTTAAGTATTCTATCAGTCATCTGACTTCCACAGTACAAGCTTTGCTTAGGTTAGGGTCAGATGGCACTGTGTGTAATCTGTGTCCTGCGACAAAAAAAAATCTTGATCAAGTACAGTCCGTGTCAGTAAAGTCCAGTCATGCTTTATTAATGGCAACTTTACTATAAAAAGCTTCGATAGAGTTTTAGAAGCAACACGACAAGTCATGTTTCACCACATTATATCATTTTCCCACACTCGCGCTTGTGATTCAGTACTTTATAAATAAAACACCACCATTTTATGCATAAAGACTCAACCAAACACTAGTTTTAGAAAAAAATACGACAGGGCGACACGACAATTTCCGCGTTCCCGCCAAAACTCTCGTTAAAGTACCTTACCATCACGCTATGGTTTTCTCATAATGTTTTCCTTCGTGGAAGGCGAAGTTGAATACGCCGGAGGGCCTGGGCGTAAATCTCAACAATTTAGAATTTGAACCCAGGCTCTATAGCATGTGAAGCGATTGCGCTAACCACTGAGCTATTATCGCTACAAAATCTACCTGTCATTTTCACTCTTATGTCAATGTATATATGAGTCACCGATGGCTTTCTTCAGGAGACAAAGCTAAATACAGAGCACGCGCGGCCTCGTTTTACTTTCGGTTTTTTTTGTTTGGATTTGTCTCCATTATGACGGCTACCGGATGTGGTAAACCATAGCCGAAGTTACCGATATATTTATATAATAATTATTTATGATAATATATATCATAAGTAAAATTAAAATGTGTCAAAACCACGTCCGTTTCCATAGTAAAAAGAAATAAATCATTTTAATAGTTATGTTATGTAAAAGGTTAGTTGGTGTTTGCGGTAGAGTACTAAATTTTTTTTTTATATAAAACGCTTGTGGCTATGGCTTGTACCATGGCTGCATCCTCTGAAACACGATGTCCCGGTTTATTGGTTTAACCGGTGGTTTAAGCCGACCCGCCAATGAAAGGGAATTTTAAACTATCTAGTTAATCACTTTAACTATCCATGGTGTTCCACAAATACGGGTTTAAAGTTTCAACGTTCTCGACTACTCGTATACTTTGGTTTCGTCCATAATTGTTATCTCACTAATATTATAAATGTGAAAGTTTGGATGGATGTTTGTTACTCTTTCACGCAAAAACCTCTGAACGGATTTGAATGAAATTTGGTATGAAGGTAGCTGAGACCCTGGATTAACACATAAGCTACTTTTGATCCTGAAAACATGTAGCGGGTAACACCGAGAGGTGCAGTTCAATAGTAGTCTTACATCTATCTTATAAGCAACTTGTGGTAAACTCAACGGCGGCCTTAGCTGTTGCGAGGCTCGGGGCGACAGATCATTGTGAGGCCCTTTTTCTTTGAGTCCGTTTTACTAAAAAATTAGTTCGAGTGCTCGAGTGGCCGTAACATGCTTGCACTAATAATGAAACCGTGTGTTCAGGGGGGTTTTGTTAAGTGCGAGGCGCGAGACACACATACATGGTAAAGACTTTTTCCTACGAGGACGCGAGGCCCCTGCAAGAGCGAGGCCCCGGACGGTTGCCCTGCTTGCCACCCCAACAGGGCGTGACAGGGCTTGACAGCCCCGTTGGCTCATTGGTAGTATATCTGCCTCGAGAGCTGTAGGGTGTGGGTTCGATTTCCACTCAGGGCAAACATTTTGTGAATAAACAAATGTTTGGTCTGTGTCTGGGTGTTCTGTACGTATTGTAATTACAAAAAAATAACTATTTATAGATTCTATCAGTTATCTGACTTCCATCACACAAGCTCTGCTTAGTTTGGGGCCAGATGGCGCTGTGTGATTTATTTATTTGCCCCCTAAGGCCGCCACTGGGTAAACTTGGTGATGATACACTTTTATAGCAAGTCAGGCAAGGTTAGGTATTCACATTGGCGGTCCAGTCCCCCCTTAGTGAGGCATGCTTTATTGATCAATGATATTCTGGTTAGCGCTTCATTACCTGTCTGAATTATTCATGGGGAACGTTACATAGGGCATGTGATTGCTTGCTTACCTTTGAATACACTATAGAGACGGAAATAATTATCGATATAAATACCATTTACCTATTAGTTTGCGTAGTATTTTTTTTTGTTATAGTTGACAGGCTAGGTGGTTGACCACAGCTCACCTGATGTTAAGTGAAGGCGTGGTCGAAGATGGTAAAGCACACCTAGCCTGGAATGGAACTGGCTCTCATGTGAGGCTGCCGGAACACACCGTTAGATGCTTGGCGGCATATTTTCAACTTGAGGGTGGTAGCTATAGCTAGCCAGTCGAGTACTACAAAGTACTCTACCACCATGCGAATGACATATTATCTCATTGACATTTTCATTGTATTGACATAATATGTTATGATTTTGATATTTTCAAATATGAATGGAACAATGATGGAACAACTTTGGTGTTTGGTGTTGTTTGGTTTTGATTTGTAATTGTATTTGTAGTTAAATGAATAAATAAATATCGTAGGACTATACACACAGCGCCACCTGGCCCCAAACTAAGCAGAGCTTGTGTGATGGATGTCAGATAACTGACAGAATCTATAAATATTTTTTTTGTAAATACATACTTATAATACATACAGAACACCCAGACACAGAACAAACATTTGTTTCTTCACAAAATGTTTACCCTGAGTGGGAATCGAACCCACTTTTAGTGAAATTACAGGGCTGTTGAGACTATTTTTTTTATGTGAAAAATAATGAGACGAACGAGACGCTCTCCTGATGGTAAGAGATAACACCTATCCATGACCATTGCAGCGATACGCAGAACTGAGTAATGAAACAAAGTCCAGGGCATCACTGTATTATTGGCGCTGATTACTTTGAGGCTTTCGATGGTTAGTCTCAACAGCCCAGTAATTTCGCTAGCTGCAGTACCCATCGAATTTTTTGAAGTAATGAGCGCCAAAGCAGCGATGCCCTGGACTTTGTTTCACTGCAAAGGTCATGGACAGGCGTTACCTCTTACCATCAGGAGAGCGTCTCGTCTCAATACTCTTATATTAAAAAAAATACTTATAGGAGCACAATCTTTGTAGCGATGATAGCTCAGTGGTTAGCGCGGTAGGTTCGCATGCCGAAGGGCGTGGGTCCAAACCCCAAGAATGAGCTTGAGCAGCCGGTGAAAGAAAGCATCGTGAGGAAACCATAGCATGGTGGCAGCGTACTCTCTAGTACTCGGCTAGCTAGCTACCACCCTCAAGTTGAAAATATGCCGCCAAGCATCTAACGGTGTGTTCCGGCAGCCTCACATGAGAGCCAGTTCCATTCCAGGCTAGGTGTGCTTTACCATCTTTTTCCTCACTTAACATCAGGTAAGCTGTAGTCAAACACATAGCCTGTCAACTATTTAAAAAAAAACAATCGTCTAGTGAATGCAATGCAAAACTAGCTTTTGTCGCAATGCTACAGCCGGATTTCGTATTTAAATTTCTCCCTTCACCTCGTCCAATTTGCGAGGTTTATCTCCACTCGTCTCTCACTCTCAGTTCAGAGGGCCGTCGATCGGCGAATTTTACGCAAGAACACCCAATCAGTGTGTAAAGGATATAGATTGGGAGCTGATGGTCAAGTTATTCACTCATGGGTGGTTTTAGAAATACGATTATAGATTGATTCAGGCGTTCCTTGCGGAAGTTCATTTTGTACATTCAAGGTATATATCTAGTTTATTTCCGCTTAACAGTCGTTCCAGTTACAACAGTGATGAGGACTTAAATTTAACTAATTTGATAATAACTTGTTAGTCAAAAACCTAATCTTACTTAATACCTAGAACTAATTTGTCAAAAACTTTAAAAATATAAAAGTAACAAAAATCTAATTAATGTAACCACAAGTCTTAAAATCCTTCTCTCTCTGCAGTAACCACTTGCCGAGACGTGTTTCGCCTCCAACCGAGGCATCCTCTTGACTCTTCGAGCGCTTCTCAGCTACCTCCATACCAAATTTCATCCAAATCCGTTGACTAGTTTTTGCGTGAAAGAGTAATAAACATACATCAATACTAAACTTTCGCGTTTATAATATTAGTAGGACTATGTACAAGTAACTAGGCAACCCAGTGGCTCCTCGACTAGAGGCGGCTGGTATCGTGATCGAGCCGATATTCCGGCAAATGACGCGACTTACGGCCAATCTTCGCTGCTAATACTTTACACAAGTACAGACAGCATCATAATATATACACGTTGATTACCGTTTATGGATACCAAAATCACAATGGCCGTAACAAAAGATACCCAGTTTAGGTACTAACTCGAAAAAGAACCAAAAACGCACGTGTACATTGAACACTAAGGCTCTTTGTATTTCCGTGTATTAAGTCCTCACTCGAGGTAACGAACTCTCTGCTTCCTTTAGCTATCAAGATATAATTACATTTTGTATGTAGATGATAGATATAAAACTGAAACACCAAACTGTATATATTTCTGAATTACCTTCCACTATGGTAGAAAAATTGGCAAACGTAGCGTAGGACGCCCTGAGACTCAATGGAGTGACGATATAAGTAGGAGAGCTGGCGGTGGATGGAAGCGAAAAGCCGAAGATCGGGCTGAGTGGCGTGTCTTGGGAGAGGCCTATGCCCAGCAGTGGACTAATATAGGCTGATGATGATGGAAGAAAATTTGAAACATGGGAATCCGAAGGACTTCTTCCAAAATGTTTTTTTTGTTACTCAAAGTTCTGTGCATTGCTGCAATAACCATGGACAGGCGCTATCTCTTACCATCAGCAGAGCGCATCGTACGTCTCATTAATGTAATAGTAATGAGACGTACGATGCGCTCTGCTGATGGTAAGAGATAGCGCCTGTCCATGGTTATTGCAGCAATGCACAGAACTTTGAGTAACAAAACAAAGTCCGAGGCATCGCTGCTTTGGCGCTCATTACTTTGCGACTTTCGATGGTTAGTCTCAATAGCCCAGTAATTTCGCTGCAGTACCCTTCAAACCGGAACACAGTAATGTTTACACACTACTGCTTGGCAGCAGAATATCTGGTGCTGCGGTGGTGCCTACCTAGACGACTTCCTGCTAAGGAAATCTACCGCCAATTTAAGTTGTACACGGCCGCGTACACGATTCAGCCACACCCCAAGTCTTTCGTGTTCTTTATGATATTGGTAAAGCTAAAAGTATGTATTCTATCCAAACACATATTTCTCCGTGATTGTGTCTGCACCACAAAGCGGAAAATCTAAAAAAAAATGCGCTAGTGCCGAAATTGTTCCACTTGCCGCGCTCGAGTGGGTTTCTACAAAGGCCGGTGCGGACGGTACCTCCCCTCGAATTATCTGGGCTCAAGATATTTAGCCCATTAAAGCTTTGGAAAGTAGGCTCAACTCCTCGACGAATAGCATGAGGGACACGAAAAGTTCTCTAAGGAAATTGTCAAGGTCAAGGTGTACACACTTTCAATTCTATTGTGACTTGAAATATTGCACTAGCTGTTCTCCGCTACATGTTGTCGGGATAAAAATCTCAGCTATATAGATAAAGGTCTCAGCTATCTCTACGCCAAATTTTATCCAAATCCGTTTTATAGTTTTTGCGTGAAAGTGTAACAAACATCCATCCATCCAGCCAAACTTTCACATTTATAATATTAGTGGAATGATTAGTGAAGGCCGAATATAGAGATAAGTACATTTTTAATAAGTTAGACCTTACCTGTATTCATGCTAATAAGCCATTGGAATTTGAACATTAATAAATAAATAAATATTGTAGAACATCAGCGCCATCTGACCCCAAACTAAGTAAAGCTTATACGATGGAAGTCAGATAACTGATAGAATACTTTTTTTTTTAAATAGATACTTACAATAGATACAGAACACCCAGACAAAAAACAAACATTTGTTTGTACCACAAAATGTTTGTCCATGGATGGGAATCGAACCTATGACCTTCCGTTCTTGAAGCAGACATACTACGAATGCACCATCAAGGCTGTGGCAGGTTGTTAAAAAGAAATTAAGTACTCGCATCATGTCCATGCTGTTATTCGTCCGCAACTCTCCCCCTACTTTCACCCCCTTTCCTGTGGAATTTCACTAATACGTCTAAGCGTCTCCCCCCCACCCCTGACATTCTCCAGGAATTCCTTTACTACCCAGAACTAAAGATTAACAGAGTTATACTTAAATTAGTTGATATCTCGTAACTTTAAGTTTATTTTGGGAGATGACTTGGGTGCTCGCAAATAGTTTGGTTTCATAGCTATTTATTAACAAACTATACCTACTTACAAAATGTAAAAATTACTATTTTAAAAATTTGAAAGGTATTGCAGAGACATTACATTGATTGATCGATTAACTCTTTATTGCACACACTAAAAAAAATTAATACAGAAGAAATGTAACAACTGGCGACCTACTGACAGCCCCGTTGGCTCACTGGTAGTATATCTGCCTTAAGAGCTGTAGGACGTGGGTTCGATTCCCACTCAGGGCAAACATTTTGTGAATAAACAAATGTTTGTTATGTGTCTGGGTGTACTGTATGTATTTACAAAAAAAAAGTATTTAAGTATTCTATCAGTTATCTGACTTCCATCACACAAGCTCTGCTTAGTTTGGGGCCAGATGGCGCTGTGTGTATAGTCCTACGATATAAAATAAAAAATTACTGGGCTGGTTATTCAGAGCAAACCCCAACAATAAGCTTGAGCTGCCAGTGAAGGAAAACATCGTGAGGAAACCATAGCATGGTGGCAGGGTGACTTTCTAATAGTGTCAGACTTTCTAGTACTGACAGACGGACGGACAATGGAGTCTTATTAATGGGGTTTTGTCCTTTGGGTACGGAACCCTAAAAAGATGGCAGATTTTGGCGCCAAAATGTATGTTTTTTCCGTAATCGGATTTTACTTTTATAAAACTTTTCAGATTGTTAAAGTTGCATGCATGGATTACAGTTGCATCTCTACAGAAATCTAGGCGAGTGATATCTACTTGTAAGATTTCCTAGAAAAAAGAGTTACTACCAAACACATAGCAGGTTTATTTAACTTTTCCAGCGTGCAACTAGCGTGCAGGGACCGGCGTGTAATATCGTCGTGGCACTCGGTCGGTACGTGCTAAATTGCCACGATGGCGTGATGCGACGTGACATGCCACAATAGTATGGATATACCCAAAGGGTCCTTTGTATTAATTATACAAGCTTTGAGTATAATAATGACAATAAGTTTAGTTTTTTTTATATTATTTATGTTTTATGGAATGTACATAGGTATATATGCCTATTTAATTGTAAAAAATAAAAAAAATAAGTAGTACAAAGTAGTAGTAGTAAAAGTTTTTAGTATAAGTACGCACCAGCGTCAGTTCTCGAAAATGGTCGTGTTTTGCTCTATTGGGGCCGGTCTATCATCACGGACAGGACTATTGTCGCCAATAAGCCTGATATCGTGGACCGAGCCCAACGCCGGGCAGTGCTCGTCGACATCACCATCCCACATGACGAGAATCCCTTGAAGGCTCTCTTACAGCTAATAATTGTTACATTTAATTTTTGTAAACTGACAAAACATATTTTTTAACTGTGTAATCATAGTACCTACATAGTTTAAGTATCTGTTTTAAATATGTCAATAATTGATTCTATTCTAAGCTCATTCGCGGTCAAGCGCTCGAAGAGTCAACACGGCCTGAAAAAGCCTCGTGTGGAGGCGACACACATGTTGGTAACTGGTTACTGCAGCGTCAGGAGAATATACAAACTTGTATTTTTTTTTAAATTGATTTATTATTTATTATTATTAAAATATTGCAACACGGCCGAAACGTCTAGATACATTTATTAGGCAAATGAATAAAATTAATTAAATTGTATTTTGTGCGCGATTAATAATAAAAAATAAGGGTAGGTCCAGGTAAGTCTAGCAATTGAAAAGCCGAATTCGTTTTGTGAAACAATAGCCCTCCCCGCGTGACATCACGTGACGTTTGCTTCCGGTGTCAGTTTCATTTGTTATTAAATCATTTATTAATCATGTTAGAGGTTTGCCTTAATTTAAATGTCAGAAATAAACGAAAATGTTTACATTAATGAAAAGTAATTTGTACTGCCACTAGACCCTTAAACAAAAATCTCGTTCGCCAAGTAATTTACCTGTGCCTTTACTACGGTTTGTTATAGTTGACAAGCTAGGTGTTTGACCATCTGATGTTAAGTGGCGAAAAGTGGTGGTTGGTGGACAAAAATGGTAAACACACCTAGCCTGGAGTGGATTTTGCATAATTCTAAGGTTGCCTGGAAAATGTTGTTTTTAGCAATGAGGGCTTTATTTATTTTAAACATTTAAAAAAAAAGTATACCATGCTATGTGGCCTTTTAGAATATATACTGATAGATATACATATATACCTTTTTACTTGGTGGTAGGTCTCCTTAGTAGGAAATCGTCTTAATCAGTACCATCGCAGTACCAGATATTCTGCAGCGAAGTAGTAGTGTGTAAACATTACTGTGTTTCGGTTTCAGGTTAATGCAGCTAGTGAAATTACAGCACTGCGTCTGTTCGATCCCAGCAAGCAAAAGAGGGTAGACGGAGATTACTCCGTCAATTTTTATATTTGCTACCGTCGATCGAGAGAAGCTTTGTCGTTGCGGTCGAGATCGGACGTACGTTACGTTCCTTGGTCACGGTGCGCGCGCGTAACATATTCATCCAGAAACCAACGAAACCAGTGTCCGTGGCATTGTGCCGTCAGTTGCCGAACACCATTTTGGACCCACCAGCAAGTCTAGCCGTGCTAGGATTGTACGAAGCCCACGACGAAAGCTGAAGCCGTATTGGCGGTCGTGGATTGAAGGTTGGTGGAGTGTTTTCTGAATACCTTCGATAGCTTGCGGGGATAGTTTATCCGTTTCCCACCTGTTCCTGGATGCACCTCATACAGTCCACTTACTAATTAAATTAGTCTTCTCCCGAGACTGTACGTGTATCGTACAATCTTTTTTGGTCACTTCGTACCGGATTTTATCTTTACTGTACAGAATACTGTCATTTACCTCACCTTTGAGTTCGTAATTCATAGGTAATTTATAGTGCAGACGTTCTGTTCTATAAATTGAATTCTGACCGTGTCAGTCACCTCACGTAATTAACGCCGTGCGTAATTACCAATAACTTGTTAAGACGTTCTTAACTTATCTAATACATATTGGCCGTGCCAATTCACCTCAATTTCCCTACTTTTCAGTATATTTACACTCTTTGTAGACGTTCTACAAGTGACGTGTCTTATACCTAACTTGCCTAATCTGCTCTGGTTATATATTATACACTATACACATTTATAATCTTGTGATATAATAATTTATTTATCTATTGTGTGCTTAATTTGCGTAAAATATAACGTATTTTTTGTAAAATTGTCATATTTGTATTGTAACGGTTTCGTGTATCGTATTTGAAAATGGCGCCGCCAATTAAAGAAAAGAAAGACAACTTAGAAGGAACAATGTCGAAAGAACTAACCGTGTTAGTTCATCGCAAGCAACGTATGTTTCAACAAATGCAAGTTGTTTACGATATGTCTCGTGATTTATCTGATCCCGAAACTGTACAATTATTTATGATGCATACCTCCGAAATTCATGATTTACGTAGTTCATTTGAAAAATTAATATTTGAATTGTTCGAAAAGGAACTTGAATTTGATCCGAAATCGAGTCTTAGAAGTCATGAATTAAAAAGTTTTGATGACCTTTATTTCCGTGTAAAATTATGCGAAAACCAAAATAAGCCTAAAGACTGTGGTAACAGGAGCGATAACGCTTCACGCTCTGCACCATGCAAGCCTCGCTTACCTAAACTTGAGTTGTTCACGTTTGATTCGAATCCTGAGAATTTTACAACCTTTTATGAGACGTTTTGTTCTATGGTTCACGATCAACCTCATATTCCGGAGATAGAGAAATTCCACTATTTATTGTCATGTGTGAAAGGATCGGCCTTAAATATTGTTAAAAGTGTTCCGATTACCGCCAATAATTATGATCTAGTCTGGAAAAGTTTGATTGAGAAATACAAGGACGAAAGATTATTAGTGGGTAGGTACATTGATAAAATGTTAAACTTTTCACCGTTGACAAAGGAGTCTTCTACTCACCTGAACTTATTTATTGAGAACTTTGATCATTCTTATAAAGCTATTCAAGCGTTAAACATTAAGGACTTGAATAATTACGTAATTTGTCATATTGCATTGCGGGCGTTAGACACTCAAACGAGGAAACATTTTGAACAAAATTTAGATCAAAATTCTATACCTACTTTTGATGAACTTATTTCCTTTGTTCACAATCACATAAAGGTTTTAGATCACTCTTCGTCATATGGTACTGCGAATACACAACAAAACAAACGCTATCAAAATGATACGAAGGAGGGTAGTTCGAAAAAATACTCGCATGCATCTTCGACCAGTCCCAAGTTTAAATGTTTACACTGTGGCGAAGATCATATGATTTTCCGATGCGATCAATTTCGTAAATTGTCTGTCGTTCAACGCATTAGCCGTGCTAATGAGTTGAAATTGTGCCACAATTGTTTGAAACAAAATCATTTTTCGAGTTCGTGTAAAAGTAACTTTAAGTGCTTGATATGTCGTTTGCCTCATCATGTTTTGCTACACAAAGAAATTAGCGTCGATAACAAACCTGCACCAACTCTGATCCCAGCCGTGCCATCTACCGTGCCGTGCAAGGTAGATCAGCCGACCGTTATCAGTAGCACCTGCCACGTAACTTCGACGACTAACTATGCAGTCATATTAGGTACAGCTGTTGTGAATTGTTTAGATGCGTTCGGTAATTATCAACCTTGCCGCGTTTTGATCGATTCGGGGGCTCAATCGAGTTTTATATCGATGGATTGTCACCAACGACTCGGACTAGCTGCAAATAAATGTTCATTTAATATTTTCGGACTTGGTGGCGAATACGTAAAAAATTACGGAATGGTTTCGTGTGTTATTCAGCCGAAACACGGCACGACACCTACTTTTAAAATCGATGCAGTGATATTACCTAAGATTACTTCCGATTTGCCTACCGTACCTATTCATGATAAAATAGTTAACGAATATAAATGTTTGCAATTGGCTGACCCGTATTTTTACCAGAAAGCACCGATTGATATGATTTTATCCGGTGATCTATTTCCGTACATTTATGACGGAAAGAAATATATAATAAATAGTGATGTACCAGTAGCATTAGGGAGCATATTTGGTTATGTAATAGCCGGAAGACTAGGGATGCCTTCGCCTAGCAACAGTGATGTTGTACCGTGTGCGACATCATTACACACCTCGTACACTTGTGAAAGTGACAATTTAAATGAAACTCTCAAACGGTTTTGGGAGACGGAAGCTTTGCCGTGCGAAGTTCCGATAAATCCGTTAGATGAATTAGCGGACAAAATATATGTAGAAAAACATTATCGCGATGAAACCGGTCGTTACGTTTCTCCGATTTTATTAAACCCAGACCACGCGCCTATTGGTGATACTTATGACATAGCGTTAAGGCGTTTAAATCAGGTCGAGCGCCGCCTAGCTCGATCTCCAGACCTACGTAAGGCCTACGTAGACTTTATGCGAGAATATGAAGCGCTCGGGCACATGGAGTTATACCGAGGTTCAGAACCTTCTGCGTACTATATTCCACACCATTGTGTTCTACGTCCTTCATCACTGAGTACACCCTTACGTGTTGTTTTCGATGGATCAGCCCAGGCTAAAAACGGGATTTCATTGAACGATGCACTTTTGACTGGCGGTAAAATACTCCAAGACCTACTAAAAATTATCTTTAATTTTCGATTATTTGATGTTTGTTTTACTGCGGATGTTTCAAAAATGTTTCGAGCTGTGTTAATAAATCCTGCCGATAGAAAGTATCAACATATTCTGTGGCGTGAATCTTCGACGGAACCGGTTCGTACCTACGAATTAAAAACGAATACCTACGGACTTCGTAGCGCGCCGTTTGTAGCTGTACGCACGTTGCATCAGCTGGCGACGGACGAGCTATCTCGCGCTAATGACTCGCGATCTGAAGCCGCTAAGGTCGTCATGCAGGGATTTTATGTCGATGATTTATTGTGGTCTTGCCAGTCTAAAGAACAAGCTTGCAAATTGCAAGACGATTTAGTATCACTTCTAAAAGGTGGCGGGTTCGAATTAAGGAAGTGGGCAAGCAACTGTCCGGACTTACTAGTTAGAATGCAATCGGACCAGGTTTCAGCCATTAACTTTCAGGACGACACGTTGTCGTCATCGCTCAAAGTTTTAGGTTTGACATGGCTACCTGCCTGCGATAGTTTCGCTTTTAATTACAGCATGACCGACACAAAACAGACAAAACGTTCCGTTTTAAAATTACTCGCGAGTATTTATGATCCTGCCGGTTTTATTGCACCCTGTACGTTTGTCGCGAAATGCATAATGCAAGATCTTTGGAAATTAGGAATCGGTTGGGATGATCAATTACCACCCGAGCCGTGCTCGCAGTGGAATCGATTTATCGAACAGTTGCCGCTCTTGTCCGAGTTACGTTTCGAGCGTCACGTGTTAATACCTAACTTCAGTGATGTACAGCTTATAGCGTTCTGTGATGCGTCGAGTCTTGGTTTCGCGTCGTGTTTGTACCTACGCAGTGTAGATAGAGAAGGAAATGTGAAGGTCAGGTTACTGGTCAGTAAATCGAAAGTCGCACCGTTAAACCCTGTCCTCTCAATACCTAGACTTGAACTAGAAGCAGCCGTGCTGCTCAGTAAGCTCGTGAGTTTTGTCGTAAAAAACTTAATAGGCGTGACTTATTCGATTATCGCCTTCAGCGATTCTAGGAACGTTTTAGCGTGGATTCAGACTCAACCATATATGCTGAAAACGTTTGTAGCTAACCGTGTTAGTCGCATCACAGCTGTGGTTCCGCCCAGTTCTTGGTTTCACGTTAGGACTCACAACAATGGCTCAGCTGACATGTGCTCACGTGGTGCGCTGCCCGCTCGCTTCATAGAAGTAGCTACGGAGTGGATGGAGGGCCCCGCGTGGCTCAACGATGAACGCGATGAGTGGCCTATCGAGTCATTTTACGTTGATAAAGAGTTTAAGGTTCCCGAACTTAAGGCTAGTAATACAACGTTTGCGTTTAATTCATCGGACGATAGAAAAGTTGTCTGTAACGACCTCGAAGAAACTTTTGAGAAATTTTCTTCATTTAATAGATTACAGCGTGTGATTTCGTGGTGTCACAGGTTTATAAACAACCTACGATGTAAGGTTCCATGCCGGTCTGTAGGACCTCTAAAGACTTTAGAGCTGATAAAAGCTCATGACACTATAGTTAGTGTTTTGCAAGCGAATCATTTTAATTATGAAATCTTATCCTTAAAAAAGGGTAAATTTGTTGCCTCGCTACGAAAGTTGTCACCTTTCGTAGACACTCATAATTTCCTCAGGGTGGGGGGTCGACTCATACAAGCCGACCTGCCCTATAATACGAAGCACCCGGTGTTGCTTCCTAAGTGCCAAACGAGCAAGTTATTAATAAATTATTTACATGTAAAATATTTACATGTAGGTCCCCGTACGTTACAGGGAATATTATGTAAAAAATATTGGCTTGTTAGTGCTCGTAGCATCATTCGATCCGTGTTATCGAAATGTAAAATTTGTTTTAAATGTCGACCTATCGCGTTACAACCGGAAATGGGTACGTTACCCGCACCTCGGCTTATGCCTAATAAAATCTTTGACCATGTTGGATGCGACCTAGGCGGGCCATTCTTCGTTAAAGAAAGTTTACGTCGTAACGCGAAGGTACATAAAGCATATCTTTGTTTATTTTTATGTTTTTCCACAAAATCGGTTTTTTGTGAAGTCGTTTCACAATTATCGTGCGAGTGTTTCTTAGCCGCGCTAGATCGTTTCGTTGCACGACGAGGAGTTCCGTCATGTTTTTATTCAGACTGCGGAACAAACTTTGTAGCTGCTGCTAAGCACCTTAAGGATGTAGCAACGTTCTGGAATGACAAACATAATCGAGATGAAATTCTTAATGGTTTAACCGCTCGTCAAATAGATTGGCGAACGAATCCTCCAAATGCTGCTTCGATGGGTGGCATTTGGGAAAGCGGGATAAAGCAATGCAAGCACCTGCTTATCCGCGCTGTAGGTGATACGACACTTACATTTGAAGAGTTATCAACCGTATTTTGTCGAGTTGAAGCCGTGCTAAACTCACGACCTTTGTGTTCGTTATCAGATAATGCTAACGAATTTGAAGTCTTAACGGCAGGTCATTTCCTGATAGGTCGAAGTCTAGTAGCTGTCCCGGAATATGAGTTTGAGGACGTACCTATGAATAGATTGACACGTTGGCAATTAATTCAGAAGGTTTCACAGTCATTTTGGAGACGGTGGTCTGATGATTACCTTCACACTCTCCAGCAGAGAGCGAAGTGGTTTTCCTCACCACCTAATTTAAAAATTGGTGACTTAGTGCTACTTAAATCTAATTTAACTCGTCCTTTACAATGGCCGCTCGGTAGAATTGAGGCGACACACGAAGGCGTTGATAAAATTGTGCGCGTTGTCACTCTCAGAACTAAAAATGGTCTAATTAAAAGACCAGTGAATAAAATTTGCCCATTACCTTACGCAAATTAAGTACCTATTCCTATAATTTACACATAATTATATGTAATTATATTTTTTAATTTTATTTTATTTATGTTTACATACACACCTCACACTTTACCTACGTTAAGTTTACCTCACTGATAAGCTTCATAAGCTTATTAAGTATTTTATTTTTTCACCTCGCTTTTGAGGATTGTAATATCCTTTTATCCTACCTACATTGTTTAAATAGAATTCAATCATGTTGAATTCGGTGGGGGGTATGTTCGATCCCAGCAAGCAAAAGAGGGTAGACGGAGATTACTCCGTCAATTTTTATATTTGCTACCGTCGATCGAGAGAAGCTTTGTCGTTGCGGTCGAGATCGGACGTACGTTACGTTCCTTGGTCACGGTGCGCGCGCGTAACATATTCATCCAGAAACCAACGAAACCAGTGTCCGTGGCATTGTGCCGTCAGTTGCCGAACACCATTTTGGACCCACCAGCAAGTCTAGCCGTGCTAGGATTGTACGAAGCCCACGACGAAAGCTGAAGCCGTATTGGCGGTCGTGGATTGAAGGTTGGTGGAGTGTTTTCTGAATACCTTCGATAGCTTGCGGGGATAGTTTATCCGTTTCCCACCTGTTCCTGGATGCACCTCATACAGTCCACTTACTAATTAAATTAGTCTTCTCCCGAGACTGTACGTGTATCGTACAGCGTCTGTTATTTATTATGTTTTAAAATGTTTTTTATTTTAATTCTCTTGTCAACACACCCCGTCCTTAGTATATAAATAATCCTCTCCATATTAAGGTTGCCTGGAAAATATAACAATTGGCAGCCTTATCGCTCTTATCGATAAGGCTGCCAATTGTTTCACTAGTGTTAAGTTAACATTGTTATAATTGTTTGTAATATATAAATAAATGTTTATTTATAACATAATTATACGTCAAATGAATGATTAAATACTATAAAATGTAAAATAACTCAACATTCAATTAATTAAACTAAAATAAATAAATAACCCGCCCCTGACTGTTCCCGGTGCAAAGGTGCCAATCACACTCTGGCCAACCTCTGCACCAGAAACGAACCGGAGCGGGAGTCACCTGTCCTATCTTAAAGCCTGTGACCTATTTCATAAATAAACTTTTTTGCCTCGGTCCCCCAGCAACCCAGTCTCGTCTGTGACAGGCACTAAAAAGAAAGAAAAAGGTTGTATTAATTGTAACAAATACAAACAAACAGAAAGAAGAAGAAGATGTATAGAAAAAATGTGGTCCATCTCTCCTGGTTTTACCCTAGCAGTTCTATAGCAGCGTAATTAAGCCCCTTTCTACTAGCTGCGTCTTCCGCGGCAGCCAACGGGGAGTAGACGGTGCGACTCAGGTGGCTGGCAGCTACAGTGCTGACGCAAGTAGCATCCCGAACAAGGCACATGCCTTTCTTTCAGGGCACCAGAGTCATCCCATCCGGTCTTTTACCATCAGATCTGTTTGTAGTTGGTGAGAACAACAAAAAATTGTATTATTTATGAATATCTTACAAATTATGTTGACAGATGTTGTTGGGTGTACTGTATGTATTATAAATATGTATTTACAAAAAAAAAAGCATTTAAGTATTCTATCAGTTATCTGACTCCCATAGTACAAGCTTTGCTTAGTTTGGGGTCAGATGGCGCTGTGTGTAATGTCCTGCGATATTTGTTATTATTATTTATTAGATTAAAGTAAAACAATTTCAAATACTTCAACACCTTTATAAATCTCTCTTGCATCACCATATGTCACATCTGCGTCACAACCTACCCCAAGCTCCCCTCTCCACACATCAAAGCCATTAAACATAAATAAAACATAATCTCAGGGTGAAGTATCTAAATTAAAACGTAAAAAATTCAGGTGCACGTATTCAGTGTTACCATTTTACCCCATCTTACCTTCGCTCGGTCCTTCAGATTATTTATTTAGAGAGTTCGCGATGATAAAATACTGGCGAGACTTGTGGGACTTTTGTGCTCTTTCCGGTTTTTTTTATATTCAAGAAATGCGGCGTTGTTACAAAATAGGAAATTTGTAGAAAAATAACTTGTAAAGTGCAAGATTTTATTCCGGAATTGGATTTTTTTGTGTAAAATACAAATATTTTATTGATAGCACCAATGTTACAAGTCACTCCAAAATTTTAAACATGTCATTAAATGGGTTTAAACACACTGATTACGTCATGTCGAAATCAGGTATGTCAATATCCAAACATGTCAATATAAAAAAATATTGTCAATATAAACATATGTCAATAACAAAAAATATTGTCAATATATTAAAATGACATGACAAAAAATCATAATTACTTACTAGTAATGCAAATTAAATTCAATAGAGTAATGAGACGAACGATACGCTCTCGTGATGGTAAGAGATAACGCATGTCAATTATTTAGAAGGAACGCCTCTTTCTGTTCACATCCTCATCATCATGTAGCGATGATAGCTCAGTGGTTAGTGCGGTCGCTTCGCATGCCGAAGGGCGTGGGTTCAAACCCCAACAATGAGCTTGAGTTGCCGGTGAAGGAAAACATCGTGAGGAAACCATAGCATGGTGGTAGGGTACTTTCTAGTACTCGGCTGGCTAGCTACCACCCTCAAGTTGAAAATCTGTCGCCAAGCATCTAACGGTGTGTTCCGGCAGCCTCACTTGAGAGCCAGTTCCATTCCAGGCTAGGTGTGCTTTACCATCTTCGGCCACACCGTCACTTAACATCAGGTGAGCTGTGGTCAAACACCTAGCCTGTCAGCTATAAAAAAAAAAAAACATCCCTTACACTTTACACACCCCCCACATACACAGCCCTGTTGGTTCATTGGTAGTATGTCTGCTCCAAGCGCATAAGGGCGTGGGTTGGATTCCCACCCAGGATAAACATTTTGTGGTATAAACAAAATGTTTATTCTGTGTCTGGGTGTACTGTATTTATTATAAGTAATTACAAAAAAAAAGTATATAAGTATTCTATCAGTTATCTGACTTGCATGACTTATCTGACTTTTGTAGCGATGATAGCTCAGTGGTTAGCGCGGTAGGTTCGCATGCCGACGGGCGTGGGTTCAAACCCCAACAATGAGCTTGAGCTGCCGGTGAAGGAAAACATCGTGAGGGAACCATAGCATGGTGGTAGCGTGCTTTCTAGTACTCGGCTGGCTACCACCCTCAAATTGAAAATCTGCCGCCAAGCATCTAACGGTGTGTTCCGGCAGCCTCACTTAAGAGCCAGTTCCGTTCCAGGGACCACACCTTCACTTAAAATCAGGTGAGCTGTGGTCAAACATCTGGCCTGTCAACCATAAAAAAAACAGTACAAGCTTCGCTTAGTTTGGGGTCAGATGGCGCTGTGTGTTATGTCCCACGATATTTTATTTATTCCAAAACAAATAATAAAAAAATTACATTACTCTGAAATTGTCGTCGCGAGATAAGAAATAAAGTAATCCAGGTGAGGTTTAAACATAAATTAGACGTAGGTATTCATAAAAAAAAATAACATAAGGAAACAAAAATGTAATAACAACGTTTGTAGCCTTTGTCGGTGGAATCTTACCAATTTGGTGCGAGGATTGTGTTAGGGTTGCCTCTATCACGGGACGAAAATTCACCGGTAAATAACCGCCATCTATCGAGTTAATTCTGCACTACAACATCTCCCAAGTACAATAATGAGTGTCTTCAAATCAAGAGTAAACAGGTTCCTTCTAGGTAAGCGTGTTCCATCGTAGACCGCATCGTTGCTTCACATCAGGCAGAATGTGGTCAAGCGCGAACCTATTCAATGTAAAAAAAAACTCCCGTCTGTTCTTAGACGTATTTTGTTTTCCATTCTTGGTTGTCTTGAAGAGATCGTTCTCAGCGATAAGGCCGCCTCTGGTGGTAATCTTTTTCTTTCAATTCTTTGTGTGCACTTTAAAAAGTTTATATGAAGATTGATTGATTAACTCTTTATTGTACACACTTAAAACAATGCAATACAAAGGAAATAAACTTAATAAACAGGTGTAACAACTGGAAATAAAACAGTAGATTTATTAGCATAAAATCAAATATATGAATGATTTATGAATTTATGATTTTTGAATAAAACAGTAGATTACGCTTATAATCTACTGTTTTACTCAAGCAATCGTGATTTACCGCAAATAAATACCAAAACAAATGCCAGTAGCTGTGATTTCACTGTAAAATTATGCTCCATTTGTCCATAAATGAAAAAAAAAATGTATGGATCTCGAACCACCTTAACACATTGGCTACTTTCCGAAAAAAATTTTTTTCATAGCTGACAGTCTAGGTGTTTGACCGCAGCTCACCTGATGTTAAGTGGTCAATGATGGTAAAGCACACCTAGCCTGGAATGGTTCTCAAGTGAGGCTGCCGGAACACACCGTTAGATGCTCAACTTGAGGGTAGCTACCCAGCCTAGTACTAGAGAGTACGCTACCACCATGCTATGGTTTCCTCACGATGTTTTCCTTCACCGGCAGCTCAAGCTCATTCTTGGGGGTTGAACGCCCTTCGGCATGCGAACCGACCGCGCTAACCACTGAGCTATCATCGCTACAAAGTAGCGGGTACAAGTAGTACATGTAGCGGGTAATACCGCGGGGCGCAGCTAAATACCAGACAGCCCCGTTGGCTCATTGGTAGTATATCTGCTTTGAGAGCTGTAGGGCGTGGGTTCGATTCCCACTCAGGACAAACATTTTGTATTTTTCTAATAAACAAATATTTGTTCTGTGTCTGGGTGTTCTGTATGTATTATAACTATGGATTTACAAAAAAAAAGTATTTAAGTATTCTATCAGTTATCTGACTTCCATCACACAAGCTCTGCTTAGTTTGGGGTCAGATGGCGCTGAGTGTATAGTCCTACGATATTTATTTTATTTATTTATTTACAGGCATTTTTGTCCTGCCATACTCGTATAGATAGTCACGTGGTAGGAACCCTCGGCAGCCCTACATAAGCGATGTAATATTACGAAAGATTCCACGCTTTGATTAGGTGTTTCCGTCGAAATGTACACCATTTCGGCACAACATTTTCAATCTCCGTTTATTGGTATCGGTTTACTTAGAATAAAGGTTCAAGAGTATCATCATCATCGACCTATCGAAGTCCACTGCAGGACAGGCCTCTCCCAAGACTCCTCATTACTGTGTCCCTGTTTGAAGGGTACTACAGCTAGCGAAATTACTGGGCTGTTAAAAGAAAAAACGAAAAAACGTTTAATTCTGTAACAAGCACAAAAACAAACAAACAGAGACAGACAAAAGTTACAAAATAGGGGCTCACCTCAGCATAATGCTGGTCATACTAAGTGGTATGACCAGCGCTGGTCTTCCGGTGAGCCCCTGTAGTTTATACAACCAAAAATAAATAAAATAAATAAATAAATATATGTACAATGTACGGCTTACATTATATCCTTTTAGTTTTAATTATAATTACTTATGAGACTAACCATCAAAAGTCCTTCTTGCGGCGGGTCGCTCTCTTCCCTCAGATATGGTTAAGGAGGGCGATGGCTGGCACATGCGTCATACTCGTGATCGGGTGCTGCTTGCGGGTCGCTGGTCTGCTCGCGGTATACACACAATCTAGTACCTACTTTAACCTTAGATTAAGATCCTACTAACCTCTCCTCTTTTTGTAATGTAAAATTGTAAAAAAAAAAAAAAAAAATTTGTAACTAAAGTTGACAAAGGTCACGGACCCCAGCGTCTGTGGAGCGTATAATAATAAAAAAAAAAAAAAAAAAAAAAAAAGTCTCAAAGTAATGAGCGCCAAAGCAGCGATGCCCTGGACTTTGTTATGTTACTCAAAGTTATTTGTATCGCTGCAATAGTCATGGACAGGCGTTATCTCTTACCATCAGGAGAGCGTCTCGTTCGTCTCATTATTTTTCACATAAAAAAAACTTTTTTTTTTACTCTTTTCTACCATCATCGCCAGCTGTCCTACGTATATCGTCACTCCATCGAGCCTCAAATTTTTTTTTATCCCCGTATTCTAACGGGAACGGGAACTACGCGGGTGAAACCGCGAGGCGTCCGCTAGTCTAATATCAGATGTATCAAACAGCACTATACAGACTAAAGCGAAAAAGTGAGCCAGCAATTTGAATCCAATTAACAAAATTGAATTGTACTGGAAATGCTTTACGTGCATGGTTAATTCTGAACTTTTGTCACTTCTATTTGCTAGTTTGCAATCAAATTTTCCACGTTTGCTCTCCAGAGATGTTGACAATGTTTTGTTTGAACGTTTTATGCTTTCTCTCCGGTATTTTTTACACAAATCCCACTAATATTGTAAATGTTGTGTATTGACAGCCCCGTTGGCTCATTGGTAGTATATCTGCCTTGAGAGCTGTAGGGCGTGGGTTCGGTTCCCACTCAGGGCAAACATTATGTGAATAAACAAATGTTTGTTCTGTGTCTGGGTGTTCTGTATGTATTATAAGTATGTATTTACAAAAAAAAAAGTATTTATGTATTCTATCAGTTGTCTGACTTCCATCACACAAGCTCTGCTTAGTTTGGGGCCAGATGGCGCTGTGTGTATAGTCCTGCGATATTTATTTAGTCTTAAGTCGGGGGGCTTTTTAAAATAGGAAGGGGATAGGGGGGGAATAGGTGGGGGGGGGGGGGTTTTTTTTTTTTTTTAGGAGTCACGTCGTGGGTTTTTTCTAAATTTTTAAATGGATATAGATAGATGTATGTGAGATTTTTTATTTCACCATAACTTTTAAATGTCTAAACAGATTTGGATGGACACAAGCTTTAATTTAAAAAAAAGATAGTTGGTATTTTTTTTTTGTTAGTCTTGTTTTGCTGTTCTGGTTTGTTATATTTCGGGATAAACATTTATGAATGTTTTTCCTGTTTTTATAAGTTTGTATACTTGAGTTGATTAATTTCTCATACTTTTTCAAAGGGTTAAAAGGCCATAAAACCACATTAGGGCAACTTTTAACTTACCCCGAAATTCTTACCCCCTTTATTTATGGGCATTTTTCCCCCAAAGTAGTAACTTACCTCATAACTTCGGATTATATTGACTTAGATTTAGCAATTTGTCGAGGAATTGATTTATTACAAGGAGACCAAGGTGGACGTATTCAAGCGGTGATTTCCGGGGGGGCATGATGTTAATATTTTTGGGATAAAATCACTTGCAGAGCTTTGCATACTAGTCTGGCAACATGGTATTTATTTTGGGCCACGTAATTTTTTTTAAGTTTTACATGCTAATGAGACGAACTAGATGCTCTCCTGATGGTAGAGATAACGCCTGTCCATGACCATTGCAGCGATACACAGAACTTTGAACAACAAAACAAAATCATCACTGCTTTGGCGCTCATTACTTCCAGACTTTCGATGGTTAGTCTCGACAGCCCTATAATTTCGCTAGCTGCAGTACCCTTCAAACCGGAACATAGTACCTAATGTTTACACACTACTGCTTAGCAGCAGAATAACTGGTACTACGGTGGTACCTACCTAGACGACCTCCTGCTAAGGAGATCCACCAACAAGTCAAATGTTTTCTTTATCGTAGGACATTGCACACAGCACCATCTGACCCCAAACTAAGCGAAGCTTGTACTATGGAAGTCAGATAACTGATAGAATACTTAAATGCTTTTTTTTTGTAAATACATACTTATGATAAACACAAAACAAACCATAAAATTGGTCCTGGGTGGGAATCGTAGCCACGCCCTTCAGCTCTTGAAACAGACATTCTACCAATGAACCAACAGGGCTGTCTGTCAATATTGTTCTGCGTTCTGTGGAGTTTTAGAAGTAAATGTTTTATGTTAGATTGCTTGTTTTTTTTGTAGATTTCTTCTGTATCAACGTGCTCCATCCTCGGCTACACATCAGTCGAGTTGGTGGCTAAACGTAGATCTATTTAATATAAATAAAAATAATATTTGGTTTTTTAACAAAAGCATTTTGCTCAGTGATTAATTCTGAAATTTGCACAGTATATTGAAGTTGCGAATGTTAGTGGCCCTATGCCTTAGTACAGCCCTGTACGGCCGGCAATTTTCGTACAGACCCTTATATTTTGAAAGCAGAAATTTGCTTCGATTGCTTTGATAGGGACGCGAGATTTATTTGGATTATTATTTGGAAGAAAATGTTATTCTTGTATGCGAAGGAACGTAAGTAGGAGCAACTGAATGAGATATGAAATTATTGCTTTAGCTTAGTTCTACGGTTTCCCGATTTATCCACATTTTTAATGTAGAAGCTTACCATAGATTATAGTTCAGGAGATAAAGTAACTTATATTATATTCAGAAAAAAGTACAAGGTTATTTTTACACTAGCGACTCACTCCGGTTTCGCTCCGGTGCAATGTAAATAAAAATAAAGTTGTGCATATGCATGTATTATACATGTACACCTTCCTCTTGAATCACTCTGTCTGCTGATGGAAACTGCATTAAAATCCGTTGCGTAGTTTAAAAGATCTAAGCGTACAGACGGCGGGAAGCGATTTTGCTGGAATTATTCTCGCTTCCACTTTTACTAAATTGACCACGAAACCATATGTGGTAAATTCTTTAGTATTATACAATCATAAATAATCATTTGACTTTTATCTTGTGGTTATTTTTTTCCCTAGAAACTGTAGTTACATACGCCATCTTTTGTGACTTTCACAAACTACATAGAAAGAATTCATTATCAATCGATTTTTGGTTCAAAAGCTGTGACGTTAGCAACGTGTTGCTACTGTGATTGCACAGATGGCGCCACGAGTATGAAATTATAACTTCAGCTGGCATTGTAAATAACATTGCGTTTGACCGCCACCCCGCCTGATGATGCGGTCTACGATGGAACACGCTTGCCTAGAAGAAACCGATTGACTCGCGACTTGAAGGCACCCAGATTGTATCTATCAGGGAACACCCACTCGGGCAGCAAATTCCATTGTTCGTACAATGAAGGTACACTCGAACAGTTTAGTTCGAGTCTTTAGAATATCGACCATGAAGCGATGTCGCTTCTTGGAGCTTCTGGCTGTCCGATAGTAGAATGGGGGGGAATTAGGTCATCCAGATCTGAAGCGCATTCACCAAAGTGTATCCGTTAGAAAACTGACAGACAAACCACTTTGCAACAATGTTCAAGGCTCCGAACAAGCGAGTCATGCTAAAAGACTATTCAAATGCTCAAGTCTTCTATTCAGAATGGTGGCCTCACTGCCACTTTGATTGGCAATTCTTCTCGCGCCAAATAAACACCAGCATCTTTGTTACATGGGCAATGTTGACCGGATATCTCCCGTATAAAAGCAGCGAGTATGCAATCCATTGATAATCCCATGCCAGATAATGATGCGGAGGAAATGGTCTTGGTTTTATTGTAAAATAAGCAACTGGTTCACGGACAACACGAGCCGTGGTCCAAGTCATACGCTGAAGCGTGTTTGGTGGCGTAATCATAAACGTGCAGTAGCCGTGATTACAAGTTGACTGATAAATTTAATAATATTTTGTAGGAGTTTAAGAACCGGTGTCTGTATGTATTATAAGTTAGTATGTTTACAAAAAAAAATAGTATTCAAGTATTGACAGCCCTGTTCGTTTATTGGTAGTAGGTATGTCTGCTGCAAGAGCTGAAGGGCGTGGGTTCGATTCCCACCCAGGACAAACTTTGTGGCATGAACAAATGTTTGTTCTGTGTCTGGGTGTACTGTATTTATTATAAGTATGTATGTATTAACAAAAAAAAAACTATTTAAGTATTCTATCAGTTATCTGACTTCCATCGCACAAGCTTTGCTTAGTTTGGGGCTAGATGGCGCTGTGTGTAATGCCCTACGATATTTATATTTATATTTAAAGTTTAACAAATTTTTTTATGTTTGACCAAAGCAGCAGCTCACCTGGTGTTAAGTGACAGTATGATCGAATATAGTAAACAGGCCTTGTCTGGAATGGAACTGGCTCTCAAATGAGGCTGCCGGAACACACCGTTAGATGATTGGCGGCAGATTTTCAGCTTGAGGGTGGTAGCTAGCCAGCCGAGTACTAGAAAGTACCCTACCACCATGCTATGGTTTCCTCACGATGTTTCCCTTCACCGGCAGCTCAAGCTCATTGTTGCTGTTCGAACCCACGCCTTTCGGCGAGTGAAGCGACCGCGCTAACCACTGAACTATCACCGCTACTATACATTATTTCGGTAAGGCCGTAACTTAGACCGCGCCGTATCAGAACAGGTTCAACATCAACACCGGACTGGTTCGGTGAATGGAGAGGAAACGAACGGTGTGTGACCACCACTCACACCGATATGCAACGAGCCCGAAAAACCACGTCACCACCGTCACCATCACCATCGCCGTCACCATTTAAAAAAAAAGTCACATTTACATTACTGTGTGTACATTGGCCATGATACAAATTATTATAAACTATACCTTCGTTAAAAAGCAAGAACTCAATTTTCCTATTAAAGCATTTTTTGTATGGTTATTGAAATATACAATGAATTGCCAACAGCAATATATGAAGTCAGTTCATTATTTGTATTCAAAAGAAAACGATAAAATATTCCACCACTTACCATCCATCAGTCATCGTCGTCATCGCTCATTATCGCTTACCATCAGGAGAGTTGACGGTCAAACGAAAAAAAAAATTAATGGAAAAGACATATTATTACTCTGTGTAAAAATAATTTATTAATGACTAGCTGCGCCCCGCGGTGTTGCCCGTTACATGTTTTCGGGATAAAAGTAACCTATGTTCTAATCCAGGGTCTCAGCTACCTCCATACCGAATTTCATCCATATCCGTTCAGTAGTTTTTACGTGAAAGAGTGACAAACATCCATCCAAACTTTCAAATTTGTAATAATTATTAGTGGGATAAGGTAAAACATATTTAAATAAATTGAACTGATTGACATTATGTAATTATCCTCATGACTAAAAGTTCTACCAATTAACTAAGTGGGTACTAAAACAAAAATGGATTGCTCATGACTTAATTATATTAATCTAAAAATGTCATTTGTTTATTTTAATAAGAAATTCTATTTTATTCCGTTTATGCACACCCAATTCGGTATGTAAAGTTTTTTTTGGTATTTATTTTATATTTTTCACTGATAGTAAACATTGCTTTATGAAACTAATTTGATTATTTCGGCTTTCTATGCGGTAGTTTATTTTTAATACGTTTTCAAACTTTTTATAGTTATGACGTCATGAGGTAGGCTGAATATGAAAAATATGCATTAGCCACGTAAAAAAAACAACTTGACGTAGATAAATGT
The DNA here is from genome assembly GCA_905404145.2 of Biston betularia. Classification (NCBI taxonomy): domain Eukaryota; kingdom Metazoa; phylum Arthropoda; class Insecta; order Lepidoptera; family Geometridae; genus Biston; species Biston betularia. The sequence continues at coordinate 7,493,003 of FR989888.1, read as the reverse complement.
ATGGAGGTTATAAGTAACGGCAACCGTTGGCTTGACATTGACAGATTTTGTTGAAGTTTGCCTGCCATTGTTTTTTTAGGCACTGAAAGAATCCTTCTACAGCCGACGACGTGACGTCATTAGAGGTAAATTGGAAGTGAAGTTTATTTTATGTATTTTATTAAAATAAACCCCGTCTCATAGTTTAAAGAGTTTTAAACTTGAAAATCATGTACAGGAATGTAGTATTTCGAAATGGTTTTGGAATCAGCAAAGTATTTTTTTTTATTTACATACCGAAATCTGGGTTAAGTATGGTTTAAGGTAGGTGGTTTTTTTCATTGTATTGTTTTCTGAACAATTAAGATTTTCTTTGGTCGTTACGCGACGGTGTAAACGCGCCCATCGTGAGACCCATTCACGGGTGCCCAGTAATAAATTCACTCGTAGTGTAATGTAGTTTTTCATAACTTCTTTTTAGTAACAAACTAACAGACAAGTTTCGCGGGATTATTAGTTCATTGATCGCTTGAAAGACTAGTATAACAGAAAATGTTGTTTTAATCACGAGTACAACACTGTTCTGTTTAGTATACAGTGTTATAATGTTAATGACAGCCCTGTTGGTTCATTGTCTGCTCCGAGAGCTGAAGGGCGTGGGTTCGATTTCCACTCAGGACAAGCATTTTGTGATATAAACCAATATTTGTTCTGTGTCTGGGTGTACTGTATGTATTTACAAAAGAAAAGTATTTAAGTATTCTATCAGTTATCTGACCTCCATAGTACAAGCTTTGCTTAGTTTGGGGCCAGATGGCGCTGTGTGTATAGTCCCACGATATTTATTTACTGAAAGATTTTATTGAATTACTTGTAAGTAATTATGATTTTTTTGTCAATATTTTATTATATTGATAGTATTTTTTTATTTTGACGTGTTTGTATATTGACATACCTTATTTTGACATGTAATCAGTGTTTTAAAACTCATTTAATGACATGTTTAAAATTTTGAAGTGACTTGTAACATTAGTGTTATCAATAAAACATTTGTATTTGTAACATATTATACCTATATATATATATCCAAAGCGTATAACCCTGTACAATGTGCACGCCTTTAAACACCTACATTAAGAAAAAATCGGCCATATAGGCGAACTAAAATTATCCTATATGATGCTTTTAGTTTTGTTAACATTTTGCAATAGTGGCTCCCTCATTCCGTATAAAATAGTTTGGTAGCCTACCTCTACCTTAATCCCCTAAATACCCACAAATCCGAGTCATTACTGGGGGTCATTATCTGACCCGTACGGGGTGCAGATTGACCCCGTGACCCCGTGTGGGGTCAGTAAAAACAATTACGGACAAGTGTGTGAGAAGACAATAGGTGGGATTGTTCGGGTTACAGTGTGATACAATATTAAAGGCATATACAATAAAAAAAACTAAAGATATTAACGACAACATTTTATTTATTGGTTTAGTGTAGCGTTGATAGCTCAGTGGTTAGCGTGATCAGTTCGCATGCCGAAGGGCGTGGGATCAAACCCCAACAATGAGCTTGAGCTGCCGGTGAAGGAAAACATTGTGAGGAAACCATAGCATGGTGGTAGCGTACTTTAGTACTCGGCTGGCTAGCTACCACCGGAGAGTTGAAAATCTGCCGCCAAGCATCTAACGGTGTGTTCCGGCAGCCTCACTTGAGAGCCAATTACATTTAAAAAAATGTAAATGTAATGAGACGAACGATGCGCTTTCCTGATGGTAAGAGATATCGCATGTCCATGACCTTTGCAGCAATACACAGAACTTTGAGTAGCAAAACAAAGTCCGGGGCATCGCTGCTTTGGCGCTCATTACTTTGAGACTTACGATGGTTAGTCTCAACAGCCCAGTAATTTCGCTAGCTGCAGTACCCTTCAAACCGGAACTCTAATGTTTACACACTACTGCTTGGTGGCAGAATATCTGGTACTGCGGTGGTACGTACTTAGACGACTTCCTGCTAAAGAAATCTACCCCCAAGTAAAAACCATTCCAGGCTAGGTGTGCTTTACCATCCTCGACCACACCGTCAACCGTTAAAAAAACTTAAAGTGTCATAAACATACAAACATTTGTTCGTATAATATAAGTGATAACTTGCCTTTACAATTGTCCGCAACTGTAGAATCCAAGTAATTAATTAAAGTTGGCTAAGTCTTGGTTGTTTGTGCGTCTCGAAGTTACGGGCGAGTCGCTTGCTCCAGCACTGGACTAATTAACTGGATACATACAAGCTTGCCTAAACTCGCTTGGGTAATGGATTCCTACAAGATTCCGACCGACGCTTCCACACTGCGGCAGTTAATCAAAATACAAATCTTTTATTAATATCACCAAAGTCCATTCCAACCAGGTCATTTTTCCTTTCATATTTAAAAATATAAAAATCATAACATATGTCAATACAATGAAAATGTCAATGAGATTATATGTCACATTTAAAATAATTACATATATGTCAAAAACAAAAATATTATAATTACCTACTATTAATTAAATAATCTCTTATTTTTAAATGATCGTCAAAGTCATGAAACAAGGTCTCTTGAAGCCAAGATACTTAAGGTAGTTAATAATAGCGAAATTACAGGTCTATTGAGACTAACCATGTAATTGTTTTTTGTGTCTTTATGTCACTGAATAAAATCTTTTTCTTTCAAAGCATCGATGCCGTGGATTCGATTTTGTTTTTTTTTTGACAGCCCTGTTGGTTCATTGGTATGTCTGCTTCAAGAGCTGTAGGGTGTGGGTTAGATTCCCTTTGTTCTGTTTCTGGGTGTACTGTATGTATTTAAAAAAAAAAAGTATTAAGTATTCTATCAGTTATCTGACTGCCATAGTACAAGCTTTGCTTAGTTTGGGGTCAGATGGCGCCGTGTGTAATGTCTTGCAACATTTATTTATTTATTTACACAATAATACTACAACTTTCTATTTTAAAAGTTTAATTACAAAACTGGCCAAGTGCGAGTCGGACTCGCGCACGAAAGGTTCCGTACCACGGTATCTATAAAAACGGCAAAAAAATCACGTTGTATGGGAGATGCCTTAAATATTTATTTTTTCTATTTTTCTGTATTTATTGTTACAGCGGCAACAGAAATACATCATCTGTGAAAATTTCAACTGTCTAACTATCACGGTTCATGCGATACAGCCTGGTGACAGACGGACAGCAGTCTTAGTAATAGGGTCCCGTTTTACCTTTTGGGTACGGAACCATAAAAACTACTCCAACTCTCTTTCAAGGTCAGACATCCAAAGGTCAAAAAAACTAAAATTGCTATTCATTTTAGAATCATCAACAATGGTTAAGCAAAGCTCCAGTTACACAGACAATCCGTCTCAGAATAATAGACTCGTCCGCGCGTCGACCGATAGACTTATTGGCGCGACCATTAGACGGGCCTAGTGTGGACATTACGTTGAATAAAAACAATTATATCGGTACCTAATTTTATAACAATCATGAATGTTTCAAAATTATTACTAAACGTTTGACGATAAGATATAAAACTTGACTATTGGTCTTCCAGTGTCCAGAATTTCAGATGTTCACAAATCCAGATTTCCTGAAATTTAAGTAGTAATGATAGCTCAGTGGTTAGCACGGTAGGTTCGCATGCCGAAGGGCGTGGGTTCAAACCCCAACAATGAGCTTGAGCTGCCGGTGAAGGAAAACATCGTGAGGAAACCATAGCATGGTGGTAGGGTACTTTCTAGTACTCGGCTTGCTAGCTACCACCCTCAAGTTGAAAATCTGCCGCCAAGCATCTAACGGTGTGTTCCGGCAGCCTCACTTGAGAGCCAGTTCCATTCCAGGCTAGGTGTGCTTTACCATCTTCGACCACACCTTCACTTAACATCAGGTGAGCTGTCGTCAAATACCTGGCCTGTCAACCATTAAAAAAAAAAATCTCCTTAGTATAAAAATCAAACTCAAGACTTCTGGATGATTCATACCTCCTTATATTTCAACATCTTCTCGGTATCACACTTGACAGCATATATACATTAAGTACCCATTATATATCTTTGTCAGGCGTCGTGACTTGTGTCGCTCCTCCACGCTGGTTGTCGTTCTCGGGCGCCCACCACGGCCTCTGTTTCGTGTCAGTGGGGGGGCCCGAACCGCCAATAAGCGCAGTTTCCTTGCAACTCATGACGCTCAGTGTACAAACACCGTACTTATTAGGTTTAAACCTGTGATACTCAAATATTTATGCGACTTCATATTTATCATATAAATTTTACATATTTATCGATTAGTAAAATCACGAATATTGCAAAGTAGGCGCTAAGATTTCAATGACATATCGTTATGTAGTCTAACATTTTTAAAGCCCAAAATACGCATAAATAACGACAATTTAGTTCATCTCTGGTAGTAGTTTAAAAAGTTGACACTTGAACCTTTTCATTTTTCAAAACAAAAAGTAGGCATATTCAGTTTCATAAATAAATTTCATTTCATACAAACCGCTACCACAAAATGGCGAATTACATAATAATATTTTTTTTATGTGACTTGATTGAAAGTGACTTAATCTATGATTCAAGAAAGTAAACATTACGGGTGTTGGGAGATTTTTTAATTTTAAATTTATACTTGTGGCTTTACGATGTTGCCATTTTTTAATCGTCATATCCACTGCGAGTTGTCGCTAACACAATTCACGTGTCATTACCGTTGCAGTGATAGTCGGATTGGCTATTTTAATTGTTCCTGCAAGGGCCATTAGCTCTGACTGATCACCGGTGACGCTCGGATGTACCATTTCTAGCAAATGTACAATTTTTTTAGCAAATTGACGATTTTTTTAGCAAATGTACGATTTTTGGTATCTATACCGATTACTTAAGTTGGTCAGCTTTCTTAGATAATTGACAGGCTAGCTGTTTGACCACAGCTCATCTGATGTTAAATGATAGTGTGGTCTGGAATGAAACTGGCTCTCAAGTGAGGCTCCTAACACACCGTTAGGTGTATGGCGGCAGATTTGCAACTTGGTGGTAGCTAGCCAGCCAAGTACTAGAGAGTACGCTACCGCCATGCTATGGTTTCCTCACGATGTTTTCCTTCACCGACATCTCAAGCTTATTGTTGGGGTTTGAAACCACGCTCTTAGGCATGCGAACCGACCGTGCTAACCACTGCGCTTTCATTTTACACTAGCTGCGCCCCGCGGCGTTAACCGTTAAGTTGTTTCGGGATAAAAAATCGGGTCTCAGCTACCTCCATACCAAATTTCATCAAAATCCATTCGGTAGTTTTTGCGTGAAAGAGTAACAAACATCCATCCAAACTGTCACATTTAGAATATTAGTGGGATTAGTGTGACAAGGTCTTGTCTACAGATGACGTCAGGTTATAGGTAGGAGTGTGGTAAAGCAATTATCACGTGACGGAATGATAACAAGCCGATAATCTGAATACAATTCAATCAAGCGATATGACCTATATAATATTGATGGAGTTAACGAACAAATTTGCTGCCATAAACCATGCTTCAATTAATGCGTATCGCTGAACATTGTCTAATATCGCTTCGTAGATCATAGACCAACACAAACAAACATTCTTTCATTCATTGTTCAATTCGGTATGTAAAGAAAAAAAAATACTCTGACAGCCCTGTTGGTTCATTGGTAGTATGTCTGCATCGAGAGCCAAAGGGCGTGGGTTCGATTAACCTCTTCCAATTACGTACACGTACGTCAAATTGTTTTTCGCTTTATTGACATTTGGATTATTTTACTTTAAACGTTACTCGGACTCTGATAGGCTATGATATAAGATTTGTTTCATCATCACCATCATCAGCCTATAGAAGTCCATTGCTGGACAAAGGCCTCTCCCAAGACACGCCGCTCAAGATTTGTTTACTTCATGTCAATTGTCAAAGTCAATCAAATGTGTCAAAATGGCTGTGTACACTTTTTGTTTTACATGGCAAGGTCATACATACATATTCAGTCTACTTTGTGACGTCATCGCTATAAAACGTTTGAAAACGTATTAAAAATCAACTACCGCATAGAAAGTCAAGATATTGAATTAAGTCTCTTAAAATAAAGTTTACAATCAGTAAAAAAAATTATATACCCTAATTCTGGTTACACACAATTGTGTTTTTTTATGTAAATCTAATGAGACGAACGAGGCGCTCTCCCTATAGTAAGAAATAACGCCTGTCCATGACCATCGCAGCGATACACAGAACTTTGAGTGTCGAAACAAAGTCCAGGGCATCACTGCTTTGGCGCTCATTACTTTGACACTTTCGATGATTAGTCTCAACAGCCCAGTAATTTCGCTAGCTGAAGTACCCTTCAAACCGGAACACAGTAATGTTTACACACTACTGCTTGGCGGCAGAATAACTGGTACTGCGGTGGTACCTACCTAGACGACCTCCTGCTAAGGAGATCTACCACCAAGTAATAACTGGTACTGCGGTGGTACCTAAGAACTGGTATTCGATGGTTAAAATAGTCAGGACTATTTTAACCATCGAATTAATATTTGATTTATTTTATGTAGGCATAACTAACTTAACAATAACTTAGTGAGCATTAGAACGGGCTTCCACTTATTTTTAGCTTAAAGCCGGCGTGGGAGTCACGTTAAAGTCCAAGTTACGTGCTGGTAGAAACTATTGTCAGATCTGTGTAGTTGTTTCGAACCGGTTCCACCGTTAGTAGGTACATGGTCATTCATTCAATTTCATTCATACGTTATAAAGGTCAAATTAGATTCGAGCAAGTTTCCTTTAAAAATTAACCAACATCGTAAACGCCGAATGAAAATATTAGTTGAAAAAGTAATTGTGCTTGGTCGTGTTTTTTAATGTAAAAAGTAATGAGACGAACGAAACGCTCTCCTGATGGTAAGAGATAAAGCCTACCCATGACCATTGCAGCGATATATAGAACTTTGAGTAACAAAACAAAGTCCAGGGCTTCGCTGCTTTGGCGCTCATTACTTTGAGACTTTCGATGGTTAGTCTCAACAGCCCAGTAATTTCGCTAGCTGCAGTACCCTTCAAACCGGAACACAGTAATGTTTACACACTATGGCTTAGCGGCAGAATAACTGGTACTACGGTGGTACCTACCAAGACGACCTCCTGCTAAGGAGATCTACCACCAAGATGTAGATATCATTTGGAGGTCGACTAGCTAGGTATATTTCGCCGCAAGCAGTAGTGTGTATATACTATACTAATATACTGTGTTTCGGTTTAAATGCCAGCTGGCAAAATTCGTAGCGATGATAGCTCAGTGGTTAGCGCGGTAGGTTCGCATGCCGAAGGGCGTGGGTGCAAACTCCAACAATGAGCTTGAGCTGCCGGTGAAGGAAAACATCGTGAGGAAACCATAGCATGGTGGTAGCATATTTCTAGTACTAGGCTAGCTAGCTACCACGCTAGGATTTCTATCCAACTCATTGCTTGGTTTGAAAAAGAAACAGATGCTCTCTACTTTGGTTCAAACTATTTATAGAAGGGAAGAGATAGGCTTTCGTTTGACCGCTGATGTCAAGTGAAGATGCGGTCTATGTTGTAGCATATATACCACCAATAATAATTCACTCTCTAACAAAAAAATCACAAAGTGTAATATTTTAATAGTTTGCCATAAAACATGGAAGTCTACCAAAACACGTATAAAGTTTTAGTAAGCCAATGCGTAGGAGTTAAGTTACCAAATAAAAGTTTCTACTTAGTTAAGTTGTGGCGCAATTACTGACCGATGACCTGTCGCCTACACGTCCGGCCTGTCTGTCTGCCAAGGCTTTGTTAATATGTGTTTAGCCAATTTGTCTGCCAGGTGTTGGGAAATAAATTTAATTTGATTTCGATGATTTTCATTTTAATTAACGTCCGGTGATGTTTCGGCAGTGTTGTAGGGAGACTGTCTGGCGTGCAATCTGGTTTTGGGTTCGAATCTCACGACTCACCTTTGTTTTTTTAAAGTTATGTGCGTGTCGTCACTGATTTCCAAAGATGTAGGAAAACATTGCGAGAAAACCTACATTTTTTGTAGCGATGATAGCTCAGTGGTTAGCGCGGAAGGTTCGCATGCCGAAAGGCGTGGATTCAAACCCCAGCAATAAGCTTGAGCTGCCGGTGAAGGAAAAACATCGTGAGGAAACCACAGCATGGTGGTAGGGTACTTTCTAGTACTCGGCTAGCTAGCTACCACCCTCAAGTTGAAAATCTGAGCCAAGCATCTAACGGAGTATTCCGGCAGCTTCACTTAAGAGCCAGTTCCATTCCAGGCTAGGTGTGTTTACCATCTTCGACCACACCGTCACTTGACATCAGGTGAGCTGTGGTCAAACACCAAAATATCCGAGAGTTTCAGATAGAGTTTTTTTTATTTGATTAATAAAATTAAATTAGCAAGTCAAAATTAAAAATGTCACATCAAATATATAAATAAATAAATATCGAAGGAACATACACACAGCGCCATCTGGCCCCAAACTAAGCAGAGCTTGTGTGATGGAAGTCAGATAACTGATAGAATACATTTATAAATACTTTTTTGTATACATACTTATAATACATACAGAACACCCAGACACACAACAAACATTTGTCTATTCACAAAATGTTTGCCCTGAGTGGGAATCGAACCCACGCCCTACAGCTCTCAAGGCAGATATAGTACCAATGAGCCAACGGGGCTGTCGAAATAAAATAAAATATGTCAATTCAATAATATGAATCTGCCTAATCTCATGGCAAATAGCTTGTTTAATCGCGCCTCCTATTACTAAAAGCTCGCTAAAGAGGCTTGTGATAATTATATTCAAAATCGCAGACAAAAGCAGTTAGACAATCAACAAAAGCCAAAATGATGAAGTCATTAATTTTCCTTCTCTCCATAAATTTCTGAACGAACATAAAATCAATACACTAACTTACAATTTAAATAATTTATTTAAACGGACAAAACAAAATATTAATGTCGCGTAAAACTAAATACTCTTGCAGATTACACAAGATATAAAGTACCTGATTAATATTATGTTAAGGGTACAGCGAAACGTTTTATGAGTAGGGTTCCGTTTGAGTTTTACACGAATACCAAAAAAAACCGACCAAGTGCGATTCGGACTCGCGCACGAAGGGTTCCGTACCACTATCTATAAAAATCACGTTTGTTGTATGGGAGCCTTCCTTAAATATTTATTGTATTTGTTGTTATAGCGGCAATAGAAATACATCATCTGTGAAAATTTCAACTGTCTAGCTATCACCGTTCTTGAGATACAGCCTGGTGACAGACGGACGGACGGACAGCGAAGTCTCAGTAATAGGGTCCCGTTTTTACCCTTTGGGCACGGAACCCTAAAAAAGTATCAAAGTTGATGTGGCGCTCACAGCAGTGATTGGAGTTTTGGTGGGAACGCGGAAAGAGTCGTGTCGCCGCACTGTATTTCCTTCCAAAACTGGTGTTTTTTTCGAGTGTGAATGGAATTAGTGGTGTTTTATTCATAAATAGGTGCGCCCCGTGGTGTTACCCGCTACATTTTTTCGGGATAAAAAGTAGCATATGTGTCAATCCAGGGTCTCAGCTACTTTCATACCAAATTTCATCCAAATCCGTTCAGTAGTTTTTGCTTGAAAGAGTAACAAACATCCATCCAAACTTTCACTTATTTTATAACTAGCTGCACCCCGCGGTGTTACCCGCTACATGTTTTCGGAATCAAAAGTAGCCTATGTGTCAATCCAGGGTCTCAGCTACTTCCATACCAAATTTCATCCAAATCCGTTCAGTAGTTTTTGCGTGAAAGAGTAACAAACATCCATCCAAACTTTCACTTATTTTATAACTAGCTGCGCCCCGCGGTGTTATCCGCTACATGTTTTCGGGATAAAAAGTAGCCTATGTGTCAATCCAGGGTCTCAGCTACTTCCATACCAAATTTCATCCAAATCCGTTCAGTAGTTTTTGCTTGAAAAATTAACAAAGATACATCCATTCTTACAAACTTTCGCGTTTATAAAGAAGTACCGAATTACAAGCGCCAGTGTGGGAAAGTGATACAATGTCGCGAAATATGATTCTCCTCTCTCTATCTCTCTCATTCACCGTCACTTAACATCAGGTTAGCTGTGGTCAAACATCTAGCCCGTCAAAACAAAAGCAAGTAAGCATGGAACACCGAAAACTTTGGCGTAAAAATACCATTTTATCCCGGGAAAAATTATCGGTTCCCGTAGGATAGTGATGCAATGAAACCTCGGCGCGATCCAGGAACATCAAATTTTATCTCTACTTTTACTGCTGAACGAATTAGAGGGTAATTCGGAACAGAGAAAAGTTATATGCTGTAGTAATGCTTTTATGTTTGACAGGCTAGATGTTTGACTACAGCTCACCTGACATATTACAACAACAATTGACATATTATATAAATACATCATCAATCCGTACCCAATGGGTAAAACGGGACCCTATTACTGAGACTCCGCTGTCCGTCTGTCACCAGGCTGTATCTCATGAACCGTGATAGTTAGACAGTTGAAATTTTCACAGATGATGTATTTCCGTTGCCGCTATAACAACAAATACTAAAAAAACAGAAATAAAATAAATGTTTAAGGCGGCTTCCATACAACAAACGTGATTTTTTTGCCGTTTTCATAGATAATGGTACGGAACACGTCCTGCGCGAGCCCGAATCGCACTTGGCCGTTTTATATTATATCCTTATTTAATATTTTTTTGCTAAACAGAATAAAATGCCTGATAATAAACGTTTGACTTAAATGTTGAACTCTAAAATAAAACTGCTATTTAAATTAGTCTAAAACGCCCATAAACTGAATTCATTACTGACAAAGTTCGTCTATCAATCAGTTTTAATGTCTAAAGTATCGAATAGCTTTTGTTTTTATGTTGTCATCAATTATGCAGTCTGTGGTAAAGATTTTATAACACGTTCGATATACAAAAATTCTATTTTTGGCGCCAATTGTGTCGTTGCCTGTTTCTGGCTTCGCACTTCGTGAATGTGCTGATATTTTCAAGTATGTTATGATAGATCAAGTAACTTACTTCAAAGTTAAAGTTACACAAAGTCAAGATCGACTTCGGTTATGACCTAGTAAAGTAGTGGTGACTTACAAGTGAAAATTAAGTCATATTTCACTACATTATATCAATTTTCGACACCTGCGCATCAAATTCAATACTTTATGCGTAAAACACCAGTACTTAAAAGTACTATAAACACTGAAAATATATGAAATTTGAACATAATTATGAATTGAATTATTTTTTCTATTGGCATCGCACTTAACAATGTAAAATGGTGTTTTTGCGTATGAATTATTATTGTCATTTTTTAAAATGGTTTTTTATGGTTGACAGGCTAGATGTTTGATCACAGCTCACTTGTTGTTAAGTGAAGGTGTGGTCGAAGATGGTATAGCACACCTAGCCTGGAATGGAGCTGACTCTCAAGTGAGGCTGCCGGAACACACCGCTAGGTGCTTGGCGGCAGATTTTCAACTTGAGAATGGTAGCTAGCCAGCCGACTAGAAAACCCTAGAAAACTAGCTTGAACCCACGCTATTTGGCGTGTACAGCGACCGCGCTAACCACTGAGCTAGTCAGTAAGTGTTAGTCAGATACAGAACGCTAAAGCTGCTACGTTTGTATTGCATCCCATGTAATAATTATTTTGGAAGTGATAAATTTCATGTTTTGGTTAACCTTTTCCCCCACGCATGGTATTATCGGAAGTTCTGTGCCCACTCGCCAAAATCTAACGCTTTTCAAGCTATAACTGTTATGCTGTCACTTTGACAATTTATACAAGGTTATACGCTTTGTGTGTACTAAGCAAAAACGGTATAGTTTCACTCATCTTTATAAAAAATAAATAAATATCATAGAACATTACACACAGCGCCTGACCCCAAACTGAGCAAAGCTGAACTATGGAAGTCAGATAACTGATAGAATACTTAAATAGTTTTTTTTTGCAAATACTTAATAACACATACTTGGTGGTAGATCTCCTTAGCAGAAAGTCGTCTAGGTAGGTACCACCGCAGTACCAGATATTCTGCCGCCAAGCAATAGTGTGTAAACATTACTGTGTTCCGGTTTGAAGGGTACTGCAGCTAGCGAAATTACTGGGCTGTTGAGACTAACCATCGAAAGTCTCAAAGTAATGAGCACCAAAGCAGCGATGCCCTGGACTTTGTTTTGTTACTCAAAGTTCTGTGTATCGCTGTAATGGTCATGGACAGGCGTTATCTCTTACCATCAGGAGAGCGTCTCGTTCGTCTCATTATTTGTCACATAAAAAAAAAAAAAAATACATACAGTACACCCATAGAACAAACGTTTGTTTATATCACAGAATGCTTGTCCTGGGTGGGAATCGAACTCACACCTTTTAGCTCTTGGAGCAGACATACTACCAATGAATCAACAGGGCTGTCAAAAAATAATGTTAGCCCTTTTTTAAAATTACAAAGTTAAGTTCAAGACAGGTTTCATTGAAATGTTATATTTTAACATACGTTTGAAAGTTATTTTAAATCCATGACACATGTGCATTCCATATTTTCACGTAAAAGTTTTTATCGCTCTCGAGTGACGGACAGACGGACAAACTGCTTTATATAGTGAGCAATAAAATTATTATATTGTAAACAATTTGGGTGGTCGGGAGATATTTGGTTTTCTTTTGATTTCTTCGAAATTTTAAAATATCAAATTTTTGTTTTTATACATCCTACGCCTAGAATGTATTCTTTGCCGTTTTAAAATTAAAGAACTTGTACAGCAATACATACCTATATTTTTATTAATAAAATAAAATAGATATCGTAGGACTATAACGTGACTATACCGTGAAACCATAGCATGGTGGTAGGATACTCTCTAGTACTCGGCTGGCTAGCTACCACACGAGAGTTGAAAATCTGCCGCCAAGCGTCTTACCATCTTCGACCACACCTTCACTTAACATCAGGTGAGCTGTGGTCAAAACGCCTAGCCTGTCAATGATAAAAAAAAAACATGTAGCGGGTAACACCGCGGGGCGCAGCTATACATTAAGCCCGTAAAAATTCTGTACAATAATTTAATTTTAATGTTAACAATTAATATAAATTCAATATTTGCGGCAGTTAATTAAGACTGCAGAGTTAATTACTTCTCTTGAACAAGAATAAACAAAACGAGGATTTCGTACGTTGTTTTTTTTTTCAATTTCTATGCGTGGGAATTTTACGGCGCAACTTCAAAAACATGTTTTGTTTTGTAAAATAAATCTTATAACAGATTTTTTAAGGCATAATGTTGTTTGAACGTTGGTATAATTTGAAAGTGGTACAACTGTATCGTCACAGATGATTTGATTTTGGCGTCGCATTTGCCAGTGTCAAGTGTTTTATATTTTCAAGTTTCAAAAGTTAAATAAGTTGCCTCGTAGCTATAGTTATAGTCAAAGTCCAGTCTTGGTCAAGTCCAGTCATGCTTTAGTAAAGTAGTGGTGACTTTACTATAAAGCTTCGATTGAGTTTGGGAAGCAACACGATAAAGTCATGTTTCACCACATTATATCATTTTCCCACACTCGCGCTTGTGATTCGGCACTTTATGGATAAACACTCGACAAAACACTAGTTTTGGAAAAAAATACAACGGGGCGACACGACTCTTTCCGCGTTCCCGCCAAACCTCCAATGATTTGATTTTAAGATCTCTGTTACTTTTGATAGAGAAAGAAAGAAAATAGTGGTAATTGTTGGAATAATGATAAATACGATCCAAGCCTAAATATTAAAATTGTACTGTCAAATTAGTTCCCTAATTCGCCGATCGTGGCGCTGTTCTTTCGTTTTTCGCTTCGTCACCTCTCATGTAACCTTTTTGGTAAAATACGTTTAAATAATCCTATTCTAGGCGTATTCATTAATTTACTCAGTGATGATTGAGAATTTATATATTTCATAAATTCTCAATGCCCTGGACATAGTTTAGCAACTCAAAGTTCCGTTTATCGCTGCAATGGTCATAGACAAGCAGTATCTCTTACCATCAGGAGAATGTCACGTTCGTCTCATTACATTTACATTAAAAAAAAAATGATTTTTAACTGTTTTGAAGGGCAGTTATACAGGAACTAAATATCATATAAAATCATCGAATATCATATAGTCATGAGCGCGAAAGCAGCTTTGACTTTGTTCTGATACTCAACATTTCGGTTACTGTTGCAATTATAATGCGTTATCTTATACCATCAGGAGCAATGGCGGCCTTAGGGGGTGGCAAGCAGGGCAACCGTCCGGGGCCTCGCTCTTGCAGGGGCCTCGCGTCCTTGTAGAAAAAAGTCTTTACCATGTACGTGTATCTCGCGCCTCGCACTTAACAAAACCCCCCTGAACGCACGGTTTCATTATTAGTGCAAGCATGTTGCGGCCACTCGAGCACTCGAACTAATTTTTTAGTAAAACAAACTCAAAAAAAAGGGCCTCACAATGATCTGTCGTCCCGGGCCTCGCAACAGCTAAGGCCGCCGCTGATCAGGAGAGCGTATCGTTCCTCTTATTTCATTAACATAAAAATGATCATAAGAATTATGTTTGTAAAACGTTTTTTCTTCCAAATGAACAGAGTACCACTGGGACGATAATATCTGTCGGTATCAGAACCTACTTGAATAAGATTCCCATAAAGGCTAAATGCGCAAAATTTCTAAACACCCATTTGGCGACACCCACGTCGTCCAGTTAATATATTTTATTGAGATATTAATTACAATTTAAAAAGAGAAATATTTAAATGCAATGAATTCTTTGAATTAAGTAGCTGTTGATGAGCACTAGGTGTGGTGACTTGAATGTATGTTTAACAGCTTCAGATTCGGGAGATATTAAAATTGGTCAAGTGCGTGTCGTGACACAAGAGGTAGGGTTTTGTAGATAATTTTTTTCGGTTATCAGGACCTGTCATGGAGCCGAAACGTGGACACTCACAGCGAGAATGGTCCGTAAGTTCCATTGATTTGATGAAAAATAATGAAAAATAAATCATATTTAATACAAAAAATATTTGTGTTATTGTGATTTATTTGTGTTTCATTTGTAAGTTTTTGGTGTATAAGTTATATTCTATTCTATTCTAAGTTCAAAGTCGCTCTGCGAGCTATGGAAAGAGCTATGCTTGGCATTTCTCTGAGGGATCGGATCCGAAACGAAGTAATTCACCAGAGAACTAAAGTCATTGACATAGCTCGGCTATTAGCAAGCTGAAGTGGCAATATTGGACATATCTGTCGCAGAACCGATAACCGCTGGGGTAGACGTGTTCTAGAGTGGAGATCGCGTAATGGCAAACGTAGCGTAGGACGCCCTGAGACTCGATGGAGTGACGATATACGTGGGACAGCTGGCGGTGGATGGAAGCGAAAAGCCGAAGATCGGGCCGAGTGGCGTGTCTTGGGAGAGGCGTATGCTCAGCAGTGGACTTATATAGGCTGATGATGATGAGATAGATAGATAGATCGATAGATAGATCGATAGATAGATCGATAGATAGATCGATAGATAGATCGATAGATAGATCGATAGATAGATCGATAGATAGATCGATAGATAGATCGATAGATAGATCGATAGATAGATCGATAGATAGATCGATAGATATATCGATAGATAGATCGATTGTGTACCAGAATGTATTCTAACTATAGAGTTTCCTCACGATGTTTTCTTTCACCGACGCCTAAAGCTTATTCTTGGGATTTGAAACCATGTCCTCTGACGTGTGATCCGCCTTGCTAATCGCTGAACTATCATGGCTACAAAATTTAATTAATATAATCACAATTAGGTATTTTGTCAACTTAGGTAGTTAGTATGTTTGGTTTCGAAATTTTTCTCAGTGCTTAGCGCGACCAGTTCGCATGCCAAAGGGTTCAAACCCCGATCAACTTGAGCTGCCGGAGAAGGAAAACATCGCGAGGAAACCATACCATGGTGGTAGCGTACTCTCGAGTACTCGGCTGGCTAGCTACCACACGAGTGTTGAAAATCTGCCGCCAAGCATCTAACGGTGTGTTCCGGCAGCCTCACTTCCATACCAGGCTAGGTGTGCTTACCATCTTCAATTACACCGTCACTTACATCAGGTGAGCTGTGGTCAAACACCTGCCTGTTAACCATAAAAATAAAAGTATTCATAGTAAAAGTTTAGACAGTTACATACAAGTAACATATTTAATGTAAATAACAATGCATTTATGTAAGTTGTAGTTATAAGTTTGGGGTATAGTAAGCCAATTCAAAGTAGCCGTATTTATTGTGGGAATTCCAAATAAATACGGAAAGTATCACTGACAGTTAGGGGAAACTTCAAGTTGCCTGAAACTTAAATACCTGCTGAAACTTGAAGTAGCGAGTTGGAAATTGAAAGTTAGGATTTTTATTCGTAGATTTAAGGTCTTACTAGAAGCGATTGTTTCTAAACGCGAGAGGAAATTTATTATTTTATATGAAGAAACGAAATTTGTTATTTAAGGTGGTTCAATTTCCATACAAATATTTTTTTTTGCATTTTTATACAAATATTTTTTTTCCAAGACAAATGGAGCATAATTTTACAGTGAAATCATTTCTACTGGCATTTATTTTGGTTTGTATTTGCGGTAAATCATAATTGCTTGAATGAAACAATAGAATCATTAGCATAAAATCGAATTTATGAATGATTTTTTATTTGTGATTTTTGAATAAAACAGATATTTATATAAATATCTGTTTTATTCAAAAATCACAAATTCTCTTTGGTTAGCGCAGTCGGCTCGCATGCCTAAAATAGATTGACTTTGAAATTGAATTTAGCTATACGGCCTAGCCTACTTGTGGTACTAGTTATTAAGTTCTTCTCTTCTTTTTGTTTTCTCTATTTTCTTTTTAATTTCTGGTGTACTAAGTATATTGTACTGTAGTATTTTTTCTCAGATGTCACTTCTAGTTTGTTTTTATTTCTGTGTGTTAAGCGGTCCGTGCTAATTCTAGAGGAACAAAGTTTAAAATACTTACATTTTCCCGAAAATTACTGTTTAAATAGTGGCATTATTAAAATTTGGCAATTTATTACGTGTAAAAAAAAGTTGTTGTTTTCATAAACTATTTTTTTAAACTATTGAAAAATAGCTTTTTCATCATTCATTGCTTTTTCTGTTTTGTAGCGATGATGGCTCAGTGGTTAGCGCGTCGGTTCCCATGCGCAAGGGCGTGAGTTCAACCTCAACAATGAGCTTGAGCTGCCGGTGAAGGAAACCATAGCATGGTGGTAGCGTACTCTCTAGTTCCGGCAGGCTAGCTACCACCCTCAAGTTGAAAATCTACCGCAAAGCATCTAACGGTGTGTTCCGTCAGCCTCACTTGAGAGCCAGTTCTGTCATAGAAGATGAAGCTACCTCATACAATCTAGTAACAACCCTAGTTTATATACTGTGGCTTTACTTATGTTATGAAATAAATAATTTCCAAACGATCAACTCATCTCTCTCATTCTCAAAAGTCGTTCATTCGCGCAAATAAGACGCACAAATAACTGAACAGCCCTTTAAGTTTGTTCACTCGCACACAGGGGCATTATGTACGCACTAATGCTCCTTTAGGTACGGCATAGAATAACTGCTGTGCGTATAGTAGGGACAATTTGGTATGTAAAGTTTTTTTTTGTATTTATTTTATATTTTTTACTGATATTAAACTTTATTTTATGAAACTAATTTGAATATTTTAGCTCTCTATGCGGTAGTTTAACTCTAATACGTTTTCAAACTTTTTATAGTTATGACGTCATGAGGTCGGCTGAATATGTAGAATATGCCTTTGCCATATAAAACAAAAAGTATACAAAACATTTGATTAACTTTGACAACAGAACTGACAAGTTTTTTTTTTAATTTTCCCCATCGGGCAGGCTAAACCTGTAAAGCCATTCTGTCACGTCTTCGGTTTTTACAATTCATGACATGAAAGAAACATATCTTATGTCATAAAAGCGATATCAGAGTCTAAATAACGTTTAAAGTAAAATAATCCAGATATTTGTATCAATAAAGCGAAAAACAACTCGACGTACGTGTATTGAAGAGATTATTATGACCGCCGTTGAGTTGACATTGACAAATTTTGTTTTGGTTTGCCATTTCTTTTTTAGTCTATGAAAGTTGCCCGACGAGGTGACGTCACGAGACATCAATTGAAAGTCAAGTTTGATTTATGTATTTTATTAAAATAAACCCCGCCTCATAGTTTACAGAGTTTTAAACGTAAAAATATTGTACAGAAATGTACTAGGTATTTCGAAATGGTTTTGGAATCAGTAAAGTTTTTTTTCTTTACATACCGAATTATCTCCCTTAGCGAGATTTCCACCCGATCCTTGCAATTTTGTTAAAATGAATGATTTTTTGGGTCCGGGGGTATTCACTCAGTGGTGTTTTTTGAAGCTGTTATTCAAGCAATAAAACAGTAGACTGTTAGCATAAAATCAAATTTATGATTGGTTTATGAATTTTTGATTTTTTAATAAAACAGTCGATTATGCTAATAATAATTATACTGTTTTATCCAAGCAATTGTGATTTACCGCAAATAAAGACCAAAATAAACGCCAGTAATTTTGATTTCACTGTAAAATTATGCTCCATTTGTCCATAAATGGCAAAAAAATATTTGTACGGAAATCGAACCACCTTAACGTGACGGCTGCCGGAACGCGAAACTGACAAGAAACATTTTGCGAGTAAGTCAGACCTGTCAATTTTCCCAGTTATTTGTTTACTTTGCTCCGCATTCGAAAAATTCGTACTAAAAACGATTTTAAAATTCGATCCGGCCACTTTTGACAGTCATTGGTGTGAAAGACACAAAGTTCTCACTTAATAAACTTCCCCAATCAGAAAGATGGAGTTTAATTAAACGGCTATAAGATCCTACGCCTCATTCTATGCAAATAACTCATTCACCCGCGAAAATGAACTTTAATCTCACGATGAAACGATTCAAAATGCAAAATCTGAACCCATAAAGACTCCCATCTGTCATTATTAGGCGTTATATATTTCTGACGGGGTTATTTGAGCTCTATTTTTAGTGTGTAAGAGTTCAAATTTGCCTGTTGTAAGGTACGGCGAAGTCTGAAGAATTTTAAGTTCTTTGCTAATACGTCACGTTTACCCATTAAAACGATAATAGCAGTGAAAATCAGTGCAAAATTTAAAACGTGAAATTGACACACAATTGGGCAAATCATGCCTTTTAGGCATATGCCTTTTTATGGCTGCCTGGCTAAGTGTTTGACCACAGCTCACCTGATGTTAAGTGAAGGTGTGGTCGAAGATTATAAAGCACACCTAGCCTGGAATGGAACTGGCTCTCAAGTGAGGCTTCCGGAACACACCGTTAGATGCTAACCGTTAGGTGGTAGCTAGGCAGCCGAGTACTAGAGAGTACCCTACCACCATGCTATGGTTTCCTCACGATGTTTTCCTTCACCAACAGCTCAAGCTCATTATCGGGATTTGAACTCACGCCCTTCGGCATGCGAATTTACCGCGCTAACCACTGAGCTATCATCGCTACAATACTGTATATGATAGGTATCTTCTAACTCTGCGTTCTTTATCTTCTACCACGTCATTGCTCACCATTAGACGAATCGAGGTCAATTGAAAGTCAAATTTATTTTATGCATTTATATTAAAATAAACCGCATCTCATACTTTAAAGTATTTTAAACGTAAAAATAATGTACAGGAATGTAATATTTCAAAATGGTTTTGGAATTGGTAAAGTAGATTACATACCAAATTACCAATACCATTTATTTATACCAAATCGAATATCATATCTGTGTCACAACTCTATGATCACAGCAGGTAAGCCTATAACGAAGCGGAAATACATGAATGAATCTTGGATAACTGTGGTAGCAACTACTCGCCAGTCATTTACGCAGAAATGCGTTTGAGAATTTGGTAAATTCCCTTCGCCTAACCTTCATCTTGCCTATCCTACCTTCCATTCTTCCCCGTGCTATCTGCAGGAACGATCCAAGTTTCGAGACTCCATCAAAGCACGCTTATTAGGATCGGCACATCTTCTTTCGTTAAATACCCCTTTGCAGTAGTGTGCAAACACTATATTAGTTATATATTTATACATGATTTGATATATATATACAACATATAACAACCATATGTTATTTACTGAGGGGATGGCTGGCAGAAAATACTTTAGCATTAAGGCCTATCTTTGTACATGTTTTTAAAGTGTGCAATAAAAAAAACACATTACTGTGTTCCGGTTTAAAAGGCTAGCGAAATTACTGGGCTGTTGAGACTAACCATAAAAAGTCTCAAAGTATTGAGCACAAATGCCCTGGACTTTGTTTTGTTACTCAAAGTTCTGTGTATCGCTGCAATGGTCATGGACTTGCGTTGTCTCTTACCATCAAGAGCGTCTCGTTCGTCTCATTATTTTTTACATTGAAAACAAATAAAGCCTCCTTCTATAACTGCTCTTTCAGGAGTGTTGGCGGGAACTCGGAAAGAGTAGTGTCGCCCCATTGTATTTTTTTCCAAAACTAGTGCTTTTTCGAGTTTTTACGTATAGAAATAGTGGTGTTTTATTCATAAAGTACCGAATTGCAAGCACGATTGTTGGAAATTGATATAGTTTATACGTAAGTGTAATTGGTGTGCTTAAGGTGGTTCGATTTCCATACAAATAAATGTTTGCCATTTATGGACAAACGGAGCATAATTTTCCAGTGAAATCACAACTACTGGCATTTATTTTGGTCTTTATTTGCGAGAAATCGCAATTGCTTAAAAAATCACAAATTCATAAATCATTCATAAATTTGATTTTATGCTAATAATCTACTGAATTATTCAAGCAATTGTGATTTACCGAAAATAAATGCCAGTAGCTGTGATTTCACTGTAAAAGTATGCACCGTTTGTCCATAAATGGCAAAAAATTATTTGTATGGTAATCGAACCACCTTAAATGCAATTAGGCATACTTTCATTTTTATAATATTCGTGTGATTTCATTAAACTCATTACAATAAGTTCGCTTGCATCAGTTTGATAACCGGTTTGATAACCGTTGGCTACGGAACCCTAAAAACTTTTACATTGATAAAACCTATAAAAACTTTTCAATCAAATTGTATTGCACCAAATGTATCTACTTAACACACTTTTATCTCAATACAATAAAGTCTAAATTCCAACGAACGTCTATCGAAATTGTGTATTTCTAGTTTTGGGGAATAAACCCTTACCCCTTTGAAAGATGTGTGTCTACAAATTTATATTTGCTATCGGCTTTGCACAATGTAGAACAAAATTGGTTGAAGTATCTATTTCTCAAGTGCAATTTTAACTTTGTTTCTATATTGCCCTTTTATTAGAAAAGTTGGGTAATGCAGGTCTTCAGATATATCATAATGGTTCTCATCATAGAGATGGGACAGATCCGGTAAAAAATATCGATAGACACGTAGCCTTTTTTCAAAATTTATGAGATTCAATTACAGTATGCCCTTAAATCGGAACATTAAAAACATTCGATCATTAGAATTAATTTCTGTTTGTTGAATTTAATATTTTCTGTAGAAGAGATTTCACTGCAAAAAATTATTAAATAGTATATAATTGAGTTTCAATATGTCTTAGGGAATCCACAATCATATGCCATCCACCGGTGAAAGAACACGTCGTGAAGAAACCATAGTATGGTAGCAAAGTACTTTCTAGTACTCGGCTGGCTAGCTACCCTACACGAAAATCTGCTGCCAAGCACCCAATGAGTGGTGAGCTGGTGAGCCGGTTCCATTCCAGGCTAGGTGTGTTCACCATAGTTGCTTAAAATCAGGTGAGCTGTGGTCAAACACCTAGCCTGCCATTTGTTTATTCACAAAATGTTTATCCTGTGTGGGAATCGAACCCACGCCCTACAGTTCTCCAGGCAGATATACTAACAATGAGTCAACGGGGCTGTCAATAAAATTAAATACTGTCAAGGTTTCCGTCACAAAAATTATAGTAATCCGACAAAATTCCAAACCGCCCATCTCCAAACAGATATTGGAAAGTATGAAATCTAGATCGGTTAGGGCGATAAAAGCATCGTTTTTGCTCGAAAGGGAGTTAAGCAAAAAGCCCGCCTCGATAAGCCAAATTGTATTTTCATGGCTTGAGCACAGATTATAGTAAGGTTTTGTCCTAAGAAGTTGGTATTGATCTGAGAGCAAGAAATGCTATTATTTTAAACGAATACTTTAAGGTAGGGTTGCGATACAACTTTAGTACTACTTGGTACTTGGTGGTAGATCTCCTTAGAAGGAGGTCGCCTAGGTAGGTACCACCGCAGTACCAGTTATTCTGCCGCAGTAGTGTGTAAACATTACTGTGTTCCGGTTTGAAGGGTACTGCAGCTAGCGAAATTACTGGGCTGTTGAGACTAACCATCGCAAGTCTCAAAGTAATGAGCGCCAAGGCAGTGATGTCCTTTGTTTTGTTACTCAAAGTTCTGTGTATCGCTACAATGGTCATGGACAGGCGTTATCTCTTACCATCAGGAGAGCGTTTCGTTCGTCTCATTACTTTTTACATTAAAAAAAAAGACTAAATGTATTTAAAAAAATACTTTCTAACAATACCAAAAACTACTTTTTTTAAATTACATATAGTCTTGCGTTTGACTGCCATCCCGCCTGGTGTAAAGCGAAGATGCGGTCTACGATGGAGCACGCTCGCCTAGAAGAAACCGATTCACTTGCGACTTAAAGGCACCCAGATTGTATCAGATTGTATTTATTTATTTACTAAAGCGATAATACAAGAAAACATCACGAGGAAATCATGGTAGTAGGGTACTTTTTAGTACTCAGCTGACTAGTTACCACCTTCAAGTTTAAAATCTGCCGCCAAGCATATAACGGTGTGTCCCAGTCTTGGTATGCTTTATCTTCGACCACACCATCTCTTAACATCAGTAGAGCTGTAGTCATTATACCTAGTATATCAACCCTAAAAAAACGAATAAAAAAACCGGTCAAGTGCGAGTCGGACTCGCGCACGGAGGGCTCTCTACCATTATCTATAAAAACTGCAAAAAACAACGTTTGTTGTATGGAAGCCCCCTCAAATATTTATTTTAGTCTATTTTTTAGTATTTATTGTTATAGCGGCAACAGAAATACATCATCTGTGAAAATTTCAACTGTCTAACTATCACGGTTCTAAGATACAGCCTGGCGACAGACGGACAGACAGAGTCTTAGTAATAGGGTCCCGTTTCACCCTTTGAGTACGGAACCCTAAAAATAACTCTTTTTTTTGGCTATGTGTACCCTGTTAACATAGACCATTTTAAATCGGACAGACAGACAGAATGATTGATGGCACAGGGTTATTAATAGGGTTTCGTATAGGTCCCTTCTGGCACGGAACCCTAAGATTATAAATAACACGTTTATAACTTAAAAAAGTAACATAGAAAACTTGGAAAATCTAACCGCTAAATGCAAAAGAGATACTTTTAGCTTAGTTCCTAACTAAGTTTCAACTTTAAACAATAGAGAGAAGTTATCAATTCGCGAAAGTTTAAACATTTCAGAGCTAATGCACTGTTTCAAAGTTTATAATATTGTTTAGAAGTTTCAAAGTAGTTTTTATTTAGTTTTATAGTTCTTAGTTGAAATTGAGTTTTTTTGGAATTTGGTTTAATCTTAGGATTACAATTTAAAACAAATTTAACTAAAAAAAATATAAAACGAAAGCCGACCTTCCGAAATCTGTGTTTCCAAAAAGTATAAAATGAGTCTCTTTAAATCAAAAGTAAACTTCCTTTTAGGTAAGCGTGTTTCATCCTAGACCGCATCGTTGAGTCAAATGCGAACCTATTAAAAAAAAATATATTTTCTAAAATTCTAGTCTTATGTATGTTTATACTACCATGTGTTCTTATCTTAATTAATGACATTAGTAATTTGTTTTCTTATTATAATCGTTATTTATTTTTCATCTTATTTTTTAAATTTTTTACCTTAAATATTTACAAAACATATATAATATAAAAAACTTAACAACCAGGGTGCCGCCGGCAACGGGGCAGGGCTCAAGCTGCCGGTGGTTAGAGCTGCAGAGTGAGGAACCTCCTCACAATGCGCGCCGTGTCAAGGATCACTGCCTTATGAAGTTGATCCTTGACCCAACTGTCTAGCGAGAGTCTCTTAAGATGTAAAGTCTCTTTTTATTATAATTCATACTTTATTTTTTATTTGATATTCATATATTTGAGACGCTCTTCTGATGGTAAGAGATAACGCCTGTCCATGACCATTGCAGCGATACACAGAACTTTGAGTAACAAACCAAAGTCCAGGGCATCGCTGCTTTGGCGCTCATTACTTTGAGACTTTCGATGGTTAGTCTCAACAGCCCAGTAATTTCGCTAGCTGCAGTACCCTTCAAACCGGAACACAGTAATGTTTACACACTATGGCTTAGCGGCAGAATAACTGGTACTACGGTGGTACCTACCTAGACGACCTCCTGCTAAGGAGATCTACCACCAAGTAATAATTTTTTAACAAAATTTTACAATCAGTCTCACAAATTTTGACAATCAGTGTTTTAAAAGCCATTTAATGACATCTTTAAAATTTTGAAGTGACTTGTAAAATTGGTGTTATCAATAAGGTATTTGTATTGACCGTTTCCTATCTCAATAATAAATAAATAAATTAAAAAAAAAAATTGATTTGTATTTCTGACCTAATCTCATAAAACAACAAAATTAATTACAAGATACGCCGATAGCAAGTAACCGTACAATTATTCTGGTCATTTTCTGTAATTACACATATTCACACTTTCCCAGTGGCCTACGAACCGTAGCTGGGAACTAGTCGGTATGACAGATTCATTGTATTATAAGTATGTACAGTCGACTCTCGTTAATTCAAACCTGCGATAATTGGAAACTTTCAATAATTCAAAGTTATCACGAGTTCCCTAGAAAATCTCTTTATATTTCGAACAAAATCAATAAATTTTTATGCACTCTGTAATTCTATAAATATAAATATCGTAGGACATTACACACAGAACTAAACTATTCCAAACTAAGCAGAGCTTGTACTATGGAAGTCAGATAACTGATGGAATACATAAATACTGAGCTTGAGCTGCCGGTGACGGAAAAACATCGTGAGGAAACCATAGCATAGTGGTAGGGTACTTTCTAGTACTCGGCTGGGTAGCTACCACCCTCAAGTTGAAAATCTGCCGTCAAGCATCTAACGGTGTGTTCCAGCAGCCTCACTTGAGTCAGTTCCATTCCAGGCTAGATATGCTTTACCATCTTCGACCACACCGTCACTTAACATCAGGTGAGCTGTGGTCAAACACCTAGCCTGTCAACACTAAAAAAAAAACTTTTTTTTGTAAATACATACTTAAAATACATACAGAGCACCCAGACACAATTTTAAATAATTTGCCCACATATGTATTATTTATCAACGTAACCCCATGCGTCTCCAGAGGTTGACGCTGAAAATCAGCGCAGAATAGGTTCAGTGACAGGAAGCAATCAGACGCGAGAATCCATGTCAACAATCTTGGCTCGGGCTCAGGGGATCATCGAAATACGACTCGGAGCCCGAATTCCTAACAGACGATGTGGGAAATTATGATATGACATTTGTCATGTCATAATTATTAGTGTCAGTCAAATTGAGTTCAGTTCCATTTTAAGGGAAAACTTGAGAAATTCCACAATGTACCTCATCATCATCAGCCTATATTAGTCCACTGCTGGACATAGGCCTCTCCCAAGACACGCCACTCAGCCCGATCTTCGGCTTTTCGCTTCCATCCACCGCCAGCTGTTCTACGTATATCGTCACTCCATCGAGTCTCAGGACGTCCTACGCTACGTTTGCCAATACGCGGTCTCTACTCTAGAACACGTCTACCCCAGCGGTTGTCGGTTCTGCGACAGATATGTCCAGCCCATTGCCACTTCAGCTTGCTAATAGCCGAGCTATTTCAATGACTTTAGTTCTCTGGCGAATTACTTCGTTTCGGATCCGATCCCTCAGAGAAATGCCAAGCATAGCTCTTTCCATAGCTCGCAGAGCGACTTTGAACTTACGGACTATTCCCGCTGTGAGTGTTCACGTTTCGGCTCCGTAGGTCATGACAATGTACCTACCTACATATAATCTACAAAAGAGAAAAAAAACATGGACAAGTGCGAGTCAGACGCGCACGAAGGGTTCCGTACCATTATCTGTAAAAAAATGGCAAAAAATCACGATTATCTAAAGGGTAAAAGATAGCTAGCGAAATTACTGCGCTGTCGAGACTAACCATCGAAAGTCTCAAAGTAATGAGCGCCAAAGCAGCGATGCCCCGGACTTTGTTTTGCTACTCAAAGTTCTGTGTATCGCTGCAATGGTCATGGGCATGCGTTATCTCTTACCATCAGGAGAGCGCATCGTTAGTATCCTTCATCATCATTATCATTTCAGCCGTAGGACGAATGGGGGAGGCCAGTGTCCAGCAGTAGTATCATTACTTTTACAGCCCCGTTGGCTCATTGGTAGTATATCTGCCTCGAGAGCTGTCGGGCGTGGGTTCGATTCCCACTCAGGGCAAACATTTTGTGAATAAACGCAATCATGTTTGTTCTGTGTCTGGGTGTTCTGTATGTATTTACAAAAAAAAAGTATTTATGTATTCCCTCAGTTATCTGACTTCCATCACACAAATTTTGCTTAGTTTGGGGTTAGATGGCGCTGTGTGTATAGTCCCACGATATATATTTATTTATTTTACAGTAAAAAAAAAATCAAAATATCGCCTAAGTCGTAAAATAAGATCTCAAGTGGCCAAGATCAGTTTGGTGGTCCAAGAAGTGCCACATCCACGATTTTGTACTCCCTTCAATATTGGCGCTTTATCCTATTTGAATTTCTAACAAGCGGCTTATTTGCTTTAGCGTTATTACTGGTATGATGAAAAAAAAATCTTATGTTTTTTTTTATAGTTGACAGGCTAGGTGTTTGACCACAGCTCACCTGATGTTAAGTGACGGTGTGGTTGAAGATGGTAAAGCACACCTAGCCTGGAATGAAACTGGCTCTCAAGTGAGGCTGCCGGAACACACCGTTAGATGCTTGGTGGCAGATTTTCAACTTGATCGATTTCAACTTTTCAACTTTGGTGGTAGCTAGCCAGCCGAGTACTAGAAAGTAAATAAATAAATTAAATAAATGGTTTCCTCACGATATTTTCCTTCACCGGCAGCTCAAGCTCATTGTTGGGGTTTGAACCCACGCCCTTCGGCAGGCGAACCTACCGCGCTAACCACTGAGCTATCATCGCTTCAATGTGTAACATCTGTTTGTCAAGTACCTGAGATAATCTTAAATATGTGCATACGCTTTTAATGCTACGCTCACTTGGTGGTAGATCTCCTTAGCAGGAGGTCGTCTAGGTGGGTACCACCGCAGTACCAGTTATTCAGCCGCCAAGCAGTAGCGTGTAAACATTACTGTGTTCCAGTTCGAAGGGTACTGCAGTGACATTACTGGGCTGTTGAGACTGACCATCGAAAGTGTCAAAGTAATGAGCGCCAAAGCAGCGATGCCCTGGACTTTGTTTTGTTACTCAAAGTTCTGTGTATCGCTGCAATTGGCATGGACAGGCGTTGTCTCTTGCCATCAGGAGAGCGCCTCGTTCGTCTCATTACTTTTTACATTAAAAATAAGGGTATTATCAATTACGTTGTAATAATTTTGTTTGTTTATTAGTATGACACTGATACCTCAGTTATGATGGTGATAGTACGTACAGGATTGTTCAATTGTGCAATGTCATTTATTTATTTCATTACTAGCTGCGCCCCGTTGTGTTACCCTATGTGCTAATCCAGGGTCTCAGCTACCTCCATACCGAATTTCATCCAAATCCGTTCATTAGTTTTTGCGTGAAAGAGTAACAAACATCCATCCATCACATTTATAATATTTTTGGGATTGATTTCCAAATGTATAATTCGGTATGTAAAAAAAAAGAAATACATTTGCGATTCTAAAACCGCTAATTTTAATAAAATAGTTAGCAAGTTGAAGTGGCAGTGGGCAGGGCACATAGCACGCAGAACTGATGGCCGATGGGGCTGCAAAGTTCTGGAGTGGAGACCACGGACCGGCAAGCGCAGCGTAGGACGTCCACCCACAAGGTGGACAGACGACCTAGTAAAGACCGCAGGAACGCGCTGCATGCGAGCCGCTTCCAACCGGTCTTTATGGAAGTCAATGGGGGAGGCCTATGTCCAGCAGTGGACGTCCTACGGCTGAAATGATGATGATGACATAAAAGAAACTATACTTTCAATGGACCTCTAATGATGTCACATACATACATATATGTAAATATATAATTTTTAAATATGAATGGAAAAATGACCTGTAACTTTGGTGTTGTTAATTAAAGATTTGTATCTGTATCTGTATCGGTATCTGTATCTGTATCTGTATCTGTATCTGTATCTGTATCGGTATCTGTATCTGTATCTGTATCTGTATCTGTATCGGTACCTGTATCTGTATCTGTATCTGTATCTGTATCTGTATCTGTATCTGTATCTGTATCTGTATCTGTATCTGTATCTGTATCTGTATCTGTATCTGTATCTGTATCTGTATCTGTATCTGTATCTGTATCTGTATCTGTATCTGTATCTGTATCTGTATCTGTATCTGTATCTGTATTTGTATTTGTATTTGTGTACACTTTGATAATTATTTAAATAATACTTATGAAATATCTTAATTTGAATACTCTGATCGTAGCGATTGTAGCTCAGTGGTTACACGTTCGGTTCACACATCGACGGGCGTGGTTTCAAGTTCCAAGTTCATTCATTTCATTTCCACTTTAGTTGCAATTTTACGAAAGCTTATTATGAACTTTTAGAAAGGTAAGTATAGAGTTGGTGGGAAGAGGGGGGAGCAAACGGGGTTAGGTTCCGGTGTACAGTTGCTCTGGGGTCAGGGTTGCCACCTGAACACTTTTTTATTATGTAAAGTTTTACCAGGGTATTTTTTTGGACCTGAGATCTTTGAAAAAGAGATAGACTTTGTAGCGATGATAGCTCAGGCTTGCGCGGTTGGTTCACTCGCCGAAGGGCCACAGTTCAAACCCTAACAATGTCTTACGTGTTAAAGGTGTCAGCTACCTCCGTCCTCCATACCAAATTTCATCCAAATCCATTCAGTAGTTTTTGCGTGAAAGAGTAATAAACATCCATCCAAACTTTCACATTCATAATATTAGTGGGATTGTTTTGTATTTTGTTTTTAGGCAGTATTGTATGTTAGTAAAAAAACTTCAGTGACCTGTGTGCTTTTGGCCAAATTGTACTAAAAACCCTGTATATAATTTATTTTAAAGTGACAGCCCTACGCACTGCACTTAGGCTGGTAGAGGTGTACTGTTCACAGAACTAGTAAATAAGAGGTACCTACGCCCTTTACCTAGACTTTAGGTGCCTAGCCATAAAGACCACTTCACACTACGTTAGTATGTATGTACACAGGGTTACAGGTTTCGGCTAAAAATGAAGCAAGTCGATAGGGGGTCACTGTGCTAATAATTATAATAAACAGACATTTTTTTTAATTAAATTATAAGTAAATGATGTTTGACTTGTAACTAGGGTGTTATTAATAAATTATTTGTATTTGTATTTGTATCTATCGGGCAGCAAAGTACATAGTTTAGCGGTTCATACAATGAAGGTAGACTCGAACCGTAAAAGTGTAAAGTAAGTGAGTAAGTGTAAAGTGTAAGTGTAAGTGTGTGTGTAGTGTAAGTGTGTGTGTAGTGTATTTTAGTTAAAGTGTATGAAGTACGTTTTGAGTATGCGACCTAACTAATAATTTATACAATAACGTCCTTTCGGCTGAGTATGACCAAACTTGTAACCTTGTAAAATCATAGCGTAGTTTGAATAGACCTTTACAACCTTAGCCTTTATATTGGTCTAGGAATACGGTTTTAAGCGAATTACTTCGACTTCTTTAGGAATGTGAATAGAAGTAATTGTTTCAGCTAAAATATATTAAAAGTACGAGTGTAATTAGTGGGATTGTTTAATTATAGTTTTTATGTTCAACAAAATACAATCCTCACTAAAATTTAAGGTGGGTCGATTTCCATACAAACAATTTCTTTCCATTTATGGACAAATGGTGCATAATTTTACACTGAAATAACAGTTATTGGCAAAATAAATGCCAGTAGCTGTGATTTCACTGTAAAATTATGCTCCATTTGTCCATAAATGGGAAAAGAAACATTTGTATGGAAATCGAAATACTAAAATTCTTGTTAAAATGGAGCTCTACAATTTTTCTATGTTTTTGGCAACGCAATTTTGAAATACTTTAAAAATGAATTTGAAAAGTATTTCAAAATTTTCGAGTATGTTATACTAGACATTTATCACATTAATATTATAAGAGTTTGTGAGTGTGTTTGTTACTTCTTCACGCTCAAACGGCTGGACCAAATTCGATGAAATTTGGTATAGAGGTAGCCGACACTCTGAATTAACACGCAGGTTACTTTTTATTTCGAAAAAATATTGTGGGTAACACCGCGGAACACAGCTAGTTTTTAAATAAAAAAATTAAACCATTTTCGGTGGTAAGCGCAAAACTTGAGAACGGCTTGATTCTTTTTAAATGGTCGTGATGGTACAAAGTACAGGACATTCAGCCAGTTATAGCCTATATGTTTTTTTATAGTTGACAGTCCAAATGTTTGACCACAGCTCACCTGATGTTAAGTGACGGTGTGAAGGGGCGTTTACCATCTTTGACCACACCATCAGGTGAGATTTGGTCAAACATTTAGCTTGCCAACCATAAAAAAGAGATTGATTTTCACACTGTCTTCAATTAGTTGAACCTCCGGCAGCCGTTGTTGTTTCCGGCACTGAAATTAAACACAATTCCTCATTACAAACTCTAAAAATAACAAAGCTTCCAAACAATCTAAGTTATTATTAACTTACGCAAACTTAGTTAAGCACAGCAAGCTCACCCTAAGTTTAAGTTGAGCTTGCCTTGAATGGGCGTCATTGTTAAGTAAAGACATTACCGACACCGTTACTGGACAAACTCGACTGCCTTTTGTCTTATCTTCCTGATTTATAAAGGGTTACGCGGAACGGAATCTCTCAGCCGATTGTTTCCGTCATTGTGAACGACTCTCTGTGTTCCCGGTACAATATGGGTGTCTTCAAGTCCAGAATAATTAGATTACTTCTAGGTAAGCGTGCTCCATCTTTGACTATACGTAATGTTAGGCATTGTGTAGACAAATTTGTGCCAATCCGGGTTAAAAAAAACTTTTAAGTCCCATTCTTAGATTGAAATAGGAGTTTTGGCGGGAACGCGGAAAGAGTCGTGTCGCACCGTTGTATTTTTTCCCAAAAAAAGTAGTGTTTTTTCGAGTGTTTATGCATAAATAGTGGTGTTTTATTCATAAAGGGCCGAATTACAAGCGCGAGTGTGGGAAAATGATATAATGTAGTGAAACATGACTTTTCGTCCATCCACTCCATCGAAGCTTAAAGTAAAGTCGCCACTACTTTACTAAAGCATGACTGGACTCGACTGACACGGACTGTACTTGACCAAGACTGGACTTTGACTATAATTATAACTACGATTACTTATTTAACTTTTTAAACTTGAAAATATGAAACACTGACATTGGCAAGTGCTCAAGATGCGACGCCAAAACTAAAGAAAAAAAAGTAAGCTATGCTGATGATGATGATAAGTGAGACTTGATATGTGTGCAACAAAGGAATGTTTTACATAATTGGTTGTGGTTGTAAACGTGGTTCTGCATAAAAGTTATTAGAGTTTAGTCTAGGAGCTAAAACCTATTTTGTTTAGAGGTTAAAAACGAAAAACCGGCCAAGTGCGAACTGGTCGCGCACGACTAACCATTATCTCTAAAAACGGCAGAAAAATCACGTTTGTTATATAGGAGCCCCCCATACTACAAACTTTATTTATTTTATTCTATTTTTTAGTATTTGTTGTTATAGCGGAAACAGAAATACATCATCTGTGAAAATTTCAACTGTCTAACTATCACGGTTCATGAGATACAGCCTGGTGACAGACGGACAGCGGAGTCTTAGTAATAGGGTCCCGTTTTACCCTTTGGTTACGGAACCCTAAAAAGTAGTTATTATGGTTTCGTAACTGTCAAAAAAATATTAACCCAATTGATTTAACGTTTGTGCAATTTTTTTTTTTTTTATGGTTGACAGGCTAGTTGTTTGACCACAGCTCATCTGATGTTAAGTGAAAGTGTGGTCGAAGATGGTAAAGCACACCTAGCCTGGAATGGAACTGGCTCTCAAGTGAGGCTGCCGGAACACACCGTTAGGTGCTTGGCGGCAGATTTTCAACTTGAGGGTGGTAGCTAGCCAGCCGAGTACTAGAAAGTACCCTACCACCATGCTATGGTTTCCTCACGATGTTTTCCTTCACCGGCAGCTTAAGCTCATTGTTGGGGTTATGTGTAAGTTTGGATGGATGGATAGATGTTTGTTACTCTTTCACGCAAAAACTACTGACCGGATTTGAATGAAATTTGGTATGGAGATAGCTGAGATCCTGAATTAAGACATAGGCTACTTTTTATCCAGAAAACATGTAGCGGGTAACACCGCGGGGCG
This sequence comes from Biston betularia, assembly GCA_905404145.2. Classification (NCBI taxonomy): domain Eukaryota; kingdom Metazoa; phylum Arthropoda; class Insecta; order Lepidoptera; family Geometridae; genus Biston; species Biston betularia. The sequence continues at coordinate 7,460,109 of FR989888.1, read as the reverse complement.
CAGCTAGTACTTATATACTTTTTTTTTGTAAATACATACTTATGATACATACAGAACACCCAGACACAGAACAAACATTCGTAACTAGTTTCAACCGTAAGAAATTGTACGCGAAATTTGTTCTTTAAGTGTTACAAAATTAGACGTGAGCTCCCAATCTAACAGGTGACCGTAACACTTGACTCTAAGGCCATAAAATAGGCCGTAAAGGTAACAATCATAGGCATTGATTGATTTATGAACACTTAGCCGATAATATGCTGATATTGGATACTGATAAGATTTAGTAGTGTCGCAATTGTAAACCTACTTGTGTTAAAAAATCATAGGAGAAAACGCGTTGCACAATCTCAACTACTTATCGCGTTTCTTGTTTCTTTCTTATCTACCTATTGGTTCGTAAAGACGAAATTTGTTTGTCAATCCTTTCGCGTTGCGACGCTTACCTCCACTGGCCGTGTTACCATCCTTGCTACGTATTAAAGCTTACCTTCACTGCTAAGTGGATCACACACTTGTTTAAAATCATGTTAATATTGTAAATGGCTTCACAGATCTCGATGAAACGTTGAGCGCAGATAGATTATACTCTAGATACATAAATTGACTATCTATTTTGGAAAATAAGGAAAACCGCGTGACTTAGCTTTTAAAACTTAATGCATATTTAACTTTAACTCGAAGTTAAAATACCGCCCTCTGGCTTTGATATTTCAAAGCACGGGTCTAAGCAAGCTTTGTTCTAAGTTAACTAAGTAGAGCTAAATAAGTTACGAAGATAAACCATAACTGGGCGCTTTGTCTATTTAGTGATGTGCTAGACGAAAATGTTGAATTACGAACCGAATAAACTTTAGAGTAGTATATCTATTATCTTTGTTTTTGGCGTCACTATGTGTGCATTTTCAGTCAGTCTAAGTCAAGTCAAAGTCACACAAATTATGGTCAGGTATGAGGAAAGTATTGATGATTTTACCACAAAATTATGTCAAGTCATATTCACCACCATCATTCAAAATAATTACTTACTTAAAATTTCTTGTTATCTATACTAACCTTCAATTAACCAAATGCTTCACGAGCCATTAATAAAATTAAGAAAAAAATGAATATTCCAAATTCAAACCATTACAAATAGTCAACCGAAAAACTTTGGAAAGCGAACGCTGGTGTTCGAGAAACAATAAAATTCAAATTCGTAACGTATTCTCACAGCAATTGCTCGCTTTCATTCGAAATGAGTTTTTAATTGTTTGAAATTCGAATGGTTTTTCTTTTTTTTTTTGCCGTTTTGAATTCTTTGAATACTGGAAGTCGTAGACGGGAGGTGCGAGCTTCATACGACAACTTTCATAATAATCAATCCTACCTTCTTTTTATTTTGAGTTAATTTATTGAGTGACAGAAAATTACTATTAATAATTAATTAATGATGTTATATATTACATACAAATACTAATACAAAAATACATGATTATGTATTTACAATAACTGTGATTTATGTTTGTCGTGAGTCAACGATTTCTTTTTTATATGTGTGTCAGGCTAAGTGATTGACCATATCTCACCTAATGTGTAGTCGAAGATCGTAAACAATTTACTCAATTAAACGATTTATTCACTGAAATGGCTACTTGAACAATAGCTAGGTGCTTTTGTAACAGATTTTGGACTTGTGGTTTATTTACAACTATAATTATAGCTAAAATATATACATGTGTGAGCGTAATAGTAAGCGCGATCACTGACCGGGGTACTCCGGACCGGGGTACCGGGGGACTCGTAAGGGTTGTCAAATAAAATAGTGTCTTTTTTAATTTGTATGGTGAAATGAAATAATGATTTTAATGTTTATTCTTCGCGTAAATTATTCGAAACCGGACATAAATGAACCCCTTCAAATATTGGTGGTCCTTTAAGTCACACCCTGTATACCTAAATAATTATCCATATACAATATACATGTACAAAAAAGTTCAAGATTCAAGATATTTGTTGCTTCCATACAATAACACAAGATGTTTTAAACAAAGAAGTACATGGTACACAGTAAGTTATTTATAATTTTATTTAATTTCTCGATTCATAAGGAATCCAGCAGTGTCGTTCCATTTGTATAATTATGTCTGGTTCCGCACTATTCGGGAGTAAACCTGGTTCCCAGCAGTGGGGCCGCAAATGGCTTCTCACCGCACCGCTGGAAGATAATCCGACTGGAATCGATAATAATCGCCTCTGATGTACGAAATAGCTTCGAATTATCGCGGGATGCAAAGCCTTCCGAATAATACAAGATTATGGCGCGTGGTACAAGGCATATGCTAGGCACGACCTTTAAGATTCTTGGTTATAACTTTTTATACAAATTAATGTTGAACTTGAAACTTGACAGCCCGGTTGGTTCATTGGTAGTATGTCTGGTTCGAGAGCTGAAGGTTCGTTTCCCACCCAGGATAAAGTTTGTGGTACAAACAAATGTTTGTTCTGTGTCTGGGTGTACTTTTTTATGTGAAAAAGTGGCAAACAAGCGACGGGCCACCTGATGGTAAGTGGTCACCGCCGCCTGCAATACCAAAGGTTAAATAAGTTGTCTCGTAACTATAGATATAGTCAAAATCCAGTCTTGGTCAAGTACAGTCCATGTCAATGAAGTCCAGTCATGCTTTAGTAAAATAGTGGCGACTTTACTATGAAGCTTGGATGGAGTTTTGGAAGCAATACGAAAATTCATATTTCACCACATTATATCATTTTCCCACACTCGAGCTTGTGATTCGGAACTTTATGAATAAAACACCACCATTTTTATGTATAAACACTCGACAAAACACTAGTTTTGGAATAAAATACAACGGGGCGACACGACTCTTTCCGCGTTCCCGCCAAAACTCTCTCCTATGACTTGTACTACAGCCGCACTCAACATGAAAGCGTGCATACGTTTAGGAATCGATTCGCTAATGACACTCAATGAAGCACTCATTAGGTAAGCGCTCACTAATCAGTAATGTTAATTAGGGGTTACGGGCTTCGATGTAGGGCAGTGGGTCGAGTTTACTCCGCGTTGTGTTTCAAATAAATTAGTAATACAACTATTTGCTTTTGTAATTTACAACAAATTTAATATACTGTAACTTTAGCATAATTACATTTGTACTTACTAAGATTTGGATTTTTGTATGTTTGTAAAGAATAAACTCAAAAACTACTGGACCGATTTCATAAATTCTTTCACCATTGGGAAGGTACTCTATCCCCGGGTGGCATAGGCTACTTGTTATTCCTGTATTCTTATGGGAACTACACGGGTGAAACCGCGAGGCGTCTGATAAAGAGGAAAGATGTATATTTTTGTATGTTTGTAACGAATAAACTCAAAAACTACTGAACCGATTTTAAAAATTCTTTCACAATTAGAAAGCTACGTTCTCCCTGAGTAACATGGGATATATTAATACAAACTTTGTTAGAAGCAATATAAAAAGGCGTGTTTCACCACATTTTCCTAGATTTTTGATCATAAATCACTCGATTTTTTTTCTAAAATAGTACAACCGTTTACTGTTTTTCTGACAAAAAACTCTATCACATAAATACACTTTTTTAAAATACGTCGTATGTAGATTCGTCTCAGAAAGGTGTATAACGTCCTGCGATATTTATTTTATCAACTTACCGTGTTTCTGAAAAAAGTCCTATGACATAGTTACACTTTTTCAAAATACGTAGAATGCAGATTCGTCTCAGCAAGGCGGTACGTTTCTCTAGTGGCATTACAAAAGGAGGCACGGGAAGCAGAGATTAATTGGATCCGATGCGAAACGGTAATTGCTGACCGATTGTCAACTGCTTTTGTTACCAATCAACAGATTAGATCATGAGTTTGCCTGTACTTCTTCTGTCTTTTTGTCTGCATGTTTACGGACGGACCAAATAGGAAAATTTAAAACTCGGACAAACTTTAATGTAACAATTGTAATAATTAAAATGACATGTATTAAATGTGGTAGATCTCCTTAGCAGGAGGTCGTCTAGATAGGTACCACCGCAGTACCAGATATTCTGCCGCTATGCAGTAGTGCGTAAACATTACTGTGAACTGTTCCGGTTTGAAGGGTACTGGGCTGTTGAGACTAACCATCGAAAGTCTCAAAGTAATGGGCACCAAAGCAGTGAAGCTGTGGTCTTTGTTTTGTTACTCAAAGTTCTATGTATCGCTGCAATGGTCATGGGCAGGCGTTATCTCTTACCATCAGGAGAGCGTCTCGTTCGTCTCATTATTTTTCACATATGAATTGAAATAATGTATATATTTTATACTATTTTTATGTGTATAATTGTTTATTTTTGTAGAATTCAATTCGATTACATCTGGTACTTCATTTAGACAATAGACAACACTTTATTTGGGACATAAAACACATTCCATCATTTTTTCATCTGTGAAAATTTCAACTGTCTAACTATCACGGTTCATGAGATACAGCCTGGTGACAGACGGACATCGGAGTCTTAGTAACAAGGTCCCTTTTTAACCCTAAATAGAGCATCGACACTAAAATCCGGGGAGAGCCGTTAAAAAAACTTAAGAAAACACATTTTTTTTTTAAATCTTTGTTGAGACTTTGGTAAGCATCGTTTTGCACCGACTGGTGTTAAGTCCCCGCGTCGGTCAGCTTCCCGGACAGCACACATATACCTTGCAAACATCGTACAAATGATAAATTCTTCCCATCTTCAAGACACGACCCTAAAAAGGTAGCAATATACCAAGTGTCATGGTCGAATGCTCTGAAAACTTAATTAAGGGAAAGGATATTAAAAAAATCTAGATACGCTGTCGCCGTAAGGAGCAACAAGATTATAGACTTCTTTTAAAAAAAAATGTTTAACAAGCTACACCACAGCTAGCTTGACCACAGCTCACTTGATGTGACTGTGTGGTCGGAGATAGTAAACACATACAACCTGGAATAGAACTGGTTATCAAGTGAAGCTATCGGAACACACCGTTAGATACTTGGCGGCAGATTTTAAACTCTCGTGTGGTAGCTAGCCAGCCGAGTACTAGAGAGTACCCTACCACCATGCTGTGGTTTCCTCACGATGTTTTTCTTCACCAGCAGCTCAAGCTCATTGTTGGAGTTTAAACCCACGCCCTTCGGCATGCGAACCGACCGCGATAACCACTGAGCTATCATCGCTACAAATTTTTACAAAACTACAATTTTTATGACGTATAGGCTTGCGTTTGACCGCTAACTCGCCTGATGTCAAGTGAAGATGCGGTCTACGGTGGAGCACGCTGGCCTAGAAGAAACCGTTTTAGTTGTTACTAAAAGGCACCTATTAAAGGCACATATTATATCTATCAGGGAACGCCCATTTGGGCAGCAAATTCCATTTTTTAGTGGTTCGTATAATGAAAGTAGATTTCAAACCTTGGAGTCTGAGTTTTCGGTACGTCGACCGTGAAACGGGGTCGCTTCTTTTACCATCAGGAGAGCGCCATGTTCGTATCACTTTTAAATAAAAAAGTAAAACAGTGAGAAACAAAATTGTAAATTGTCTCTCTATTCGCCAATGTCGCGTAACGAGTTTCAATTTCAACTCCTCGCGAGCTAACAAGGCGCCATTCCGTTCCCTATCGCAGCATCTCTATTCTTTCTTTCATCCGAGGCCGGGGAGAAAAGAGGGAATTTTTCGTAAACAAAAGGCGGTAAAATTCTAATTAATTCGACGTTCCGGAGAGATTGCCAGATAAAAGATATAAAAAGGGGATATTTTTAAAGTTTTCGCTGATTTAGCTCGAAAATGTTGCCTTCTTGGGGTTGTTTCTAAGTAACACTGATTTTTTTTTATGTAAATGTATTGAAACGAACTAGACTATCTCCTGATGGTAAGAGACCTATAACGTCAAAAAAAAAGTATGTAACTATTGTATCAGTTATCTGACTGCCACAGTACAAGCTTCAAATTACAGGGCTGTTGATAAAAGCCATCGAAAATCTCAAAGTAATGAGCGCCAGCGATGCCCCGGACTTTTTTTTGTTACTCAAAGTTCTGTGTATCGTTGCAATGGTCATGTACATGTGTTGTGTCTTACCATCAGGAGAGCGTTTCGGTCGTCCCATCACTTTTATATTTTTAAATATAAAAATAATATATATTAAACGTCCAGTCACAGAACAAACATATACATCTTGTATTATCTACAATATAAAATATCTTAAATTAATACCTACTATTTAAAAAATAATTTAAATAACTTTTTTATATATGAATTGGTATTCATATATTAAATTCTATAATTATTTTTTTATCTATCTTAATTTATTACATTTAATAACACATAGTCAAAAAAATTTAATTATAAAATGTCAAAAACAGAGATATATATTTTTATAAAAACATAAAACAAAGTCTAATAAATACATTATTATCATTTTTATATACTTACTATTATTTTTATTTATTTTTCTTATCAATGTTACATCTCCCGTCTGTTTCTGATGTTATCTATCATGTTTTTCTTTTCTTAGTTGCCTGGAATAGATCGCTGTTAGCGATAAGGCCGCCACTTGTGGCACTAGCTCATGAGGTTATTTTGTTCTCTGTACTTTTTTCTGTTTATGGTGAGCACAATAAAGAGTTATATCTATCTATCTAAATTAAAAATGTTACAAATTGCAATAAATTAATCACTTAAAAAGAACTTAATCTAAAAGTCCATCAGAGGTTGATAGGCAGAATGCTGGCTGCATTGCCACGTTGGCAATGCTAAGCTTTTGACCAAAGTAGATGCCAGCATTCTGGTCACCTGGTCATCTTGTATTGTAGTAAAGCAATAAATGTCTGGCATCTTGAAACATTTATCGTCCTATACCATCGTCTGACGAGAGGTCGTGGACCAGTGGCTCCAGCTCGTGCGGCAGGTGTGCTACCTAGAACTAATTAAGTTTTTGTCGTGTACTACGTTGCACGTAGAATGATGTGGTACAAGTCATAAATCACGAGCGTTTGTTAGATATATTTTTTTTTTAATTAATAGGTTCACAAAACTGGACATATACAAAGACATGCGTTACATTAACAAAAACAAATAGTTAACAATATGCATATGATTTCTAGATGTGAACACGGCATGTGTATAAAAAATATTGAAATGTACCTACTTAAGAAATTTTAAACAAATGTCTCTCTCTCTCTCTCTCTGTCTTGAAAGATGAGACAGAAATGTCACATGTTATCACGATGACAGCAGTAAAGTCAAAGTAAAGTTTATTTTCAGAGGAACCAGTTATCCTGCTAATATTGTAAATGTGAAAGTTTGGATGGATGGATGTTTATTACTTTTTCACGCATGGATTACTGAACGGATTTGGATGAAATTTGGTATGGCGGTAGCTGAAACCCCGGATTAATACATAGGCTGCTTTTTATCCCGAAAACATGTAGCGGGTAAAACCGCGGGGCGCAGCTAGTTATAAAATATGTGAATGTTTTGATGGATGAATGGATGTTTGTTACTCTTTCACGCAAAAACTACTGAACGGATTTGGATGAAATTTGTTATGGAGATTGCTGGATTAACATATACGCTACTTTTTATCCCGAAAATATGTAGCGGGTAACACCGCGGGGCGCAGCTAGTACTTAATAAATAACAAATGTATTTCTTGACCGGATCTCGGACTATCACATTTTTTAGTTCTGATATCTACACTAATTATAAATAGAAAAGATTTGATTTTTTGTTTGTTTATATTGAACAGACTCCGAAACTACTGGACCGATCTGAATAATAATTGTTTCATCATTAGAATGCTACGTTATCACTGAGTGACATAAGCTATATTTATATTGTTAATCGAGCTTTGTTATCCCGTGCGAAGTCGGGGCGAGCTGCCAGTACACAATAGCTTCTATCTATATTTTGTTTCTCTATAAGTTTATTACTTGCACCGTCCCGTTCGCGCATAGTTAAGATGCAGTTGTCAGCACGCGCCACGACAGGTGGAGCTGCCTTATTAAGGGCGTTATATCCTAGTTGTAGCTGTCTCCCTCGCACATATACATTTTAAAAAACTATGGTAAGGTCATATTTTTTAAATTTATAATTAGAATTCTGCTTAAGGTGGTTCGATTTCCATACAAACAATTTTTTTTCATTTATGGACAAATGGAGCATAATTTTACAGTGAAATCACAGCTACTGGCATTTATTTTGGTCTTTATTTGCGGTAAATCACAATTGTTTGATTGATTGTCACTGTATTATTTAAAAATCATAAATGTATAAATCATATATAAATTTGATTTTATGCTAATAATCTACTGTTTTATTCAAGCAATTGTGATTTACCGCAAATAAAGACCAAAATAAATGCCAGTAGCTGTGATTTCACTGTGAAATTATGCTCCATTTGTCCATAAATGGAAAAAAAATGTTTGTATGGAAATCGAACCACCTTAACGTGTCGCTGGTTTTTTAGCGATGATAGTTTAGTGGTTAGCGTGATCGGATCACACGTCGAAGGGCGTGGTTTCAACCCCCAAAAATAAGCTTGAACTGTTGGTGAAGGAAAACATCGTGAGGAAACCACAGTATGATGGTAGAAGGTAGGATACCGCGAGGCGTCCGCTAGTTTCTAATAAAGAAGTTTAATGACGCAGGTGCTTTGCCACCTTGCGCAGATGGGAAGTTATAAAAACAGTTTCTTTGGAATTGAAACTGCATCTGTTGTGAGTCTTTAAGATAATTGCACTGTGACAAGAATTCTACGTTTTAAGGGGATGACAGTTCAAGATCTCGTAATTATGTTAAAATAATGAACGAAACAATTTTCAGATGGCATGTCCATGACCATTGCAGTACCTCTGACCACGCTCACCGCTAAACTATCATCATAGCGACATACTTCTAATTATATAATTTAAATAGAGCTTGACTACAGCTGAGCTGATGGTAAGTGACAGTGTTTTGGATGATGGTAAACACACCTTGCTTGGAATGGAACTGGCTGTTATGTGAGGCTGCCGGAACACAGTGTTAGGTGCTGGTAGCAGGACAACTGATTTTTTTAAATGTAAATGTATTGAGACAAATCAGACTCTCCCCTGATAGTAAGAGATAACGCCTGTCCATGACCATACACAGAACTGAGTAGCAAAATAGAGTACAGGAAATCGCTGCTTTGGCGCTCATTGCTTTGAGACATTAGATTGTTAGTTTTAACCGCCCTGTAATTTTGCTAGTTGCAGTATCCTTCAAACCGCATCACAATAATGGTTACACACTACTGCTTGGAGGCAGAACATCTGTTACTGCGGTGGTACCTACCTAGACGACCTCCTGCTAAGATGATCTACCCCCAAGTAATCCTTATTTATAACGCATACCTACAGAACATAATATATCCTGGGCGGAAATCAAACCCATGCTCTTACAGCTCTCGAAGCAAAATGCAACTGAAAATTCTGGTGTGCTTTACCATCTTCGGCCACACCTTCACTTGACATCAAGTGAGCTGTGGTCAAACACCAAGCCTGTCAAACATTAAAAAAAAAAAAAAAATCTTGTGTCGCCCAAGATTAAGGGTTGATTTCACCACAGAATAGTGAATAGTTTCCTTACATTGAATGAATCCAATAATTCAAGAGGCCTTTGTTTTGAAGGCTTCCTTATAATTCAGAGATCGGATATTGGATTCGATCGGAGGTCGCTTCACACTACGCTACAATATAAAGCATCATAAATTTCGCTTCTTATCATTGTAAACAACAAATAATAATTGTAACTAGTGTATGGTTTTGTATCCCAATCTCAATCCCAATCTCAACCCCAATCCCAATCCCAATCCCCATCCCAATCCCAATCCCAATCCCAATCCCAATCCCAATCCCAATCCCAATCCCAATCCCAATCCCAATCCCAATCCCAATCCCAATCCCAATCCCAATCCCAATCCCAATCCCAATCCCAATCCCAATCCCAATCCCAATCCCAATCCCAATCCCAATCCCAATCCCAATCCCAATCCCAATCCCAATCCCAATCCCAATCCCAATCCCAATCCCAATCCCAATCCCAATCCCAATCCCAATCCCAATCCCAATCCCAATCCCAATCCCAATCCCAATCCCAATCCCAATCCCAATCCCAATCCCAATCCCAATCCCAATCCCAATCCCAATCCCAATCCCAATCCCAATCCCAATCCCAATCCCAATCCCAATCCCAATCCCAATCCCAATCCCAATCCCAATCCCAATCCCAATCCCAATCCCAATCCCAATCCCAATCCCAATCCCAATCCCAATCCCAATCCCAATCCCAATCCCAATCCCAATCCCAATCCCAATCCCAATCCCAATCCCAATCCCAATCCCAATCCCAATCCCAATCCCAATCCCAATCCCAATCCCAATCCCAATCCCAATCCCAATCCCAATCCCAATCCCAATCCCAATCCCAATCCCAATCCCAATCCCAATCCCAATCCCAATCCCAATCCCAATCCCAATCCCAATCCCAATCCCAATCCCAATGCCAATGCCAATCCTAATCCCAATCCCAATCCCAATCCCAATCCCAATCCCAATCCCAATCCCAATCCCAATCCCAATCCCAATCCCAATCCCAATGCAGATTCCAATTCTGATTCTATTTATTTATTTATTTTATGAACACCATCGTTGTGTACATTATCGTATGACAAAGTAAGAAGGAAAAAAGAAAGTAGGTACATATAGCATGCAATAGTAACAATAATTAATTAATCAATTCATATTTTAAAAAAATGTCAAAAATAATTAAATAACATTAAAAATAAATTAGATAATTTATTAATTTACGTGTAAATTTTTGACAATTTTCTAATTCCAATTCCTTCAGGCTCAATTAAGACGCTGAAAGGCGTGGGTTCAAACCCCAACAATGGGCTTAAGCTACCGGTGATGGAAAACATCGATGAAACCATAGCATACTAATAGAGTATTTTTTTTGTATTCTAGGTATATCGTAGGTTATACGATGATAATGATGTTTGTGGTGATGACGGTGATGGTGGTGATGATGGTGATGACGGTGATGAACTTAAAATGATCATTATTATAGCGTAGTCTAAACAAGGCATCGAAAGAATGACATTCTCTTTTTAAATTAAACCTTTAGATATCCCGTAAAAACTCGCGCCGTGACCCGCTATGTCAATCAAAGGACCGCTTCACACCGGAGCGTGTCAAAAGCACAATAGAGCGGGATCGACGCCCGTTTGGAACTCCCATTGTTCTGGGGGACAAAGAAATACCTACTGTTTGAGTGAAGTCAACTGACAAATCGTTTAGAAATTATTGCAGGGTTTCGTAATCTTTTTAACCGATTAATCGTTCAGAAAAGCGAGTGTGAAAATAGACAGGTTGAGGTTACACAGAACGATGGTAAACCGAAAGAAGGTAAAAAAATAAAAAAATAAAAAATAAAATATATATAAAAAAAAAAATATTTAAATTTAGACTAAAAAGAAACGATTTAATTATATCTATGTCTGTGTCTGTGTCTGTGTCTGTGTCTATATGTTAACATGAGGTTATTTTGTCACTTTTCTCTACATGTCAATGACAAAGAGAATTTGAAAAATTTCAATTTCGATGACTTTTGTGGTCCGGTCCGACATCTCATCATGGTTTTCGAGCTACGAAAGTTTATATGTGTGTGGAGTTGCCTTTTTACCCAACTACTAAATATGTGTGTCTCTTTCCTTGAAAAAAAAAAAATATTCACCCTTGAGAAAATTTTATGCTAGGTGATTCATCACAGCTCGCATGATGTTCAGTGACGTTGCGGTCGAAGATAGTAAACACATCTATCCTGGAACAGAAATGGCTCCCAATGTTGGAACAGCTGATTTTTTACTCGGAACCCTAAAAATGCTAAAAGTAAATTTTACTTGTTCACTATCAACTTTTTAATTATTTCCAAGCTAGGTAATTGACCACAGCTCGCGATAAAATACTCACTTACCCGGAATAGACCTGGCTGACTGATGGGCGGCAAGCCAGCCGAGTACTAGAGAGTATCCTACCACCATGCTATGGTTTCCTAATCATGTTTTTCTTTACCAGCAGCTCAAGCCCATTTAGGTTTGAAACCTCGCCTTCTGTCTAAACCGTGTGTGCTAACCACTGACTTATCATCATTACTAAATTTCTAAAGTACGACTATCTTCGACCACACTGTTACTTTACATCAGGTGAGCTGTGGTCAAACACCTAGCCTGTCAACCATAAAAAAATATTTAAAATAAAATTACACACAGCGCCATCTGACCCCAAACTAAGCAAAGCTTGTGCTATGATCATATCAGATAACTGATAGAATACTTAAATAGTTTTTTTTTGTAAATACATTATTTATTTATTACTGAGGAAAAAACGGGTACACCCAATAACAATTACCTCACCATTATTCGTCAAAAAATAAAAAAAATGTCAAAACGAATGTCATAAACAGAAAATAAAAAATGTCAAAACTAATAATAATAAAAAAAAGGATGTCAAAAATTGACAAGTATTAACACAATAGTAAAAATGATAATAATAATAAATTATACATACTTATAATACATATAGTACATCTAACTATTGAACATTTCGTGGCTCTACGACTTTCAGCAATACTTTTAACTTTATAGCGTACCTCACCTGGTCTGGTTACCAGGTATTCCGTTTGACATGCTGTGGTATGTACCAAGAAATCGGTATGAAACTGACCATTTCAAGTATTGGAAATATTTTCCAATAAATTCGGTAGAGAAATGTACGGTTCGCGATACCTGACAAAGATCGAAAGTTTTGAATTACGCAAGTAGGATATGGTTGCTATGTTGCAATGTGAAAGTTTGGATGGATGTTTGTTCTCTTTCACGCAATAAGTAGTGAACGGATTTGGATGAAATTAGGTATGGAGGTAGCTGACACCCTGGATTAATACATAGGCTACTTTTTATTCCGAAAACATGTAGCGGGTAGCACCGCGAGGCGCAGCTAGTAATATTAAAAATGTGAAAGTTTTGACGGATGTTTGTTACTCTTTCACGCAATAAGTAATGAACGGATTTGGATGAAATTTGGTATGAAGGTAGCTAAGACGCTGAATTAACGCTTAAGTTACTTTTTTTATCTCGAAAACGTGTAGCAGGTAACACCGCAGGGCGCAAATAGTAATCTTAAAAATGTGAAAGTTTGGGTGGATGTTTGTTACTCTTTCACGAAAAACTACTGAAATAGAGTTAGAAATAGGGCTCCGTTTTACCTTTTGGGCGCAGAACCCTAAAAAATAAATCCCTTTGATGTGACACAGATCATTTGCGAAAACTTTAATAATTTAGTAAGAAACTACTTATCTAAAATTTTAATTTTAATCGCAATTCGAGCGAAGCCGCTAAATAAATATTGGAGGACATTTAACACAGCGCCATCTAGCCCCAAACTAAGCAAAGCTTGTATTATGGGAACTAGGCAGCTGACAGAATACTTAAATACTTTTTTTTTTGTAAATACATAGGTACTTATAATAGATACAGTACACCCAGACACAGAACAAACATCGATCTTTGATATTATGAAACTTTAACCGTTCAATAAAATAACTCAATTATAATAACTATTAATTCTCATGAAACTAAACCAATCTCGTCTAAACTAAAGCGCTCTGCAGACGTTTTGCCCGTGTCATCCACAGGTTGATATATTGGCGGCACTTTTTGACAGCTGTCTGCAGCCACGGCGGCCATTTTGAAACCTTAATGCGACCGAGACTCAACAGATGATATAGTTTTAGTTTCAAGTATTGCAGTTAAGTAATTTTTACTTGGTGGTAGATATTTTCATCAGGAGCTCGTTTAGATAGGTACCACCGCAGTACTAGGTATTCAACTTCAAATCAGTAGTGTCAATAGTCAATATTTTTTTGGTATTGACATATTTTTTTATTGACAATATTTTTTTATATTGACATGTCTGTATATTGGCATACCTTATTTTGACATTTTCGTGTTGACATGTAATTAGTGTTTTAAAACTCATTTAATGACAAATATTAAAAAATTTGAAGTGACTTGTAACATTGGTATTATCAATAAAATCATTTTTATTTGTATTTGTGTAAAACTCAAAACATGTTCATCAAACATGTGTTCTGGTTTGAAGGATACTGCAGCTAGCGAAATTACAGTGCTATAGAGACTAAAAGTAATGAGCGCTAAAGTAGCGATGTGATATGGAGGTAGAATATAATTATGATTAAAAAAAAATTGGCGTGGAGATAGCTGACACCCTTTTTTATTTTATTTTTCCAGGGAAAATACTTGGTGTATACCACCGGCCCTGGGGCGGGCGCGGTGGTTATGTGGGACTCTCCGTCCGAGCGACGGCATACCTACTAAAAACCCTGGAGTATTTCAGATCGGCGTTTCGTGTCGAGACTGCGGGCACGCTTTCGCACTCTACCGCGGCCTCGACATCGCTTGTCCCCTCGGACACCACCACCAAGGGAGCCTGGGCTCCGATCCACGAAGTTTAACACATAAGCTACTGTTTACACAGCCCCGCTGGCTCATTGGTAGTATATCTGCCTTGAGAACTGTAGGGTGTGGGTTCGATTCCCACTCAGGGCAAACATTTTGTGAATAAACAAATGATTGTTCTGTATCTGGGTGTTCTGTATGTATTATAAGTATGTATTTACAAAAAAATAAAAGTATTTATGTATTTATCTATCAGTTATCAGTATCAACTAACTATCAGTTATCTGACTTCCATCACACAAGCTCTGCTTAGTTTGGGGCCAGATGGCGCTGTGTGTTTAGTCCTCTGATATATATTTTATGCCGAAAAAACATTTCCGGTGAAGGAAAACATCGTGAGGAAACCTAGCATGGTGGTAGGGTACTTTAGTACTCGGCTGGCTAGCTACCACCCTCAAGTTGAAAAATCTGTCGCCAAGCATCTAACGGTGTGTTCCGGCAGCCTCACTTGAGAGACAGTTCCATTCCAGGCTAGGTGTTCTTTACCATCTTCGACCACACCGTCACTTAACATCAGGTGAGCTGTGGTCAAACAAAAATAGTATTCACGTGAAAACAGCGGGTAACATCGTGGGGGGCAGCTACTTAATAAATAAGATATGTTTAAAATAGAGATGATTTTAATCTAAGGAATTGTCTTGCGGGTTGGGATTGCGAAAAGATTTATTGCAGGTCTTTATCCCCTCAAATTATACCTAAATGTTTAATATATCAGCACTTTAATGTGTCAGTGATATATTTACGCCCATTGCAGATATAAAAGGAATATACTTTTAAATTGTATTTGAATGAATGTGGGATTAGTTTATATTTTAACTTAAGGTGGTTCGATTTCCATATAAATATTTTTTTCCATTTATGAACAAATGGAGCATAAATTTACAGTGAAATCACAGCTACTGCTATTTATTATGGTTTTTATTTGCGGTAAATCACAATTGCTTGAATAAAACTGTAGATTATTAGCAGAAAATCAAATTTTTAAATGATTTTGAATTTAGGATTTTTGAATAAAACAGTAAATTATGCTCCATTTGTCCATAAATGGCAAAAATTTATTTGTATGGCAATCGAACCACCTTAAAGCGAAACATTCTATTTGATAATATTACTTATCAAGTCAAATTAATTATTTATTTTACCTATTTATTGTATATCGTTACTCCATCGGGTCTCAGGGCGTCCTACGTTACATTTCAGCCCGCAGTTATCGTTTTCGCATCAGATAGCCATTATTTAGTAAGTGCCCATTGCCACTACAGCTTATTAATACACTAAGTTACCTCTGTGACTTTAGTTCTCTGGCAAATTACTTCGTTCCGGAAACGGTTCTGAGAAAAATGGTAGCTTTAAAAAACGGGACTATTTCATATCCATAGTCCCGTTTATATCAGGATACTAATATTTAAAATAAAGAGCCTCTACGTTAACCGTCCAACCGCCTACGGTAATTCAATGAACTTTCTTGTAATTTCTACCAATGATTGATCAAACGGGCAGATGTGTCACTCGATTGAACCACGTGGAAGACATCCAAAGAACTTTTGATTAAAAAGTGAAACGACATGTAACTACTGAATAGGAAACCTATACAGAGATTCATCTGATTCTTGCCAATGACTCATATACATAAATATACAGCATGACTGATGACACCTACGATTTTGAAGGAGAATACTCGGTACTCGATTCTTGTTATAATTATGACATACCAGTACGTAGTACCAGTTATTCTGCCGCTAAGCAGTAGTGTGTAAACATTACTGTGTTCCGGTTTGAAGGGTACTGCAGCTAGCGAAATTACTGGGCTGTTGAGACTAACCATCAAAAGTCTCCAAAGTAGTGAGTTCCAAAGTAGCGATGCCCTGACTTTGTTTTGTTACTTAGAGTTATATCTACCGCTGCAATGGTCATGGGCAGGCGTTATCTCTTACCATCAGGAGAGCGTCTCGTTCGTCTCATTATTTTTACATAAAAAAAATAGGTACTTAATTTTTGGTCAAATTTTCTTACAAATAAATGAAGCGCGGAAATACTCCCGGCGCTGATAACGATGTTTTGATCACGTGACAAATAAGTGCTTGTCCCGCTCGCCCGTCGTCGGCGCGAGCGTCCTCATTCAGCTCGTGCATCCCCGCGCGGTGCTCGTGCATCCATCACATGTGTTGCGTAACTGATTACATAACTTTTGATTAAATTTACCGAATAGTCATTAATATTTACTTTGAATGTATTTTTTTTCTTCGTATATGATCGCTAAATGTCACGCCCTCAAGTATCGTAGGTGTCTCACCAGTCATGCTGTATACTCTTGATTGCGCACACCAGAAATAGAAAAATGTAAAGAAGACAAAAAATACTTTATGAAATAGTGCCAAGTGGCTGTCTTATCACTGACAGCGATCTCTTTCAGGCAACCAAGAATGGAAAACACGTTACTGACTTAAAACAGACGGAAGATATTGTAACTCTATATAATAATAAAATGCTTACTTATACTATAAATTTGAAAGTTTGTATACAAAATACAAATACAAAATAATTTATTTACTATAATTTAAGGGCTACAATAATACTAGTGGACCCTGCACTAGGAGAACCTGTATCGCAGGGACCAAATTAAAGCGTTTACTAAATAAAGTGCGACAGGTAACAGTATTTATAAACTGAAAATAATCAAGTGTAACATGAGATGACAACGTAGTGTGTGTATGGGTATGTGTGAGTATGTGGGTGTGCGTTTGTAGGTGTTATGCGTGTGTGGGTTGTGTGTGTGTGTGTGTATGTGTGTTGTTGATTGAATTAGCACTTAGCACTAGTTAGGTGACAATATTTAGCAAGTTGTCAGTTTCTTTATAGGTAAGGGAGTGTTAATACTTGAAGACTATGTGTTTACAATCCCTGACTGATTTATTTCTTACCGCAAATTGCTTAGAAATTTTGTTATAAATATAAGTATGTTTTAGTGTTTGTTGGGGGCTTAACCCACGCCCTTCAGCATGCGAACCGATCGCGCTAAACACTGAGCTATCATCGCTACAGAATATACGAATACATGTACATTGTATCGCTGCAATGGTCGTCCAACGAAGCGTCTCGTTCTTCTCGTTACATTTTCATTTGAAAAACTCATAATATCTGTTTAGTTTTATCTTGTGGTGTTGTTTTGTTTTGTATGGTCTGATTTTGTTTTTCATACGCATCATAAGAGTCTAGTCGGATGCATTACTTGGGTTAAGTACTCACTGTGGGTATAACTCTCTGAAGATTGCCTACTCTGTGTCGTAACGTAGACCAGGTACATTCTCTATAATCTTCAATTACGAGTCATTTCGTAATTTACAGAGTCACAGGCTTGTAAAGTTGGAGACGTTTAATTTACAAATGTTCAGTGAGGCGGACTGAATTTTGTAATTGCGTTACCTTAAGGTACCGATAAAGGTCGGCGCACATTGAACCGGGAGACATTGCAAAAAAAATAAGGACCCCCTTTCATAGTCACTGTACACGAAGTTGTAAATTATACATTTCTGTCGCCGAGCACCTAATATATTAGTATATTTATATATTTGTATTTTGTATGTTTTGAAAGCCTCACTTAAGAGCCAGTTTAGGCTAGATGTGTATACGATCTTCGACCACACCGTCACTAAATATCAGATGAGCTGTAGTAAATAATTTGCGTTTAAATACAGAAACACTTCCTGACTCTAGTATTTATATAGGCAAATGATAAATATCAATAATCAAAGGGCCGATACCACATACACCCTTTCAGTGTTCATGTATGTATGTATGGATGTATATGAGTTAGTTTCTGCTGCCAAAACTTTTAAATGGCTGAACCGATTTCGATGTATGGTATCGTTAGGATCCCCACATCAACCCGAGTGATACTGACTAGCATTTTTGCTAAACATTGGTGTAAATTTTTCATGAAGCTTGTGTTTTCCTTGCGTGACTTCGCGATTAATGTTTTTTTATGTGCGTTGACCTTTGTGCCATTCCTCATCTTTTATTCTCTATTATAATTCAATTTCAAATGTACAAACTCGGTTAGGGTATTAAAGGAATGGTTATAGGGATCAAGGGAGCAGTTCTGGCTCGAGATAGTTTTTTCTAGTCGTGACGTTTTTATCTCACAAAATAGGCAAATAATAGAAATGTAACCTAAGTTCGTATAAGTTCGTGACCCGCCGCTGGCTTTGCATGGCAACAATACATGATATATGTAAATCTATAATAATTAATTAATCCAAATATTTTTTTATTTTATGACTATGTTTTCCTTTACCGGCAGCTCAAGCTTATTGTTGGGGTTTGAACCCACGCCCTTCAGTGTATGGACGGACAGCGCTAACCACAAATTTAATTACTTGCCAGCTTCAGGCAAATACATCAGTGGGACTTCTGTAAGCACTAATCTTTGAAAAACAAAACGGTTCAAATTCTTATTACAAAATTGTATAATCATATCGGCATTTGTCCACGAAACAAAACACTGCAAAATATATTTTTCATCCCCCCATCTCGTAAAGAGTATTCTTGCTCTTCGATATCTGGGTGCAAAAGTCGTTTTTATCCGCTAGAGGATAAAGTAAATTTGAATTTAGAACATCGTGTGCACTAAGTTTGTGAATTCAAAACATCAGTAAAACTGTTTACTTCTATCTCTATGGTGACGAATTTATCAAACAACTTTTTTTAATTTGTTAAAAACTCAGACTCGGCACCTCCTTGGTGTACGTTTTTTTGCATTTAGTAATTTCCTCGCTGAGGTGAGATGAAAAGTTACGTGTTGCACTCGAGTGCAAAGATTTTTCACCTCGTGCTGTTTTTATTACCTCGCTAACACTCAGGAAAAAATTGAGCACGCGGTTAAAAAGCAACTTTGCACTCTTGTATAACAAATAACTATTACGTTGAGTTTTGGCGGGAACGCGGGAAGAGTCGTGTCGCTCCGTTGTATTTTTTCCAAAACTACTATTTTGTCTAGTGTTTATGCATAAAAATGGTGGTGTTTTATTCATAAAGTGCCGATTTACAAGCGCGAGTGTGGGAAAATGATATAATGTGGTGAAACATGACTTTTCGTGTTGCTTCCAAAACTCCATCGAAGCTTTATAGTAAAGTCGCCACTACTTTACTAAAGCATGACTGGACTTGACTGACATGAACTGTACTTGCTAAGACTGGGCTTTGACTAAAACTAGCTACGATGACACTTATTTAACTTTTGAAACTTGAAAATATATAATTACTTGACACTGGCAAATGCTAAAACGCGACGCCAAAACCAAAGAAAAAAAAACTATTACGTTCCAATTTTAAAATTTTATCAATTCGCGTTCATTACACGTTTGAAACATTAAATGACTTCTACAGTCAAATGGCAACACGACAATATTGTATGACCATACTTGTATAATGTATAGTAGGTATCAAACTGCATAGAGTAGGATTACAGCTCCGTTTGTATGTATGTCGACAGTACTCTCCATGTTGTGTGTCTGTACAGTTAGTTTAATTAATAACTAATAAAATAAAACTTTATGGGATTTGTCTTAACAAAACTCTTAATATATTTGCAATGTCGCATCTGTTTGCAAGAAGCTTTACCGACAAATTTAAATGACAACGGGAAGATGTCTTGTGAGATCAGTGAAAGCTGAGACGAGACTGTGAAACGAGAGCGTAAGACCTGTGAACTTCATTTTTAGGGTTCCGCACCCAAAGGGTGAAACGGGACCCTATTACTGAGATTCCGCTGTCCGTCTGTCACCAGGCTGTATCTCATGAACCGTGATAGTTAGACAGTTGAAATTTTCACAGATGATGTATTTCTTTTGCCGTTATAACAATAAATACTAAAAAACAGAATAAAATAAATGTTTAAGGAGCTCCATGCAATTTTTTCTATGCAAATTTATCTACACTAATATTATAAAGAGGAAAGATTTGTATTTTTGGATTTCTGTATGTTTGTAACGAATAAACTCCTGGACCGATTTCAAAAATTCTTACACTATCCCCGGGTGACATAGGTTACTTTTAACCCCTGTATTCCCACGGGAACGGGAACTAAGCGGGTGAAACCGCAAAGCGTCCGCTAGTACGTATACGATAGATGTAACGTTACATTTATTTCTGCAGCTGTGTGTACTGTCTCAGTACCCAAGTATATGCTTAAACTAGCCTGAGTCTGCTCCGGAATTTCCGTTTTGTTTGAGGGAGCGTCAGCGACAAAGAATATGAGACGTAAAATAGATGTGAATTTGGTTTTATAGGTTCCTATTTCAACCCCCGACGCAAAAAGTTGTAAATCTGTCGCCAAGCAACTAGCGGTGTGTTCTGGCAGCTTCACATCAAAACCAATTCCATTCCAGGTATGTTTACCATCTTCGACCACACCAGATGAGCTAAAGTTTGAACCCATACCCTTCGGTATGTGAACGCGTACCTTTTGGTGTGTAAACCGACTGCTCTAATAAAAAATAAAATAAATATCGTATACACACAGCGCCATCTGGCCCCAAACTAAGCAGAGCTTGTGTAATGGAAGTCAGATAACCGATAGAATACATAAATACTTTTTTTTTTGTAAATACATACTTATAATACATACAGAACACCCAGACACAGAACAAACATTTGTTTATTCACAAAACGTTTTGCCCTGAGTGGGAATCGAACCCACGCCCTACAGCTCTCAAGGCAGATATACTACCAATGAGCCAACAATCTACTGTTTTATTCAAGAAATTGTGATTTACCGCAAATAAAGACCAAAATAAATGACAGTAGCTGTGACTTCACTGTAAAATTATGCTCCATTTGTCCATAAATGGAAAAAAATATGCGTATGGAAATTGAACCACCTTAATATGTTTATGTGGACGTTCTGTACAAATATCCTTTGCCAACTAAAACATACTTCCAAAGCTATGTGCGCACAATAATTTGCACTATATAGCCTTCATGGTAAGCCATGATATTTGACGTGAAGCGTAGATGAAAGTATCTATTGAGATACAATCCAGCAAGTTCCTTAAATGTCTCAACTTACATATCACGGGACATTTTATTTTTGGAGTTGACAAGCTAGTTGTTTGACCATAGCTCACGTGATGTTAAGTGATGATAAAGCTCACCTAGCCTGGAATAGAACTGGCATTCAAATGAGGCTCCCGCAATACATCGTTAAATGCTTTGCGGCAGATTTTCAACTTGAGTGTGGTAGTTAGCTGAGTACTAGAAAATATCCTATCACCTTTGGCAGCTTAAGCTCATTGGCTAGATATGGGATAAGGTTAGAAATATTGCATTTGTATATACTGAATGAACATACATTACTGTGTTCCGGTTTCAAGGATACTACAGCAAGCGATATTACAGAGATGTTGAGACTAACCATCGAAAGTCTCAAAGTAATGAACACCAAAACAGCTATGCCCTGTACTGTGTTTTGCTACTCAAAGTTCTCTGTATCGCTGCAATGGCCATAGACAAGCGTTATCTCTTATCATCAGGAGAGCGCTTCGTTCATCAAATTACATTTACATATTTAAAAAAAAATAAGCTTAAACGTCAACAATAATCATCTCGAAAGATTTATTGAAATTGCTCACACATAAACTTTATCGAGCTTATCTTTGACGTGAGGGACATGTAGGTATTATCAGTCAATAGGTTTCATTGTCATTGACGTGGACAAACGGCTGAATACTTGCATTTACTGCCGCTAAAAGGGGCTAAAGGGGTAGGTAAGGGAGAGAGTGTAATGGGGTAAGAAAGGCTAAGGGGTAAAAACTTAACAGTTTTGTGGTTCAACTTGGATAGGATGTGATAAAGTTTCAAATTGTAAAATTGACCAGGCTCCCCAGTTACGTTACGCATACCTAGTCATCTACGCCGATAGATGTATAACTCATTACTGTAGCGATGATAGCTCAGTGGTTAGCACGGTAGGTTCGTATGGCGAAGGGCGTGGGTTCAACCCCCAACAATGAACTTGATGTGCCGGTGAAGGAAAACATTTTGAGGAAACCATAGCATGGTGGTAGGGTACTTTCTAGTACTCGGCTGGCTAGCTACCACCCTCAAGTTGAAAATCTGCCGCCAAGTATCTAACGGTGTGTTCCGGCAGCCTCACTTGAGAGCCAGTTCCATTCTAGACTAGGTGTGCTTTACCATCTTCGACCACACCTTCACTTAACATCAGGTTAAGTGAAGTCATTATTTATTTAATTTTACGATTTCGCGAGTCAATTTTAGTGTTTTTTTACCTTGATTTTTTTGCAGAATTAGGATCAGCCTCCCATGAGAGCCTGTTCCATTCCAGGCTAGGTGTGTATACCATCTTCAACCACATCGTTACTTGACATCCGGTGAGCTGTGGTCAAACACTCAACCTATCAAACATACCGAAATTATACAAAATATTGCTGATCAATTATATGTACAAAAATTGTTCGTATACTATTTTTCCGACGTCTATTTTTAACTATCAGTTGTCTTTTGTAGATAAAACACCTGTAGGTAGTTTATTTCTAAAGGTAAACTTGTTTTTGTTATAGAACAACTAGCTTACAACCGCGACTCCGTCCGCGTTACCTTAAGAATTCGGTATGTATTCGGTTCGGTGAGCTGTGGTCAAACACCTAGCCTGTCAGCTATAAAAAAAAAAAAAAAAAAAAAAAATGTAAAGAAAAAAAATACTTTGCTGATTCCAAAACCATTTCGAAATATTACATTCCTGTACATGATTTTTCCGTTTAAAACTCTTTAAACTATGAGACGGGGTTTATTTTAATAAAATACACAAAATAAATTTGACTTTCAATTAACCTCTAATGACGTCATGTCCTTGGCTGTATAAGGATTCTTTCAGTGCCTAAAAAGGTACATATTTTACATATTCAGCCAATGTTATGACGTCATAACTATAAAAAGTTTGAAAATGTATTAGAATTAAACTACCGCATAGAAAGCCAAAATATTCAAATTAGTTTCATAAAATAAAGTTTACTATCAGTAAAAAATATAAAATAAATACAAAAAAAAAACTTTACATACCGAATTGGGTTCAGAGTGAAATGAAACATCTGTAAGTAACTAATAAGCATTAGCCATGAAACTTGCGTACTTTTATTATTAAATTACGATAAAGGATACGTTTTATCTTTGAATGATGTTCCATAAGACGCATCTATATCAAATTTCAAGTGGATACATCCAGTAGTTTGTTTATAGATAATCCTTTAGAAAACTAACATTTTCCTGATATAAAAAGTAACCTATATTTTTTTTTTTATGGTTGACAGGCTAGTTGTTTGACCACAGCTCACCTGGTGTTAAGTGAAGGTGTGGTTGAAGATGGTAAAGCACACCTAGCCTAGAATGGAACTGGCTCTCAAGTGAGGCTGCCGGAACACACCGTTAGATGCTTGGCAGCAGATTTTCAACTTGAGGGTGGTAGCTAGCCAGCCGAGTACTAGAAAGTACCCTACCACCATGCTATGGTTTCCTCACGATGTTTTCCTTCACCGGCAGCTCAAGCTCATTGTTGGGGTTTGAACCCACGCCCTTCGGCATGCGAACTCACCGTGCTAACCACTGAGCTATCATCGCTACGAAGTTATATGTTAATCCACACGCACTATATGTGTGCCAAATTTAATCCAAATCCGTTCAGCCATTTTTGCATGGTTGAGTAACAAACATACAAACGTACACGTTTATAATATCAACTAGCGACCCGCCCCGGCTTCGCACGGGTGCAATGTAGATTCTAATGTGATGCATATGCATGTATTATACATGTAAACCTTCCTCTTGAATCACTCTGTCTATTGATGGAAACCGCATTAAAATCCGTTGCCTAGTTTAAAAGATCTAAGCGTACAGACGGCGGGAAGCGACTTTGTTTTATGTAGAGAATTAGGATGGTACAGTATGAAAGCTGGTCTTGTAATTTACACATAAAATTATTGCTTACATATTCGCAAGCGCTTAGTGAATCAGCTGTCAGAAATTATATCCAAAACAGGCGATTCATTATGTACCAATTTATTGAGACAGATGTTTTAGTAAAATTACCATTGAACAATAGAATTGCATGATACAATATAGAAATGTTAAAACTAAACCTAATAGAATTTTGTATACCTAATGAAAATAATTCTAATTTAGGGCTGGGAACCGATTAAAAAGTAACCAGTTTTTAAAAATAGTCACTGAAACATTTAAATAAATTGCACTAATTGACATTTTGTAATAGACCTCATGACATATTAACTTGACATTATTGTTTTATCCAATTTGACATTCTGATAGTAACAATTTTATCTAATTTTTGCACACCTAATTTTGGGTTAAATATGGTTTAAGCGACGTTTTATTTATGTACCAACATTTTGACACATGTACTTAGCAAATAAATACATTTTGATTTTGATTTCGATTTTGATTTCGATTTCGATTTCGATTTCGATTTCGATTTCGATTTCGATTTCGATTTCGATTTCGATTTCGATTTCGATTTCGATTTCGATTTCGATTTCGATTTCGATTTCGATTTCGATTTCGATTTCGATTTCGATTTCGATTTCGATTACGATTTCGATTTCGATTTCGATTTCGGTTTCGATTTCGGTTTTGATTTCGATTTGGATTTCGATTTTGATTTCGATTTCGATTTCGATTTCGATTTCGATTTCGATTTCGATTTCGATTTCGATTTCGATTTCGATTTCGATTTCGATTTCGATTTCGATTTCGATTTCGATTTCGATTTCGATTTCGATTTCGATTTCGATTTCGATTTCGATTTCGATTTCGATTTCGATTTCGATTTCGATTTGTCAATATAAAAAAATATTGTCAATATAACAATACTGTCAATGTAAAATATGTCAATATAAAATGACATGACAAACATACAAACATACATTAGCATCTATAATAATAAAGCCTTGTTTTATTCCTTAAGAAAATTAGAATTTTCACATTATCACTCTTTTCTTTTATTTTTATTCATTAAAAATGTCGTCATATTTAAAAATAACTCAATAATATATAATTTGCAGCGAAAGCCTTATCTCGGAAGTACTACTCCAGCGAAAAACAGATGGCATATTATAAATACAGCCGACTCTCGTTAATTCAAAACTCGACTTACAATCTTTCGAATTATCGAGTGTTAGAAATATCAAAATTTTTGAAATGGTACGAAATTTTAGAGGGAAAATAAATAAAACTTCCAATTATTGAGTGTTGATCAATTATTATTTATTAACTGCTATTCTTTGACTATGACAAAAGTTTACCTCTGAAAGTTCTGCAATCTTTCTGTCTCTTTCTCTCTACAACTTCGAATTATCGAAGAGTTCGAATTAACGCGTCATTTTGTTCTGTAGCAATGATTTTTTCGTTCGTATTACCCAGTGCATAAAAATGTATTGATTTGGTTCGAAATATCAAGAGATTTTGTAGGGAACTCGTGATAACTTTGAATTATAGAGAGGTTCGAATTATCGCAGGTTCGAATTAACAAGAGTCGACTTTTACTAAGGACCGTCCTGCAGAGCATAGGGTTTCTCCATTTTTCTCCTCATAGTTCTGTCCTTCACCTTATCTGACTTATCTGACCAATTAATTCCTACTGTTTTTATAGCATCTACATAATCAGTAAGTATTTTGACAGGTGGTACGACCGTCATTTGTCGAGTCTTTTTTGGTATCGATCTTGTCAGCAACGAAGACTTTCAAAGCCACAACCAAGTGAAAAAATATTAGCTGAATCTCAATACGGGTTCAGGGCTAACAAATCAACCGAGCAAGCCGTTTCACATTTGACTGAGTATATTGTTAATAATTTGGACAGTAGAAACAAATGCATTGGTATCTTTCTGGATATGACCAAAGCCTTTGATACCGTATCTATTTCTCTATTGATAAAAAAGCTAGAACTGATCGGAATACGTGGAATAGCATTAAAACTGTTCCAAGACTATTTATCTGATAGAACCCAGCGTGTAATCATAAATAATATTATAAGTGACGATGAAACTGTTACATATGGAGTCCCACAAGGATCCATACTGGGACCTAGTCTATTTCTTATATTTATTAACGATTTGTGCAATTATAGTCCACCGCACGGCAAAGTTTTCACTTTTGCAGATGATACAGCGCTGGTATTTGAGGGTAAGACGTGGGAACAAGTGCGTGCCTATGCAGAACAGGGTCTGAGGGACGTTATAAAGTGGCTGCAAGCTAACTTACTTACCTTGAATCTCACGAAGAGTAAATTTATCTCATTTAGCATACTAAAAAGACTTGGCCCACCTAAAGACACACTTAAAATAAAAGCTCACTCATGCAAAGGCAACCCTAGCAATTCTTGTGATTGCAATAGCATCGACCAAGTTAAATCCATCAAATACCTTGGCATTATAATTGACGAACACCTCACTTGGATGCCACAGATTGAAGCCGTATCATGTCGTATAAGAAAGCTAACATGGGTTTTCAAAAACCTACGTAGGATAACTTCCTTTGAATTACTCAAAACCGTCTATCATGCTATTTGTCAATCAGTGTTAGGATATTGTATATCTGTTTGGGGTGGGGCATGCAAAACTAAAATCATTAAATTAGAAAGGGCTCAACGATTAATTTTGAAGGTTATGACTTTCAAACCCTCCAGATATCCTACCCATCTCCTTTTCTCAGATTGTCAAATTCTGTCAGTACGTCAACTTTTTATTCTTAATATTATCCTTGCAAATCACAGATATAGTAAGCGTACTGAACTTACTTCTCTATTACCAAAACGCTCTAAAAGTAGCAAAAATATTTGTATAGCCCGACAACGTCACACGTCTTTCGCTCAGAGACATTCCCAATCTCGCGGCATCTTTATCTACAACAAGTTAAATAAAATACTAAATTTGGACAAACTTAACCGCCACGACTGTAAAGCCACCACAAAAAAATGGCTTCTACAACAAAGTTATTCTGCTACTGAAGACATTCTAGTTTACCCGTCTTAGACTGCAAAGGTTTCAATACTTACACACATTTACATTAAACTTACATACCAACATACACACACACAAACACACACACACATTCACTCTCACTCACACACACTCAAACCCCCACACCTATTTACTACATCCCAAAAACATCCCATTTTCTTTCCTTTAGATTAATATATTATTGTCTATGACGTGCTTGTATGGTTTTCTTGTCCGGCGGAGGGTATTGTTATGCCATAACACAGGTTAATTCCTAGCATGGGTAACAATGCTTCTCTATGAGTGATATTTTTGAACAACACTTATGTTTAACTTTTTGATAAACGATGTATGTAATTGCCAAATAAATAAATTTCAATTTCAATTTCAATCCGGTGTGATAACAACACGTCCTTGCCGAGTGCGATAGCAAAGTAGGTAAGAACCAATAATTACACACAAATATTTGTTTTCGAGAACGGTCGCGCTTTACCCTTATTAACACTTTTTTTTTATTTAAAAGTAATGAGACGAACGAGACGCTCTCCTGATGGTAAGAGATAACGCCTGTCCATGACCATTGCAGCGATACACAGAACTTTGAGTAACAAAACAAAGTCCAAGGCATCACTGCTTTGGAGCTCATTACTTTGAGACTTTCGATGGTTAGTCTCAACAGCCCAGTAATTTCGTTAGCTGCAGTACCTTCGAACCGGAACACAGTAATGTTTACACACTACTGCTTAGCGGCAGGATAAGTGGTACTGCGGTGGTGCCTACCTAGACGATCTCTTAAGGAGATCTACCACTAAGTAAAATAAATAGAAATATGAACATTGAAACCACGCTGGCTATAAACTAAAAGAAAATTTAATTAAAGTGCTAACAGTACCCGTTAAATAAACACAAAGGCCAAGTTATGTCGGATTGTTATGTGTCTCAGTAAATTTCGCGAAAGAGTCTTACATGGGATAGCTCTCTCCTTAGAAGTTAGTGTTGGAGACACACGGGCTTTAATTACCGCGAGCTTTAGAAAGAAAGAAAGTGTTTTTTTTTATTTTATAACACTACAGAACACACAAAAACAACAAACAGAGACAAACAGTTACAAAATAGGGGCTCACCTCAGCATAATACTGGTCATACTAAATGGTATGACTAGCGCTGGTCTTCCGGTGAGCCCTTGTCGGTCAAACAAAATAAACATAACACATTACCAACAACAAATATAATTAAACGAAATTGAAAATGTAAACAAACAACTGTGTTAATAACTTCTCCCAAAATATCAACCTACAAATGACAAAACAAAAACAACTGGCTCACGTTTGACCACCATCGCGACTGTCACCAAAGGAGAAGATTTGATCTAAGATGTAACACGCTTGTATAGGGAAAGCCGATTCATTAAACTAGCAATAACATCATATAAAACTTTAGAGGAGTAGAGATTAGGATACTTTAAAATATTATTATTATGTAAAATTTAATGAGACGAACGAGACGCCCTCCTGATGGTAAGATACAACACCTGTTTATGACCATTGCAGCGATACACAGAGCTTTGAGTAGCAAAACAAAGTCCGGGGCATCGCTGCCTTGGTGATTATTGCTTTGAGACTTTAATGCCAGCGCTGTTGGCTCATTGGTCATTATCTGCTTTAAGAGCTGTATGGCGTGGATTCGATTCCTACCCAGGACAAACATTTTGTGGTGAGCCCTTATTTTGTAACTGTTTGTTCGTTTTTGTTTTTGTGTTTTTATGTTGCAAAATAAAATCTTTTTCTTTCTTTCTTTCAAATGTTTATTCTATGTATTGGTGTTTAGTATGTATTTAAGTATTCAACTTATTTTATCTGACTTCCATAGTACAAACTTTGCTTTGTTTAACACTGTGTGTTTTAGTGTTCTACTGTCTAGTTTGAAGTGTCGGTTGCCCGACTTTCGTCAAATATTGACGCAAACAAAAATGTTTTGCTAGCCAATCTGCGCGTCCGTGTGTCCAACTTTATCCGGTGCTCCAGATTAAATAACAGTAAAATCGTTGCCAACTGCGATTCGAAGCCCGCCAAGTACCGCCTGATGTAATTAATTCCAAATTTCCAGGATATTTCTTAAGAACGTTAATTAAATTTTAATTATACTCTAAAATCTACTTGAATCGTCATAGCTATTAACCAGTTATAATGTAATAGATTTTAGAATATGTACACATATCGAATATTATTATGTACCTACTCGGCTAGCTAAATAAATTAATTTATTTTATTTTATTTTATTGATCATACTAACACGGCAAGCACCAAATACATTAATAATAATTAAAATTAATTTAATTCAGGTAACAAGATCGATATTTGAAATATAAAAAATCACAATCACAGCCTCTACAGCAGCTCTGGACTTTGTTTTGTTACTCAAAGTTCTGTGTATAGGTGCAATGGTCAGGCGTTATCTCTTACCATCAGGAGAGCGTATCGTTCGTCTCATTACTTTTCCATATAAAAAAAATATCGTACCACAATAAACCACAAAAATCTTTAGTATCTACATATAAAAGTAACGCTTTCATTATCACCGATTTGCATTAAAAAAAGGAAAAGGTTCTAGATTAGTTTTCCGTGTTCGTTCAATTATGTACTATGTAAGCGAGATTATTTTAACTCTAGTGATGTACGTGTCTTCGTATTTGACGAAATAAAATGCCGTACTAAATAAATAACGTAGGACATTAAACAAAGCGCCATCTGACCCCAAACTAAACAAAGCTTGCTCCATAGCAAGCTTTCAATGAACAATTTTCGCCACAAATTTGTTTAATTTCATTAATCTAGGTTTACAGCGCTCCGAAGTTGACCAGGGTCTTGAATACTCGCAAGAATACGATAAAAACGAACCATTAGGCTTATTTTTAAATAAATAAACATCGTGGGACTATACACACAGCGCCATCTGGCCCCAAACTAAGCAGAGCTTGCGTGATGGAAGTCAGATAACTGATAGAATACATTAATACTTATTTTTTTGTAAGTTTTTAAATTTTACATTTCACGTGAATACAATTGCTTTGTGAATAATAGTCCAGGAGAACGTTTCGTTCGTCTCATTACATTTACACTTTTAAAAAAATGCATTTACATTTAGCGCGGTCGATTCTCGCGCCTAATGGTGTGGGTTCAAACCCCAACAATCACCTTAAACTGCCGGTGAAGGAAAACATCGTGAGGAAACCACAGCATGGTGGTAGGGTACTTTCTAGTACTCGGCTGGCTAGCTACCACCCTCAAGTGAAGTTCCATTTTAGGTCAGGTGTGTTTACCATTTTCAACGTTACTGTCAATAAAAATTTTGTGAGCTATGGTCAAACACCTAGCGTGTTAAAGCTATTATCCTTAAAAAAATGTGTGACGTAAATCTTCAATAATTTTTTCAGCCCTGTTGGGTCATTGTTAGTATGTCTGCTTCAAGACCTGAAGGCGTGGGTTCGATTCCCATCCAGGATAAACATTTTGTGGTACAAACAAATTTTAATGTTTGTTCTGTGTCTGGGTGTTCTGTATTTACTATAAGTATGTATTTTCAAAAAGAAAAAAAAAAGTATTCTATCAGTTATCTGACTTCCATAGTACAAGCTTTGCTTAGTTTGGGGGCAGATGGCGCTGTGTGTAATGTCCTACGATATTTAAAATAAAACATTCACGTCTATTTTCTACGCAACATTTAAAACAAAAATATTCTTCTATAAAGCCATTTCTCATGTCCTACATACTTGTACAATTAATAAAAGGGTAATACCAAAGTCTCCTGATTGTGACGCTAAACCGAGAATCCTGCATCGCGCAAGCGTTTGTCGCACCAACATTAGTAAGCCTTGACTGCGGTTTGACAAAATGCGAACCTAGGGTTGTCCGAATAGGTTCCTTATACCGAGCTAATAAAGAAGTTTATATCTCGAAAGGTTTTTCTATCGGTTCATAGCCGAAACATCCCTCGGGGATTAGAGCGAGACAGCTAGCTTGTTCAATACTTTTTCTTAATATCTTTTTGCCTTTTGAGTTAGTGTATTAAGTTAGTAATAACAGTGCAGTGAGCACTACATATTATAGAACACATGAACAAAGTGTCTTCCCCTTAATAGAGACAGTAAGAAAAGTGTCGATGGACGCATTCTTCGATTAGACTCTACTTAGCAATTTAAGTTACATTAAAATTACTTATTAGTCTCAACTAGGCTAGATTGTAATAACAATGAGGTATCTAACAAAAAACAGATACATCATTAGAAGGAAAAAATATATATATATATATATCTTTTTGCCTACAAATCTTAACATCCGTATCTTCAACATTGCCGTGCTCGAGCACAGCACTAAAAGGCATCTCTTTCTTTACAAAAGGCTACTACAAAGAGCACTTGCAGCCTCTGTCTACATTTTAAACTACATTATTTTCCCATCTTCGTCTAGTTTGCCTTGACGTAGTATGTCCATGACCTAAAGACATGGTGAGATTATTTGGTTTTTATTTTGGTTGAGATTTTTTCATGGTTGATGAAATCTCAACCTATCTCAGGTTGAGATTTAAACAGCATTAAAACTGGTCGAAATGGCGCCGCCTTTTTATTAGTTAATTGAAAATTATGTTGAATTTTATTGTTTTTTTTTTTTATTATTGACAGGCTAGATGTTTGACCACAGCTCGCCTGATTATAAGTGACGGTGTGGTCAGGTTGTTGCGATTGCGATTCGACAAATCGTGATTCGACGAATTGTGTACTCGATGAATTCTTATTCTTATTCAAAGTGTCGCCCACACTTTAAATGAGTCCTGCAGTAACGTCCCACTTGGGGTGTATTGTGCATTTCCCCCTACCAGCGTCTACCCGAGCCAACCCAGCTCCTTGAAGTACCTAGAGGCTCTGGGCCGCTGGTATAGTAGCTCCAGTGAGATGGGTGGAATATTTAAAGGCATTGATGACGAGTAGCGTTCAAGGTGTTGCAGCGACATGGATGATAGCGAAGCAGCTTCATGCAGCCTAGTAGCAGTTCTACTACCTTCTGTGGCTTTGCAATGCAGAAGCTGGTTTTGCAATGCAAAGTAGTCGAGGGATAGATATAGATAGATAGATAGATATAACTCTTTATTGTGCACACCATAAGAAGAAAAAAGTACTAAAAACCAAAGAACCTCATGAACTAGTGCCACAAGTGGCGGTCTTATCGCTAACTGCGATCTCTTCTAGGCAACCAATAAAAGAAAAACACGATAGATAACATAAGAAACAGACGGGAGATGTAACACTAAAAAGAAAAATAAATAAAACTAAAACATATTTGAATGTTTTATTTTTATTGAATGAATTGTGTTTTCGACGAACTGTGATTCGACGAATTGTGATTCGACGAATTGTTTTCGACGAACTGTGATTCGACGAATTGTGATTCGACGAATTGTTTACGACCAATTCTCCGTAGAAGATACCTAATTATGTAATTATACCTAAATCCTTTTTTAAGAGCTGTTACGTTGATCATAACGATCTATTTCCAGCCATCGTAATAGGTCCCAAAACGCCTATTTTGCATTGAGCTACCAAATAAATACATTTGGGTTGCCCGTTTTCCCAATAGAACAATTTTAGCTGAGTTGCGATCGTGGCTTATATGGAATGAGCGTTTTACTATAGAATATGACGTTGTTTTGACAATTTTTTTTTACTCATGCGGGATCATTCACGTATAATTAAAGTGGAAACTCCAAATATAGTTTCGGCTACGTCCGGTGGCCTACATCAAAGAGACAACGCTGAGTGCAACACACGCGAACTTACTGTAGAAGTAGGTAAAACAAAAACGAATCGAGTGTTCCTAAAAGGTCACAGGAATGCATGATTCAATCAGTCTTCAGATAGGTGACCACGAGTGACATTTACAAATGCATGCTATCATTTTTATTGGTTAGCAGGCTAGATGTTTGACCACAGCTCACCTGATGTTAAGTGACGGAGTAGTCGAAGATGGTAAACACATCTAGTCGGTACACGTAACTCAGAACTAGGAGAAGACCCAGACCTTTAGATTGGAAGCAAGATGGGCAACCAACAAGGCTACCAAAAGATTAGTATTTTTAGTAGAGTAAATAGTTATTTCCATCAGGTTTGCCAATGAAAAAAAAAACGTTTAATCTACGAATAAACAATTACTTTTATGTGTTGTCTTTTTATAGTTAAGCAAACAAGTATTTGATATTGTTACACAAATAAGTGCGATAGGCTGACCTATTTAATCGCAGAGTGTAATATACAGGGTGTTAAGGACGCAATTAAACATACAGCATAATAATTTTGATTATATGAAGCAATAAAAAAAATATGTATGATAAGGCTAGGTGTTTAATTGACCACAGCTTATCTGATTAAGTGAGTTCAGTTAAGTGACGGTGTGGTAGTAGAGCTAGTTCTAGATTCTTATAAAAATCTTCATGCCAAAAATAACTTAAAAAATAATAATAATTATTTATAATCTATAATTGTCGTTTTTAATATTTATGACTATTATTTTAATGATCACTATAAAGATGGACAGTTTTGGAAAATGTATGAAATACATATATGTATACCTAGATATAAGAACCTAACGTCTAATTATAATTTAAATGTACGTATAAATAATATATTCTATCATAAGATATCTTTACCATGTTACTAGTTTATTTATACCTAAGAATTTTGAAGGTAACTTTTAATACTTTAATTAGTTTATGTAAATTGGAACTATCTTAATTACAGCGGTTTAAATTGTCTTAAATAAATACGCACTGAATTGGCTTGAAATTCTTTTTAGAACTTTTATTTCTAGGATATTTGTCTAATTGGCACCACGACTCTTGAAAAAGTAGTTACATAGTAAACCAGTAAGTATAGTGATATAATTATAAGTGATAAATTATATACGGCTATGAAATTATCGTTTTATATGAAAAAAGCCCAGAGAATCAGCAAGTTGAAGTGGCAATAGACAGGGCACATAGCACGCAGAACTGATGGCTGATGGGGCTGCAAAGTTCTGGAGTGGAGACCACGGACCGGCAAGCGCAGCGTAGGACGTCCCCCCACAAGGTGGACAGACGACCTCTAGTAAAGACCGCAGGAACGCGCTTCCAACCGGTCTTTGTGGAAGTCAATGGGAAGGCCTATGTCCAGCAGTGGACGTCCTTGCTGAAATGATTATATAAAAAAAATCAAACGGTTTTTTAATCACCGCGTCATTGCCAACGCAGTAGCAGTTTCTTGATGCCTTCTTGAAGAAATCAGCTGGCCGGGAGGTAACAAATCCGCGAAAGGCATTTTCACTATCTCTCGGCTTTTGATTTTTTTACCGCCAAGAAGTTCCCAATTCTAGAATAAGTAGAAGTCTGTAGGCGCAAGGTCTGGTGAGTACGGCAGAAGACGGAGACCGTCTGTGCAGTATGAGGTCGCGCGTTGTCGTGCAGAAGCTGCGAAGACTAACGATTGACCAAAGCTGGTTGGAGATGTGCGAGCTTCTCTGTCATTGTGTTCTGTGCAGTGTGTGCCCATCTGCAGTAATGCTCATCCCGTTTGGTAAAAAACTGTGATGAATCACACCGACGTTAGACCACCAAACAGTGACCATCCTTTTTTTAGAGATGTGGTGCCGTTTAGGGCACTGTTTATTGTTTACATCTGTATCTGTATCTGTACCTGTATCTAAATTTTCAGCGATAATGGTGTCAGCAGCTGTCCTGGCATTGATCAAAGCAATCCAGATACCTCTCACCCTGCTAGCAGATTTAGATTTCAGTGGGCCGCTTTATCCACCCGAACGGAAAGTGGCAAGTACGTTGTGATCATTTACTGTCTTTACCTCTCAAATCAGTACTGTCATGTCTTTTGCTGTACCATCTGTCTGGTTCCAGTGGTGGTCTACCATACAGTATAATACTAAAGTTGTATTATTCCGAAAGCGCCTTACTAGCATCTACAAATTTAAAAAAAAACCACAAACAAAAAAGCATTACAATTTTACGACGTACAGGTTGAGACATTTAAAAGTTATGATGTAATAAACAATTTTACAAATATACTTGCACCCTAAAACATGTATGGAAGTATGACTTCAGTGATATTAATGAAATGCTGTACCACATTGCATTGCATTTCAATTTTGTGGCGATGATACCTTAGTAGTTAAGCGTGGTCTGTTCACACGCTGAAGGGCGTTATTTTAATACCAACAATGAGTTTGAGCTGCCGGTGAAGGAAACCATATCGTGGTGGGTATTTTCTAGTACTCAGCTGGCTAGCTACTACCCTTGAGTTGACAACTGCCACCAAGCACCTATCCGCGTGTTCCGGCAGCCTTGAGAATTCCATTCTAGATATTAAGTGTGCTTTACCAACTGCGACTACAAAATCACTCAACATCAGGTGAGCTGTGGTCAAACACCTAGCTTGTCAAGCATAACAAACAGACAAACATTCGCATGTGGTTTTATGTTTATTTCAGATGACAGCTGCTATGATTACATTGTTGTGGGTGGGGGGACAGCAGGTTGTGCCATTGCAGCACGCCTGTCAGAAGAACCTGATACTTCAGTGATGTTATTAGAAGCTGGCGAAAATCCTCCATTACTGAGTTTTGTAAGTATTACAAAAGAAAAAAATATTAACAATCACTTTTAGAACTTTTTTATGGTTGACTAACTAGGCCACATACCTGATGTTAAATGATGGTGTGGTCGTAGATGGTAAACACACCTAGTCTAAGTTTGAACTGGCTTTCAAGTTAGGCTGCGGGAACACACCATTTAATGCTTGGCAGCAGATTTTAAATTTGAGAATGATAGCTAGCAGGCCGAGGACTAGAAAGTAGCCTACCACCGTGTTATGGTTTCCTCAAACTAGCAGTAGCAGAGCTATCATCGTTACAGAAGAGAGGCAAAAATGCGACAGATCCTGCACTAAGAAAATCTTGTATCGCAGGGCCCAAGACAGATGCTTTACTGAGATTAGTTAATGAGGTGGGTGCAGAAAACCTGATTTCTTAATGCATCACCTGTGAAAATATACAATACACTGGTAGAATGCTATGCCAAAAATAAAAGAAGAAAATACAACTGATATAATTAAATGTCATGTTAGAATACATCTAAATTGGTTTCTAGAAAGAAAAAAAGAAGGAAAAAAAAAAGAAGGAAAAACATTTATTTTTCTTTATCAAATACTAGATACAACAACAAATAAGTACAGACAACACACACAAGTAAAAAGATTAAACATACAGACACAAAAAATGTTAAATGACAATAAGAGGGTACTATATAATCTTAGTATATAAACTGTTTTCTATACCATGGTTGTCTTTTTTGCGACAAGACTGTCCGTCCGTAATTCTGGTTTGTGATGTACCTACTTAAACAATTTTTCTTTTAAATATATTTTATCTGTGTTAATTATATTTTTCTCTATGCCCATATTGACTAATGCCATTTTTTGCAGCTGCCACCAGTTTTTGCAGTCCTCGCGGGATCCCCTTTCGATCGCAACTACACGTCCACTTTCGATAGCTACGCAGCAAGTTCTCAATACGGTTACACCAAATTATCTGCTGGATTAGGGCTAGGAGGCACCAGTTTCATCAACCATTTTATTGTAGCCAGACCACCTGGCAGAGACTTCGACGAATGGGCTGAAATAAGTAACGCTAGTACCTGGAACTACGAAAATGTTTTTCCATACTTCAAGAAATTAGAAAGACTTGTGGATCCTGAAATTTTAAAATCTAACTATAGTGAAATTCACGGTTTGGAAGGTCCCAACGCTATCACAAGACAACCTAAAGAATATGGTGATTTATATATAAAAGCATTTAACGAAACAGGTAGTCGTACACCTTTGGATATAACAGGGACTACCGGTGTTGCACAAAGTTTGTTCATAGTGGACTCCAAAGGGATACGACAAAATACTGCATACACTTATTTGACACCTGTAAGGTTGAGAAAAAATTTGTACGTAAAAAGATATACAACCGTTCTTAGGGTCATTTTTGAAGGAAAAAGAGCTGTAGCGGTACTAGCTGTAAAAAAAGGGAAACTATATGTATATAGAGCGAGAAAAGAAATAATCATATCTGCAGGAGTATTTAACAGTCCAAAGATTCTAATGCTATCTGGTATTGGACCTAAAGATGATTTGGAAGCATTAAATATTACAGTGAAAGTTGATTTGCCTGTTGGAGAAAATTTCCAAGATCAAGTATCTGTATCTTTAGTTCACAGAACGGAATTAGCGCTATTACCCCCACCTATATATACTATAGATCCATTTAAAATCCCATTCCCTGTGAGCATTGGATTAGCGGCATTAAATCCAAATCAGACATAATATGCTGACTATCAAACGTTTGTTCTAAACGTATTTGGAAACACGCCTTTTCTAGAGCTGGCGTGTGCGGTAGTATTCCAATTTAGAACTGATCTCTGCGATGCATTCAGGGAAGGTAGCAAACTTCATAATGCTCTTTACACACTCTTGTCAATAACCCAACCACATTCCAAAGGTTACGTCAAATTGAGAAGCGCAAATCCCCTCGAAGATCCTCTCATCACCACCAATTACTTCAAAAACAGTACTGACTTGGACGACATGGTTGCTTACATCAAAGATTATCTGAAAGTAGAAAACTCAACATACTTCAAAAAAATCGATGCAAAATTTATTGATCCAAATTTGGAACAGTGCAAAAACTATACTTTTAGAACAGATGATTATTGGAGATGCTACATTCTAAACTCGGCTGGAAGTATTTATCATAATGGTGGAACTTGTTCTATGGGTTCTGTAGTGGATGGCAATCTGAAAGTTTACGGTGTAACAAATCTAAGAGTGGCTGATGCTAGTATAATGCCAACTTTGACACATGCTAGCCCTTACGAAAACGTGTTGATGATCGCTGAAAAAGTAGCTGATATGATTAAAGCAGATGCAAATAAAGAAACAACTTGTAGAAAGGAAAGCACTGATGAAAATGAATGTAGCTGTAAAGACGAGAGTGCTGCTGACGCAACATAAAATTTTGCTTATAGAAAAATAGTTGTTAAAGCTAAGCTAAGCTGGAAAATATTCATAACACACAAAACAGATTGCAATAGTATTAATTTCAATAGAAGAAAATAATAAGAAAGAACACATAAACCTATCGTCTAATATAGAGTATCAATTCTTGAATAGTATAATTTAAAAATACTATATAATTGACTCGATACGAAAGTTAATTCTGTTTTGATATTTTCCTATATGCTCGTACACTACATTGTAAAGGATTTGAAAACGCATTGAAAATAGGCTCACAACTTTTGTACTTATAAAAGTTCAGTTTTAATTATTATTCTATGTTTTATGTTAAAATAACTTGTTCGAGTATTTAAATTCTAACAAAAAAAGACAGAAAAAAGTAATATTATTTTTTTATAGCATATTTTTTTGGCATTAAAATTGTTACTTATTCACGCAATAATGGTTGTATGAATTTCAATGAAGTTAAGAAATCAGATAACCTGACCCCTGAATACACTTTATATCCCAAAAAACGTGGAGTTAATCAACTTTGTAAAAAAAACATACCTCAATCAAATTTCCATATCGGTTGTGCCTAACCCGGTACCCGGTTTGTCAGAGAGTTTTTAACGTTATATAAACAACAGGAAGCGTTTGATCTAAGGGAAACTTTGAGACGGAATCCAGCAAACGCCTGCTCAAAGACAAACTAGAAATTTGGGAGAACTTGCGAATTGTTTCCCAACTATCGGAAAGGGTTAGTAATACAATTTGTAGTTGTTCTTCATACAATTTGGGGAGTCAATGCTGAATTTGAGATGGTAGGTCTCGAACTTTGGATGTACCTGCATTTATATACAGATTGAAAAAACTCTTTTTGTTTTACATATACGGACTGACTACAAAAAGCTTCGTCTTGGTTCGCACGGCCGCGCGTGCATTGTACTCAGATTCGATACGATATACTTTCGATGGTTAGTCTCAACAGCCCTGTAGATACTAATGTGGTACATAGATATACATGTATTAGACATATAAAACTTTCTCTTGAATCGCTCTGTCTATTGATGGAAACCGCATTAAAATCCGTTGCGTAGTTTAAAAGTTTTAAGCGTACAGACGGCGGGAAGCGACTTTGTTTTTTACTATGTAGAGACTAGCGGCCCGCCCTAGCTACGCACAAGTGCAATATAGATAATAATGCATATGCATGTATTATACATATAAATCTTTCTCTTGAATTACTCTATCTATTAATGGAAACCGCATTAAAATCCGTTACGTAATTTAAAAGATATAAGCGTACAGACGGCGGGAAGCTACTTTGTTTTATCCTATGTACAGAAGCCGTCGGTACCATTTTGTAACCAAAATCAGGCTGGTTTTTCGTGGTAACAATAACTTCCAATTTAACCAAATAGAAGGTCGGATAACCGGGCGAAAGAACAAAAATAACATAGGCTTGTGATTTCCAGAACGAAACGAATTCTTTGGAATTTGTATGTATACTTTGCCTATCGCAACTACGTGTGACCAAAGTGTAAGCGAGAAGAGTTTTAAAAGAAGTTTAGTTTTTTTTTTGAAGAAGGGACAGTGGGAGCAGTTATCGACAGGATTACAGGGTTATTGGTTTACAGGATGTTTGACCACAGCTCACGTAATGTTAAGTGATGTTTTTGCATGGTGGTAGGATACTTTCTAGTACTCGGCTGGCTAGCTACTACCCTCAAATTGAAAATCAGCCGCCAAGCTTCTAACAGTGTGTTCCGGTTCCAACTTCGTCGACACTGTCACTTAACATCAGGTGAGCTGAGGTTTTTTTATGGTTGACAAGCTAGGTGTTTGTTTAACCACAGTTCATCTGATGCTACGTGACAGTGTGGTCGAAGATAGTAAAGCACTCCTAGACTGGAATAGAACCGTGTCATACTGGGTCGTATACAAAGATTTACATGGGTTTCATTTAACGGTTTAACAGTTTTTCTTAGCGCCAAGTACAATGAGCTTCTTTTGGATTAGTGACACCTTTCTGTGTTATCTTGTATCAACATCATAACTAGCCTATCATAGATCACATCTGAAAATATTCCCCGTACTTTTGTAATTAAAAAAATACCCACCCATCAACAAATTTGATACCCAATGTTGTCAGTTGTTGTTGTCAATGATATATTTTTTAATTTATTTCAGTTTGACTAATCAATGTTGGTCAAGGGAACGTTATATACAGAAGAAGGAACTAAAAGAAATGTCGGTGTTTATTTTCATTTATTTTTTGGCGCTAAAGTTTATGCTGAACGACATTTTGTAAACTTTTTAATTTATAACAAATTAAAAAGTTTAAATTAATATTATTTTATTTTCTATTTAGGTTACCAAATTAATTTGTATTATAGATCTAGGTATATTTATTGACATAATTATAGTATAAAAAAAAATATTTTTAAATTTTGTTGTTTTTTTTTTAACAATATCGCTCGAACTACAACCGAACCTCACAAAACCGAATCGTTTGCGTTTTTTAACGAGTTCCAAAACAATTTTGCGTTTCGGCCAACGATACACTTGGCCTTTTATTATGGGCACTATTTAATTGAACATCAAATTGTACAACTTTTGATACAAATACCTTCCAAGAAAAGAACTCTTTTTGCATCTTAGGAAAGGTCAACTTTTGGCTGGATTTTTTGTTTCACATGTGAAGTCACCAGCCCCAACAAAATACCAAAATAATTTATAAAATAACACTCTTTCCTATACATTCCTGTCCTTAACAGCTTCCATATTTTACTGAGCATTTGATTATAACATAATCTTATACTACATGGAAGCAATAAATATCTTAAAGCTTAAACCAGCGCAAATTCTTTACAATCAGTACCTACACACTGAGTAGAGATTCGTTTTTAACTTTTTTGGTGATCGTTAAATTTGTGAGTATAATACCAAAATTTGTCTATTATCCCACTAATATTATGAATGTGAAAGTTTGGAGGGATGTTGGTTACTCTTTCACGCAAAAACTACTGAACGGATTTAGATGAAATTTGGTATGAAGGTAGCTGAAAACCTGGATTAACACATATGCTACTTTTTATCCCGAATACATGTAGCGGGTAACACCGCGGAGCGCAGCTAGTCAATAATAAACAAGGCTACGCGCACGTTATGCTCAGTTTTATCTCCAAGAAGATGGCTTTGATGGTAAATCTCCTTCGCCGAGGTCGTCAAGATAGGTACCAGATATTGCAGCGATAAATTATCGAATGTGTCAAATAAATAAGCGCTAAAGCCCTATTACCTTGTCTTGATACTCAAAGTTTTGGTTACCGCTACAATGATTATGGACAAGCTTTTTTTTTACCATCAAGAGAATGGTTCGTTTGTGTCATTGTTGTAGGTTAAATAAAAAGTTAAATTGTAAAAATTTTACTAAACATATTTTGATGCGCGTTAATTATTTCTGATACGCAACAAAATAATTTCCGTTAGGAATTATCTTTTTACGCTAATGTTTTAGCATTATTCAACCTAAAATTTCCAGGATAAGTTCAGGTGGAATGCCACCTTATTGTGTTTCAGTTCATAAAGGAGCCACAATCGGGTTTTCGGAGCGATGCGGACACCTTTCAGTGGACATTTTTTGGTTTTGTAATTTTAGCAACTGAACCGATAAGTTGGTCGCATCATGTTAGATTTCGCATTGTTTTAATTTTGTTCGGATTGTTAGGGCTTGTTTAGGGTCGAAATAACGTAGAATGTTGTAACTTAGGTACGATAGGAAGGTAATTAGAATACCCTGCTGGCTAGCTACGACCCTCAAGTTGAAAATCTGTCGCCAAGCACTAAGCTGTGTATTCCAAAACTGTGCGTTCCGCCAGCTTCACTTGAGAGCCAGTTCCATTCCAAACTAGGTGTGCTATACCATCTATGCAGTGGCTTAGCGTGCCTTAACGATTATTTAAAACTAGAAGATGAATTACTAGTAAGTAAATATAATATTTTTGTTTTTATGGACATTTAATTATATTGACATAATTATTTTATATGGGACATATTACCTCATTGACATTTTCATTTTCATTGTTTTGACATATGTTACGATTTTGATATTTTTGAATATGAATGGAAAAATAATAAATAAATAATAATAATAAATATCGTAGGACATTACACACAGCGCCATCTGACCCCAAACTAAGCAAAGCTTGTACTATGGGAGTCAGGTAACTGATAGAATAATTAAATACTTTTTTTTTTTGTAAATACATACTTATAATACATACAGTACACCCAGACACAGAACAAACATTTGGTTTTATAACACAAAATGCTTGCCCTGGGTGGGAATCGAACCCACGCCCCACAGCTCTTGAAGCAGACATGCTACCAATGAGCCAACAGGGCTGTGACTTGTAATGACTTCTAACTTTGGTGTTATTAATAAATGATATGTATTTGTATTTGTATCAATATTAGTTGGGGGCCCAAATGAAAGTTAAAGATTTCTCACAAAAGAAACAAAAATGATTGCCTTAAATTAAAATAAATATTTATTGATTATAAAGACAGTTGATACCATCAACTGTCCATATAATCAGTTTTTTTTCAGGAATCACGAGTAACATTGTGGATAACATTCCACTAATTTTTGTTTACACACGTTAGAGGCCTCTGTAGCCCGGGGGCTCAGGAGAGCTGTGGTCATACACTTAGCTTGCCAACCATGAAATATCTATACCACTAACTTTCTAAAAGTTTTTTAAAACTATTGGTGTGCTGGGATGATGACGATGATATCCCGTATTTATCATCAATGGCCGTTTATAACGATGATAAACTTTTACAATAATGTTTATCAATATAATGTTTAATAAGAATGTACATAAATTCTCAAACAATTTGACACCTCCCATTTTCAGGCTTTCACGCTGTCCTGTACCGGAAACGGAAGTGAGTCGTTTCCCACCGAAAACCGCACGTAATTTTTTTCACCGACGCTTAAGCCGTTATGGCGTCGCTTCCGGTTGGATTTCCGGTGACGTCACGTGTCGCCCGTGACGTCACTTCCGGCGGCCTCCGCCTCGTGTGGAGGTTTCGGGATTTATTTGAGGTTTTTGTACGTTTTATGGTAAATTTTCCAATTTATTTTGTGACCTATATTTTCGTTTTGTATCTACATGTCGCGATGTGTCTAAATTGGGATTCAAAGGGATATTATTACGATTAACCACGATAATGATCGATTT
Organism: Biston betularia; assembly: GCA_905404145.2. Taxonomy (NCBI): domain Eukaryota; kingdom Metazoa; phylum Arthropoda; class Insecta; order Lepidoptera; family Geometridae; genus Biston; species Biston betularia. The sequence continues at coordinate 7,416,173 of FR989888.1, read as the reverse complement.
CAATTCGATTTGTATTTTTTTTTTTTCGTTTCACGATTATTTGTTTGATTTTTGGAATCTATTTACTTATGAAATTGCCATTTCGAATGAAAAAAAAATTAGAATTAAAAAAAATAATTAATAAACGATAGATTTTTTAGTTTTTTTTCGATTTTAAAATAACTAATGAATAAAACGTTCTGTGGTTCAGATTTTTTTTCCATAAGCTAATAATGGTGTCATATGTATTAGGTAGGTATAGCAATTTTATATTTTTATAAGTCTTGCATCTGTACTGATGCTGCATTAAATGATTGAGTAATGAGTAGTCTCCTGAAACCCTTTTCACGCTTCCATATAAATAAATATCGTAGGACATTTCATACAACGCCATCTAGCCACAAACTAAGCAAAGCTTCTACTATGGAAACCACACAACTGACAGAATTCTTAACTACTTTTTTTATTTTTTTGAACAAATATTTGCAAATATAAATACAAATCTTTTATTAATAACACCACAGTTACAGGGCATTCATCCATTCATATTTAAAAACATCAAAATCATAACATATGTCAATACCATGAAAATGTCAATGCAATAATATGTCACATATAAAGTAACCATGCCAATATGATTCAATGTCAATAAAAACAAAAATATTATAATTACTTATTTTATCTTATTTTTATTTATACCACTAAGTATTTGTCCTGGGTGAGAATCAAACCCACGCCCTACAGCTCTTAAAGCAGATATACTTCGCACTTCGTCCCCGTAACACAAGCTGTCTGCATAATTCGGAGGCAAAGAGTCGCTCCGAGGTCGATGGGAGGAGGTTCAATTCCTTGTTCTATTGTGTTCTTGTCCTTTTTTTTTTTTTTATGTGACAAATAATGAGACGAACGAGACGCTCTCCTGATGGTAAGAGATAACGCCTGTCCATGACCATTACAGCGATACACAGAACTTTGAGTAACAAAACAAAGTCCAGGGCATCGCTGCTTTAGTGCTCATTACTTTGGGACTTTCGATGGTTAGTCTTAACAGCCCAGTAATTTCGCTAGCTGCAGTACCCTTCAAACCGGAACACAGTAATGTTTACACACTACTGCTTGGCGGCAGAATATCTGGTACTGCGGTGGTACCTACCTAGATGACCTCCTGCTAAGGAGATCTACCACCAAGACCCCAAGAGACCAAGAGAGTTGGCCTATTGTTTTTTTACACACAGCGCCATCTGACCCCAAACTAAGCAAAGTTTGTACTATAAAAGTTAATTTAAATAATTAATAATTAGTTAATTTATATAAATTACGGTGGTTTTGCCTACACAACATTTTTCATGTAAAATATATAAAGTTTTTTTTTACTACCACTATTTTTTTCACTTTTTATACTGCCACTACTAATCACCCAAAAGCGCTGTCGAAATAAATGTAAAAAAAGATGTAGCTTAAAGCGCTTTTCACGCTTCCATATGAACAAGGTCTATGCCCCATTTTGTCACTTCATAATTGGCGACAAAAAGACCCTTAAGTACGCCATATATGTAACATTTCGTATAACTGTCGTCCCATATATGGGACCAACTAAGTTGGTGTTGATATGAAATGTCATATCAATTTGAGACATTAACTTTGTTATTTTAAAGTGCTTTACTGGTTTTTGTTTCAAATAAGGATTTAACTGTTGTGTAAAGTTGTAGGAGAGTCATTGATAAGAGAAAGTATGATAGTTAAATTGATTTTCTCAAAGATGCTCATCGTTAGCTTTGTAGCGATGATAGCTCAGCGGTTAGTTCGCATTCCGAAGGGTGTGGGTTCAAACCCCAACAATGAGCTTGAGCTGCCGGTGAAGGAAAACATCGTGAGGAAACCATAGCATGGTGGTAGCGTACTTTCTAGTACTCGGCTGGCTAGCTACCACCCTCAAGTTGAAAATCTGCCGCCAAGCACCTAACGGTGTGTTCCGGCAGCCTCACTTGAGAGACAGTTCCATTCCAGGCTAGGTGTGCGTTACCATCCTCGACCACACCGTCACTTAACATCAGGTGAGCTGTGGTCAAAAACCTAGCCTGTCAAGCGTACAAAAATAAGGTTACACGTAAATGTAGGTTGTTGACAGATAAATAAATAAATATCGCAGGACATGGCACACAGCGCCATCTGAACCCAAACTAAGCAAAGCTTGTACATTTTTTTTACACCACAAAATGTTTAACCCGGGTGGGAATCGAACCTTATATATTGATAAGTTATAATAAAGGCTTCTCTATCGAGGTTCACGAAACTGTATATGTTTGACGACGATCTCTTTGTAGGGGCACTCACCCGGGGTCGGGTTACCGCGTTATTATGTTTAGTTGACATAAACAATTCCGACGCAGAATAAAAGCGACAGGGCGGACGGAATCGACATCGAAATTAATCTAATCATACAAAATTTCATTAGGAAGCATTGTAGATGTTGTAGACAAATTATATGTAAATCAATGTCTAACCGACAGTGAAAACAGTATCGCAATCCTGTAACACTTGTCCATGACCATTGCAGCGATACACAGAACTTAGAGTAGCAAACCAAAGTCCAGGCATTGCTGGCGCTCATCACCTTCCAACAGCACTTCTTTTACTGTGGATGCTGTCTTACTTTGGAATGCACTTCCTTCCAACAGCTCTGAAAGCAGATATACTACCAAACAGCCAAGAGGATTGAATTACTAGTAATTATATTGACATAATTATTTTATATGTGACATATTACTTCATTGACATTTTCATTGTTTTGACATATGTTATGATTTTAATATTTTTAAATATGAATGGAAAAATGACCTGTAACTTTGGTATTATTAATAAATGATTTGTATTTGTATTTGAGGGCTGTCAAGGGCTAGTAGGTTTATTAGGACAAAATACTATTCGGTCAAGTCTAAGCGGAGTTATTTTCTACAGGTGAGTGCATCTCGCTTGATCCATTCCGAGACCGGTCGGCGCATTACAAAAAGCAGCTCCGACGCAGGTGCATCTTGCAGCGGCGATGTAGTGGCCGATCAAGACATCAGACATTGTCACAAGTTACCAGAACGAATGACAACTTTAATTTAAGGTGGTTCGATTTCCATACAATTAAATTTTTGCCATTTATGGACAAATGGAGCATAATTTTACAGTGAAATCACAGCCTCTGAAATTTATTTTGGTCTTTATTTGCGGTAAACCACAATTGCTTGAATAAGGATAAGACACAGTTGTTATGCGAAAACTGTTAAATGGTTTTAAGATAGTAATCATCATCATCGTCATCAGCCTTTTGTAGTCCACTGCTGGGCATCTGGACATAGGCCTTTTCGAAGACACGCCACTTAGCCCGATCTTTGGCTGTTCGTTTCCATCCACCGCCATCTGCCCTACGTATATCGTCACTCCATCGAGTGACAGGGCGTCCTACGCTACGTTTACTACGTGAAGATTATAATACTGTTTAGTAGTTAAGGTAATTATCACTGTACATTTTCCATATCATCATCACTACATAGTATAAAACAAAGTCGCTGTCGCTGTCTGTCCGTCCCTATGTATATTTAAATTTTTAAAACTACGCAACGAATTTTGAAGTGGTTTTTTTTAATAGATAGAGTGATTCAAGAGGAAGGTTTATAAGTATGATACGTGCATAATATTGTAGAGAAACACTGATAAATTTAGAGGTTTCTAATGTGATGTCGTAAATAAACACATTTTTTTGCGCTTACATTGCAAACGCTGGCTGAACCCCACGAGATAAATCAAAATTATGTACTACAGTATTGTACCTACACCTTAAAAAGGTAAAGACATTCCGTAGTATATTTAGTAACAGTATTGCATCCGTGCGAAGCCGGGGCAGGTCGCTAGTAAAATATAAAATAGTCAAGTCACATTTGACACGTTTCTTTACATTTTGGGATGTTTCTCTAATATTCCAGTTTCTCTGCACTCCCTGCGACGTGAACACTGAACTGGTTTACCCTGGGACCCCGGAAGGGCGATCGACGACGCGTCGACGATTATACAAGCGTATTCGGCTTCCGACAGATAATACACGTACTTCTGTTATGTTACCTGTGCTACCATCTTCTATCACATTGATTTTTTCTCTTAGGGGTCATCCATAAATTACGTCACACGAATTTTATGTTTTTTTGACATCGTCCTTGTCACAGCTGGTCACATATGTCAGACCTCCCCTACCTAGTGTGATGTCACATATTTTGCAATTTTACATTTAGATATTTATGAAATTAGATTTAAAGTATTAAATGTTTTTTTTTTTTAAATGTGACGTCACAACATTTGTGACATTGTGTGATAAGGGGCGGTCTCCCTCCCGCCCCTTGAAGTATGACGTAATTTATTGAGGCCCCTATATTGTATTTAAATTGCTATTTTTTCTTAATCTTGTTTGCAAGTCCCGTCCTTAATTTTGATGTGGAACAAAAAACTCTACATATTAAAAAATAAAGTCGCTTCCCGCCGTCTGTACGCTTAGATCTTTTAAACTACGCAACGGATCTTAATGCCGTTTCCATCAATAGACAGAGTGATTCAAGAGGAAGGTTTACATGTATAATAAATAAATAAATATCGCAGGACATTACACACAGCGCCATCTGACCCCAAACTAAGCAAAGCTTGTACTATGGAAGTCAGATAACTGATAGAATACTTAAATTTTTTTTTTTTTTTTGTAAATACATACTTATAATACATGCAGCACCACATTAATATCTACATTGCACCCGTGCGAAGCCGGGGTAAGTCGCTAGTACTATACATAAAAAAATGTTTATATCATATCTTGCCTCCATCTTGTGTAACGCCATCCAAGCTGCTTCGGACCGGACGTGCACTAACTGGTTTTTATTATGACATCGCCTTATCCGACAAATCTAACTATTTGTTATATAAAGTAGTACTTACCAACTGTAGACAACAGAACTATTCAAATGACATTTATTTTCGTTCGCACACATCTTGCCATACACAAATAGGTAAAGAATTTCTAATGTAAATGAATTGGTAATCAAAGTAAATGAACCTGTGAGAAGATATACCTAAGTAGGTTTATCATCTACGTGGACAAGTTTTATCTCTTCATAGGATAAACCAAAGTCGCTTCCCGCCGTCAGTACGCTTAGATCTGTTTTAAACTACGCAACGGATTTTAATGCGGTTTCCATCAATAGACAGAGTGATTTAAGACGACGGTTGACATGTATAATACATGCATATGCAACACATTAGTATCTACATTGCACCTGTGCGAAGCCGGGGCGGGTCGCTTGTATTTATATAAAAGTAATGAGATGAACGAAACGCTTTCCTGATTGTAAGAAATAACGCATGCCAATTTTGACCATTGCAGCGATACACAGAACTTTGAGCAACAAAACAAAGTCCAGGGCATCGCTGCTTTGGCGCTCATTACTTTGCGACATTCGATGGTTAGTCTCAACTGCCTTGTAATTTCGCTAACTGCAGTACCCTTCAAACCGGAACAGTAATGTTTACACACTAGTGCTTGGCTAAATTTTCAATATACAACACTTAAAAATATCAAAATGTCATTAACCAAATAGTCAAATAACAAATGTCAAAATGAAAAAAGAAACAAACATAGATTTGTACAACAAAAATATATAAATGTACATATTTTGATCCATGTTGTTTTTTTTATTCATTGATATATAAATAAATAATCAGTGTTTTAAAACGCCTTTAATGATTTATTTGAAATGATACTACGGAATTAAATTTGCTTTTTTTTTATTATTGAATTTGACTTGTAACATTGGTGTTATACATTTTGATAGCCCTGTTGGTTCATTGGTAGTATGTCTGCTCCAAGAGCTGAAGGGCGTGGGTTCGATTCCCACCCAGGACAAGCATTTTGTTATACAAATGTTTGTTCTGTGTCTGGGTGTCCTGTATGTATTATAAGTATGTATTTACAAAAAAAAAAGTTTTTTTATATGTCAAAAAAGTGGCAAACAAGCGACGGTCCACCTGATGGTAAGTGGTCACTGCCGCCTATCGACACCTGCAATACCCGGGGTATTGCCAGTGCGTTGCCTACCTTTAAGGACCCTTCGTTTGAAGTTCTGTAGATTGAAATTCGGCGGAAAACCCGAAGGTGGTAAGCCATTCCACATAAGACAGGTGCGCGGAAGAAACAGCCGATCAAACCGAGCGGTGCGAGACTTCCACGCATCAATGATATGTGGGTATTTAAGTATTCTATCAGTTATTTGACTTCCATAGCACAAGCTTTGCTTAGTTTGGGGTCAGATGGCGCTGTGTGTAATGTCCTACGATATTTATTTAATTTATTGTTTAGATAAAATATTTGCATTTGATCAAGTACCACCGGATAACTTGAAGTTAACGACTCATATTTAAGGCATGTAAATACAATTTACACTGTTAATAAGTAAAGTCACGCTATACACGTCAACTTGGTAAGTTAGCTTATTTGATCGTCATCAATGGGCCTAATTTGAAACGTGCTTCGTCAATTTATGGGACAAATGAAAATTACGTGCAAGTGTTAATAAAACCAGCATGCGCTTATGTATGTTTGCGTTTTGACGTGAATGCGTCTTTACGTGCTTTCATAATGGGGGGAATTTCGAAAACTTATGATAATAACATCGGGGGATACAGTTTGGTGTTGCAGTTATTTGTTGACTGGCTAGGTGTTTGACCACAGCTCGCCTGATGTTAAGTGAAGGTGTGGTCGAAGATGGAAAAGCACACCTAGCCTGGAATATAACTAACTCTCAAGTGAGGCTGCCGGAACATACCGTTGCTGCCGGTGAAAGAAATCATCGTGAGGAAACCATAGCATGATAGTAGGGTACTCTGTAGTACTCAGCTGGATAGCTACCACCCTCAAGTTGAAAATCTGCCGCCAAGCATCTAACGAGCACATCGTAACTTAACAACAGGTGGGCTGTGGTCAAACACCTACCCTGTAAACTATTAAAAAAAAAAACTTCCCCAAAGTAACGCCTGAATCAATCAACTGACAATTGACAGCCCGGTCGGTTCATTAGTAGAATATTTGCTTCAAGAGCTGCGGCGAGGGTTCGAATCCCACCCAGGACTAACAGTTTGTGGTATAAACAAATGTTTGTTCTGTGTCTAGGTGTCCTGTATGTATTTACAAAAAAAAAAATATTTATTCTATGAGTTACCTGACTTCCATAGTACAAGCTTTGCTTAGTTTGGGGTCAGATGGCGCTGTGGGTAATGTCCTACGATATTTATTATTAATTTATTGCTCGCACGGATAAAAGAAAACAGACATGATTGTTTAAACAAAATATCGGTTTTGGAAATACAATCGATCGATCGACACAGTGGCTGCTTGAAACCGAATCAACCTGGATTATGAGAAAGTTTTGTATTGTGGTCTGAGACGCCCATACAAGCTGTGCCCATAGGAGGCGCGGGTCCGTGAGACCCTCCCACAGAGAGCTGCCGTGTGTGACGCTAGGGTTACTGAGATAACACTCTGACTTTACTTTATATAGGGTGTTCTTTTACAAAAATCTTGTTTTTTTTAGGCTAGGTGTTTGACCACTGCTCACTTGGTCTGGAACTTGAGATGGAACTTGCTCGCAAGTGAGGCTGCCGGAACACACCGTTAGATGCTTGGCGGCAGATTTTCAACTTTAGGGTGGTAGCCAGCCGAGTACTAGATAATACAATAGCATAGGGGAAAATGCTATGGTTTCCTTACGATAAAAATAAATATCGTAGGACATTACACACAGCGCCGTCTGTCTACCGGAAACTACGTGCCTGCTGTTGATGGCTATCACCGTAACGGAAACCGAGGCGCTTTCGCTTCTCTTCGTTCATGATGGTCCGACCGCTTGCAGTCACTTGGCTCCTAGTCGTCTTCGAGAGCACACTTGCCTGAGCTTGGCTGTCTGGTGATATTAAGTGTGAATTATATATATAGGTGTAATATTGTCTCCAAATGTGTGTCTGTCTATATAAACAGTGTCTTGCATCTAGCAATGAAGGTATATACAGTTGAACCTACCCGTGTCGCTTTTAAAAGTCTATGGCAAAGGTTTCCGCACGATGATTTCCTTTAACGTTTGAAGTCAGCGGCTATACAAACATAACTTTAAAAAAACAGAGGTCTTCATCCATGCCGCCACAACACCTTGAATGCTTCTCGTCATCAATACCTTTACACATACCACCCATCTCACTGGAGCTACTGAGCCAGCGGCCCAGAGCCTCGCTCAGGTACTTTTTTTTTTTTTTATGTAAAAAGTAATGAGACGAACGAGACGCTCTCCTACAACGTCCAGGGCATCACTGCTTTGGCGCTCATTACTTTGAGACTTTGATGGTTAGTCTCAACAGCCCAGTAATTTCGCTAGCTGCAGTACCCTTCAAACCGGAACACAGTAATGTTTACACACTACTGCTTAGCGGCAGAATAACTTCAAGGAGCTGGGTTGGCTCGGGTAGATGCTGGCAGGGGGAAATGCACAATATACCCCAAGCGCGACGTCAGTGCAGGACTCATCGCCCCCACTTTGAATAAGAAAAAGAGGAGCGTGCCGTGGAGTTCGAACCTACCTTCAGATTGGAAACCAGACGGCCTCCCAACTTTTTAATTTTTATTTCTTTTCATTGACAGCCCCGTTGGCTCATTGCTAGTATATCTGCCTTGAGAGCTGTAGGGCGTGGGTTCGATTCCCACTCAGGGCAAACATTTTGTGAATAAACAAATGTTTGTTCTGTGTCTGGGTGTTCTGTATGTATTATAAGTATGTATTTACAAAAAAAAGTATTTACGTATTCTATCAGTTATCTGACTTCCATCACACAGGCTCTGCTTAGTTTGGGGCCAGATGGCGCTGTGTGTATAGTCCTACGATATTTATTATTTATTATTATTATTATTCGATGTCGAGTGTCATTAGCCCTGGCTCAAACGGCTACTTTTTGCAGTTAGTGTTCTGTGAACACCCTGTATATCCACAAGTGGAGATCCAAGACATTGCAGCGCGATGAATAAACTCATTCATGCGACCGTGGGAGAGAAGTCATTACCTACTGGTTTGGTGCATTCAATATGAAACGACAGGAGGACAACTTCAGTTTCTTTTGAGTATTTGACAGCCCTGTCGGTTCTTTGGTGCATGATTGCTCCAAGCTGCAAAGGCGTGGGTTCGATTTAATAAACATTTTGTGGTATAAACAAATGTTTGTTCTGTGTCTGGGTATTCTGTATTTATTATAAGTATGTACTCACAAAAAAAAAAGTATTTAAGTAATCAGTTATGTAAATTCCATAGTACAAGCTTTGCTTGGTTTGGGGTCAGATGGCGCTGTGCATCCTATGATATGTATTTATTATTAGTATTTATTATTCGACCCTTCGAGCGCTTGTAGAACACTACTACCGACTTGGAGACTTTTTTTCATGTAGCACGGGAGAGTGGTTGCGGATCTGAAGACGTCGCAGTGAGCTCTGATGTTTAGCCAGCTCAGATTTAGTCTACTATAATATCCTACTGTTATGCAAATAAACCTTCCTCTTGAATTACTCTGTCTATTAATGGAAGCCGCATTAAAAACCGTTGCGTAGTTTAAAAGATCTAAGCGTACAGACGGCGGGAAGCGACATTATTTTATACAATGTAGAGATACTAGTGACCCGCCCCTGCTTCGCACGGGTGCAATGTAGATACTAATGTGGCGCATATGCATGTATTATACATGTAAACCTTCCTCTTGAATCACTCTGTCTATTGATGGAAACCGCATTCAATTTAAAAGATCTATGCGTACAGCCGACGGCGGGAAGTGACTTCGTTTTAAACTATCTAGAGTTTATACTCTGCACTATGTTAACCTGCGAACTGGTTTAGTAGGTGTGAGCAGGAGGGGAAATTTGAATAATTGTTTCGTATCGTAATTATAATTGGTTTCTGGTGGGAGAGGATTTTTAAATACCTTAAATGTAGTTTTTGAAGTGAGGTTATTTCTACATTCGTATACCAAACTACAGGCTTGGGCAGTTAACTAAGCACAAAGAAATAAGTAAAGTGAGATATATTGCTACTCAAAGTTTTGTTTGTCGCTGCAAACAGTCTCAATTGAGAGCCAGTTCATTCCAGGCTTTACCATCTTCGACCACACCGTCACTTAACATCAGGTCAGCTGTCGTCAAAAAACTGTATTGTTAAACTTAAAAAATAAATATATGTGCCAGATAAATATTTTTGTTAAGGTGGTACGATTTCCATACAAATATTGTTTTTCCATTTATGGACAAATGGAGCATAATTTTACAGTGAAATCACAGCTACTGGCATTTATTTTGGTCTTTATTTGCGGAAAATCACAATTGCTTGAATGAAACAGTAGATTATTAGCAAAATCAACTGTTTTATTCAAAAATCATAAATTCAGAAATCATTCATAATTTTGATTTTATGCTAATAATCTACTGTTTTCTTTAAGCAATTGTGATTTACCGCAAATAAAGACCAAAATAAATGCCAGTAGCTGTGATTTCATTGTACAATTATGCCTAAAGAAAACTGACCTGTAACTTTGGTGTTATTAATAAATGATTTGTATTTGTATTTGCTCCATTTATCCATAAATGGAAAAAATCTGTTTGTATGGAAATCGAACCACCTTAAGCCACAGGAAAGAGTCACGAGGTCACAGTTCGGGGTACGCGACTAGCGTCAGTGTAATAACGATAAAAGTAGACACAACAGTCGAATTAATGCAAAACTTATGTTGAACTGACTCAGCGCATCAATCAGCCACGTAACTCAAAAAGGTCAAAGTCGCGATCTTATACCTTGCATCAACATAGATTGACCTTTTCCTTCAAGCTATAAAGTTTACTTTAGTTGTGAAAGGGATATGTAGTTTGAATTCGTTAAGTATGCCGTTTGGTCGGCAATCAATGGATGAACTGCAGACGGTCTGTCGAATACACCCACTGAGAAACAGGTGGTGTTGTACAGTGCATGCCAAAAGAAAATGCTTCGTTATTTTTCTGATTGAATTGTTTTCTACAGAGTGATTCGATTTCTTCCACTTGTCTTTGTCCTTCTTATATTTATTCGACAGCCCTGTTGGTTCATTGGTAGTATGTCTGCTCCAAGAGCTGAAGGGCGCGGGTTCGATTCCCACCCAGGACAAGCATTTTGTGATATAAACAAATGTTTGTTCTGTGTCTGTGTGTACTGTATGTATTTACAAAAAAAATCTTTCATCAGTTATCTGTCTCCCATAGCACAAGCTTTGCTTAGTTTGGGGTCAGATGGCGCTGTGTGTAATGTTCTATGATATTTTTTTTTCTCATTTATAACCGACTCAAAAAGGAGGTTCTCAATGAGACTGTATGTTTTTTTATTGTATGTTTAGATCTTACTTCAGAGGTGGTCCCGCAAATTTTTTATCGAAATCAATCGAGCGATTTTAAAAAAATCAATAAAAATCTAAAAATTGTATTTTCGTTTGCTCCGAAACCTCGCTGTTTTATTGGAGCAGTGCGTTTAGTTGGCCTAAAGGTCATGGAGTCGGTTTTTTTAATTGTAAATTTATATCGAATTGTAAAGTTCTGAATAGTCGAGTGAGAATTGGAAACATGGAAATCCGAAGGACTTCTTAGTGTTCAAAAATGCACACACGGCCGTGTCAACGATACTAACACAGATTTTTGTAGAATTTTAAAATTCCTGCGTACTTGGCTAGGTGTATAATTTTGGCATGAAGTGTACGATGCCGTGGCGGCGACCATTGTTGCCACCTGCGACTGCCGGCTGTCTTGGACCGTTGCAGTATTATGAAAAACAGCAGATACAATAAAAAAAAAACATTTATTATACCCACATACGTCACTCGCTCTTTTTAACCGACTTCAAAACCAAAATAACTGCAATTATTTTGGTTTAAAAATCAAACTATTGTACCGACATCAATGAAATTTCATCCTCTCAAAATAAGAGAAAAAAACCTTCCAAATTCGTTTATGAAAATCGTAGTTTTGAGGTAACAAACGTATAAAAACACAACCAATTTGAGAACCGCGTCCTTTCTCAAGTAAATGAAATTGCGTATTTTGCTTTCCTGCAACTTTTTAGTGGTGCTTACGGCCACTAGAATAGTCCTTCATCGTCAGCTCAAGCTCATTGCTAGGGTTTGAACCCACGCCCATCAAGCATGCGAACCACCGATCATGAAAATATCGCTAGAAAATTGTATTGACGCTCATTACTTTGAGACATTCGATTGTAAATCTATAATAATTTAAATCTAATTTACAGCCTATTAACAATATTTCCGGAGCACGGGCTGCTGGATCTGTTATTCCAATCATATTAATTAAGCTGTATTTATTGACTTCCGGTGCCCCGTAATTTGGAGAAATGGGAAATTGCGTAACTAGAGTCGCACTTCCTTTAAATGACTTTGAGACATTCGGTGGTTAGTTTTAATGACCCTGTTACGTTTGCAGTTGCAGTACCTTTTGTAGCGATGATAGGTCAGTGGTTAGCGCGGTCGGTTCGCATGCCGTGAGTTCAAACCATGAGCTTGAGCTGCCGGTGAAGGAAAACATCGTGAGGAAACCATAGCATGGTTGTAGGGTACTTTTTTTTATAATAGATAGGCTTGCGTTTGACCGCCATCCCGCCTGATGTTAAGCGAAGATGCGGTCTACGGTGGAGCACGCTTGCCTAGAAGAATTCGATTCACTCGCGACTTGAAGGCACCCAGACTGTATTCATCGGGGAACACCCACTCGGGCAGCAGATTCCAATGTCTAGCGGTACGCATGAAGAAGGTGGAATCAAACCGCTTAGTTCGAGCTTTTGGAACATCAACCATGAAGCGGAGTCGCTTCTTAGAGCTCCTGGCTGTCCGATAGTAGAATGGGCAGGGGGGAGTTAGGTCATGCAGATCTGAAGCGCACTCCCCAAAATGTATCCAGTAGAAAACCGACATTTGACTTTGCGTCGATGTTCAAGGGATTCTTTCTTTCTTTCATTCTTCTTTCTAGTACTCGGCTGGCTAGCTACCACCCTCAAGTTGAATATCTGCCGCCAAGCATCTAACGGTGTGTTCCGGCAGCCTCACTTGAGAGCCAGTTCTTTTCCAGGCAAAGTTTGCTTCACCATCGTCGACGTCACTTAGCATCAGGTGAGTTATGGTCAAACACCATAACATAAAAAAAAATGCTGTGCGGGAATCGAACTCACGCCATACAGCTCTTGAACCAAATATACTACCAAATAAGTTATAATTATAAGTAGTTTCATAAATATGTTGTAACTACCAATAAAAGGAATTGCCTACTCATTCCAAATTATGATACACACCTGAGAAAAAATCTCTTGGTATAATTAGCAAATTTATGTCTTTTTCATAGCTTTAGACGTTAAGAACACCCATTAAAAGTATTAACGCACTACGCTACTTTATAACACAAAAGCTTTATCTAGACATCATGGTGAAAGAACTAACTTGGTGGTACATCTCCTTAGCAGGAGGTCGTCTAGGTAGGTACCACCGCAGTACTTACCATGCCAGCAGTATTGTGTAAACATTACTGTGTTACGGTTTGAAGGGTACTGCAGCGAAATTACAGGACTGTTGAGACTAACCATCAAAGTCTCAAAGTAATGAGCGCCAAAGCAGCGATGTCCTGGACTTCGTTTTGTTACTCAAAGTTCTGACTTAGACTTAGAAGAAGTTACCGACATAGTCCAACGAATTAGCAAATTGAAGTGGCAGTGGGTAGGGCACATAGCACGCTGAACTGGTGGCCGATGGGGCTGCAAAGTTCTGGAGTGGAGACCACGGACCGGCAAGCGCTGCTTAGGACGACCACCCACAAGGTGGATAGGCGTCCTAGTAAAGACCGCTGGAACGCGCTGGATGCGAGCCGCTTCCAACCGGTCTTTATGGAAGTCAATGCGGGAGGGCTATGTCTAGCAGTGGACGTCCTACGGCTGAAATGATGACGATGATGATGATGACTCAAAGTTCTGTATACCGCTGCAATGGTCATGAACAGGCATTATGTAACACATTACAAACATCTATGGCTGTTACATAAAGGTTTGTCCTGAGTGGGAATCGAAATCGCACCCTACAACTCATGATGCAGAGTTATTGCCAATTGCGCTAACAGGGCAAATTCAAATGTTATATCACATCACTGTGTGTTTTGACCCTAACTGCTCCATTAATTAATGAAGAACATTTGGGGGATTTCCTTTGGGTGTTAGAGGGTAGAATTGAGGGTAGTTTGATGCGATTTTTCCAGGAAAAGTTTTGGTTTTTTGTATTTTTGCGAAAACTCTAGAATTAGTTTTAATGTTGTCTCGTTTTTCATTCTGCAGTTATTCTGAGATGAGTTTGCGGTTGTGAGTTTTTTTTAAATTATATCACATTTTACTAATTTAAATGAAGTTTGTAAGTATACAATGTGCTTTCTGTTCTTCTACGCCCTATAATTTCAAAACACACCTAACAATAAAACTTTAATTCAATTTTAAGTTTTATTGTTTGATGCAATTGGTAACTATGACATAGTTACCAATTAATTATGGCACAATTATCAATTGATTGTTTTTTTTTGTAGTTTTTTGACAACAGACTAGGCCTTCGTTTGATCACGATTTTATTGGACGGAAAGCAATGCTGTGACTGAGGATGGAGCACTCTTATTAAAAACATTTTCACATCTGCTTGCTATTATTTAATTGTCTTCTTGCAGTGTGACAGTAAAATTAAATTATTTTAATTTTTTTTTTGAACACATATTTATCTATACTGTCATAAAGAGGAAAGATTTGATTGTTTGTTTGTTTATATTGAATAGGCTCCGAAACTACTAGTCTGATTTCAAAAATTCTTTCACCGTTGGGAAGCTGCATTATCCCAGGGTGACATAGGCTTTTTATCCCTGTATTCCCACGGGAACAGCAACTACGCGGGTGAAACCGCGAGGCGTCCGCTAGTATAATAGTAAAAGAATAATAAATGATTTGATTCGATTTAGAAAGTACCCATCCACATCTTTATTTATATGTATAACTTTGGAAAGACGCACAATTGGAAACTATGGCATAGTTACCAATTGATTTAACATAAACTATGCTAGCTAGAAGGCAATTATAATGTATGAAAAACATTATTATATGTCTGTCGCTATCTTTTTTCGAAAACATCTAAAACTCTTTTACACATAGACCTACAAAGTAAAAACAAAACACAAATAGCAACTACAATACTGCATAGAAAATGAATAGAGACTCCTCGATTTGGCCGGTGGGAATGGAAGTTAGCCAGTCGAGTACTGCTAAGGTATCCTTCTACCAAACTTTTAAAAATTATCTCTTCAAACTGGGCACGCAAGCGAAGCCACAGTAAATGCTAATACAAGCTATAAAGAGCATGTAGTTGATAAGAGAGGCGCCACATTGCACGACCAACATGCTGCGTTCGCGTCGCGCTAGTAAATCAAAATCATTTCGTTTGTGTTGCAAGCGATAGGTTCGAGGTACACTGAGAGATAAAGGACGGGATGATAGTGACTTTTTTAGGCTTGCGTTTGATCGCCATCTCACCTGATGCTAAGTGAAGATGCGATCTACGATGGAACACGCTTGCCTAGAAGATACCGATTACTCTCGACTTGAAGACACACAGATTGTATATAACAGGAAGCACTCACTCAGGTAACGTATTCCACGCTATAGCCGTTCGAAAAATATAGTAGATTCAAATCGTTTCGGGTTTTTGGAACGTCAACCATGAAACGATGTCGCTTTTTTGAGCTTCTGGCCGTCTGATAGAAAAATGGGCATGGGGGAATTAGAATATGCAGATCCGAAGCACACTGTCCAAAATGAATCCGATAAAAAAGCACAAACTAACAACCCTGCGACGATGTTAAAGACTTACTCTTGATTTGAAGGCACTCATGTACTTTCCGGGAAACACAGACTCCGGCAAAGAGTTCCACATCCTCGCTGTGCGAATAAAGAATGTGGATTGGAAGCGCTTAAGTGACACATGGGGAACGTACACCATGTCCGGGTGACGCCTCGGTCGTAGTATACCGAGCGTGCATTGTATTGTGCTTTATCTCCTTGAAGAAGGCCACCGATTGTAGCAGAAATTATAGTCGAAGTATGCGATATAAATAAATCGAAAAAAAAACAGATACAAAGCTCAGTGTGTCACCCCCCTGCTACCACTTGACGTAGCCACTGTGCAAAACAACAAAATTGTGTTTTCCGCACGTTTGTCATCCATATCTAATTAAATTCGCGCCATCGCGTCGCAATACGTAATAACTATCATTGCTGTCTGAATTATTAATCATTCCATGAGGATGGGTGTCCATTTTTTAATTCGGGATTAATGGCATTTTGTTTTCATGGTAACAAAACTATTATGGCGTTTTGCAAAGAAATTTGTTTGCTTACGAATTCGTTTGTTGGAACGCAGGATTCTTAGAAAGATGCCAGCTGGAGGATGCGTAAAACGAGAGATTAAAGAGCTGGTAGCAGAGCCTTATTGGTGGGACAAAATCCCATTGGCTCTGTTAGTTTGGGCGTCTCGGAAGGATGGAGGTATATCGCGTTAAGGTGGTTCGATTTCCATACAAACAATTTTTTTCCATTTATGGACAAGTTATTTATGGATAAGTTATATTAAAATTACTTATTAGTCTCAACTAGGCTAGATTGTAATAACAATGAGGTATCTATCAACAGAAAGATACATCATTAGAAGGAAAAAAAAAAAATTATAGACAAATGGAGCATAATTTTACAGTGAAATCACAGCTACTGGCATTTATTTTGTTCTTTATTTGCGGTAAATCACAATTCATTGAATAAAACAGAAGATTATTAGCAGAATCTACTGTTTTATTAAAAAATCATACATTCATAAATTTGATTTTATGCTGTCTAGTAAAAGTACCTGCGTCATCTTCGCGTGTGAAACCGCTGGTCGCAGCCAGTCTCAAGACAATCAAGTTAATCGTGTATGACGCTCGTAGTGTATATGGGCTTATTTACATTTTATATCGATATGTTGAGATGTTGTTTTGTTTAGTTTTCTTGTTCGCACCATTAAAATATACGTGCATAAAGAAAAATGTTGATTTTTGTCATTAATTTTCTAATCGATCTCACGATATTGAATGTAAATATTATAACCGCAGTACCAGATATTCTGCCGACAAGCAGTAGTGTGTAAATATTACTGTGTTCCGGTTGGAAGGGTACTGCAGCTAGCGAAATTACTGGGCTATTAATAAATAATAATAAATAATAAATATCGTAGGACTATACACACAGCGCCATCTGGCCCCAAACTAAGCAGAGCTTGTGTGATGGAAGTCAGATAACTGATAGAATACATACATACTTTTTTTTTGTAAATACATACTTACAATACATACAGAACACCCAGACACAGTACAAACATTTGTTTATTCACAAAATGTTTGCCCTGAGTGGGAATCGAACCCACGCCCTACAGCTTTCAAGGCAGATATACTACCAATGAGCCAACGGGGCTGTCAAATTATGTCAAAGTATTGAGACTAACCATCGAAAGTCTTAAAGTAATGAGCGCCAAAGCAGTGATGCCCTGGGCTTTGTTTTTTTACTCAAAGTTCTGTGTATCGCTGCAATGGTCATGGACAAGCGTTATCTCTTATTAACTACTACAGTGAACTAAGGTAAAAGTAATTTCACAAAATTATAAGGGTTCCGTACCGAAAGAGTATAACGGGACCTTATTACTAAGACTCCGTTGTCCGTCCGTCAGTCACCAGGCTGTATCTCATGAACCGTGATAGTTAGACAGTTGAAATTTTCACACATCATGTATTTCTGTTGCCGCTATACAAAAAAAAAAACAGAATAAAATAAATAATTAAGGGGGCTCCCATACAGCAAACGTAATTTTTTAGCTGTTTTTATAGATAATGGTACGGAAGCTTTCATGTTCGGTTTGGACTCGCACTTAGGTTTTTCTTGTTTGCAGCGATGATAGTTCAGTGGTAAGAATCAAAAAAAAAATATAGACGATAATATAGGTTCCAGTTATATATTTTTTTATCGAGAAAATACAGTCAAATCCAAACTTTTTTTTTTTTTTTAATACGGATAAGTCCGCGTTTGACCACCAACTCGCCTGATGGTAAGCGACGATGTGGTCGAAGATGAAGCACGCAGACCTAGAAGATACCTATTCACTCTGACCTTGAAAAGATCTAGATTATATCTATCAGGAAACAAGGAAGCCGACTCAACAACATATCATTAATTTCAAACAACGGATTGAACCATGACCAACTTTTTTTCATATTTCTCAATCAAAAAACTGTAGTAAACAAATGAACATGCAAATGAAATGTAAATGAAATAAATGAAGCTTTAAAATTCATTCGTTTCGTCATGGGAAGTCGGGTTTATAACCGGTAGTGGAGTGAAACCTCTTAGAAGTTAGTAAAGATTTTACGAACTCGATTACGTGTATTTTGCTTGTATTATATTTTCTAAGAAACTGTATTTAATTTACAACGAATTCTATGTATGTAGAGGGAACTTTGGAACAAAGTTTGTTGGTGGTTCCAATCGGCAGATTTTCAACTCTCGTGTGGTAGCTAGCCAGCCGAATACTAGAAAGTACTCTACCACCATGCTATGGTTTCCTCATCGTTTCCGGTAACTCAAGCTCATTGTTGGGGTATGAACCCACGCCCTGACCGTGCTAAACACTGAGCTATCATCGCTACAAAAGCATACATAAAACTAAAGATAATTTACTACATGTAGTTTGTAGTTTTACTATAAAGTAGCGGACGTCTCGCGGGTTCAGCCGCGTTGTTCTCTTTCCCGTGGGAATATAGAGATGAAAAGTAACCTATGTCACCCGGGGATAGAGTAGCTTCCCAACGGTGAAAGAATTTTTGAAATCGGTTCAGTTGTTTTTGAGTTTATTCCTTACATACAAATATAACAAACCTTTCCTCTTTACAACATTAGTATAGTACAGATATGAATAACAGGATCTTTGGGCATCTCTACACATATATGTGATCAGAAACATCATAACATCCTCAATAATGTCAATCTGACGTGAACAAAAAACCTTAATCGCAACAAGGCGGTGAAGTTCAACCTTTTTAATAGTTTGGGAGACAATGGCAGAATTTGTTACTCGACATTTTTTAGGAAACTCTTTGCTGTCCACACCAAAAATTACATAGTACAGAAGAAAAATAAAAATTGATAAGCGTAACAACTGGCGACCTTATAGCTAAAAGCGATTTCTTTTAGGCAACCTTGGGTTTGGAAAAAAAAAACAAAAATAACTACCAAAAGGACGAAGCTGCTTCGCTGTCATTCATGTCATCGTCATTGAACATTCCACCCAACTCACTGGAGCTACGTTGCCAGCGGCCCAGAGCCTCGCTCTGGTGCTTCAAGGAGCTGGGTTGGCCCGGGTAGACGCTGGTAGAGGGAAATGCACAATACACCCTAAGTGGGACGTCAGTGCAGCCCCCACTTTGAATAAGAAAAAGGACGTAGTTTTTTACAAACTAATTTAAATGAGTAATATTTGATATGTCACGATTTATAGACATTTGTATCATCTTCTAGGCAAACGTGCTTCATCGTAGACCGCATCTTTACTAAACATCAGGTGGAATGGGTTTAAACGCAAGCCAATTTCCAATAAAAACAACTATCACTTTCACCCTACTTATTGTTTAATCGTTGTTCGTTTTAGGTACATGTAAAACTATTTAAGTATTCTATCAGTTATCTGACTTCCATAGTGCTTTTGCTAAGTTTGGTGACAGATGGCGCTGTGTGTAATGTTCTACGATATTTATATAGAAAAAAACGTAAACACATTCATCATCATCATCATTTCAGCCGTAGGACGTCCACTGCTGGACATGGGCCTACCCCATTGACTTCCATAAAGACCGGTTGGAAGCGGCTCGCATCCAGCGCGTTCTTGCCGTGCTGTCTGTCGGTAAACACATTACTTGCTTGTAAATCTCTTTAACAGTAGGTACCACTGCACCAGATATTCTGACGCCAAGATAAACGTTACTGTGTTCTGGTTTGAAGGGCTACTATCGCTAGCTACTGCAGCTAGCGAAATTACGTCTCAGACTAATGACCGCCAAAGCAGCGCATATTAAAAATAAAATAAATAGAGGGCATTTCATTCGTAATCAAACCATTCCTCTACTCCCGACACACACGTCGCCCCGTCTTCGAAGAACAGTATAAAAAGACGGTCCCACGAAGTCGTGTGTGCGCTGACCCATGGCACTGAGTCATGCGGTCACGGTTCGAATCCCGCCGTAAGTGAGGCAGGTGGTTCAAACCTAAAAATGTTATTCATAGTTTTCGGGAAGCCAAGAGCATATTTCTAATGCTCTTTGCAGAAATCTGAGTATTTCTATATAAAAATGTATTTTTTATTATTGACAAGCTAGGTGTTTGACCACAGCTCACCTGATGTTAAGTGACGGTGTGGTCGAAAATAGTAAATACAAATATTTTTTATTGATAACACCAATGCTACAACTCAATTCCGTTGTGATACAAAGGCTAATAAATATCGTAGGACATTACACACAGCGCCATCTGACCCCAAACTAAGCAGAGCTTGTGTGATGGAATTCAGAAAACTGATAGAATACATTTTTTTTTTGTTTTTTTATCACATAAATACTTATTTGTTTTTGTAAATACATACTTATAATACATACAGAATACCCAGACACAGAACAAACATTTGTTTATTCACAAAATGTTTGCCCTGAGTGGGAATCGAACCCACGCCCTACAGCTCTCAAGGCAGATATACTAACCATGAGCCAACGGGGCTGCCAAAGGTATTAATAACATAAGAGGTATGTATTTCTAGGTAACTGCTCCTACGCTGACATTAAGACGTAATTGTTACCCATAGACATTCATTTCGGCAGGTGGTAGGTGGTAGGTAGACAGGTGGGAGCAAGGTGTAAAGGTAAATGCTAAGTTGCGAATGGCACGATCCTCTTTACATTGTACTAAAAATATCTCCGAATATAACATAATGTATTTTTATCTCTATAATCTCATCTCAGGGAGAATACAAAACACTGTGAAACATGTAGTGATGATAGCTCAGTGGTTAGCGCGGTTAGTTCGCATGCCGAAGGGCGTGGGTTCAAACCCCAAAATGAGCTTGAGCTGCCGGTGAAGGAAAACAACGTGAGGAAACCATAGCATAGTGGTAGGGTACTTTCTAGTACTCGGCTGGTTAGCTACCACCCTCAAGTTAAAAATCTGCCGCCAAGCATCTAACGGTGTGTTACCGCAGCTTCACTTGAGAGTCAGTTCCATTCCAGGCTAGGTGTCCTTTACCATCTTCGACTACACCGTCACTTAACATCAGGTGAGCTGTCGTCAAACACCTAGCCAGTCAACCTCCTTTAAAACTTGGTGGTAGCTTTCCTTAGCAGGAAGTCGTCTAGGTAGGTACCACCAGATATTCTGCCGCCAAGCAGTAGTGTGTAAACATTACTGTGTTCCAGTTTGAAGGGTACTGCAGCTAGCTACTATTTTAAAAAAAGATTTTTAGGTACAAAAGTACTATAAAGTAGTTATTTAAGTAGTTGGCAAAAAATGTTTTTTTAAATGTGCAATAAAGTATTAAATGAATAAAAAAAAAATTAAAAAAAAAACAAATAAATCAAAATACGTATCATATAAGGTATTTTGTATTTGTATTTTAATACAAGTAGGTATTTTAAATAAGTCACAAACTTGTCTAAATGACTTTTAGACTAAGTTTTTTGTACAAATTTTATAAATAGTATTAATTTAAGGTTTTTTTTTTAATTTGTTTACTAAATAAATAGATAAATAAATATCACAAGACTTTACACACAGCGCCATCTGCCCCCAAACTAAGCAAAGCTTGTACTGTGGAAGTCAGATAACTGTTTAATAAATGTTTCACCAGCTTCAGTCACAAACCTAGTAATATCATAGATAGATAGATATTCTTTATTGACACAAAAATAAACCTATTATTATGCAATGGGTATAATAATGATATTAATCATGTACTCGTCCAGGTTTTACATATTTATATTTTTTTATATTTCTTCTGGATCAGCGTGCTCCATCCTCGGCCACACCGTCGCTTTGCATTAGGCGAGTTGGTGGCCAAACGTAGATCTATTAAAAGTGACAAAAAAAACATAGGTAACGCAGAAATGCAGTGTTGATTAGATTAGTAGGTATGGTAGGTATGGTAGGGTAATGATATAAATAATTTTTAAAGTAATAAAAACTGTATAGAGGCTAAACAAATTTCTGCTGTAAATGGGCTTCGTCAAAATTTATTCCAAAAAATTAAAATAAAATAAAAATTAATAATTAGCAAAAAATAGTAATAAATTATATATTCATCAAAATATTAATAAATCATGTTTATTTGTAATCAATTTTTATGAAAACGGACTGATGCGTGACGACGGCAAGAGACCCGACGGGATGACCCTTATCCCATGGAAGATGGGACGGCCTCTCGTGTCGACACCTTGGCGCCGTCTCATCTTTCTGTGAATTCGGGACAAGCTGGTGCTGCCGCATCTAAAGCTGAAAACCTCAAACGGCACAAATATAGTTATTTGGGTAGAATGTATCTTTTTGTGCCGTTTGGGGTTGAAACTTTAGGTCCGTGGGGGCCGGCCGCTCTCGAACTGTATCGGGACCTGGCCAAACGTTTAGAGGAGGCTTCAGGTGATCAGAATGCTGGTATCTACCATCCTGCCATCCAGCGTGGCAATGTTGCCAGCATTCTGGCCACATATCCCTCCTCTGACGGTTTTTTAGACGGTTTTTTTTAAGTTTTTTGTATACATTTTGTAAATAGTAGGTATAATTTAAGGTATTTTTTATTTTGATTAAACGTTACAATTTTTTTAATGTGTAATTCATTAATTTAGTTAAGATTTTAATTTATTGTCACACATAGACACATTCATAGCAACGGATATACCTAGAAACAATCAACATCATGCATATGGGATGAGTAGGGTCACTGCTCTAAGCCATCTGTTTTGTTTGAATTTTCAAGATAAGCATTTTGCTAGTTAATAGCATAGTTAAACCTTGTCAATTATTTTTTCTGTTGGTTGTTGAAATTTTAGTTTGTTATAAATTTTACGTTAAAATTTTTTGGTCATATTTTCGACTTGTATAGCTCCACTTTCACTGGACCGATTTTGATAAAACAACGACTAATTATGTCAAACATTTTGTGGTATAATCAAATGTTTGTTCTGTGTCTGGGTGTTCAGTTTAGTTTAGTTTTGCATTTTATAACAAATACAAGTTACATGTCAATATTAGACAAATATAGATACATTATTTAAAATAATAATGATACAATTTAATTTAATAATGATACTGATGGTAAGAGGCCGGATGGGATGACTCTGGTGCCCTGGAAGAACGGCAAGTGCCTTGTCTGGGACGCTACATGCGTCGACACCGTAGCTGCCAGCCACCTGAGTCGCACCGTCCACTCCCCGTCAGCTGCCGCGGAAGACGCAGCTAATAGAAAAAGGCTCAAATACGCCTCTATCGAACCGGTGTACTTCTTCCTGCCTGTCGCAGTAGAGACTCTGGGTTGCTGGGGGGCCGAGGCGAAAAAGTTTATAAGTGAAATAGGTCACAGGCTTAGGGATAGGACAGGTGACTCCCGCTCCGGTTCGTTCCTGGTGCAGAGGTTGGCCATTGCCATTCAGTGCGGAAATGCGGCGAGTGTGATGGGCACCTTTGCGCCGAGAACGGTCAGGGGCGGGTTGTTTTAGTTTGATAATTCATTTATTTATTTTATTATTAACATTTTATCTTTTTGAAATTAAAAATTGTATTTGACATACAAAAAAAAATAATAAAAATAATTTTAACCAAAATTTGAAACACAATAATAAAATAAAATTAACAATAGATTTAAAAATAAAATAATAAAAAAATAAAATAATAATTAAATCATCTTAGTTCTGTATACATAAATATGTATTTACATATGTATTAAATTTTTTTTAATGTAAAAGTAATGAGACGAACGTTACGCTCTTCTGATGGCAAGAGATAACGCGTGTCCATGACCATTGCAGCGATACACACAACTTTGAGTAACAAAACAAAGTCCGGGGCATCGCTGCTTTGGCGCTCATTACTTTGAGACTTTCGATGGTTAGTCTCAACAGCCCAGTAATGTCGCTGCAGTACCCTTCAAACTGGAACACAGTAATGTTTACACACTACTGCTTGGCGGCATAGTGTCTACACAGATTTTATTAATTTTAAAACTGTGGTATCTATCTGGTACTGCAGTGGTACCTACCTATGTCAGCCGGGGATAGCGTAGCTTCCCAACGGTGAAAGAAAGAAAGAAAAATATTTTATTTTGTAACTTAACTTATGTAGCGATGATAGCCCAGTGGTTAGCGCGGTCGGTTCGTATGCCGAAGGGCGTGGGTTCAAACCCCAACAATGAGCTTGAGCTGCCGGTGAAGGAAAACATCGTGAGGAAACCATAGCATGGTGGTAGGGTACTTTCTAGTACTCGGCTGGCTAGCTACCACCCTCAAGTTGAAAATCTGCCGCCAAGCATCTAACGGTGTGTTCCGGCAGCCTCACTTGAGAGCCAGTTCCATTCCAGATTAGGTGTGCTTTACAATCTTAGACCACACCTTCACTTAACATCAGGTGAGCTGTGGTCAAACACAGAGCCTGTCAACCATTAAAAAAAAAAACAAAAAACTTAAAGACACAAACAAACAGAGACAAATCGTTAAAGCTGCACCTTACCTCAGCTGGTCCAGACAGTCGCTAGCTGCAGTATCATTCAAACCGGAACTCAGTAGTGTTTACACACTACTGCTTAGCGGCAGAATAACTGGTACTGCGGTGGTACCTACCTAGACGACTTTCAGCTAAGGAGACCTACCACCAAGTATCTCGCATCGACAAAAAATAAATTCTAAAATTATTTCATAAATGGTATTTATATGTCACAATTAAATTAGATTAGATGTGTGTTTATTAAACAAAATGAAATATCTTCTTTTTATTTTGTTATTTATAATTTGCAATCAGTCTTTTAGACTATAAGCTACAATACTATACAAGACTACAAGATGAGGTGAAGTTTTGTTTAGTCGTTTAGCACGCTGCCCCCATCGGAGCCAGCCCTTTCTTCATCACTAGCTGGATTTTAGACCATCTAGTTGTCGAAAACGTCGCGCCGCTTTTTAAGTCGACGTATGGTTTCGGGAATAGTGAGCTGGCCCGCTAGCTGATTTTAAAAAAATACTATTTTACAGGTATAAATAAGTAAAGTAATTAAGACAAAAATGTAACATGTAAAATAATAACTAATCTGAAAGGCCGCTATCAATGGGCAATAGTTCCCAAAACACTGGCCCCATTGCCGCGTTGTATGGCAATACTCAAACGCTGAGCAGAATGAAGGCCAGCGTTTTGTTCACGTGTGGCGTCGACCAAACGAGATTTAAAAAAAAGCATCTCATTTCTTTTCTACATTGTAGTTAATATTTTTGACGGAGAGTTACGAGTTATAGCATATAAAGTCGCAAGACGCACCTAGTCATTATGAGAATGGTAACATTTTGCGCCTCTAAGCACAATCCGTTGTAGAAAGACAAGGAACGAGCTTTTTACTCGGTTTTAGAGTATTAAGTGGTCGACACAGTGTAACTTGCGAGAGAGAAGTACGACTTTGCTGTTTGAGCTTTCTCACGAAACTTACTGTTATTTCTTCCGCCTGCTGCTTGTGTAGTGATGATAGTTCAGTGGTTAGCGGTCGGTTCATACGACGAAGGGCGCGAGTTCAAATCACAAAAATTTAAAAATTAGCTTGAGTTTATTTTTAATGTAAAACTTGCTGCACCCTGTGGTGTTACCCGCTATATTTTTTCGGGATAAAAAGTAGCCTATGTTCTAATCCAGGGTGTCAGCTACGTCCATATCAAATTTCATCAAAATCCATTCAGTAGTTTTTGCGTGAAAGAGTAACAAACATCCATCCATCCACACCTTCACATTTATAATATTAGTAAATAAATAAATATCGTGGGGCATTACACACAGCGCCATCTGACCCCAAACTAAGCAAAGCTTGTACTATGGAAGAATACTGAAATACTTTTTTTTGTAAGTAAATACATACAGAACAAACATTTGTTTTATACGACAAATTGTTTGCCCTGGATGGGAATCGAACCCATGCCCTACACCTCTTAAGGCAGATATACTACAAAAGAGCCAGCAAGGCTATGAAAGTAATGAGACGAACGATACGCTTTTCAGACGGTAAGAGATAACGCATGTCCATGACAATTGCAGCGATACACAGAACTTTGAGTAACAAAACAAAGTCCAGAGCATCGCTGCTTTGGTGCTCATTACTTTGAGACTTTCGATGGTTAGTCTCAACAGCCCTGTAATTTCGCTAGCTGCAGTACCCTTCGAACCGGAACACAGTAATGTTTACACTCTACTGCTTAGCGGTAGAATAACTGGTACTGCGGTGGTACCTACCTAGACGACCTCCTGCTAAGGAGATCTACCACCAAGTAAAAATTTACTGTTTTTTCTTAACTGTGTCCAAAATAAAGTATTACTTAGAACGGCAGGTTGCATCAAGAAATTCACTTAATTCTGATAAACGCGAGGTGTACGCGAGTGCGCGAGACAAATGCGTTGCTGTCTCGCTCGTACACCGGATTTGAAAAAAAGACCCAGTTTCGAGGTTTTGAATGGGGAGAACCGTTGCCTTAACTCAATGGAAATAAACATTGTGGACGTTGGTTTTGTTTTCATACAGGGCTGCAAGTTTAGGGTGTACGAAGCCGAAAGGGGTTTTTTTTAGCAAGTTTTTTTTTCATACTGGGCTGCAACGTGTACGAAGCCGAAAGCGGGTTATTATTCATATTTTTAACAAGCTTTTATTTAACTTGTGTGGATCAAATCTTGCAAAATAAGACTCACTTCCCGATGTCCGATTGGACTCAAAAAGCAGCCATGCCCCGGACTTTGTTTTGTTACTCAAAATTCTGTGTATCGCTGCAATGGTCATGGACATGCGTTATCTCATACCATCAGGAGTACGTATCGTTCGTCTCACATTATCTTTCCATTAAAAAAATCCTACTGAAATTATAAATGCAAAGGTTTGTGAGTATGGATGGATGTTTATTACTCTTTCACGCTAAAACTACTGAACGGATTTGGATGAAATTTAGTATGCAGGTAGCTGAGACCCTGCATTAACACATAAGCTACTTTTTATCTCGAAAACATGTAACGGGCAACACCGCGGGGCGCAGCTAGTCCCACTAATATTTTATTGTGAAAGTTTGGATGGATGAATAGATAGATATTTGTTACTCTTTCACGCAAAAACTACTGAACGGATTTGGATGAAATTTGGTATGAAGCTAGCTGAGACCCTGAATTAACAAAAAAGCTGTTTTTATTCCGAAAACATGTAGCGGGTAACACCGCGGGCCGCAGGCTTATGCTAGCATATATTTATGATAATATGTGTGTAATTATGTATTGTATTCTGTTATTTCTGGTAAAGGTTAGGATGCGTCGAGTTGTCCTCAACAAGATGTATATAATGATTTGCACGAAGGACGTTATAAATGCCATCCCTTCTAATGTACCGAATACCTCTCACTGCACGATTGTAACAAATATCGCAAGTAGCTACCTACGTAGGTGCCTTTGAATATTGTAAACTTTAGCTACCTTACTTAGATTACCTTAACCTTAGATTAGCACCTCGCCCCGGCTTCGCACGGGAAAACAAAACTCGATTAACAATATAAATTTATCGATCCAGTTGTTTCGGAACCTATTCAATACAAACAAACAAAAAATTAAATCTTTCCTCTTTATAAGATGTAGATGACAACTGTAATAGTTAGACATATGATATTGCGGACTTATTTGTAGCTGTCAGTTTGCTCTATAAAACGTCACTTTATTCTATTGTCAATAGTTTCGCTGCGCGCAGTAAGTAAGGATTTTTTCAAATTTTTCACCCAGGCTGGGTTATTTATATAAGGGCATTTTCCATACAGATTCCTAATTGTTTTTTTAAATAAAATATTGCCTATGTCCATCATGAATAATGTAGCATTCTAATAATGAAAGAATTATCAAGATCGGTCCAGTAGTTTCGGAGCCTATTCAATACAAACAAACAATCAAATCTTTCTTCTTTATAATAGTAGATATAAAAGATATAGATTTAGATATTAAAGTTTGTGACGACGTATGTTTGAACTCTTTCACGCAAAAACTACTACGATGAATCTTGGCACACATTTAAGTAGTACAAGCTAGGTGTTTGACCACAACTCACCTGATAAGTGACGGTGTGGTCGAAGATGGTAAACCACACCTATCCTGGAATAGAACTGGCTCGCAAGTGACGCTGCCGGAACACACCGTTAGATGCTTGGCGACAGATTTTTAACTCTCGCGTGGTAGCTAGCCAGCCGAGTACTAGAAAGTACGCTACCGCCATGCTATGATTTGCTCACGATGTTTTCCTTCACCGACAGCTCAAGCTCATTGTTAAGGTTGAACCCATGCCCTTCGGCGTGTGAACCGTCCACGTTAACCACTGAGCTATCATCTTTAGATTGTTTCTTGTTTGCGACACCGAAATACTAATGCGCAGAGATGACATCTGATAATGCCAACCACAACATCTTCTGTGTTTTCCTTTCCCTTCGTCTGATTAGAAAACTCCATTTGAAGATTTAATTTGTAAAACTATTAATAGCTAGCTTTTCACCCCGAACTGTGTCTGAGTCGCCTTTCTACTACCGGGCGGCCAGACAAACGCGACCAAAACGTCATCCGTACATGGTGGATGTTCCCCATGTTCGCACAAAGCGTTTTGATTCCACGTTTTTCATTCGCACAGCGAGGTTGTGGAACTCTCTGCCGGAGTCTGTGTTCCCTGTTAGGTACAATATGGGTGTCTTCAAATCTAGAGTAAATAGGTTTCTTCTAGGTAAGCGTGCTCCATCTTAGACCACACTACTGCTTAACATCAGGCAGAGTGACGCGAACTAATATTATAAATCTGAAATTATGGATGGATGTTTGTTACTCTTTCACGTAAAAACTACCGAACGGATTTAGATGTAATTTGGTATGGAGGTAGCCGAGACCCTGGTTTAACATACAGACTACTTTTTATCCCAAAAATATGCAGCGGGTAACACCGCGAGGCGCAGCTAGTATTATAAATGTGATAGTTTGGATGGATGTTCGTTACTCTTTAATGAAAAAACTATTGAACGGGTTTTGATGAAATTTGGTATGGAGGTAGTTGAGACCCTGGATTAACACATAGACTACTTTTTATCCCAAAAACATGTAGCGGGTAACACTGCGGGGCGCAGCTAGTAACATATAAACACTTAGGTAGTAATAGTTTGTATGTTTGTTACACCTTCACGCTCAAACGGCTGGAACAATTTTGATGAAATTTGGTATGGAAGTAGCTGACACCCGGGATTAACACATACGCTACTTCTTATCCTGAAAAAATGTTTGAACACAGCTCACCTTATGTTAAGTGACGGCGTAGTCAAAGATGGTGAACATACTTAGCCTGGACTGAAACTAACTCTCAAGTGAGACTGCCGGAACACACCGTTAAATGTTTGTTACGGTTTAAGAATAGTTGTTTGACAATGAAACTAGAGTAAAGTAAAAATATTTTTTATTAAATGCGTCATACTTAATAACAGGGTTTCGTCGAGTTCATTTATGTATCAGAACCCTAAAAGCCAGCACAAAACGTTGGACAATGCTAATTTAACATCAAAATTATTCTCAAATTACAAATCGAGGTCTTTAATACCTTTAATCGTGGCTTTAGACTTATTAGAATCTTTTAAAATCGCGGCATCCTCCCACGCATAACCAGCTTAAAAAGAACCCTGCCCACCATAAAAACAAACAAAGAACGAGTTCAACTTAAGCTAGCCATTTTATGGAAACCATTTTACAAAGAGCTTTAGTTTAGTTTGTTAACCAAAAACCGTATAGGTCTAATCTAACTGGTTATTAGTACAGGTATAACCATTTTACAAAGAGCTTTAGTTCAGCGTCTTAACCAAAAATCGTAGAGGTCTTATCTAACTGGTTATTAATAAAGGTAAATTAGGTAACCTATTATTGAGTACGATGACCTCAATTTAAAACTAATGACTATTCTGTGTCTCAATTGATTAACTATAATGTATTTATGAATGGGCGTACGTTTGTCTGGTAGAAACTTGTTTTTTTTGGGTAACTGGTTAAATAAGAGCAAAGTTAGGATTGTCTTTAAATAGTAGGTAGATATATTTTTTTAAATATCGAAGGACATTACACACAGCGCCATCTGCCCCCAAACTAAGCAAAGCTTATACTATGGAAGTCAGATAACTGATAGTAAAAAGTAGTGTGTAAGCATTACTATGTTCCGGTTTGAAGGGTACTGCAGCGAAATTACTGGGCTGTTAAGACTAACCATCGAAAGTCTCAAAGTAATGCCTAGACTTTGTTTTGTTACTCAAAGTTCTGTGTAATGGTCATGGACAGGCGTTATCTCTTACCATCAGGAGAGCGTCTCGTTCTCATTACATTTATAAAAAAAATCCTCGATTTTTAAAATAAATCCAACAACCAGTACGTCAATTTATTAAAAAAACAGATAAATAAATACAACTGTTTGTATTTACATAACTACTGATGAATTTACCGCATGACGCGACCCAAAAAAAATTAAGGTAGCACCGATTTTTTGTTCTCACGGAACCCGTTTTGTTTTTTTTGCCCCGTTTTTCTGGTAATTTCAGTATCAAGTGCTGTTTTTAATGATGCAAACATATTTTAAACTTTATTGTACACGAAGTACGGGAGAAAGTCCTATCGTTAGTTCTTTGATCGTGTTTTGTTTTGGTGTGTGTTTTTTCTATTTTTTTTCTTTCGTCCGATGCACAGGTGTGTCTGGTCTTTCTTTATTGGGGTTTAGTTTTTTTTTAAGGTTTAGATTCCTCTGGCTGATAGTTTAGATATCGGGTTTTGTTGATTTCGGATCGCCTTTCTGGAGTTTTAAGAGTTCAGTGGATTTGATACGATGACAGGTGTCAATTGTCATGTTGCCCTTTTTGACTTGTGACAGAGTTTTGGCAGGAGTGCGGAGAATATCATTGAACTGTTTTCCAAAACTATATAATTATGTGTTTTGCTTAAAATATCAGTTTTATAGGCTAGGTGTGCTTTACCATCTTTGATCACATCGTCATTTAACATCTGGTGAACAGTGATCAAACACCTAACCATTAAAAACCTAGCTTGTTTAAAAAAAACGAAGTATTTTTTCATAATTGTGAAAAGGTTTGTAATATTAGTTAGGATATTCGTGTGATACTCCAGTCTTTTTCTCATGGGCAGGGATGAAAAAGACAGAATCATTTTAGGTTAATTTATTTTTGTTAGTACTAAAACCTTCAAAATCGGAAATATGATATATCAAATTATATGTAGCCATCTTTTTGTGTTGTTTACTAAACTCAATAGAAATTAAAAGAAAGATTTTTTTGTTTTACAAGGGCTTCGATTGGACTTGACCGTGACTTTTATTATGATCGAAACTAAATCGAATAACATAAGCGATTAAAACTTTGTAACTTCACATTCTAGTTGCCGTAAAATTAATAAAAAAAAAACAACTACTACGCTATCTTTTTTTTCAGCCTGGCAACGAATGTTTTTCATTCCTGTTTTGAGAAATGTCATCCCCATTTCTACTTGCACCTCGTTTGATATCATATCCTGTTACGCTGGGAGAAAAAACTTTTAAAACTCTTTGGTGCCAACATTAAAAAAAAAATCCTTACTGCTATCGATTTTTCAAAGCCGACAGAAGACACAAAACATAAAACACATTAACATCATGTCGGTGATACGAACCATTTAAAATTTTCAACTTAAAAATATGGCAAGAAAACAATCCTGACATGTTTTTTTTTATAGTTGACAAGCTAGGTGTTTGACCACAGCTCACCTGATGTTAAGCGACGGTGTGGTTAAAAATGGTAAACACCTGGAATGGAACTGGCTTTCAAGTGTAGCTGCCGGAACAAATGCTTGGCGGTTGATTTTCAACTTGAGGGTGGTAGCTAGCCAGCCGAGTACTAGAAAGTACCTTACCACCATGGTTTTCTCACGATGGGATCTCACCGGCAGCTTAAGCTCATTATTGGGGTTTGAACCCACGTCTTTCCGTGTGTAAAACGACCACGCTAATAACCACTGAGCTATTGTAGCTACAAAGCGATACGATCCTGCCAATTTTTTTTATAGTTTGTGTTGTTAATAATTATATTATGAGTGCAATGACCCCCTTTCGGCTTAATACAATGTCATTTCAAGTTTACAACCCTGTGTGACATTTCAAGTTTACCTATAATAGGGGGGTTTGGCGGGAACGCAGAAAAAGTCGTGTCGCACCGTTGCATTTTTTTCTAAAACGCGTTTCTGCTTTTTTCTTTAGTGTTTTTTCGAGTGTTTATGCATAAAAATTGTGGTTTTTTTATTCATAAAGTGCCGAATTAGAAGCGCGAGTGTGGGAAAATTATATAATGTGGTGAAACATATTTTTTCGTATTGCTTGCAAAACTCCATCGAAGCTTATAGTAAAGTCGCCACTACTTTACTAAAGCACGACTGGACTTAATTGACACGGACTGGACTTCGACTGCAACTATAGCCATAAAACAATTTATTTAAATTAAGGTACTTAAAAATATAAAACACTTGACACTGGCAAATGCTCAAAATGCGACACCAAAATCAAAAAAGAAGATAATAACACATTAAAAGTAAAACACTTAAACGATTTCATGACGTCACAGCTGACCTCTATAGTACCTAGAACATATTCTACGTCATATCAAAGTTCCACGCCCCCTTGAATATTCAGTGCATGTGTACCTAATAACCGTCAATACCCAATCAGTATGTCAACCAGTTATTTATTCTGTGGTAAGAGTAGATCGATAAATCAAAACAAACCGAAAAACAATGCAAACAGTACATCTGGGGAGAACGCAGGACGCACGGAGTTCTACGCAGGCTCTGCCCGGAAAGTGTTGCCAGGACGGGAGGAAAAACGACCGAGCTGGTTGGGAATACTCTTCGAACTCGAGGAGAGAGATGATGCAAGGAGGATGCAGAACTCTTTGCCGGCGTCTCTGTTTTCCCACGAAATACAACTTGGGTGTCTTCAAATTCAGAATAAACTGTTTTTTTAGGTAAGCGTGCTTCATCTTAGACTATAACCTGCCTAACATCAGGCAGGGTGTGGTCAAACGTAAACCTACTTAGAATAAAAAAAGAACTAGAACGGAGATTATTTTTAGTAGATTCAATTCATTTGGTATACAAAACAACGACAAATAAGCAAAAGCTAAGCAAAATTTCGTAGCTATGATAGCTCAGTGAATAGTACGGTCAGTTCACGCGCTGAAGGGCGTGGGTTCAAACCCTAACGATGAGTTTGAGCTGAAACCATAGTTTGGTGGTAGGGTACTTTTAAGTATTTGGCTGGCTAGCTACCACCCTCAAGTTGAAAATCTTCCGGCAAGCATCTAACGATGTGTTCCGGAAGCCCCACTTGAGTGTCAGTTCTATTCCTGGCTAGGTGTGCTTTATCGTCATCTACTACTACACACTAGTTACTGGGTAAACGGTAAATACACTAGCAACCCACGCTCTGTGACGTGCGATCCAAACGCGTTAACCACTGAGCTATCGTAGCAACAATATATATTTTTTATGATTGTGCTAAAACTTAAAAAAATAATTGTAATTGCTAAAAACTTACATACAACATACAAGGTAAAATCTAACCCACGTCTATAAAACATTTCTCTATACGAAATAAATTAAAAATGTCCCAATAAATAGAGAAAACCGCTTACCTGGTAACCCAAGAGCCCGGGCAGTTACTGATCAGAGCAACCTCCCCGCGCATCTCCCGTCCCTCTCCCAGCCAGCGTCTCTTTCCCTCCCCACTCCAAACTGCGTTCGCATTTCAAACGCGTTGGTCGCGCGCCCGCCGCTACCCGCCAACCTGTGGCGCGTCGAATTTCGAATTTGGAAATACCGGTAAAATTATCGACACAATTTTCAATTTTTCCCCAGTGATATGAACAGAAAAGTTTGGATTACAGTGCAGTGCTGTGAAAGTGAATGGCTGAGAATATAAGCCAGAAATTGAGGGAGTGAAAATTGTTGTTTAGTGGATTTTCTGGAGTGTTTCTGAGACGGTAAGCTGAATTTTCATCTAAAGGTCATGTTAATAGGGTGCTGTTTACATGTTTAAGTCGAATCATCCCCCAATACTGTTTAAGGATTATCTCTTATCATTCTGATAACAGAAGAAATCGATAAGCGTGGATGTTTGTTTGATGTTTATTTTGTAATTGGAACCTTATGAGTTTGGGAAAAAGTCTTGTGAGATTCCTATTGGAAGGAAATATATACCTATTATCTTTTCTATAGCTATAAATTTACATGAATTTTGATTACTTGATTTTCGCAAAATAAATTATTCTGTTAGGTAGGTACAAACTACTAAATTATAGATAAAAAAATATCAGCGAGTACAACATACAACAATATATAATATTAGAAATCTGCTTAATATTAGTTGTTAGCCCCGAACTGCGGCTTCGCGATTTATTGATACCTAAATAGGTAGATAAAGGCACCTTGTGCAACCCAAAAATAGAAAAAAAAAGTACAGAAAACAAAAGAATCTTATGAGCTTTAAGTACCCACAAGAGGCGGCCTTATCGCTAAAAGCGATTAATTTGATACTGAAAATTGTTTTTGCTCTGAATTCTTGCCTACAAAATGACAAGTGGCGGCCTTATTGCTAAGAGCGATTTAAGTATTTGATACTGAAAAATATTTTTGTTCGAAATTCTTGCCAACAAAATGACAAGTGGCGGCCTTACTGCTAAGAGCGATTTATTTGATACCGAAAATTGTTTTTGATCGGGATTCTTGCCTACAAAAATGACAAGTGGCGGCCTTATCGCTAAGAGCGATTTATTTGATACTGAAAATTGTTTTGCTCGAAATTCTTTGCCTACAAAATGTCTAAGAATTCAATGGTTCACGAGTTATCATTGAAACAATATATATGTAGGTACTTACACACCTATGTATACAAATGTAGATTTGTTTACATAGCCTCGAAAAACTTGGTTTCACTCTGTTTTTTGACAGAAGGTTTAAAAGGTTTCATCTTACATTAAGATCCATTTCTAAGGCATTAATAGAAAAATCTAAAGAGTAAAAACATGTTTCTATCTTTTTTATTGCATTACGTTAGAGAACAACAACAATATATTTTTTATGAAGTCTTATTGTTATTCTAATTTCCCATACTCGAGCCGTATTGAGATACTTTCTAAGTTACAATACTTACCTACCATTAAAGACTGAAAATTGAAAAGAGATACGTAGTAGGTAGGTAAAACAAAGTAGTAAGGTAGTTTTTTTTTTTATATGAAAGTAATGAGACGATTGAGGCGCTCTCCTGATGTTAAGAGATAACGCCTGTCCATGACCATTGCAGCGATACACAGAACTTTGAGTAACAAAACAACGTCCAGGGCATCGCTGCTTTGGCACTCATTACTTTGAGACTTGATGGTTAGTCTCAACAGCCCAGTAATTTCGCTAGCTGCAGTACCCTTCAAACCGGAACACAGTAATGTTTGCACACTACTGCTTGGCGGCAGAATAACTGGTACTGCGGTGGTACCTACCTAGACGACCTCCTGCTAAGGAAATCTACCACCAAGAGGAGAAATAGGTAATAATAGATATTCTAGATTTAATAGGTATTCTATCAGTTACCTATCTGACTTCCATAGTACAAGCTTTGCTTAGTTTGGGGTCAGATGGCGCTGTATGTAATGTCCTACGATATTTATTAATTAAATAAAAAGTTGTCCTATTAAATTGTATTAAACACTTTTTGATGCGCGTTAATTATTTCTAACATTTATAATACTATACTTAGGTACTTAAATAAATTAAAACAGACTTTAATGAACAGAAATTACGAATGATATTTACCTATTTACTGTTTTATAGGTGCATACCTACCTATGTATGTGTCAGCTATTCTCCACGATTTCAACCGTGTTTTTTTGGGATAAACAGTAGCCTAAGTTAATCCAGGGTATAAGCTAGCTGCCGTCGCGCGTCGGGGCCGCGGATGAGTGCGAAAGCGTTCCCGTAGCCCCGACACACGGGCGCCAGGCAGAAACACCCCAGGGTTTTTAGTGGGTAGGCCGCCACAATGGCGAAGAGTCCCACATAACCACCGTGCTTCCCCCGAAGACGGTGGTATCAAGGAATTACCTGGGGAAAAAAAAGAAAAAAAAAGGGTATAAGCTAGCTCCATTTTAAATCCTATCCAAATCTACACAGCAGCAACTTTCGCTTTTTTAATACCTATTGGTTGGTTAATTTCAAAGGTTTACCTACTTTTATTGGGCGTGGGTTAGATTCCCATTCAGGACTAATATTTGTGTGACTAAAATGGATGTTTGTTCTATGTGTATGCGTTATAAGTAGGTATGTATTTACAAAAAAAAAGTATTATGCATTATTCTATCAGTTATCTGGTTCCCATAGTACAAGCTTTGCTTAGTTTGGGGCCAGATGGCGCTATGTGCAATGCCCAACGATATTAATTTATTATTCTGTAGCAGTACCAGATATTCTGCCGCCAAGCAGTAGTGTGTAAACATTACTGTGTTCCGGTTT
Source organism: Biston betularia (assembly GCA_905404145.2). Taxonomy (NCBI): domain Eukaryota; kingdom Metazoa; phylum Arthropoda; class Insecta; order Lepidoptera; family Geometridae; genus Biston; species Biston betularia. The sequence goes on along the minus strand of FR989888.1, from coordinate 7,379,133 downwards.
GAAGGGTACGGCAGCTGGCGATATTACTGGGCTGTTGAGACTAAGCATCGAAAGTAATGAGCGACAAAGCAGTGATGCCCCGGACTTTGTTTTGTTACTCAAAGTTCTGTGTATCGCTGCAATGGTCATGGACAGGCGTTATTTTTTATCATCAAGTGAGCATTTTGCTTATCTCGTTACATTTACATAAAAAATAAGTTAGACGGATACTCTATTGGTAGTATTTAAGGGGGAATACCTACCCCCTAACCCCGGAATTTGATTAGAGCGAGAAATCGCGAATAAACGACATTAAGTTGACTCTGCCTTTGAAGTAACTTAATCAAGTTGTACAAGGTTGCCTTGACAAGTTGGATTTAAGTTACACCTGAATTTTGAGGGAGTCAACATTTTGAATTATTGCATTTTAAACCTGTATACCATTGGTAGTATAACCAATGGTAGGTATGTACTTAACATACCTACCATTGGTTTGTAAATGTATTTTTTTTTTAAAAGGAAGACTTAAAGACTTTAAAAGGAAGATTCAAAAAATTGTGACCTCCAGTTTTTTCGCATTTACAATAAAATATGTAAGTTACTTGCAATGAAATAAGATAAGAAATAATCTGTTTTGTAAGTGTTTTTTACAAAAAATACAAATCCAAATCTTTTATTTAATAATAACACCAAAGTTATAGATTACATAATTGCTTTTTTTTTATTGTAAATAGTAAAGAGACGAACGAGACGCTCTCCTGATGGTAAGTGATAACGCCTGTCCAGTACCATTGCAGCGATACACAGAACTTTGAGTAAAAAAACAAAGTACTGGGCATCGCTGATTTTTGAGACTTTCGATGGTTAGTCTCAACAGTCCAGTAATTTCGCTGCAGTACCCTTCGAACCGGAACACAGTAATGTTTACACACTACGGCAGAATAACTAGTACCGCGGTGGTACCTACCTAGACGACCTCCTGCTAAGGAGATCTACCACCAAGTATTTACGTATTATGTATTTTTCACATTATTCATAATATGACAGGCTAGGTGTTTGACCACAGCTCATAATTATGATGTTAAGTAACAGTGTGGTCGAAGATGTTAAAGCACACAAAGCCTGGAATGGAACTGGTTCTCGGGATCACAGAGTTAGGTGCTTGGCGGCAGATTTTCAACTTGAGTATGGTAGCTACCCAGCCGAGTACTAGAAAATTTCTTCACCGGCAGCTCAAGCTTTGTTCGTGTGAACCGACCGCGCTAACCACTGAGCTATCATCGGTGAAATGAAATCTGCAATAGATTTGGTCTAATGATTTGATTGACGATGAAAGACGAAATAAGCTAAAGATATAACATGACTTCAGTAATTAGGAATTTAGTGACACATAAAATTTAACGGAAGGAGAGAAATTTTAAAAATGCCGTTGAGACATCTTACCGGAATGGTTTAAAAATATTTAGTTTTTCAATACCTTTAATTTGAATCATAGTGATATTTTTAAAATCTTTGATGTATTTAAGCTATGAGTAATCTTTCAGTAAGAGAAATCACCGCGAAAAATCTTTTATTTTTTTAACCATCAACGAATTTCAAAATACTCCGCATGTGTCAAAATATATTCTTCTTTGATTTTGGCGTCGCATTTCGTGCATTTGCCAGTGTCAAGTGTTTTGATATTTTCAAGTTTCATAAGTTAAATAAAACCACTATTTTTATATATTTAACTCAAAAAAAAAAACACTAGTTTTGGATAAAAATATAATGGGGCGACACGACTCTTTCCGCGTTCCCGCCAAAACTCAAATACCCACATGTCCATGACCATTGCAGCGGTACCCAAAACTTATAAAATCCAAGACATTAAAATTACTGACTAAATTAGGTACATAAATAGAAATTACTGGGCTGTTGAGACTAACCATCGAAAGTCTCAAAGTAATGCGCGCCAAAGCAGTGATGCCCTGGACTTTGTTTTGCTACTCAAACTTCTGTGTATCGCTGCAATGGTCATGGACAAGCGTTATCTTTTACCATCAGGAGAGCGTCTCGCCCGTCTCATTATTTTTTACTAAAAAAAAATCGTCGCTTCAGTCCAGTCCTGTCTTAGTCAAGTCCAGTCAAATTCATTATTTATTCAATAAATCAGTTTGTCACGTGTTAAATCAAATATAAACTAATGTTGCCATGATTTGCTGCCATTTACGGACAACGTCGCGTGCAAAAACATTAATTATTTATTTATTACTCATGTGGGTGGGCGTCACCGTTATCTATATAAAAAAAAGCTGCCCCGTCTGTCTGTCATCGAGAGCTGTTCGGGTGTCGTGTAACAAGTTAAATTAAATATTACCTAGTTCGATTATTCAATTGATTTTAAATTAAATTTGGGAGGTACCTAGTTATAGTAAGATGAAACTTATTTCGAAGATTTAAGTCTACTTTTTGTATTGCGTTCGATCACACACAAAATCTTGGAAGTATTTTTTTTTACTTATAAAGTAATGATGCGAACGAGTGTGTCCGCTTTGAGAGCTGAAGGGCGTGGGTTCGATTCCCACTCAGGACTAACATTTGTGTGACTAACATCGATGTTTGTTCTGTGTCTGGGTGTACTGTATGTATTATAAGTAGGTATGTATTTACAAAAAAACCAGTATTTAAGCATTCTATCAGTTATCTGTCTTCCATAGCACAAGCTCTGCTTAGTTTGGGGTCAGATGGCGCTGTGTGTAATGTCCTATGATATATGATATTTGATTAACTTTGACAATTGACATGAAGTTTTTTTTTAATTTGCCCCATCGGGCAGGCTAAAGCTGTAAAGCCACGTATTCTATCACGTCTTCGGTTTTTACAATTCATGACATGAAGTAAACAAATCTTATGTCATAAAAGCGACATCAGAGTCCAAATAACGTTTAAACTAAAACAATCCAGATATTTGTAGCAATAAAGCGAAAAACAACTCGACGTACGTGTATTGAAGTGATTATTATGATCGCCGTTGACTTGACATTGACAAATTTTGTTTTGGTTCGCCATTGCTTTTTTAGTCTATGAAAGTTGCCCTACGAGGTGACGTCATTAGACATCAATTGAAAGTCGAGTTTATTTTACGTATTTTATTAAAAATAAACCCCACCTCATAGTTCACAGAGTTTTAAACGTAAAAATATTGTACAGAAATGTACTATTACGAAATGGTTTTGGAATCAGTAAAGTTTGTTGTTTCTTTACATTCGGAATTCAGAGAATGGTTAAGCGGCTGAATTGGACCTGTAGGTTTATTTTACAACATAGTGGCCGTTCTCATCCCTAGAGCTTAATAACAACTATTACTAGAGTGACCAGCTATAAAAATAAAAGGCCTATGGTAACCTGCTTGGGTAAGACGGGGACGGAATAAGGCTGATCAGCAATGGGCACACTTAAAATTCGCTTGTACGGTTTAAAAAAAGTAACGAGATGAACGACACGGTCTTGTGATGGTATATAGGTATAACGTAGTAGAGATAACTTGCCCATGACGATTGTAGCGGTACACAGAACTTTGAGCAGCAACACAAAGATGGATGATGATTAAAATTGAAAAAAATTTTTTTTTCGTTGGCGCTCGTTAATTTGAGACTTGATGGTTACACACTACTGCCTGCTAAGGAGATCTACCACATAGCTCGAATAAGATCTATCCAGGTCTAACTAAGTAAGAGCAAAAATAGTGTAAACCACCAACCTTCTAATACCAGACAGCCAAAAAAAGAAAAATGAAAGAAATTTTAAAAAGTGAAATTGTTATCCTTTCCTGTATGGAATGGCTTAACAATAAACTTGAGCTGCCAGTGAAGAAGAACATCGTGAGGAAACCATAGCATGGTGGTATAGAACATTCTAGTACTCGGCTGGCTAGCTATCACCCTTTTGTTGGAAATCTAATAAAAATAAAATAATAATCTAAATCTAGGTATAAAATAATAAAAAATGAATAAAAATATTGAAGAACATTTAACACAGCGCCATCTAGCCCCGAACTAAGCAAAGCTTGTACTATGGGAACCAAACAGCATATTAACATATACATAATATATTTTTAATGTATTGGTGCACACTGTGTTGGCAGACTTTTTAAATAAATAAATAAATTTGCCGCCAAGCACCTTATTGTGTTCCGGCAGCCTCACTTGACACTCCAGTTCTATTCCTTCATTGTACGAACCGCTAAACAATGGAATTTGCTGCCCGAGTGGGTGTTCCCTGATAGTTATAATGTGGGTGCCTTCAAGTCGCGAGTGAATCGGTTTCTTCTAAGCGAGCGTACTCCACCGTAGGCCGCATCTTCGCTTTACATCAGGCGAGTTGGCGGACAAACGCAAGTCTATAAGTAATAAAAAAAAACCAGGCTAGGTGTGCCTTACCATGTTCGACCAAATCGTCACTTAACATCAGGTGAGCTGTGATCAAACACGCAGCATGTCGAACATTAAACAAAAACCAAACAAACACAAGATGATAACTTTCCACGATAACATGGCCCTGACCCTGACCCCCCCGCCCTGAGTCCGTCCACCAAAGTCCGAAGCCGGTTCTAAAGCCTTATAAGTTTGTCAGCATCCGGTGAGACACCGGTTTGATGGCCGCTTCCCCCCTTGCCCGGTGCATGGGAGATTGATTTTTTTCACATCCTCTGGTTTTGCGATATTATAAGGCAGATATTATAGATATTGGAAATTCAAGAACTGTTTTAGTTTTCATAATAAATGGTACCACCATTTATTTGGTTCCCAAAGTGGAAGTTTGATTGGGCTTGGAGCCAGATGACACTTTTTTTATTTTTATTTAATATTATGTATGATGATATGATTGCATCAATACACAGAACTTTGAGTAACAAAACAAAGTCCAGGTCATCGCTGCTTTGGCGCTCATTACTTTGAGACTTTCGATGGTTAGTCTCAACAGCCCAGTAATTTCGCTAGATGCAGTACCCTTCAAACCGGAACACAGTTTACATATTTGTTTGTTTGCTTGCCGGTAGATTGCCTTAGCAGGAAGTCGTCTTGGTAGATACCACTGCAGCACCAGACATCCTGCTAAGAAAATCTACCGTCTAGCAGTAGTGTGTAAATATTACTGTGTTCCGGTTCGAAGGGTACTGCAGCTAGCGAAATTACAGGGCTGTTGAGACTAACCAACAAAAGTCTCAAAGTAATGAGCGCTAAAGCAGCGATGCCACGGACTTTGTTTTGTTACTTAAAGTTTTGTATATCGCTGCAATGGTCATGGACTAGCTTTATCTGTTCACTGTGTATATGGGAGCCCAAGATATAGGTTTCTCCTAGTTTGGGGGCTGGAACACCTATAACTAATGTTTTTGCCTTAAGTCATTTTTTTTTGTATACCAATACGTAAATGTGTTGATTCTTTTATGAAATAAACATTAATATTCCCATCTATTTTATAAATTTTTTACATTAAATATTTGCAAAACATAGGTGTATAATATAAAAAACTTAAAAACTTGGGTGCCGCCGGCAGCGGGGCAGGGCTCAAGCTGCCGGTGGTTAGGGCTGCAGAGTGAGGAACCTCCTCACAATGTGAGCCGTGTCAAGGATCACTGCCTTTTGAAGCTGACCCTTGACGCAACCGTCAACCGTAGCGAGAGTCTTAAGTCTCTTATTATTATCTCTTACCATCAGGAGACCTTCTAGATCATCTCTTTACTTTTACATAAATATAACTATCGTAGAACATAGCACACTGCGCTATCTGACTCCAAACTAAGCAAAGCATGTACTATGGAAGTCAGATAACTGATAGAATACCTTGTTCTGAATAAAATGGCACATCAAACGAAGCCCGCCAAAAAGTCCACCAAACAAAATAATTAAACACAAAGCAGCAACATTATAATAACATACAATATTAAATATGACATGGCGGGTCCACATCTGCGAGCTAAATATGGCCGGCACATTGGGCCTACGTGGGAGACAAGAGTCGCTATACAGGCTGATATGTAAACACGCGAAAAATACAACAATCAGAAAAGAACAAACTAAGTATATGCTACACGGACAATGTGTGATTGCTCTTTTTAGAAAGAAAAGGAAGAAAAAAAAAAGATTTTTTAGTTAGTAACACCACAGAACACACGAAAATAACAAACAGAGACAAACAGTTACAAAATAGGGGCTCACCTCAGCATAACACTTTAAAAAAAAAATGTAAATAGTAATGAGACGAACGAGACGCTCTCCTGATGGTAAGAGATAACGCCTGTCCATGACCATTGTAGCCATACACAGAACTTTGAGTAACAAAGCAAAGTCCGGGGTATCGCTGCTTTGGTGCTCATTACTTTTGATGGTTAGTCGCAACAACCCAGTAATTTCGCTGCAGTACCCTTTGAACCGGAACACAGTAATGGTTATACACTACTGCTTAGCGGCAGAATAACTTGTACTGCGGTGGTACTTACCTAGACGACCTCCTGCTAAGGAGATCTACCACCAAGAAACTGGCCATACTAAGCGGTATGACCAGCCCTGGTCTTCCGATGATCCCTTGTCGGTCAAGCAAAATAAACATAACAAAATTAGTGAACGAAATTGTTAATAAACAAACAAACAACAGTTGATAACTTCTCCCAAAATATCAACCTACAAATGACAGCACATTTGACCACCATCGCGCCTGTTACCAAAAGAGAAGATATGATCTAGGATGTAAAACACTTGTCTAGGTAAAGCCGATTCAAGAAACTAGCAATAACATTGTATAGCACAAGTATCATGTATCAGAGCTTCCTGGGACTTCTGAGGAGCAATCAGGAATTTTTTAAGTTATCACGGATACCTTTAAGTTGTTTCTGGTTCCTGATGGGGGGAGGAAAATTGTTCCAAATTTTTGCAGCTTTGAAACGGAAACTCCCTTTGAACGCTGCTGAACCATGATTTTAGGGCTCTGTACCTCAAAATGAAAAAACGGAACCCTTATAGTATAACTTTGTTGTGTCTCGGGAACGTGTGCAAGTATCGAGTTGAAATTAAAAACATATACGCAGATCTGTAATTTGCAGCTGTGAAAAAACACATTTTTTTGCGCTTATTTGCAAACGCTGGCTGAACCCTATGAGATAGACCAAAATAAGTATTATACACCTTAAAAAGGTCTACAAAAAAGTCCGCGATGGTATATGTCTATCTCTTAGGGATAACCCACGATAACAACTTTTTATCCTTTACTTTTTTCGAGAAATAATGGCTTATTTACGAAGCGATTAATCCTTATTCAATCAAGTACATTGTGCATTTAATGTACAATGCAATTTAAATAAATATTTTCAAAGATATTACAGATTTGACAGCCCTGTTGGCTCATTGGTAGCATGTCTGCTTCAAGAGCTGTGGGGCGTGGGTTCGATTCCCACCCAGGACAAGCATTTTGTGATGTAAAACCAAATGTTTGTTCTGTGTCTGGGTGTACTGTATGTATTATAAGTATGTATTTACAAAAAAAAAAGTATTTAAGTATTCTATCAGTTATCTGACTCCCATAGTACAAGCTTTGCTTAGTTTGGGGTCAGATGGCGCTGTGTGTAATGTCCTACGATATTTATTTATTTTATTTAAAATGCAGTGATCGGCCGGGAGGGCCGGCGGCGCGTGCCTATAAATCACTATACTACTATATATTATAAAGCAAAGTGTTCCGCTGCGTCTGTCTGTATGTTTGCCAAAAACATACTACATTGCACCCGTGCGAAGCCGGGGCGGGTCGCTAGTCTCTACATAGTATAAAACAAAGTCGCTTCCCGCCGTCTGTACGCTTATCTTTTAAACTACACAACGGATTTTAATGCGTTTCCATCAATAGACAGAGTGATTCAAGAGGAAGGTTTTATATGTATAATACATGCATATGCACCACATCTACATTGTATCTACATTGCACCCGTGCGAAGCCGGGGCGGGTCGGTAGTATATAATAAAGACTGGATGGCTGGCGGTATAATGAAAGGAGACTTGTATTTATTTTATGCTTGAGAATTACAACGATTGCACCATAAAATTTAATGTAACGCGTAGATCTGAAATACTACACTGCAATCATTTATAATGAAAACATTGCCATAAGAATAAATTGCAATTATTTGTAGGAGCAGTAAAAATGTTTATAGTTATGATTTTAAAAAGCATAATTCACTCGGCACGTTTTAAAACATAATTATACACGGCCGTTATTCGCTACTAGCAGCTTGCCCCGGCTTCGCACGGGGAAACAAAACTCGATTAAGGTGGTACGATTTCCATACAATTTTTGCCATTTATGAACAAATGGAGCATAATCTACTGTTTTATTCAAGCAATTGTGATTTACCGCAAATAAAGGCCAAAGTAAATGCCAGTAGCTGTGATTTCACTGTAAAATTATGCTCCATTTGTCCATAAATGGCAAAAATTTATTTTTATGGAAATCGTACCACCTTTACAATAAAAATTTATCGATCCAGTAGTTTCGGAACCTATTCAATACAAACAAACAAAAAATTAAATCTTTCCTCTTTATAAGATGTAGATGACAACTGTAATAGTTAGACATATAATATCGCGGACTTACTTGTAGCTGTCAATTTGCTCTATAAAACGTCACTTTATTCTATTGTCTATAGTTTTCGCTGCGCATGCTAAGGTTTTTTTTAATTTCACAGCTTGGGTTACATTATTGAATTTTCCATACGGATCCCTAACTGTTTTTTTAAATAAAATATAGCCTATGCCCATCACGGATAATGTAGCATTCTAATGATGAAAGAATTATTCAGATCGATCCAGTAGTTTCGGAGCCTATTCAATACAAACAGACAATCAAATCTTTCCTCTTTTAATAGTATAGATAGATGAGAACGAGAACGCGTAACGCGCCGCGTTTACTAAAAAATCTCAGGTTGGCTTAGCTCATACGCTATTCCCTAACAGTAAAAGAATAAGGTTTAAAATAGGATTTACCGCTTGACCGTATTACTCGGAAGTACGCTAACGTAACTCGCAAATCTTATTACATTTATCAAGTAATTACTCTAGATAAAGAAGTAGGTAAGTTCTGTGTATCGCTGCAATGGTCACGGACAGGCGTTATATCTTACCATCAGGAGAGCGTCTCGATCGTCTCATTACTTTTACACAAAAAAAAATATGTGTAAACCTTTAAAAAAAATTACTGCTTTGTTAGCTTATTTTGGTAGTTATTCCGCTTCGTGCTTCGTGGGTTCGATCCTACCCATTGTCATATTAATATTACGTAATATTTCGGATAGATTTTTTACTTGGTGGTAGATCTCCGTAGCAGGAGGTCGTCTAGGTAGGTACCACCGCAGTACCAGATACTCTAGTGTACAAACATTACTGTGTTCCAGTTTGAATATTGCAATACTGTGTGCAGCTAGCGAAATTACTGGGCTGTTGAGACTAACCATCGAAAGTCTCAAAGTAATGAGCGCCAAAGCAATGATGCCCTGGACTTTGGTTCGCTACTCAAAAAGCTTCTGTGTATCGTTGCAATGGTCATGGAGGTCGCCTACGCAGGTCGTCACACCACCTGGCCGCAGGGTGCCCTACACTGAATAACTGGTACTGCGGTGGTACCTACCTAGACGACCTCCTGCTACGGAGATCTACCACCAAGTATAATTTGACTACGCAAACTATCGATACATCCTGTATCAGTAAGGATTAAAAATATCTTAAGCAGTAGACCAACGGGTATCCAGGAAATAGCACGCGTGTCTTACGAAATCATACTAAGGTTACCAATTATATTCTATATAATATATGACATACCTACATCATGGTAGAAAGTTAAAAATAAAAACCGGCCAAGTGCGAGTCGCACTCGCGTGGAAGGATTCCGTACCATTATCTTCAAAAACGGGGGGGAAAATCACGTTTGTATGGGAGCCCACTTAAATATTTATTTTATTCTGTTTTTTAGTATTTGTTGTTATAACGGCAACAGAAATACATCATCTGTGAAAATTTTAAATGTCTAACTATCACGGTTCATGAGACACAGCCTGGTGACAGACGGACAGTGGAGTCTTAGTAATAGGGTCCCGTTTTAAAAGAATACAAGATTACCAATAAATAAAGTAAAACAATGAATAAATATAGTAGGACTATACACACAGCGCCATCTGGCCCCAAACTAAGCAGAGCTTGTGTGATGAAAGTCAGATAACTGATAGAATACATAAATACTTTTTTTTGTAAAAACATATAATGCATACAGAACACAGTTCACCTGGCTGTGGTCAAACACCTGGCCTGTCAACCATAAAAAAGTCACATATTTAGCCTACTTTATGACGTCATCGCTATAAAAAGTTAGAAAACGTATTAATAATCAACTACAGTACAAAAAGCCAAAGTATTCAAATTAGTTTCATCTACACTATAATAAAGAGGAAAGATTTGATTGTTTGTTTGTATTGAATATGCTCCGAAACTACTGGAAAGATTTAAAAAAAAAATTCACCGGTCGGAATCTACACTATCCCCAGGTGACAGGCTACTTTTTATCCCTGTATTCCCACGGGAACGGGAACTACGCGGGCGAAACCGCGAGGCGTCCACTATAAAATAAAGTTTACTATCAGTAAGAAAATATAAAATAAACTACTAAAATTTACATACCGATTGCATATAACTTGAGAATAATTAATTGATTCGGGCGTTGCTTTGCGGAAGTTCATTTTGAATCTCAGACTTGTTCTCTTCTAGAAGAGTCAACACACCCTGAGGATGCCTCGTGTAGAGGCGATACACGTGCCGGCAACTGCTTACTATAAACATACTTTTTAGTTATTTTAATTTATTTACATATATTCGTAGCGATGATAGCTCAGTGGTTGGCGCGGTAGGTTCGCATGCCGAACGAAGGGCGTGAGTTCGAACCCCAACAATAAGCTTGAGCTGCCGGTGAAGGAAAATATCGTGAGGAAATCATAGCATAGTGGTAGCGTACTTTCTAGTACTCGACTGGCTAGCTACCACCCTCAAGTTAAAAATTTGCCGCCAAGCATCTTTCTCTTCAGAGAGCCAGTTCCATTCCAGGCTAGGTGTGCTTTACCATCTTCGACTACGCCTTCACTTAACATCAGGTGAGTTGTGGTCAAAAAACCTAGCCTGTCAACCTTTTTAATATTATTTTTAAGTACTATTGTAATTAGCATATTGTGCCGTTTTAGTCTATAAACAAAAGGATTTGTCATGAATTTAAAATAAATTCTCTCGACAAATATTGTACATTAAACGGCAATGACGATGGTAATAATTCTGAAAATGTGTCAATTAACAAGCAACCCGATACTTTCTAAGACTTTCTCTTCAAATTATATATTACAATTATTCTACTTAAGTAAACTTGTTATAAATAAATTTAAGTATATCTGGTACATTAAGATGTCGTACGAGATAATCAAAATGGTTTCGCAATTACTTTTTAAAATAAAATTTATACTTTAAAAGCAAATAAGCATTAATAATCTTGATTATAATTGTGACGGGACAGTTGTTTCTGAAATAAATTTTTCAAAATTTCTCCAATAAAATCTTATTAATTTAGTTAATGTTACGTACTACTTTGGACAGCCCGTTGGCTCATTGGTAGTATGCTTGAGAGCCTTGCCTTGAGAGCAAAAATTTTGTGAATACACAAATGTTTGTTCTGTGTCTGGGTGTTCTGTATGTATTATAAGTACATGTATTTACGAGAAAAAAAGCATTTATGTATTCTATCAGTTATCTGACTTCCATCAAACAAGCTCTGCTTAGTTTGGGGCCAGATGGCGCTGTGTGTATAGTCCTACGATATTTATTTGTTTGATTAATTATAATTTATTTTATTTCGAACTGTATCGTGACCTGGCCAAACGTTTAGAGGAGGCTTCAGGTGACCAGAATACTGGTATCTACTTTGTTCAAAAGCTAAGCATTGCCATCCAGCGCGGCAATGCTGCCAGCATTCTGTCCACATATCCCTCCTCTGACGGATTTTTAGACAAAATTTTTTGTATACATTTTAGAAATAGTATAATTTAAGGTCTTTTTTATTTTAAGAAAGAAAGAAAGAAAATAATTTTTATTTTGTAACAGAACAAAAAAAAACAAAAATAACTATAAATAGAGACAAACAGTTACAAAATAAGGACTCACCTCAGCATAATACTGGTCATACTAAGTGGTATGACCAGCGCTGGTCTTCCGGTGAGCCCTCGTCGGAACAAAACAAACATAACAAATTACCAACAACAAATATAACAAATAAACTACTATGTAAATAACTCTTCTCAAAATATCAACATACAAATAACAAAACAAAAATAACAGGCTCACGTTTGATTAATAAAATGATTTACTTGGTGGTAGAACTCCTTATTCTGCCGCTAAGCAGTAGTGTGTAAACATTACTGTGTTCCGGTTCGAAGGGTACTGCAGCTAGCGAAATTACTGGGCTGTTAAGACTAACCATCGAAAGTCTCAAAGTAATGAGCGCCAAAGCAGTGATGCCCTGGACTTTGTTTTGTTACTCAAAGTTCTGTGTATCGCTGTAATGGTCATGGATAGGCGTTATCTCTTACCATCAGGAGAGCGTCTCGTTCGTCTCATTACTTCTTACATAAAAAAAAAAGATTTTTGATTAATAAATGCATTCCTCTATCATTTGATTAATACTTAGGTACTTATAAATCTAAATTTGTTAAAAAATTACTTTAGGCTTAATCAAGGATCTGGTTATCTCTTTATTTATTTGGCACGCCGTGTGAACAAGACGCATGTGCGAAGAGAACGCTTCAAGTTTTTTTTCTTTTTATCATCGTCTGTTACTAACTTGTTCTGTAACTATTTATAGATGGATGTATGTAAGCTTATCGGATTTAATTGAGCGCGTAATTATCACCACACTTTTTTTTTAAATTAACTTTTGAAGCAATGTTAAAGGCAATAAAGTAACTAGTACAGTTTTACTAGTACACAAACAAATCTTTCCTCTTTATTAATAAATAAATAAAATAAATATCGTGGGACTATACACACAGCGCCATCTGACCCTAAACTAAGCAAAGCTTGTGTGATGGAAGTCAGATAACTGATAAAATACATAAATACTTTTTTTTTTGTAAATAGATACTTATAATACACACAGAACAAACATGATTGTGTTTATTCACAAAATGTTTGCCCTAAGTGGGAATCGAACCCACGCCCTACAGCTCTCAAGGCAGATATACTACCAATGAGCCAACGGGGCCGCCGTAATAGTATACGTAGATAGATGAAATGATGTTTACGTTGTGGTACAATCTGCCGCCAAGCATCTAACGGTGTGTTCCGGCAGCCTCACTTGAGAGCCAGTTCCATTCCAGGCTAGGTGTGCTTTACCATCTTCGACCACACCTTCACTTAACATCAGGTGAGCTGTGGTCAAACACCTAGCCTGTCAATCATAAAAAAAGAAAGAAAAAAAGTTGCCTATGTCACCCGGGGATAGTGTAGCTTCCCAAAGGTGTGTAGAATTTTTGAAATCGGTCCATTAGTTTCGGAGCCTATTCAATACAAACAAACAAACAAATCTTTCCTCTTTATAATAATATATATAGATAGATAATACAGACCACCAAAAAAAAAAATTAAGTTAGACTTAGTCACCAGCGACCAGCGCTGGTCATACTCAGTATGACCAGTCATGCTGTGGTGAGCCCTTATTTTGTAACTGTTTGTCTGTTTGTGTTTTTACATTGCAAAATAAAATCTTTTTCTTTCTTTCTTTTTATCAATGATCTAGCTGGCGGCAAAGAAAGTAAGTAGGCACAAAATAATCATTCGCCCACATTAACATAATGCAAACAAGTAGACATGTAAAAAATTATTCAGAGACAAAGAAAAGCCAAATCGACTTGGAGACCTCTCACAACCTTGTCGCTGTAAGATATGTTAATTTATATCTCTACTTGGGAAGGATTTACGTCATTGTTGTTTTGACAGGGTGCTAAAAGCTATTGTAATACGAAAGCTTGTTCAAACGGACGGACGGACAGAAAGACACAATAATTGCCTTGATACAGCGTTTTGCCGCCTACGTAGTGCTTTTTGTTGGTGTGGTACAAGCTATGAGTTGTTCTTTATGACATAGACGCTACAGAAATTCGAAAAAAAATATGTTTTTTTTTTAAACAGAGAAGAAATATGGAATTTACTAAAAAAATGTAAACAAAGAAATGTCACCTTATGTCAGTGTCAAAGTGATAGTTGTAATAAAAAAAATTACCCTTTTTTAAATTTAATCTTCACTAATATTATGAACAGGAAATATTTGTATTTTTAGATTTTTGTATTTTTGTATCGAATAAAATAAAAAACTACTGGACCGATTTCAAAAATTCTTTCACCAGATGAATGCTACATTCTCCTTGATTGACATAGGGTATATTGTTTTGTTTGCCCGTGCGAAGCTGGGATGAGACTCTAGTAATTTATATTTTACTACTGCAATGGAAAATCCCACCAGAAAATCTACAGCCAAGCACCTAACGGTGTATTCTGGCAGCCTCAATTGAAAGCCAATTCTATTCTAGGCTAGGTGTGTTCACCACCTTTGATTATCGCCACTTAGTATCAGATGAGCTGTAGTCAAACACCTAGCCCGTCAACCTTTAAAAAACCTACACCGACACAATTTAAGGCTGTCCCAGACAGAAGCAGCTCTTAATAAATCACATAAGTTGGGAGCATCCCAAACCACTATCTGTAACACTTCATCACAATTTATCAATCATTGAATCATTATTGTAACTTGGACGATATAAAATTTGAAACTTTACACTTGAAATCAAAACTGGCTAGCTTAGATACGCTATGCTCTTATCACATGCCCCACACATTATTCTAAGTAGGCTAAGCGTGGGTAACAGTGTCGTAAGCCACAATCGAGTTAAAAAAAAAGCTAATGATTTTTTTCTGCGAGTGGGCCAGCTACCATATTTTGAAATGCATGACCATATTTGATTAAACTTTTAGGTTATTACAGTTTTATTAAGTTTCGAGATAATGATGTGACTAGATTGTACGCATATGATTTATTAAACAAGATAAAATATCATAAATTAATACAATTTACAAACTTATACAAAAAGCTGAATCTAAAAGTCCGTCAAACGTGATTTTTTTGCCATTTTTATAGATAAAAGCACGGAACCCTTCGTGCACGAGTCCGACTCGCACTTGGCCGGTTATTTTACCTATTGTAACCAGTGATTTAAAGGGCGTAAAAATTACGGGATTTGACTTGCAATATTGGTGTTACCAATGAAATATTTGTATTTGTATTAAGGGCCTATCGAGTGCATTTCTCTAGTCGATTTTAGGTATTCTGTGCGCTCCGTGTGTGAGTGCGCAAGGCACACGAGCGAACAGCTAGTACCGCGCGCCGCCGTCGGCGCCACGCGCTACAGGCATTGTCGATACACATACGGCGGCGAAATGAAAATCGGTTTGAGCTAAATACTTAAACGGCTAAGTAGACGAACTGGATCAACTATTTTGCCGCTTATATTAGTAGACTGGTGGCCGAGTGGTAACAAGCTGTATGAGTACGGCCACATAGTCACGGGATCGAAATCAACACCATATTAATACGGAATATTATTTTTGCACGCAAATTTTGTTGATAGGTATTTTAAATAAATATAATACATAAATATTTCGTTTTTTTTTAAATACATTATAATACGATTATTTTTGTATACTTATTATTTTTATAATACGTTTTATTTTTATTTTATTTTTTTCTTATTAGTGTTACATCTCCCGTCTGTTTTTTATGTTCTCTATTGTATTTTTTCTTTTCTTGGTTGCTTGGAAGAGATCGCTGTTAGCGATAAGGCCGCCACTTGTGGCACTAGTTCATAAGGTTCTTTATTCTCTGTACTCTTTTCTATTTATGATGTCCACAATAAAGAGTTATATCTATCTATCTTATTTTTTTTAACCGACTCGATTTTAAATGGAGGAGGTTCTCAATTCGACAATTTTTTTTTATGTAAAAGTAATAAATCGATCGAGTCACTCTCCTGATGATAAGAGATAACGCTTGTCCATGACCATTGTAGCGATACCCAGAACATTGAGTAACAAAACAAAGTCCAGGGCATCGCTGCTCTGGCACTCATTACTTTGAGACTAGATGGTTAGTCTCAACAGCCCAGTAATTGCGCTAGCTGCAATACCCTTCAAACCGGAACACAGTAATGTTTACACACTACTGCTTGGCGGAACTGAACATTTTTAATTCCCTATTTTATCTATTGAAAATAATTAATTTATTATAACACTATGGAACCTAAGAATATGACATACCGTAAGCAACTCCTACGATACACCTCACTTTTTTCCTTTCCACTGACGAATAATAAACGACGAAAAAGTATTATTATTTTGACTACCCAGTCAGCACGTTTGCGTCATGAGTTGTATGGCATGGGTTCGATTCCCACCGAGGGCAAATTTTGATGAGAAGAACATAGATGTTTGTTTTGTTTGGGTGTTTATGTATACTTTAGTATGTTCATAATTGATTGATTCAAAATAATGACGTGCATAATTATTAAAAAAAAATAGTTTATTACTTTACCCATGGCTTTACTCGCATATCCATTTTGGAGAAGTCATTTAAAAAATACTAAATTAAAATAAAATAATAATAAATATTTCTTTTTTAGTAGAATATAGCTTTATGGCATGGGTTCAATTCCCGAATTTTTTTGTGAAAAACATAGATGTGTGTTTTAATTTTTGTTGGCGGCCATATTGGATCAACTTTAAAGTATTCTCCATTCTACTAGTCAATCCCATTCATTTCATTTTGATACCTATATTGAGGTTGTAGTGAAAAAATATGTAATCTGCCATTTTGTTGGCGGCCATATTGGATTTGCTTTTTTTTATTATAATCTATTCTACTAATCAAGCCCTTTCATTTGATACCCATATTGATGGCATTGTGAAAAAATATGCAATCCGCCATTTTGTTAGCGGCCATATTGGATTTGCTTTTTTTAAAGTTTACTCTATTCTACTAGTCAAGCCCTTTTATTTGATACCCATATTATAGGAGTGGTGGAAAAATATGTAATCCTCTAGTTTGATGGCGGCCATATTGGATTTGCTTTTTTTATTATAATGTATTCTACTAGTCAAGCTCTTCCATTTGATACCCATATTGATGGTATTGTGAAAAAATATGTAATCCGCCATTTTGTTAGCGGCCATATTGGATTTGCTTTTTTTAAAGTTTACTCTATTCTACTTGTCAAGCCCTTTTATTTGATACCCATATTATAGGAGTTGTGAAAAAATATGTAAGCATCTATTTTGATGGCGGCCATATTGGATTTGCTTTTTCATTTATTTTATTTATTTATGCTCTAATGAAACAGCGAGGTTTCGGAGTAAACGAAAATGTCATCGACGTATACAATTTTTATATTTATGTTGATTTTTAAAAATTGCTCGACCGATTTCGATAAAGTTTATATGAGACCACCTCAGAAGTATGGATCTATCAAGCAAAAAAAAAATTATCAAAATCGATTCATAATTAGCGGAATTATCGCGTAACAGACAGCCCCGTTGGCTCATTGGTAGTATATCTGCCTTGAGAGCTGTAAGGCGTGGGTTCGATTTCCATTCAGGGCAAACATTTTGTGAATAAACAAATGTTTGTTCTGTGTCTAGCTGTTCTGTATGTATTATAAGTATGTATTTACAAAAAAAAGTATTTATGTATTCTATCAGTAATCTGACTTCCATCACACAAGCTCTGCTTAGTTTGGGGCCAGATGGCGCTGTGTGTAATGTCCTACGATATTTATTTATTTATATTTATTTAACATACATATACATTTTTGTAGCGATGATAGCTCAGTGGTTGACGCGGTCGGTTCGCATGCCGAAGGGCGTGGGTTCAAACCTAACAATGAGCTCGAGCTGCCGGTGAAGGAAAACATCGTGAGGAAACCATAGCGTGGTGGTAGCGTACTCTCTAGTACTCGGCTGGCTAGCTACCACACGAGAGTTGAAAATATTATGTCCCCAAGCCAAATCTAACCATGAGTTCTGGCAGCCTCACTTGAGAGCCAGTTCCATTCCAGGCTAGGTGTGCTTTACCATCTTCGACCACGCCTTCTCTTAACATCAGGTGAGCTGTGGTCAAACATAGCCTAGCACAGTGGTTCTCAAACTTTTTTGGTGTCGGAACCCTTTTGGGAAGCAAAATACTTGATGGAACCCTATAATAAAACAATACTTTTTAAAAGTGTGTTCTTTAATAAAGAATCTTTATTAATAAGCATAATAAAAGTACAATGTAACAGTTACTAATTATTACTTACTTTACCATATGGCAAGTACAATAATAGAAGATATTAAAAAAAAGTAACTAATGGGATTTGATAAACAAAAAGCAAAAATAAAATGAGAAATTTAAAAATTGCGTTGTAAACAATCTCGACTTTATTTTTTAAAGTTAGAGTCGAAAGTCGCTTGTTGACAACTATAGCGTCTAATTCAGAGGCGGCTTTTATCAAAGGGACAGCGCGCTCACAAGTATACAAGTATACATGTTGATTTGTAGCGATGATAGCTCAGTGGTTAGCACGGTAGGTTCGCATGACGAAGGGCGTGGGTTCAAACCCCAACAATGAGCTTGAGCTGCCGGTGAAGGAAAAACATCGTGAGGAAACCATAGCATGGTGGTAGGGTACTTTAGTACTCGGCTGGCTAGCTACCACCCTCAAGTTGAAAATCTGCCGCCAAGCATCTAACGGTGTGTTCCGGCAGCCTCACTTGAGAGCCAGTTCCATTCCAGGCTAGGTGTGATTTACCATCTTTGGCCACACCTTCACTTGACATCAGGTGAGCTGTGGTCAAACAACTAGCCTGTCAACCATTAAAAAAAAAAAAATACCAAACTTATGAGATATTGTACCAGCTATTGTAACACATGTTTATACAAATAAATAAATAAATAAACCTATGCGCGGCCGCGGAGTCAAAACGTTCGACCAGAGACAGGTGTTTTGATTTTTTTTTCTAAATTCTTGCGGAACCCCTACAGAGGTATCGCGGAACCCTAGGGTTCCGCGGAACACACTTACAGTATAGCAGACCTAGCATAACAAACCATTACAAAAAAAAATTGTCGAATTGAAAACCTCCTCCTTTTAAAATTGACAGCCCTGTATGTCTGCTCCAAGGCGTGGGTTCGATTCCCACCCAGGACAAGCATAAACAAATGTTTGTTCTGTATCTGGATGTACTGTATGTATTTACAAAAAAAGTATTGAAGTATTACCTATCAGTTATCTGACTTCCATAGTACAAGCTTTGCTTAGTTAGGGGTCAGATGGCGCTGTGTGTAATGTCCTATGATAATTATATATTATTTAATTTTATTATAATTTATAAAATCGAGTCTGTTAAAAAAACAAAATAAAATACAACAAAATTTGTGTGCAAAAATAATCTTCGAGTGTTGGTTGGTTTCGATCCCGTGACTGCGGATTAGAATCGGGTACCGATACCACTCGGCCACCTGTCTATGTCTACAAGTGGCAAATTTGTTGATCCGTTTCGTTTACTTTGTGATCGTACGTAAAAGCAACCTCAACAGCGACACAACCTCCCCGTCCGACAGTCGAAGCGGTACTAAAGCGGATAGGGGAACAGCGTGGTAGCTCTGCTTAGAATGGACGAAACGCGCAAAAATTTAGGTATTTCCTTCGTTTGTTCAAGCAAAATCATATTTTGGTAATTTTTATGTAATAACTATTTAGAGAAAATGTAATTTTATTGTTATACAAAGCCTGATGACTTTCCGTGCAGTATTTACGCCGTATCGAGGTTTTCTATAGATTGTTTGGGGTTACTTTGGATTTTTTTTCTATCGAGGAAACTAAAAGTAATCGTGTTTCTAAATTAGATCACATATAGATTGGATCCTTAAATATCTTAAACATTAACCTCATAAATGATGTTTTAGTAATAACGAAAATACAACGAAACAAACAGTTCCAAATCCACTCGATACCGGCTTAAGTAATAAAAAAAAGTCTCATCTTTAATTAAAAACAACAAAGACTCAACCACGTCATTTCGGCAGCTTACGTACAAAGCCGGGTAACTCCGAAACTCCATAAAAACATGATGAAATAATATTCAACTTATTTAGGGCACAAACATTTTATAACCTTCCCGACCGGAACATATTATGCCAATTTTTACAACCACGCCCCAAAGTGTAATATTATTTTTAGCTACAATATTAATGTTTCGTCCTTTTTTATGAACATTTTAAAACAATTTGTTGTGTATTTAGATTTCATTAATTATTAAGGTGGTTCGATTTCCTTACAAACAAATTTTTGCCATTTATGGACAAGTAGAGCATAATTTTACAGTAAAATCACAGCTACTGGCATTTGTTTTAGCCTTTATTTGCGGTAAATCACAATTGCTTGAATAATGCAGTAACCTTGACTTGGACGTCGATGTCATGAACAGGTGTTATCTCTTACCATCAGGAGAGCGCTTCGTTCGTCTCGTAACTTTTACATAAAAAATATTTCTACTATTTAAAGTTTTATTAAACTATCTATAATAATAAATTGAACTATGTTACTATAAGCTAATTTTGTAAGCGAGGTCCTAAATACATTATTTCTGTCAATTTTCGTAAAAACAGAATTGCAAAACATAAATTAATAAAAAGAAGCTTGACTAAAAATGTTACACAAGCATTTTCGTATCTAGTCAAAAGGCTTGTTTGGCTTAGGGCGAAATATGCATTATCCGATGTTTGTTTAGGACTACATTTGACGTGACAAAATTCTGTGTGTTTCGTTGGAGGCGTGATAATGTGATTCTTGTTTTATGCCGTTTTTCCTGACAATCGTCGACGTCAAGTGAATGTGTGGGATGGATTGTTTTACAAAAAAATTAACTTCGTATTTTGGACCAATCTTGTGAATATGTCGCAAATAAGAAACGACGCAGTGATGTTTAAACAACATTGGTAAATGATAGAAAATTAATTCTGTGTCAAACATTGTCTTTAGAAATAAAGAATGTTTTTAAAAGATTTTTACATTAGTTTAACAAGATTTAGGTACTTTTGTTTTACAAGTACATATGTGACCACAGATCACCTGATGTTAAGTGAAGGCGTGGTCGAAGATGGTAAAGCACACCTTGCCTGGAATGGAACTGGCTCTCAAGTGAGGCTGCTGGAACACACCGTTAGATGCTTGGCGGCAGATTTTCAACTTGAGGGTGGTAGCTATAATTGTATAATTATAAATAAATAAATCGTAGGACTATACACACAGCGCCATCTGGCCCCAAACTAAGCAGAGCTTGTGTGATGGAAGTCAGATAACTGATAGAATACATAAATACTTTTTTTTTTGTAAATACATACTTATAATACATACCGAACACCCAGACACAGAACAAACATTTGTTTATTCACAAAATTGTTTGCCCTGAGTGGGAATCGAACCCACGCCCTACAGCTCTCAAGGCAGATATACTACCAATGAGCCAACGGAGCTGTCATTATGTATTTTGACATAAATAAAATAATTAGAAACTAATATTATAAATGCGATTAAATTAAAAAATCTATCTATCCATCTATACTATTATAAAGAGGAAAGATTTGATTGTTTGTTTGTTTGTCTTGAATAGATTCAAAACCGATTTCAAAAATTCTTTCACCGTTGGGAACCAAACTATCCCCGGGTGACATAAACTACTTTTTAACCCTGTATTCCCATGGGAACGAGAACTACGCGGGTGAAACCGTGAGGCGTCAGCTAGTCTCTAATAAAAAAAAAACAAAATAAGCTATCAGGGTAGCCAATTAAGAAGATTTAAGCACAGACTTAATTTTCGAGATTGACGATTTTCCCTTATTTACCATTACGCTTCTCGTTTGAGACAAACCGACAGAAACTCAACATCTGCGTTGCAGATAATTAGGATCTATTTACGATCTCAATACAAAAAAATATGCACCAAATGGCTAAACAGAAGTCATAACTCCAAATGGGTCTTTATTACCAAAATAATTGTTACAAACGTCGTAAAAATTAAAAAAAAATACTTACACGTGTAAGTTTTGTATCGTCGAGTTTTTGTTCGGAGGAGAGATAAATCTACACTAATTATAATAAGGAAAGATTTGTTTTTTTTTGTGTGATTGTTTGTTTGTTTGTATTGAATAGGCTCCGAAACTACTGGACCGATTTCAAAAACTCTTTCACCGTTGGGTAGCTACGCTAGCCCCGGGTGACATAGGCTACTTTTTATCCCTGTATTCCCACGGGAACAGGAAATACGCGGGTGAATCCGCGAGGCGTCCGCTAGAAATATAATTTACAATTTAAAAAAATCGACTGCATGACCCTTAGGCCAACTAAACGCACTACTCCAATGAAACAGCGAGGTTTCCGACCAAACGAAAATATCATCGATGGATACAATTTTTAGACTTTAGTTGATTTTTTAAAAACCGTTCGATCGATTTCGATAAAATTTATATGGGACCACCTCTGAAGTATGATCTACCTATGAAGTATTTACTTGGTGGTAGATCTCCTTAGCAGGAGGTCGTCTAGCACCACCACCGCAGTACCAGTTATTCTGCCGCTAAGCAATAGTGTGTAGACATTACTGTGTTTCGGTTTGAAGGGTACATTTTTTATGGATGGTTATGGATATGGTTTATGGACATTTAACTATATTGACATAATTGACATAATTATTTTATATGTGACATATAACTTCATTGACATTTTCATTTTCATTATTTGGCATGTTATGATTTTGATATTTTTAAATATGAATGGAAAAATGACCTGTAACTTTGGTGTTATTAATAAATGATTTGTATTTGTATTTGTATTTGTACTGCAGCTAGCGATATTACTGGGCTGTTGAGTCTAACCATCGAAAGTCTCAAAGTAATGGGCGCCAAAGCAGCGATGCTCTGGACTTTGTTTTGTTACTCAAAGTTCTGTGTATCGCTGCAATGGTTATGGACAGGCGTTATCTCGTACCATCAAGAAAGCGTTTCGTTCGTCACATTACTTACGATTCATAATTGGCGGAATTATTGCGTAACGCATGAAATATAGTCAAATTGAGAGTTGAACCTTTTTGGAGTCTGTTAATTTAATTGTTTCAAAGGCCATAAAAAAATTGCTTACACGTGTAAGTTTTGTATCGTCAAGTTTTTGTTGCGAGGTCGGATATAAAATACTAGGAAAGCAGAAGGACCGTCAAATGATATATATTCATGTAATTTACATAATATCAAAATTTATTCGTAATGGTTTCTAGATAATGGTAGGTAGGTACCAATAAGACGACATTTACATTTTCGCCAAAATCCATTAAGGCGTTTAGTCGCAAATAGGTTATTTTGGCGTTTAATATTAAGTAGTTTATTTAACAGGAGCGTAGTGTTGCTCTCTCGGCTGGCTAGCTACCACCCTCAAGTTGAAAATCTGTCGCCAAGCATCTAGTGGTGTGTTCCGGCAGCCTCACTTGAGAGCCAGTTTCATTCCAGACTCGGTGTGCTTTATCATCTTCGACCTTTCACTTAACATCGGGTGAGCTGTGGTCAAACACCTAGCCTGTCGACCATAAAGATAAATTAATTATAAAACCCCGACATAATAAATATCGCAGGACATTACACACAGCGCCATCTGACCCCAAACTAAGCAAAGCTTGTACTATGGAAGTCAGATAACTGATAGAATACTTACTTAAATACTTTTTTTTTGTAAATATTTACTTATAATAAATATATACATGTGTTAGTATTCTACTAGAATTATTGAGGGTGTTGTGAAAAATTTGTAAGCCGCCATTTTGTGACGGCGGCCATCTTGGACCGATTTTCATCAAACATAGCTAAGAACAGTCCCGACTAGTTCACCTTTCAAACAAAAAAAAACCAAAATCGATTCATCAGTTCGGGAGCTACGACACTTCAAACGTGTAACACCCCGTCGTTTGTGCTTCGAAGGTTAAAAATAGATATTACCCTATTAGAGCTATCAATGAAAGTCTAGTAGAAGCCCCCAATATCAATTGACCCATTTCGATACAGGGCCCGTTTAAGGCGTTTTAAATGTCATTAATTTTATTTGTTAAGATTTGAATTATCACTTATTATTAAAACTAATGTACTGTTGTTTTCTTTCAGGTTCGCTAACGTTCCCAAACATGACGAACATTTGACAGCAGCTGAGCGACAGTGTCAAAACGAAGTCGGTGAAGTAGAGCAAATGTCAAAGTGACAAAAGTAGTGCTACAGTGACAGTGTGCCAAAGTGACGAAACGTAGTGCCGTATTGGCAAAACATTCTGCCAAAGTGACAATAATAGTGACGGAATAGGAAAATAGTGTTGGATAGACAGAATTTATGTTGTAGTGTAAATAACAATGGTGATGTGATTTAGGAACTAAAATCTGATTATGTGTAGTATTGTCGCTCTAAAACTAGAAAAATGTGTGCCAAAGTGAGGAATATAGTTGCAGCCTTTTGTGGTAAGTACCTAGATAAACTACTAGCTGACGCCTCGCGGTTTCAACCGCGTAGTTCCCGTGGGAATACAGGGATAAAAAGTAGCCTATGCCACCCGGGGATAGTGTAGCTTCCCAACGGTGTAAGAATTTTTGAAATTAGTCCAGTAGTTTCCGAGCTTATTCAATACAAAGAAACAAACAATCAAATCTTTCCTCTTTATTATAGTACTAGCGGACGCCTAGCGGTTTCATCCGCGTAGTTTCTATTCCCGTGGGAATACAGAGATAAAAAGTAGCCTATGTCACCTGGGGATAGTGTAGCTTCCCAACGGTGAAAGAATTTTTGAAATCGGTCCAATAGTTTCGGAGCCTATTCAATACAAACAATCAAATCTTTCCTCTTTATAATAGTATAGACTAACTTAAAAACTGTCACAGGAAAAAGGAGAGAGATAGGGTAAAGAGACAGAAAATTAATTTATATTGCGTTACCTGGTTCCCATAGTACAAGCTTTGCTTTGTTTGAGCCTAGATGGCGTTAAATATTTTCGGACATTTCACAGAACGTCATCCAGGCTCAGTTCATAAAAATCACTACACAAGTCAATAAATTTTATTGAATTGTGTAGTAATTTTTATAGTGATATTTGATATAAAAAACCACTTAAAGTACTCTAATACCATTCGTTCACTCACTGATATAACTAGAATGAACATCTGTCATGTTTAAAACAGTGATCTTCTACCTAATTTCCACAAGCCATTCATTCTTTCTCTCATTCATTCATTGTTGCGCCAATCTCTCTTAATGCTTTCCTGTCACCTGAACAATGTCTTCCGACAAGCAAGCTAATGGTTACACGGGAGTCGCTTTAATTGCATTATTATTTCGTTTATTAAAACAAAATTATTTTTACCAAAACAAAAGTTGTTACGACAAATTTTTCGAACAATACCCGTATGTTGTTAAACTCTCCATTGTGGGCAGCGTTTGTATATATCGGAAAATTCGTGTAACAACAGTATGGACGACTGCGAGATAAATATATTTGAATATTTTTCTTACCGTGATTTGAAATATGATTTATTACTGTAAGGTTTCAAAGCCTTGAACATGGATACAAAGTTGCTCGTCTGTTAGTTTTCTACTGGATACATTTTGGAGGTTTGGCGTCAGGTCTGTATGACCTATTTCCATCCTGCCCATTCTATCGGATAGCTAAGTTCTCTAAAAAGCGATATCGCTTAATGGTCGATATTGCAAAACCCGAACTAAACAGTTCGATTCCACCTTTATTAT
Source organism: Biston betularia (assembly GCA_905404145.2). Classification (NCBI taxonomy): domain Eukaryota; kingdom Metazoa; phylum Arthropoda; class Insecta; order Lepidoptera; family Geometridae; genus Biston; species Biston betularia. Next base: position 7,353,198 of record FR989888.1, on the reverse strand, counting down.
ACAAAACTGGAATTTGCGGTCAAAAAGATACAATCTAGGTGCTTTCAAGTTGCGAGTGAATCAGTTGCTTCTATGTAAGGCAACGTCATGCGAAATGCGAACCTATCTATACTTCTATACTATTATAAAGAGGAAATATTTATTTGTTTGTATTGAATAGGCTCCGAAACTACTGGACCTATTTCAAAAATTCTTTCACCGTTGGGAAGCTACACTATCCCCGGGTGTCATAGGCTTTTTATCTCTGTATTCCCATGGGAACGGGAACTACGCGGGTGAAACCGCGTGGCGTCCGCGAATTTATAATAAAAATACCTAGATATCTTTCGAGCGTTGCTTTGAGGAAAGTCATTTTAAGTGTTCAAGGTATATTTTTAGTATAGGTATTTCCGCTTGAAAGTCGTTTTGGTTACATCAGTAATGAGGATTTATTTTGAAATTTATTTAATTTGATGACAACCTTTTAATATCTACCCGAAATGTTACTTAAAGTGAAATGTTTGAATGGAACTGGCTATCAAGTGAGTGTTTAGCATAATCTACTGTTTTATTCAAGCAATTGTGATTTACCGCAAATAAAGACCAAATTAAATGCCAGTAGCTGTGATTTCACTGCAAAATTATGCACCATTTGTCCACAAATGGAAAAAAAAAATATTTGTATGGAAATCGAACAATCTTAATATTTTAAACTAAAATCCGACATAAACTTAAAATAAATTAAAAATAATTAGGTAATTAAAATACATCTCAGATTAATTGAAAAGTTAACCCAATTATGTCTTTGGGTTATATATTAAACTTGATCTAAAATGGCAAAATGGAATATCCCCATAAAGCGTGGATGCCCTTACTGTATGTATAACACGTCAAATTAAGGGGAACGATTGTATGAGAGTTGAATGCATACTTAAGAATTAAGGGTTGAAATTGTTTGATTAAAATCGTAGAGTTGCGACTAACGTTTGGAGATGTTTTAATTCATGTTTTGGGACTTGAACGCTTTGCAATTGCATGTTTTTTTAAATAAGCTTTTATTTTAACTTGCAATGTTTGCTAGGAATTACCGCCCCTTATCCTACGAAGTTGAGATTTGTCACGGTTGGTTAAGTTTCGATGACAATGCATTTTTATTGTAAGCGTGGACGTCCTACGGCTGAAATGATGATGATGATGATGACTGGGCTGGCTAGCTACCACCCTTTAAATTGAAAATCTGTCTATAAAATAAATATATATAAATAAATAATTATATATAAATATATGCCTATATATATTGTATATTGTATATGTATTATGAGTGTATACATGTTTATATATGTAGATATTTCGTTTTAATCAAATGATTATTTTTTATATACTTACTATATTATGTTTAATTTTTATTTTATTTTTATTTCTTATTAGTGTTACATCTCCCGTCTGTTTCTTAAGCTTTCTATCGTATTTTTCTTTTCTTGGTTGCCTGGAAGAGATCGCTGTTAGCGATAAGGCCGCCACTTGTGTCACTAGATAATAAGGTTTTTTGTTCTCTGTACTATTTACTGTATAATGATGTGCACAATAAAGAGTTATATCTATCTATCTATCTATCTATCTATAAATAAATAATTATCACAGGACATTCTGACACAGCGCTATCTGACCCCAAACTAAGCAAAGCCTGTACTATGGAAGTCAGATCTTCTAACAGTGTATTCCGGCAGCCTCACTTGATAGCCAGTTCCATTACAGTCTAGGTGTGTTTAGCATCTTCGACCACACCGTCGCTTAAGACCAGGTAAGATATGGCCAAACATCATCTGACAAACTTAAAAAAAACCTACACATGATGGTGTCTAAACGGTACTTCCAGTTTAATCCATAGTTAACTAAGACTGTTTTAATACAATCTTGTTAATTTCTGTTTAGAAACGGAGACTAAGTAAGCATCTTAACATAATCTTCTGTAGCGAAACATGCCCCAAGACAAAGCTAATGCCAAACCAATTAGAATCGCTAACTAAACTCTAGTTTAGTACTATTTGTAGGGCAGCCATCATTTCAGTAAAAGTAAGAAACGTGGTATTTAAGGTGGTTCGATTTCCATACAAATATTTTTTTCCATTTATGGACAAATGGAGCATAATTTTACAGTGAAATCACAGCTATTGACATTTATTTTGGTCTTTATTTGCGGTAAATCACTATTGCTTGAATAAAACAGTAGATTATTTATTAGCGTAAATGCCAGTAGCTGTGATTTCACTGTAAAATTATACTGCTTTTGTCCATAGTTGGAAAAAATGTTTGTATGGAAATCGTACCACCTCAAAGTTTTATATTTGTCATCATAATCATATCAGCAGTAGGACGACTACGATTGTAGAGAATAGAGTGTTCAAACAAACATACTCGTCAGTTTTATTATATTACTGGCTGCGCCCCGCGGTGTTACTCGCTACATGTTTGCGGGATAAAAAGTAGCCTATGTTCTAATCCAGGGTCTCAGCTACCTCCATACCAAATTTCATCCAAATCCGTTTTGTAGTTTTTGCGTGAAAGAGTAACATCTATTCAAACTTTCACATTTTTAATATTAGTGGGATTGTGGGCTTTACAATATAGTGTAGATTTGACAATGATTTGTCTATACAAAAATTACTTAAACTCAATTTTATTTCATCTTTAATGATTACTTGATTTGCATTAAAATAATAAATGATTGTTCTGGCGTGTTTCCGTGCAAGCGAAATAGAGGTTTGAAGCTTAATTTAATAAAATAATAAGTTAAGTTTTTTGTATTATTTGGTTTATATTTAAAGTAAATCAAAATCCACGAGTAAGAAAATATCCATAAATGATAATAAAAGTTTTTATTGCCAGAAATAAATTAATTTATTAAATGTATTTTGTTTAATTAGATTTTATTCACGCTAATTATAATACCAAAAATAAATAAAAATAAACACTAAACTGAAATACTTTTTCCCCATTCTTACGTGATTTTCAGACACCCTATTTTTAGTTACGTAGACGCTGCACATAAGATCAGTTAACTTAACATCAATGACGTGTGCCTGACAAGACGTCATTAGGTAAAAGGTTCTAAGTTAAAAGTGTTCTAAGTTATGTGGATTAGTTTTCTTACAAAGATCACAGTTGCTCAAAAGTCTGCCCGCGTTTACATATGCGGCCAGACACGCCGAAGATTTTCGCTTTACAAAATGTTCCTTACCTTTATCCTACTGCTGGGTATAGGCCTCTCTTGTTATGCCATCTGCCTCGGTCCTGAGCTAATCTGGTACAAGTTCGACCCGCGACGGTGACGATATCGTCGCCCCATCTTGCGGCTGGACGACCAACGCTCCGCTTACCTTGCCTAGGTCACCACACTGTTGTATTCTTACTCCATCTGCCATCGCTTCCCTTGCAACGTTTAATTTTATTGCATCGCAAGTAAATTAATGAGATGTTTATTCATATCGCAAGACCTATCAAAAAAAAAATCCTGCCACAAAATTGCATCAAAGCCGTTTTCATAATCCAAACAAGGACTTGCAAAAATATTTATTTACCCTACATTTCGCGTCCCAAATAAATATACAACAAAAGGTCCTGAGAGGAAAAGGGTGTCAGTATACAAAACTGGTCCAAAGCGGCCCATTCTTCTTCTCCACAGGACTTGATTAAATGTCGTCCGGACAATTAATAACAGCAAGAAAAATTGCGTAATCAATTACATACCATCAACGAAAATATAGAAATGAGCGATCGACGGGGGTTACCAAGATTTCTAAGTTGAAAATTTACTGGGATCTATTTTTGTTAGTAAACAGGGTATAGAAAAAAAACAGCAGCAGCTAGTGAAATTACAGGGCTGTTGAGACTTACCATCGAATGTCTCAAAGTAATGAGCGCCAAAGCATCGCTGCTTTGTTTTGCTACTCAAAGTTCTGTGTATCGCTGCAATGGTCATGGACAGGCGTTATCTCTTACCATCAGACAATTGATAAAAAACAGTTGTAAGTTTGGAGTGCTTAGTAGAGTAATTGCTTGCATTATGTGAAATTTACCAAATTATTTAGTGACATTTTGGGAAAGTGACGTTCTGCGTCAAAACCCTCTATAGTTCTTCTAAAATCTGAGATGATTTTGGCGTCGCATTTTGTGCATTTGCCAGTGTCAAGTTTCATAAGTTAAAAAGAAGTCAAAGTCCAGTCCAGTCCGTGTCAGTCAAATCCAGTCATGCTTTAGTAAAGTTGTGGCGACTTTACTATAAGCTTCGATGGAGTTTTGGAAGCAACACGAAAAGCCGTCTCGCCACATTATATCACTTTCCCACACTCGCACTTGTAAATCGGTACTCTATGAATAAAACACCACAATTTCTATACATAAACACTCAAAAAAATACTAGTTTAAAAAAAAATACAATGGAGCGACGCGACTCTTTCCGCGTTCCCGCCAAAACTCCGATAGTTCCCTTGGTAGGGTCCGAATCCATCTCCCCGAAGTAGGTTACATTAATACAAGGATTAGGAGGATGGTAAATACGCCGTTATCGCGGGATGATCGAACGATCGTGACCCGAGAGAAATAGGCCGTTCTGATATGTCAAACTTTAACGGGAAATACACTTTAACCCTCGACACAAAAAGAGGGGTGTTGTAATTTTAATATTTTTGTTTTTGTGTCGAGTTTGGATGAAATGATGATTCCAAGAATTTCATACGGATGTTTTACATGCGATCTACGATGTAGCATGCTTGCCCATATTAATGTTTAACAAGCACTTGAGATCATCTCGAAATTTGACAACCAAAGCGAATCTAAGGTTGTCAAGAAGAGGTCGCTTTTAGCTATAACGTCGCCTGTTTATAGAGCCGAGAACAGGTGTGAACAATAAAGAATTAATTGATTGATTCAGGCCGTTACTTTGCGGAAATTCATTTTGAATATTCAAGGTTTATTATATATAGTTGATTTCCGCTCAACAGTCGTTCCAGTTACAAAAGTGATGAGGACTTCAATTTAACTGATTTGACAACAACATATTAATTAAAAACCTAATCTTACTTAATATCTGGAACTAATTTGACATAAACTTCAAAAATATAAACACCTATATATCATTCCATTCTAAAAACATGTGGTATAGGTATGGTTAGGCCATGAAAAATCAAATTCCACCGCACCGCAGCCCGCAAACTCCCCACGAATCAAACCCCAAAATTACTTCAACTTCAGCCCAAAATTATTAAACCGAAAGGGCTTACCAAACAACAATATACTATAATCTCGATAATTCAAAGGGCGAAAAGGGTTTTTGGGCCAAATTTTAATTACCAGAGGTAATTGGATGCCCCTTTGTTAATCAAATGTAGAACGAGCACAGTTCGGAAATTTGGTTTGACTGGGATTGACCAAATTTACGCGGAGAATTGGCGTGGACATTTTCACGAGCGATTCTTACGCTGACGACAACCAATCAAAAGAAGAAGAAAAAGCATGTCACTCAGTTTAGCTCGCAAAAAGCGCAAATAAGGTAAGAATAGAATATAATAGAATATAACTTTATTATACACCAAAAATGAAACAGATCACAATTAATACAAATGGGGAACAAACAAAAAAAAAAGAAGATATAATAATATAACAAAACAATAGAATAGTTACTTTTTTTATGGTTGACAGGCTAGGTGTTTGACCACAGCTCACCTGGTGTCAAGTGAAGGTGTGGTCGAAGATGGTAAAGCATACATAGCCTGGAATACAACTGGCTCTTAAGTGAGGCTGCCGGAACACACCGTTAGATGCTTGGCGGCAGATTTTTCAACTTGAGGGTGGTAGCTAGCCAGCCGAGTACTATAGAGTACCCTACCACCATGCTATGATTTCCTCATGATGTTTTCCTTCACCGGCAGCTCAAGCTCATTATTGGGGTTTGAACCCACGCCCTTCGGCATGCGAACCTAACGCGCTAACCACTGAGCTATCATCGCTACAAAATTGTCTAAGTGCCTTCGAGTCGTGAGTGTGTCTGTTTCTTCAAGGCAATCTTGCTCCATCGTTGACCTCATCTTCGTTCTTGGACGTGATGGTGGTCAACAAACGGTTAATAAAAAAAATACCATTGATTTGATTTATTAAAATTCTAGAGTAATCAGTTGTACATTGGTATGGAAGATAACTGTTATCAAACCCACATTTTACAATTGTAAGGTGTGTTTTCTTCTAACTATGCCACAGTGGCTGACTACATCCACCTCGACGAACTTCGTTTTACCTTTCCCCTCCCTAATTGATTTTCCTGAGCACTCCAGAGTTGTTCTATTATTTATTGCTTTCATCACTTCTCGCCCAATAAGTTTTATAACTTATCTATACGGGGCAATAAGCTTGGGGTGCGATAAACCGAAAGGGGGTCAATTCCACCTATCATTCAAGACAACTTGTGCTTATTCTAAAATTTGCTGAAGTAAAATCAACTGTTCAAGGATCAACCAATTTTTCTATAGATTAACATATTTAGATTCTCAGCTGTACCCAGAAATTTGAGCAGCTAAGTCCAGGGCATCGCTGCTTGGAGTTTTTTACTCTAAAACATTCGATGATTAATCTGATGTTAAGCGAAGATGCAGTCTAAGGTGGAGTACGCTCGCCTTAAAGTAACCTTGAAGGTTAACTTCCTTGGCAGGAAGTCGTCTAGGTAGGTACCACAGCAGTACCAAATATTCTGCCGCCAAGCAGTAGTGTGTGAACATTACTGTGGTTTGAAGGGTACTGCAGCTAGCGAAATTACTGGGCTGTTGAAACTAACCATTGAAAGCCTCAAAGTAATGAGCGCCAAAGCAGCGATGCCCGGACCTCGTTTTGCAACTCAAAGTTCTGTGTATTGATGTAATGGTCATGGACATGCGTTATCTCTTACCATCAGGGGAGCGTATCGTTCGTCTCATTACTTTTACATTAAAAAACTAATAATTACAATTACATTAATTACTATTTGGACGTTTTTAAGGCTAGAGTGAATAGATTTCTTTTGGATCAGCGTGCTCCATCCTCGGCCGCAACGTCACTTTGCATCAGGCGAGTTGGTGTCCAAAAGTAGATCTATTTAAAGTAAAAAAAAAAAAATGTTGTACACACAGCACAAGTTTTTGAAATTGTTTTACTTTAATCTAATAAATAATAATAATAAATATCGTAGGACATTACACACAGCGCCATCTGACCCCAAACTAAGCAAAGCTTGTACTATGGAAGTCAGATAACTGATAGAACACTTAATTTTTTTTTTTGTAAATGCTTACTTATAATACATAAAGTACACCCAGACACAGAACAAACATTTGTTTTATATCACAAAATGCTTGTCCTGGGTGGGAATCGAACCCACGCCCCACAGCTCTTGAAGCAGACATGCTATCAATGAGCCAACAGGGCTGTCACAAAAAAAAAACGGCTTGGCACATTAAAGTCACGCAAATTGATTGATTAGGCTCAGTCACCACTGTGTATTAAGCGGAACCGCTACTTCCGCATGCCCGCCGAATGACGGCCGCAGTATAAGCATTTCCAAATCATAATTTAACCTCAACGGTTTTGAATAATAACTCTAAAATGTCAAACGCGACGATGATAAGACGTCTTATTATACTTTTAAGTACTTTTAGGGTTCCGTGGACGGTTTTAAAAACCGTTCGCGAGAGGCAGCGAGTTAACGACGGGATTTTATGTTTTTAAAAGGTTCTCAGATAAGCTTTATTATATTTTTTTTATGCAATATCGCGGAGAATAAGGGCTTTCGAGCGGCTGAATTTTCCGTGTCGATTAATTTATATCGACAGTTTTTTTTTCTTTTTATGTGCTATTTTTTGCTTTTATGGTTGTCATGCTAAATGTTTTATTACTGCTTTTTTGAGCTAAACTAATTATAAAGAGGAAAGATTTGATTTTTTGTTTGTTTGTTTGTATTGAATAGGCTCCGAAACCACAAGTCGGGTTTTGATGCAGTTTTCAGTTATGGCTTCGGGTTAGATTGGTGCGTGTTCTTAGGTAGGTGTTACGGTGACAATCCACCAGGGGGCGCTGCAGCAAACATCTTTTGTGCAAATTCATGTTGCCATTTTTCTCCGAAACTACTAGTCGGATTTTGATGCAGTTTTCAGTTATGGGCTCGGGTTTGATTGGTGCATTTTCTTAGATAGGTGACAATTAATTTTTTAACGTTATGGGTTTTTCAAAAGTTTTAATTTTGATTTTTATTAGAATGTTACATTATCACTGAGCGACATAGGCTATATTTATATTCTTAATCGAGTTTTGATTTCCTGTGCGAAGCCGGGACGGTCTTAAATAATAAGACACTATAATGACATTGTATACATGGTATTGTATTGTATTGTTCTTAGTATTATTTTGCTTTGTAGGTATATGTTTTTCATGTGAACCAAATTAAACACCTCGTCCTGTGCGCTGGCAGCCCCAAATGGGAACCATTTCCATTCCAGGATAGGTGCGCTTGCCATTTTCGACCACCGCCACTCAACATCAGGTGAGCTGGTCAAACACCTAGCTTGTGAATCATAAAAAATATACAATACATTTCCGTTAAAGATGTGTTAAGGTTACACAAAAGCAAAATGTCTTTATTCTCTTCGGGAATATATTTCAAGGATATTCTTTATGATTGCAATAAACTTGTCAAGTTGTAAGTAAAGCTAACAATAATTTCCGCGCTCCGAGTTCTAAAGTTATTTAGGAAGAATTTAAAGATATTTTTTTACGATGACAAGTAATAATACGAACGAGACGCTCTCTTGGCAAGAGATAACGGTCTGAGGCTGTACTTACCTAGAACTTTGCACAAAGCAAAGGTCTAGGGCAGTGGTGGGAAATCTTTCTTAATGGATAGTTTAAGAAATTTGAGAGGAGGCCTAGAATTATAGTATCGCTTTATGTATAATTTATATTCGCTTATCGCTTTATGGTTGATGTTCCAAAAGCTCGAACTAAATTTGGGGTCAGATTTTTTTTATGTGAAAAATTATAAGACGAACGAGACGCTCCCCTGATGGTAAGAGATAACGCCTGTCCATGACCATTGCAGCGATACACAAAACTTTGAGTAGTAAAACAAAGTCCAGGGCATCGCCGCTTTGGCGCTCATTACTTTGAGACTGATGGTTAGTCTCAACAGCCCAGTCTCAGATGGCGCTGTGTGTAATGTCCTATTCATGTCGAAGGACAGCCTTACTTGACAGCCAATTCCATTCCAGGCTAGGTGTGTTCACCATCTTCGACCACACCGTCACTTAACATCAGTTGAGCTATGGCCAAACACCCAGCCGGCTAACCACTATGCCGCCCTTATACAACAAATATCTATTATATTGTTTTGTTTCGTTATTTTTTTTTTATTTCTATTCTATTCTATGTCATCATTATATTCAGTCTCCCAAATCAATACCAGAAACTCCCATAATTGACTTACCAAACTTTTCCCGCACTAAATACCGTCAAGTTGACGCGTGGATATTTCCCAACTTTGCCGGCAGTTTTTTTTTCGCGCTGGCATCCCCAGGAAAAGTTTTTATTACCATTGATACTTTTTACTTTGTTTAATTACTTTTCCCTGGGAATTTGTTTGGGAGAACAGGTTTTTATTTTTGTCCTTTGAGGTTTTAGCTTTGTGATTTGAAAATCATTCGTTGAAGGAGTTCGCGGCATCACACATTCATTGACTTCTGTAAGGTATTTGGGAACATAACTTGTGTAATTGCGACCGAACGAAAATTCGTCTAAAACAATTCGTCGAAAACACTTCATCGAAGTCACAATTCATCGAAACATAATCCGTCGAAAACACAATTCATCGAATCACAATTCGTCAGATTGGTTAGAAACGTTATGTTAGTACAGAGAAAAAGGAACCGATTCTCTTCATGTTCCCGCCAAAAGTCTTCTATGCTATTGTATTCTAGCTGCCAAAGAGCTTAGATAGAGAATTCCTATCCCATAGAGGCCCATTTGCACCAACACCACAAATGTAATGGACGATTACCTTTATGAAAAGGCATTCGAGCCGATTGGTCCGCGGCTAAGCGTTCTAAATTCAAATGTAATGAGCGGCTACCCGGCTTCCTGATATCGATAGTTACGTTATAGGAGAGGAGTAGCAACCAATTTTACTTACGACGCTAACGTTTTATTAACGTACCTACTACTTTTTTGGAGCAAAAATTTCGCCATGTTGATTTTTTTTCAAAACGACCAACCAATCTCTAAGGACACTTATGATATTGAGACACATCTAACAATAACTCAACTGTCGTAATCCATTCGGCCGTTAAGATGATACTATAAAACAAAGTTATATAAAAAAAAATCTGTCGCGGGTCGAACCTGGACCAGATTGGCACAGGACCGAGACAGATGGCATGTAAAGAGAGAGGCCTATACCCAGCAGTGGGATAAAGAAGGCTGTGGATGATGATGATGATGATGATAAAAAAAATACAAAAATGTGTATTTAAATTTAAGCTGACATAATAGTTATTTATTAGCGGGCGCCTCGCGGTTTCCCCCGCGTAGTTCCCGTTCCCGTGGGAATGGAGGGATAAAAGTAGCCTATGTCACCCGGGGATAGTGTAGCTACCCAACGGTGAAAGAATTTTTGGAAATGGTCCTGTAGTTTCGGAGCCTATTCAATACAAACAAAGAAGCAATCAAATCTTTCCTCTTTATAATAGTATGGATAGATTATTTATTATTTAGCCCACTTTGTCCCACTGCTGGGCAAAGGTCTCTCTCCCCCCCTTCCACGCCTCTCTGTTTTGTGCTGTTGTGGTCCACTCCTTATTGTGGGCATCGAGCTCATCTTTCTCCATCTCATCTTGCTCCACCGTCTTTTAGGCCGGCCTGGTGGCCGTTTAACCTCCGGGACCCAGTCGGTGGTGGCATTCGGCAGGCGTGTCCAGCCCAGTCCCACTTTAGCATGGCTGCTTTTTGAGTTACGTCAATGATCTGAGTTTTTGGAGCGCAGTACTGAGTTTTTTATGCGGTCTAATAATCTTACGCCCCGTATGCTGCGCTCCTATACTAGGTAGATATAAATAGATAGATATACATTTATTTTTATTAGGAATTAATTATCATTGAATTATTTTATCTATTACATTGACATGTTATTTTGTAGTATACCTTTTTTAATTATATAGTTGTGACAAGCCCAGTGTAACTGAATGTGTTATAAAGCCAATAAATTAAATACATAAATAAATACCTCCCGAATAATAAATACGCAATAATTTACTTAGTTACTTGCAATTTTCCTGATTTTGATATCGTTAGTTGTCAGAATTGCTTCCCACTTTTTTGCAAATTTAAAAATACTCTACTTTAAAATCTAAATCTCCTTTCTTTCCTCCTAACTTTCATTTTTAATAAAATAAAAAATAATAATTTTATTTATTTCCAGTAACTACTAATATTAATACATAACACAAAATTAATAATAATTCAAATACAAAAATAATGAAACTTAAATGTCAAAATAATAAAATAAAAAATGTCGATAAAACAAATTTAATTTTTAATCCTCTTTTCTCTCTTTATTCTTTGTAAATATTAATAAACACAAACCTGAAACAAAAAGATGAATTCATTTCTTGTACATCAATACAAGAACAGCCATTTAAAATATTTTTTTGTACAACACATAATAATCTGTAGCTCTTTAACTATAATTATGAGCTGCCAATTCAAAACTTTACCTTAATAACAAGGGTGTAAGATTGAAATTCCTTTGAGAACTTCCCTGTCAATGTGTGTGTAAGTTCTAATATTTCTTGTTCGTCAATAATTGTCAAGTTCCCTACTGTAATGACAGTGTATCGGTGTGTGCGTGTATATTTATAAAGGTATGCACTTGTTGTAATATCAGTATGGGTGTGGAACAAAAAACGCGAAAACTGGAAAAATATTAAAATTTGTATTGTAATTTTTTTTTTAAAGTTGACAGGCTATGTGTTTGACTACAGCTCACCTGTTAAATGACGGTGTAGTTGAAGATGGCAAACACACCTAAGTCAGAATGGAACTTGTTTAATTATACAAATATATTTTTTTAATTGTTTTAGGCGTCGCAATTTGTACATTTGCCAGTGTTAGCCGGTGTTTGGTGGCAGATTTTCAACTTGAGGGTGGTAGCTAGCCAGCCGAGATAGTACCCTACCGCCATGCTATGGTTTTCTTGCGATGTTTTTCTTGACCGGCAGCTCAAGCTCATTGTTGGGGCTTGAACCCACGCCTTTCGGCATGCGACCGACCGTGCTAACCACTGAGCTGTCATCGCTACACTAAAATCATGATCAAGTTGTTATTTAATTATGTTGAAATGTGTTTTATGTCGCAAATAAAGTGTTGTCTATTGTCTATATTGTCTATAATGATGAATACTATGTATTTCGAATTACGTGCTAGTTGGTGGAAAAGTGGTATAATGTGCTGAAATATGACTTTTCGTGTTACTTCCAAAACAACATCGAGGTAAAATCACCACTGCTTATACTAGGGCATGACTGGTCTTGATCTTGACTTAGTTTGCGTGGCTTTGACTGCGAATTCACTTGATTTAACCTGATACTATTCTTAGCTTTTCTAATTGTTCTTGAATCCAAGGCAAGTTTATGATGGTAAATCCTAAACTTGCCTGGTATATATTGCTCATGGCGACAAGGCCGCTAATTGTTGCACAGGTTTTAAGTATGTATCAGATACTAGTGAACGCTTCGCGATTTCACCCGCGTAGTTACCGTTTCCGTGGGAATACAGGGATAAAAAGTAGCCTATGTCACTCGGGGATAGTGTAGCTTCCCAACTGTGAAAGAATTTTTGAAATCGGCCCAGTAGTTTCGGAGCCTATTTATTACAAACAAATAATCAAATTTTTCTTCTTTATAATAGTATAGATTTGTCTTTAATGTTAACAATAAAGAGTTTATTTATTTATTTAATTAATTAAAAACGGCTGAAAGCCAGTTACATTAAATTAATAGTCAAATCTAAGAGTCGAGTTCTATCCATCTACATGATTAAAACCTGTTATCTACAAACTCCATACTGTATACAATTTATACGGCGACATTTGCGTTTGTGTGCGTGTATCTACTCTATTAATTACAGGTTTCTTGTCCATGTATGGGCCGTTATAGGTTTTAAGGCCTTAATAAGGAAAGAAGAGCCTTTTTAGGACGGGTTAGGACTGGATTCCTTCGAAATCGGGTATAGGGTCGTATTAAAATACCACTGTAGTATTTGGGTTGGTATTTTTTTTTTATGGTTGACAGGCTAGGTGTTGGACCACAGCTGATGTATTTGGTATTTGTTGGAATGTAGTTTTGTGGTTGTTAATCTATCTATCTATACTATTATAAAAGAGGAAAGATTTGTTTGTTTGTATTGAATAGGTTCCAAAACTACTGGACCTATTTCAAAAATTCTTTCACCGTTGGGAAGCTTCACTATCCCCGTGTGACATAGGCTACGTTTATCCCTGCATTCCCACGGGAATGGGAACTGCGCGGGTGAAACCGAGAGGCGTCCGCTCGTCAATAAATAAATTTGTTAGTAATTTATGGAAACTGAATTATACGAACGAGATGCTCTCCTGATGGTAAGAGATGACTGTGACTATTGCAGCGATACACAGAACTTTGAGTAGCAAAACAAAGTCCGGGGCATCGCTGCTTTGGTGCTCATTACTTTGAGACTTTCGATGGTTAGTCTCAACAGCCCAGTAATTTCGCTAGCTGCAGTACCCTTTGAACCGGAACATAGTAATGTTTACACACTACTGCTTTATGTTAATCCAGGGTGTCAGCTACCTCCATACCAAATTTAATCAAAATCCATTCAGTAGTTCTTGCGTGAAAGAGTAACAAACACCCATCCAAACTTTCACATTTATAATAATACTAGCTGCGCCCCGTGGTGTTACCCGCTACATGTTTTCGGGATAAAAAGTAGCCTATGTGTTAATCCGGAGTCTCAGCTACATCCATATCAAATAACATCAAAATCAATTCAGTAGTTTTTGCGTGAAAGATTAACAAATATCCATCCAAACTTTCACATTCATCATATTAGTGGGATTTTCCTTCTAAATCGCAAAGTACCTAAACTAAAATTTTGAGAAAAAAAAACTAAACCGCGCAGCATAATTATTTTTTCTGTTATGAAACTGAGATATCTTGCAGAATTTATCTTTTCCGCTGCCATTTTATTTCATATCCTGGCGAGTTTCCAAATAAGGAGCAGCCAGTTCTAAGCTCGGATAGGTATATAAGACGAAACAATTTAATTTTGAGTATGCAATCTTTGGAATTGTGATTATATAACGAAACCCATTTGAGAGTCAGTTTCCATTTTAACGAAGGCGAGTTTTAACCGCTGCGCTGATAAGAATCAAAATAGGCTCTACTCAGATATATTTTAGCTTAATTAATCATTATCATCATCATTTCATTATAAATGCTAGTTTGTGAGTATGTTTTTTTTCTTTCACGCAAAAATTCCTGAACGGATTTCGATGAAATTTGGTATGGACGTAGCTTAGACCCTGGATTAACACATAGACTACTATTTATCCCGAAAACATGCAGCGGGTAACACCGCGGGGCGCAGCTAGTTTAAACTAATATTATAAATGTGAAAGTTTGGATGGATGGATGCATGTTTACTCTTTCATGCAAAAACTACTGAATGAATTTGGATGAAATTTGGTATGGATGTAGTTGAGACCCTGGATTAACATATAGGCTACTATTTATCCCGAAAACATGAAGCGGGTAACACCGCGGGCGCAGTTAGTAACTTTCATATAAAAAAACAAGCAAGAAACTTAAATCATTAATTCATCGACCAAATTAGTTATTAACAAATAGATATTCTAAGACATTTCATACAGCGTTCATCATCATTTCAGCCGTAGGGACGTCCACTGCTGGACATAGGCCTCCCCCATTGACTTCCACAAAGACCGGTTGGTAGCGGCTCGCATCCAGCGCGTTCCTGCGCTCTTTATTAGGTTGTCGTCGCTACCCTCCTTCGGTAGTCGGGTAAATATGAGGCACTACGGAGCCTACTCAAGGCAGTAGATAAAGCAGTCTATTCAGGGATGGTGTAACTCTACCCAAACTGCTAACTGTCACGTGTGTTAATTTTCACGCAGACGACAAGTGCGCGGGATTTCTTAGTCAGACAGTGGATATGGTCTTTAGCGTATGGTGTACGGTATAAGAGGTAGCGAGAATAACCGAAAAAAAAACGCAAAAAAAATAATTTGAAAAAAAAATCTGGTCATGACATGTTGTGGCGATGATAGCTCAGTGGTTAGCGTGATCGCTTCACACGCCAAAGACTGCTATCGGTGAAGGAAAACATCTTGACGAAACCATAACATAGTAGCAGTGGTACTATCTAGCACTCGGCTGGCTAGCTACCCTAAATTAGAAAATCTGCCGCCAAGCACCTAACGGTGTATTCTAGCTGCCTCGCTTGACAGTCAGATCCATTCCAGGCTAAGTGTGCTTACGATCTCTGACCACACCTTCACTTAACATCAGGTGAGCTATGGTCAAACACCTAACCTGTCAACAATAAAAAAATGACAACTTTGAGTAACAAAACAAAGCCTCAATCACTTTGTGACTTTTAATAGTAAGTTGAATAAGTCCTGTAATTTCGTTGGGGTTCTTTCTAATCTGAACCCAGTAACATTTTAAGTAACTTGGTAGTAAAGTCATCATCATCATCATCCACAACCTTCTTTATCCCACTGCTGGGTATAGGAGAGAGAGGTTTCTTGCCTCGATACTGCGGTAGTAACTACTTAAAAATCTATCTAAAAATCTTCCGGATACATTTTGGGGAGTGCGCTTCAGATCTGCATGACCTAACTCCCCCCTGCCCATTCTACTATCGGACAGCCAGGAGCTTTAAAAAGCGACACCGCTTCATGGTTGAAGTTCCAAAAGCTCGAACTAAGCGGTTTGATTCCACCTTCTTCATACGTACCGCTAGACATTGGAATCTGCTGCCCGAGTGGGTGTTCCCCGATGAATATAGTCTGGGTACCTTCAAGTCGCGAGTGAATCGGTTTCTTCTAGGCAAGCGTGCTCCACCGTAGACCGCATCTTCGCTTAACATCAGGCGGGATGGCGGTCAAACGCAAGCCTATCTACTATATTATCTATACCTATTTTATTTTATTTTATTTTTATTTCTTATTAGTGTTACATCTCCCGTCTGTTTCTTAAGCTTTCTATCGTATTTTTCTTTTCTTGGTTGCCTGGAAGAGATCGCTGTTAGCGATAAGGCCGCCACTTGTGGCACTAGTTCATAAGGTTTTTTGTTCTCTGTACTCTTTACTATATATGATGTGCACAATAAAGAGTTATATCTATCTATATATCTATAAAAAAAAATCTTTAGTACAGGTAAAAAAATCCGCTTGTCGCCCTGCTTATCACACACGCCACGGAATTAGGGTGCGTTCACCTCGCAAGTGTTCGTCGCATCACCTGTGCCCACTCGGCGCCCACTCGTTGTGTATTAGCAACCAATGCGCATCCTTTTGTTTTGAAGGGTTCATCTAGTGTTGTAAAAACTCGAGATTTTCAGTGTCGTTTTTCGAGACTCGAGACTTTTCGCAAGAAAAATACTAATTGACTTGTAACAGAGTCAAACTTTTGTTTCGACGTAATTATATTTTCTCGAAACTATCATTGTGTGGGTTGATCTCGTTTGCGGTTATAGGTTCAATTAATCTCGTGAGTCGCGGAGTATTTTGAGTCATTTAAGTCCCCTGAGTACTTTGAACTTTTTCGGTCCCTTGAGTTATTTGAGTCTTGCGTTTTTTTATATTTGAGGTTTGCTGTCAAAGAAACTATCATAAAATCAGATCAAAAATGTTTACATAAGATTCTTTTGTACTCTGTATTTTTTTTTCTGTTTATGGTGTGTTAATAAAGAGTTCTATCTATCTATCTATAAATAATCAATAAGTTTAGTGTTAATGGTAATTTATTCGCGTCCATTAACTCGAAATTCTAAGGACTTAAAATCGGTCCCAACTTCGCGAAAATAGGTTTAGTCTTAAATCATTTTATACAAGACTCGAATCTTCTTTTTACGACTCAAAAAGGGCTTGACTCTGACTAGTTCTTTTCTTAAAACGGCTCGACATACAAAAGGATTCAAGCTCGACATTGTATCTATATAATCTACAGCCCCGCGTAGTTCCTGTTGCCGATGGAATACAGGAATTAAAGTAGCCTATCTCACTCGAGGATAGTGTAGCTTCCCAACGGTGAAAGATTCTTTGAAGGTGACAACATCAGGTTTTAACATCAGGCAGGGTGTGGTCAAACGCGAAGCTATTCTGTATAAAAAAAGGCGAGTTTTTATGTTTTTTCGTTACATACAAAAATACAAATCTTTCCTGTTTGACTAGGGTTGTAGTCTTTAGAAATAACTTTGAGTCCCTAAAAAATTCAAGTCTTATTATTACAAGACTTAGGACTCAAGTTTCGTACAACACTGATCACATCCAGCCACACTTCACTGGAGATAAGAGAAATAAAGCTTCAGGATCCGTAGGTAGGATGGCTATATGTAAATACCTACATATAAGTATAACGTACGTTTAGAATAAAAGCTCGTACAAAAGCCCTCTTTGGAGAATGTGTCGCCCGTATGATGTCCTTTGTCGCGCGTTAGCGTCCCATGATAATGACTTAGAATTATTCAGCAAATATCAATCAGTATCTAATAAATAAATAATAAACATCGTTTAGCAACTTAAATTAGTTATTAATAAATAGATATTCTAAGTCACTACGTCCGCTCATCATCATTTCAGCCGTAGGACGTCCACTGCTGGACATAGGCCTCCCCCATTGACTTCCACAAAGACCGGTTGGAAGCGGCTCGCATCCAGCGCGTTCCTGCTGTCTTTATTAGGTCGTCTGTCCACCTTGTGTGTGGACGTCCTACGCTGCGTATGCGTGCCGGTCTGTGACTCTGCAGCCCCATTGGCTATCATACAGCGTTATCTAGCCCCAAATTGAGCAAATCTTGTACTATGGGAACTAGATAACTGACAGAATTGACAGCCCCGTTGGCTCATTGGTAGTATATCTGCCTTGAGAGCTGTAGGGCGTGGGTTCGATTCCCACTCGGGGCAAATATTTTGTGAATAAACAAATGTTTGTTCTGTGTCTGGGTGTTCTGTATGTATTATAAGTATGTATTTACAACAAAAAAAGTATGTATTTTTTCTATCAGTTATTTGACTTCCATCACATAAGCTCTGGCGCCAGATGGCGCTGTGTGTATAGTCCTACGATATTTATTTATTTTTTATTTAGAATAATTACTTACAGTGGTCATTTACAAAACTCAGTCTAACGATGTATTTTCTTATTGCAGTGCTGGCATGCGCTGTGGGCTTCCAGCAGCAATACTTCAGGGTGGTCCCTCGAAGTCTGCGAGTACAGGAGGGTCACGAGGCGGTCCTAGAGTGCTCCGTCGCGAACCTCGCTGGACAAGTGCAGTGGGCTAAAGATGGATTTGCACTTGGTAAGTTGAAATTTCTTTAAACTTCGAAAACAGCTCACTCGATTTTCATGTTTGTTTTATTTGAAAGTAATAAGACGAATAAGAATCAATCCTAATGGTAAGGGGAACGTAGGGGGGGGGGTCCTCACAAATCTGACCAGGTGTGAAAAGGTCGGGGGAGGGATAGAAAATCACGAAATTCGTGTCACATAATTTATGGATGATCCCATATTTGCCAAAGTTCGTGAGTATGGATGGATGTTTGTTACACTTTCACGCAAAAACTGCTGAACAGATTTGGATGAAAGTTTTTATGGAGGTAGCTGACACCCTGGATTAACACATAGGCTAGTATTTATCTCGAAAACATGTAGCGGGTAACACCGCGGGGCGCAGCTAGTTAACTATAAAACGGCAAAAATCACGTTTGTTGTATCGGAGCCCCCTTTTAGTATTTGTTGTTACAACGGAAATAGAAATACCTACATCATCGGTGAAAATTTCAATTGTCTATCTATCACGGTTCATGAGGTTCAGCCTGGTGACAGACGGACATACAGACAGACAGACAGACAGACGGGCGAGCAGCGGAGTCTTAGTTATAGGGTCCCGTTTTAGCCTTTGGGTAACCTAAAAAAATAGTAACGTTTGGGGCAAAGCCTACATGATTGATTTACATTGTCATTAACGATCTAATTTCACTAAGTGGTAACCTTTAGGGATAACCGTCGAAGCCCGTCGGGAAAGTTCTAGAAATGATTACCAAGTGAAACGATCTCAGCGAGCCCTGCATGCAGGCTGCGACTAGTAGCGCAGGCGCCAATGCAATGACTACTGGACACGGTTGCTCTAATTACTTGGTGTCGCATCTTAGGAGCGCAAGCGGGTTAAAATCAAGAGAAACAGGCGAACTTTTTTATAATGTTTTTTTAGGTTTCCGTACCCAAAGGGTAAAACGGGACCCTATTATTTTAATGTTATTGTTAGAATATAGATATACATAAAAAAAATATCGTAGGACATTACACACAGCGTCATCTGACCCCAAATTAAGCAAAGCTTATTGACAGCCCTGTCCAACTCGCTTGATGTAAAGCGAAGATGTGGTCTATGATGTAGCACTCTTGCCTAGAAGAAACCGATACACTCGCGACTTGAAGGCACTCAGATAGTATCTATCAGAGAAACCCACTCAAGCAGCAAATTCCATTGTTTAGCGGTTCGTACAATGAAGGTAGATACGAAGAACCGTGCATTGGTAATGCGTTATCTCTTACCATCAGAAGAGCGTCTCTACAAGCTTACTCGCTACTTTCTTGTCCCTTGCGCCAGATGACGTGTACAATCTGTCAGAGAAAGGTCTAAACGCCTCTTCGTTCTGGAATTGTGTCTGACGTTACATTTGAATTGAAAATGAACTAATGACAACAATTTTCGCTAGCAATGGAAGGTTTTGCTAGTTTGAATAAAAATAAATAGTTGTATTCTTGATTGATGGATCAATTCTTTGTTGTCCACACGAAAAATTATACAATAAGGTGTCACAACCGGCGACCTTATCGCTAAAAGCGGTTTCTTCCAGGCAACCTTAGGACTGAAAAGATTAGATAAAAGACAGGATGTCTTTTACTTTCTCTAATCCTTTGAACAAAATTATGTGGTTTCATTTTTGTTTTATTGTTTTTTTTTATGTAAAAAGTAATGAGACAAACGATACGCTCTCCTGATGGTAAGAGATAACGCCTGCCCATGACCATTGCAGCGATACACTGAAGTTTGAGTGTCGAAACAAAGTCCAGGGCATCACTGCTTTGTCGCTCATTACTTTGAAACTTTCGATGGTTAGTCTTAACAGCCCAGTAATTTCGCTAGCTGCAGTACCCTTCGAACCGAAACACAGTAATTAATTTTATAAATGATATAAAAAACATTGAATTTCAATTTTTGACTGTTTGCTTTTGTTTGTACCTATTTGTTACAAAATGAAACCGTTTTCTTTCTTTCAATTTTCGAATTCAAAAAAACGTCTTTAATGGTTTCGTATACGAAAGCGTAGAATTCCAAAATAGGGTCCTTGAAATCGATGTAATTTCCAGTCAAGTACATTCACTAAATATATCGTTCCTTTGAATCATTATGACGTCAGCATTCTTCGAATAGGGAATTTCACTAAACCATTGAATCGAATATATGCTACTGCTGCAAAACTCAGACCGAATATATATAATGGATATTGAACGTATGGCTGGGATGACTGACGCAAATGTAAAGCGGCGCGCATGTAAGCGTATCTGGAAATAATGTAACTCGACAATGTCATGCCAAAACGAACACATCAACAGAGTTACAAAACTCGGTTGATGTTTTTAGGCAGTCATCACTTTAATAGGGAATGTGTTCGACTTGACCGTGACTATGACTGTTTCTAAGATTATATTTTTTTGTGCTTTACAACAATTTTATCAATATAGGTAAATATGCAAACGAAATTATTTAAAATAAACAAAACAAATGAACTTTTTTTTTTAATTGTAAAAAGTAATGAGACGAACGAGACGCTCTCCTGATGGTAATAGATAACGCTTGTCCATGACCATCGCAGTGATACACAGAACTTTTAAGTAACAAAACAAAGTCCAGGGCATCACTGCTTCGGCGCTCATTACTTTGAGACTTTTGATAGAGTTAGTCTCAACAGCCCAGTAATTACGCTAGCTGCAGTACCCTTCAAACCGGAACTATCATATAAAAGACTTTAATGTCTAAGACTTGATTTTATCAAGAGACTAGTAGAAGACATAAAATGCGATGCCTAAAATTAAGAAGAAAATAAACATTGCTTTAGCAGTAACACGGAAAAGTGGTGTCGTCCAGACCCTCGTTCTGGTACTTCAAGGAGCTGGGTTGGCCCGGGTAGACGCTGGTAGGGGGAAATGCACAATACACCCCAAGCGGGACGTCAGTGCAGCCCCAACTTTAAATAAAAAATTGTAGGAGCAGTATGCCAGGTCCCTCATCGCTGTTCCTGCAGTGAAATAGCGGATCGCCTCGGCCACCACGCGCTTTCATGCATTAGGAGTGCTGGGCGTATATTGCGGCACGCCAGCTTAAACGACGTCATCCGTCGGGCTTTTGTCAGTGCCGGCGTCCCATCAGTTTTAGAACCAAACGGACTGATGCGTGACGACGGCAAGAGACTCGACGGGATGCCCCTTATCCCTTGGAAGATGGGACGGATGGGATTGTGTTGACACCTTGGCGCCGTTTCATCTTCCTGTGACTTCGGGACAAGCTGCCGCTGCCGCATCTAAAGCTGAAAACCTCAAACGGCACAAATATAGTTATTTGAATAGAATGTATCTTTTTGTGCCATTTGGGGTTGAAACTTTAGGTCCGTGGGGCCGGCCGCTCTCGAACTGTATCGGGACCAAACGTTTAGAGGAGGCTTCAGGTGGCCAGAATGCTGGTATCTACTTTAGTCAAAAGTTAAGCATTGCCAACTAGCGTGGCAATGCTGCCAGCATTCTGGCCACATATTCCTCCTCTGACGGATTTTTTGACTACGTTTTTTGTATAATTTTTGTAAATTGTATTAATTTAAGGATTTTTTATTTTGTTCAATAAATAGTTGTAGCCCATAAAGTGTAGATATTATTAGATCGCTTCTTATTTGAGACAAGTTTGCCCATACGCCAGACAATATAAAATGTTCCTTATAGCGCTCGCGTGACGTGCCCAGCTTCAAAAAGCCATCGAAATGAAACGATTAACTCTTCCACACTAGTGGTGTGACTAAACGATTTTATCGATAAGGCGATAATGCGGAATTATTACACGGTATGAATTGATTTTATCGATTCTATTTATTGGATAATCGAATAAACTAGTTGGTACTGTTTTGGTTTCTTTTGGTGTTTTTCGAGTCTCGTAATTGCATCTCTCTTTGTAATTGCATTGTAACACGTTACGTGGGAACTGTGAAACGAAAAAACTTACGACGATTAATTTTAGTTAGTAGTAGCGATGATAGCTCAGTGGTTAGCGCGGTCGGTTCGCATGCCGAAGGGCGTGGGTTCGATTCCCACCTTCTTCTTCTCACCTATTTTGAATTAAAATATTCAAGGTATATATCTAGTTTATTTCCGCTTAACAGTCGTTTTAGTTACAACAGTGATGAGGACTTATTATAATCTAGAACTTATTTGACATAAACTTAAAAATATAATTTGACGAATAAGTTCTAGATTTTAAGTAAGATTAGGTTTTTAATTAATAAGCTGTGTCAAATTAGTTTAATTTAAGTCCTCATCACAGTTGTAACTGGAACGACTGTTAAGCGGAAATAAACTAGATATATACTTTGAACATTCAAAATGAACTTCCGCAAAGTAACGCCTGAATCAATCAATTATTTTGAATTAAAAAAAACCCTTCTTCTTAGTAATAGAGTCCCGTTTTACCCTTTGGGTATGAAGCCCTAAAAACAAATGCGGCTGTCGGAACACACCGTTAGATGCTTGGCGGCTGATTTTCAACTTGTAAACTTTGACATTTAACTGCTTCGAAAACTGACTTATCTTTCTTCTTCCCCAGGTTTCTCGTCAGTGATTCCTGGCTACCCGCGGTACACGATGTTCGGGGACCGTCGCCACGGAGTGTACAACCTCCGGATCGTCAACGTGACCTTAGAAGACGATGCCGAGTACCAGTGCCAAGTGGGGCCCGCGCAGATGCACAAAGTCATCAGGGCGAACGCGTCTCTCACTGTCATATGTAAGTTTATCTTTTCATCCTATTTAGATAAGATACATTATTAGAATCTGTTGTCACACTTGTATTTGCCGCCCTGCCGAACGCAAAACAATCAAAATCTATACCGGAAATTACGTGCCAGCTGTTGACGGGTATCACCGTAACGGAAACCGAGGCGCTTTCGCTTCTCTTCGTGCGTGATGGTCCGACCGCTTGCAGTCACTTGGCTCCCAGTCGTCTTTGAGAACACACCTGCCTGACCTTGGCTGGCTGGTGTGTTAAGTGTGAATTATATATAGATGTAATATTGTGCCCAAATGTGTCTTTTTTTATATTGAATTGGCTCTCGCTTGACTTCATCCTGTCTGATGTGAAGCAACGATGCGGTCTAAGATGTAACACGCTTACCTAGAAGGAACCTAAATAACTGTCCAGCTATATAAACAGTGTCTTGCATCTAGCAATGAAGGTATATACAGTTGACCCTAACCTGTGTCGCTTGACAGCCCCGTTGGCTCATTGGTAGTATATAGTATATCTCTGGTAGTATATCTACCTTAAGAGCTGTAGGGCGTGGGTTCGATTCTCACCCAGGGCAAACATATTGTGAATAATCAAATGTCTGTTCTGTGTCTGGGTGTTCTGTATGTATTATAAGTATGTATTTACAAAAAAATATTTAAGTATTCTATCAGTTATCTGACTTCCATAGTACAAGCTTTTGCTTAGTTTGGGGTCAGATGGCGCTGTGTGTAAATGCCCTATGAAATTTATATTTATTTTATGTTTGTAGAATAAGTAATGGTTTTCTCAAATTCAATTTTTGTTAGCTTTTCCGTCCAACATTAAACTTAAGACATAATTTCGTGCTAAGACAATTGCCAATTTCATTCTTAGCCGAAATATTTCCGATCTGCATCCAAAAAACTTATCCTATACTTGAGAATTCACGTAAACTTAGATGAAACTTAGTTCGTAGCAAACTAGAACCAATGTCAGATAGAATAAAATAACATTTTCTGTAAACATTTAACTGCATATCGGATGTTTTAGTTTCAAAGAATCAGATATTTTATAGGAAAGCAAAGATTTTTTTAACACGTATCTGAGTTTGGGCACCAACTCGTCTGACATGGTCGAAGATGCAGCACGTAGAGTAAGGAGAAACCTATAATGACTTGTCGAAACGTTTTTTATTTCACTAGCGATCCACCCCGGCTTTTACTGTTTATTTGTTGACTTAGATAGATAAAAACTCTTTATTTTGGATCTTAAAGAGAAAAAAAGTACAGAGAATAAAAGAATCTTATGAGGTAGTGCTACATGTGGCGCCCTTATTGCTAAAAGCGATCTCTTCCAGGCAACCATCAATAGAAAAACACAATAGATGACATAAGAACCAGGCGGGAGATGTTGTAACAGTAATAAGAAAAATAAACTTGTCTTGATTAGTTTGGTATTTGTTATTTGAAAGTTCAATTATGTATTGTATGTACAAACCTACAGTACAAAAACCGTGTATACATACTTAAATAAATAAATAAATATCGTAGGACATTACACACAGCGCCATCTGACCCCAAACTAAGCAAAGCTTGTACTATGGGAATCAGATAACTGATAAAATACTTAAATACTTTTTTTTTTTTGTAAATACATACAGTACACCCAGACACAGAACAAACATTTGTTTATATCGCAAAATGCTTGTCCTGGGTCGGAATCGAACCCACGCCCTTCAGCTCTTAAAGCAGACCAATGATGGCAGGGCTATCAAAAAATGTTATATATATTTTGAAAAAATGTGTCACAAAATTCGGGACACCTCCCCGCCCCTTGTCACACAATGTCACACTTCGTCCCCTCCCTCCCCCTAACGTGTAACTAGAAAATACTTTGCCACCACTCTATAGTTTCCTTACAATGTTTTTTTTATAGTTGACAGGCTAGGTGTTCGACCACAGCTCACCTGATGTTAAGTGAAGGTGTGGTCGATGATGGTAAAACACACCTTGACTGGAATGGAACTGGCTCTCAAGTGAGACTGCCGGAACACACCGTTAGATGCTTGGCGGCAGATTTTCAACTTGAGGGTCGTAGCTAGCCAAATACAATTCATAACACTATGTTACAAGTCATTTCAAAATTTTAAACATGTCATTAAGTGGGGTTTAAAACACACGAGCCAGTCGAGTACTAGAGAGTATCCTACCACCATGCTATGGTTTCCTCACGATGTTTTCCTTCACCGGCAGCTCAAGCTCATTGTTGGGGGTTGAACCCACGCTCTTCAGCATGCGAGCCTACCGCGCTAACCACTGAGCTATCATCGCTGCAATTCGCTACTTAAAAATAGTGAGGAGTCGGTTTCCTTTTGCGACACAATAATCTCGGGCAAAGAGTCCCGTCTCCCTATATAAATATTTCAACATGGAGGAGAGCATATTTGGCATAAACTGGTGATAGTTTGGCAACACCCTTGGCATGGGACAATGTTTTTACTGTGCGTTCACGAAATACGCAATTGCAGCTTTTTTTCAATGCCTCGTATTGTTTCTACATAGTATAAAACAAAGCTGCTTTCC
The DNA here is from genome assembly GCA_905404145.2 of Biston betularia. NCBI lineage: Eukaryota > Metazoa > Arthropoda > Insecta > Lepidoptera > Geometridae > Biston > Biston betularia. The sequence goes on along the minus strand of FR989888.1, from coordinate 7,327,255 downwards.
GCCGTGTTTACGCTTAGATCTTTAAAATTACGCAACAGATTTTAATGCGGTTTCCATCAATAGACAGAGTGATTCCAGAGGAAGATTTACATGTATAATACATGCATATGCACTACATTAGTATCAACATTGCATCCGTGCGAAGCTAGGGCGGGTCGCTAGTCTCTACACAGTATAGAACAAAGTCGTTTCCCGCCGTCTGTACGCCTAGATCTTTTAAACTACGCAACGGATTTTAATGCGGTTTCCATCAATAGACAGAGTGATTCAAGAGAAAGGTTTATATGTATAATACATGCATATGGACCGTATTAGTATCTACATAAATAAATAAATAAAATAAATATCGTAGGACTATACACACAGCGCCATCTGACCCCAAACTAAGCAGAGCTTGTGCTATGGAAGACAGATAACTGATAGAATACTTAAATACTTTTTTTTTTGTAAACACATACTTATAATACATACAGTACACCCAGACACAGAACAAACATCGATGTTAGTCACACAAATGTTAGTCCTGACTGGGAATCGAACCCACGCCCTTCAGCTCTCGAAGCAGGCATGCTACCAATGAACCAACAGGGCTGTCAACACACATTGACATTGTACCTGTGATCAAATACGTAGCTAAAAAAAGAAACACCAAAACAACAAACATGTATAAAAATCTTTAAGAAAAATATATGAGGCAGATAGAAATGTCTTATTTAATCAATTTTAATATTAGATAGTTATTAGGTAACATAAAAATATGTTTATTTTTTTTGGATTATGAGCAGAATAAAAATCATATTAAATGATCCCACTTCTGAAATCGGTTTTGTTACTTTTTGATGGAATCATTTTTCGATAAACCCTCCTTCAATTAAACCTTCCGCCGACCTCTCGAAGAATACCCCATCTTTAACCGCTCAGCATTTATAACTCGAATAAATTCAACCAAATCGAATTTGGCCTTACTATCGAATATGACCCACTATATGTAGGGTTCGAGAAATATCGGACCGAGGATTGCTTATTGGAAGCGATACTGCGAATTTGAATAAAACGCCACTCGTAAAATAGTCGCAGCCCTATTATTGTCACTCGAGCGTAGGGTTGGGAAAGGTATCGATAAATAAAATAAAAATAGATAATTGATTGATTCAGGCGTTACTTTGCGGAAGTTCATTTTGAATATTTGAGGTTACAACAGTGATGAAGACTTTAATTTAACAACAATTTATTAATTCAAAACTTAAAAAAAATGTGTTAAATTTAAGTCCTCATTACTTTTGTAACTGAAACGACTGTTAAGCGGAAATAAACTAAATATATACCTTAAATATTCAAAATCGAATAAATATCGTAGGACATTACAGACAGCGCCATCTGACCCCAAACTAAGCAAAGCTCATACTATGGAAGTCAGATAACTGATAGAATACTTAAATAGTTTATATTTAGTAAATATATACAGTACACCAACTAAAAATTCCTCCATTTGCTCGTTTCAACCTTTCCAACAGCACATTCCAAAGTAATAAGTATTCAATTATGTACTTTTGTTGTAAATTCAGACTCGTACTAATCCCACTAATATTATAAATTAGAAAGTTTGGATGGATGTTTGTTACTCTTTCACGCAAAAACTACTGAACGGATTTGGATTAAATTTCGTATGAAGGTGGTTGAGACCCTGGATTAACACATAGGCTACTTTTTATCCCGAAAACATGTAGCGGGTAACACCGCGGGGCGCAGCTGGTAATACATAAAGTACCCCCATAAAAAAAGTTAGATAAAATGTACATGAAAGATTTGTAGCATGATAGGTCAGTGGTATGCGCGGTAGGTTTACACGCTCAAACGGCTGGACCAATTGTGATGAAGTTTGGTATGGAGGTAGCTGACAGCCTGGATTGACAGATAGGATATTTTTTATCCCGAAAAAGTGTAGCGGGTTTATCGCAGGGCGCAGCTAGTTGGATCATAAAATCGTTTCCACCAATTTAACAAAGATGTTCGCTAGACTTGAATACTAACACTAATTAAATTTACTACAGTAAATTTATCCAAGTATAAAATGTAATAAAAGCTTTAAGTGAGTGGCGAGAAATTCATATTGACATCCGTTAATTTCTCCGGGAAAGTAGGCCGCGGTTGATTCCAGAAGTTCTGTAGAAATTCTTTGTTCGCTTTCGAGTTATAAATTTAGGCCAGATTTTATCTTACAATTCTAAAACTTACAAAGTACTTTATTTAATTGCTTTTAAATAATTTTTTTCGAAAATGAAAAGGTTCGTTCATAATAATTAATTTCATAAAATAAAAAATAATAAATATGATAGGACATTACACACAGCGCCACCTGACCCCAGACTGAGCAAAGCTTGTACTATGGAAGACAGATAACTGATAGAATACTTAAATAGTTTATATTTAGTAAATACATACAGTACACCAACTAAAAATTCCTCCTTTTGCTCGTTCCAACCTTTCCAACAGCACTTCTTTTACTGTGGAAGCTATCTTACTTTGGAATGCCATTCCTTCCATTATTAGACAGGCTAAGTCAATTCATATTTTTAATAGTTTAGTATATAAACATTATTTATCAGCCTGCTTATCTATATATTTAGTTTATTTAGTATCTCATATGTATATACGTTTATTGTATTGTTCTTTTATTTATTTATTTCTTTTGTACACCAACCTCATATTTATTTACTCTTCTTTCCATCCAAAGGTTGTCTGGAGGAAATCGCTCTAGGCGATAAGACCGCCCTTATACATCATGTATCTATTATATTATTTTGTTACATGTATATTATTTTTTTGTTTGTTTCCTATTTGTATTAATTGTGATCTGTGTTTCGTTTGTAAGTTTTTGGTGTATATTAAAGTTATATTCTATTCTACACCCAGACACAGAACAAACATTTGTTTATGTCGCAAAATGCTTGTCCTGGGTGGGAATCGAACCCACACCCTTCAGCTCTTGGAGCAGACATACTACCAATGAACCAACAGGGCTGTCATTACTAGTAATTTAATAATATCTGCGTTTTGCAATATTTTTACACATCGTCTCAATTTGGTGTCACGATTTTATCGACTTATCCCATCACTATGGCCTCGGCAGCTAACCCCTGGTTGCAATAAAGAGAGGTCCCTTGCGACCGACATATCTGACCCTCAACCCTATTCTAGGGTTAAAATGTAAGAATCTTTTTTCCCAGTTTTTTCGTAGCTTACAAGACTTTCTGCTTAGTTTTACTTATATTGAGGGAGGGCGGTATGATTTCGTTTTTTTTTGTTGGGATTTTCTCGCGAAATTGAGTGTGATCTCTTTCTTAGTCGATATGAGGAAATGATGACTTCAATTTTCTTCAAGGAAAATAAATGTTTACGTTATTAAATTATTTATTTATTGTTTGCTGGGGTTTGTACAATCAAGGTAGGTAGCACTGCTCCAATGAAACGGCGAGGTTTCGGAGTAAACGAAAATGTCATCGATGTATACAACTTTTAGATTTTTGTTGATTTTTTTTAAATGCGCTCGAGCGTTTTCGATTCAAATACAAACCTTTTATCGATAACACCAAAGTTACAGATAAAATTTATATGGGACCTCTGAAGTATGATCTACCAAGCAAAAAAAGAATCATCAAAATTGGCGGAATTATCGCGTAACAAACATACAAAAAACAAACTTTTTTCTTTAATGGTTGACAGGCTAGGTGTTTCACCACAGCTCACCTGATGTTAAGTGACGGTGTGGTCGAAGATGGTGAAGCACACCTAGCCTGGAATGGAACTGGCTCTCAAGTGAGTCTGCCGGAACACACCGTTAGATGCTTGAGGGTGGTAGCTAGCCAGCTGAGTACTAGAAACTACGCTATCACCATGCTTTGGTTCCCTCTCGATGTTTTCCTTCACCGGTAGCTCAAGTTCATTGTTGGGGATTGAACCCACGCCCTTCGGCATGCGAACCGACCGCACTAACCACTGAGCTATCATCATCGTAGCAACATACAGTCGAATTGAGAACCTTCTTTTTTTAAATCGATTAAAAACATAGCTCCGAAAATCTGCCAATATTTGCGTCAAGTTGATGTCAAATAACGAGCGAGTAATGAAAAGGAAATTTCGATATCGCGGCAAATACGACCCACTTTTTCACGGAATCGGTCATACGATGAAACTAAAAAAGTATATAGACTACCCGTTAGTTTTGTTCACAAAATACGATGGTGGCTCCCCCCTTCACTCTCAGACAAGTTGGTACAGTCGTGCTCTTCAACTTTATGGTGGCATACGTATTTTTTATGACTTTATTATGAAGAAAATTCCGTACAAGCGTTGCGTCTGACTTTACTTGCAAAAGTTTTTGTTTTCCTTTTCCGAGTACCCAAAAAGGTAAAATTTGACGCGTGTTTTTTTTAATTTGGGGCCACAAGCCAACTGATTTTAAGTAACGGTATGGCCGAAGATGGTAAACACTAGCCTGGATTGGAACTGGCTGTCTAGTGAGACTGCCAGAACACACCGTTAGATGCTTGGGGGAAGATTTTCATCTCTCGTGTGGTAGCTAGCCAGCCGAGTACTAGAGAGTACGCTACCACCATGCTATGGTTTTCTCATGAAGTTTTCCTTCACCGGCAGCTCTAGCTCATTGTTGAGGTTTGAACCCACGCCCTTCGGCATATGAACCGACCGCGCTAACCACTGAGCTATCATCGCTACAAGTTATGATTCTGAATATTTTTATTGGCTAAATCTTTCTTTCTATAGCTTCAAAAACTTGACCGATTTTGTTGTTTGTGATGCTATTTTATTACATGTAAACAAGGTTATAAACCTTGTGCTAATCCGAAAGGAGGTCAATGTCTCAACATCTCTGTCAATCATCTCTCAACTGTTTTACAGAAAATGTACGTAGACTTTGCTTTTTCATCGTCGAACTGACCGTCACTTCACGTCACGTAAGCTGTGGTCTAACATGCATAACATTTATGTGATTTTTTATAGAACAAACTTTGCTTAGTTTGGGGTCAGATGACGCTGTGTGTAATGTCCTAATATTATAAAGAGGAAAGATTTGTATTTTTGTATGTTTGTAACGAATAATCTAAAAAACTACTGGACCGATTTCAAAAATTCTTTCACCATTAGAATGCTACATTCTCCCTGAGGCTATATTTTTATTACTAGAATTTAATTAATGCCCATCTGTGCGAAGCCGGGACAAGCCGCTAGTTCGTAATATTGAGAACAATGTAACCGTTTTATTACCATTTTTCGCCCCCTTTCGGGTAAGCATACCCCAAACTTGCAACCTTGTGTAACTATCGAGTTATTATATAATTTACGAACTAAGGCGGGCATATTATGTTTACTGCGAATCGACATCGTTCTGTTCGAATATTATATATTTCTCGAGTATAAAAGGTCATAAAAAAATATTCTATCTTTATCTCTACTAAGAAAAATCTGTTGTTATTTCTGTATACTACACGGATCAAGTTCAAGGACGAATGTTGGTAATGTATCTTTTATTTTATATAATACCAACAACCACTAATACAATTAATGTCTTCGTATTTCTTCAAATAAAGTCCGCAACTTTTTTACCTACGACGGAACGACGGTATATGCGTTTGGGGTGAGAGGATGTTGGTTTGTGCAAATCCATTTTTCTTTAAAACTACTTGTCCGATTTTGATGCAGTTTTCAGTTATGGGTTCGGGTTTCATTGGTGCAGGTGACAATTTTTAACCGTTGTGTTTTTTTTTCAAAATTTTTAATTGTGCTTTTTATTACTATTATTTTATCGAGGTCCCTTTGAAAATTAAAAATGTCAAGTTAGTTTTTAGTACATATGAATATAGATATCGCAGGACATTTCACACAGCGCCATCTGACCCCGAACTAAGTAGAGTTTGTACTATGGAAATCAGATAACCGATAGAATACTTAAATAAATACTTACAAACTACTAAACAAAACTAAAACTAAACTAAATACAAAACATAAACTAAAAAAACCAAAAATAAATACTAAAAAAAATAAAAAAAACTTATAAAAATACTTACAAACTACTACTACTACTACTTACTTATAAATACTTTTTTTTTTGTAAATTAGGCTTGTGTCACTGAGCGGAGCGCTTCATACTAATACAAATAGAGAAATGTACAAATGGTTGACAGGCTAGTTGTTTGACCACAGCTCACCTGATGTTAAGTGAAAGTGTGGTCGAAGATGGTAAAGCACACCTAGCCTGGAATGGAACTGGCTCTCAAGTGAGGCTGCCGGAACACACCGTTAGATGCTTGGCGGCAGATTTTCAACTCTCGTGTGGTAGCTAGCCAGCCGAGTACTAAAGTACGCTACCACCATGCTATGGTTTCCTCACGATGTTTTCCTTCACCGGCAGCTCAAGCTCATTGTTGGGGTTTGAACCCACGCCCTTCGGCATGCGAACCTACCGCGCTAACCACTGAGCTATCATCGCTACAAAAAACACAACAACAAACAACTTCAGTATTGTAGTTCTAATAATACTATTAGTTCAGTGGTCATTGACTGAGTTTGATTAGTCATTAATATTACGAAGCGATTTCGATGATTCCTTTTTTGCTTGGTAGATCACACTTCAAAGGTCCCGTATAAATGCTATCGAAATCGATCGAGGGGTTTTAAAAAAGCAACAAAAATCGAAAAATTGTATACGTCGATGATATTTTCGTTTGCTCCGAAACCTCGCTGTTTCATTGGAGCAGTGCGTTTAGTTGGCCTAAGGGATGACCCTTTGGCAAATTTACAATCATTACATCCTATAAGGCATTCAAACAAACAATTTTATTATGTTTGTTAAATGATCTCACCAAACAAATAGGTTTGTCCGTATCGATTTTTATAACAACACAGTAAGTAATAAATTTCCTATCAAACATTATTCATAATTGAACCCCCGAAGGGGTTTTGTATAACGCCCTATACCATTTTCAAGGGGCACTACGGAAACCCCTTAAGGTAAAATCGCACTTAGCACTATCTAGCCAAAAATGTAACTTACAGTTGGTTTCTTAAACGTGTATTGTGGATGCAGCACCATTTCAAAATATTGCTGGTTATAATTTTTTAGAAAAGAAAATGTTTAAATAATTTAATATATTGCAGAATTCTATCAACAACAACTTTCAACTTTTACTTTTACTTTCAGCTCGTTACGTGGAAATATAGAATAGAATAGAATATAACTTTATTATACACCAAAACAAATCACAACAACATACCACAAGCCTGTAGCAATGATAGCTCAGTGGTTAGCGCGGTAGGTTCGCATGCCGAAGGGCGTGGGTTCAAACCCCAATAATGAGCTTGAGCTGCCGGTGAAGGAAAACATCGTGAGGAAACCATAGCATGGTGGTAGGGTACTTTCTAGTACTCGGCTGGCTAGCTACCACCCTCAAGTTGAAAATCTGCCGCCAAGCATCTAACGGTGTGTTCCGGCAGCCTCACTTGAGAGCCAGTTCCATTCCAGGCTAGGTGTGCTTTACTATCTTCGACCACACCTTCACTTAACATCAGGTGAGCTGTGGTCAAACATCTGGCCTGTCAACCATTAAAAAAAAAATAAAAAAATACAAAGGTCAAAGGTAAATATAAAAGTCGACGTTCCAAGAACTCTAACGAAACGATTTGATTCTTCGTTCATTGTGCGGACCGCTAGGCAGTGGAATGCGCTACCTTTGTGTGTGTTCCCCGATGGAAATAATCTGGGTGTCTTCAAATCGAGAGTGAATCAGAATCTTCTAGGTAAGCGTGCTCGATCTTAGACCGTATCATCATTTTACCTGCCCATTCTACTATCGGACAGTCAGGAGCTTCAAGGAGCGATACCGCGTCATAGTCGATATTACAAAGACTCGAAATAAACGGTTCGAGTCTACCTTCATTGTACGAATCGCTTAACAATGGAATTTGCTGCCCGAGTGGGTGTTCCCTGATAGATACAATCTGGGTGCCTTCAAGTCGCGAGTGAATCGGTTTCTTCTAGGCGAGCGTGCTCCACCGTAGGCCGCATCTTCGCTTTACATCAGGCGAGTTGGCGGTCAAACGCAAGCCAATATGCAATTTAAAAAAAAACTTCACGTGAGATGGCGGTCAAAGGTAAAGCAAGCTTGTTTGCGCCGATGATTATTGGCGCTAAATGCATAGTCAGTGCCTTTCTGTCTCAGCGAGTGAGATGTCTTTTCTCAAAACGCATAGTAGAAATTATTATTCTGTAAGCACGTGAACTTATTAAAACTGTACAAAAAGCATATAATGTCAATATAAGTCGTGATATAGGAAATTTGGGAAGTTTCATTTCGTGTCTGTAACAAAGCCTATTTCTTAAAAAGAGACTGGAAGCACAAAATCTCCGACAAAAAGATTTTTCAAGATGTTCTATATATCACGCACAATTATTATTGTGTAATGTTTTATCGAAAACTGTGTCGGTTTTAGTGCAGTTTGAGCCTCTAAAGGTATTACACCAATAAATTACATTAGAAGCCAGGTTATCAATAACATTATAGCGAAGGACTTTGCATCGTGTATTGTTAATCTTTTTTATTGCCGACGTTGTTTACTTGGTGGTAGATCTCCTTAGCAGGAGGTCGTCTAGGTAGGTACCACCGCAGTACCAGTTCGAAGGGTACTGCAGCTAGCGAAATTACTGGGCTGTTGAGACTAACCATCGAAAGTCTCAAAGAAATGAGCGCCAAAGCAGTCATGCTCTAGACTTTGTTTTGGTACTCAAAGTTCTCTGTATTGATGAAATGGTCATGGACATGCGTTATCTCGTGCCATCAGGAGAGCGTCGGAGAGGGGTTAATAATAATAATTACTTAAATTCATGACGACGACGGGTCGACGATATTGTCACCGTCGCGGGTCGAACCTAGACCAGATTGGCACAGGACCGAGGCAGATGGCATGAAAAGAGAGAGGCCTATACCCAGCAGTGGGATAAACAAGGCTGTGGATGATGATGATGATGACTTAAATTCAGCTTATACTGGAATGGTCATTTTAGGAATAGCAATACACTGTTGTCAAATGACAAGTCATACTTAATGTAAATAAAACTGCGATCAAAAAATAACCATAAACACATAAATTAAAGTAACAAATTCCTTGCTTCCTAAATCTTCTGTCAAAATGTGACTTACTGCTCATTCGTTTATACGATACATGTGGTAAAGAAACATAACTTTGCTCCAAGATCTTGCAAATTTTATGCCCTGACGAGATTGTGGGGGAACAAAGAAAGGTGCACGAATAGGCATGAGATGTTTATTCGAATAATCATTCGAATATATTACACTCGATTAATTGTATAAAGTTATTGAAGACTCAGTTTTAATTAAGGTTCATACTATTGTGGAAAGAAAAGATAATTCAAAACACTAAAACATATTAGATATGTCGCTATCGAGTTATGATCGGAACTCCAGCGCCCTCGGTCGGCTCTCGACGGTGTCAATGATTGATCGGCTGAGCGGCGTGCTCGTCACTTTTCGAGCAGCAGCCGGCCAGCGCGATCGAATATTGAAACCGACGCGCGTTCCTAGCTATAACTGTGAAGATGTGTACCTTCTGAATAAGTGATTGAACATTATAAACGAATTGATTTAACTACTGTGTTTCCTTGCACCAACATTACCCACCGACGCCCGCAAACTAGGAGGTTAAGAAACTAGGAGCCATACTGATGGCACAGAGGCTCCTCATCAGTCAAATAATTATTTTGATTTGGGAATGTTTCAAACTAATTATTTTCGAAATATTTTACAGGAAGACTTCAAATACACCACTTAAAATTTGAAAATACCAAAACAAAGATGATGTTGATTAATGTTATTGAAATGCAAATTTGCTTGTATCGTATCCTAATTCGATTATAAATAAACGAAATTATTTATTCGATTATTATATTAGAACAACACTACGAGACTTATTGTTATGGATTATTTTCAGGTAGGTACTTTCTTTATAGGGGTACGTTTTACGGGGCTATGTTTTGGGTACCCTCATTTTTATGATTTGTCTATGACAAAGATGTCTGAATAATTTTATTATATTGATTCCCTTTTTTCTACCAATGTAGTTTTAGATTGTATGTATTTTAAAAAGAAATTCTATGATAAAAGGAAAATTTATTTTTGCTGATGGTTATAAATTTGGATAAAACGATTTCCATAACTGACATTTGTGGTCCAAACGTCTATGCATAAAATCTCTTACCATATTTTATGGAAAAACAATAATAATAAAATCATAAAGTTGCAAGTTTATTCCTCATAAGCGCAGACAAAATTGAAAATCTTCTCCATCTCTATTCTTGAGGTGAATATCGCATATTTTTTGAAATTTATTTCTTAGAAATTCTAACTTTCCTTCGACAAACCTTTATAATTTTGTACATACTTTTATGATTGACAGGCTAAGTGTTAGACTACAGCTAACATGATGTAAGTGACGGTTTGGTCGAAGATGGAACTGGTTCTCAAATGAGGCTGCCGCAACACCGTTAGGTGCTTGACGACAAATTGTCAACTTGAGGGTGGTAGCCAGTAGAGTTCTAGAAAGCACACTACTATTACGCTAACCACTAATCTATCATCGCTACATATATTATCTTATTCCAATTATTACAACTGTAGGTTCTATCTTAAACATATACCTATTATGCTACAAGTGCATATTATACAACAGTATGTTTATCTTTAACGTTATTTTCCTGATAATCGTTTGTAAAGATGATGCCAAAAGTTTTTCTTTGTATCCGTCTACAGTCAGAGGAAATTCCACTTTAGATACGGTGTGATTCGCAATATCAACAATACAGGAAGCTACAAACTTTTTATACTCCGTTGTTTCAGCAGACTCACAAAATGAGGTCTCAAGATTTTATATGACTTTTGAAGTAGTACATTTTTACATATTTCCGCTTTAAGTTAGGCGTAGTTTTTCTTCGAGTGTCGATTTGAAGTTTTGTGTTGTGTTATTTTCGTTTGAAACTTGTTTATTTGTTTGGTTTACGGGGGTTTCATGAGTTTTGCAGTTTTTGGAAGATACTAAAGCTACGAAAATTTTGTAAAGTGCAACCGTTGACTCTATTTGTGACTAAGATCTTTTCAAAGATCAGTGCTTCGGTCAAGTTACAGGACTAATGAGACTTACCTAATACCTCTAACTATTGATTATTAAGGTAACTTGTTACAATGTTTTGTTTTTCTAAGTTTTAGGTTCCGCTGAAATGTTCTTAAGTACGCGCTAGCTTTAACGATGAGGAGAGCACATTTTTCGTTTTTATATCTCACTATAAAAATATGTAGTCTCACTTTAACTTTTAACTAAAACTAAAAAGTTAGCGAATTGGTGGTAAAGTACGAAAAACGTAACAATGAAAACACTTTAATTTTCTATACTGTATTGAAATTTTTCGTATAAAATCACAAAACTTATAAAAATAGACAAATACTATTTCATTTTCCTCAAACAATCAATTTATTTGCAACCCAACCAAGCAAAGCATTCAATATCACAGATCATTATAAAACTACCAGAGAAGATAAAACGGGTAAACTGAATCCTTTCCCGCGACTTCGTTTCAACAAAGCGTTGTATCTACAACAATTTAAACTGACTTACGGCATTCTTACTTTTCCTTAAGTATAAAATGTATAGAGCGTCGCGCAAGGAGGCGCTTTGAGCCCACTCTTTCAAAGTTTCGCTACAGAGATGGGGTGCGTTTTGTTAAAGTTTTTAACGTTAAAAAGAAAGCTCAGCTTTTATGTCTCAATGGAAGGAACATGAAAAGTTTGTCTGTGAGTTTATTCGAGGGAAGTTTCGAAATTAACCTGTTAGGATGGCTTGAGAAATCGGGATTTAGGGAGGGTTAGAAGATTTTCTTTTTGCTTCGCATGAGTTGCGTTTTGCGTATACATGCTTGTGCGCGCAAGGGATACAATTTGAACTTTTTGGTGAGTTTGTTTCGTATTTTGTTTCTGTGCTTTTAATGTGATGTAGGGTAAAAAGGTTACTTTTAAATAATATTTATATATTATACGATATATAGAAAGTTAAATGTTCGTTATTTGAAATTCTCTGATAGACGAAACTGACCGTTTTTATTTGTTTGAATTAAAAATCTCTTTTCAAATTACAAAAGTCAGTCATAAATTCAAACTTTGACAAGTTAAGCAGATTAAAACTTACCTGGTCGTATTCGTTGATGATTTCGTGACGATACAATTGAAAATGCTAAAACAAGACACCCAATACAAAAATAATCCTTCAAGTGAAAACATCACAGAGTGTTTGATGATAGATTTTTCACTCTACAGTAGTAACGTTAGCCAGAACTGTACTTTATCTACAATGATATCGAATTGACATGGTAATGCCCATGCCCTTACCGTCAGATCTATATACAGACTGAAGTCGCAAATATACTATTTGATGTGCAATAAAGATACATCTTACACAATAATAAACTTACATAGAACATACAATAATTATGTTTCTCAACTAACAAGACAACAAGATCAGTAAAACAAAAGCGAAAAAATAGCTCTAATTTAGGTCAAATTAATGTTATTCCTCCCAAAAATTCATGAAACTACACGCACTCATTAGCAAGACAGCACTAATTTATAAATTAACCTTACTTAAGAATTCTATGCGAGGGTAGACAAAGGAATGTTTCCATCACTAATCCCAGGGCTATAGTGAAGAATCTGAGATTTTCTTTTCATTAGCACTTGTATTTTATACGTAAGCATTTCAGTGTTCGAGCTTTAATTGTAAGACCCGTTTTCATGTCAGCTTAGTGAAGAAGACATGGTATTCGTTTTATTGTTATCAGAATCATCATCCACAGCCTCCTTTATCCCACTGCTGGATATAGGTCTCTCTTGTTATGCTGTATGGTCCTGTGCCAATCTGGTCCAGGTTCGACTTGCGAAGGTGACAATATCGTCTACCCATCTTGCGACTTGACGACCAACAATTTATATAGCTTTAAAACCTTTAGATGATAATGCCATTGTCAAAAACGTAGGCCCAGCAGATAGATAAATAGACAAAAACTCATTATTGTGTGCATCAGAAATTTAAAAAAAGCGAAAAAATAAATACAGACAAAAACCTTGTAAGCCAGTACCAGGAATAGCAGCCTTATCGCTAAAACTAATCGATAATGGGGATAATGCAATGATTTACAAAAATTTGCTGGCAGTCAGGATTGGAACATAAACAACAGTTGACATACTTCATTCTAGAAATTAGGATGGATGGATTACACACTTGGTTAGACACTAACTATATTTTCTTTCGAAAAAATCATTTATTAGTGCGCTTTCGTGATGTTTTAATTTTCTTAATTAAGCTTGTTAAATATTGTAATAATGTATACTCATTGTGAACTTTTATATTTGGCCGTTTTAATGTAGTTCCGCTCTTTGTATTAAATTTTTTGTTGTTCTAGCTACGTATATTCTGCTGTGGCCCGTTGCTGTAGTCCTAAAATAATATATCTTCTCGTTAAATTATAGTAAGATCAGATCAACCGTGAAAAGGCAACAAACAGACAAATTGATAGAGCATTGTATTAGTCTGGATGAAGATGTTATCTGGGTATTGATCACGGTCCAGAAAATACCAGTCATAATATTTGAGAGGGATACATTAGAATCACATAAAATAAAATGTGTAGTCGAAATATCAAATGCCTTAAAAGGTCTCAACTCTAATCCTGGCCACTCGCACCGACATCCAATATTTTCATTTCTCCCGTTTCCTACTATCAGCAATTTATGGAAAATATCTATACAGTAATATCAACGTAATATCTGAGAAACCATCTCGTCTTATTAAGTTGAATGAACCTTGACACAATCATATTCCTTTCAACCCTTCCCTACACCATCTTTGTTTCCTTAAATATGGCTCGACATGCCAGTGTTGCTAGCACAACTATTTTGTAGCTAATCTTGTAATAATTTATTAAGTGCAGTATCATTTATTGTTTTGTGTATATTTGCACCTTTCTATAACGTCCGCGTTTCCAATCTAGACAAGTAGAAATACGGCCCACTACTACCCATACACACTGGAATTTCCTTGAGTACTAAAAATTTTGACTCTACGTTTCTCATCCGTACGGCTAAGGAATGGAACAAGCTGCTGACTTCCTTGTTTCCTGAGAGGTGTTTTCGAGGTCAATTTGAATCTTCTAAGTTTGCGTGCTTCACCATCGACCACATCATCCTGACTGTCCAGACTCCTACATCATGGAAGACCTTCAAGAAGCCACCTCCCACGGTGTTGCAGTGGTGGTCAATCGTGGACTTATTCGTGTTAAAACAAAAGAAAAAAAAACATCACTTTAGCTCCTATTTCTTTCTACCATTTTTTATTGCATGTCCATTGCAAAAGTTTGTCAACAATAAATTAAAAATTACAAGCGTCGACTTCGCCATCTTTTTTAACCGACTCAAAAAAGGAGGAGGTTCTCAAATCGACTGTATGTTTTTTTTAATGTTACGCGATAATTCAGCCAATTATGAATCGATTTTGATTAATTTTTTTTGCTTGGTAGATCGTACTTCAGTGGTGGTCCCATGTAATTTTATCGTAATTGATCGAGCGGTTTATAAAATCTCCGAAACCTCGGTGTTTCATTAGGGCAGTGCATTTAGTTGGTGGCGTAAGGGTAATTTTTTTATTTATATATTCATCAATATGTTTTTAATAAAAAAAAGTCCATTGAGACCTGTGATTAGCTATATTTTCAAACCATCTAGCTACTTTCCTTAAAGGAGAGCTGGCAACACCACAACTGACACCCCATCTAATATATCTTTTATTCGCGACACATCTCCCACATTCGTAGAATTTACTATGTTGTTATCATTATGAGTAGGTTTGTCCGTAATATGTTTGTTTTGTTCAGTTGTTTCTTTGTTCATCGTGAACAATGATTGCTTTGCGGTTGTTTACGTTTCGGTTTGTTTGTCTGCATTGATTGATAGTTTGAAACGCTTTAGACGCTTTTAGGTGCTCGAGTTTTTTAATGTGGAAAAACATCGCAAATCGATTTCTTTCTTTTTTTTATATCTTTTTATTTGTGTTTGTTGGCTGTACTTATCTGTTGTTGTGTCTAGTGTTTTATAAGGAAAATATTTTTTTTCTTTCTTTCTTTCTTTTAGTAGTTCTGCCTTGTCTCAGTAGTTTTGTTGGACTATAAAGTTCGTTTGGCACTTGCTCTCTTCTTCTCGTTGCTCTTTATTGTTCACACCAAAGTTTACAAATAGAAGAATAGAAGCTTTTAAAAATAAAGATAAGTGATATACTTAAGTGTAAAAACTGGCGACTTTATCGCTGTAAACGATCTCTTCCAGGCAACCTTAGGGCGCAAGTGATTAAACGAAGAAAAATGCGTGTGTCAGTAACAAAAACATAATACATATAGGGTAATGCATAAATATACATTCCAATAATCCCACTAATATTCTAAAAGTGAAAATTTGGATGGATGGATGTTTGTTACTCTTTCACGCAAAAACTAATGAACGGATTTGAATGAAATTTGGTATGGAGGTAGCTGAGACCCTGGATTAACACACAGGCTACTTTTTATCCCGAAACATGTAGCGGGTAACGCCGCGGGGCGCAGTTAGTATTACATACTTTCTAGTACTCGGCTAGCTTTCTGGAAATTTGCCGCCAAGCATGTAATGATATTTCCCGACCACCTCTCTTCAGAGCCAGTTCTTTTACAGGCTAGGTGTTTGACCACTATTTTAACCCAATTCCTGTCCTGTTTGATGGAACTAATGTAATTTAGTGACATCTCGATTAATTAGTTGGTCATTCAATTCCACAATATCAATCACGGTTACCCATCCGAAAATTACGAATCCCTACGAGATCGGATCAGGAATGAGGAGATCCGTAGACGAACCAAAGTTACCGACATAGCCCAACGGATTAGCAAGTTGAAGTGGCAGTGGGCAGGGCACATAGCACGCAGAACTGATGGCCGATGGGGCTGCAAAGTTCTGGAGTGGAGACCACGGACCGGCAAGCGCAGCGTAGGACGTCCACCCACAAGGTGGACAGACGACCTAGTAAAGACCGCAGGAACGCGCTGGATGCGAGCCGCTTCCAACCGGTCTTTATGGAAGTCAATGGGGGAGGCCTATGTCCAGCAGTGGACGTCCTACGGCTGAAATGATGATGATGATGATGATGATGATGATCCGAAAATTGACCGGATGTTCCGTTGCTAATTTCCTGTCCGTTCAGCACAGTTTATGAAATAATTGTAACATTTTGTTTTATTAAAAAAAAAATAGTAGGTACTTAGATAATTGATTGATTCAGGCGTTACTTTGCGGAAGTTCATTTTGAATGTTCAATGTTTATATTTAGTTTATTTCCGCTTAACCGTCGTTCCAGTTCCAACAGTGACGAGGAGACTTAAATTTAACTAATTTTACACTGCTTATTTATTAATAACCCTAATCTTACTTAAAATCTAGAACTCATAAACTTAGAAATATTCTTAATTTGACAAATATAAAAAATTAAAACTACAAAAAATCTAACTAAAATAATCAAGAATCCTCCTCTCTGCAGTAACCACTTTGTCGACACGTGTTTCACCTCTACACGAGGCATCCTCAGGACGTGTTGACTCTTCGAGCGCTTGGTCGAGACTGAGTGATCGTCCTTGACAGCGGCGCTTTATACTGAAGCATCGCAGTAATGGCGATGTGACGCATGTTTGGTCATTAAGCAATGACTCATCTGTATAACACACCACATCACCAACATCATCATGTGTCATCTGTAATACAGATGAGTCATTGCTTAATGACCAAACATGCGTCACATCGCCATTACTGCGATGCTTCAGTGCGCATGCGCGGGTGGCAGGGGCGGGGCCAAATAGTATATAAAGCGCCGCTGTCAAGGACGACCACTCAGTCTCGACCAAGCGCTCGAAGAGTCAACACGTCCTGAGGATGCCTCGTGTAGAGGTGAAACACGTGTCGACAAAGTGGTTACTGCAGAGAGGAGGATTCTTGATTATTTTAGTTAGATTTTTTGTAGTTTTAATTTTTTATATTTGTCAAATTAAGAATATTTCTAAGTTTATGAGTTCTAGATTTTAAGTAAGATTAGGGTTTTTAATAAATAAGCAGTGTAAAATTAGTTAAATTTAAGTCTCCTCGTCACTGTTGGAACTCGAACGACGGTTAAGCGGAAATAAACTAAATATAAACATTGAACATTTAGTAGGTACTTGTTAAATAATATTTGTTCCCTCAATATGTATTTGTAACAACATAAAAAAATATCATAAGAATCTTTTCTTGCGTTTGCCATCGTAAAAGTGGTCCCGAAAATATTTTTCCACAATTCCATAACAAGATTAATGCACAAGGAGATATGGCTACATTTGAGATATTTATACCCCATAAACGATATAGACAACTATTATAAATGGCATGTATTTGCAGGAAGTTTGTATACAGGGTGGAAAAGATTACAAGTGAGTAAAAGTATTGAAAGAAAACATTTTTGTTTTAATTCTGAAGTGGAGCTGGGCAGGACACTTTTCTAGACGAAGTGATGACAGGTGAAGAAAGATGTGTTCAGAGATCTTTGAGTAACAAAACAAGGTCAAGGGCATCGTTGTTTTGGTGTTCATAACTTTGAGTCATTCGATAGTTAGTCTCATAAGCCTTATAATTTTGCTAGCTGCAGTACCCTACAAACCAGGACACCGTCGGTCCACCACCGATCGTGGTACCTAGATGACCACCTAGATGATAGCTCAGTGGTTAGCGCGGTCAGTTCTCGTCAAAGGGCATGGGAAGTCCCAACAATGAGTTCGTTTGCCGGTGAAGGAAAACAACGGTACAGTACTTTCGAGTACTCGGCTGTTGAAAATGTTCAGCCAAGCACTTCGGCGGCCTCGCTTAAGAGCCAGTTCCATTCCAGGTTTGGTATGTTTATCATCTTCGACCACGCTGTCACCTAACATCAGGTGAGCTGTTGTCAAACGCCTACCCTGTCAACCATTAAAAAACCCACCAACGAACTCTTTATATAGTTAAACAGACTATAATATGTACTATTATGCGATTTAAATTTATGAATAAAGTTTCTATTTTTTTACTTTTTGAGTACACCCTGTATGAAAATAAATCAATACATTTCTTTGACGCACACGATTTTAGCTTTCCACAGATATTCCTAAAAGTAAGTGTCATGCATAATTTTATGTATTAGTTCAATTTCTGAGTGTAGTTTTTTTAAAGTTGCATTTTGTATATTGGTAGTTTGTTTATGTTAATAATAAATATATACCAGTTTATAATAACATACATAGCACCAGATATTCTGCCGCCAAGCAGTAGTGTGTAAACATTACTGTGTTCCGGTTTGAAGGGTACAGCAGTTGAGACTATCGAAAGTCTCATAGTAATGAGCACCAAAGCAGCGATGCCCTGAACGTTGTTTTGTTACTCAAAGTTCTGTGTATCGCTGCAATGGTCATGGACCGTTATATCTTACCGTCAAGAGAGCGTCTCGTTCATCTCATTACTTTCACATAAAACAAGAATATATATTTTACTGTGTACTTCAGGAGACATAATATGACTTTCATAAGATAATAATTTGAGAGGCGTAAAAATAAGCATTATTTTTATCTTAGTAAATATAACTTTTAATAGCTCATTTCTTTAGTAACATGGTAAGGCTACTAGCGACCCGCCTCGGTTTCGCACGAGCGGAATATGCGTACTAATGTGGTGCATATGCATGTATGATACATTTAAACTTTCCTCTAGAATCACTCTGTCTATTAATGGAAACCGCATTAAAATCCGCTGTGTAGTTTAAAAGATCTAAGCGTACAGACGGCGGGAAGCGACTTTGTTTTATAGTCTGTAGGGATTGGTTTAATATCACGATACGACCCTTAGAAGCAAGCGCCGCCGTGAAACCGCTTGTGAAAGTTAGTGTTATGTAAGTGTTTAAAATAGGAAAGCTTTCGACAACGAATTAATGTTAAAATCGAATAAATGATTAACGACGTTTTATTCAAAGTGCTATCTGTAGTGGTATGTATCAACTATGATACAAACACATGTACTCGTATGTGCAGAAACTCTATACTCTCAACTAGGTCAACATTGTAACGGCTTCAATCAAACACGCTGTGAATCCATGAATAAACAGATACATACTGACAGCCCCGTTGGCTCATTGGTAGCATATCTGCCTTAAGAGCTGAAGGGCGTGGGTTCGATTCCCGCTCAGGACAAACATTTTATGTATCAACAAATGTTTGTTCTGTGTCTGGGCGTTCTGTATGTATTACATGTATGCATTTACAAAAAAAAAAGTATATATGTATTCTATCAGTTATCTGACTTCCATCACACAAGCTCTGCTTAGTTTGGGGTCAGATGGCGCTGTGTGTAATGTCCAACGATATTTATTTATTATTTATTTACATATAGTTAGACGTAAAAGAAAACGAAACCTTTTTTAGGGGTCCGTACTCAAAGGGTAAAAACGGGACCCTATTACTGAGACTTCGCTGTCCGCCCGTCCGTCCGTCTGTCACCAGGCTGTATCTCAAGAACGGTGATAGCTAGACAGTTGAAATTTTCACAGATGATGTATTTCTATTGCCGCTATAACAGCAAATACTAAAAATAAAATAAAATAAATATTTAAGGGGGGCTCCCATACAACAAACTTGATTTTTTTACCGCTTCTTCTTCGATACTAATAACGGTGACAGGTAGACGCTTCAACTATTCACAGAATATTTAGTTTTAGGTTCTCTTTAAATATAATTAATTAAAATAAAATAAATAATTAAGGAGGCTCCCATACAATAAAAGAGGTTTTCGCCGTTTATTATAGAAAATGGTACGGAACGCTCCGTGTGCGAGTCCGACTCGCACTTGACTGGTTTTTTTAAACCGACCTCTAAGGACACTTGGGTTATTGAAACGAATCTAACGATGCCTTAACTGTCGTACCTAGTCGAAATACAAATATTTTATTGATAACGCCAATGTTACAAGTCACTTCAAAATTTTAAACATGTCATTAAATGAGTTTTAGAACACTGATTACATGACAAAATAAGGTATGTCAATATCCAAACATGTCAATATAAAAAAAAATTGACAATTTAAAATATGTTGATTGCCCATTGATAGCGGTCTTTTAGAGTAGTTATTATTTTAAGTTATTTTATTTTAGGTCAATTCTTGTGTGTTTATTGTATTGTATTGTATTGTATTTTATTTACATTCCATTGGGACATTAAGAACACTTAAATATGTCAATATAATTGATTGATTCAGGCGTTACTTTGCGGAAGTTCATTTTGAATGTTTAAGCTATATATCTAGTTTATTTCCGCTTAACAGTCGTTCCAGACACAACAGTGATGAGGACTTAAATTAAACTAATTTGACACTGCTTATTAATTAAAAACCTAATCTTACCTAAAATCTAGAACTAATTACAAGTTTACTTAAAAATATAATTTGACAAAAATTTAATTAAATTTAAGTCCTCATCACTGTTGTAACTGGAACGACTGTTAAGCGGAAATAGACTAAATACATACCATGAACATTCAAAATGAACTTCCGCAAAGTAACGCCTGAATCAATAAATTAATCTGACATCTGTCAATCTGACATCTGTCGATTTTACTATAAAATAATTATTTTTAATTGATTCGGTGAATAATTCTCGAAGTTACATTTCCAGTGGTTTCAGGTACATTAAGAATTAATTATTACGAACCATTTCAGGGCAGTTGTTCATACAAGCACGAAGCGATATTGGTTTCAATTATGTGCCCCATTCATTGCTTCTAACAATATACTTACACATACTACTACATACTAATAACTTTGTACATGAAAATGTTCGCGTCTTTATTTTTCCTTTTGAAATAATGTATACGATGAATATAAGTGAAAAATTTACTTACCAAAATAAAATATCTTAAATTAATACTATTTTTGTACAAAAACTTAATCTCAAGGTCCGTCAGAGGAGGGATATGTGGCCAGAATGCTGGCAGCATTGCCACGCTGGATGGCAAATGCTGTTGACCAAAGTAGATCCCAGCTTTCTGGTCAGCAAACTACAAAACGGATTTGGATGAAATTTGGTTAGGAGGTAGCTGAGACTCTGGATTA
The DNA here is from genome assembly GCA_905404145.2 of Biston betularia. Lineage (NCBI taxonomy): Eukaryota > Metazoa > Arthropoda > Insecta > Lepidoptera > Geometridae > Biston > Biston betularia. The sequence goes on along the minus strand of FR989888.1, from coordinate 7,305,953 downwards.
ACACATAGGCTACTTATACTTACTTTATCTCTTTCACGCAAAAAGTAGAATAGAATAGAATATAACTTTATTACACACCAGAAACACAGATCACAATTAATACAAATAGGAAACAAACAACAAACAAAAAAAAGAAGATATAATAATATAACAAAACAATAGAATAGATGATGTATAATGGCGGTCTTATCGCCTAGAGCGATTTCTTCTAGACAACCTTTGGATAGAAAGAAGAGTAAATAAATATAAGGTTGGTGTACAAAAAGTACTCAACGGATTTGGATTAAATTTGGTATGGAGGTAGCTGAGACCCTGGATTGCACATAGGCTTCTTTTTATCTCGAAAAAATGTAGCAAGTAACACCGCGGGGCGCAGCTAGCCTACAATAAAAGGTGTGTCAATTGAAGCCATTAAAAATTTAAAAGCTTTCTGGCTGTTCACATGATGTTTAGACAGAGGCTGGTTCTTCTCCGAGTGTCAGTCCACTGAAGATCATGCCCCAGTCATATCTTTATAGATCTATATCTTTGATATGTGTATCGTTACACATTTTCACACGGTATGAATGGACCATTGTCTGAAGCAATATTCCCACAAGTCAGTTCCAACTCTCCGTAATCTAACTGTACAACGAGTATGTAACTCTAAAGGGGAGCCACTGTAGCTGTTTTTGAATAAGATTGAAATACGCTTTGAAAGTTTGTAGTTCCACTATTTGACCACATCGTGAGACAATTTGGTGAATTCGATGCTTGATTATGGTTGTTGAACTTGCTTCAAATAATTTGAAAAGCGAGGTCTGATTCTCTGGTAATAGATATTTTGAGTTATTTATCAATCAATCTATCTCTATAGCTGATAATCGTCTGGGTAGGTACAGCCGGAATGGGTGTCAGATATTCTACCACCAAGTAGTGTGGAAAAGTGATATAATGACATGGCTTTTCGTGTTGATTCCAAAACTCCATCGAAGCTTATAAAGCCGCCACTACTTTACTAAAGCATGACTAGACTTGACTGACACGGACTGGACTTTGACTACTTTTTAACTTAGGAAACTTGATAGTAACTTCTACTCCTTTAAGCTTAGTGTCTATAAAACATTTCAATAAGTTCGTAAGCTTATAATATTACTTATTTAAGTTAAATAAACAAAACACAATGTCGGTTTATATTTATATATAAGTTGTGTATAGTTGTAATTGGACCTTAGGCTCACTATGATGTGTTAATTATATATAATACACTATATACTAAGTAGCCTAAGGACTTTAACTGTACCTATATCGATAAAACAATTACAAAAAAAAAAAAAAATGTCAAAACATTTGACACTGGCAAATGCACAAAATGTGACACAATTTTTTTTTTGTTGACAGGCTAGGTGTTTGACCACAGCTCAACTGATGTTAAGTGAAGGTGTGGTCGAAGATGGTAAAGCACACCTAGCCTGGAATGGAACTGGCTCTTAAGTGAGGCTGCCGGAACACACCGTTAGATGCTTGGCGGCAGATTTTCAACTCTCGTGTGGTAGCTAGCCAGCCGAGTACTAGAGAGTACGCTACCACCATGCTATGGTTTCCTCACGATGTTTGCCTTCACCGGCAGCTCAAGCTCATTTTGGGGTTTGAACCCACGCCCTTCGGCATGCGAACCTAACCGCGCACTGAGCTATCATCACTACATAGAACATCAAAGAAGAAGAAACGTGTAGTGCATACCCTTAGTTGTTAACCTTCTACACCCCAGCTTCAGTTTCAGTAATGACACAAGAAACACCAAAACTTAAAACAGCAAGCAAGTTCAAGTAATTCATATAAACAGTTAAGATAAACACAGAGTAATGATCTAAGCATCCTTAGCGGTCAGATGTCTCGGAGACATTATCCAGGGTTGCCCCATTGTAACAAGTCAGGGTTAGCCGTTACAAGCCAGTTTCACTAGGGCTGCCCCCTCGTTTATTTCCGGCGTGTTACACTAATCTAGGATGACCGGACGTTTGTCTTCTCTACATTTTCTGTTCATCTACATACGTTACAAACAATCTTAGAGTCAATTGTATTTAGAAACTTTGCCTTTCTCAAAATATCAATTTTCATAGATTAGCTTAATTTATGTACTATGTAAGATGTTTGACAGACTAGGTGTTTGACCACAGCTCACCTGATGTTAAGTGGCGTTGTGGTCGAAGATGGTAAATGGAACTGGCTCTCAAGTGAGGCTGCCGGAACACGCTGTAAGATGCTTGGTGGCAGATTTTCAACTTGAGGGTGGTAGCTAGCCAGCCGAGTACTAGAAAGTATTCTACCACCATGCTATGGTTTCCTCACGATGTTTTCCTTCACCGGCAGCTCAAGCTCATTGTTGGGGTTTGAACCCACGCCCTACGGCATGCGAACCAACCACGCTAACCTACATGTTTGGAAAGGTAATGAGACGAACGAGACGCTCTCCTGATGGTAAGAGATAACGCCTATCCATGACCATTGCAGCGATACACAGGACTTTGAGTAACAAAACAAAGTCTAGGGCATCGCTGCTTTGGCGCTCATTGCTTTGAGTCTTTGATGGTTTAGCTGCAGTACCTTTCAAACCGGAACACAGTAATGTTAAACACTACTGCTTTACATTTTACATAGTACCTATCAAGCCGACCTCCTGCTAAGGAAATCTACTACCAAGTAAAACTAACCAAAAGGTTATTTGTTGAGCGCTCAATGTTTTCACTAAAGATTTCAAGTCGCAGTGCCAAGCCACGCCAACCAAAAAGCATTCGGCGCTAGAAAAAGCATCCGACCAAGAGAAAGCTAAAAATGGCCGCCATTCTTTGCGACAGTTCTCCGGGGAAATCCCGAGACATATTAATGCAGTTTTCTTGAATACATTACTCCGACTCCCTCGTTTTCGAAGACTGCATTTGGTATCCCACTTTCGTTATTTTTTCTATTGTTTTTGTTGCTAGAAGCAACACTTGAATAAAATTACGTTTAAATCAAGTTTAAGCTTTTAAGGTGGTTCGATTTACATACAAATATTTTTTTTCCATTTATGGACAAATGGAGCATAATTTTACAGTGAAATCACAGCTACTGGCATTTATTTTGGTCTTTATTTGCGGTAAATCACAATTGCTTGAATAAAACAGTAGATTATTAGCATAAAATCAAATTTATGTTTGGTTATGATTTATGAATTAATGCTAATAATCTACTGTTTTATTCGAGCAATTGTGATTTACCGCAAACAAAGACCAAAATAAATGCCAGTAGCTGTGATTTCACTGTAAAATTATGCTCCATTTGTCCATAAATGGAAAAAAAATATTTTTTTTTTTTCAGAATCAGAAATGTTTATTGTTTAAAACTGTGTAACAATATTAGATTATAAATAATTAGTCATATACCAGTACTTAAAAACAGTCTTGTCCTTGCGGACATACAATATTGATTAGAAATCGAACCTTAAGTAACTGTTAATAGCTTATTTTACAACTTAAAAATATTTTTACAATTGCCAAACAGTTCTGCTCGTCTGTTAGTACTTATATTAATTGATAGCAACAAAGTTATTTTTGACCGACTTCAAAAAGGAAGAAGGTTCACCATTCGATTAGTTATTTTGTGTTTCATGTGCTCTGGTACCTCACTTGAGACAGTTCCAATTCCAGGCTAGAGCACACTATCACTTGCCATTAAATAAGCTGTAGTCAAACGTCCTGTTAACCATATTTTTTTTATAAATGAAATATTTTCATTCTAATACTTAATTTTGTATTAATCTCAATTTATCACACTAATATTATAAATGTGAAAGTTTGTATGGAGGTAGATGTGACCCTGGATTAAAACATAGACTACTTTTTTATCTCGAAAGCATGTAACGTGTAACACCGCGGGGCTCAGCTAGTATTAAATAAAATATAGTACCATTTTTGTAACAATAACATTTTGTACTTGTACATAAATTTATATTGATAAGTTTAATAACACTTTCAGCTTAGTGTACCCCAAGCTTACAACCCTATTCAGTAATAAGGTATACGTTACTGTATCAAACACGACGTACCGTTAGAGACGAGTGCCACTAAATTTAATTAATGTTATTGTTCAATTAAACGGCTGTTTAGTTTGAAAACACTCCAAACTTTGCTCATCGTGCCGCAAACTGCCGGTTACTGCATTTAAGCAACAAATATTTCGCACTAGCTACGCCTTCGGGTTTTCCCGTGCGCCTATATTTTCCGGGGCGACTAATCCCATCCCACTAATATTATAAATGTGAAAGTTTGTGAGGTTGGATGCACGGATGTTTGTTACTCTTTCACGTAGAAACTACTAATAGCATTTGGATGGAATCTAGCACACATTTACTTGGTGGTAGATTTCTTTAGCTGGTACCAGTACCAGATATTCTGCCACCAAGCAGTAGCGTGTAAACATTACTGTGTTCCGGTTTGAAGGGTACTGCAGCTAGCGAAATTACTGGGCTGTTGAGACTAACCATCGAAAGTCTCAGATTAATGAGCGCCAAAACAGCGATGACCAGACTTTGTTTTGCTACTCAAAGTTCTGTGTATCGCTGCAATGGGCATGGACACGCGTTCGTCTCATTATTTTATTTATTTATTTTTTATTATATGATTTACCATTGACATGTTTTTTTTCAATGTATTATTATGACATTTTAAATTTAATATTTTGTCTAACATGAATAAGTGCACATTATTGTACCTATATTTTAATAATAATGAATTGAATTAGGATACTTTTTATACTGCAAACTGAACAAATTTTTTGTTAAATTCCACGCGGACGATGTCGCAGGTAAAAAAAAGCTTATAACAAATCTGTTAAAATAAACTTAAGATACCCTTGTCTTCATGTACTTCGATAGATTCAAATTGTTGGCGCAATATTTCGGGTGCCAAGTTAAAATTCTCCTCCTATAACCCATTTTGTATTCAAATTTTCCCCATCCGTTCCGCGTTTTACCATAAAATTGGTCATAAAAATGAAAATTTCTATTTTATCAGAAACTGCGCAGAACATTGTAGAAAACAATAAACATAATTTTATGAGGTTTATGACATACCTACAAAAAACAGCTCTTAGCACTTGTATAGAAATGAATTAAGGTCGTTTTTTTTTTCTTAAAGTAATGAGACGAACGAGACGCTCTCCTGATGGTAAGAGATAACGCCTGCACATGACCATTGCAGCGATACACGGAACTTTGAGTAACAAAACAAAGTCCAGGGCATCACTGCTTTGGCGCTCATTACTTTGAGATTTTCGATGGTTAGTCTCAACAGCCCAGTAATTTCGCTAGCTGCAGTACCCATCAAACCGGAACACAGCATTGTTTACACACTACTGTCTGTCATTGTTTACTGTCTTTTTTTGGCTGTCTAGGTGCTTGAGCACAGCTCATTTGATCTTAAGTGATGATGTGGGCGAAAATTGTAAGCACACCTAAGTTGATTCAGAAATGGTTTTCAAGTGAGGCTGCCGGAATACACCGTTAGGTGCTGTGCAGTAGGTTTTCAACTTCAGGGTGGTAGCTAGCCAGCCGAGTACTAGAAAACACCCTACATGGTGGTAGGTTATGGTTTCTTTAGAATGTCTTCCTTCACCAGAACATCAAACACATTGTTGGGGTTAGAATTACAATTGTCTTAAAATTAACACTAAAACTATCATAATTATCACGGTGTGTTCCGGCAGCCTCATTGGAGAACCAGTTGCATTCCAGGCTAGGTGTGCTTTACCATCTTCGACCACACCGTCACTTAACATCAGGTGAGCTGTGGTCAAACACCCAGCCTGTTAAAAAAAAAAATCACAAAAAACAATCGACAATTAAAAACGTGAAATGGAAAAAAGAACAAAAAAACGTGCATTCAAAAGTCACTAAACAAGTTTTCTTCAAGTTAAAACATAGAAATAAAAAGCCAACTTAATAACTTACTTGTACAATTTAACTTACCTCGTCTCCAAATTAAACTGCCATAAAAACTTTAAATTGCGCCATCGAATTAAATTTTAATTTAACCCCCCCAACCGTCCGGCCAAAATTCCGGAAAAATCTTTTTAAAAAAAAGACATTCAGGAAACGGAAATGTCACCACTTATAACGAGGATGAGTTATTGTCGGCATTCCACCTTATTGCCACCCAGGGAATTACTGGGGAATTGAATTTTTAACCCCTTATTCTTTTTTCCCCTTTTAACCCTTTTCCATACTTGTCGTTTGTTTTCGCAAAGGTTTCGTGGAATATTAAAAAGCCGATAATGCGTTTTGGGATATGGGGTATTGTTTTGGTGTTTTGATTGTTACTTTGATGTGAGTAGCTTTGAAAATGTTAAACATGGAATAAATATTTTTTTACCACCTTTACGTTTTGAAATGGGTACGTATTATGACTATAAATGTATTTTTGTATAATTAATTTCTTCATACTTTAGGATAAAATGAAATATGTATAATGACTTAAGGTGGTTTGATTTTCATACAAATATTTTTTTTCCATTTATGGACAAATGGAGCATAGTTTTACAGTGAAATCACAGCTACTGGGATTTATTTTGGTCTTTATTTGCGGTAAATTGCTTGAATAAAACAGTAGATTATTGTATACTGTAACTGTACCTACTGCTGCGAAATTATTGGGCTGTTGTGACTAATCATCGAAAGTCTCAAAGTAATGAGCGTCAAAGCAGCAACTTCTCAAAGTTCTGTGTATCGCTGCAATGATCATGGACATGCGTTTTCTCTTACCATCAGGAGAGCGCATCGTCCGTCTCATTACTTTAACATAAAAAAAAAACACATTTTACGTCAAAAAATTTGATCTATTTTTTTTCTTTTGGTTTTGGCGTCGCGTTTTAGCATGTGTGTCAAGTGTCAAGTATTTATATATTTTCAAGTTTCAAAAGTTTAATAAGTGTCCTCGTACCTAAAGTTATAGTCAAAGTCCAGTCTTGGTCAAGTACAGTCCGTGTCAGTCAAGTCTAGTCATGCTTTAGTAAAGTTGTGGTGGCTTTACTATAAAGCTTCGATAGAGTTTTAGAAGCAACACGAAAAGTCATTTTCACCACATTATATCATTTTCCCACACTCGCGCTTGTTCGGCACTTTATAAATAAAACACCACCATTTTTATGCATAAACACTCGACAAAACACTAGGTTTGGAAATAAATACACGACTCTTTCCGCGTTCCCGTCGAAACTATCTATTTATTACGCTCCTCTGTATATTTATAAACAGTTGAAATTGTAACTGTCATTTAGCATAGTGCAACAAAAAAAAAATGAGTTAGATAATTTCTAAGTGTTTTGTGAGAGAGATCGTCTGTACAAAAAACGTGGAATATTTAAACTCCGCTACATTTCCTTCCAAGATTAAGGAAATGTTTAAACACACGATTTCACACAATAAAGCCCAAATTTCCCTTTATACGCATTAAATCTAGCAGAAAAGAGCCTTTACAATCTTATTTTTGCGTAACTAACTCAGTAAAGCGGGATATTTCTTTAATAGTAAGCGTAGACTGATACTGTTAATGATCACCGGGCGGATTTTTTTTAGCTAACCTGAAAATGTTCTAGCACCCGATGTTGAATTTAATTAATTGGTTCGCCTATCCAAATGAACCCGCGGCTAAAAACTAGTTTAATATTAATCTCCTTAGTCTTACGTAGATAGATATATAAAATAATATAACTCATTATTGTGCATACCATAAATAGAAAAAAGTACGGACAACAAAGAACCTTATGAAGTGGTGCCACAAGTGGCGGCCTTATCGCTTATATACCTACCAAAGAACTGTAAAATTTATGCATATTTAATAGTAATTAATTATTATATATCTTATAATTATACTAACGGACTATAAAAGTCTTAATTTAATGAATATCCTACAGTTATTTTTTTATTATATTACAATAAAATACGTTTTTTTTTATAAATACATGAATACTTATAATTCATACAGTACACCTAGATATATAACAAACATTTTTATTACAAAATGCTTATCCCGGGTGGGAATCGAACCCTCACCCTACAGCTCTTGAAGCAGACATACTACCAATGAGCTAAAAGGGCTATCAAAATGTATATTTTACTATACTTAAGCAATTTTTTAACCACCGACGCAATAACGACGGGGTGTTATAAGTTTGACGTGTCTGTGTGTTTGTGGCATCGTAGCTCCCGAACGGATGAACCGATTTTGATTTTGTTTATTGTTTGAAAGGTAAATTAGTTGGCAGTGTTCTTAGCTATGTTTGATGAAAATCGGTCCAAGATGGCCGCCGTCACAAAATGGCGGATTACATATTTTTTCACAACTCCCTCAATATGGGTATCAAATTAAAGGGCTTGACTAGTAGAATATACACCTGTCGGGTTGTTTTGTTAATTTTTTAATTTATGTAAATTTTACTGTCAAAAAAACTCTCGCAATTCATTTACATAATCTACAATTGCGGCTGCATTTTAAATTGAGGAGTGTAACTCAAGAAAATAAATCTTTGAAGGAATCTTTAAAAGAAAAAGGTAAAAGTAAAAGCTAAAGTTAATGCAGCCAAGTGGTGTTTCTTAGTAAATCTGAGAGGTAGAGATGCTACGATATGTTTATGCCGGAAAAGTTGACGGATGAATCTCTAAGCAAGCTTTCGTAAATTTTATAATAAGTTCTGAATATTCAAGAAACAGAAATGACACGTAATTTCTATCCATAGATTAGTCTAAATATTATACTGTAGAAAGGTCTTGCTAAAATGTTGCATTTTGGTAGAGAACTGTAAATTTTCGAGCATTAAAAATAAATAAAGTGAAATTCCGTATAATTCGTGAATCAATTAAATAAATAAATATCGTAGGATATTACCTACACACAGCGCCATCTGACACCAAACTAAGCAAAGCTTGTACTATGGAAGTCAGATAACTGATAGAATACTTGAATACTTTTTCTTGATAAATACAGAACACACAGACACAGAACTGACCGCAAAGTTTTTCACACCACAAAGTTTGTCCTGGGTGGGAATCGAACCCACGCCCTTCAGCTCTTGAAGCAGACATTCTACCAATGAACCAACAGGGCTGTCATTTTTGTATAAAAATTCCTATATTTTCGATAGTTTAGTGTAAAAATTGAAAGAAGAAAAATTAATTGCTGTATTAATTGATAATATCAGCTGCAGTAAAGGTTTGGTATGTACCATCTTCGACCACACGTTCACTTAACTTACTGTGAACCATAAATGAGTCTTCCCTAATAAATGTTTAACATAATTTTCAAAATAATATGCAAACGTTACACAGGAAATCACAGGAAAAAAATCTAACTAGGCATAAAAACACATGATTTCGACACGTAAACAAATACGTGTCAAAATCACGTCTGTTTTTACTTAAGAGAATTTCCGAATTTTAAACGCGGAAATTAAAAAATTATACTCAAATATAAGTAAACAAAAATAAACGAGTTCTCAGTTAAAATTAATAAAATGAACGAACATTAACATGAACCATTTTAAAACGTAAATGAGACATGTAAAATATCAACGTTGTTGACAGTCATTTGGTAAGTACATACCTAAAGATTACAATGACAGCTGTTGGTTCATTGATAGCATGTCTGCTCCAAGAGCTGAAGGGCGTGGGTTCGATCCCCACCCAGGACAAGCATTTTGTGATAGAAACAAATGTTTGTTCTATGCCTGGGTGTACTGTATGTATTAAAAAAAAAAGTATTTAAGTATTCTATCAGTTATCTGACTTCCACAGTACAAGCTTTCCTTAGTTTGTGGTAGATAGCGCTGTGTAAAGTAAAAAAAAAAATTTTGCAAAGCTGATCTATTAAACTTTTTGTTCCGGACAAAATTGTGTCCGAATAAAATGTATATTTCCTAAGCATTTCACAAAATCGGTTCGTTCGGCCAATTAGGCGCTTGTCCGCGACTTGTCGCATCTCTACCGCAAAATGGAGGAGAGCTTAAATTGAACAATCATAGCGCTACTCTGCCAAGTCTTTCTTCAGGGACGCTACTGACTAAAATACAGTACTGCAACTTGTTACAAAATAGATGATCTTTTTTCTTTATAAAAGAAAGGCTTGCGTTTGACCGCCATCCCATCTGATGTTAAGCGAAGATGCGGTCTACGATGGAACACGCTCGCCTAGAAGAAACCGTTTTACTCGCGACTTGATGGTACCCAGACTATATTCATCGGGGAACACCCACTCGGGCAGCAGATTCCGATGTCTAGCGGTACGTATGAAGAAGGTGGAATCAAACCGCTTAGTTCGAGCTATTGGAACATCAACCATGAAGCGGAGTCGCTTCTTAGAGCTCCTGGCTGTCCGATAGTAGAATGGGCAGGGGGGAGTTAGGCCATGCAGATCAGAAGCGCACTCCCCAAAATGTATCCGGTAGAAAACCGACAGACAAGCAACTTTGCGTCGATGTTCAAGGCTTTGAAGACTTTACCGAACAAGCGAATCGTTGCTTATGATCCTCTTAGCACGTTTCTCAATGGACTCCAAACGCCCCAAGCTAGTACTAGGCCAATCCGTCCCAAAGGTGCGAACAGTACTCCATGCATGACCGAACTTGCGCTTGTTATAAGGTGAGCAACTGCTCCGTCGTGAAGAACCGTCGCACCTTCGAAAGGATACCCAGCTTTTTTCTGGCATTGTCTTGTCTATACTGTCTTTTATCTGGTTGAGATCACGTCTGTCCATGACCATTGCAGCGATACACAGAGTTTCGTGTAGTAAAACAAAGCCCAGGGCATCGCTGCTTTGGCGCTCATTACTTTGAGACTTTCGATGGTTAGTCTCAACCGCCCTGTAATTTCGCTGCAGTACCCTTCAAACCGGAACACAGTAATGCTTACACACTTTTTTTTAAATGTAAAAAGTAATGAGTCGAACGAGACCTTCTCCTGATGGTAAGAGATAACGCCTGTCCATGACCATTGCAGTGATACACAGAACTTTTAGTAAGAAAACAAAGTCCAGAGCATCACCGCTTTGGCGCTCATTACCTTGAGGCCATCGATGGCCTGTCTCAACAGCTCAGCAATTTTGCACGCTACTGCTTAGCGGCAGAATAACTGGTACTGCGGTGGTACCTATCTAGACGACCTCCTGCTAAGGAGATCTACCACCAAGTAAACACTACTGCTTGGCGGCAGAATATCTGGTACTACAGTTCACTGCTAAAGAGATGTACCACCAAGTATATTTATACAACGTGACAGTAGCGACTAAGTTAAAATGCTGAAAGCATGTCCGGCGAAACCAAACAGCGTCAGATACAGTACTGAGATGATCCCCAGAGGCTTTTAGCTTTTTGCTCTGGCCATGTTTACGTCGACTTCTGGTCGGATTAGGCAAAAACGCTGGAAGCTTGTATAATTTCACCGTTTTTGACGTTTTGATGACTTCATATATACGTGTACTAGCTGCGCCCCGCGGTGTTACCCACTACAGGTTTTCACGATAAAAAGTAGACTATGTGTTAATCCAGGGTGTCAGCTACCTCCATACCAAATTTCATCTAAATCCGTTCAGTAGTTTTTGCGTGAAAGAGTAACAAACATCCATCCAAGCTTTCACATTTATAGTATTACTGGGATGATGTTTCTGTTTACGTTTAACATATAGAATACTGCCTGCATATGCGACCTGTCCTGCACGGGTGGAAATTTATTTTTTTAATTAAATTCTAGTAACAAATTTAGCCTATATTATATATAACTCAAAAACAAGTATTCACTTTAAAAAAGCGGCTAAACAGTAGTGTGTAAACATTACTGTGTTCCGGTTTGAAGGGTACTGCAGCTAGCGAAATTACTGGGCTGTTGAGACTAACCATCGAAAGTCTCACAGTAATGAGCGCCAAAGCAGCGATGCCACGGACTTTGTTTTAGACAATATTTTTTTGTGTTGAAATGTTTGTATATTGACATACTTTAATTTTGAATTTTTTTTTAAATTCAGTGTTTTAAAACTCATATATTGACATACATATTTAAAATTTTGAATTGTCTTGTGACATTTGTGTTATCAATGAAATATTTGTATTTGTATTTGCTCAAAGTTGTGTATGTGTATCGCTGCAATGGTCATGGACAGGCGTTATCTCTTACCATCAGGAGAGCGTCTCGTTCGTCTCATTACCTTTACTTAAAAAACAACTTACCTCCACATAAATATGTCACAAATTCACAGCACGTCACTTACGGGGCGAAATTGCTCAATTTTTTCCTGTTCTAAAATCAAATTACCCCTAAATGAGTGGGACATATTTGGAAATTCCCCTGTAAGTAATAATGTAATATATTTCAACCTCACAGAACGGCCGTCCCGACAAAATTATAGCTTGAATTTCAAATATGTTACAAAATTATACCTACCCCCGAATTCAAATATGTCACAAAATTTCAATAGAAGTTATCTTTTATGGCGGGAAATAAAGAAAAAGGGCGGGCCACATATATTTTATCACTTTATTGTTATGACACGCTTTCGCCGGAATACTTATCTGTTGTAAAAGTATAATTTCGTTTATTAAATGTTTGGTTAAAAGGATTTTTGTGTAATGTTCTCTTAGGTACTTAGTACTTACTAGCTGCGACCCGCGGTGCTATCTATACTTATGAAATGCTTTGCCCTGAATGACTGACTGACGGATCAACGCATAGTACTTAGTGGTACTTTACTTGGTGGTAGATCGCCTTAGCAGGAGGTCGTCTAGGTAGGTACCACCGCAGTACCAGTTATTCTGCCGCTAAGCAGTAGTGTGTAAACATTACTGTGTTCCGGTTTGAAGGGTACTGCAGCTAGCGAAATTACTGGGCTGTAGAGACTAACCCTCGAAAGTCTCAAAGTAATGAGCGCCAAAGCAGCGATGCCCTGGACTTTGTTTTGTTACTCAAAATTCTGTGTATCGCTGCAAAGGTCATGGACAAGCGTTATCTCTTACCATCAGGAGAGCGTCGCGTTAGTCTCATTACTTTTTACATAAAAAAAAAAAGTCTAAACCGCTGATCGTAGACACCAGAAACTTGGAAGATGTGTTCTTTGTATGACGTAGGCAACCGATAAGAAAGAATTTTTCGAAATTCTACCCCTAAGGGTGAAAAACGGGGACAACGTGATTTCTTGCTATGAACCTGATTCTAAAGTTAACGCGAACGAAGTTCCGGTCGTGAGCTAGTCAGATATAATTAAATTTGAGTAATCCCGTATATCTTAAACAAAATACATCCCATGATGGAACCTTAAAAATTGTGCAAAAAATGAGATAGCTGCCAATTATATCCGTTTCTTGGCTGTAGAGTAAGAAATGTAGATTAAATGTACCTACTCGTTTTTGTTTTAGGGTTTACGACCTAAAATATTGATAGATTTCACCATATAGTGATTTAGCCTGTTATGTAAATTTAGTGCCTACATGAAATTGGATCTGTCAAAAGCAAATTTAGTTTGTATAGGCTTTTATGGCGATATACAAAAATGGAGTGGTAATATTTATAGATTTCTGAAGATGTTTTTTTTTTAATCGTTGACAGGCCAAGTCTTTGACCACAGCTCACCTGATGTTAAGTGAAGGCGTGGTCGAAGATGGTAGAGCACACCTAGCCTGGATTGGAACTGGGTCTCAAGTGAGGCTGCCGGAACACACATTAAATGCTTGGCGACAGATTTTCAACTTGAGGGTAGTAGCTAGCCAGTCGAGTACTAGAAAGTACCCTACCACCATGCTTTGGTTTCCTCGCGATGTTTTCCTTCACCGGCAGCTCAAGCTCATTGTTGGGGTTGGAACTCACGCCCTTCGGCATGCGAACTTACCGCGCTAACCACTGAGATATCATCGCTACAGATATAGAGGAATGTTGGATTTAAGAAATAGATCGTACTAATACACCACTATTTTTTAAATTACTATTCTGATTCGGATTCTGGCATAACTGGCAGATGGTACGTCAAAATGGAACAGGGATGATGATGATTATTGTTTATACGTGAAAAAAAAATCAGTTCTATCAGTCTACCGCTAAAAATGTTTAGGACCTCTGGAATCCATAAAATTGTTCTTTCTTTCTTTGGTTTTGGCGTCGCGTTTTAGCATTTGCCAGTGTCAAGTAATTATATATTTTCAAGTTTCAAAAGTTAAATAAGTGCCATCGTAGCTAGTTTTAGTCAAAGTCGTCTTTGTCAAGTCCAGTTCGTGTCAGTTCGTGCCAGTCATGCTTTAGTAAAGTAGTGGCAACTTTATTACAAAGCTTCGATGGAGTTTTGGAAGCAACACGAAAACTCATGTTTCACCACATTATATCATTTTCCCACACTCGCGCTTGTAATTCGGCACTTTATAAATAAAACACCACCATTTTTATGCATAAACACTCGACAAAACACTAGTTTTGGAAAAAAATACAACGGAGCGACACGACTCTTCCCGCGTTCCCGCCAAAAACTCATAAAATTGTTAATTACTTTAGCAAACGTCCAAACGTGGCTCTCAACCTTTTTTATTTCGTAAAACAAGCGAAAAGAACGGTATCGAATTAATTTTTATTTACACAGGTGGGGAAGCCTAACCGCCGGGGGTGTCAGTGTCGCAGAATATTACAGAGAGATCTTTTTGTAGCGTTGGTAGCTCAGTGGTTACCGAGGTCAGTTCACACGCCGAAGAGCGTGAGTTCAAACCCCAACAATAAGCTTGAGCTGCTGGTAAAGGAAAACATCGTGAGGAAACCATAGTATTGTGGTAGGGAATTTTTTTGTACTCGGCCGGCTAGCTACCATCCTTAAGTTGAAAATCTGCTGCCAAGCACCTAACGCTGTATTCCGGCAGCCTTACTTGGGGGCCATTTCTATTCCAGAACAGTGCTTAACCATCTTCGACTACACCGTCCCTTAACAACCGGTAAGCTATGATCAAACACCTAGCTTGTCTATCTAGGACAAGCTAGCGAAATTACTGGGCTGTTGAGACTAACCATCGAAAGTCTCTAATGAGAGCGCCAAAGCAGTGATGCCCTGGACTTTGTTTTGTTACTCAAAGTTCTGTGTATCGCTGCAATGGTCATGGACAGGCGTTATCTCTTACCTTCAAGGGAGCGTCTCGTTCGTCTAATTACTTTTAATGTAAAAAAAAACTTAGAACAACCTAAACAAAATTTATTTGTGTGAGATTTATTTCGCTAGACGCTGTACAAAGTTATGTCGTCAACTTTGTATGAGCTGTCAAAAAGCGGTTAACTTAATAGACAGAGTATAGTTTCGTTTTGTTTGAAGTTGTCCCTCTGCGTTAATCTCTACGAGTGTGTAATGCGAAACATTTGTCAGTGGGGAAAGAGGGGAATTGTTATCGTCAGGCTAACCGTAGGTGATACGGCTGGGGTAAAGCCTCCAACTTCTTGTTTGAGTCTTGGAATATGAAAAGTTTTGAAACTGTCATACCTTAACGTAACATGAAACCATTTTTTTTCACTAACTATGCTTGGCAGTTTTGTATAAAATTTCTTGTAAGTTTTATTTGATGTAGGTTTTTGGTATTTTACCACATTGTCGAAAATTTAGCAACTAGGTTTTTTTTTTTTATGTGACAAATAATGAGACGAACGAGACGCTCTCCTGATGGTAAGAGATAACGCCTGTCCATGACCATTACAGCGATACCCAGAACTTTGAGTAACAAAACAAAGTCCAGGGCATCGCTGCTTTGGTGCTCATTACTTTGAGACTTTCGATGGTTAGTCTCAACAGCCCAGTAATTTCGCTAGCTGCAGTACCCTTCAAACCGGAACACAGTAATGTTTACACACTACTGCTTGGCGGCAGAATATCTGGTACTGCGGTGGTACCTACCTAGATGACCTCCTGCTAAGGAGATCTACCACCAAGTAAAAAGGTAAAATAATGCCGAAAGCCAGCGGAGCTATGGAAACCACCACCGACTGGATCCAGGAGGTTAAACGACCACCAGGCCGGCCTAGAAGACGGTAGCAAAATGAGCTCGATGCTCGCGACAGGAGTGGACGTCAATAGCACCAAACAGAGAAGCGTACAAGGGAGGGAGAGAGGCCTTTGCCCAGCAGTGGGACAAAGTGGGCTAAAACAATAATAAATAAGGTACGATGAAATTGAGATGACAAGAGAACTGTTGCTCTAAATTCAAAAAGCTTGTAATGTTTTTAGCATCGCACTTTGTGCATTTGGCCAGTGTATTTTTTGTATGTCAAAATAGTACAAGCAAAACGCTCCCCCAATAGTAAGAAACAATGCTTGTCCATGACCATTGCAGCAGTACCCAGAACTTTGAGTAACAAAACAAATCTAGGGCATAGCGTTCATTACTTTGAGACATTTGATGGTCCTTCGATAGCACTGTAATTTAGATAGCTGCAGTACCCTTCAAAACGGAATAGAAAAATGTTTACATCATTGTCTAAGTGGTACAAAATAAGCCAGTAATCAGCTTTATCTCCATGATGAAGGCCACCGGGCGTGGCATAAACTATAGTCAGAGTTTTCGACGTAATCAAACGTTGTAATCCCGCATAAGTAAAACAAAAATGTGTCAAAATTACGTCAGATTTCATAATGAAATAGGTACAGTGATCCTTTTTTGCTTGTACTCATCTCAACAATAGGTACATCGATCTTTTTTAGGTTGTAATCATCTTAACAATAAGTACAGTGATCCTTTTTAGGTTGTAATCATCTTAACAATAAGTACAGTGATCCTTTTTAGGTTGTAATCATCTTAAAAATAGGTACAGTGATCCTTTTTTGGTTGTACTTATCTTAAAAATAGGTACAGTAAACCTTTTTAGTTTATATTTATCTTAACAATAGGTACAGTAATTCTTTTTAGTTTATATTTATCTTAACAATAGGTACAGTAATCCTTTTTAGTTTATATTTATCTTAACAATAGGTACAGTAATCCTTTTTAGTTTATATTTATCTTAACAATAGGTACAGTAATCGTTTTTAGTTTATATTTATCTTAACAATAGGTACAGTAATCCTTTTTAGTTTATATTTATCTTAACAATAGGTACAGTAATCCTTTTTAGTTTATATTTATCTTAACAATAGGTACAGTAATCCTTTTTAGTTTATATTTATCTTAACAATAGGTACAGTGATCCTTTTTTGGTTGTACTTATCTTAAAAATAGGTACAGTAAACCTTTTTAGTTTATATTTATCTTACCAATAGGTACAGTAATCCTTTTTAGTTTATATTTATCTTAAAAATAGGTACAGTAATCCTTTTTAGTTTATATTTATCTTAACAATAGGTACAGTAAACCTTTTTAGTTTATATTTATCTTAACAATAGGTACAGTAATCCTTTTTCGGTTATATTTATCTTAACAATAGGTACAGTGATTATTTTTCGGTTGTACTCATCTTAACAATGAGTTTCTGATGATGTTTCGGTTGTACTTACAAAGCTGTAACTTGTACAGTCATTTCACTGCAACAAAGTGCAACAAAGATGTATAACAACTAAGATGTACTGTGACTTTATTAGTATCCCGAGAATTTACAATGAGAAACTGGGAATTTATCCCGGGAAATAAATCCCGGTAAACGCCCCATCTCTACTGAAACATGTGCCAGTATAAAGTGAACCTCAATTTTGCAGATACGTGTCAATGTTGCGTTCCCGGGAATGTTGCCCCACAGACAATGTTACCCCAGCTTCCCCACAAAGATAGATTTAACTGATATTACGCATGTAAAACTGTATTTTATTACTAACAAATGATCGGCTTTGGAATGCTTACTTACATTTTTATGTAGATAAGAATTTTCCTTGGAGAGATGATTGCTACAATACTTTGCATGAATTATTTTGACCGGAGAAAAAGGTACTCATCATAGTTAAATGCTGGAATAAGGTCTCCCGCGACACACCAGAACCAGCCACCGCCGGAAACCTGGCGTATATCGCCACTTCATCTGGTGCCAAGGCGTCCTTCACTTTTATAGCGATGATAGCTGTGTAATCAGTGCGTTCGGTTCACTTTTTTTTTAATGTAAAGTAATTGGACTCACCCAAACCAGCCACCGCCGGCAAACTGGCGTATATCGTCACTTCATCTTGTGCCAGGGCGTCCTACACTTTTGTTGTTTGAGGGCGGACCACGTACGCTGCGTGAACTAGTGTGTAAGCAATTGAGATTTAACATCGAAAGTCTTAAAGTAATGAGCGCCAAAGCAGCGATGTTCCGGACATTGTTTTGTAACTCAATATTCTGTTTATAGCTGCAATGGTCATGGACATGCGTTATCGTTACCCTCAAGTTGAAAACCTAACGGTGTGTTCCGGCAGCCTCACTTGAGAGCCAGTTCCATTCCAGGCTAGGTGTGCTTTACCATCTTCGACCACACCTTCACTTAACATCAGGTGAGCTGTGATCAAACACCTAGCCTGTCAACAATAAAAAAAAAATGCGTATGTGAATTACAATGCCAACAATGGGCTTGATGTCGGTGGAGGGAATATCAAGGAAACCTCGCAAATAATTCTAGCGCGAGTATGTTTTGTTACTTTAACAGACAGCGTTAATGTAAAAACAAATCCATGTGTAGTATAAAATCTTGTGAAGGCTGAAATGTTTGTTTTTTTTTCCTTTTTTGGAATACGCTCGCCTCGCTCACCCTTTGTTTCCACACACAAGGCGTTTTGTCCGACATTTATTCGTATTGTGTTTGTCAATCGATCATATTTTCGCTCGTCGACGGGCGAGATTCGCACGCAAAACTGGCTCACATCAAATGTGAACAAAAACAAACACCCATTTTGAAATAACGTACCTTATTATACCCTTTTTTTCTCTTTGGTTTTGGCGTCGCATTTTGAGCATTTGCCAGTTTTACATTTTCAAGGTTCATATCCATCTCATCATCATCATCATCATAATCAGCCTATACTAGTCCACTACTGGACATAGGCCTCTCCCAAGACACGCCACTCAGCCCGATCTTCGGCTTTTCGCTTCCATCCACCGCCAGCTGTCCTACGTATATCATCACTCCATCGAGTCTCAGGGCGTCCTACGCTACGCTTGCCAATACGCGGTCTCGACTCTAGAACACGTCTACCGGTTATCGGTTCATATCCATCTATCTATCTATATCTGTACTATTATAAAGAGCAAAGATTTAAAAGAAAGAAAGAAAAAAAACATTTATTTTTTTCTTAACAATACACTAGACACAACAACAGATAAGTAGTACAAACAAAACACACAAATAAAAAGATACATATTAACATAAAGACAACAAATTTGACAAGACAATAAGCGGGTTTAATTTAATTGTTTGTTTTTTTCTTAATTTGATGGTTTGTTTGCATAGGCTTTAAAACTATCGGACCGATTTCAAAAATTATTTCACCGTTGGGAAGCTACACTATCCCCGAATGACATAGGCTACTTTTTATCCCTGTATTCCCACGGGAACGGGAACTACTGGGGTGAAACCGCGAGGCGTCCGCTAGTATTAAATAACATAAAATCACAACTACGTTGCCCATTGATTTCTAAAAACGCGGGTGAAGCCACGGGCCGAAGCTATATAAGCCTATGGTTGACCATAATGAAGAAGTTGTTATTAACTAGTATTGCAAAATTTGCAAAGTGCAGCTTGTACTATGGAAATCACATAACTGATAGAATATAGGTACAAATAGTTTTTATTTTAAATACAAACTTATAAGTTTAAAACACCCAAACATAGAACAAACATGTATCGTCACATAAATGTTTGTCCGGCTGGGATTCGAACCCATGACCTCCAGATTGGTTACCCAAATTACTTGGTGGTAGATCTCCTTAGCAGGAGATCTACCACCAAGTAAAGTAAAAGGCCGTCTAGGTAGTGTGTAAACATTACTGTGTTCCGGATTGAAGGGTACTGCAGCTAGCGAAATTACTGGGCTGTTGAGACTAACCATCGAAAGTCTCAAAGTAATGAGCGCCAACGCAGCGATGCCCTGGACTTTGTTTTGTTACTCAAAGTTCTGTGTATCGCTGCAATGGTCATGTGCAGGCGTTATCTCTTACCATCAGGAGAGCGTCTCGTTGTTCTCATTACTTTTTTACAAAGGCTGCAAAAAAACATTTTTTTATGTAAAAAAGAAACATTTTCACGTAGCATTTCAAGAAACCTTCTTAATACCAAAGAAAACAATAGCGAAAACTTGTTTGCGTTCTCCTCGAAAGCGAGTACTTTTTCAATCTGCGTAAGTCGATGAAAGTTTAGCGAAAAGCCGAAACTTTTTAGACAAACACCTATCAAAATATACTAAAGCCTTAGTTTTATTGAAAATGTGAAGGTTTTAGACGTTATCGGAGAAGAAAACACGTGTAAGTACATAATGTCTGCGAGCTTACTAAGTACTAGACGGAGTACATAACTAAGTACATAGCTTTATTGATTCAATTATACGCGAGACATCTTAAATACTTTGTAGCGATGATAGCTCAGTGGTTAGCGCGGTAGGTTCGCATGCCGAAGGGCGTGGGTTCAAACCCCAACAATGAGCTTGAGCTGCCGGTGAAGGAAAAACATCGTGAGGAAACCATAGCATGGTGGTAGGGTACTTTCTAGTACTCGGCTGGGTAGCTACCACCCTCAAGCTGAAAAATCTACCTTGGCGGCAGAGCATCTAACGATGTGTTCCGGCAGCCTCACTTGAGAGCCAGTTGCATTCCAGGCTAGGTGTGCTTTACCATCTTCGACCACACCTTCACTTGACATCAGGTGAGCTGTGGTCAAACACCTAGCCTGTCAAGCATAAAAAAAAAAATACTTGGATATCCTTTATAATGCGACTAATTTACCTAATTCATGACCTAATTCCACCTTGCCCATTCTACTATCGGACAGCCAGGAGCTTTAAAAAGCGTCACCGCTTCATGGTTGATGTTCCAAAAGCTCGAACTAAGCGGTTTGATTCCACCTTTTTCATGCGTACCGCTAGACATTGGAATCAGCTGCCCGAGTGGGTGTTCCCCAATGAATATAGTCTGGGTACCTTCAAGTCGCGAGTGAATCGGTTTCTTCTAGGCAAGCGTGCTCCACCGTAGACCGCATCTTCGCTTAACATCAGGCGGGATGGCGGTCAAACGCAAGCCAATCTACTATAAAAAAAAAAAAAAAAAATTTGAAAGCCCAGTTGGTTCATTGGTAGTATGTCTGCTTCAAGAGTTGACTTTCACTTTACTGGAGTCTCGGCTTCAATGCCTTGAGTATCGTCTCAGAGTTGCCAGCTTGTCAGTTTTCTACCGGATACATTTCGGAGAGTGTGCACTTGAACTGCACAATTAGGTTCCCCTGCACCTTCCTTCTACCGGACGGCCAGACAAACGCGACCAAAACGTCATCCGTACATGGTGGATGTTCCCCATGTCCGCACAAAGCGTTTTGATTCCACATTTTTAATTCGACAGCGCGGTTGTGGAACTCTCTGCCGGAGTCTGTGTTCCCTGTTAGGTACAATATTGGTGTCTTCAAATCTAGAGTAAATAGGTTTTTTCTAGGTAAGCGTGCTCCATCTTAGACCACACTACTGCTTAACATCAGGCAGAGTAATATGCTCCGAAACTACTAAACCGGTCTGAATAATTGTTTCATCATTAGAATGCTACATTATAACTGAGTGACATAGCTTATATTTATATTGTTAATCGAGTTTTGTTTTTTCGTGCGAAGCCGGGAAGGACCGTAATTATGTATTTACAAAAAAAACAGTATTCAATTATTCTATCAGTTATCTGACTTCCATAGTACAAGCTTTGCTTAGTTTGGGGTCAGATGGCGCTGTGTGTAATGTGCTATGATAATAAAATATTAATTCTAAATTAGCTTCAATTCTATCATAAATACTGACCAATTAGCATAACGCTAATATTAATTATTTTTCGCAAATTACAATTTAATATTCATGAAGAATATTTAAATATTCAATAAGCTAGCTGTCGGAAGGTAGCTTTTGATCGAGGATGACACGGGCCGGCCAAAATGTATTCACGCTTTGCCGCCCTCCGAAAACATTGGATTCTACCCTATGATAACACACTTCATAAATAATTTTACACTTACACACCCACTACATTCTCTTTTGTTATTGATGTTAAGTGACGGTGCGGTCGAAGATCATCATCATCATTTCAGCCGTAGCACGTCCACTGCTGGACATTGGCCTCCCCCATTGACTTCCATAAAGACCGGTTGGAAGCGGCTCGCATCCAGCGCGTTCCTGCGGTCTTTATTAGGTCATATGTGAGATCGTGGAAGACGCACATCATGTGCTGATGAAATGTGTCCGGAACGAGGCACAAAGGCGAGATCTATTTAGTTATTGTGTTAATAGTATTGTTTATGATGTTTTTTTTTTTTTAATTGTTGACAGGCTAGTTGTTTGACCACAGCTCACCTGATGTTAAGTGAAGGTGTGGTCGAAGATGGTAAAGCACACCTAGCCTGGAATGGAACTGGCTCTCAAGTGAGGCTGCCGGAACACACCGTTAGATGCTTGGCGGCAGATTTTCAACTTGAGGGTGGTAGCTAGCCAGCCGAGTACTAGAAAGTACCCTACCACCATGCTATGGTTTCCTCACGATGTTTTCCTTCACCGGCAGCTCAAGCTCATTGTTGGGGTTTGAACCCACGCCCTTCGGCATGCGAACCTACCGCGCTAACCACTGAGCTATCATCGCTACAAATGATGTAGGGTGTTGTAACAGCATTTTGGCTTCACCAGCTTCAGAGGAAGCCAAAATATAAAAGTAGTGTATGAGTATATGTTAAAAAATATTATTGTAGTACATAACCCCGTTCCGGAACCTACGTCTATCGCGTAGAAATCCAACACCCCAACCACTGAGCCATCATCGCCGCGTATTCCTAGTGCTTATATATCTACATTAACCTTCGTATTCCAAACATTTTATATAAAAGGTAGACAGAGTCTACTTAATAGAATTTCGGCCGAAAATCCCAGAGGAAGCTCGCTTGAAAGCTCAGACTGATATCTCAGAGTAAAATATCAATAAAGATAAAGTTGGTACCGATTTTATACCGGTATTACCGACTTTATACCGTTTCGCATTGGATACAATACTGGCCAAGAAATGGATAGAATGTTGCATTGGATTTAAGGGATTTCCAACGTTAAGTGAAAGTTAAGTAATAGAAAAGAATTTCGAGAGAAAGAGAAATGGTTGTTGCTGTCTTCGACTATTAGAATCATAATAGTTTTTTTTTAATGTAATTGTAATGAGACGAACGATGCGCTCTCCTGATGGTAAGAGAAAACGCATGACCATTGCAGCAATACACAGAACTTTGAGTAAAACAAAGTCCGGGGCATCGCTGCTTTGGCGCTCATTACTTTGAGACTTTCGATGGTTAGTCTCAACAGCCCAGTAATTTCGCTAGCAGCAGTTACCCTTCAAACCGGAGCACAGTAATGTTTACACACTACTGCTTGGTGGCAGAATAACTGGTACTGCGGTGGTACCTACCTAGACGACTTCCTGCTAAAGCAATCTACCACCAAGTGTATATAATAGATCGAAAGAACGTTTAGTCCATCCAAAAGTTTTGTGTAAGAAATCGCTATAATTTAATTGATTGATTCAGGCGTTACTTTGCGGAAGTTCATTTTGAATGTTCAATGTTTATTTTTGTCAAATTAAGAATATTTCTAAGTTTATGAGTTCTAGATTTTAAGTAAGATTAGGGTTTTTAATTAATAAGCAGTGTAAAATTAGTTTAATTTAAGTCTCCTCGTCACTGTTGGAACTGGAACGACGGTTAAGCGGAAATAAACTAAATATAAACATTGAACATTCGCTATAATTTAGTTTATTTGTTGTTTTAAATATTTTTATGGTTGACAGGCTAGTTGTTTGACCACAGCTCGCCTGATGTTAAGTTTATTATATAATAAGTAATAAAACAGTACAGTAGTAGTACAGTATAATTTTGTGACGTAATCGTTTTTGTGTTGATAAATAATTTGAATTTGAAATAGTAAGTTTTAAATCACTTCCCAGTGTATAAAATGTTATTGGTTCATGGATATAAATTCGACCATTTAATTGCACATTTACGTTTGTAAAATTCTAATTATCTTTTTATTAATCCAAGTATAACTTTTGTTAGTACATTTTCAGATAGAATTCCCTATAATAGAACCAACACAGTATCACATAACTCTTGTAAATCTACTGGTACAGTCATTAACATAATTAGATACACATTTCAGCTGTTGTATACTCTGCGCGACAGTACCTGCCGTAGTGTGAATTGAATTTTTTTTTTTTTTTTTTTATGGTTGACAGGCTAGTTGTTTGACCACAGCTCACCTGATGTTAAGTGAAGGTGTGGTCGAAGATGGTAAAGCACACCTAGCCTGGAATGGAACTGGCTCTCAAGTGAGGCTGCCGGAACACACCGTTAGATGCTTGGCGGCAGATTTTCAACTTGAGGGTGGTAGCTAGCCAGCCGAGTACTAGAAAGTACCCTACCACCATGCAAGTTGTTAGAAAGTACCCTACCACCATGCACCATGCAAATGGTTGTTACTGTGCAGGGTTAGTGTACGAAAGGACCCCCTTGTGCTCATAATTGTGAACAATTTTTGCAATTCTAGAATCGTTAAAATAGATGTTTTTTTTAATGTAATAAGTAATGAGACGAACGAGATGCTCTCCTGATGGTAAGAGATAACACCTGTCTATGACTATTGCAGCGATACATAGAACTTAAAGTAACAAAACAAAGTTCAGGGCATCGCTGCTTTGGCGCTCATTACTTTGAGACTTTTGATAGAGTTAGTCAGAACAGCCCAGCAATTTCGCTAGCTGCAGTACCCATCAAACCGGTACACAGTAATGCTTACACACTACTGCTTAGCGCCAGAATAACTGGTACTGCAGTGGTACCTACCTAGACGACCTCCTGCTAAGGAGATCTACCACCAAGTTTGTTACTCTTTAACGCAAAAACTACTAAACGGATTTGGATGAAATTAGGTATGGAAGTAGCTGAGACCTTGGATTAACACATAGGAAATTTTTTATCCCGAAAACATGTAGCGGGTAAAGCCGCGGGGCGCAGCTAGTAATACGTAAAGTAAAAGTTGATAAAATGTACATGAAAGATAAATTTGTAAGGATGATAGGTCAGTGGTTTACACGCTGGACTTCTTCACGCTCAAACGGCTTGACCAATTTCGATAAAATTTCGTATGGAGATAGCTACCATCCTTGATTAACACATGTAGCGGGTAACACAGAGGGCGCAGCTAGTGAATCAATAAAATAATATATCTTTGAAGTTGGTACACACCGGTAACATCGGATACTGTTCATTTAGTAAACGGGTCTAAGGCAGTAACTTTACCCCCGCCTCGTACCTCCAAGTCTCGCGAGAAAACTAAATTAACTCCAAACCGCAACGAATTTAATTAGAACCCAGGATTAGGATCAATATTCGACATCTTGGATTCGTGACTTTTGTTTGTTTCATTGCTAGTTAATTGTACTTGATCTCAAACACCTATACATATATGATACGTAGATGAACCAAAGTTACCGACATAGCCCAACGGATTAGCAAGTTGAAGTGGCAGTGGGCAGGGCACATAGCACGCAGAACTGATGGCCGATGGGGCTGCAAAGTTCTGGAGTGGAGACCACGGACCGGCAAGCGCAGCGTAGGACGTCCACCCACAAGGTGGACAGACGACCTAGTAAAGACCGCAGGAACGCGCTGGATGCGAGCCGCTTCCAACCGGTCTTTATGGAAGTCAATGGGGGAGGCCAGCAGTGGATGTTATACGGCCCAAATGATGATGATGATGATGATATAATCCCACTAGGATAGACGTATTGTAGAGTGGAGACCACAAATTGGCAAACAAAGTAGGACGCCCTGTGACTCGATGGACAATATCTTCTAGGTAAGAGTGCTCCATCGTAGATCGCAACTTCACTTAACATCAGGTGAGATGGCGATCAAACACAAGCCTATAATTCATAAAAAAAATAAAAAAAATAATGATGATAGTAATAAATATCGCAGGACATTACATGCAGCGCCATCTGGCCCCAAACTAAGCAAAGCTTGTACTATGGAAGTCAGATAACTGATAGAATACTTACATACTTTTTTTTTGTAAATACATAGTTATAATACATATAGTACATCCAGACACAGAACAAACATTTGTTTATACCACAAAGTTTGTCCTGGGTGGGAATCGAACCCACGCCCTTCAGCTCTTGAAGCAGACATTCTACCAATGAACTAACAGGGCTATCTTACATATAAACCTTCCTCTTGAATCAATACTTTTTTTGTTAATCCAGTATAAAACCTATAATGTCATTCAACACAGTAAAACTTATGAGAGAACTGGTCTTAAAGCATACCAGAAACGCTAGACGACATTTAAGGGCATTTACAGGGAAATATCTGGAGGAAAATTGGCGGTGCCCGACTCGAAATTCAGGTGCGCAGACCTCTACACGCTCGGGTAAACGCGAACAAAACTGTTATGTACATTTTTTTATAGTTGTATAATACGCTACTATATACAAAAGTTTGTATATGTAAGTGTGTTGTATGTTTTTTTTACTAATACAAATATTTTATTGTTAACACCAATGTTCATAATCCATTTATTTCTTGCCAAATAGGTAAACAAAATTGTGGTCTTAAATCTAGGTACTTGGCACTCTATTTTTGCTTTCAAAAGTTAAAAGTCAAATTTAAAATCATTTCAAATATGTGTAGGTATCATTCAAAATAAAACTTCTGCACGCTCAAACGTCTGGACCAATTTTGATGTAATTTGGTATGGAGGTAGCTAATAACCTAAATAAATAAATATCGTACACACAGCGCCATCTGGCCCCAAACTAAGCAGAGCTTGTGTGATGGAAGTCAGATAACTGATAGAATACATAAATACTTTTTTTTCGTAACACAGAACAAACATAAACAAATGTTTGTTCTCACAAAAAATGTTTGCCTGAGTGGGAATCGAACCCACGCCCTACAGCTCTCAAGGCAGATATACTTACCAATGAGCCAACCGGGCTGTCACGGGCTGGATTAACACATAGACTAATATACATACTTCATATCCTAAAAAATGGAGAGTCACGTGGGAACAGCGGGTAACACCTTGGGGCGCAGCCAGTATCAACTACTGCTCGCCCTCTTTTTGCAAAAATTTCGAAACTGTGTAATTTGGGTAATTTATTATTATAACGAAGATTTTTTTTTGCAACATAAAATCTCTTAAAAAAAATATGGTAGGAACTTGAAATATGTTATTGTATTGTATTTTAAACATGTGTGTTTTTATAGAAATTTTGGTGGTATTTTGCACGCCTAGTGAAGGCTAAATATAGAGGTGCCTGTTTTTTTTTTCGACCTGACCTGCCCTATATTTATGCAAATAAAACAATTGAAAAAAATCATGGATCACATTTATTGCAAAAAAAACGATTGATGTAAAAAAAAAACATAATTTGGTTTCTGTTCCTTTTAAATGTAATGAATGTCTTTTTATTTCTTCCGATTCCTTTAACGCATAGAAGTTTCAACATTTAAAATAAACTTGGTTCAAAAAGCGAAATCACGACAGCAACCTGACCATTCCAAGCTCAATGACGTCAACCTAACGAGCCACAGCTAACTGCGCCCGAAAACAATACAATTTACCTTAACGACCAAAAAAAGAAAAATACTTTTTTTTTAACCGGTTGTGTCCGCGACTGTACTATTTTCGTGCCAACCGAGGCGTTACTTTTAATCTCGGATATTGCGATGACGATTTGAAATCTACCCTCGTTCTCTCCTTTTTGCTCTTTAGATTTTTTCCGACGTTTTTTCCTTTTCTTCGTGTAGTTTTTGAGATGTGGAATTTCGTGGCGATTCATTATGGAATTCTATTAATTTGTAGAAAAGTTTTTGAATTTTTTTTTTAAACAGTTTTTGTGGGCACTCGTTACAATTAAAGACAAGGATGTACGTACATCTTTACTATTATAAAGAGGAAAGATTTGTTTGTTTGTATTGAATAGGCTCCGAAACTGCTGGACCGATTTCAAAAATTCTTTCACCGTTGGGAAGCTACACTCTCCCCGGGTGACATAGGCTATATACATATGTACTTTTTATCCCTGTATTCCCATGGGAACGGGAACTACGTGGGTGAAACCGCGAGACTTTCGATGGTTAGTCTCAACAAACCCCAGTAATGTCGCTAGCAGCTGCAAACCGGAACACAGTAATGTTTACACACTACTGCTTAGCGGCAGAATAACTGGGACTGCGGTGGTACCTACCTACACACCTCCTACCAAGGAGATCTACTACCAAGTGAATTGATTTGATATAAATATACATATTTGATTTGTAGCGATGATAGCTCAGTGGTTAGCGCGGTCGGGTGGTCGCGGTGGGTTCAAACTCCAACAATGAACTTGAGTGGTTGGTGTTTACCTAATTCGACCACACCTTCACTTAACATTAGGTGAGCTGTCGTCAGACAGCTAGCATGTCAACCATAATTAAAAAAAGGAAATCGAAGTGCACACTCGCCTAGAAGAAACTTATTCCCTCACAACTTGAAGCCAGACACTCACTCACTCATTTCACTCTCTATTTCTCTCATGTTATTTCTTTGACATTTATATTTTTAGCTTATGATTTTTTTTTGTAGAGCCTCTTTGGCATTTATAAACAAAATTATTTTGACATTTGATTCTGAAAAAAGATTTTATATTGGATTGGATAATTGTTTATTATAGTCGTTTTTATCTCAATAAATAAACAAAATATCGTAGGACTATACACACAGCGCCATCTGGCCCCAAACTAAGCAAAGCTTGTACTATGGCAGTCAGTTAACTGATAGAATACTTAAATACTTTTTTGTTGTAAATACATACTTATAATACATACAGTACACCCAGACACAGAACAAACATTTGTTTTATATCACAAAATGCTTGTCCTGGGTGGGAATCGAACCCACGTCTCACAGCTCTTGAAGCAGACATGCTAAATATTCAAATTCAAAACATTTATTTTGCAAAACATGGGTTACAATTTTCATTGCGAGAGTGAGTTGGGTATAATGTGAGATCGCCAAGTTTTAACCATTATGGTATGCAACATTTACTAGCCAGATATACCTACATACAATCGTTAAATTATTATTACAGTCACGTCAAAAAAAAAAAAAATTTTTTTTTCTTTTTTTATATTGAATAGGTTCGCGCCTGACCACATCCTGCCTGATGTGAAGCAACGATGCGGTCTAAGATGGAACACGCTTACCTAGAAGGAACCTGTTCACTCTTGATTTGAACACACTCATATTTATTTTACTATTTTCATATCAAATAAAAATAGTAAAAATAATCTAACTAAAATAATAACAAGAACTAGCTTTTCAAAAATCTTGTTAAACGAACACGCATGCATCGAGCACAATGACCCCATAACAGCGAAGCAATTAAGATGTAACATATACCTATGTCGTAACCGTAACTGATCGTAACAATATTACGTTACAGTAACGAGCGGTAACAGTGCTAAAAGTTTACTAGGCGCTCGTGCTTGCGAATCTCTTAAATGCATTTACAGAAAAAAATGGTAGATACCTGGGACACAGAATAAGTAGAGACAGAAAGCTCACTCACGTAATTCTATCCTACTTATCCCACTAATATTATAAACTAGCTGCGCCCCGTTGTGTTACACGCTACATAATTAAAAGTAGCCTATGTTTTAATCCAGGGTCTCAGCTATCTACATACCATATTTCATCCAAATCCGTTCAGTAGTTTTTGCGTGAAAGAGTAGAAAACATCCATCCAAACTTTCACATTTATAATATTACTAGCTGCGCCCCGCGGTGTTACCCGCTACATGTTTTCGGGATAAAAAGTAGCCTATGTGTTTTTCCAGGGTCTCGGCTGTCTCTATACCAAATTTCATTAAAATCCATTTAGTAATTTCGCGTGAAAGAGTAATAAACATCCATCCAAACTTTTACATTTATCATATTAGTGGGATGTGAAGGTTTGGATAGATGGATGTTTGTTACGCAAAAACTACTGAACGGATTTGGATGACATTTGGTATCGAGGTAGCTGAGACCGTGGACTAACACATGTACTACTTTTATCCCGAAAACATGTAGCGGGTAACACCGCGGGGCGCAGCTAGTAGAATATAATTTCTTGTCGACCAATGTATGCCATTTTCACTGGTCTGATCGAGTCGAAATTTAATATAATAAAATTTTTATCGAAGTTATACATCTACTACTTCTTTATGACTGCTTCACTCCATTTTGTGGTCAAGCTCAGTTACTATTTATCGGATTTACGGTCGTACGAACGTTTTTCGTGGTAAAGGAATAAAAACGCAATGCTTAAATGTTATGTTTAGGACGCTTACCATCAGAACAATGACCTGTTTAACGTTCCATTTAAAAAAAAAAGCTTTCCTACGAAGTAATGACACGAAAGGGACTCTCTAGTGATGGTAAAATAATATATCAATTACAAATAACCGACTCCATGACCAACTAAACGCACTGCTCCAATAAAACAGCGAGGTTTCCGAGTAAACGAAAATATCATCGGTGTATACAAGTTTTTAGATTTTTGTTGATTTTTTATAAACCGCTAAATCGATTTCGATAAAATTTATATGGGACCACCTCTGAAATATGATATAGCACCTAGCATGTAGCGGGTAACACCGCGGGGCGCAGCAAGCATTATAAATGCGAACGTTTGTAAGTAGTTTTTTTTTTCTTTGGGTTTGACGTCGCGTTTTAGCATTTGCCAGTATTTTCAAGTTTCAAAAGTTAAATAAGTATCCTCGTAGCTAAAGTTATAGTCAAAGTGCAGTCTTCGTCAAGTACAGTCCGTGTCAGTCAAGTCCAGTCATGCTTTAGTAAAGTAGTGGCGACTTTACTATAAAGCTTCGATGGAGTTTTGGAAGCAACACGAAAAGTCATGTTTCACCACATTATATCATTTTCCCACATTCGCGCTTGTGATTCAGCACTTTATGAATAAAACACTACCATTTTTATGCATAAACATTCGACAAAACACTAGTTTTGGAAAGAAATACAACGGAGCGACATGACTCTTCCCGCCAAAACTCCTAATGAGTAGTTAGTTAGTCTTTCACGCAAAAACTACTGAATAGATTTGAATATAATTTAGTATGGATGTAGCTGAGGTCCTGGATTAACACATAGGCTACTTTTTATCCCGAAAACATGTAGCGGGTATGAAAATAAACTGTAACGAGCTCCTTGCCCTTATAAGTATACAAAGTATATCTACGTCCAAAACAGGGAAAACGAAATAAAGTATTGTAGGTGCTAATTTATTCGATCCGGTAGAACAATTTATTATAAGCAATTCAGTTCAGACGCAGATGTTTTATTTCTTTCATTCTATTGAATACATTTTTGGCAATTTCCTCACTTTGTAAAGCTTTTAGCAAACTTGGGTACAATAGTGCAAAAACTAGACATATATATTTATTTTTATGTGTTTAGCCGTGATAGCTCAGTGGTTAGCGCGATCGGTTCGCCTGCCGAAAGGCGTGGGGTCAACCCCCAACAATGAACTTTGGCATATGTTATGATTTTGATATTTTTAAATATGATTGGAAAGATTACCTGTAACTTTGGTGTTAATTAATAAATGATTTGTATTTGTATTTGAGCTGCCGGTGAAGGAAAACATCGTGAGGAAACTATATCATGGTGGTAGAGTACTTTCTAGTACTCGGCTGGCTAGCTACCACACCAAGCATCTAACGGTGTGTTCCGGCAGCTTCAATTGAGAGCCAGGTTAGGTATGCTTTACCATCTTCGATCACACCGTCACTTAACATCAGGTGAGTTTTGGTCAAATACCTGGCCAACCTTAAAAAAAAGAAACTAGTAAAAGAAGCCCTAGTCACACAAAGTAAGTCACGGTCAAGTCGGGTACTTGTAAAGTAGTGATTTTCCTACAGGCTTCAAAGGAGTTGGAAGCAAAACAAAAAGTCATGTGTCACACACATCATATCATTTACCCACACTAAGCGCTTGTTATTCATGTTGTGAAAAAAAACGCCAATATTTTAACCGACTTCAAAAATATGAGTAGGTTCTTTTCTTTTAATGTATGCTCCCTGAATAGGGAGTTATAATTACATTTAATTGTAAATGTGTTAAATGATTAGATTATACGCGAACTCAAGTCCACTGTGCGTTATGCTCAGTAAACGCGTAACGACCGTTAAATAAGTTGACTATAGCTACTCGTTAGCGATAACACCTATTATGTCGTTAGAACACTTATAACGTGTAACGAAGCGAGGTGTGCTCGTGATATATGGTTGTTAAAAGGTGGCATTATGGTTAATTTGTTTACATTAATGTTGTGAGGGCTTTACTTATAATCTTTACTTGAAATAAACAAATAATACCTTCTAATGTTTATTATTAGAAGGTATTTCATTATTGAGACATTTGCTTTGCTTATTTAGGGACTGTATGGCGCTGTGTGAAATATGCGAAACAAATAGCCGAAAGAACATTAAGTATTCTATCAGCTACCTGGTTTCCAAAGTACACGCTTTGCTTAGTTAGGGACTAGATGGCGCTGTGTGCAATATGCGAAACAAATAGCCGAAAGAACATTAAGTATTCTATCAGCTACCTGGTTTCCAAAGTACACGCTTTGCTTAGTTAGGGACTAGATGGCGCTGTGTGCAATATGCGAAACAAATAGCCGAAAGAACATTAAGTATTCTATCAGCTATCTAGTTTCTAAAGATAACGCTTTGTTTAGTTAGGGACTAAATGGCGCAGTGTCAAATATGGGAAACAAATAGCTGAAATAATACTATTAAGTATTTTGTCAGGTATCTGGTTTCTCAAGTTTACTTAGTTAGGGACTAGATGGCGCTGTGTGAAATATAGGGAATAAATAGCTAAAAGAATACTTTTAAGTATTCTTTTCAGCTATCTGGTTTCTAAAGTAGGTACACGATTTGCTTAGTTAGGGACTATATGGCGCTATATGAAATATGGGAACCAGATAGTTGGAATAATACTATTAAGTATTCTAACAGCTATCTGGTTTCCAAAGTACACGCTTTGCTTAGTTAGGGACTAGGTGGCGCTGTGTACACTATAAAGCCCTAAGATATTTATTTATTTCGTTCGCCTCATTAATTTTTCATAAAAATAAAAACTTTGCGAAACTACCGTAGAAGCGTAGTCCTTCAATCTCTTACCATCTCGAACGTCACTCGCTTTAATAAATGAAACTACATCTGTTTGAAAAGAAAAATAACACTATTTTCTTCGTCACGTGGACGCGAAAAAAAGGGAATAACGTAAGCGTGACATTCGTATCTCTCGAGATAACGTGACAAGCCAGACGTGACAAAAAACACGACGTCATGCCGTGGAAATTAAGTCAACGTGGCGAACTTGTGTTTTTAATTATATTTCAGACGATTTCTTCGTCACTTGACAGGGGGTTTTTGAGTGAAATATGTTTTATTACTTTTTTTTTAGGATTGTTTATCTTTACATTTACAATTAATTATTTAATATTATAAAGTTGAGAACATGAGACTAACCATCGAAAGTCTTAAAGTAAAAAAAGTCAAGGCAGAAATGCCCTAGACTTTGTTTTTTGCTACTCAAAGTTCTGCATACCACTGCAACAGTCATCGACATGCGTTATCTCTTACCTTTGTAGCGATTATAGCTCAGTGGTTAGCGCGGTCGGTTCGCATGCCGAAAGACTTTGTTTCAAACCCCAACAATGAGCTTGAGCTGCCGGTGAAGGAAAACGTTGTGAGGAAACCATAGCATGGTGGTAGGGTACTTTGTAGTACTCGGCTGGCTAGCTACCACCCTCAAGTTGAAAATTAATATTAAAATGGCTTTACCATCTTCGACCACACCTTCACTTAACATCAGGTGTGCTGTGGTCAAACACCTAGCCTATCAACCATAAAAAAATGTCCCAGAGTAATGAGCGCCAAAGCAGCCATTTATTTTGTTTTGTTACTCAAAGTTCTATGTATCGCTGCCACTTACAATCAGTAATGTTCATAACGTTTACATTAAAAAAACAATGAATTTGCTCCGTTCCCGCCAAAATTCATTTTTTCATCATTCAAACTACTTAAAAGAGGTCTCAATTCGAGGAAAACCACACAAGTCCGCGTTTGAAGCGGTTATTGCAACAAAAAGGTTTTAAACAAAGGATCGCCACCCCCAACATAACAGCAACTTAAACGGCTAGGGTGCAAATAAAAACAATAAAAAACTTGCATGTAACCGTTTAAAGTTACAATTATACATTTAACTCCGCCCAGGGGTCATTTCGGCCCGCCCCGGGGTCGTTTTTGCTTGACGTCGGGTTTTGCCCAAAGATATCATATTGTGTAGAGATTCCCAAAGACACAGCGCTCGAGTTATCTGTGTGATCATTTCTGCGTAAGTTATAATTTGTTTGTAATTAAATTAAAAACAAATAATTGTTTCAGACATATATGTTCATAATATGTACAGTGCAAAGAAAAGGTAAAATTTCACTAAATACAATACTAATAAGCGTTAGCTTTACTTTAGTGACTATTTTTTCTAAGGTGTAGTTTGTAAAAACGACAGTAAATCGCAGCAGTGATTGTATGTAACATTGAGCACGATGGAAGTCAAATGAAAGTACATTTACGATTTTAACAAAATGTCAATGTACGCTTGAGTTTGTTTACCATCTCACCTAAAGTTATGCTAAAATACGTCCTACGATGTAGCACGCTCGCCTAGAAAACTCCGATTCCCTTGAGCCTTTATTTTGTAACTGTTTGCTCGTTTTTGTTTTTTGCTTTTAGGTTGCAAAATAAAATCTTTTTCTTTCTTTCTTTCCCTCGCGATTTGAAGGATTTGAAGGCGAATTGTTTCTATCGGTGAGCATCCACTCGGGCAGCATATTCTATTGTTTAGCATAATGAAATCTAACAGTTCGGTTCGAATTTTTACATTTAGAATAGAATATAACTTTATTATACACAAAAAACTTACAAATGAAACACAGATTACAATTAATACAAATTTTAATATGAAACAAAAAAAGAAGAAGATATATATTCGTAGAGTTTTTATGCATCGCTAAGGCTTTCCGGGCATCTCTACAAAATATCATATCTGTGTTTTTGCCCTTTACCGCGTGTAGGGCAGTAAAAGAGTTTGTTACTCGTTTTAAACAGTATTTCGGTAGTTTTCGTCTGTGTTTAATTTGTGAGGATTTACGCGTTTCGCGTTTGTATAGTTTTATTTTATAACTTTTATGTTTGGCCATGTTTTTATGTGTATAATTCTATTTAAAGGCATCTAGATAGGAATTATGGGGGTATTTTATTTTTCATTTAAAAAAACATATTTTATTTTTTCTGGCAAATTATTAAATCTATACTATTATAAAGAGGAAAAATTTGTTTGTTTGTATTGAATAGGCTCCGAAACTACTGGACCGATTTTAAAAATTCTTTCGCCGTCGGGAAGCTACACTATCCCCGGATGGCATAGGCTACTTTTCATCCCTGTGTTCTTTCTCACGGGAACGGAAACTACGCGGGTGAAACCGCGAGGCGTCCGCTAGTCTCAAATAAACCGCGAAATCGCAGCTAGGACACCAATTTTTTAATTTAGTTTTATTAAAATTAAGATTGTATTTTAAATATTTTTTCTGTTTTTCAGGTAAGTACGAGTGTTATCAGTTACTTCAGTCACAAATAGTGGTATGAAAATAAAGTGTAATTTTTATTTGGTAACTTTGAGTAGCAAAACAAAGTACTTTGAGACTTTCAATGGTTAGTCTTAATAGCCCTACAATACA
This sequence comes from Biston betularia, assembly GCA_905404145.2. Lineage (NCBI taxonomy): Eukaryota > Metazoa > Arthropoda > Insecta > Lepidoptera > Geometridae > Biston > Biston betularia. The sequence goes on along the minus strand of FR989888.1, from coordinate 7,269,923 downwards.
ACGGCTGCACCAATTTTGATGAAACTTAGTATGAAGGTAGCCGGCACCCTGGATTAAAACATATGCCACTTTATATTCCAAAAAATGTAGCGTGTAACACCGCGGGGCGAAGCTATTAAACTAAATATTATTGAGTCCGCGCCGGGACGAATCTTCGACGCGGCTTTGCGGGGGCGGTTCGAACTACCTTCAAAATGAAGTTAGGTTCGATGGTCAAACCTAAGAGGCGTTAGACCTGGGCGATAGTGGACTGTATTTTTCTAGGCGGGTACGCGGAGCGATGAATCTACAGAAGTGGCTTGAAATTTGACAGCTTAGGAGGTAAAAGACAGTGTCGGGAAAGGCTAGGTACATGTGCACGCTTACCTCAACGGATATCTCGTCTCTTCTCCGATCGGCTTCAGAAGGGTGCGGTGCGGTGCGGGTGCGCGCTTACAGCGGCACACGGTGAAGATAGCGGACCACACTCGCAGTGGGTTCGCTAAGTTTATGTTAAAACAACACTCCACAAATACGTCACTCCTGTAGGTACTCTCTTCGAAATATATAGCAATAAACACTGGGATTCACTGCTTACGAGGAAAGCGCGGGATTTTGAACCTTTCTTGAGTAGTTTCTTCTTGCAACTGCCGCGTCAGTGTTGCGGCGCGTGCGACACATAGATCGCAGTAAGCGTGCGTGCGAGGGAGAAAGGGGACTGCGGAAAGGAAGGAGGAAACGGATGTTCCTAGCTGTCAAACCATAGTAAAAACGATGCTGGATTGTCCAATATTGCGTTCCGTTTTACAGTCATAACAAATGGCGGAAACAATTATAAAGATGAAAGTGTTTGAATGTTTGTTACTTCCTCACGCTCAAGCGGCTAGACCAAATTTGATGAAATTTGGTTACCGCACCAGGCACGAAATATTCGCGTAGTATCCAACTTTTTATCCTTTTTTTATGCTTGACAGGCTAGGTGTTTGACCACAGCTCACCTGATGTTAAGTGGCGGTGTGGTCGAAGATGGTAAAGCACACCTAGCCTGGAATAGAACTATCCTGAAAACGTGTTGCGCGTAACACCGCGGGGCGCAGCTAGTTTATAATATCAGTGTGACAAGTCGATTGCTTACGTAAGGTTTCCCGTTCCTTTGTTAAATAGGTCCCACTTGACGTGGGGAGGTGTTTAATTAAGCTCGTATAGTTTATAACAATATTATGTGTAGGTAACACTATCGCGGTGTACAGATTGTTGTAATTTATGACTGCCCTTAATAGTGGCATCATTTTCCGAACACAAAGGATATCGCACGTCTCTCGCTACGCTATGTTCTCTTAAGGTGGTTCGATTTCCATACAAATATTTTTTTTCCATTTATGGACAAATAGAGCATAATTTTACAGTGAAATCACAGCTACTGGCGTTTATTTTGGTCTTTATTTGCGGTAAATCAAAATTGCTTGAATAAAACTGTAGATTATTAGCATTATTAGAATTTGTTCCCCATCATATTTTCCTTCACCAGCAGCTCAAGCTCATTGTTGGAGTTTGAACCCAGGCCATTCGGCGTGTTAACCACTGAGCTATAATGCCAGAAAATATTATCTTATCATTTTATCTTTTTTTGGGCAGCCGTGTGTAGTCGTTTGCTCGGAATTATGTTGCCTAGCGATGTTAATTATCGACTACCGTTCAATGAACTAAGGTTTGTTTACCTTATTGTATAAAATATGGCATAAATCAACAACCTTTCTGTCGATAATAGAATTGAGGAATCGTAAACAGGCATCGTCATTGTATAATAGGGATGAGGTGTTTTCGATATTCATAAATTCAGTCGCGAGTTGGAATCGCAGCGAGAAATATGCTGAGGATAACACAATGCTTTGTCACGGTAACATAGTATAAACAGTGGGTAAATAACATTTTTTTTTTAATTTTATGATTTGACAGGCTTAATGTTTGACCACAGCTTATCTGATTTTAAATGACGGTGTGGCCGAAGATGGTAAAGCACACCAAGCCTGGAATGGAACTGGCTCAAGTGATGCTGCCGGAACACATCGTTAGATGCTTGGCGGCATATTTTCAACTTGAGGGTGGTAGCTAGCCAGCCGAGTACTAGAAAGTACTCTACCACCATGCTATGGTTTCCTCATGATGTTTTTCCTTCACCGGCAGCTCAAGCTCATTGTTGGGGTTTGAACCCACGCCCTTCTCGCTGCAGTAACCACGTGCCGACACGTGTTTCGCCTCTACACGAGGCATCCTCAGGACGTGTTGACTCTTCGAGCCCTTGATCGAAACTCATATACAGCATGACTGGCGATACACCTACGATACTGAAGGAGAGTACTCGGTACTCGATTCTCGTTAAAATTATGTAATAACATTAGGTACTTAATTTTTTGCCAAATTTTCCTAGTAATCAGTTTATATTGATTTTTAATGTTATTTTTTTTCGTATATGATCGCCAAATATCAGGTCCTCGGGTATCGTAGGTGTCTCAACAGCCATGCTGTATACCAAATAATATTCAAAGTGAACTTCCGCAGAGTAACGCCTGAATCAATCGATTTGTTATGTTTTCTCCAGAACATGTCATTCTGTCTTTATATAAGCTGTGGCCATGTCACGCGTCTTGTTAATTAGGTGCTGTGTAGACGGGCCGTAATTAACTGTCTGCTTATCGAGATTGTGTGGGAGGCTGAACATTCCCTTAGAACAGGGTGTTTATGAAAAATGACTCGCGCTCTTGTGATGGCTGGAGTTGATTAAAAGCTTTTGTCTGACGATTTTTGAGAAAGACAAGTTAATTATTAGAGATCTCAAGGTATATATACATTTATTTTGTTTCCGCTTAACAGTCGTTTCAGTTACAACAGTGATGAGGACTTAAATTAGAAATCAGAAACCTTTATTGTAAACCGTGTAACGTAAAAGTATTTTAATAAACATAATATGAGTAGATGAGTCTTTATAATTATGTATACTCTACTCGCTGCGGTAACCACTTGCCGACGCTTGTGTCGCCTCTACACGAGGCATCCTCAGAACGTGTTGACTCTTCCTGCGCTTGGTCGAGACTGAGCACTTCGCTCAATCGACCACTTCCATGAACTTCCGCAAAGTGACGCCTGAATCAATCAATTACTTGCCTAAAAAAAACTTCCGAGTATATCCTGTACAAAATATAATATATCTTATTCAACGCGACCCTAGGTAACATAATCTTAAATACCAACGAAAAAGGTTAAATAAACCTTGTTTATTTGTCCAATTCATTTATACCTCGTTATAGAGACGGAATCCCAACAAATGTTTTATATAAAATCGAGTTGTGTTATTCGAGTTTCTGTTATTGGATTTAAAGGTTTGGGGGCTTAATTCGATTCCGAATCGAAAGATTATACGGATTCCTTTGTTAAGTTTAGTTACTATGTTGACGTCATATCGGGCGAACAGTTATCTTGCTTCGACGAGCCAATAAATACAGATTGTTTTGTTGTTGTATTAACTCGGTTTGCGTTTGACCTTAACACATTCAGGACCGCCGACACGCCTGGCGTGTCCTCACGAATCCCTATCGCGATGTGAGCACGCCAGGCGTGCTCTCGATTTTGCATTAATTCGGGCATATTTTCTGTCTGAAGGCGAAATAAAGAAAGAAAGAAAACATTGATTTTGACACACAAAACACTACAACAACAAAACACTACAAATAAAAAGATTCGACGATCATTATTCCGTTAGTTGTCACGGTAAACGGTCGTATAGCGAAGAGTCTCGACCAACATCTTAAGAGACTCTCGCTAGACGGTTGCGTCAAGCGAGAGAAAGAGCAGAGCTTGTGTGATGGAAGTCAGATAACTGATATATTACATAATTATATACTTTTTTTTTGTAAATGCATACTTATAATACATACAGAACACCCAGACACAGAACAAACATTTGTTGATACATAAAATGTTAGTTCTGAGCGGGAATCGAACCCACGCCTTTCAGCTCTTAAGGCAGATATGCTACCAATGAGCCAACAGGGTTGTCAATTTCTTTTTTATAATGTAAATTAAGTGAGACGAACGAGACGTTCCCTTGATGGTAAGAGATAACATCTGTCCATGACCATTGCAGCGATACACAGAACTTTGAGTAGCAAAAAAAAGTCTAGGGCATCACTGCTTTGGTGCTCATTGTTTTGAGACTTTGATGGTTAGTCTTCAACATCCCTGTTATTCCGTTGCAGTACCCTTCAAACCGGAACACAGTAATGATTATACACTACTGCATAGCGGCAGAATATCTGGTACTGCGGTGGTACTTGCCTAGACGACCTCCTGCTAAAGAGATCTACTACCAAGCGTATTATATGTCAAAATCAATATTTAATTTTACAGAAAAAATCTATTTAAGTATTCTATCAGTTATCTGTCTTCCATAGTACAAGCTTTGCTTAGTTTGGGGGCAGATGGCGCTGTGTGTAATGCGCTATGATATTAATGAATATATTACGCGACAGCTTCTCTGTAGTTTTCTGTGGGCTGATCAATATCTATGATTGAATGAACTTCTGTATTAAGAAACATCGCTTACACTGACTTTTATTTCCGTCTTAACTATTAACCTTTATACTTATGTTAGTTTAGCGTTATTTATATTATTGATCTTACTCATAAGCCACGTTTTCCTGGTCCCTCGACCAGGAAAACATGGTTTCTGTTTCTATTTCTGTCCGTTTATCCTGTAAAAGCCGAACTAAACCTGCGAGAGGTTTGATTCAATCTACTTGTATTTGACTTTACCTGTAGAATTTATTTGAACTAGCATTTCAATGTGGTTTCACTCGCTGTACGTTAATGTTTTCGTATCACATACAAGTACACATGTTTGGTTCGGTTAGGTCAGGTTTGAATTAGCGCATTCTCGACCATCTCTGCATAGTATAAAACAAAGTCGCTTCCCGCCGTCTGTACGCTTAGATCTTTTCAACTACGCAACGGATTTTAATGCGGTTTCCATCAATAGACAGAGTGATTCAAGAGGAAGGTTTATATGTATAAAACATTCATATGCAATGCCGTGTAAAACCGGGGGGTCGCTACTAGCCTCACAATATTATTAAAGAAATGAGCTATTAAAAGCTTTTACGCTAATTATAACATTGTACATTTTATTAAGAATTTAACAAATGCAGATAAAAAATAAACATCGTAGGACATTACACACAGCGCCATCTGACCCCAAACTAAGCAAAGCTTATACTGTGGAAGTCAGATAACTGATAAAATACTTTTTTACAAATACATACTGAACACCCAGACGCAGAACAAACATTTGTTTTTGGTCGTAGTTCTTCAATTTATTTTAATTTTATTTTAAAGCTACTAAAATATTGTATGTCCACGAGGACAAAACTGTTTTAAAGTGCCTATTATAAAACATTTATCACCTTAAATTGCACACAGTTTTGCACAGTAAAATATTTCATTTCATTTATAACACAAAAAGCTTGTCCTGAGTGGGAACCGAACCCACGCCTTACAGCTCTTAAATCAGATATCCTACCATAGATACATAAAACGAAACATATTTGAAAAAAAGAACATCTCACTGTTGTGACCAAAATAAATAAATATCATAGGACATTACACACAGCGCCATCTGACCCCAAACTAAGCAGAGCTTGTGTGATGGAAGTCAGATAACTGATAGAATACATAAATACTTTTTTTTTTGTAAATACATACTTATAATACATACAGTACACCCAGACACAGAACAAACATCGATGTTAGTCACACAAATGTTAGTCCTGAGTGGGAATCGAACCCACGCCCTTCAGCTCTCGAAGCAGACACACTACCAATGAACCAACAGGGCTGTTAAACGATTTTTAAGCGGAAATGTACTAAAAATATATGTCTATATCTCGTGAATCATACTTTAAAAAAAATTATGGTTATTGAACATCAAATTTTATAAAAGTATTCAATCTAACGGAAATCTCCGAAGCAGGGGGTTTAAAGTGCTTACCATAAACGTTGAGTGAGCCTTAATTTTTATATCCAATTTCTTAGGCATGTGGCAAACACGAGCGGAACAGCGGAGCGAATCTAATGGCTTTCCATTAGAAATAAATACATGACGTTGAGATACCTAAAAGATATAGGTATATTAGGGTTAATGCTATGCCATCTGAAGACGGCCCCGTTGGCTCATTGGTAGTATATCTGGTAGTGTAGCGATGATAGCTCAGTGGTTAGCGCGGTAGGTTCGCATGCCGAAGGGCGTGGGTTCAAACCCCAACAATGAGCTTGAGTTGCCGGTGAAGGAAAACATCGTGAGGAAACCATAGCATGGTGGTAGGGTACTTTAGTACTCGGCTGGCTAGCTACCACCCTCGATTTGAAAATCTGCCGCCAAGCATCTAACGGTGTGTTCCGGCAGCCTCACTTGAGAGCCAGGTCCATTCCAGGCTAGGTGTGCTTTACCATCTTCGACCACACCTTCACTAGTTAGTAAGTAAGTAGTTAGCGTAATATTAGTGTGATTAACATAAATAAATAAATATCGTAGGACTATACACACAGCGCCATCTGGCCCCAAACTAAGCAGAGCTTGTGTGATGGAAGTCAGATAACTGATAGAATACTTAAATGCTTGTATCTATGTAAATACATACTTATAATACATACAGGACACCCAGACACAGAACAAACATTTGTTTATTCATAAAATGTTTGCCCTGAGTGGGAATCGAACCCACGCCCTACAGCTCTCAAGGCAGTTTTTTTTTTTTATGTTTGACAAGCTAGGTGTTTGACCACAGCTCACCTGATGTTAAGTGACGGTGTGATCGAAGATCGTAAAGCACACGTAACCGGGAATGGAACTGGCTCTCAAGTGAGGCTGCCGGAACACACAGTTAGATGCTTGGCGGTAGATTTTTAACTTGAGGGTGGTAGCTACCCAGCCGAGTACCTACTAGAAAGTACTCTACCACCATGCTATGGTTTCCTCATGATGTTTTTCCTTCACCGGCAGCTCAAGCTCATTGTTGTTGTTCGAACCCACGCCCTTCGGCATGCGAACCGACCGCGCTAACCACTGAGCTATCATCGCTACATAATATTAATTTTTGTACTGCTTAATTTCGACCTAAGCAAATATTGTATGTAAATGAACTAGTTGCGAGAATACTTTTATTTTTTGTAAATACATACTTATATATCGTTGTATGGCGATACTCAAACGCTGAGCAAAATAAAGGCCAGCGTTTTGTTCACGTGTGGCGTCGACCAGACGAGATGACAAATCTGGGGGCCAGCGTTTTGGGAACTATTGCCCATTGATAGCGGCCTTTTAGATTAGTTATAATTTTACATGTTACATTTGTCTTAATTACTTTACTTATACCTGTAAATAGTGAATATTTATTTAAGATATTTTATTTTGTTTAATAAACCCATTACTTATACCTACATCTAATAAATAAATAAATAAATTTATTTCACAATTTATCTTTTCAATCATGATTACAAACTAATCAGACCACATGCTTTGAATAAAGTTGAGACTAATTTGTTTTAAAATCTCCGTGAATTTTCTAAAAAAATGAATTCCTTGTTAGGCTAGGAACCTAATTTCTTGTAACACAACCTTGCCTTACAATAAAATATCGACGGCTCGAAAATTTTTTAAACCTAATTTTCTTAACTGTAATGCAGTATGGGGAAACTTGTCGAAGTTTGAAGCGGGCGCCTTGTTTTTTAAATGTAAAAAGTGATGAGACGAACGAGACGCTCTCCTGATAGTAAGAGATAACGCCTGACCATGACCATAGCAGTGATACACAGAACTTTAAGTAACAAAACAAAGTTTATCACTGCTTTTTGTTTTTCGCGATTTTCTTTGATTGTATTTATATTTGTAGCGATAATAGCTCAGTGGTTAGCGCGGTCGGTTCACATAAAAAAAAAGAGTAGAGCTGTGGTCATACATCTAGCTTGTCAATCATAAAAAAAAACCGCTCGCAAATTAGAAGTCTAATGTAATAAATGAAGCTCAGATATATTTTGAGTTAGATCAGGTAGTTATAGCAACCTACAGTTAGGATTTTTGGCTGGAATGCGGAAAAAGTGTCGCTCCATTGTATTTTTTTCCAAAACTAGTGTCTTTTCGAGTATTTATAAGAGAAATAGTGGTGTTTTATCAATAAAGTACCGAATTACAAGTGCGAGTGTGGGAAAGTGATATAATGTGGTGAAACATGACTTTCCGTGTCGCCTCCAAAACTCCATAGAAGCTTATAGTCGCCGCTACTTCACTAAAGCATGACTGGAATTGACTGACACGGACTGGACTTTAGACTACTTTTTAACTTATGAAACTTGAAAATATCAAAACACTTGACACTGGCAAATGCACAAACTGCGACGCCAAAATCAAAGAAAAAATAAAGTGTCATGTTGTGACAGACACATCCCACACTTCCGAAACTTATAGTAAAGTCACCGCTACTCTACTAAAGCATGACTGGAATTGACTGACACAGAGTGACCTAGGCCAAAACTGGACTTTGACCACTATTAACTTGGAAGTTCTGGAGTGGAGACCACGGACCGGCAAGCGCAGCGTAGGACGTCCACCCACAAGGTGGGCAGACGACCTAGTAAAGACCGCAGGAACGCGCTGGATGCGAGCCGCTTCCAACCGGTCTTTATGGAAGTCAATGGGGGAGGCCTATGTCCAGCAGTGGACGTCCTACGGCTGAAATGATGATGATGATGATGAACTTGGAAATATCAAAACACTTGACACTGGCAAATGCATAAAATGCGACGCCAAAATAAACGAAGCATACTTCTTAGGTTAAGTAAAGTCATAAAACAAGGTCTCTTGAAGCCAAGATCTTAGTTTGCTTCTGAAGCACGCGGTGGAAGGTGCATCCCGAATGGAAGCGGGAATGCTGAGTATGACCAGCGCTGGTTTTCCAGTGAGCCCTTGCAGTTGAAAACCAAAGTCTTCTTCCATAGTAATACCAAATACCTCATCAAGAACCTCCCATATACCTTGAACACACCTCCCAATCCTCCCATACTGTAACGTTTTAAACTAACACGTAAAATTTAGGGCGCGTCGAAATCTGTAGAAAATACTCTATCCCAACGGAATTCCCGAGAAGGCTCGTTCGAATTCCCGGACCGTTTTTGGGAAATACATAAATATATAATTATGTAGAAGTTCTAGAAAGATTTGTTAATAAAGAAAAGGGTCTGCGAAAACGAGGGATGCGTGAACGTTTTCATGAAAAGATACACGTATTCTATAGCGGTATTTCTACTAAATAGAATATTAAATGTTTTTGCTATAATATTTTGAGGCTGTGAATAACAAGCTTGGGTATTATATCGCGATCCGCTAGTATCCGACCCGGGTTTTTTTTTTATACGAAATTGGTTCGCGTTTGACCACACCCGGGCTGATGTTTTTTTTTTTGTTTTAGCCGTCCTCCTCCGCCAAATTTCCCTTGACATAGTCAAGGACCATTTTTACCTTAATTATATTGCCATAATTATTTTATATGTGACATATTACTTTATTGACATTTTCATTTTCATTGTTTTGACATATGTTATGGTTTTGATATTTTTAAATATAAATGGAAAAATGACTTGTAACTTTGGTGTTAATAAATGATTTGTATTTGTACTCTCGACGAATCGGAGTGGCATATATATGCGTTTGGGGTGAGAGGATGATTGTGCGAATCCATGTTGCCATTTTTCTCCAAAACTACTAGTCCGATTTTGATGCAGTTTTCAGTTGGAGCATGTTCTTAGATAGGTGTTATGGTGACAACTTACCAGGGGGCGCTGCAGCAAACATTGGTTGTGCAAATCCATGTTGCGATTTTTCTCCAAAACTACTAGTCTGATTTTGATGTAGTTTTCAGTTATGAGTTCGGGTTTGATTGGTACGTTTTCTTCGATAGGTGTTACGGTGACAACTCACCAGTGAGCGCTGCAGCAAAGTATCTATGTTTAGGTATACCATTAAATTTTTAAAAGTGCTACACTATTTGTTTATTATTTACGACATAAAGAAATGTATAGTTTAAAATTTGAGATTTATTAAATACATAGATATAGGTCAAAGTTAAACAATAGTTAAAGTTATAATGAAATTGTAAAAAAAGAAGTTTACAATTGTCATTGTCAAATAATATTTGTCATAAAAATTACCGGAAAAAAATACAATTACCGGAACACAGTAATGTTTACACAATACTGCTTGGCGGCAGTATATTTTTACTTTCAACAAAACATAATATTGTTTACTCTCAGGATTATTTTTTCGTCTTACAACAAAACATGTTATTTTTTATATTTCCGGATAAAAAATATCCTTTTTTTTTTATCGGCTTATTTCACTGAAAAGGAACGAGTTTCCACTTACAAAGGCCGGTAAGTTTGCCATAACTGCTTTCCATTCTTCGCAAGCTAAATCCCAATATTTCTCTCCAAATGAATGATACCTTTTGGATTCTCCCCATCTATAACGAGATTTGGTACGCGGAGTCGGATTAGCGGTTTAGATCGAGTACAAAGTTGTTTTATTGTCTCAAATGTGGAACAGCGTAACTTGAATTAAAAAAAAAATCGGTCCAGTGCGAGTCGGACTCGCGCACAAAGGGTTACGTACCGTTATTAAAAATCAAGTTTGTTGTATGGGAGCCCCCCTTAAATATTTATTTTATTTTATTTTTAGTATTTGCTGTTATAGCGGCAATAGAAATATATCAACTGTGAAAATTTAAACTGTCTAGCTATCACCGTTCTTGAGATACAGCCTGGTGACAGACGGACGGACGGACGGACAGCGAAGTCTCAGTAATAGGGTCGCGTTTTTAACCTTTGGGTACGGAACCCTAAAAACACGCTTAAACTTTAAGGATTCATCAAAATGTACCGTATTACCCCTTACTCGAAGGTTTTTGTAAAAATCATTGAAGAGTTCCACCATACAGCTCCTGGCTCCATCATCAGACCCTGGACACCAAGTACAATGTAGGTACTCATCAAAATAAAACTAGCTGCGCCCCGCGGTGTTACCCGCTGCATGTTTTCGGGATAAATAGTAGCCTATGTGTTAATCCAGGGTCTAAGCTACCTCCATATCAAATTTCATCCAAATCCGTTAAGTAGTTTTTGCGTGAAAGAGTAACAAACGTCCATCCAAACTTTCACATTTATAATATTAGTGAGATTAGTAGGATAAGCCCAAACGAGTCTCTCAAACTCTGTAGATGTTCTACCAGATACAATTTAGAGAAAGATCTGTTCTTTTGTCGCACTAGAAATACGTAGTAAACATTTGGCAAGTGTAATGTATTCGCGACGGTTGTAGTCGGCGCTGTTATTGGTAGGTCAGACTGGGAGTCAAGTAGTACAAACTCCGCGGTATTATTCCTAAAGTTTTCGACAAAACGCCTTCAGATTGATCGATCGGGATTCAAACAAAGTATTGTGAAGTTTGAATCCACGGTATAGATTTGTAGATTTGTATACACACGGGCAGAAAGTTCTTTTTTTTTTTATTCAAACACAAAAAAACAATCAAACAATCTTATGTTAATGTGTAGTACCGATTATGAGTTTTTTTTTTTATGGTTGACCGGCTATGTGTTTGACCACAGCTCACCTGATGTTAAGTGAAGGTGTGGTGGTAAAGTTTGTAATATATCAGGATGTAGCTATCGTGTAGATGATTGGTCATAATTTTGGACAGCATCTTATTGGTTGAAGCCGTGCTCACAGACAACTAGTGCCACGTATACAATCCAAATTAAATAATTAATATCGCTAACACTTAGATCTATTTTATATTAAAACAAGATAAATTTAAAATACCCCGACATGTGTATAATATTGTACTAGTCAAGCCCTTTCATTTGATACCCATATTGAGAGAGCTGTGAAAAAATATGTGATCTGCCATTTTGTGGCGACTGCCATCTTGGACTGATTTTCATCAAACATAGCGAAGAACACTTCCGAATTTTGGCGGGAACGCGGAAAGAATCGTGTCGCCCCATTGTATTTATTTCCAAAACTTGTGTTTTTCGAGTGTTTATGTGTAAATATAGTAGTGTTTTATTCATAAAGTACTGAATTACAAGCGTCAGTGTAGGAAAGTGTAATAATGTGGTGAAACATGACTTTTCGTGTTGCTTCCAAAACTCCGTCATAAAGTAAAGTCGCCACTACTTAATAAAGCATGACTGCATTTGACTTACATGGACTGGACTTGACCTAGACTGGAATTTGAGTACTTTTTAACTAATAAAACTTGAAATAATCTTGACACTGGCAAATGCACACAAAGCGACGCAAAAATCAAAGAAGAAAAGCACACTACCGACTAATTCCCATTTCAAACAAAATCAAAATCGGTTTATCCGTTCGGGAGCTACGATGCGACAGACACGTACACACAGTCACGTTGAACTCATAACATCCACGTCATTTTTGGCGTCGGGAGTTAAAAACCAAGAACGTAATAAAACAACCGTGTGTATCGCAAAGTTCTTGCGTTTTGTGTTAGGCCATCAATCTTCTTGCTTTAGACAACTTTGTTTTTTCCAGTTTTCCTAACTTTGAGATGCATAGCCTCAGCGGATATCGCCCCGCCAACAAACGATTATTGTGTTTTGTTTCGAAAATGTCACGCACTAAGTCCGATTTCATACTCTACTAGCGGTCCGCTCCAAGTATGCACATTTATTTTGACGTCTTGACACTAAACGTTTCCTATACTATTATAAAGAGGAAAGATTTTGAATATTGAATAGCCTCCGAAACTACTGGGACGATATTAATAATTCTTTCATTATTAGAATGCTACATTATCCGTAATAGGCATACGTTATAATTTATTTAAAAAAACAGTTAGGGATCCATATGGAAAATTCAATAATGTAACCCAGCTTAGGTGAAAAATTTGAAAAAATCCTTACTTATCATGCGCAGCGAAAACTATTGACAATAGAATAAAGTGACGTTTTATAGAGCAAAGCGACAGCTACAAGTAAGTCCGCAATATCATATGTCTAACTATTACAGTTGTCATCTACATCTTATAAGGAAGAAAGGTTTAATGTTTTGTTTGGCTCCGAAACTACTGGATCGATAAATTTATATTGTTAATCGAGTTTTGTTTTTCCGTGCGAACCCAGTGCGAGCTGCTAGTACTAAAGAGGAAATACTTGATTGTTTCTTTGTATTGAATAGGCTCCGAAACTACTGGAGCGATTTCAAAAATTCTTTCGCCGTTGGGAAGCTACACTATCCCCTGGTGACATAGGCTACTTTTTATACCTGTATTTTCACGGGAACGGGAACTGCGCGGGTGAAACCGCGATGCGTCCGCTAGTGTTAAATATCTCAACTTAAATAACAAGATTATTTAAAAAGACTACGAATGAATAAGTTTTTTTTCTTCAAAAATAAAATAACACTGTATAAATAAAGCCCATAATCATACTTTTTTACGTTGTAGAGTAAAACATCGTGTCGGCTTCAGTAAGATTTTCGTCGAAAAACTTTCCCTTGGAATTAGTTTCTCAGGTGCTTGTGTACCTGTAATGAAAGTTATGAGAAATTTTGGAAATACTTTATAGGAGAATTTAGAAAGTCGGTAACTTTACTTGTTCATGAAATACAGATCAATACAGGGTGGGGAAGGACGCGAGAAAACTTTAAAAAGGTTTTGGTTTTTCTGGTAGATTTCAAAAGTTTTTGCTATCAGTGTGGAGTAAAATCAAGTCAAATCTACACTAATTATAAAGGGGAAAGATTTTATTTTTTGTTTGTTTGTTTGTATTGAATAGGCTCCGAAACTACTGGACCATTTTTAATTCTTCCATTATTAGAATGCCACATTATCACTGAGTGACATAGCCTATATTTGTATTGGTAAGGTGGTTCGATTTCCATACAAATAAATGTTTGCCATTTATGGACAAATGGAGCATAATTTTACAGTGAAATCACAGCTACTGGCATTTATTTTGGTCTTTATTTGCGGTAAATCACAGTTGCTTGAATAAGTTATTTTGTAACAAATAGGTACAAACAAGTGACAATGTGCTGAAGTGGCAATGGGCTGGACATATCTGTCGCAGAACCGATAACCGCTGGGGTAGACGTGTTCTGGAGTGGAGACCGCGTATTGGCAAGCGTAGCGTAGGACGCCCTGAGACTCGATGGAGTGACGATATACATAGGACAGCTGGCAGTGGATGGAAGCGAAAAGCCGAAGATCGGGCTGAGTGGCGTGTCTTGGGAGAGGCCTATGTCCAGCAGTGGACTAATGTACGCTGATGATGATGAGGTACAAACACATAAACAAACAAACAGTTACAAAATAAGGGTTCACCTCACCATAATACTGGAAAGTAAGACCAGCGCTGGTCTTCCGGTGAGCCCTTGTAATTATGATAAAAGAATTACATCACGATCAACAAATACATCACTTAATACTTTCCTCATAAAAAAATCAAGGGTTTTTTTATCACATAAAAACTTTTTAAACGCAGTGACATCGGATAAGCCAGCCATTTCAACTTTAATCGTTGCGCTAGATTAATGTACAAAGTTACCTTTTTAGGTCGACGATGGCACGCTTTCGCGTTAGTTTGTAAGGAAATTATGTTTTTAAAGCTTCTCTCTTTGGAAAATAAAAGTTGCTGCGAGGTTGACTTAATTTGAAGAGCTTTTTGACCTCTGGTTTTGGGCTCTTGTCCCACGCAGTCGTTGGTATGCTACGCGATTGTGAATCAACGCTTTGGTCGCTTCATATACATAAATGTAGCAGGCGATTTGTGTGATACAGCATTTTATAAGCGTCGTTATAGAAAAGAATATATCACATACCAAACACATACATTACAACATACAAATATGAAACATGAAAAAGAGAAAACGAAAATATGAAACATGAAAAAGAGAAAACGAAAATATGAAACATGAAAAAGAGAAAACGAATAAAACAAAACGATAAATTTATGGCGTATAATGGCGGTCATATCGCCCAGATCAATTTCTTCCACACAACCGTTGGATGGATATTTGACACTTGTGTAATTCGGTTTGACATTTGTGTAATTTTTTTAATTTGTATAACCTCTTTGGCTTTTATAAACGAAATTATTTTGACATGTTTGATTCTGAAAAAATGTTTTGTTTTTTGATTGGATAATTGTTTGTTTAACACAGACTACAAGCAACGATGAAATCTGTAACATAACACACTTTATGAAATAATTTTGTATTTTTTTTTGTAGGTATCAAAATATCGATTGTTATTTTTAAGTTTTTACAAATCGATTTATTTTAAACGAGTTAAAAATCGATTATTTAATCATCGATTTTTCCCCTCTAAGTGACATCCCTAGCCCGGTGTAAACCAACCTTAAACTCAAACAGATCAAAAACGAAACCTACAAACCTTAAAAGCCAAACAATGATACAACTTGAATCGTTTCAGTTGAAATACCCTCATATTCAGGATTTATTACTGGAACCATAAATCGTACTGCAGAAACTTCTAGACAAAGTTGCGGTAACCGTTCGAGTTTCAAAAGTTGTTGAAATTTGATGTAAAGTGTGTACCGACGTTAAAGGATACGGGGAATCACGGTTTTTGTCATCTTCGGTATGTAAAGAAAAAAATAACTTTACTGATTCCAAAACCATTTCGAAATAGTACATTTCTATTCAATATTTTTACGTTTAAAATTCTGTATACTATAACATGGGGTTTATTTTAATAAAATACATAAAATAAACTTGAGTTTCAATTGATGTCTAATGACGTCACCTAGTAGGGCTACTTTCATAGACTAAAAAAGCAATGGCAAACCAAAACAAAATCTGTCAATGTCAAGTCAACGGCGATCATAATAATCTCTTCAATACACGTACGTCGAGTTGTTTTTCGCTTTATTGATACAAATATCTGGATTATTTTACTTTAAACGTTATTTGGACTCTGATATCGCTTTTATGACATAAGATTTGTTTACTTCATAACATGAATTGTAAAAACCGGAGACGTGACAGAATGGCTTTACAGCTTCAGCCTGCGTACAATCGTACATACATATTGACAGCCCCGTTGGCTCATTGGTAGTATATCTGCCTTGAGAGCTGTAGGGTGTGGGTTCGATTCCCACTCAGGGCAAACATTTTGTGAATAAACAAATGTTTGTTCTGTGTCTGGGTGTTCTGTATGTATTATAAGTATGTTTTTACAAAAAAAAAAGTATTTATGTTTTCTATCAGTTACCTGACTTCCATCACACAAGCTCTGCTTAGTTTGGGGTCAGATGGCGCTGTGTGTATAGTCCTACGATATTTATTTATTTTTTATTTATATGTTGTTGAAAGTTCTGAAAGGCGTATATTTATACTAATTTATTTTCTTTGTTTTCAGGTAAGTAGCAGAAAGCGGATCTTCGTTGAAAACCTAAATAACAAGGGCTACAGTAAGTGTGGCCTGTCGCAAATTACAACCGACGTAAATAACATTACAACCACCAAAAAATATATAAATATTCTAGGACACTTCCACGCAGTGCCATCTAGCGCCAAACTAATCAAAACCTGTACTACGGGAACCAGATAACTAGAAAACTTTTTTTAAATACATACCTACATATAATTTGCTCTACATATAATTTTTGCAGAGCAAACATTTATGTGTGTATTTATGTTTATCCTGGTGGGAATCGAACCCACGCCTTACTACTCTTGAAGCAAATATTCCACCAAATAAGCTAACAGGGCCTAATCCCACTAATACTATAAATGTGAAAGTTTGGATGGATGTTTGTTACTCTTTCACGCAAAAACTACTGAACAGATTTGGATGAAATTTGGTATGGAGGTAGCTGACATCCTGGATTAACACGTAGGCTACTTTTTAGCCCGAAATTTTATCCGACACTCATTACTTCAACATATTTAATTTTACATTTTTTTTTAATTCAAATTTATACGCTCCAAAGACACCGGGGTCAGTGACCTATGTCAACTTGAATTACAATTTTATTTTTTACAGTACAATATAGGAAGAGGAAATTCTGTCAAATTAATTCAATTTAATTTTAATTTTAAAATTAAATTTTCACATATAAAAATAAATACTGTTTTAGGCGTTACTTAGCGGAAGTTCATTTTGAATATTCAAGATATATTTTTAGTTTATTTCCGCTTAACAGTCGTTCCAGTTACAACAGTGATGAGGATTTAAATTTGACAATAATTTATTAATTGAAAATTTAATATCTAGAACTAATTTCACATAAACTCTAAAAATATAATTTAACATATTAAATACAATTATTAGTCTCAATGGTCTTGTAATGTCGCTGCAATACCTAACACAGTAATGTTTACACACTACTGCTTGGCGGCAGAATATATCTGATAAATACTTAGAAGAACTCATGTAAGGAAGTCTACAGTCAACTTAATAAAAAACAGTACACAAGTAATATCTTATTTTATCTCCAAGGTCCATAAACCTAGGTCCAATATACGCCGCGCCGGTTCTCATTTGAGACGCACACGCAAATAAATCCAACCAACAATGTAGACTTTAATGTCACTGAAACCATTCTCTTATACTTGGTTATATCGACCTTATGTCGTAGTGTAAGGGTTGAGAATGGCGTGGCAGCTTTGGAAATAAATTCAATTCATAATGCCCTGTTCACACGATATCCGTGACGCGTGCGGTATAGAGGTCGGTGTACACTAAACAAGAACAGATGTACAACTTTTCATCTTCGTATAATCCACTAGCTGCGCCCCGCGGTGTTACCCGCTGCATGTTTTCGTGATAAAAAGTAGCCTATGTGTTAATCCGGGGTCTCAGCTACATCCATTCCAAATTTCATCGAAATCCATTCAGTAGTTTTTGCGTGAAAGTGTAACAAACATACATCCAAACTTTCACTTTTATAATACTAGCTACTCACCGCGGTGTTACCTACTGCATGTTTTCGGGATGAAAAGTGGCCTATGTGTTAATTCGGGATCTCGGCTACATCCATACCAAATTTCATCCAAATCCGTTCAGTAGTTTTTGCGTGAGAGAGTAACAAACATACATGCAGTATTACATACTTTCGCGTTTATAATATTAGTAGGAAAGAATAAGACATGAAGTAGGGAGTTTTGGCGGAAACGCGAAAAGAGTCGTGTCGCCCCATTGTATTTTTTCCAAAACTAGTGTTTTATCGAGTGATAATGTTTTTTTGAGTTTGAACACAACAATGAGCTTGAGCTGCCGGTGAAGGAAAACATCGTGAGGAAACCATAGCATGGTGGTAGGGTACTCTCTAGTACTCGGCTAGCTAGCTACCACACGAGAGTTGAAAATCTGCCGCGAAGCATCTAACGGTGTGTTCCGGCAGCCTCACTTGAGAGCCAGTTCTATTCCAGGCTAGGTGTGCTTTACCATCTTCGAGCACACTGTTACTTAACATCACGTGAGCTGTGGCCAAACAACTAGCCTGTTAACAATAAAAAAAGAAGTTGAACGGGCCTAGTTCATTTAAATGGCGGATTTCTTAAATAAATATTGGAGGACATTTAACACAGCGCCATCTACCCTCAAACTGAGCAAAGCTTGTACTATGGGAACTAGGGCTGACAGAATACTAATATTATAATGAGTCCATGTGTTACTTGAAATAAATAAAATTAAATTGAAATACTTTTTTTGTTGTAATTACATACTGTCCACGATGGAATTCGGGATGCCGGAAGGGTAAATAAAACGCCTTGCTTCGTATCCCTGACCTGGTTATATTTTCAATGACACCAAAACTAGTCGCTAATTTCTCGAAACGAAACGCCACCGCGTGCTAACTCGCTTGCAACGCCATCTAGTTTTGTCGTCGGGAACTAAACTAAATGGGTCGAACTTTATAACTCGAACACGTACATATAATAATAATAATAATAATAATAACTTTATTTGAATTTTTACAGATGAATTTTACAAGACATTTCAGTGGGTACAGGGTTATAGCAGATACTAGAAACATAGTATACAAATATCTTGCGCATTAATAGATACCTGCCTATTAGTATGATACATGTAAGATAATAATTTGAAATACATTTGTAATATCACAAGGCAGCAGTTTGTATAAACAAGACTAAAAAAATACAGTACTTATGCGACGAACATCATGAGTACCTACATCACATGATATTTATCTTAGTAAATTAATTGTATATAGATACATTTCCTAAAGATGGACAGGTACTGTAATTAGATAATTAGGTAATGGAATGGGGAGTTATAACGGACGTTGATCTCCACACTAGGATTCCCTGTGTTGTGGAGATCAGCAGCATTGATGGTTAAGCGTTACATAAAGGTACTGTGATCGGAAAATGTAATATATACTAGATACTTACCCACATAAAATTAAATAAATAAAAACAAGCAATATAAGTGTTATATATATTCACGTGTGTGTGTATTAGAGTGTGTGTAAAAGAGAGAGCGTGAGAGTATGCGTCTGTGTCTATCCATCTATCTATCTATTTTCTATACTGTTATAAAGAGGAAAGATATGGTTGTGTGTTTGTTTTGAATTGACTCCAAAACTACAGGACCGATTTCAAGAATTCTATTACCGTTGGGAACTTACACTATCTCCGGGTGACATAGGCTACTTTTTATCCCTGTATTCCCACGGGAACGACAACTAAGCGGGTGATACCGCGAGGCGTCCACTAGAAAATAATATAGGCATTCAGCTTTCAAGTAAATTGCTGTGCAGCAATTTACTTAAGGGCAAATCCTGCTAGTTAACAATAAGAAGGAATTTTTCTGTCTCAGCGTTAGTCATACCGAGCAGCCATTTGTGGAGTATCGTTTTACAGCGGTGCCTAATAAGGGGTAAAACGTTAAGAATTTTATTTACTTTACTATAAATATAGGGCCCGGCCCATGTGAAGGTCCTTTTGAAGAATTCTGTTTTTCTGGGGGGGAGTTTCCAACGTATGTGACGGTAAGGTATTTCAAGAGTGGTTGGTGCTATTTTATGAAATCTCAATATGACACTAACTATATAAAGCTGGCGAACTTGTAAATGTCCACATTCTTTATAAAGAGCTTCGGTGGGATAAAGAAAAGGTTTCCTAAACGCTACTTTTAGCACCGCCCTTTGTGCTCGCTCAAGTTTAATGATATGTGTTTTAGCTGCACCTCCCCACACCACTGCACAATAGCTTAGAATAGATTTACAGAGAGAGTTGTAAACCAAATTAATAACTTCTAAAGAGGCTGAAGCTCTAAGTTGCTTGAAAATATACATTAACTTCCTAACTCTGCCGGCAAGGGTTATAATATGTGATTCCCAAGTAAGATGTTCATCCAACACAACGCCTAGATATTTGAGAAGAGAAACTTGCTCAAGTTTGGTGCAATCACAATTGTCAAATCTGTCAGATTGGCATCTATGAAATTTTAGGTCTAGCGGACTTATTGGCGCAGAACGATTTGAGATGCTAAAAGCAATAGTTTTAGTTTTAGTGGCATTTAGTGTCAGGAGATTATTTTGTAACCAAGTACCAACACGATTTAGACCCTCTTGAGCTATAGCTTGAACAGATGTCCATGATTCTCCATAGAACACAAGCGCAGTGTCATCAGCAAAAGTGAAGAAGCTACCTTGACGGAGGTTTAACGAGCATAGGTCGTTTATATACACCAAAAAAAGGGTTGGACCAAGGACACTTCCTTGGGGGACACCGAAGTTGACAGTATTGGAGTCACTGCTCAGGTCATCTATGCACACTTTTTGAATTCTGTTTTCTAGATAGGACTTGAACCACTGGAGTGGTATTCCACGTATGCCTGACAGTTCCAGCTTTTTTAATAAAATTACTCGTGACACCGTATCGAAGGCTTTAGCAAGATCGAGAAAGACTCCAGCACAGCTAAAGCCTTCATCGATCTTGCCAGCCACAAAGTCGCTTAATGAGGTCACTGCATCTTCAGTAGATCTATTGGAGCGGAAACCAAACTGTTGTTCTGATAGCAGGTTCTGTGATTCTAGAAACCTAAGAATTCTCGAGTTAACAACTTTCTCGATGATCTTGGATAGACAGCTTAGAAGAGAGATAGGTCTGTAGTTTGACACAACGCTTTTGTTGCCATCCTTAAAGATTGGTGTCACATTGGCTCGTTTGAAGCAATCAGGCACCTTGCCATTAGTCAGACTCAGATTGCATAAGAATGCGATGGGGCCAGCTAAGAATTCCTTTGCTTTAATAAAAACTTCATTACTAATCCCGTCATGACCAGCTGCTGATTTGAGTTTCAGGCTACCGATAATTTTGCAGATTTCTTTTTCATTAGTAGGGATAAAGAAAAAAGATTCAGGATTTTTGTTAGAGAAATGGGTCTCTTTAATGTCAGAGGCGAGCTGAGTTTCAGTTTTATTGATATTATGTAAAATAATATTCGCAAGGTTTTCGCCGACTGAGCTAAAGTAATCATTTACTGCATTAAGTGACTCAATTGGATTTATGTTGGCTTGGAGCAGATCAGTACTAGGTGATTTCTTAATGCTCATACCGCATATTTTCTTGAGCGTAGACCATGTTTTTTTACTATCCCCTTTGCAATTCAATAGCTCGTTCCGCTCATAATCGTTTTTAACATTTTTAATAAGGTTATTACAAATGTTACGGTAGTGTTTATATTTTTTTGCTAGAGTATCGTTATTAGGGCTATTTCTGACTAATAAATGCATGTGGTCTCGACGTTGTGTACATCTTAATAGTGAAGGTGTAAACCAAGGTAGAAGGCAGTCGGTTTGTTTTTTAAATTTTCGAGGTTTACTTTTGTGTTTATTTATGAGATCTTGGATAGTTTTTATGAATTCATTTGTTGCGTCATTAATGTCGACATGTAAATAAAATTTGTCCCAGAAAATGTTCTTAATGTCGTTAAGTAATCCTACATAATCAATTTTCTGAATCATTTTGCTTGCAAGTGTGGCCCTAGTAGGTTTTTTATTAATTGAAGCTATAATAGTATCGTGGTCGGTAATATCAGCTTTGCAAACAACAACTGTACATTTCATTTTAGATTTTATAAGGAAATGATCAAGACAGTTATTTAGTCTAGTTGGTAATGTATGGCCTGGAATAAACCCGTATTTTGCAGTGACACTTAAGTAATTTTCAGCGTTTTCGTCAATTAATTCGTCTTTTATATTTATATTAATGTCTCCTGTAATAATGTTACATTCTCTATTGCACTCTGTCATTATCGTTTCCAAAGAGGTAAGAAAGTTTCCTATATTTGAAAACGATGGCGACCTGTAAATAGCTATTATTCTAAAAATACTATTTACGTCAATAATAAGACAGCTTCCGTCTCTAAAAGATGGCTCCTTGATATTAACTTTAAGATTGCTTTTATGGTATATAATAATGCCATCATTTTGGTTTGTGTAAATCTTAGAGTAATGACACTTGTAGTTATCAATGTTGGTTTCACTAAAACTATTGTTTAACCAACATTCGGTCAAAATAATAATGTCAGGTGTAAAATTCAGTCTCTTTACAAAAATTAAAAACTTGTCTAGGTTATGACGAACACTTCGTATATTCTGTGAAACAATTGTTAAATTATTATTCACATTTCCTAAGTGTTGTATACATAACTCCGCACTAATTACTTGGTAACTGGGGTTAAGACATATGTCATCCAGTTCTTCATTTAATTTATTTAGGGCCATGATTGTATAAAAAAGTAGAACATATATAACATATATTTTTACAGACATCAGTGTGAATTGAGGTCATTAAATTAGTCGAGATAAAAATATTAATATTTTCAATCATAATTCTTGCTAAATCAATTAACAATTGTTTAGCAAAATGGTAACAGATCATTACCATAACCAGAGCGAGAGCTTGAAAAAAGGTAAACCGTTTTAATACACCTTTGAGTTTAGGTGTATTAGGCGGCTGAGCGAGTCCAGGCGATGCGTATAGTAGCGATCCTTTCGTATTATGATCGTGGCTATTATTAGAAGCAAGAAGCCTTACGCCGTTTTTATAAAATTGATTTAGCAATAGTGAGCTTTCGGTGACCCTAATGTTGACAAAAATATAGGTCACGAGTTGAGATAATAAACAAGGCACCTTGTTAGTGGAACTTGGTATTATACCGTGTGCAAGAATCGTGATTAATAGCGTGCTGTTTATTTGAGGCAGTGAACTATTCATCATAGTTTCGATAGATAGTTTGCCGCTTACATAGTCATGAGCATAGCTTAGTATCGAATTAAATTGAATTAAAAATAGTAAACCCAGTATAAGGTGAATATAATCATGAATACGATCTTTCATTGATATAATAAGAAAAACAAAAGACCAGGACTTTGACAAGCGATTAGATAGCTGTATCGATATGGATTGTTGAGAATTATAACTAACTTCATTCGTATAATACATAGTTCCGGTAAAGGTTTTTAATTCCGGTAGGTCGTATATAATGCTACATTTGTGTAGTTGGCTGTTTCGAGAAATAGCCCGGCTTCGAATTATTTTTGGAAAATAGCCACTGACCAATAACAATTGTATGTGAACAAGGAGCTGCATGTAGACGCATAATATGTTTATTATGTAAAGTGTAGTTGTAAGTCTATAGTTTATTGATATTGTTACAAAAGAGGTATGTAAGGATATTGTTATGCAGAATAGGGGAAGTGAGGATGGAATTGTATAGTAGATATTAGGTAGCTGTGGATATATTTTATGATATTTTGTTGGTATAAAAAAGTTCATTTGAATGTGATACGAGTAGTTAACGGGTAACTGCAAGAGTAAACCTATAAGCACCAATGAACACATTATTATTTTAAAAATGAATTTGTAAGGAAGCAGGTTGAGGTAGATTAGTTGTGGAAGTAGATAGCATTTTGACATTTTAGTGAATTTACATAGAAGTACAGTAAGTAAGTATCGAGCAGTCATGAGCATGTAATTATGATTTATCGCAGAGTTATGTTTATGAAGTTGTAAGAAGTTATTGAGTAGTTTTAAGTGTCGTGTAATTGTCGAAGTATTGTTGTCAGTAGTTGTGCTAAAGTTATATATATAGCAGCGTAGGTAGACGAGGGATAGTTGGGGGTATGTGTATGATATCGTTATACAATAATTGCAGGCAAGTGAGCATAGCCGTCGGATAAGTACTAGTAAGTGCCGTTTAGTAACTACATGCCAGTGCTGGTAAAGTATGACAAGGTAAGATAACGTTATACAGGCAGGTCGTAAGTATTTAGCTGTTAGAAAAAGTACACTTCGAATCTGATTAATGGCCAGAGTATAAATAAATGTATGGGTAGTATACAATGTGAAGCAATAGAATTGGAGTTCCGAGTGAAGTCATTTCGGGCTTCTTAGCGTAACAAGGTGGTCCTCCGATTTGATGTTTATGTACGGATGGCCTTCCTGCCTTCTAATAAAAACACGTCCGTTGACAGTCCAACAGAATGCATAGCCTTCAGTTTTGACAAATTCCCTAGCTAAGTAATGCAGGCGTCTCATTTTTGGAGTTAAGTGGTCAGATATATAGATGTTGTTCTTTGAATCTGTAAGGCCGAGTACGTGTGATTGTAGCGGTTCGCGTGGATGCAGTTTGTTGTATTTTTTAATGTTTTCCAGAAAGTCGGCTTTGACGAGAGTGTTTGACAATTCGGCGACCACTGTTGATACGGTGTGTTCTTGTTTGCTAGGGAGACGAAAAACGTCTCTTATTGTCATAGGAGTAAACTCCTGTTGAGCTAATTTAAACGCATTACGAATCAGTTCGTACAGGTCATGTTTTGATTCGCGCGGTTTTTTCGGGACACCTCTGATCTCGATGCAAGTTTTTGTGATTTCGCGTTGCACCGACTCAATTTTGTCGTCTATTCGTATAATCGAGGTAACCATGTCCTTTCGCTGTTCTTCAAAAACCAGAATTTTTGACTCCAGACTAACCAATTGACCGGACATATGGTCCATAGATTTTTCGATGTCGAGATACGTACCCCGCAGGTCTTCAGTCTGATTAAGTATTTTTGATGAGATGCTTTCCTCTATCTTGTCGAGTCGAGCACTATAACTAGACGTAAACGCTGTAAACATGTCCTTGATCTCGGCCTGGAAACATGACAATGCATCGCTGTGGCTTTCGCCGGCGACGCGCTTTGTACGCTTACGGGTATTATTAGTTTTCGTATCGTCGGTGGATGTTTTTGTGCTAAAGTCAGTGTCGGTACCCGAATTTTTATCGTCTGGCGGTGTACGGGTGATTTTTCCAACATCTCTAAACATATCTTGGGCGGGTAGTTCGAGAAGTGCAGCGGTTAAGTGTCAGTTGCCAATGGTTGTGATTAACTGAGTATAATAGTATTATCACTGTGATATCAATTCCAAGTGGCACCGATACGCGATTGGTATTTAAATCAATTCAGCACGTCACAATAATTTTGCTCACATATGTAGAATACAACTTAATATCAAAGAATAACAGAGAAGTTAAGAGTATAAATTTTAAATGGTTGGTAGACGTACATAGATGCGTCCGATCACTAGTACCGTCCGAGTGAGAGTCTATACTTTGATACTTTGACATCTGGCTCTATATTATTCTGTGCTGTGGTTTTTCCTGTCTTAGCAACTCTAATAATATGTATTTGTGCCCTTCCCCATATTGCGAACAATGTACTCGTTGTACATTTCAGTAACATCTTCCTGCTGACTTTTCTCTTTAAAAAACCGGCCAAGTGCAAGTCGGACTCGCGCACGAAGGGCCCCGTACCATTATCTAAAATAAATAAATAAATCGTAGTGCGATGTCACTCACATAGGGTACCATATCTAAAGGGTAAAACGGGACCCTATTACTAAAACTCTGCAGTCCGCCCTTCACAAGGCTGTATCTCATGAACCGTGATAGTTAGACAGTTAAAATTTTTACAGATGTAGTATTTCTGTTGCCGCTATAACAACAAATACTAAAAAATAGAATAAAATAAATATATAAGGTGGCTCCCATACAACAAACGGGATTTTTTTAATAGATGACAGAGTTACTTCATTGGTAGTATGTTTGCTTCAAGAACCGAAGGGCGAGGGTTCAATTCCCACCCAGGACAAACAAAAAAAAGTATTTAAGTATTCTATCAGTTATCTGACTTCCATCGCACAAGCTTTCCTTAGTTTGGGGTCAGATCGCGCCGTGTGTAATGTCCTACGATGTTTAATTTTAAAATTAGTTTAGGATCACCGAAGTTTTACCATAAAACAACTGATTTTTCTCGATTACAGAGTTGTTTCCATATAAAAAGCAATGACCCCCTTTCTGCTTAATTTACCCCAAGCTTACAACCCTGTGTGTTTTCAACATAAATCCAAAGCATTTTCCTCACATCCGTTATGCCCAAGATATATATACCCAAGATAGAAAATCCAAAAATAGATACAATTTCAAAGTTCTCATAAAATACTTTTATACAACAGTAAGGACCTTTCTAGAAAAATCCAGGAATCATATAGAAGGAATTTTCAATATTTCCTTGTTGATATAAAGTACTCTTTGATATATTGGAAACATTATTTTGTTGGAGCGTTGTCCCTTACTTTTACCGAATATGTTATAAGTTATAAGGATTCATAAAAGATTTTTTTTTTCGAATTATGTCTTTTACCCTAATCGAGCGATTTTTGGTCCAATGAATGATGTTTGATGGTTTGGTTTTTTTAAACATAATAAAATAACAAACAACATCAACAAAACAACAACGATATATAAATATTAATAAATATCGTAGGAGTTCAGTCTTTCCACCACCTTCTTGGTATGGCGTGGTGAGGATTGGCCTCGAAGATTTCTCCCCTTTGCCAAAGCTGGGAGCCAAAGGCCACGACCCCGGGGGAAATTGCTCGCCGCGAGTGGCAGTTCTTCCTCAGCTGCTTCTCAGCGGCATTTCAATGGCCGTTTTAGTTGACAAGGGTTTTTTTTTCTTTAGCATTTTGCAAATTTACATTGTGCATCGCTCTCGTTGACATTATCGTGGGACATTACATACAGCGCCATCTGGCTCCAAACTAAGCAGAGCTTGTGTGATGGAAGTCAGATAACTGATAGAATACATACATACTTTTTTTTTTGTAAATACATACTTATAATACATACAGAACACCCATTATAACATCATGTATGGTAGAGTTTTGGCGGGGACGCAGAAAGAGTCTTGTCACCCAGCGGCAGAATAGCTGGTACTGCGGTGGTACCTACTTAGACGACTTCCTGCCAAGGAAATCTACCACCAATTAAAAAAGAAGAAACTGATATAATGTGGTGAAACATGACTTTTCGTGTTGCTTCCAAAACTCCATTGAAGAGTACTTTATCTAAACTAATATTATAAACAGAAAAGATTTGTGTGTTTGTAACGAATAAACTCAAAAACTACTGGACCGATTTCAAAAATTCTTTCACCGTTGGGAAGCTACACTATCCCCGGGTGACATAGGCTACTTTTTATCCCTGTATTCCCACGGGAACGGGAACTACGCGTGTGAAACCGCGAGGCGTCCGCTAGTAGTATAAATGTTGTTGTAAGACGTATGTAGGTACCTATCAGTACAAACAATTAAGTCATGGCTGAATCTCGGAGTTGCAGACATACTACAACAAATTTGCCAGGAACACAGGCGAAATGAGTTTGTATGGTGCAAGTTACAGGAGCAAGCGAGGCGTGCTTCAATGGAATAAAATCAAACGCTCATAGTAATAACTTGTCTATCTATATCTATGTATACTATTATAAAGAGGAAAGATTTGTTTGTAATGAATAGGCTCTGAAACTACAGGACCGATTTCAAAAATTCACCATTAAGAAGCTACGCTATCCCCGGGTGACATAGGCTATTTTTTTATCCCTATATTCCCACGGGAACGGGAACTACGCGGGTGAATCCGCTAATATCAGATAATTACAGAACACTAAATTCTAATAAAATCAAAATATTGACTATCCCGTTAACTCCTTTGGTAGTGTACATACTTTAAGAGTGTGGGTTCGACTCCCACTCACGACAAACATATGTGTGACGAACATAAATGTTTGTCATGTCTGGGTTGTTATGTACTATGTATTTACAAAAAAAGGTAAATGAAGTACTCTATCAGTTGTCCGGTTACCATAGTACAAGCTTTGCTTAGTTTGGGGTCAGATGGCGCTGTGTAAAATGTCCTATGATATTTATTTAATAAGTACACTATACAGGGTTACAAGATTGGGGTATACTACGTCGAAAAGGAGTAATTATAATCATAATTATGTATTACGTTTACTATGAACACCTTTTAACCCACTGCCACTTCAACTTGCAGCGATGATAGCTCAGTGGTTAACGCGGTCGGTTCGCATGCCAAAGGGCGTGAGTTCAAACTCCAACAATGAGCTTGAGCTGCCGGTGAAGGATAACATCGTGTGGAAACCATAGCATGGTGGTAGCGTACTCTCTAGTACTCGGCTGGCTAGCTACCACACGAGAGTTGAAAAATCAGCCGCCAAGCATCTAACGGTGTGTTCCGGCAGCCTTACTTAAAAGCCAGTTCCATTCTAGGCTTGCTGTTTTTTACCATCTCTGACCACACTGTCACTGTCAGGTGAGCTGTGGTCTAACAACTAACCTGTCAACTTTTAAAAAAAATTCGGTAACAAAATTATTACAGATAAGCAGCTCGCCCCGGCTTCGCACCGGAAATCAAAACTCGATTAACAATATAAATATAACCTATGTCACTCAGTGATAATGTAGCATTCTGATGATGAAAGAATTGTTCAGATCGGCTTAGTAGTTTCGGAGCCTTTTCAATACAAACAAAAAATCAAATCTTTTCTCTTTTTAATTAGTGTAGATGAAAAGGGAAATAATTCGCTCCCGCTACCTGTCGTGGCTTGCGCCTCAGTAAGAGGATATTACTGTCGCTACGGTCCTGGCCATACACAAAGGTGTGACAACCTTTGTTGTGGCCTAACTCGTGAAAACATACACTGAAGTTTTGACTACCTTTTAATTTTCTACTGTTAATGGTGGCAATTAATTGAGATACCCGAATGAGATTTTAAAGTTGGACTCTGTAAACTTCCTTTGCAAAATTATACGTACGTTTAATTTCCTTCCCCTATTTACCAGTTAACATTCAATTTATTTAAAAAATATATGTATAAAATGTCGTAGGATATTACACAGCGCCGTCTGACACCAAACTAAGCAAAGCTTGTGCTATGAAAGTGAGATAACTGATAGAAATACTTAAATAGTTTTTTTTTTGTAAATACTTACAGAACACCCAGGCACAGAACAAACATTTGTTTTTATCACAAAATGCTTGTCCTGGGTGGGAATCGAACCCACGCTCTTGAAACAGACATACTACCAATGAATCAACAGGGCTGTCATTTTGATTTTATTTGAAAGGTTAATTAGTCGGGAGTGTTCTTAGCAATGTACTACTTAGGGTGTACTGTATGTATTTACAAAAAAAAAGTATTTAAGTATTTTATCAGTTATCTGATTCCCATAGTACAAGCTTTGCTTAGTTTGGGGTCAGATGGCGCTGTGTGTAATGTCCTATGATATTTATTTATTTATTTATTATGTTTTTTTTTTTTATGGTTGACAGGCTACTTGTTTGACCACAGCTCACCTGATGTTAAGTGAAGGTGTGGTCGAAGATGGTAAAGCACACCTAGCCTGGAATGGAACTGGCTCTCAAGTGAGGCTACCGGAACACACCGTTAGATGCTTGGCGGCAGATTTTCAACTTGAGGGTGGTAGCTAGCCAGCCGAGTACTAGAAAGTACCCTACCACCATGCTATGATTTCCTCACGATGTTTTCCTTCACCGGCAGCTTAAGCTCATTGTTGGGGTTTGAACCCACGCCCTTCGGCAT
Source organism: Biston betularia (assembly GCA_905404145.2). Lineage (NCBI taxonomy): Eukaryota > Metazoa > Arthropoda > Insecta > Lepidoptera > Geometridae > Biston > Biston betularia. The sequence goes on along the minus strand of FR989888.1, from coordinate 7,239,873 downwards.
GCGAACCTACCGCACTAACCACTGAGCTATCATCGCTACAAAATGTTTGATAAGAACCGGTCCAAGATGGCCGCCGCCACAAAATGGCGGATTACATATGTTTTCACAACTTCCTCAATATCTCTATCAAATGAAAAGGTAGAAACATAGAAAACATAGGGATTTTTAAATTTTTAAATTTCGTTCGTTTTTTGTCGCATTAGTCTGCAAGTTTGAAGCTATAACACCAATAGATAGCCATTGCTACGCTAGTTAGTTTTTAAAAAAACCTGTGATGAATTAGTTTTATCATTTAAGTTATCACATAGCTTTGCATCGCTTGGCAGTTCACGTGGGACAATGCGATAGCCATCGTTGGTAGAAATAGAAATTAGCTATTCTGTACAAATACGTAAAACTTTGGGGTCGAGTGGAGAAACGTTAAGGCTAACACTTGTCTGTCTAGCTAAGTTTTCTCGCAATTGGCTGAGCGTTTTTAGAATTTCGATTAGGAAAGGGATGTTGTGGAGTTTGTTTATGTTTTGTTAAGAATACTAGACCTACATAGATGTTAGCGTATTTTTCTGCACAAAGTCTAATAACGCCTTTTTTATGGTTAACAGGCTAAGAGTTTGACCACAGCTCACCTGATGTCAAGTGACGGTGTAGTCGAAGATGGTAAAGCACACCTAGCCTGGAATGGAACTGGCTCTCAAGTAGGGCTGCCGGAACACACCGTTAGATGCTTGGCGGCAGATTTTCAACTCTCGTGTGGTAGCTAGCCAGCCGAGTACTAAAGTACCCTACCACCATGCTATGGTTTCCTCACGATGTTTTCCTTCACCGGCAGCTCAAGCTGATTGTTGGGGTTTGAACGCACGCCCTTCGGCATGCGAATAGACCGCGCTAACCACTGAGCTATCATCGCTACACCTTTACCATTGCAGCGATACACAGAACTTTGAGTAGCAAAACAAAGTACAGGGCGTCTCTGCTTTGGCGCTCATTACTTTTAGGACACTACTGCTTGGCGGCAGAATATTTGGTACTACTTTGGTAGCTACCTAGACGACCTCCTGCTAAGGTTAGGTAACCACCAAGTAAATGACCAAGCAAAAGCATGCTTCTAGCTCTGCGACAGCCGATTTTCAACACAACTAAATTTTCTAAAGTTATGTTATATGTTTGTTATGAAATTAATTGGTGTTTTTATGAAATTTTATTTTAACTGGTTATACACTGCAGATCTGCAGCGTAGCTAGCAAGCCGAGTACTAGAGAGTACGCTACCACCATGCTATGGTTTCCTCGCGATGTTTTCCTTCACCGGCAGCTCAAGCTCATTGTTGGGGTTTGAACCCACTCAGCTATCAGCGCTACAATTTTCTCCCCTTTGTTTATAGTATATACCTAGTCTTGCCATAAATATTGTAACAAAGAAAATTTATTTTTTTCTTTTGCAAATAACATTTATTACTTTTACAGTGTGTTAGTTTAATACATAAATATAAAACAATTTAAAATATAAAAAGCTTATTCGAAGTGGTCTCCATTGGCTACAATACAGTCCTTTAAACGTTGAAGCCAGTTATCAATAGAAGTACGCACTCTTTCTATGGGCAAATTCTTCACTGCCAATCGTATGGATTGTTTTAGGGACTCTAAATTATCATGGCGTTTAGAGCAAGCCGTACTCTCTAAAACTGACCATAAATCATAATCCAGCGGATTAAGATCGGGACTAGACGACGGCCAGTCTTTAGCTCTGATGAAGTCCGAAACGTTCGCTTCCAAACAAGACTGCGTGGACCGAGCATTATGACCGGCGCCGAGTCTTGCTGGAAGGACCATACTTGGTTATTGAACATGGTGTTGTTAACTACTTAACTACCTTCTCAAGAATGGTATCTTGATACACTTGTGCCGATACCTTTTGAGACATTTTTCACAAAAATATGGCTCAGTCACTCCTTCATAGACAACACCCCACCAAACCATGACTGAAGTCGGATAATGCCCACGTTGCACTCTGTCGACTAATTGGGAAGCTTCCTTAGAGCTTTGAGCATAAATACGGTCATTTTGTTTGTTAAAATGTTGCTCAATTGTAAAAATTTTCTCATCCGTAAACAAAAATTTTCTGTGACCTCCTTTTGCGTACCGCTTCAGTAGTTGTTTCGATTTTACCACCCTATTCTTTTTTAAATTATCAGTTAAGAAGTGACCAGTGCGTCTCTTATAGGCTGCAAGTCCTAAGTCATCTTTTAAAATACGCGACATGGTTCTAGGTGCCATCTTCATCTCCCAAAATAAAATCTTTTGCTTTTGGACAGGATTTCTTCGAATTCTACCCCTTACTGCTTTGACCACCTTTTTCGTACGAACACTACGTGGACGGCCAGATCTTTTTCTGTTACAAACAGAGGAGGTCTCATTGTACCTATTAATAGCCCGGTACACAAACATTTGACTAATACCAAGCGTATGGAGAGTTTTAAAAATTGCATTTGGCTCCATACCTACTTTGCGTAGTGCAATCACAGCGATTCGGTTCTCTTTGTCACCCCACTCCATTTTAATATCGCAAAATATTGTACAATTTATTGGCGCCAAAATGAAAAAACACAATGAACAATCATATAAAAATTAAAGATTCCAAATTCAAATGTAATATTTTGTTTATTTTAGTTTTAACAGTATTTATGGCCAGACTAAGTATACACTTATACAGCTAAAGTGAAATAAATATTTACAGCCCGTCAACCCTTAGCTGTTTTATAGGGGGTGTAAGCGACCCGAAACTGAGTCGTTTAGAGAATGTCTTCGTAATTACACAAACGACGCGTACCAGACGTCTTCAGGCTTCGGTCGGAAATGGGCCGTTCCTGATAACCTTATTTAGTTAAACTTCCGGTCGACAGTTTGTTCTTTTCAACGGGGGAATTGGTTCATTTTCTAACACGCTCGAGTACCGCTGCAATGGTCAGCGTCAATTTTTACAAATACAAAATATTTTATTGATAACACCAATATCACAACATAATTGTATTTTGTATTGTTTGGATATATTTTTTTTTTTATTATTAATATTTATACATTCTATCACTATTACATGTCCTATCTACTCTTATTTAAATGTGGGGTGTAGCTAGTGTATGTTGAGAAAAGCATACAATAGCTTCAGTATTAATAAAAAAAATTGTAATAGAAAAAAGGTTTTTCAAAATTCAAGAGAAATGAAAGTTAATGCAATTACTGACGTCGTAATCGGGCTATGGTTTATTCATAAGCGGAGGCGAGAGCGGATAACTGTTTAATTCAGATTTTATTCAGTTATGTTAAGATTTGTTAGGTTTTAAGGATTCTTCAGGGTGAATTTATTGAGGTCGGTCAAGAGAATTCGTGTATAATTTTGTTTTATTCGATGAGCGAAGAGAACTCCTTGAGGTCACAATACGGAGCAAATAACTAGTTAGTCGCTGCATTACATGCATTCTGTGTCTGGATGTACTGTATGTATTATAAGTATATATTTACAAAAAAAAAAGTATTTAAGTATTCTATCAGCTATCTGGCTCCCATAGTACAAGCTTTGCTTAGTTTGGGGTCAGATGGCGCTGTGTGTAATGTCTTACGATATTTATTTGTTTTTTATTTTGAAATTAAAGTTTGGTGAAATTTTGCACTGGAATAAGATATAGGATACTTTTAATTAACCATCACCACGCGGGTAAAACCGTCGGGCGCAGCTAGTTATAAAATAAAACAAAACAAAAATATGATTAAAATTTAATAATTTAATTTAAACTAATTACTAGTTAATGCCCTTTATTTGTCTGTACATTTTTTTTTTGTTACAAAATAAAAACTTTCTTGCTCTCTTTTATTTTAGTTTTTTGCTAACTCTGAAACGAGTTCTGACTGCCATCTTAAGGAAATCATCTATTAATCTGTGACAAAGCAAAAATTTACAAAAATTTCCTTACAACATTCCAATTGTCCCCCAAGGAGCATATTTGACGGAAAATGACGTCAATCCCCTTACGCGCTCCTCCCCTACCATCTCCGAAAAATAAAAGCCACTTCAAACCGTGAGAAAAGGTAATTATTGACTTTTTCAACTTTCCTCCCCTTTTTTACCTCTGACCCCTTTCCCCTCCCCTTTTCGCCCCTAAAGGCCTGTCGAAAGTAGATAAGACAACGTACTAATTAAAAAGAGGTTTGGTACTTCTTTAGCGAGTTCTTTTCTTTGAGTCTGAATAGTTAGAAGGAAGGCTTAGGCGGGAAAGGTTTCAGTAAATCAGAGATATTTTTTTTAAATTAATTAACTGACCTTACTGAAGTTATCCATCTCAATTTTAATACATTTAGAAAAATACGTTTCTTTATGTTATTTTTTTTTAATGTCAAAAGTAATGAGACGAACGAGACGCTCTCCTGATGGTAAGAGATAACGCATGACCATTGCAGTGATACACAGAACTTTGAGTAACAAAACAAAGTCCAGGGCATCACTGCTTTGGCGCTCATTACTTTGAGACTTTCGATGGTTTGTCTCAACAGCCCAGGAATTTCGCTAGCTGCAGTACCCTTCGAACCAGAACACGGTAATGTTTACACACTACTGCTTAGCGGCAGAATAGCTGGTACTTCGGTGGTACCTACCTAGACGACCTCCTGCTGTAAAACTAGCTGCGCCCCGCGGTGTTACCCGCTACATGTTTTCGGGATAAAAGTAGCCAAGGTCTCAGCTACCTCCATACCAAATTCGTGCAGTAGTTTTTGCGTGAAAGAGTAACAAAAACATCCATCCATCCAAATTTTCACATTTATAATATTAGTGGGATAAGTGAGCTCCTTTGGAGCTCACTTATCCCGACGTCCTTGAAACATCGACGCAAAGTTGCATGTCTGTCAGTTTTTCTACCGGATGTATAGTTAAAGCTACACGGCAACTTATTTAACTTATGAAAACAAATTAAATACAATTCCCATAAATTACAATTTGGACGTTTTTAAGGCTAGAGTGAATAGATTTCTTCTGGATCAGCGTGCTCCATCCTCGGCCACACCGTCGCTTTGCATTAGGCGAGTTGGTGGCCAAACGTAGATCTATTAAAAGTAAAAAAAAAAAAAAAACAAAAATGAAACTTGAAAATATCAAAACACTTGACACTGGCAAATGCACAGAAAGTGCGACGCCAAATCCTCCTCGGAGGAATAAGAAAAAAAACCTTGTCTGTCGAATTAGACAAACTTCTAAAAAGTTTTACTTTTTTTATAACATGTTTAATTCCGCTTTCAACCACCAACTCGCCTGGTGGTAAGCGATTTTTTGTATATATAGAATTTTATTTGTATAGATAGATAGATAGAAACTGTTTATTGTGCACACCAGCTTGTGGAAGACCAGTATGGCCAGTCTCTCTTGTTTTTGTGTTTTAAAATAAAAGCCATTTTCTTTCTTTCTTTCTCACCATAAACAGAAAAAAAGTACAGAGAACAAAAGAATCACAACCACAAGTGGCGGCCTTATCGCTAAGAGCGATCTCTTCCAGGCAACCAAGAATATAAAACCACGATAGATTATAGACAAAACCTTGAAAACGGTACAAAGAAAAGTCAATAAACTGGAAGTCTTATTAACATAGTCTGTACAGATTCCCCGGAATTTCATTCAACAGTTTTCAAGTTACGAACATGCTGCTAAACCTTTTTTGTTTAAATTAAATTGAATTCCAACAACTATTTTCTCTTTTTATGGCAATAAACGTTTGGAGCGTTATAACTTCAGTAGAAAATAAACAAATCGACGCGAAATATTAAAATCCGGACGCAGGAAAAAGCAGTAAAATATTTACTGCTGCCAAATTCAACTTTCAAACAAAAAATCGTAAAAAAAGGCAAAAATGTTGTCTTCGCGTAGCGGAAGCTTTCGGACGGTCGCCGCCAAAGCCGAGTAAGTAAAAAATACAAAAAATCGGTTCAGAATCCAAGCCAAATTTGCGACAGTACTGGGATAAAAATTATTATTAAAAAGTTTAAGCATTTGAAAGGTTCCATCTTTGTCATTTGCAAATATGGAACCAGCTTATATCTTATCTAGCCCGTTAGTTTTGACAGCCCTGTTGGCTCATTAGTAGTATATCTGCCTCGAGAGCTAGGGCGTGGGTTCGATTCCCACTCAGGGCAAACATTTTGTGAATAAACAAATGTTTGTTCTGTGCCTGGGTGTTCTGTATGTATTTAAAAAAAAGTATTTATGTTTTCTATCAGTTATCTGACTTCCATCACACAAGCTCTGCTTAGTTTGGGGCCAGATTGCGCTGTGTGTATAGTTCAACGATATTTATTTATGGACTAGTGCTACAAGTGGGGGCCTTATCGGCGATCTTCTCCAGGCAATCAACAACGTAAAACAAAACCGCAAAACAATATCAAATTAATACAAAAACCACATTAACCTCCAACGCGACCATATGTAATCAAACCTAAAGCTATTAAAGCAACGACCTGAAAGCAAGTAACAAAAACGAGCAACACAATAACTCTAAAACTCCATTTAAAGCGGAACCCAGAAAATTAAACAATAGTCGAGGGTACTTGCCAAGACTATACGATATAGCTTGATCTATAATCTGGAGATTTGGCACGCTGGCCTGGCGGTATTGTGAATCAATGACTTGTGACCAGGGCCGAGTATGAACGACCGTCACATTGTTTTTTTTTATATAGGCCGAAGAGCGACATGCCGTCTGGTTTCTTGAATTTTTGATTTATTGCGTTTTTGTGACGGATTGCCAATTTTATTAGATTAGCTAAATTAGTGAAATTTTTGTATTCGACAGCCCTGTTGGTTCATTGGTAGCATGTCTGCTCCAAGAGCTGAGCGTGGGTTCGATTCCCACCCAGGATAAAAGTTTTGTGGTATAAACGAAATGTTTGTTTGGTGTGTCTGGGTGTTCTGTATTTATTATAAGTATGTATTTACGAAAAAAAAGTTTTTAAGGATTTTATCAGCTTTGCTTATTTTGGGGTCAGATGGCGCTGTGTGTAATGTCCTGCGATATTTATTTATTTATTATAGTTTTTATCTTGCAATGAGCCCTGTTGGCTATAATCAGATGTGATGGTGGTGGTCTTTTGAGTAGGGTGCATCCCTTTTAGTTTGTGTAGTTAGTCTATGTGCTGACTATCCTGGTCAAAGATGTCACGTCTCTTTTTTAGTCTACTAAAAGTTTCTGGGATTGTTAATTGCCCCGCAAGTTGTATGGATGCTTTTGCAGTCTTTCCTTGTATTTGTCTCCATAAGAAGAAATTTCTTTAACTGTTGGCATATCGAGGGTTTCGTGAAGCTCTGTCGTTTTGAGGAACCATGGTGCATTCGATATCTGTCTCAGTATATTGTTCTTTATACTTTTTATTGTAGTAACGTTGAATTGTGTGTTAAAATTAAAAAAAATAAAAAGTATTTAACATTTTTTGTTTGTTGAAATTTACAAATGGTTTTCAAACTTCAATTCTGTTAATAAAGCATTTAGAATTCAAAGTTGAATTCAAACTCTTAAAATTGTATCGCAATTTTATTTCGTACGTATACCTACGTTTTATGATTAAAAACATTATTGCTCTATAGCTTTAGCTATAAAATGGCATCATCATCATCATCATCATCATCATTTCAGCCGTAGGACGTCCACTGCTGGACATAGGCCTCCCCCATTGACTTCCACAAACACCGGTTGGAAGCGGCTCGCATGCAGCGCGTTCCTGCGGTCTTTACTAGGTCGTCTGTCCACCTTGTGGGTGGACGTCCTACGCTGCGCTTGCCGGTCCGTGGTCTCCACTCCAGAACTTTGCAGCCCCATCGGCCATCAGTTCTGCGTGCTATGTGCCCTGCCCACTGCCACTTCAACTTGCTGATTCTCTGGGCTATGTCGGTTAATTTGGTTCGTAAAAAGTTTGTTTGTTCGTTTGGTTTATAAAACGGCATATCGAAATGAAAACAAGGGTGGTTCGAAAAGTTCTCTGAGAGGTGTATCAACACCTCTCAGAGAACTTTTCGAACATATAGATTGCTATCAGACTTCCTGTGTTTTGTTCGTTTCAAAAGTAAGGAACAATAATTATTTGTTCTTTGTTTTTAAAACAGCTGCGGTTTTATAATGGACTCGCTTTTACTATTTATTAATCGACTAACTGTTTTCTGCGGCTTTGCTTGCGTGGATATGTATATTTGACCATCTATCTCTACTAATATAAAGAGGAAAGATTTGTTTGTTTGTATTGAATAGGATCCGAAACTACTGGACCGATTTCAAAAATTCTTTCACCGTTGGGAAGCTACACTATCTCCGGGTGACATAGGCTACTTTTTATCCCTGTATTCCGAAGAGAATGGGAATTACGCGTGTGAAACCGCGAGGCGCCCGCTTGTACTATTATAAAGAGGAAAGATTTGTTTGTTTGTATTGAATAGGATCCGAAACTACTGGACCGATTTCAAAAATTCTTTCACCGTTGGGAAGCTACACGGGGATGCAATTGGGTATCGAGGTAGCTGAGACCCTGGATTGAGGCATAGGCTACTTTTTATGTCGAAAACATGTAGCGGGTAACACAGCAGGGCGCAGCTAGTCTTGGTGTTTGACCACAGCTAACCTGATGTTAAGTGAAGGGATGGTCGAAGATGGTAAGCACACCTAGCCTGGATTGGAACAGGCTCCCAAGTGAGGCTGCCGGAACACACCGTTAGATGCTTGGCGACAGATTTTCAACTTGAGCTAGCCAGCCGAATACTAGAGAGTACGCTACCACCATGCTATGGTTTCCTTACAATGTTTTCCTTCGCCGGCAGCTCAAGCTCATTGATGAGGTTTGAACTCACTCAGTTATAATATTGACCTTCTCGTTGCATCGATGTTGCAAATTGGAACAATTTGTTTTCACTTCCATCCAGTGTGACGGCAACCCGTTGATTCTGTTTATTCTACCGGGAACAAAGGTCTGGCAATCAGCCCTATAGGGGACAGACAAACACTGCTGGCAAATACGGGGATTAGATGACGCATCGTAACTAGAAATCACTGGGATTCTACGAACTCAATATTTACCAATACAGAATTTCCACTTTTCTACTAATAAATAAATAAATATCGTAGGACTATACACACAGCGCCATCTGGCCCCAAACTAAGCAGAGCTTGTGTGATGGAAGTCAGATAACTGATAGAATTCATAAATACTTTTTTTTTGTAAATACATACTTATAATACATACAGAACACCCAGACACAGAACAAACATTTGTTTATTCACAAAATGTTTGCCCTGAGTGGGAATCGAACCCACACCCTACAGCTCTCAAGGCAGATATACTACCAATGAGCCAACGGAGCTGTCAATATATTATAATTTTTTTGTTTATTTAGAAAATTTACATCAGGATTTAAATACTTATTTATACATGTCTGAAAATTTCAACTGTCTAACTATCACAGTTAGACAGTTGAACTTTTCACAGATGATGTATTTCTGTTGCCGCTATAACAACAAATATTAACTAGAATAAAAAGCAATTGTTTGGTGAATGTAAAAAGTAATGAGACGAACGAGACGCTCTCCTGATGGTAAGAGATAACGCCTGTCCATGACCATAGCAGCGATACACAGAACTTTGAGTAACAAAACAAAGTCCAATCACAAGTGACGGTGTGGTCGAAAACTAGCTCTCAAGCGAGGCTACCGAAACACACCGTTAGATGCTTGGCGGCAGATTTTCAACTTGAGGGTGGTAGCTAACCAGCCGAGTACTAGTACCCTACCACCATGCTATAGTTTCCTCATGATGTTTTCCTTCACCGGCAGCTCAAGCTCATTGTTGGGGTTGCCCACGCTCTTCGACATGCGAACCAACCGCGCTAACCACTGAGCTATCATCGCTACAATACCAGATATTCTGATTGGCGGCAGAATATCTGGTACTGTGATACGATGACCTCTGAATAAGGAGTTCTATCATTTTGGCAGCTGTAACACAGGGTTACCTAGCACAGCTGCCAACGAAAATCCAAACTGATACTACTTGTTTTATGATATTGATATTGATCAAGCTCATTAGTTAGCTTATATACAGCTTAGTGTTTATACAATACATTATAATATTATTCCTATACCTATCTATCTAAAAATAGGTATTTTAATTTTGATGCAAAACTGCTAAAAAAAAAAAACCTACTAATGAGTTTGTAATGTTGGACATTGTATATAATTTATGTTTTGTTAGACCCCTAAAATTTCAGTTTTTCTTGTTCGGATACTAATGTAATGTACATTTTTTCTTATGTCAAATAAAGTATTATTATTATTATTATATTATTATCATCAAATAAGACAAGATGTCAAAACACATGTTTAATCCCGCAGCCGTGATAAGACATCTAGAGTCGGGCATAGGTTTCACGTTAAACCGAAATACATCGATGTGAAAAGCAATTCGATTACATCAAATATTATTTATCATTAAATTCAAACCAGAAATAAATCGACGTCCCGTTACGGTGTCATTTTCCGGGGCATTGCTTTAAATCACTGCATGGCCGTAAATTATTTATGAAATTTATGAAATTCAGTCCATGGTGTAAATTATTTAACGTTTCATTTGATATTATGAATATTTAGTTTTATGTTAATACGACTGTTAGTCGCGTATGTCGCGACCACTTATCTATAGTCAATGGTTTTAACAATTTGAAAAACGCATAAAAACGGTATCTTTCTTACAGTATACCTATCAACTTAAAATTGTGTGTGTAAACATTACTGTGTTCCGGTTCGAAGGGTACTGCAGCTAGCGAAATGACTGGGCTGTTGAGACTAACCATCTAAAGTCTCAAAGTAATGAGCGTCAAAGCAGTGATGCCCTGGACTTTGTTTTGTTACTCAAAGTTCTGTGTATCGCTGCAATGGTCATGGACAGGCGTTATCTCTTACCATCAGGAGAGCGTCTCGTTTGTCTCATTACTTTTTACATTAAAAAAAAAAAAGATTGAGTAAATAATTGTATATAGAAAGAAAGAATAACATTTAATTTTGTGACAAACATAAAAACAAAAACAAGCAGACAGACAAAAGTTACAAAAAGGGGCTCACCTCAGCATAATGCTGGTCATACTAGACAATGGACAATAGACAACACTTTATTTGGGACATAAAACATATTTCAACATAATTTACAATACATACATACAAAAAAATAAACAATTAAAACAAAGAAAAAACTTATTTATTAACTATGTATCTTCTAAGTTCGTGTGCTTCATCTTCGATCACACCATCGGTTGCCATCCGGCTAGTTGGTGGTCAAACACGGACTTATACATCTATACTAATATTATAAAGAGGAAAGATTTGTATTTTTGTATGTTACTTAAAAACTACTAGACCGTTTTGACAATTCTTTCACCGTTAGGAAGCTACACTGTCCCCGGGTGACATAGGCTAGTTTTTATCCCTGTATTCCTACGGGAACGGGAACTACGCGGGTGAAACCGCAAGACGTCCGCTAGCCTGCACTAATTATAAAGAAGAGAGGTTTGATTTTTTTGTTTGTTTGTACTAAATAGGCTCGGAAACTATGGACCGATCTGAATAATTGTTTCATCATTAGAATGCTACATTATCACTGAGTGACATAGGCTATATTTATATTGTTAATCGAATTATGTTTACCTGTGCGAAGCCGGAACGGATCGCTAGTCTATTCTATTATAAAGAGGAAAGATTTGATTGTTTGTTTGTATTGAAAAGGCTCCGAAACAACTGGACCGATTTCAAAAATTCTTTCACCGTTGGGAAGCTACTCTATCCCCGGGTGACATGGGCTACTTTTTATCCCTGTATTCTCACGGGAACGGCTGCCGCGCGGTAGGGCTCCAGGTACGCTGGCGGCATTGCCCCGTTGTATCGCTAAGCTTAGCCTTTGACGTAGGTAGGCGCCAGCTATGAGATTCAAAATTTGAATCTTGAAAAACGCAAATACACAAAGTATGACGCCAAAAACAGTATGGCAGCCCTTTTGGTTCATAGGTAGAATGTCTGCTTCAAGAGCTGAAGGGCGTGGGTTCGATTCCCACTCAGGATAAAAACTTTGCGGCATAAACATATGTTTGTTCTGTGTCTGGGGTGTTCTGTATTTATTATAAGTATGTTTTTACAGAAATACATCATCTGTGAAAATTTCAACTGTCTTAACTATCACGGTTCATGAGATACAGCCTGGTGACTTCATATATTGACATCCCTGTTGGTTCATTGGTAGTATGTTTGCTTCAAGAGCCGAAGGGTTCAATTCCCACCCAGGACAAACAGTTTGTGTTGTAAACAAATGTTTGTTTTTTGTCTGGGTGTCCTTTATGTATTGTTTTTTTTTTTTTGTGTTGACAGGCTAGTTGTTTGACCACAGCTCACCTGATGTTAAGTGAAGGTGTGGTCGAAGATGGTAAAGCACACTTAGCCTGGAATGGAACTGGCTCTCAAGTGAGGTATTGTAAGTAAGTATTTACAAATAAAAAGTATTTGAGTATTCTATCAGTTATCTGACTTCCATAGTACAAGCTTTGCTTAGTTTGGGGTCAGATGGCGCTGTGTGTAATGTCCTGCGACATTTATTTATTTCAAAACTAAGAAGAACTTTCAGATGATATTCTGGCAGCCACTCGTCCATCGTATTCCAAGCTAAACCAACTCAGAGTTAAAACAACAGAAGTACGAGTAAAATCAATTGAACACATGTTATTGTTTAATTATGAAAGAGGAACACCATCCGCGCAGAGCACAATAAAAATACCGTAGCCGCGGAAAAATAACTTCTAGTGTTTCTCTAGCGATGTTTTCCTTATAGATTGTTTGATTTTTGGGTTTATTGAGTATCGACCACTATGCGCAGTAGTATTTTACTTGGTAGAGGATCTTTTTAGCAGGCTATTGTCTGGGTTACTTACCCAGAACCAAATATAAGTAATGAGCGCCAAAGCAGCGATGCCCCGGACCTTCTGCAACTCAAAGTTCTGTTTATCCCTGCAATGACAGCTCTGTTAGTCCATTGGTAGCATGAGGCGAGGTTGTGGAACTCTCTGCCGGAGTCTGTGTTCCCTGTTAGGTACAATATTGGCGTCTTCAAATCTAGAGTAAATAGGTTTCTTCTAGGTAAGCGTGCTCCATCTTAGACCACACTACTGTTTAACATCAGGCAGAGTGTGGCCAAACGCGAACCTATTTTGAATAAAAAAAAAAAAATGTCTATTGAAAAAGTTTTTTTTTTTTTTATTATAATAATTTTGTAGCGATGTTAGCGCGGTCGGTTCTCATGCCGAAGGGCGTGGGTTCAAGCCCCAACAATGAGCTTGAGCTGCCGGTGAAGGTAAACACCTTAGCATGGTGGTAGGGTACTTTCTAGTACTCGGCTGGCTAGCTACCACCCTCAAGTTGAAAATCTACCGCTACGCATCTAACTGTGTGTTTCGGCAGCCTCACTTGAGAGCCAGTTCCAGTCCAGGCTAGGTATGCTTTACCATCTTCGACCACACCGTCACTTAACATCAGGAGAGCTGTGGTCAAAACAACTAGCCTGTCAACCATAGAAAAAAAAACAATCAGGAAAGCGTTTCGTTCGTCTCATTACTTTTACATACTCAGCCGCCAAATAGTAAATAAATAAATAAATATCGCAGGACATTACTCACAGCGCCATCTGGCCCCAAACTAAGCAGAGCTTGTGTGATGGAAGTCAGATAACTGATAGAATACATAAATACTTTTTTTTTTGTAAATACATGCTTATAATACATACAGGACACCATACAGTGTTAAACATTACTGTGTTCGGGTTTGAAGGGTACTACAGGGCAGTCAAAGTAAAAAGTGACTACGGAATGTCATCATCATCATCATCATTTCAGCCGTAGGACGTCCACTGCTGGACATAGGCCTCCCCCATTGACTTCCATAAATATCGATTGGAAGCGGCTCGCATCCAGCGCGTTCCTGCGGTCTTTACTAGGTCGTCTGTCCACCTTGTGGGTGGACGTCCTACGCTGCGCTTGCCGGTCCGTGGTCTCCACCCCAGAACTTTGCAGCCCCATCGGCCATCAGTTTCTACTACGGAATGTACTTTGATACAATACATGATCTCAAGTCCATACTGTTAGTAGAGAAATTCTAGATAGAATATTCTCGCTGCGTTCCACCGATATATCGTTGGCTCCCCTCCAACATAGCCGTCTCTAACGAATGCATTGTTCTGCACTACCAAGCCAAGTTACTTTAGCTTGTTCCGTGTTAAAAAGTCTAAGTAAACGATTTTTAAACATATCGAAAGTACCACCATATAACAGCCCCGTTGGCTCATTTGTAGTATGTCTGCCTTGAGAGCTGTAGGGCGTGGGTTCGATTCCCACTCATGGCAACCATTTTGTGAATAAACAAATGTGTGTTCTGTGTCTGTGTGTTCTGTATGTATTTACAAAAAAAATATATTTATGTATTCTGTCAGTTATCTGACTTCCATCACACAAGCTTTGCTTAGTTTGGGGCCAGATGGCGCTGTGTCCTGCAACTTTTATTTATTTATTTATTATTAATGTTCATGGGCATGCGTTATCTCTTACTATCAGGAGAGCGTATCGAAAGATTTGTTTGTTTGTATTGAATAGGCTCCGAAACTACTGGACCGATTTCAAAAATTCTTTCAGCGTTGGAAAGCTACACTATCCCCAGATGACATAGGCAACTTTTTATCCCTGTATGCCTACGGGAACGGGAACTACGCGGGTCAAACCGCGAGGCGTCTGCTAGTTATTAGTAATTTGCTCTAAACACTGACATATGGCATATAAATTCAATCAACAATGGGCCCCCACTTAAAGCTATACAAATGAAAACAAAAGCATAAGGTCGTACAGGTCACAATTAGAGGGAGTGCCAAATGCTCCCTGAATAGCCTCTTTATTCTCTTTAATGAATAGAGTTACGTAGATTTGAAATTAAAATAAAACCATACATGTCCCGAGTTTCATAATGTTTTACTTAGATATTTTGACGTGAATATATCTTTAAATTCGCTTAGAAAAAAAATATATGTGGAATCGATTCCCACTCGGGCTAACGTTTGCTTGACTAAGATCGATGTTTGTTCCGTACTGTATGTATTATAAGGTTTTTTTCTTTATGTAAAATGTAATGATACGAACTAGACGCTCTCCTGATGGTAAGAGATAACGTCTGTCCATGACCATTGCAGCGATACACAGAACTTTGAGTGACGAAAAAAAATCCAGGGCATCACTGCTTTGGCGCTCATTACTTTGAGACTTTCGATGGTTAGTCTCAACAGCCCAGTAATTTCGCTAGCTGCAGTACCCTTCGAACCGGAACACAGTAATGTTTACACTCTACTGCTTAGCGGCAGAATAACTGGTACTGCGGTGGTACCTACCTAGATGGCCTCCTGCTAAGGAGATCTACCACCAAGTAAAAATCTTGAATCTTCTGTGTTCTAAAACGTTGAAATTCCCCTTTGTTTTCTCTAGGTAACGGGTAGATATTTTATGTAAAATTAATTCTACAAATGTACATTACGTACATTACAAAGAAATGAAAGCGCCTAAAGCTTCAAATCAGTTTGATTTTTCCTTGTAGTGGGATTTTCCTAGAAATAACCGCCCTTCTCAAATATGCCATCCGTGACGCAACTAATGTTGTGATAAATTCCTTTGAATTATAAATATATTAGCTGCGTGCCGCGGCGTTACCCGCTACATGTTTTCGGGATAAAAAGTAGCCTATGTGTTAATCCAGGGTCTCAGCTACCTCCATACCAAATTTCATCCAAATCCGTTCAGTAGTTTTTGCGTGAAAAAGTAACAAATATCCATCCATACTTTCACATATATAATACTAGCTGCGCCCCGCAGTGTTACCCGCTACATATTTTCGGAATAAAAAGTAGCCTATGTGTTAATCCAGGGTCTCAGCTACCTCCATACCAAATTTCATCCAAATCCGTTCAGTAGTTTTTGCGTGAAAAAGTAACAAACATCCATCCATACTTTCACATATATAATACTAGCTGCGCCCCGCAGTGTTACCCGCTACATATTTTCGGAATAAAAAGTAGCCTATGTGTTAATCCAGGGTCTCAGCTACCTCCATACCAAATTTCATTCAAATCCGTTCAGTAGTTTTTGCCTGAAAGAGTAACAAACATCCATCCATCCAAACTTTCACATTCATAGTAATAGTGGGATCAATAAACGCTTTCAGGTTTTGTTTTACATATTTTTTTCATGGTTGACAGCTAGGACTTTCAGGCTTTCTACTGGATGTATTTCGGAGATTCTGCCTTGGAGTTGCACGACTTGGTTCCGCCTGCCCCTTTTTATTACCGGACAGCCAGACAAACGCGACCGAGGCGACACCCGTACATGGTGGATGTTCCCCATGTGCGCACTAAGCGCTTTGAGTCCACATTCTTTATTCGCACAGCGAGGATGTGGAACTCTTTGCCGGAGTCTGTGTTTCCCGGAAAGTACATGAGTGCCTTCAAATCAAGAGTAAACAGGTTCCTTCTAGGTAAGCGTGTTCCATCTTAGACCGCATCGTTGCTTCACGTCAGGTAGGATGTAGCGATGATAGCTTAGTGGTTAGCGCGGTAGGTTCGCATGCCGATGGGCGTGGGTTCAAACCCCAACAATGAGCTTGAGCTGCCGGTGAAGGAAAACATCGTGAGGAAACCATAGCATGGTGGTAGGGTACTTTAGTACTCGGCTGGCTAGCTACCACCCTCAAGTTGAAAATCTGCCGCCAAGCATCTAACGGTGTGTTCCGGCAGCCTCACTTGAGAGCCAGTTCCATTCCAGGCTAGGTGTGCTTTACCATCTTCGACCACACCTTCACTTAACATCAGGTGAGCTGTGGTCAAACAACTAGCCTGTCAACCATAAAAAAAAAAAAAAGATGTGGTCAAGCGCGAACCTATTCAATATAAAAAAAAACTCGTAGTCAGTTAATATTAATTTTTTTCTTCATATATGATGGTCAAATAGCACGTCCTCGAGTATCGTAGGTGTCTCACCAGTCATACTGTATAAGCGATGTTGGTAAATATTTCCATTATTTTCAAGCGAGTCTCAAAGGAACGACAATCCTTCACGATAGTAAAAAGACACCTTACATACATACGTGTTATGCTATACATAATATGATCATAAATGTGTGTGTTGTATCAAATATTATAAGGAATTCCTCTCCGGGAGGTCGTAGTGGATAAGCGAGCGAATTATTCTTTCCTATTGGGAGCTGTAGGGCGTGGGTTTTATTCCCACTCAAGACAAATATTTTGTGGTAAGAAACAATTGTTTGTTCTGTTCTATATATATATTATAGACGAACGCCTCGCGGTTTCACCCGCATAGGCCCCGTTCCCGTTGCAAGACAGGGATAAAGAGAAGCCTTCAAGAATTTTCGAATCGATTCAGTAGTTTTTAAGTTTAGGGTTTTATTCCCACTCAAGACAAATATTTTGTGGTAAGAAACAATTGTTTGTTCTGTTCTATATATATATTATAGACGGACGCCTCGCGGTTTCACCCGCGTAGGTCCCGTTCCCGTTGGAAGACAGGGATAAAGAGAAGCCTTCAAGAATTTTCAAATCGATTCAGTAGTTTTTAAGTTTATTGGTTATATACAAAAATACAAATCTTTCCTCTTTATAGTATTACTAGCGACCTGTCCCGGCTTCGCACGGGTGAACATTTGTTTTTTTAATTAAATTCTAGTAATAAATACGGCCTGTTACTCGGGGATAATGTAGCATTCTATGGTGAAAGAATTGTTTTTAATCGGTCCAGTAGTTTTTTCGTTACAAATATACAAAAATCCAAAAATACAAATATTTCCGCTTTATAATATTAATGTAGATGTAGATATGTATATTAGTATAAATGAATCCTTGTTTCCCTTGGTCACGGCATGACGCGTGAACGGTTGGTCTGATTTCGCTAATTCTTTTTTTGTTGTGATCGTTATTGTTAGGAAAAGATTTCTATGAAAGCTGAAAATTTAGGAAGTTGCGCGGAATGTTAGAAAATTTAATGACCATCATCTTTTCTAATCTCCATCTACAATAACTATAACGAGGAAAAATGAGATTTTTTAAAAAAAAAGAAAGAAAGAAAATAATTGTATTTTGTAACAGAACACAACAAAAGTAACAAATAGAGACAAACAATTACAAAATAGGGGCTCACCTCAGCATAATGCTAGTCATACTAAGCGGTATGACCAGCGCTGGTCTTCCGGTGAGCCCTCGTCGGTCCAACAAAACAAACATTACAAATTACCAACAACAAATATAACAAAACGAAATAAAAAAAATATACAATATTTTGTTTGTTTGTATTGAATATTGGAATGCTACATTATCACTGAGTGACATAGGCTTAGGCTATATTTATATTGTTAATCGAGTTTCGTTTTCCCGTGCGAAGCCGGGACGTGCTGCTAGTGTATTATAAAAAGTAATCAGTTATCTGACTACCATAGTCCTAGCTTTGGCTAGTTTGGTGTCGATAAAATAAAGTCTTTATTTAAAAAATACTTTTGAATAATATGAAATCTGGCATTAAATAACTCGCTAGTCGCTTCGCTCATGAACATGTCCTGACCCATATACCCTTCTGAGGAACACCATATTTATCTACATATCCCAGCTCGGTTATTGCGGCCTGTATTATTATATTTTTGTCCGACTGCCAAAAAGAGGGGTTGTCAGCCTCTTATGAGCCTATATCTTCATTTTATATTTCGAGTTGACAATCTAACCATACAATAAACTAAGTAGCGATGATGTATGTTTTTGTAGCGATGATAGCTCAGTGGTTCGCATGCCGAAGGGCGTGGGTTCAAACCCCAGCAATGAGCTTGAGCTGCCGGCGAAGCTGGGACAGGCCACTAGTTAAATAAATAAATGAATTTTCTATCCCGTGTCATTTTCACCGGAAAATACCAAGATGCGGTTAATTTTCAAAATGGTTTCAATAACCACATAAAAAAAGACTTATTACAGTGTATCCGAAGAAAAAGCAAGGTTGAAGAAAAGCAGGATAATTTAATACGTGACAATTATACTGAGTTTCATTGCAATGCGCTTTGAATGACAAACACCATGATAAGGAAAAGGGCATTGCGTTATAGACGATACTAGCTGCCAAGCGCTCGAAGAGTCAACACGTCCTCATGATGCCTCGTGTAGAGGTGAAACACGTGTCGACAAAGTGGTTACTGCAGAGAGGAGGATTCTTGATTATTTTAATTAGATTTTTTGTAATTTTAATTTAATTTTTGTCAAATTAACAATATTTCTAAGTATATGAGTTCTAGATTTTAAGTAAGATTAGGGTTTTTAATTAATAAGCAGTGTAAAATTAGTTTTATTTTAAGTCTCCTCGTCACTGTTGGAACTGGAACGACTGTTAAGCGGAAATAAACTAAATATAAACATTGAACATTCAAAATGAACTTTCGCAAAGTAACGCCTGAATCAATCAATTTTTTTTTTCGATACTAGCTGCGCCCCGCGGTGTTACCCACTACACGTTTTCGAGATAAAAAGTAGCCTACGTGTTAATTTAGGATCTCAGCTACCTCCATACCAAATTTCATCCAAATCCGTTCAGTAGTTTTTGCGTGAAAGAGTAACACTGCCAAGAATAAATCTAATAATTTCCTTACTTACTTTTTTTCTTTTTTTTTTAGGTTTGACAGGCTAGGTTTTTAACCACAGCTCACCAGATGTTAAGTGTCGATGTGGTTGAAGATGGTAAAGCGCACCTAAAGCCTGTAATGGAACTGGCTCTCAAGTATTGTATTTATATGCACATATAACTTAGTTTTGGAAATAAAAATAGAAATACCGAAGGAAGGAAAGGGTATAAAATTTAAACATCTTAAACAAAATTATTTAATACCTAACAAAGGTCCCTGATAATGTCAGGGGTAATAGCGGAGAAGGACGGTTAAAAAAAAAAAAAAACTGGCTCTCAAGTGAGGCTGCCGGAACACACCGTTAGTTGCTTGGCGGCAGATTTTCAACTTGAGGGTGGTAGCTAGCCAGCCGAGTACTAAAGTACCCTACCACCATGCTATGGTTTCCTCACGATGTTCGCCTTCACCGGCAGCTCAAGCTCATTGTTGGGGTTTGAACCCACGCCCTTCGGCATGCGAACCGACCGCGCTAACCACCGAGCTATAATCGCTACAACACAGATTACTAAAAATGAAAGGTAATTCGATTAAAGTCGAACGTTCCCATTAAATGCTCATTATACACGAATTATTATCAAAATGGGCGCGATTCATTTATTTAAAACAAATTGGTTTTGGCCATTCGGTGAATTAAATTTATTCGACCAATAAATTACTTAGATAAAGGATTCTGGAGTTATTTACCTCCATTCGAATAGGCTTCGACGTATTTTAGAATGATTTTAAGTTAATTTGTAGTGTTTGCTTGGAAGAAAAATTCTTCCACTTTTAGAATGCTACATTGTCAAGGTTGTCTGGAAGAAATCGCTCTAGGCGGATACAACTTTATTACAAACCAAAACAAAAGACAACATACAAATATGAAACATAAAAAACCTGCTAAGTGCGAGTCGGACTCGCGCACGAAGGGTTCCGTATCATTATCTATAAAAACGGGGGAAAAATCAAGTTTGTTGTATACCTTAAATATTTATTTTATTTTTAGTATTTGTTGTTATAGCGGCAACAGAAATACATCATCTGTGAAATTTTCAACTGCCTAGCTATCACCGTTCTCGAGATACAGCGTGGTGACAGACAGACAGACGGACGGACGGACAGCGAAGTCTCAGTAATAGGGTCCCGTTTTTACCCTTTGGGTACGGAACCCTAAAAATTTCCAGAAAAATTAACGGTTACTTTCACTTCTTTCAGTAGAAAATCATTTACTTATCTAAAGGAGCATCCATTTTTTTGTCGGCATACCATAATGAGATACTAATCTCTAAAATAAATCTCTCGTAATCTCGTACTTCCAATCTAATTTTTCCATAATAAAGCAGAAAATTTCCTAAACAAGCAATTTAAACAGCCAATATCCATCGCCGTCAGTAGTATTAGTCAAATGTCAATAAAAGGATCGTGACCTTTTTACCACCCCCAGAATATGGGGGTAACCGACCGACCGACGTACAGGCGCAGTCAGTAAATCGAAGAAATTACACGTCAAATCCCACTAATGTCAAAATGTTAAAGTTTGAATGGATGGATGCTTGTTACTCTTTCACGCAAAAACTACTGAACGGATTTGTATGAAATTTGGTTTGGAGGTAGCTGAGACCCTGGATTGCACATAGGCTTCTTTTTATCCCGAAAACATTTAGCGGGTAGCACCGCAGGGCGCAGCTAGTAGGTAATATATTTTACTTATGGGATTTTCCTCAGGTACTGACCAAAATTGGTCCGTTTTATTTACAAAAATTATCAGTTTTATTTACAAAAATGGCCCGTTTTATTTACGAAATAGTCGGTTTCATTTATAAAAATGGTCGCAATCATAATGGTCTTTTTTATTAACAAAAATGATCCGTTTCATTTACAAAAAAATGTGTTTTATTTAATGAGTTTTTTTGAAAAAAACTGAAATAAGACATCGGTAAGTATCTAACAAAGTTCACAGGATCACATGCCGGGCTAATCTGCCTGAAAGTTTCATCCAAATTGGTCACGCCGTTTTAGAGTCTATATACACATCAATTTTGCATAAAGATTATAACGTAAGAACAGTTTATACAACCCTTTGCGAGCGTGGAACAAGTTGTGTTGTTTTCGTGTATCTGAAGATACATTCGCACAATAAACAAGTGCTAAAAATCACATACTTTGTGTTCCATTTTCTCCAAAATTTTCATTTTTTCCAATTGTTTTCCTATTTAGTTTTTTGTTCTTTTGTTTTGGTTACATATTGAGTCGCCTCGAAAATTTGCATGTATGCTACTTGGTGGTAGATCTCCTTAGCTGGAGGTCGTCTAGGTAGGTACCACCGCAGTACCAGTTATTCTGCCACTAAGCAGTAGTGTGTAAACATTACTGTATTCCGGTTTGAAGGGTACTGCAGCTAGCGAAATTACTGGGCTGTTGAGACTAACCATCGAAAGTCTCAAAGTAATGAGCGCCAAAGCAGTGATGCCCTGGACTTTGTTTTGCTACTCAAAGTTCTGTGTATCGCTGCAATGGTCATGGACAGGCGTTATCTCTTACCATCAGGAGAGCGTTTCGTTCGTCTCATTACTTTTTACATTAAAACAAAAACATGTCATGTATGTGTCATGTATCTGTCCCCCTCATACTGTCTCTACTTCGTCCCGGAATGAGGCATTCCCCGCGCGTCCCAACGCAGGTATTTCACCTTTATATTGATAGGCCGAGCCGAATTTTAAATTGTTATCTTCGTATTAAATTGCGAATGGCTTTCTGACTTGACATTTTGAAATACGGCCTCGTTTTTTATTCAAATGTGAGGCGAGAGTGATAGACTTACCTTATCACGGGGTAATATGGTTACACGGTTTATCTGTGCTGTGGGTGTGTTAGATTTGAGGATCTGACATCCTCAATGAAGCCCAGAGCGACGTTGCGATAGCGCAGTCAAATATAATATATAAATTAGTTACTAAATAAATAATATCCTTACGGAACTTTAGTGTTTGACAGCGGTCTCGCGAACGTCCGTGAACCGCCACGCCAGCCTGCGTCCGTTCATCGCGCCTGTCGCGGAATGCGCTGAGTCCTAGGAGTGCGGGTCTAAGGCCAGTGTGTCGTGTGTTTACTACCATTCCAGTGTAATAAATGTGCGGCTGTGTAAAGTGAAATCAAATGTGAAATGAAAACAGTAGATTATTGTTAGCATAATCTACTGTTTTATTCAAAAATCATAAATTTGATTTTCTGCTAATAATCTACTGTTTTATTCAAGAAAAAGTGATTTACCGCAAATGAAGACCAAAATAAATGCCAGTAGCTGTGATTTCACTGTAAAATTATGCTCTATTTGTCTATAAATGGCAAAATTTTATTTTTATGGAAATCGAACCACCTTAAGCTCACGTCCTTTGATGTGCGAACCGACCGCACTAATCGCTGAGCTGACCGCTGAATTTATAACGATGATAGCATCACTACAAAATTATCTATTTCGTAGCATTGCAAACGTCTTAAATACGAAATGGAAGTTATCCAAGTTCGTAATTCAAAGTAGGTACATTTGACCAAAAAAGTCCGCTAAAGAGCGACCCATTCAAACATTCTAAGCAAACCTCAAGTTGGGGAAGTTCTAGCCCAAGTAGCTCACATCAAAGACAATTGATTGCCCCAAGTCAAACGTTTCTAATTTGCGGCCGGTCAACTTCGGAGTAATCTACACCCTTCCCAGTTGAGCTGAGACGTTACTGTTATGGCAAATACAAACCAAAAGGACGGATGTAAATGGGTGAACAAACTTTTTACTTAGTGAATTTATCAAGAGCACAGAATACGTAATAGTAGTTTATTTTTATGTGAGGCTAGCTACCACCTTCAAATTGAAAATCTGTTAAAAAAAAAAAAAAAACAACTTTTCTTTCAACGGTGTGCGCCCGCCTTACTTAAGAACCAGTTCTATTCCAGGCTAGATGTGTTTTACCTTCTTCGACCACACCGCCTCTTAACATCAGGTGAGCTGCGGTCGCGATATACAGAACTTTAAGTGCCTATAACTTTTGTTTGTTTGGTTTAGAATAAATGACTTAGTTTCGAGGTAACAAACGTAAAAGAAATATCTAATTGAGAATCCCTTCCTTTTTTTAAGTATTTCAAAGTAAAAAGAAAATTTTATACTTTTCATTCTGTCAACCTTGAATATAGTTAGCTCAAAATGAACATTGGTCTTTTTAGGGTCCGTGCCCAAAGGATAAAACGGGACCCTATTACTAAGACTCCGCTGTCACTTCGTCTGTCTGTCTGTCCGTCTGCCACCAGGTTGTATCTCATGAACCGTGATAGTTTGCACGATATACAGAACTTTAAGTGCCTATAACTTTGTTTGTTTGGTTTAGAATAAATGACTTAGTTTCGAGGTAACAAACATAAAAAAAATATCTAATTGAGAATCCCTTCCTTTTTTTAAGTCTTTCAAAATAAAAAGAAAGGATTTATACTTTTCATTCTGTCAACCTTGTATATTGCATATAGTTAGCCCAAAATGAACATTGGTATTTTTAGGGTCCGTGCCCAAAGGATAAAACGGGACCCTATTACTAAGACTCCGCTGTCAGTCCGTATGTCTGCCTGTCCGCCACCAGGCTGTATCTCATGAACCGTGATAGTTAGACAGTTGAAATTTCTGATGCCGCTATACAAATACTAAAAAATGGAATAAAATAAATATTTATAGATAATGGTACAGAATCTTTCGTGCGTTAGTCCGACTCGCATTTGGCCGGTGTTTAATGTGGCCTCTGTTTGTTGATGGGATACATTTAACAATGCGTTGTAATTTTTCAAATCGATTCGCAGAGAACGTCCAACCAAACGGGGGAAAGTCTACTAAATCGATCCAACTTCCGATCGAGCCGATATATTCAAAAAGTTGGTTGAAATTTATCTCGCAAGTTGAATTAGCTCTGTAGAATTAAACTCGAAGTTGGCCCAGCGCGGTGTCGATATTTGCCTTATTGAAGCTCGGTGTGGCTCTTTGTGGTTTATTGTACGAGAAAATTGCAAACTCAGATGTGTTTGGTTGAATAATTTATGCATCCTACGGTACTTTAATGAAGTTAGGATGTGATTCAAACTAGATTATAGTGTGATTGAATTTTGATAAATATCGTAGAACATTACACACAGCGCCATCTGACCACAAACTAAGCAAAGCTTGTACTATGGAAGTCAGATAATAATATAACTCTTTATTGTTTACACCAATTACAAAAAATTATAACAATATAAACCTAATACTAATGCAACAATTGGCGGCCTAATCGCTAAAAGCGATCTCTTCCAGGCAACCTTAATACGGAATGGATTTTAAGCTAAGGACGCGATGTGTTGATAAGAGAGTTAAATAAAAAACATTTTATATAAAAAAATACATAATTATATGAAATAACAATACTTAAATATACCTTATATAATATACAGATAACTGATAGAATACTTAATTATTTTTTTGCAAATACATCTACACTAATCAATCAATCACTAATATTATAAAGAGGAAAGATTTGTATTTTTGTACGTTTGTAACGAATACACCCAAAAACTGCTGAACCGATATCAAAAATTCTTTCGTTGGGAAGGTACACTATCCCCGGGTGACATAGAAAACCCACAAAATTGATATTTTGTAGCTAGTTCATAAGGTTCTTTTGTTTTATGTACTGTTTAGGGTTCCGTACCCAAAGGGTAAAATCGGGACCCTATTACTGAGACTTCTCTGTCCGTCCGTCCATCCGTCCGTCTGTCACCAGGCTGTAACTCAAGAACAGTGATAGCTAGACAGTTGAAATTTTCACAGATGATGTATTTCTATTGCCGCTATAACAACAAATACTAAAAATAAATATTTAAGGGAGGCTGCTAACAACTAACTTGATTTTTTTATAGATAATGATACGGAACCCTTCGTGCGCGAGTCCGACTCGCACTTAGCAGGTTTTTCTGTTTATAGTGTGCACAATAAAGAGTTTTAACCTATCTATCTATCTTTTTAAACCTATAAAAAGATACCGCCTCCAAATCAATCACTTACCTAGTAAATATATTTCAAATAAATCCAATTACATTCGTGCGCACGAATAAAAACTCACATATTTTTGGAGAAACAACTTCATTAATCATTCATTAAAAGCCGTGTCGCTTTACGACCTTTCTATTAACTTACCCCAAAAAAAAACGTTGAAAAACTGCCTTCAGTTAAGTAAACAACATTAACCCGTTTTCTATAAAAAATCGCGCTGGTAAGTAAAAACGTGATTCCGGACTCCGTTCGGAACCACATACTTACTTATTCGGAGTTGCGGGGTCGGCTGGGGTGAGTATGGACTGGAGCGGTTTTACTTTTAATGGCGAATTTTTTCAAAATGTATATTTAATTAAACGAACGAGACGCTCTCCTGATAGTAATACAGTAACATACACCATTGCAGCAATACACAGAACTTTGAGTAGCAAAACATAGTGCCCTTCAAACCAAAACACTAATGTTTACACGTTACTGCTTAGCAACAGAATATCTAATACCTACTTAGAACTTATCATAAAATAGCTATTCACTTGGTTAGTTGTAAAAATAATGAAAACTACAAAGGAATAAATTTAAAAAAAAATGTTTTTTAATTAATTAAGTGAAAATCACATTACAATTTGGTGTAAAATTACTTGCATACCCCACTGTTTTATCTTTTTCTGTGTACTTATTGTATAAAAATTAATTGTTTGTTTTTTTCATTATTAAACGTATCGTTTATATAATTATATCCAGGTAATTAAGTAGCGCAAAAGTCACGATGAAAGAAACTATTGCTCTTTTGTTATTTACACGTTTAATTTTTTTCTGAAGTCAACGACCCAATTCTTAAGTCAACATGGATGAAATCGCAGATGCAAGCTAGTTAAAATATAATAATTATTTATTCAATTTTATTTCTATTATTTAACTACATTGTAAGTGTATACTACAAAGAATCTCATAACCCTATTATTAACAATACTTACAATCAATCACAATTTGTCGTCGGCAAAACAAAAACTGTACCAAGCCATCGTATCGAATAAACCCCAGTAGCACGGTCCCACCCCACCTCCCCCTAATATATTCAGAGAGGAGATGTATAAATCAAGCAGTTTATGTAGCCCGATGATAATGGCGCTGTTACGGCCCAAGCCGTGATTTTATTAGTTTTATAGGGTTTTCTATTGGAATTGGCTTATGTGGGACCATATTTTACTTAAATAGGGTACAATTTTCATTTTTAAAATGCGGCAATTTTTTTGCATCTTGTTGCTTTTAAAAGATCACCAAAGTTAAGCAACGAATGATTACATTTTTGGATGGGTGGCCGCGAGTTGTATTTGTAACTCAGTTCTTTGCCCCACTTATAATGCTCATATTCAGTTACGATAAGAGAATTCATCTGAAGTTAAGTTTGACGGATGATTTTTTTTAATCATATACATTTAGCTAAAATTATAGAGTAATTAATAATTACTTTATTTGTTACTATAATTTACTTATTATTTAATTGTTTTTTTATGGGTGATAGGCTAGGTGTTTGACCACAGCTCACCTGATGTTAAGTGACGGTGTGGTCGAAGATGGTAAAGCACACCTAGCCTGGAATGGAACTGGTTCCTAAGTGAAGCTGCCGGAAGACAGGTAGATGCTTGGCGGCATTTCAACTCTCGAGCTAGCCAGCCGAGTACTAGAAAATACGCTACCACCGTGCTATGGTTTCCTCACGATGTTTTCCTTTACCGGCAGCTCAAGTTCCTTGTTGGGGCTGTCATAATTGGTACAGTCGTTTTTATCTCAAGAAATAAATTTAATTTACTTAGTCTGAATATTTAAATTATCGATGTTTTTTCACATCACTAGTTCATAAAACAACATTATAACACCGCATGCAAATTAAACACTTTAAAAAATTCCAATAAGAAAGTAATACGAGACAGTGTTCAGTGGAGAGCAAAGTTTGCCCAACTTTGCCAAAGTCGGGCAAAGTATTGCAACTTTGCCCATTATACAACGATCTGTATCGGCCTTAAATTGTGGCGCTGATTAGATATCATGAAGTTAGAAATTTTAATAGACGTGACATGTTTTATATCACTTTTTATAGTTGTTTCAAAGTTTGATATAGTTTTACTATCTGAACTTTAAATTGGATATAAATGAGGCAGATGATAGCGTGAATCAAACTGACGCGAGCGAAAGTTTCGATAAGACCCTTTATTGCTTAACTAGCACCTCGCCCCGGCTTCGCACG
The DNA here is from genome assembly GCA_905404145.2 of Biston betularia. Lineage (NCBI taxonomy): Eukaryota > Metazoa > Arthropoda > Insecta > Lepidoptera > Geometridae > Biston > Biston betularia. The sequence goes on along the minus strand of FR989888.1, from coordinate 7,211,793 downwards.
GGAAAACAAAACTCCAAAAATTTATCGATCCAGTAGTTTTAGCCTATTCAATACAAACAAACAAAAAAATAAACCTTTCTTTATAAGATGTAGATGACAACTGTAATAGTTAGACATATGACAATGCGGACTTATTTGTAGTTAAAACGTCACTTTATTCTATTGTCAATAGTTTTCGCTGCGCATGCTAAGTAAGGACTTTTTCAACTTTTTCACAGCTTGGGTTACATTATTGAATTTTCCATACGGGTCCCCAATTGATTTTAAATAAAATATAGCCTATGTCCATCATGGATAATGTAGTATTCTAAGCTAGATGGTATACCACCTCCGTTTAAAACATAGAAATCTTTGCAAGTACAGCGCTCCTTTATCTCGAGATTTTCATCTCTGCCCCGCGGCTCTACTTACAAATCATTTTGTTCTGCCCCCGAGTTTAGTTCGGGAGTAACGGGCGACAAAAGTCACATTTACATATTTTTTTATTTAACACCAGATTGGAGTATTAAAATATGATTCAAGTTAAAGGTGTGTAATTTCGGAGTTTTTTGTAACTACTTTAAAATTTATGTTTTATTTTTGATTGTTTGTTTTTATGTTTCTTAATATAGCCATAAAAATACGAAACAAAGGTACAATTGACCAGTTATTTGGATAGAATGTATCTTTTTGTGCCGTTTGGGGTTGAAACTTTAGGTCCGTGGGGGCCGGCCGCTCTCGAACTGTATCGGGACCTGGCCAAACGTCTAGAGGAGGCTTCAGGTGACCAGAATGCTGGTATCTACTTTGGTCAAAAGCTAAGCATTGCCATCCAGCGTGGCGATGCTGCCAGTATCCTGGCCACATATCCCTCCTCTGGCGGTTTTTTAGACTAAGTTTTTTGTATACATTTTGTAAATAGTATAATTTAAGGTATTTTTTTTATTTTGTTTAATAAATATTACAAAGCTTATTTACCAGTGTGAATTTGGTCCTGGTAGTACAATCATGTAAACATTTTATTATTTAGCGAACAAAACTACAAACCAATCCAAAACTAAATATATGAAAGCTAATATAATGTAATTATAATGAAACAATAACACATTCAAATTAATTTTAATCAAGTAGCTTATATAAACATAGAAACTTTTGAAAAGTATTATATTTTTATAAGCAAGTTTTGTTCGGAAAAAAATCAACAATGTGCGGTTTAATAATGTAATTTGTTTTTAATAACGTTCATAGCTTACAAAACACTGACTATACAAATATTTATTTTCTGAAAAATACAAACTATTTATTGATTATACCCTATTTAAAAGTTAATTCAATTCAGTAAGCGCGGCAATGTCATTGTTAAAATATGCCATTATTAATATTAAAATATTTTACTCGTAATTATATTCTCCCGCAACTCTCAGTCTAAAACTGAAGGAAACTTCCCTACCTTATGTTTTACAGAGTACTTGTTTGGATATAATTACTTTTGTTCGGATTCCTCACGTTTTGTTTGCGGAGCTACCTCGCGGTCTACTTGAAATGAGGTTAATTTTCATCTTAAACACTTTAAAATCTTGTTATATTGTGAAATCCGACTTAATTGGTCCAGGTTTAGTTTTTCATCTATTATGGAAAAAAGTATTCGAAGTTGCCAAAGTGATACTTAGTTTGCCAAAAGCAAACTTCTTAATACGGTTGTTGTTGTAATGGGGTTTGTTCGGTTGTTGATTTGTCCTCTAGTTCGGTTTTCTAGGATCTATTTGTCGCTAATAAAACCAAACTAGAGGTTGGCAAAGAAAAAAATACTTACTTACAGGTTTCCACATATAAAACCAAAACTGGAGGTTGCCAAAAAGAAAACCTAGACTTGTAGATTTGTAATGAAAACCCCCCAACTTGAATGTTGCTAAACAAGAAAAAAAATTAAAATACGTCCATAGATACCACGCCCCCTAGATTTTTTCCCAGAAACACAATTAATCTGTCCGAAAAACGTAATTTTCCTGAAAATACAATTCATCACTTCGTTTCAGCAGTTGATCAGCATTACAGTCCTAAATTAAATATTAACCGAAAATCGTCGGAATTACAAAAAAACGTCGGAATACGAAACGTTGGATTATGAAAAAAGTGAGAGTCAGACGGGGGCTGTGGGTTCCGTATCAATATGAAATTTATTTTTGTGTATGAAAAAACTGTTTACAACATTTTATCTTTAATTGAGATTTTAAAACTAGCCTTCGACACCTTGAATCTGTGATGAACAAACAATTCACTATTCTAATGCTAAAAGATAACGCCTATCTATGACCATTGCAGCGGCACCCAAAACCAACAAAGTCCAGGGCATCGCTGCTTTGGCGCTCATTATGTTTGAGATGATTTTTGTTCAACTTTAATGTTTGTTTTATAATTAATTAATTGAGATACTGATTAATGAAAAATTGATTACGTGTATTATTTTTGTGAATGTATTACTATTTATCTATGTTTAACAAAAACAACGAAAATAATGCTTCAAAAACCTTTCTTGAATAAAGCTAGGCACCCACTCTTTTTTATATGCTCATGTCCGACGTAATGATCGAGGGGCTTTTAAGGGCCTATCGGTGTATTCCGACTGCCTTAAGAGAAACATAGTTCTATCTCAAGCCCATGTGTGCTTATCATCCGAACACACCGTCACATTTTTTTTCAAAATAGGTTTGCGTTTGACTACACTCTCACACCATAACATCAGTGGTGATAAGGTTGAACACCTAGCCTATTAAAAAATTATAACCTCACCTAATGGAAGGTGATTATTTGAACGAAGAAGTAAGATTGATCAAAAAAAAAGCTAAGATTTGACCGTCATCTCACTTGATGTTAAGTGATGATGTGGTCTAAGATGGAGCGCTTGCCTAGAAGAAACCGATTCACTCTCGACATGAAGACACCCAGATTATATCCATCGGGGAACACCTACTCAGGTAGCGCATTCCACTGTCTAGCAGTCCGCACAATGAACGTGGAATCAAATCGTTTCGTTCGAGTTTTTGGAACGTCGAATATGAACGAACTTAAACAATAAACATGTCTACTAAATTAAAAATATAGTTGACCATTCTCGATTAAAAGATGCCGATGATAAAAATTAACGCAGACCAATACTGAGAGTTAGCAATATGGTTCCGTTGACAATGTTCGCGTACGGAACCCCAAAATACGTGACGTTATTAAAATTATTAACGCCGTCGTCGTGCTGGAAGTATTTTATTGGATTTATTCGGTCCGATCGGAAACGGACCGCCTTTTGTATTGAAAGTGTCATTTTTATCAACCTTATAAATATTTACAAAGTCTACGATTGTGTGTTATTGGGAAGAATTTTTGGTACCATTTTACGAGTTTAATTATTGTATAAATAAATATCTTTGGACAATACATGCATCTCGACAGCCCTGTTGGTTCATTGATAGTACGTCTGCTCCAAGAGCTGTAGGGCGTGGGTTCGATTCCCACCCAGGACAAGCATTTTGTGATATAAAAAAATTTTTGTTCTGTGTCTGGGTGTAACTGTACGTATTATAAGTACGTATTTACAAAAAAAAAGTATTTAAGTATTTCTATCAGTTATCTGACTTCCATAGTACAAGCTTTGCTTAGTTTGGGGTCAGATGGCGCTATGTGTAATGTCCTACGATATTTATTCACATCACAGACGAACGAGACGCTCTCCTGATGGTAAGAGATAACGCCTGTCCATGACCATTGCACCGATACACAGAACTTTGAGTAACAAAACAAAGTACAGGGCATCACTGCTTCCGATAATTAGTCTCAACAGCCCAGTAATTTCGCTAGCTGCAGTACCCTTCACACCGGAACACAGTAATGTTAACACACTATTGCTTAGCGGCAGAATATCTGGTACTGCGGTGGTACCTACCTAGACGACCTCCTGCTAAGGAGATCTACCACCAAGTAAACTTGTACACAGCTCAGATCTGTGAGGTACATAGGTACTAAGGCAATATTCTTGATAGAATAAAGTATCAACTAGAATTAATTAAAGTCTAGCGAGTAATTAAGAATCTCATTAATACTGTAATTGCTTTTGAAGATACCGAACACATTGCGAAATTGTGTGCTACGAATAAATGAACCGTGTATATCTACTACTCATATTCGCTACTTCGCTACTGCCATCGCGCAGCGAGTAGAACATGACTGAAGGAAAAGGTACCTACGGCACATTTAAATAAATAAATATCGTAGGACATTACACACAGCGCCATCTGACCCCAAACTAAGCAAAGCTTGTACTATGGAAGACAGATAACTGATAGAATACTTAAATACTTTTTTTTTGTAAATACGTACCTATAATACATACAGTTACACCCAGACACAGAACAAACATTTTTTTATATCACAAAATGCTTGTCCTGGGTGGGAATCGAACCCACGCCCCACAGCTCTTGAAGCAGACATGTTACCAATGAGCCAACAGGGCTGTCATTATTAATTATTATTAATTTATTTATTTTATTTGGAAAACAACAGTGAAAAATATCTTAATTACTAAACATTGCGGAAGTTCATTTTTACCCACGACGGAACGGAGACGGTATATGCGTTTGGGGTGAGAGGATGTTTGTTTGTTTGTTTGTGCAAATACAAGTTGCCATTTTTCTCCAAAACTACTAGTCCGATTTTGATGCAGTTTTCAGTTATGGGTTCGGGTTTGATTGGTGCATTATCTTAGATAGGTGACAATTACTTTTTAACCGTTGTGGGCTTTTTCAAAATTTTTAATTTTCGTTTGAATATTCAGTTAAACTTAATATTAAAAGCGCTTTTGTGTGGAAATAAACTAAATATATACGTACCTTGAATATACGTACATATTTCTCCTGATCTAATTTTTTTTTTATTTATGTAGGTATTGTAACTTTTTTTTTTTTTTTTTTATGGTTGACAGGCTAGTTGTTTTGACCACAGCTCACCTGATGTTAAGTGAAGGTGTGGTCGAAGATGGTAAAGCACACCTAGCCTGGAATGGAACTGGCTCTCAAGTGAGGCTGCCGGAACACACCGTTAGATGCTTGGCGGCAGATTTTCAACTTGAGGGTGGTAGCTAGCCAGCCGAGTACTAGAAAGTACCCTACCACCATGCTATGGTTTCCTCACGATGTTTTCCTTCACCGGCAGCTTAAGCTCATTGTTGGGGTTTGAACCCACGCCCTTCGGCATGCGAACCTACCGCGCTAACCACTGAGCTATCATCGCTACAAAACTTGATCTCTTAGAACATTTTTTTCTCTGCATGTCGTACTCTATGATACTGCGGTATTGCCCATTAACCAAATTACTCCAGAGCGGAGTAATTCTGAAGTACATAATTGTATTAACCAAGGAAAGCTGTAGCTTTAATTACATTTATTTTGGAATGTATTAAAATTTTAAGCACGTGGGGTAGAATAAAATGTTAGTATTTATCTAATTCCCTATTCTATGACATTCTACGTACCTACAATTAAAATTTTAGGTGATACGAATTTCGCTGGGTCATCTATTTCAAATTTATTTCTGAACTTTTTTTTATCACAGGGCATTACACACAGCGCCATCTGACCCCAAACTAAGCGAAGCTTGTACTATGATAGTCAGATAACTGATAGAATACTTAAATAGTTCTTTTTGTAAATACATTTGTAGCGATGATAGCTCAGTGGTTAGCGCGGTAGGTTCGCATGCCGAAGGGCGTGGGTTCAAACCCCAACAATGAGCTTGAGCTGCCGGTGAAGGAATACATCGTGAGGAAACCATAGCATGGTGGTAGGGTACTTTCTAGTACTCGGCTGGGTAGCTACCACCCTCAAGTTGAAAATCTGCTGCCAAGCATCTAACGGTGTGTTCCGGCAGCCTCACTTGAGAGCCAGTTCCATTCCAGGCTAGGTGTGCTTTACCATCTTCGACCACACCTTCACTTAACATCAGGTGAGCTGTGGTCAAACAACTAGCCTGTCAACCATTAAAAAAAAAAAAACATACCTCATCTCACTAATCCCACTAATATTATAAATGTGAAAGTTTGGATGGATGTTTGTTACTCTTTCACGCAAAAACTAATTAACGGATTTCGATTAAATTTGGTATGGAGATAGCTGAGACCCTGGATTAACACATAGGCTACTTTTTATCCCAAAAACATGTAGCGGGTAACACAGCGGGGCGCAGCTAGTAATATTGTAAATGTGAAAGTTTGGATGAATGTTTGTTACTCTTTCACGCAAAAACTACTGAACAGATTTGGATGAAATTTAGAATATAGATAGTTTATAACCTGGATTAACGCATAGGCTATTTTTTTATCCCGAAAACATGTAGCGGGTAACACCGCGGGGCGCAGCTAGTAGGCTATATTTATTACTAGAATTTAATTCTACTTTGGTCAAAAGCTAAGCATTGCCATCCAGCGTGGCAATGCTGCCAGCATTCTGGCCACATATCCCTCCTCTGACGGACTTGAAAATTAAGTTTTTGTATAAATTTGTAATCAGTATTAATATTAAAATGTAAATGTTCACCCGTGCGAAGCCGGGACGTTCTGCTTGTTTCTAATGTAAGTTTTCTGTTTGTCCACAGCTCCTCCGAACGTTGTAGAAATTACGAACCACCCTGCAAACTCCAAGATCGAGCTCAAAGAAGGCGACGATGTGGCCTTGGAATGCCTCGTAAAGAATGCCAAGCCAGCAGCCAAGATAATCTGGTACCGGGGGAACGTTGAACTTAAAGGAGACAAAGGTCAGAAGAACGTCTCGTTCGTCTCATTACTTTTTAAATTAAAAAAAAAAACACTTTCATTACATGGATCTGCTTAGGAATATAATGGATACATACATATACTAGCTGACTTTATAATAAAGTTAAGAGTGAAAGTAGCAAATGAGCAATAGTCATTAATCTGACATCTGTCAAACTGACAATCTGACATCTGTCAATCTGACAATCTGTCAATCCATCGATGAATAACCCTACTAATATTATAAAGCTGAAAGTTTGCATGTTTGGATGTTTGTTACTCAACCACGCAAAAACGGCTGAACAAACTTGAATGAAATTTGGTACACATATAGTTTATTACCTGGATTAACATAATATAGAATATGTTATATTTATTTATAAAAATTTCAGCGCGGAAATGCGGCGAGTGTGATGGGCACCTTTGCGCCGGGAACGGTCAGGGGCGGGTTGTTTTAGTTTGACAATTTATTTATTTGTTTTATTATTATTAGTATTTTTTATATGAATTGTATTTTTATGTGCTTTATTTGACATTTTGTTTTCATTAATTGACATGTTTATAATAAATAATAATAATAATAATTATTTATAAAAAAGTATTCTATAATTAGGTTAATCCAGGTAATAAGCTATGTGTATGCCAAATTTCATCCATATTCGTTCAGCCGTTTGTGCGTGGTTGAGTAACAAACATACAAACCTTCACATTTATAATATTAGTAGGATAGGAATATATCTGCCTAGATTCATTTTTGTTTTACCTATGCGGGATCACGTAAAATTATATAGAATACTCCGACTATAGTTTCGGTCGCATCGGTGGCTTTCTTCAAGGAGTCGAAGCTGGGTACGGCGCGCACGCGGACTAGTCTTGCTTCACATTGTGGCGTTACTCAATTCACGCCACAGATTAATCCACAGTCGATGTTGACGCTGACACTGTTTAATTGCCGTTGTCTAATTGGCTCGTCATAGTATCTGAGTCGTTGGAGACGAGACATCTGTCCGGCATTTTCTCCGGCAAAAAATATCGATTATTTTTTTTGTCTAGTTGTTAAAAAATCACCCACCAAGTGCCAAATACACCAAGGTTTGCCAAAATCGTAAGAACCCTGTTATATTTACTGTCCCACTGTTGGGATTGAGCTCAATGTGTAAGAAGAGTGAGACCAGCATGCCGGTCAAGTATGGGTAGATACACTTTACACATCTTCGAGAATTTTTTTTTAAGGTCTTGCGTTACACAAATGCATTTTTTATTCACCTTTTTAACCCCCAAAAACGACGGGGTGTTATAAGTTTGACTGTGTGTATCTGTCTGTGGCATCATAGCTACCGAGCGGATGAACCGATTTTTTTTTTGTTTAAAAGGTGAATTAAAAGGGGAGTGTTCTAAACTATGTTTTATGAAAATCCAGCCAAGATGGCCGCCGCCACAAAAAGAAAAATAAAAATAGGAAGCTCTCCGGCATAATCTTTTTGCCCGGTAAATCTAGCTTGCAACATCCCTAGGCATCTCTAATTGTATCGTCATAATATCCGACAGCATACCTGTGCTCATTAATTAGCCAAGTTTTCGATTTCAATTAGCAAACAACTGAAAATGCACCGACAGTAATGGGGCTTACCGTAAAAAAATATCGACTATCGATAGTTTAACAGATTAGTAAGAGCTATATCGATTCCCCAACCGATATCGTCACTATCGCGAGTCGAAAGTTTTTTTTTGACAAGCTAGGTGTTTGGCCGCATCTCACCTGATGTGACGGTATGGTCGAAGGTGGTAAAACTCACCAAGCCTCGAATTGAACTAAACTCACCAAGTCTGGAATGGGACTGGCCCTGGCCCTCAAGTGGGGCTGCCGAAACACACCGTTAGGTGCTTGGCGGCAGATTGTCAACTTGAGGGTGGTAGCTAGCCAGCCGAGTACTAGAAAGTACCCTACCACCATGCAATCTAGACCAAATTAGCAAGACCAGTTGCGGGATAAAAAAGACTTCGAATGATAATGATGAGTGAATTAATTTTATTTACATCGTATACCGTCACTACACAACAAATTATTTGTCGTCGTTTTAATAAGTCGCGAAATAACTTAAAATGTAAAATTCAATAACAATAGCTTAACACACGAAGGCGCTGGTTTCCGAAAGCGACAAACGTCAATATTTCATCCCTTTTGTGTGAGAAAGCGAAAAAATATTAATAGAAAAAACGCTACTACCCGCATTACTTGTCAGTGCGTCGAATTGCGGCGTATAAAATATGAGCTGTCGGTATTTGTTACTTGCATCACTAGATTCGCACAGATATATACATCTGGATGGGGCTTGAGCGTACGTTGAATATTAATAAATTAATTTTTTTTTTAAAAATCTGGCATGTGTAATATTCTTTCGTTGTGAAAAAATGTGTAATCCGCCATTTTGTGGCGGCGGCCATGTCACCCTTTCGTTGTGAAAAAAACATGTAATCCACCATTTTGCGGCGGCGGCCATTTTGTACCGATTTTCATCAAACATAGCTAAGAACACTCCCGACTAATTCACCTTTCGAACAAGAAAACAAAATCAAAATCGGTTCATCCGTTCGGGAGCTACGATGCTACAGACAAACACATACGGGCACGTTCAACTTATAGCATCCTGTCTGTTTCCTGTGTGTCCCTGTCTGAATGGAAAAATGACATGTAACCTTGGTGTTATCAAAAAAATATTTGTATTTGTATTTATTTATTTTTTGCATTATTTTAGTAATTCTCAATCATTCTATGAGTAGAAACTTCAATAGTTTTCCTATCTATAAAAATCTATTAAAAAAAATTGTGTATAATCCAATTTAAAAGGCAGCCAGCGAAATTACAGAGCTGCTGAGAAACATCGAAAGTTTTAAAGGCACTAGACTTTGTTTTGTTAATCAAAGTTCTATGTATCACTTCAATGGACAGGCGTTATCTCTTAGCGTCTCATCCGTCTCGCTTATTTTACATAAAAAAAAAAGCCTTTATATAATGGCTAATCCAGTTAGCCTAGATCCTGGATTAGCGGTTTCGGCTCCAATAATACTGAGTGACATGAAGCGACCCTGTAAAAGTACTCGATACTAGCTGGAATTCTGAATTTGCCACGTATTCAGACCGCATGGGGGGATAGGGGGATTTTCGCCGTCAAAACTCGACGCGGTCGGGAACCGGCCTAATAATAGGTGTCGATGTTGTAAACTGTAGCGATGATAGCTCAGTGGTTAGCGCGGTAGGTTCGAATACCGAAGGGCGTGGGTTCAAACCCCACCAATGAGCTTGAGCTGCCGGTGAAGGAAAACATCGTGAGGAAACTATAGCATGGTGGTAGCGTACTCTCTAGTACTCAGCTGGCTAGCTACCACACGAGCGTTGAAAATCTGCCGCCAAGCGTCTAACGGAGTGTTCCGGCAGCCATTCGAGACAAGGTGTGCTTTACCGTCTTCGACCACACCGTCACTTAACATCAGGTGAGCTGTGGTCAAACATCTAGCCTGTCAACCATAAAAAAAAACCATTTTCAATGGATTAAGACCATCACATACTGCGTACTTGGCAATACAAAAAGAAAAACCTAATTTTTAATTCATTTATTGCATAAATATGGGTACCTAGTACCTACGCATACAAATAAATTCAGTTCCATTCCAGGCTAGGCGTGCTTTACCATCATCGACCATACTGTCACTTAACATCAGGTGAGCTGTGGTCAAACAGGAAAGTAAATAAGACCTCCATATTTTACCTTACGTCATGCAAAAGAACTAAAACGACCTACTACAGTAATGACCTCTTATCAACCTCTTAATATTGTCCGATTTTGGTGATTTTTTTATCATGTAATCAACACTTTAATTACTAGGCTTTTACGTATACTTTTTTCAGTTTTTTTTTACTTTACTTGAAATAAATAAATAAATAAAACACAGTGCCATCTGACCCCAAACTAAGCAAAGCTATGGAAGTCAGATAACTGATAGAATACTTAAATACTTTTTTTTGGAAATACATCCTTATAATACATTACACCCAGACACAGAACAAACATTTGTTTATACCACAAAATTTGTCCTGGGTGGGAATCGAACCCACGCCCTTCAGCTCTTGGAGCAGAGATTCTACCAATGAACCAACAGGGCTGTCAAAAGTTACATGTCTTGTGTATGGTTGCTATCAACCATCAACAATATTATAGGATGTTAAAGGTATATATTTAGTTTATTTCCGCTTAACAGTCGTTTCAGTTACAACAGTGATGAGGATTTACGACGATACTAAAAATCATCATCATCATCATCATTTCAGCCGTAGGACGTCCATTGCTGGACATAGGCCTCCCCCATTGACTTCCACAAAGACCGGTTGGAAGCGGCTCGCATCCAGCGCGTTCCTGCGGTCTTTATTAGGTCGTCTGTCTACCTTGTGGACGTCCTACGCTGCGCTGCCGGCTTGCCTATACTAAAAATAAAAGTTTTAAATTAATTTTAACGTCACGAGATTTTTGTTCACGATAGCACGAAACACTTTTAACTTATGTTAACATATTCCGTTTTGCCAATGTGCCGAAATTGCTTTCAAAAATAGCCTCCTGTCGAAGCTAATCATAATTTTAATCATTGAACCTTAAGCTCAAACTTCCAATATCACAAGTTGTACGCGATGACACGCCAAAGATGGCCACGAAATCCTTATCCGACCAAACTTTGGATTTTCAAACCGATTAAAATTTTAAGAAGTTTTCGTCGAGTCAATCCCGAACTCAAATTAACAAGCGAAACTCGAAAAGTACGTTCGTCTTAGATAAGATGCTGTAGAGATGTGGCGGCAACTGTTTTGGCCGGATAAAATGGCTTCAAATACAAATCTTTTTTTAATAACACCACAGTTACAGGTCATTCTTCCATTCATATTTAAAAATATTAAAATCATGACATACATCAATACAATGAAATTATCAATTAATAAACAATTAATCAATCAATCGTCAATTCTAAAAAATCTTCTAATGTGAGGATTCTAACGATACGGCACACATCCAAATCTGTAGAAGCATTTAAAGCTAAAGCTAAGCTCAGTTTTTGGGCAGTCGTGTAAAAATACCACCATAGTCACTTTAACTACTTACTACACTCTCCCGAATTTGTTGACTCACTTTTTATCCCGAATTTGTGAGTGAAAATGCAGAACTAATAAAAAAACATTTTAGTAAATCGACGATTATCCGACCAAACCGATTGACCGGATTACAAATTGTCCGGACATTTTTTTGCCGGATTCACACCCCCAAAGATAAAATCTAGGCTATTACGAATATCTGCTCCCGACGCATGAATGCCGCACAAGTTCAGGAAAATTTTCATTAAAACCTACTGAAAACCGCCCGGACAGATTTTAAATGCCAAAATTTAATTAGTATCCGGAATTTCATTCTCGACTATGGAGACCAATAATTGGATTTTTTTTAAGGGAGAGTGATTTTTTTTTAGATTATTGAGTTTTTAACTAAGTATTTTGTATTGACTGTTGGTTATTGTTCATCTGCTTAGTATTGTTAAATTAATTATTATCATCGTTATTTATTTCAGTTTACATTTTTGACATTAAATATTTACAAAACATATATAATATAAAAAACTTAAAAATTAGGGTGCCGCCGGCAGCGGGGCAGGGCTCAAGCTGCCGGTGGTTAGGGCTGCAGAGTGAGGAACGTCCTCACAATGCGCGCCGTGTCAAGGATCACTGCCTTTTGAAGCTGACCCTTGACGCAACCGTCTAGCGAGAGTCTCTTAAGATGTTGATCGAGACTCTTCGCTATAAGACCGTTCACCGTGACGACTATCGGGGCAATGATCGTCGAGTCAACATCCCACATGGCGGTTATCTCGTGAGCCAAGTCGAGGTATACTTGCTAAGCTTGTCCTTCTCGGCCTTCACGAGATTCTCGTCATGTGGGATGGCGATGTCGACGAGCACTGCCCGGCGCTGGGCTCGGTCGACCACCACTATATCAGGCTTATTGGCGACAATTGACATCCCATTATTATTTTTTGTCATTATATTATTATTGTTTGTGACATTCGTTGTGACAAACCTTTGACATTTTTTTTACTTGGTGGTAGATCTCCTTAGCAGGAGGTCGTCTAGGTAGGTACCACCGCAGTACCAGTCATTCTGCCGCTAAGCAGTAGTGTGTAAGCATTACTGTGTACCGGTTTGAAGGGTACTGCAGCTAACGAAATTACTAGGCTGTTGAGACTAACTCTATCAAAAGTCTCAAAGTAATGAGCGCCAGAGCGGTGATGCCCTGGGATTTGTTTTGTTACTTATGGTTCTATGTGTCGCTGCGATGGTCATGGACAGGCGTTGTCTCTTACCATCAGGAGAGCGTCTCGTTCGTCTCAATACTCTTTTCACAAAAAAAAAATATTTTTGTTTGTATAAATTTTGACATTCTGACTAATTAGCACGCTACCATAAGTTGTAAAATTTGACATTTAATGTATCTGAATAATTGTGAGGTACCTAATTGTAATTGGTTTTTTTTTTCCTCAATAATAAATTAAAAAAAAAAACAAATTTGTTTGCTGATGCGTAGCTGTTACTATTTTGGGAAACTAGAGAATAAATAGAATGATTGACAGAAAAATATTCTTTAAAAAAAAAAAATCTTTTCGATATTTTTCTATTGGAAACTCTAGAGAATAGAAAACTATTCTTAGAAAAATATTCGAATGGATAGATAGACAAAAACATTGTACACGAAATACAATAGAACACTAGCATGTAAAAGAATACGAGGAAAACGAAAAAAATAATAGAATTAGAGCAATGGGAACATCTTATAGAAAACATTTTATATTACAAGCTTTTCGTAATCTAATAACAAGGTAAAATGATACTTTGTAGCGTTGATAGCTCAGTGGTTAGCGCGGTCGGTTCGCGTGTTGAAGGCAGTGGGTTCAAATACCAACAATGAGCATAATCGGTGAAGAAAAAAATCATGACGAAACCAACCATAGCATGTCTAGTACTCTGCTAACAACTTTTTTTTTTATATTTGACAGGCTAGGTTAGGTACACCTAGCCTGGCCGGCTCTCAAGTGAGGCTGCCGGAACACACCGTTAGATGCTTGCCGGCAGATTTCCAACTTGAGGGTGGTAGCTAGCCAGCCGAGTACTAAAGTACCCTACCGCCATGCTATGGTTTCCTCACGATGTTTTTCCTTCACCGGCAGCTTAAGCTCATTGTTGGGGTTTGAACCCACGTCGTTCGGCGTGCGAACCGACAGCGCTAACCACTGAGCTATCATCGCTACAAAAACTGCAACTACCCTCAAGTTGAAAATTCAAACAACTAACGGTGTGTTTGGACAGCCGCACTTGAGAGCCAGTTACATTCCAGGCCAGGTGTGCTTACCATATTCGATTAATATGAATTGAGCTGCGGTCAAGCTCATAGCTTATCAACTAAAAAAAAAGTTAGAAGTATTCGGGGTTACATTAATTGTTGTCCTTGTTCTTGGTGCGAAGTAAGGCAAGGCCGTGCGGGCGTTGTACTCTGCTTTAACTCCTTGAAGAAGGCCACCGAACGTGGCCGAAATGTCCGACATAATCATTAACTATCATTGTTAATGCATGACGCGTAATGTAATAATCTCTTCAAAATTTATTGAAAAACTAGCAGACGCTTCGCGGTTTCACCCGTTCCCGCGGGAAAACAGGGATAAACAGTAGCCTATGCTACCCGGGGATAGTATATCTTCCCAACGGTGAATGAATTTTTGAAATCGGTCCAGTAGTTTCGGAGCCTATTCAATACAAACAACAAGTAGTTTTTGAGTTTATTCGTTACAAACATACAAGAATCCATAAATACAAATCTTTCCTCTTTATAATATTAGTATAGACTACGTATGAACAGTTACAGTATACACTGTTTTTTCAGAGCGCGTTCGACGTGCTATATCCTTTGTTCCTTGCGGAGCTCCAGTGTAAACATTGTCTAGCATAAAACGAGTATTAATACAAATAGGAAACTTGATAAAAGGATCCTTCCCCGTATATCTTACCTAGTTTATTGTTTGAGTTAAACTGAACCCACTCTTGGGTCAAAATAAACCGGTTATAAAAGAAAATGTAGTATTCGGGCAAAATAAATCATTTCGTATTAAATAGACGATGTTTTGCAAAATGCTAGGTGTGCTTGCCATCTTCGACCACACCGTCACATCACGTAAGCTGTGGTCAAACACCTAGCCTGTCCACAATTTAAAAAAAGCGGCACATAACTTAAAAAGTATAGAAATGTGTGACATGGGATTTGAACCCAGGACTTCCAGATTGGAAGCCAGTCTCCTAACTACAAAAAAAACCTTATCAACTAAAACGGCCATTTAAATGCAGCTGAGTAAGAACTGCCACTCCCAGCGAGCAAATTCCCCCGGGGTCGTGGCCTCTGGCGCCCAGCTTTGGCAAAGGGGAGAAATCTTCGAGGCCAATCCTCACCACGCCATACCGAGAAGGTGGTGGAAGGACTGAACTGAAAACTCCCAACTACGCTGTTGAAACTTTAACAAAACATATTTTATTTTATTTTTGATCAAAGCAGTTCATCTATTTGCGGTTTTCCGCTTATATTGAACAATATAAAATATATCTGTGATAATGTATAGATAGCCCGTAATAATACGGATAAAAGGACCGTCAAAAGGCCTCAGTTGAATTCTCGTTTCGGGAGAGTGTGGTCCAAACCATAGGATAATAGCGTGATAAATGACACGTAGTCGCTCAGCCTCCATATAATATGCTGCACAAAAAAAAGAACTTAATTTCTCCAATCAAATTAATTCGGTTAAAAATTCACTAACTTCTCTACTTAGTAATAATAAACGCTCTAGGCGATAAGACCGCCCTTATCGCCTAGAGCGATTACATCAAATATCTATTACATTGTTTTATGTTAATTATCTCTTCTTCTTTTTTATGTTTCATATTTGTATGTTGTTGTGATTTGACTAATGAACTAATTAGTCAGTGCTGAAAATCAGCGCTGTGGAGTAATCCCCAGCACGATTGCTGAGCACTGGCCTTTTTTCCCTCGGTAAAAAAAAATGTTTTGGTGTATAATAAAGTTATATTCTATTCTATTCTACTTAGTATTAAAACAAATTCGCTTGCGGCGAAAAATGGCGGATTACATATTTTTTCACGACTCCCTCAATGTGGGTATCAAACGAAAGGGCTTGACTAAAAAACTCACAATGATAAATTTTAAATCCAAGATGGCCGCCGCCACAAGATGGCGAATTACATATTTTTTTAATGTGACTTGATCGAAAGTGGCCTTAACTATGATTCAAGAAAGTCTGTTCAACTATTTGATAAACAGCTCTTGTGTATGTGAGTATTTACAACAGATCCAATCAAAATTTGTAATTATGTGTATTACTGGTGACGGTGGTTGTTATCAATTTTTTTTTTTTTTCTTTTTTTATAGTAGATAGGCTTGCGTTTGACCACCATCCCACCTGATGTTAAGCGAAGATGCGGTCTACGGTGGAGCACGCTTGCCTAGAAGAAACCGATTCACTCGCGACTTGAAGGTACCCAGACTATATTCATTGGGGAACACCCACTCGGGCAGCTGATTCCAATGTCTAGCGGTACGCATGAAGAAGGTGGAATCAAACCGCTTAGTTCGAGCTTTTGGAACATCAACCATGAAGCGGTGGTGTTCTACTTGTATTTTATTACAAAAAATCTTTCCCGCTACCTGTTATACCGCACACCACCCTAAACACATTTTGTGGGCGGTCCGCGGTTCCCAACTGTATATTTATCGAAAAAAGGAGTTTTTTTGTGAATCCCAATACCTACCGGCGGCGGTAACACCAGATGGCACTTTTTAATATAAGGGCTATTCATTACGTAGATATGATCAATATTCAGTTTTGATTTTTAACGCATGCGCGGCGTAGGGCGGAGCGTTGATAATTGTCAGTAGGTGAGATATCGTTATGATTTTTTGACGCTGTCTTAAACAAAATAAATATCGTCGAACGTTTCCCATACTGCCATCTAGCCCCAAACTAAGCCAAGCTTTTAACCAACCAACCCAGTTCTTTTTTTTTTACTTATAGTATACTACCGAACGTCTCGCGGTTTCACCCGCGTAGTTCCCGCTCCCGTGGGAATACAAAGGTAAAAAGTAGCCGGAGATAATATAGCTTTCCAACAGTGAAAGAATTTTTGAAATCGCTCCAGTAGTTTCGGAGCCTATTCATTATAAACAAACAACACATCAAATCTTTCCTCTTTATAATAGTACTAGCGGACGCCTCGCGGTTTCACCCGCGTAGTTCCCGTTCCCGTGGGAATACAAAGATAAAAAGTAGCCTATGTCATCCAAGGATAGTGTACCTTCCCAACGGTGAAAGAATTTTTGAAATCGGTCCAGTAGTTTCGGATCCTATTCAATACAAACAAACAAAAAATCAAATCTTTCCTCTTTATAATAGTACTAGCGGACGCCTCGCGGTTTCACCCGCGTAGTTCCCGTTCCAGTGATATAGTCACGATATGAGCGTCTGCAAATTTAGAGTAAATAGATTACTTCTAGATATGCGTGCTCCATCTTAGACCGCATTACAGCTTAAGGTGGTTCGATTTTCATACAAACAATTTTTTTTCATTTATGGGCAAATGGAGCATAATTTTACAGTGAAATCACAGCTACTGGCATTTATTTTGGTCTTTATTTGCGGTAAATCACAATTGCTTCAATAAAACAGTAGATTATTAGCATAAAATCAAATTCATGAATGATTTATGAATTTTTAACAAAACAGTAGATTATGCTAATTAATCTACTGTTTTATTCAAGCAATTGTGATTTACCGCAAACAAAGACCAAATTAAATGCCAGTAGCTGTGATTTCACTGTAAAAATATGCTCCATTTGTCCATAAATGGTAAAAAAATATTTGTATGCAAATCAAACCACCTTAACATCAGAGGAACTGTGGTCAGCACCTAGAAAAAAAATTCGTCGTTTGATTAAAAAATCACGACGGCTATAGCAAACATATGCCTAATTATTTCCATTTACGAATCAGCGGGCCACTTTAGGCCTCCTTTGTGCCTCATTACTGGAAGGGCCATTCGCGGTAATATTAAAGAATTTAAATATTCGTGGCCATTAAATTCGTTGAAGGGTTCTCCCCGTCAACTCAGTGGAGCGAACTGGCCGTGTTAAGGTTTCCTTCATAATGAAGAAATTAAATGGTGGTAGGTATTTTGTGGGAAGGCGTGGCTGATACAAAACGATGAAGTCGAAAAAAATAAAATTAAATAAATATCGTAGGACATAACACAGCGCCATCTGACCCCAAACTAAGCAAAGCTTGTGCTATGGGAGACAGATAACTGATAGAATACTTAAATACTTTTTTTTTTTTGGAAGTACATACTTGGTGGTAGATTTCTTTAGCAGGAAGTCGTCTAGGAAGGTACCACCGCAGTACCAGATATTCTGCCGCCAAGCAGTAGTGTGTTAACATGACTGTAT
Organism: Biston betularia; assembly: GCA_905404145.2. Lineage (NCBI taxonomy): Eukaryota > Metazoa > Arthropoda > Insecta > Lepidoptera > Geometridae > Biston > Biston betularia. Next base: position 7,193,433 of record FR989888.1, on the reverse strand, counting down.
TCCGTTTTGAAAGGTACTGCATCTAGCGAAATTACCGGGCTCTTATATCATTTTCCCACTCTCGCACTTGTGATTCGGCGCTTAATGAATAAAATACCGCCATTTTTATGCATAAACACTCGACAAAACACTGGTTTTGGGAAAAATACAACGGGGCGACACTACTCTTTCCGCGTTTCCGCCAAAACTCAGCTTGGGGATTAGATGGCGCTGTGTGAACTGTCCTATTAAAGTGTGAACTGTCCTATTAAAGTGTTTTCTTTTGTTTCAGTTTCCAAAGAAGAAATCAAAGAAGTGGAGAGCCAGAACGGGAATCCTAAGGCTATGAGATACACCACAGTTTCCAGGTAACAACAACATGTGTCATCATCGGCAGACTTCCTTCACCCACATTATATCTATTTTAAATGTAAAAGCGATGAGACTAACGAGGACTACACCAACCTAATATACGGTTCTATATTATGTTTCTTTCCATCTAAAGGTTGTGTTGAAGAAATCGCTCTAGGCGATAAGACCGACGTTATACAATTAATTTTTTTTTGTCATTTTTTTGATGATTCATATTTGTATGTTATGATGTACGCATGTATGTTTGTTGTAAAATAAAGTTGTAAATTCTATTCTATTCATAGCAGCGAAGCCCCGGACTTTGTTTTGCTGATCAAAGTTCTGTGTATTGCTACAATGGTCATGGACATGCGTTATCTCTTACCATCAGGAGAGCGCATAGTTCGTCCTCATTACTTTTACATTTTTTTAAATCTACCTCTTACCATCAGCAGAGTGAGAGAGATGGTTCATCACATTGCTTTCAAAAAGGGACGCTCCCAAGTTTCCATATAACTGTTAAACGGCTAAATCAATTTTGATAGATGATTCGATAAATTCGTTTATTGCGCTAGTGTCACTGAATATATTAGCTTGTGTTTTTGTTGGCAAAATAAATAAAAAAATTGTAGGATGTCATTTCGGTGTCATCAAATAGGTATCAATAGCTACCCTTTCGGGCATACAATATTTAGTATCTACTTTATTGGTAATCTTCAATATCAATCAGTCAATCAATTATTTCTCTTTTTATTACCACTCGTGCATGACGTGCTGCCGGCTTCGACGGAAGACCTGCGTCGACTGGCTGCAGTCAACATTATAAATAAATAAATATCAGACATTACACACAGCGCCATCTGACCCCAAACTAAGCAAAGCTTGTACTATAGAAGTCAGATAACTGATAGAATATTTAAATAGTTTTTTTTTGTAAATACTTACTTATAATACGTACAGTACACCCAGACACAGAACAAACATTTTTTTTGTACCACAAAATGCTTGTCCTGGGTGGGAATCGAACCCCTTTCAGCGCTTGAAGCAGACGTTCCAATGAACCAACAGGGTTGTCAAATTATGCTAAGTCGAGGCCGGTTTGTGACATAAGTATTCCATCCCTTTTGATTTTATGTATGGTATATCTATTTTATACGTACATTGTTCAAGGTAATGACAGGTTTTTTTTTGGCGGGAACGCGGGAAGAGTCGTGTCGCTCCGTTGTATTTTTTTCAAAACTAGTGTTTTGTCGAGTGTTTATGCATAAAAATGGTGGTGTTTTATTCATAAAGTGCCGAATTACAAGCGCGAGTGTGGGAAAATGATATAATGTGGTGAAACATGAGTTTTCGTGTTGCTTCCAAAACTCCATCGAAGCTTTGTAGTAAAGTTGCCACTACTTTACTAAAGCATGACTGGAATTAACTGACACGAACTGGACTTGACAAAGACGACTTTGACTAAAACTAGCTACGATGGCACTTATTTAACTTTTGTAACTTGAAAATATATAATTACTTGACACTGGCAAATGCTAAAACGCGACGCCAAAACCAAAGAAAAAAAAAAAGGTAATGACATTTATTTTGTGTCAAATAAAGTTTTGTCTATTGTCTAATTACATTTATTATTAAATTGTTAACGTCATAGTAGAGTCGGTTGAAAAACTATTTTAACATTTAATCTCTTTCGTTATCCCAAGCATGGTTTATTTATATGCAAAGCTGAGTTTGTGATGTTATTTAGGACGAATATTAAGATAATATCTTATAACAGTGTACCCTTTTGACCTCTGTCAGATGTCACAAATTGTCATCCTACAAAATTAGTTTTGGTTACGCTCCTTGGTATTTCTGGGTAATATTTTGAGTTGACCCAAAATTATGATGACAAAACAAAACTTAAATTAAAGAGACAGGAACGCAGACAAGAAACGACGCGAGTTAATTATGAAAAAAAAATCCTACTCTATGGATCTAATCTATGGATGGATGTTTGTTACTCTTTCACGCAAAAACTATTCAATGGATTTGGATGAAATTCGGTATGGAGATAGCTGAGATCCTGAATAAACACATACGCTACTTTTTATCCCGAAAACATGTAGCGAGTGCAGCTAGTTTAAACTAACATTATAAATGTGAAAGTTTGGATGGATGGATGTTTGTTACATTTTCACGCAAAAACTGCCGAACGGATTTGGATAAAATTCGGTATGGAGGTAGCTGACATTCTGGATTAACACATATGCTGCTTTTTATCCCGAAAACATGTAGCGGGTAACACCGCAAGGCGCAGCTTGTACTTAAATATACTAGCTTTTTGATATAAGATGCTAGTTTTTCAAATCAGTATAACAAGCTATGCTTAAAAAGTAGCAATTTTGTTTAGGTTTGGTTTATTGTTGTTAAGAACTAGCTGTATAAAAGAATATACTTTTCAGGTCCCTTTAGAAATTTTATGAAAATTGGTTCAGTATTTTGATTTTTAAACCAAAATACCTAAAACCTTTGAAACTGTATTTAAGCTTAGATGAATGAAGTCGTAGTATTTAAAATCAAGTATAAAGTAATATAATATATAATGAATAAGTTTAAAAAGTATTTATTTATTCTATCAGTTATCTGACTTTCATAGTACAAGCTCTGCTTAGTTTGGGGTCAGATAGCGCTGTGTGTAGGTAATGTCCTACGATATTAATTTTTTTATCTATTTAAGTTTGTAAACATTTTTTTTATCTTTCTATCTACTTATTACGAATAAAGCAAATTGTAAATACCAACATATTAAATATATCATTTATTAAATATATTATAAATTCAAAAATCGTTAATCGTTTAAGCGTTGCAAATGTATTTGTATACCAGCTACGTAGAGCTACGCAGCTACGAATGGCTACGACGATTCATTGCTACGTAGCTACGCTACAACTCAATACTTTAAAAGCCTATGTGTTAATCCAGGGTCTCAGCTACCTCCATACCAAATTTCATCCAAATCCATTTAGTAGTTTTTGCGTGAAAGAGTGACAAACATCCAAACTTTCACATTTATAATATTAGTGGGATTAATGAGTCATCAAAACAAAATAATTATGCTTGACAAAATGAAAAAAAGGGAATATTCACAACTTCATTTTGTAAATTAAAAACGATTCGTCTGAAATTAATTTATTATCGTGGAAAAGCAACAACTGGAAGCGCGTTTAATTGCTCTCCGAATGTAATTAATCAGAAAACTTTTAAATTAAAAACGTCAAGTCTATTTTCCTTTGTCGAAATCAAAACTAATAAGGTAAAAATGCAAAATTTTTTTGAGAGTTCATAATTTACAAGCAAGCAAAAGATTAAGAGCGAAATGTATACAAATTGTTCCCGAGATGACTTGCGGTAAATTTGGATTGATACTTGGGTTAATTATGAAACTGTATTCTTATGAAGTGGTAGATTTTTTTTAATATTTTACACAGCGTCTTCTAGCCCTAAACTAAATGTGGCGATTTGTGATTTGTAGCGATGATAGCTCAGTTGTTAGCGCGGTCGGTTCGCATGCCGAAGAGCGTGGGTTCAAATGAGCAAAAGCTGCCGGTGAAGGAAAACATCGTGAGGAAACCATAGCATGGTGGTAGGTTACTTTTTATTTATTTTTTTATTTTAAAGTAATGAGACGATCGAGGCGCTCTCCTGATGTTAAGAGATAACGCCTGTCCGTGGCCATTGCAGCGATACACAAAACTTTGAGTGTCAAAACAAAGTCCGGGGCATCGCTGCTTTGGCACTCACTATTTTGAGACTAGATGGTTAGTCTCAACAGCCCAGTAATTTCGCTAGCTGCAGTACCCTTTAAACCGGAACACAGTAATGTTTGCACATTACTGCTTGGCGGCAGAATATCTGGTACTGCGGTGGTACCTACCTAGACGACCTTCTGCTAAGGAAATCTACCTATGGTAAAGTACTTTCTAGTACTCGGCTGGCTAGCTACCACCCAAGCATCTAACGGTGTGTTCTGGCAGCCTCATTTAAGAGCTAGTTCCATTTCAAGCTAGATGTGCTTTGCCATCTTCGACCACACCTTCACTTAACATCAGGTAAGCTGTGGTCAAAGACCTAGCCATGAAAAAAAAAAGACAAACTACACGAACCAGAAAGCCGGTGGCCTAGAACAAATACCTATGTTTGTCACGCAAATATTAGTCCTGAATGGGAATCGAACCCACACCCTTCATCACTCGAAGATTTTTTATTTTTTTATGTGAAAGTAATGAGCCGAGCGTGACGCTCTCTTGATGGTAAGAGATAACCCCTGTCCATGACCATTGAAAGTAAGAAAGATCTAAGTCTGTCAGAGGTAAAAATAAATAAAAAAATAAAATAAAGCCGGCCAAGTGCGAGTCAGACTCGCGTACGAAAGGTTCCGTACCATTATCTAAAAAAATGGCAAAAAAAATCACGTATGTTATATGGGAGCCCCCATATGCTTTAAATGCATATGGCATATGTCATATGCTATATAGGCATATGCCATATGCGCAGCTTGTCTATAGATAGATAGATAGATATAACTCTTTATTGTGCACATCATATATAGTAAAAAGTACAGAGAACAAAAACCCTTATTAACTAGTGACACAAGTGGCGGCCTTATCGCTAACAGCGAACTCTTCCAGGCAACCAAGAAAAGAAAAATACGATAGAAAGCTTAAGAAACAGACGGGAGATGTAACACTAATAAGAAATAAAAATAAAATAAAAATTAAACATAATATAGTAAGTATATAAAAAAAATAAATCATTTAATTAAAACGAAATATTTACATGTATAAATATGTATACACTCATATTACATATATAGTATACTAATATTATAAAGATTAGAACGAATAAATTTTAAAACTACTGGACCGATTTCAAACATTCTTTCACCGTTGGGAAGCTACACGATCACTAGGTTAGTTTTTATCCCTGTATTACCAAGGGAAAGGGAACTACGCGGGTAAAACCGCGAAGCATCCGCTAGTAGAAAATAAAAACAAAAAAAAATGAACTCCCGAAGTCCAGCATTCAGCTAACCCGTTGAGACAGCCGTCACTGTGACGGCTTGATTTATTTACCAACTTTTATATGACAGCTACTTTCAGCGCTGACCAGCCAACTTTGTTCAAAGTTCAATTTATTTTGACAGTTTTATCTGCAAACTAAAGTAGCGTGAACGCACCAAACGTGAAGGCTTGAAATCCGTGCAAACATTGAGTACAAATATAGTATATTGGTATATTATATAAATATAAGTAATTATATAGGAAAGAAAGAAATAAAAAATAAAAAATTTAAAATGAGACGACGAAAATAACAATAATAATAAAAATTAGTTTCAGATTCAGATATATTTATTTCATTTCATTTCTTCTAAAAACTATTTATTCTATTCTGTTTTTCTACTATGTGTTTATTTTTTTTAATTTTTTTTTTACGCTGTAGTGTCTAGCCCAGTGAGGTAGCTGAGACCCTGGATCAACATATAGGCTACTTTTTATCCCAAAAACATGCAGCGCGTAACACCGCGGGACGCAGCTAGTAAACCAATAAATGACTGAATTTGAATCGGTTTTACTACAATTTTTTTTTTTTAAAACTTCCTTTAAAAAACTTTTTTCTTCCTCCCTATTTTGTAACTGTTTGTTGTTGTTTTTGTGTGTTAATTTTCTTTCATTCTTTCTTTCTTTTGTTTTATTTTTAAAATGGCCGGCTTTAATATAAAACTTCATGGAAGCCTCCCCGCATGACGTACGACGTTTCCGGTATGTCGACTTGATTAATAATCGTAGTTTTTTATTCGTTTTTATGAAACGCTCTTGGACTTTTGCCAGTGGCGCGTATTTTTCAACGACTAATGAAAATTACGTAGCTTGTTGTTAAATGCGGTACTATTGGCAAAATGTAAACAAACGGTCATGGTCCAGTCACACTTATAATATCAAATCTCATTATTATTTATAAGGGTTATAAGCTTTGTGTATATGTAACCGAAAGTTGGTTATTGGGTTTTATATTTAAATTTATTTATTGAGATAAAAACGACAATAATAAATAATAATTAATTACATCTATCTCACAATTAAACAATTAAGAGTAAACAGGTTCCTTCTAGGTAAGCGTGTTCCATCTTAGACCGCATCGATGCTTCACATCAGGCAGGATGTGGTCAAGCGCGAACCTATTCAATAAAAAAAAAAAAACAATTAAATAATAACAATTATCATATCTAATATAAAGTATTTTTCCGAATCAAATGTAAAAATAATTTTAATATAAGGTTAATATAAATATCAAAGAAATGAAATTAAACAAATGTCAAAAAAAAATTACACAAGCGTCAAATATCAGGAAAATCTAAATGTCAAAGTAATAAAATACTTGTGAACACTTTCAATTGGCCTTCTTCTCTTATTTATTGTAATTGTCTGTGTACCTAGCTGTAATAAAAAAAATTAAGATTATAAAAAAAAAAAAATAGAATCTGAAAAGGTCGGCAATGTTGTCCAAGTCACTTAACATCAGGTGAGCTGTGGTCGAACATCTAGCCTGTCAAACATAAAAAAAACGTAAGTACGATGACGTCAGATGTATGGAACAGTATCTCCAGTACGAGCTGAACCTAATTACTTGAATCTATAAACTCGGTGACACCGCCCTCATCTACATTTATTATTAACCGAGCCGTCTGTACACTAAAGTAACCTTTGTGAACATTACAACAAAATAATTTAACAGTGGCCACGCTGTGCTTAATTCCGGGACGGGACGTGAGGCGTAATTCCGCTCGCCCGTAATGCCAGGATGTCACTCGCGACACCCTCCGACGCCGTGGATTACAGTACCTAAACTCTGAGTCCTATCTTTTTTTTTTAACAGGCTAGATGTTTGACCACATCTCACCTGATATTACGTGAAGGTGTGGTCGAAGAAGGTAAAGCACACCTAGCCTGGAATGAAACTGGTTCTTAAGTGAAGCTGCCGGAACACACCGTTAGATGCTTGGCGGCAGATTTCCAACTTGAGGGTGGTAGCTAGCCAGCCGAGTACTAGAAAGTACCCTACCACCATGCTGTGGTTTATTGTTATACAAACGAACGTTACTCTGTCTGTCTCTTCGTTTTTTTATGTAAAAGTTATGAGACAAACGGGACGCTCTCCTGACGGTAAGAGATAACGCCTGTCCATGACCATTGCGGCGATACACAGAACTTTATGTAGCAAAACCAAGTTTAGAGCATCGCTGCTTTGGCGCTCACTACTTTGGGGCTTTCGATGTTTGACACTAACTATCGAAAGTCTCAAAGTAATGATTTACTACTCAAAAGTTCTGTGTATCGTTGCAATGGTCAAGGACAAGCGTTCTCTTACCATCAGGAGAGCGTGATGTTCGTCTTAATTCTCAAATTAAAAAAGCCCCTAGATTCGGGACCAATACCTTTCTTAAATCTGAATGTAAGGGCTTTGTCCGATTTGCAACTCAATCAGATCGGTTGGCTTCTGGCTCAGTCCGGCCCCAAGCTAATAATGTAGATACTAAATGCTAAACCAATATTGCACACATAGTCAGAGTTCCAATCCCGGTCAGATCCAGCTTTCCTCTAGTTTAGTTTTTTGTTTGATTGTAATTTGTTTTGTGTGTTTGAATAAATAAATCTGTAAACAATACATTGTGACCTCTGCTACTGACTCTACAGTACTGCGCCGACATTTTGTGTTCAGTTTAATCCGGTTATATCACGTTAAATCTGCAATAATCCAGAATTTATTCGCGCTGCAGACTTTTCGAGCGCACGTCGTGCTGTATGCTAAGTGTTTGATGGCGTTTCCATCAAAAGAGAGTGAATTACTCTCAGAAAACATTCTTGAAAATGACATAAAAACAGAGAAATTTATTGCGCGAAAATAATGCTTATTATCTCGTAAATACGTACGTGCTTATAATAAAATGTATGATAAATTATTTAGTACAAGTTTGTGCAAATTTAATATGTATATATTTTTGGTGAAATTTAATAACTGTCACTCGAGAAAGAGAAAAGTTTTAGAAGTAAGATCATATTTTTCAGACGCGTGTAGATGATTTCAATTATTATTATGTTTATTTCTAAGCTGTCTGAGTAACTGACTGATTGCGATGTCCAAATTAATTTAAATCCGTTTTGAATTCTGAAATATTAAATAGGTTTTTGAGCTTTAAGTTTTTTAATACCATTCTTTATCTAACTTCTGAACAAAACTTGAATTTATTTGAAGGTTTTTGTTCATAAAAAAGAGAAACTTGCCTATTAAAATGGATGTTTTGCTTGTTATTTTCTCGGATTAAATTAATGTTATAGTATTTAGCCGACTTTAAAAAAGGAGGAGGTTTTCATTTCGATTGCATTTTTTTATGTTTACCTCAGAACTCCGTCATTTATGAATCAATTAATTATTATCTTTTTTGTTTTCGAAGGATTTATTCTCAGCCGATTATGATCGCATACAAATTGAGTGATTTGATTTTTAACCAAAAATACCTAAATCGTTGTCGTCTTTGGGCTTAAGGCCATATAATAATAATAATAATATAACTCTTTATTGAATACACCAAATTACAGAAAAATATAAAAATAAAGACTTAAAACTAATGTAACAATTGGCGGCCTTATCGCTAAAAGCGATCTCTTCCAGGCAACCTTAACATGGAAAATATACTAAACTAAGGACGGGGTGTGTCGATAAATGAAAAAAGATTAAATAAAATAAAAAACATTTTAAACATAATACCTACATAAGCATATACATAATTATATATACCTAACTATATTATAAAATAACAATACTTAAATATCTTATGTAATATACACTTATAGACATACATAAATACGTATAGATATACATTTACATATACTATACAATATACATAAACATTAAATATACAAGAAGAAGACAGCGAATTACAGGGTTATTTTAATAGATGCAGCTTAACTTTACTTTTGAAAGCGTCGAGCGTTTGACTCCTCTGTATTTCTGCAGGGAGCTCGTTCCATAACTTGACAGCTTTCACAGTAAAAGAGGAGCTATAGAAGGAAGTTTTATGTATAGGAGTATTTAAGGAAAGAAGATGTGCTGATCTCAGTGACCGTGCGTTGATTGAGTCTCGTAACTTGAATCGTTCGTGAAGGTAACACGGGAAAGAAGGGTTGAAGAGAGTGCTGTAAAGGAGGGATAGAATGTGAGCATCCCGGCGACGACGGATAGGGAGCCATTTGAGCTTAGCGCGAAATTCGGAGACGTGGTCATATTTACGCAAGCCAAATATGAACCTTATGCAGTAGTTTTGTAGGCGCTCAAGCTTATCCAGCAAGTTTTCTGTGAGGTCTAGATAGCATACGTCAGCGTAGTCTAAGATTGGGAGTAAAAGAGATTGGACAAGTGCAATTTTTGTGGTAAGAGGCAAAAAGTTACGTAACCTACGCAAAGAACCTCCAGAGGCAAATATTTTACGACTCGTTTCAGCAAGCTGCGGACCCCAGGATAAATTACGATCAAAGGTTATGCCTAGATTTTTGACAGTTTCACTAAATGGTATCGTTACCCCTTCAAAAACTACTTTTGGTAGTGAATCCCAATCTACATTGCAGATAGTACGTGAGCTTCCTATAACGATGACTTGCGTTTTGGATGGGTTAACTTTCAAGCCATACGATTTGCTCCATTCGGCTATACGACGCAAGTCGTCATTGACTGTATCTACAGCTTCAGTAAGCCACCCCAGCGGGGCTTGACAGTACAGCTGCAGATCATCAGCGTATAGGTGGTAGGAAGAAGTGAGGCGTTGCGAGATTGAATTAATGAAGATAGCGAAAAGTAGAGGAGACAAAACACCACCCTGAGGTACACCGGCAGATGTGTTACACCAGGAAGAGAAAGATTCGTCGAGGCGGACCCTCTGCCGACGGCCGTACAGGTAACTATGAAACCAGCCAATTACCGCTGGGGAAATGTTACTAGAGCGGAGTACAGCAAGAAGAATATCAAAATCTACAGAATTAAAAGCATTGCTGAAGTCAAGGAGCGCCAGCACCGTCAAATCACCATTAGCCGTTTTTTTTTTTGTTGTTTTGTTAAATAAAACGTTTTCAAAAAAGAAATCTTGAAAACCAGAATGCTTTGGAAAATGGGGTAAGGCTCACGCTGGTGGTAGATTGGGCTGTAGAGTGAGAAACTCTTAATAATGCAAACAGTGTCAAGGATCACTGCCTTTAGGATCTGACAGATGACCCAACCGCCTAGCAAAAGCCTCTTAAGATGTTGCTTCAGGCTATTTTTTAGTTTAGAGGTTTTTTTATGTAAAAGTAATGAGACGGCTAAGACATTCTCCTGGTGGCAAGAGGTAAGATTCATAACCATTGCAACGGTACCCAAAAATTTGAGTTACAAAACGAAGTCAAGGTCGTCGCTGCTTTGGCGCTCATTTCTTTGAGGCTTTCAATGGTTAGTCTTAACTGCTCTGTAATTTTGCTAGTAAACAGAAACACGGTAATGTTTACACACTACTGCTTAGCGGCAGAATATCTGGTACTGCGGTGGTAAGTTGTTGATATTAAAAGTGTAATATATATAAATTATTTTTGAATCTCGTCTATTTGTGCCGTCAACTTTATTAACTGCAAAGTTCCGGGTCCGACTTTAAAATTGAACGTTGAAATTAAGACAGCGATTTATAAAAATTAGGCCGTCGTTGGAAATGGCGGCTATCATTCTGACGTACTGTTATTAAACAAGGGAGAAACATGATGGAAACATCCGTAGGGTAAAGTTTGATTGGGCTTTGCTTTGTATTGCGGGTTTAATATATATTTTTTTGTATGTAGGTATGTTACGCGATAATTCCGGCAATAAAATGAAATAAAATAAATTTATTTCAGGCAAAAAGACCCATTTAAAAATACAAATAGCTGACTGCCTCGTTGGCTCATTGGTCAGTATATCTGCCTAGAGAGCTGTAGGGCGTGGGTTCGATTCCCATTCAGGGCAAACATTTTGTGAATAAACAAATGTTTGTTCTGTGTCTGGGTGTTCTGTATGTATTATAAGTATGTATTTACAAAAAAAAAGTATTTATGTATTCTATCAGTTATTTGACTTTCATCACACAAGCTCTGCTTAGTTTGGGGTCAGATGGCGCTGTGTGTATAGTCCTTAAAAAAAATGCAGTTAAATTGACTAAAATAAAATAAAAACTAAAATTTTAACGTAACATAAAAAAAACAATATTTGATAACACAAGTTACAAGTCAAATGAAACATTTAAACATATAGATAATAAAATAATAAATTGATTAAGGAGGCAATTATTTAATTATGTTTTATAGCTATCTATACTATTATAAAGAGGAAAGATTTGATTGTTTGTTTCTATTGAATAGGCTCCGAAGCTACTGGACCGATTTCAAAAATTCTTTCACCGTTGGGAAGCTACACTATCCCCGGGTGACATAGGCTACTATTTATCCCTGTATTCCCACGGGAATGGGAACTACGCGGGTGAAACCGCGAGGCGTCCGCTGGTAAATACAATAAACGTAAGAAACAATCCATTAAGTTGGGTCGAAGTTTTATAACATGCTGCATAGGGTTCTCGCTATGTAGTTACTGAATTAATCGGTTTTATATTTAGTATCATTTTAACTCCCGATGCAAACAGTGTGTTTTAAGTTATTTTTTCCGACTCAAAAAAGGAGGAGGTTAAAGAAAGAAGGAAAGAAAGAAAGAAAACATTTTTTTTTTTTATGTTTGACCACAGCTCACCTGATGTCAAGTGAAGGCGTGATCGAAGATGGTAAAGCACACCTAGCCTGGAATGCAACTGGCTCTCAAGTGAGGCTGCCGGAACACACCGTTAGATGCTTGGCGGCTTTTCAACTTGAGGGTGGTAGCTAGCCAGCCGAGTACTAAAGTACCCTACCACCATGCTATGGTTTCCTCACGATGTTTTCCTTCACCGGCAGCTCAAGCTCATTGTTGGGGTTTTGAACCTTTTTTTTTCAACTTTTTCTCAATTCGGCTGGTTTTTTTTAATGAATGTTACGCGATTATTCCGCCAATTATGAATCGATTTTAATTATTATTTTTTGCTTGGTACATCATACTGAGGTGGTCCCATTAAAATTTTTATTGAAATCGATCGAAGCGGTTTTTACAAAAATCTAAAAATTGTATACATCGATGATATTTTCGTTTGGTCGGAAACCTCGCTGTTTCATTGGAGCAGTGCGTTTAGTTGGTCTAAGGGTCATGCAATCGGTTTTTTTAATGTAAATTTTTTGGGCAGTCATACCATAGGGCTGCACCAAAAATAATTTGTGTAGCGATGTAGCGATGATAGCTCAGTGGTTAGCGCGGTAGGTTCGCATGCGGAAGGGCGTGGGTTCAAAACCCCAACAATGAGCTTGAGCTGCCGGTGAAGGAAAACATCGTGAGGAAACCATAGCATGGTGGTAGGGTACTTTCTAGTACTCGGCTGGCTAGCTACCACCCTCAAGTTGAAAATCTGCCGCCAAGCATCTAACGGTGTGTCCCGGCAGCCTCACATGAGACCCAGTTCCATTCTAGTCTAGGTGTGCTTTACCATCTTCGACCACACCTTCACTTAACATCAGGTGAGCTGTGGTCAAACGCCTAGCCTGTCAACACTAAACAAAAAAAAAATAATTTGAAATATTAAATTGACAATATTGAATGTTTCTTCCCCAGGGTGCATTTCAAAGCTTCTGCGGATGATGATTATGCTGATTTCACTTGCGAAGCTCGCCATGAAGCACTGCAGCGTGACAGCCCTATGCGGAGTACAGTGCAGCTCAGCGTGTTATGTAAGTATACCTGTACTTGTATCTGTAGCGATGATAGCTCAGTGGTTAGCGCGGTCGGTTCGCATGCCGAAGGGCGTGGGTTCAAACCCCAACAATGAGCTTGAGCTGCCGGTGAAGGAAAACATCGTGAGAGAACCATAGCTTGGTGGTAGACTACTCTAGTACTCGGCAGGCTAGCTACCACCCTCATGTTGAAAATTTACCGCAAAGCATCTAACGGTGTGTTCCGGCTGCCTCACTTGAGAGCCACTTTCATTCACGGCTAAGTGTGCTTTACCATCTTCGACCACACCGTCGCTTAACATCAGGTGAGCTGTGGTCAAACACCTAGCCTGTCAAGAATGAAAAAAAAACTTTATTTTAGCGGGTAAAACAACAGGACATAGTGAGAATAAATAACGTTTCCTCTAGTAACATAACAAGAAAAGTTTTTAATAGAAGTTTTAAGAACTAGCGGGAGAAACAACTGGTGGGTATATATATATACCGTAACTGCTGGTTACAAGACAAGAAATGTAATTAAAAAGAACATTAAAAAATATACCGTAACTGCTGGTTACAAGACAAGAAATGTAATTAAAAAGAACATAAAAAATTTACTCTCAAAAACTGCTTAAAAATAAATCATTTATTAATAACACTAAAGTTACAGGTCATTTTTCCATTCATATTTAATAAAATCATAACATATGTCAAAACAATGAAAATGAAAATGTCAATGAAGTAATGTGTCACATATAAAATGATTATGTTAATATGATTAAATGTCAATAAAAACAAAAATATTATAATTACTTACTAGTAATTCAATAATCTCTTACGAGATACAAAACCGCTTTAATTTTTTTTCATTATAATTTTTTACTCAGAAACTCCTGGAACCTTAATATTCAACGAATTCTATATACCTTGAGAGAACTTCAAACGATCTGTGAGTGTTCTGTATGACTATGGAATATAATACAAGTTAAAAAAAAAAAATTAAATCTTTTTTTGACCGACTCAAAAAGGACGAAGTTCTCAATTCGACTATTTTTTTTGTATACATGTACGTTACGCGATTACTCGGCCAATTATTTGTGAATTTTGATGATTCTTTTATTGCTTGATAGATCATACTTCAGAGGTAGTCCCATAAAATTTTTATCCAAATCTAACGAGCGGTTTTTAAATAAATCAAAATCTGAAAATTGTATACATCGATGACATTTTCGTTTAGTCCGAAACCTCGTTTCATTAGAACAGTGCGTTTAATTGTCGTTGGTCTGGAATCAGTTTGTTTTTAACTGTAAATTTATATATAATTAACTCGTTCAAGTCCACGTTTAACCAACTCGCCTAATGGTAAGCGACGATGTGGTCGAAGATGAACTACGCAGAATTAGAAGCTCTAGATTATATCTCTCAGGAAACGAAGCTGGCAGCTTGTTCCATTCCTTGGCCGTACGGATGAGAAACGTAGAGTCAAAACGTTTGGTACGTACCCAAAGACATTTCACTATGTAGTGGGTCCTCTTTCCACTTGTCATGGAGTAAAAAGGTGGTGGAGATACATGGTCGTACAGTACATTAGCAGTTATTAAATGAATCCTGAAGAAAGTTGATAAGACACGACGATACCTTCAGGCGGTGTTCAAGGCTTAAAAGAGTTTTTTATGTCACTCGTAAGGTTCTTTTGTTCCATTTTTACCCACGACGGAACGGAGACGGTATATGCGTTTGGGATGAGAGGATATTTGTTTGTGCAAATATATGTTGCCATTTTTTTCAAACCTACTAGTCCGATTTAGCAGTTTTCAGTTATGGGTTCGAGTTTGGTTGGTGCATTATCTTAGATAGGTGGCAATTACTTTTTAACCGTTATGGGTTTTTTTTTCAAAATTTTTAGTTTTGCTTTTTCGTATTTGCTGTTATAGCGGCAACAGAAATACATATCTGTGAAAATTTCGACTGTCTAACTGTCATAGTTCATGTGATACAGCCTGGTGACAGACGGACGGACAGCGGAGTCTAAGTAATAGGGTTCCGTTTTACCCTTTGGTACAGAACCCTAAAACCGTGTCAGTATACGCGAAATAACAATAGCACACCTAAAATATCGTTAAGTAAACACACAGAACTTCATGTCGTCGACCCCATAAACTAAACTGGTCATAATCTCCCCCGCATCGAGTGTCTATTTGTAACGATCGCATCGAATTAGGTCGAGCCCCACGCTGAGACACAGAATAACCTAATTTGATGCTAGGAGGGGAGTGTTATTGCAACTATAAATAAAGTTGTGATGACACTTCTTTTACCAAGAGATTGATATAAACAATTAAGTATAGCAATTGAAATGCTCTTTCCAGGCATAGTTTATCTATATTGTAGCGATGATAGCTCAGTGGTTAGCGCGGTCGGTTCACATGGCTTCAAACGTTAAATAAAAACATAAAAAAATATTTTTGAAAGCGTCTCGTTTGCCTTACTACTTTTACAATGAGCTTAAGCTGCCGGTGAAGGAAAACATCGTGAGGAAACCATAGCATGGTGGTAGACTATTTTCTAGTACTCGGCTGGCTAGCCACCCTCAAGTTGAAAATCTGCCGCCAAGCATCTAACGGTGTGTACCGGCAGCCTCACTTGAGAGCCAGTTCCATTCCAAACTAGGTGTGCTCAGGTGAGCTGTGGTCAAACACTTAGCCTGTCAACAATTAAAAAAAAATCTTCGAACCTAATTCTAATGTTGACAAAGTAAAATCCCTAACCTCACGTTAAAGACATTTATTTTAGACAGAAATGTCCGTCGAAACGGATACCATTAGCAATCTAATCAAGTCCATTCACAAATGACAGATAAAGTCAATATGGGGTCCTGCCAATGCCAACAAACGTGGGACGGTTAAAATGAGAAATTAATAATTCATGGTAAGCTTTGACCAGACTCTGGGCGCTTGGACGTATTTCCTGGGGGCACGCAAGAAGGCTGTATAATAGAGAAAGCTGGCTGTATAAGCTTGTATAATTGCCACGAATATATATATTTTTTTTAATTTATTTTGAAGTTCGATCGGAACTTCAAAATAAATTTAAAAAAAATATAGAATTGAATTGAGAACTTCCTCCTTTCGGTTATAAAGTATTATTTTATTGGAGTACTGTTTTCACCTTTTGGACGGATCGACCAAGTACTAGCTTGAGGCGTTGGAGTCTATCGAGAAACGTGCTAGGAAGCTCATTAGCAATGACTTGCTTGTTCGAAAAAGGCTCCAAAGCCTTGAACATCGCCGCAATGTGGCATGTCTGTCAGTTTTCTACCGGATACACTTTGGCGAGTGCGCTTCAGATCTGCATGACCTAAGCAAAGCTTGTACTATAGAAATCAGATAACTGATAGAGTACTTAAATACATTTTTTTTTGTAATTTAAAATATTTTATCCAATTTTTGTAACATTTTGACACCTGTATTTAGCAAATAAATACATTTTGATATAAGATTGACTTTATAAGTAAAATATTACCTTTCTCTAGATAATCTTTTTTTTTTTTAATTTATGATAGGTTTCGTTTGACCACGCCTGATGTTAAGCAAATATCTCGGTCTACGATGGAGCACGCATGTCTTGAAGAAACGTACTACTAGTTAATGAAAATTATTTATTAATTAGTTAGTAATAAACACCCACTCAAGTAGCAACTTCCATTGTTATGGATGTGATAAAATATTCTTAAAACGGTATTTTCTTCTAAAAAGAAACACAACCTACTTATCTTGTTTAAGACGTCTCTAAAAAAAGAAAGGTCTCAAACCTTAACCTTAATATTTATTTGATGGAACTTTACTATTGCTAAAATGGAAGTGAGATTTGGAATCATAAGGTAATTAATTTCGTTTCTACGTGAAAAATCTTCTAGTAACGAAAATATCTGCTAGAAAGCCGACGTACTAGGTTTGCCAAAAATCTTCTAGTAACGAAAATATGTGCTAGAAAGTCGACGTGCTCGGTTTTCCAAAAATTATCTAGTAACTAAAATATCTGCTAGAAAGTCGACGTGCTAGGTTTTCCAACAAAAAACCTTCCGTCATAAAATCTTAGCTCCAGCCTTCTTAATAATTTATACATGGTGTTTCATTATGGGAGGGTTAAATTCCATCAGCCTGTGTAATTACGTCGTACACTTTGTTTTCTCGGCCCGTATGCTCGGTTTACTTAACTAGGGATACGACACTGTTATCGATAAAGGACAGGATGTATCGTTGAAATAGTTGTAAGATTTTTTTTTGATAAAAGACAAAAAGATAGGACAGATGCCATCTGTAGAAATTGACTACATTTCACTTAGTTTTTATAAGAAAAATACAAATAATCTTTATTAATGCATATTTTTTAAAAACATGGGTTTGGCCTCTCCTTTTAAGTTTACATAAACCTGTATTAGGAGAGGCCGCTCCTTCAAATACACTATTTTTGATACATTTTACAACGTATTGACAATATATTTAATCAAAAACAATTCACCAAACACATCACTTCTGTATGGTTTTCTACTGTTGTAATTATATATGTATAATAAATGTTTACAGGTTTGGTTGTAAAGGAAGTGTAACAGAACATGTAAAAGTTTTTATCGATATAGGTAATTTATTTTACAGCATATGCCCATCTCTAGCCAGTGTGAGTTCACAAAAGCCAGAAAATGAAGCAAAACAGGGCAATTTAAAAAAGAAACAAACGCTCAGACAAAAGACGAAATATAATAATAGAGATTAGGTACTATAGTTTCAAGATGTTATTTCATAAATCTATGTATACTAATAATTAGTGTTTTGAAATTATTTCAAAACAACTAACAATAATTATTTAAAAACTCCAATGTCATGAAAACAGGTTTTATCTAAAAGTAATGAGATGAACAATAAATTGTCGTCATCCAAAACATAAAAAAAAGTATTTTTTTTGTTGACAGGCTAGGTGTTTGACCACAGCTCATCTGATGTCAAGTGACGTTGTGGTCGAAAATGTTTTTTTTTATGTAAATGTAATGAGACGAACGATGCGCTCTCCGCTCTGATGGTAAGAGATAACGCATGCCAATGACCATTGCAGCGATACACAGAACTTTGAGTAGTAAAACAAAGTCCGGGGCATCGCTGCTTTGGCGCTCATTACTTTGAGACTTTCGATGGTTAGTCTCAACAGCCCAGTAATTTCGCTAGCTGCAGTACCCTTCAAACCGGAACACAGTAATGTTTTTTACAATTTACACACATTTACACATTCCAGGCTAGGTGTGCTTTACCATCTTCGACCACACCTTCACTTAACATCAGGTGAGCTGTGGTCAAAGCACCTAGCCTGTCAACCATAAAAAAAGTCTTCCAAATACCGAGAAAATAAGAAATATTTGATAAAAAAATTACATGACAATCATTTCTTCATTACGGCTCGAAATTTCTTGTTAAATTTAGACAAAAAGTCTTGTAGTCTGTAAAAATTACGTTCCCGCTTCATTAGCCCTATTTCATTAAGTTAAAAGGTAATTTTGTGAAGGCCGACCTAAATCAGTATTCGTGTAAAAAAGGGACCTCCCATATTCATTAATTAAATAGAAAAAAAAAATGGTAGATTTTGTAATCATTGTTAATGTATGTACTTAGACTTTAGTAAGTATTGTATAGTAATAATATGTACGTATATTATTCTCAATTATAATATCAGTTATATAGCGAAAAGTAGTTAGCTAGCGAAATTACTGGGCTGTTGAGACTAACCATGGAAAGTCTGAAAGTAATGAGCGCCAAAGCAGTGATGCCCTGGACTTTGTTTTGTTACTCAAAGTTCTGTGTATCACTGTAATGGTCACGGGCATGTGTTATGTCTTACCATCAGGAGAGCGTCTCGTTCGTCCCATTACTTTTTTACATAAAAAAAAGTTATTTACTATCCTACTACGTATATCCTATGGTATCATACTTCCTACTAATATTATAAATGCGAAAGTTTGTGAGTATGGATGGATGTTTGTTACTCTTTCGAGCAAAAACTACGGAACTGATTTGGATGAAATTTGGGACACAGATAGTTTATAACCTGGATTACGATATAGGATACTTTTTATCCTGAAAATATGTAGCGGGTAACACCGCAGGGCGCAGCTAATAAGTGAAGCTAAGTGTGTTTACCATTTTTGACCACTTAACATCAGGTAAGCTGTAGTAAAAACATCTAGCATTTCAAATGTAAACAAAATATTACAAAAGTTTACATTTAAAAAAACCGACTGCATGACCCTTAGGCTAACTAAACGCACTGCTCCAATGAAACAGCGAGGTTTCTGAGTTAACGAAAATATCATCGATGTGTACAATTTTTAGATTTTTGTTGATTTTTAAAAACCGCTAAATCGATTTTGATAAAATCTATATAGGGCCACCTCTGAAGTATGATCTACCAAGCAAAAAAAGAATCATCAAAATCGATTCATAATTGGCGAAATGATAGCGTAACATACAAAAAATAAAAGCGGCCAAGTGCGAGTCGGACTCACGCAACAAGGGTTCCGTACCATTATCTATAAACACGGCAAAAAAATCACGTTTGTTGTATGGGAGCCGCCTTAAATATTTATTTTGTCGTTTTTTAATTTTTGTTGTTATAACTGCAACAAAAATACATCATTTGTGAAAATTTCAACTGTCTTACTGTCACGGTTCATGAGATACAGCCTGGTGACAGACGGGCAGACAGACGATTTGTAGCGATGATAGCTCAGTGGTTAGCGCGGTAGGTCCGCATGCCGAAGGGCGTGGGTTCAAACCCCAACAATGAGCTTGAGCTGCCGGTGAAGGAAAACATCGTGAGGAAACCATAGCATGGTGGTAGGGTACTTTCTTGTACTCAGCTGACTAGCTACCACCCTCAAGTTGAAAATCTGACGCCAAGCATCTAACGGTGTGTTCCGGGAGCCTCACTTGAGAGCCAGTTCCATTCCAGGCTAGGTGTGCTTTACCATCTTCGACCACGCCTTCAGTTAACATCAGGTGAGCTGTGGTCAAACACCTAGCCTGACAACCAAAAAAAAAAAAAAAGACGGACGGACGGATAGCGGAGTCTTAGTAATAGAGTCCCGTTTTACCCTTTAGGTACAAACCCCTAAAAAACAAAACAAGACAGTCGAATTGAACTTCCTCCTTTTTTTGAATTGGTTAAAAATAACTTAAAACACTCTATTTGCATCGGTAGTTAAAAGAATACTAAATCTAAAACCGATTAATTTAGTACTACATATCGAGAACCCTATGCAGCATGTTATAAAACTTCGACCCAACTTAATGGATTGTTTCGTACGTTTATTGTAATTTTAACGTTGTTCCGCCGTTACGTACCGTAAACGTCGTTATAACGGTCGTTGTATTCGTTTATATGTACATAATTATACTCTCAATATGGTGTTTTGAATTAATTATGGATGGGAGGTTAAAATTTATAGCAACGATTTCAACCAAACGATAATTATTATTACACTTGGTGGTAGATCTAATTAGCAAGAGGTCGTCTAGGTAGGTACCACCGCAGTACCAGATATTCTGCCGCCAAGCAGTAGTGTGTAAACATTACTGTGTTCCGGTTTGAAGGGTACTGCAGCGAAATTACTGGGCTGTCGAGACAAACCATCGAAAGTCTAAAGTAATGAGCGCCATAGCAGTGATGCCCTGGGCTTTGTTTTGTTACTCAAAGTTCTGTGTATCGCTGCAATGGTCATGGACAGGCGTTATCTCTTACCATCAGGAGAGCGCCTCATTCATCCTATTACTTTAAAAAAAAAAAAAATAAAAAAAAAATGTTATGTTTGTTTGTAGAGTACTGTTATCATCATCATCATCATCGTAAATGACATCTTTCATTCGAAATTTAATTATGATTCTTTTGTAATCCTAAATAATAATAATAATAAATAAATATCGTATCATTACACACAGCGCTATCTGGCCCCAAACTAAGCAAAGCTTGTACTATAGAAGTCAGATAACTGATAGAATAATTAAATACTTTTTTTTTTGTAAATACATACAGTACACCCAGACACAGAACAAACATTTATTTATATCACAAAATGCTTGTCCTGGGTGGTAATCGAACCCACGCCCTTCAGCTCTCGAAGCAGACATACTACCAATGAAGCAACAGAGTTGTGTTATTTGTGGCACTATAATTGCAAAAAGTTCCTTATTCGCGGGTGAAAAAATTGGAACCCTGTTCCTGTATTCGCGGCTAAAAAATTAATTATTCTCGGATGCAATCGGTGAACAGAAAAGAATTGCGTGTCATTTATTAACGTATCGGCATCTTTTGCGTATGTATGTACTGTTGGTACGTACCGAGGCGGCTTTTATAAAAGACGTAACCGAGTGGACTAATTTCAAACTAAAACGAACCTTTTTGCCAACTGTATAAAGGCCATTGTCGAAAGCCTTGTTTTGAAACGGCAAATTATTTATTAATGCTACAGCCCAATATCAATCTGAATTTAAAGACTTTTCAAAAACGACAAAACAAAAAAAAAACAACAATTTTTAAACCCTGGTTTTTAAAGCTGGTTTTATTTTGACACATATTGGTTGTATTTTGGAACGTTAGAACGTATCCCCTATGATTCCATACTAGTTACCATTCCATAGCCACGGTTTCTGTATTCGCGGCATATTTATGGAACGTATACCCCACGAATAAAAAGCTTACACCAATTAAGCACTCAATCGGACGGTAATGACGTGTATTTGCCGAAGCTTCCTCCATCACTTTTACATAAAAAACATTACTGTCAAATCGTGCAAGTAAACATCACGGAAATGAGCTAAAATTAAATTTAATTGCTTCCTTAAAATCTTCAACTCCTTACATCTCTCGCGACAAAACATCTAAGATGAGCATGTATCTTTGATCGTAATCATTCTGATATCAAAACCTTAGCAACCGGCGTCCTTTGAAGGCTCCATGAACCCGTAATTATAGGGCGGTAGGTATTTTGGAGGGAAAACCGAAGGGCAATGCACTCTCGACAAACAGTCACGTGATAAAATGTTCTTTTAGATTTACCAGAGATATAAGATAGACGACGTATCATACGTTTGGATTATGTTTGCGTTTGCCGCGTAACTTTCAACACACTACAGACAATAAAGCCAAAGTAAGTAAGTAATGAGCGCCAAAGCAGTGATGCCCTGGACTTTATTTTGTTACTCAAAATTCTGTGTATCGCTGCAATGGTCGTGGACAGGCGTTATCTCTTACCATCAGGTGAGCGTCTCGTTCGTCTCATTACTTTTTACATAAAAAAAAAACTTTGTATAGATATACGATATTTGTTCAGTAACGTATAAAATCTGCATACGTAGGACAGCTGGCGGTGGATGGAAGCGATAAGTCGAAGATCGGGCTGAGTGGCGTGTCTTGGGAGAGGCCTATGTCCAGCAGTGGACTAATATAGGCTGATGATGATGATTTGTTAAGCGCCGTCTAGCCCCGAACTAAGCCAGTCTTGTACTATGGGAAACAATAAGCTGATAAAATACTATTAAAATATATGTCTTAAGACATTTCACACTACTCAAAGTGGCACAACGAGATAAGGAGAGGGCTATGCTCGGAGTTTCCCTACGAGATCGAATCAGAAATGAGGAGATGCGTAGACGAACTAAAGTAACCGACATAGCCCAAAGAATCAACAAGTTGAAGTGGCAGTGGGCACCTAGCACGCAGAACTGATGGCCGATGGGGCTGCACAGTTCTGGAGTGGAGACCACAGACCGGCAAACGCAGCGTAGGACGTCCACCCACAAGGTGGACAGACGTCCTAGTAAAGACCGCAGGAACACGCTGGATGCGAGCCGCTTCCAACCGGTCTTTGTGGAAGTCAATGGGGGAGGCCTATGGCTGAAATGATGATGATGATAAAAAATTATTTGTTTTCTAGAAAACAAAAAAAAAATCGAATTTTGTCCGGAATCCAGTGATGCTGGCGCCAGCTACTGTATCAATGTAAACATGCTTTTTTTTTACTTTATATAGATCTACGTTTGACCACCAACTCGCCTAATGTAAAGCGACGGTGTGGCCGAGGATGGAGCACGCTGACCTAGAAGAAATCTAAACCAAACCAAACCAATATTTCATTTCATTTATTTAATTTAATTTAATTTATTCCAAAAACTACAATTATCATTGGTGGTTTTATTCACTCTAGCCTTAAAAACGTCCAAATTTTAATTAATAGGAAACATAGAAGCCGGCAATGACTTTCAGTCCAGTCTTATAATCCAGTGTCCAGCACTGGATCGAAATAGACCGGCCGCCTATTTTTCGATCCAGTGACCACCGCGCAGCCTTAACGTTTCACTTTTCCCAACATCCAAATATACTTTTTAATATTTTCACCAGTAGCCAACTATAGTATTTATTTTCTGACTTGGAGCTCGGAATTCGTGGCGGTAACTCCCGTTTTATTTCGTACAATTTTACAAATTTACGTTACTTACTTACTCTTTAAGTCTATGAGCGTGGCTCTCTTTGTGCGGAAACCCCCACGGTTTCTTTGATCGTCTAAAAACGTCTTAGTGAAATTTAGCAGGAAAATTAAAAATGAACTTTAATACAACTTGAGATGAATAAAATGGAATGGTTCATTCGAATTAATGAGGTGTATTTTAATGTTTACACCATATTCGAATAAATAAAATTAAACATTATTAATATAAATATCACAGCACATTACACACAGCGCCATCTGACCCCAAACTAAGCAAAGCTTGTACTATGGAAGTCAGATAACTGATAGAATACTTCAATACTTTTTTTTTGTAAATACATACTTATAATACATATAGAACACCCGGACACAGAACAAACATTTGTTTATACAACAAACTGTTTGTCCTGGGTGGGAATCGAACCCACGCCCTTCAGCTCTTGAAGCAAACATGCCACCAATAACCAACAAGACTGTCAAATAAAATTAAACATTATTAAAATGAATATCGAAGGACATTACACACAGCGCCATCTGACCCCAAGCTAAGCAAAGCTTGTACTATCAAAAATAACTGATAGAATACTTTTTTTTTTATAAATACATACAGTACACCCAGACACATAACAAACATTTGTTTATACCACAAAGTTTGCCCTGGGTGGGAATCGAACCCACGCCCTACAGCTCTTGAAGCAGACATTCTACCAATGAATCAACAGGGCTGTCAAAATCTATATCTATATACCTTGAATGTTTACTTGGTGGTAGATTTCCTTAGCAGGAAGTCGTCTAGGTAGGTACCACCGCAGTACCAGACATTCTACCGCCAAGCAGTAGTGTGTAAACATTACTGTGTTCCGGCTTGAAGGTGACTGCAGCTAGTGAAATTACTGCGCTGTTGAGACTAACCATCGAAAGTCTCAAAGTAGTGAGTGCTAAAGCAGCGATGCCCCGGATTTTGTTTGCTACTCAAAGTTCTGTGTGTCGCTGCAATGGTCATGGACATACGTTATCTCTTAACATCAGGAGAGAGCATCGTTCGTCTCATTACTTTTACATTTAAAAAAATGGAAAAAAATTGTCCTAGCATCGCACAGGTGAATTTCTTTGGCGACTTAATTACAAAACATTTAATGCCTCTAATTAAAAAATAGTTTATTTAGAATGTATTATAATCCTTAGTAAAAATAAAAGTGTAACTGTTATCAAAATCCGTTGCGTGGTTTAGACGAAGCGGAGACACAAATAAATAAATATCGTAGGACTATACAAACAGCGCCATCTGATCCCAAACTAAGCAAAGCTTGTGTGATGAAAGTCAGATAACTGATAGAATATAAATAGACGCAGTCAGCGATTTTGATCTATACTATTGATTACTGTACAGCAATCTGCAATCTGCACGGTAGCTCCGCTTCATGAGCTGACGAACGTGGCTTCAATTCCCAAGCAAAAATTCAAACAATAACATTCGATTTATTCGAATCGAAGCACTCATCCCTACACTAGTGTACCTTGAGGTTGTTTTGCCAAAGGATTCCGTTACACTTTTGTTCTTGAATGTCTTTTGTGAGAATTATGACCCTTTGTATTTCTTTGTGCGAATTTTCCGGTTTTAAACATAAAAAAAAGCTTTATGAAGCTTTCGTTTCGCTCAAGTGTTACGTCAAAATTTCTTTAAATAATTGGATAATTACTTCGTACAGAAATTACGTATAAAACATCGATTCTCCGCCACTTAATTTATTTACTAGCGGACGCCTCGCGGTTTCACCCGCGTAGTTCCCGTTCCCGTGGGAATAAAGCAGCGATGCCCCGGACTTTGTTTTGGTACTCAAAGTTCTGTGTATCGCTGCAATGGTCATGGGCATGCGTGATCTCTTACCATCAGGAGAGCGCATCGTTCGTCTCATTACTTTTACATTTAAAAAAAATATAATTTTACCTTCCTCCACAGACCCCCCGGGCGCCCCATACATTGAAGGGTACGCAGAAGGAGAGACGGTTCGACGTGGGCAGAGTTTGGAGCTGGTCTGCCGCTCCAGGGGTGGAAACCCCCCGGCCCAACTCATCTGGTACAAGAACGGAGAGCAGATACGAATGGCTTACAGGTCAGTGGAAAGTAGATATAAGAGGAGGTTGCGCTATTTAAGGTGGTACGCTTTCCATACAAGTAAATTTTTGCCATTTATGGTCAAATAGAGCATAATTTAACAGTGAAATCTGGCATTTATTTTGGTATTTATATGCGGTACATCACAATTGCTTGAACAAAGCAGTAGATTATGTGAAATGTGAAAGTTTAGATGGATGGACGTTTGTTATTGGACGTTGTTGACCTAGCCTGTTAGCTATGAAAAAAAAGACATAAAAAAGGAAAACTTAACGAAAGATTGTGTAACATCTCATTTGTCCCGTGACGTCAAAATTCTCCACAAATCTATTTGCAAAACTCTGAAATAAATCATGATAATCTAGGCCACATTTAAGCCCAAAAAATACTTCCTTAAAAATACCTCCGCATCTCGATTACGGGCAAATGGTGTCTTCAGAACACTTCCTACTGAATGTTTTAAGAAGCGATACATAATTTATCAGATTCTCCACCCTGCTGTGAAAATGTGGAAAGAATCCGGATTGTCGGCTTAGAGGTGAAGGTGCACTGCGAGATGTGTCGCGATGCGATAAAACAGTAGAGATTTAAGATATTTTTTTAATTTACATTTTTAAAAATTACGATTAGCTGCGCCCGCTACCCTTACCCGCTACACGTTTTAAACATAAGTTACTTTTTATCCCGAAAATAGCTACCCTCATACCAAAATTTCATCCAAATCCGTTCAGTAGTTTTCGCGTGAAACAGTAACAAACATCCATCCAAACGTTTACATTTATTTACAATATTAGTTGGATTAGGGTATGGCAAACAATTTTAATTAATTAATCAGAACTACAGAACGTTTTGGTAATTAAATTAATTGTATAATTATATATTTTGACATACATAAAATAATTAGAAACTAATATTATAAATGCGATTAAATTAAAAAATCTATCTATCCATCTATACTGTTATGAAAAGGAAAGATTTGATTGTTTGTTTGTTTGTATTGAATAGGCTCCGAAACTACTGGACCGATTTCAAAAATTCTTTCACCGTTGGGAAGCTACACTATCCCCGGGTGTCATAAGCCACTTTTTATCTCTGTATTCTCACGGGAACGGGAACTACGCGGATGAAGGCGCGAGGCGTCCGCTAGTTATAAATAATATCATCATTAAAAAATTCTTCAAGAATGTAATAGCAGTTGGCTTCCAGGATTACTTAATTTCAACCGGTTAATAAAACACAAAGTTAAAAGTTTTGTTAATTAGGTTAATTAACAAAACTTACACACCAAGCAGTAGTGTGTAAGCATTAGGTACTGTGTTGCGGTTTGAAGGGTAGTGCTGTTGAGACTAACCATCAACTGTAGCGATGATAGCTCAGTGGTTAGCGCGGTAGGTTCGCATGCCGAAGGGCGTGGGTTCAAACCCCAACAATGAGCTTAAGCTGCCGGTGAAGGAAAACATCGTGAGGAAACCATAGCATGGTGGTAGGGTACTTTCTAGTACTCGGCTGGCTAGCTACCACCCTCAAGTTGAAAATCTGCCGCCAAGCATCTAACGGTGTGTTCCGGCAGCCTCACTTGAGAGCCAGTTCCATTCCAGGCTAGGTGTGCTTTACCATCTTCGACCACACCTTCACTTAACATCAGGTGAGCTGTGGTCAAACAACTAGCCTGTCAACCATAAAAAAAAAAAAAAAAAACTGTCCCAAATTTATGACCATCAAAACAGCGATGCCTTAGACAATGTTTTGTTGCTCGAAGTTCCGGCTAGCGCTGCAGTGTACTTGGATTCTTTCAGGAGAGCGTTTTGTTCTCATAACATTCATGTACTTTTTTTTTAATTACTGGAACCAATAGCGTTGGCGTCGCTTCTGTTTTGCGCCAAACATTCCAATTCGAGAGCCACTGGATATCAAAATTCGAGGTTTTCGCAAAAGTAGAAAAGAAACCTCTTGAAATTCTAGACTCAAACCAAATTAACTTCCAAAGAAAATACTTTGATTCTTTTGTCAGTAGAATTTATTTAAATTATGAAATAATTCGATTCCCCATTTTTATTGGAGAGTTAAACTGAAACTTTTGTTTTAGTTGAAAGTTTATTAGCGACTAGCGGTCGCCTCGCGGCTTCACCCGCGTAGTTCCCGTTCCCGTGGGAATACAAGGTTTTTTTTTTATAGTTGATGGGCTAGATGTTTCACCACAGCTCACCTGATGGTAAAACACACCTAGCCTGGAATGAAACTGGCTCTCAAGTGAGGCTGCCGGAACACACCGTTAGATGCTTGATGGCAGATTTTCAACTTGAGGGTGGTAGCTAGCCAGCCGAGTACTAGAAAGTACCCAACCACCATGCTATGGTTTCCTCACGATGTTTTCCTTCACCGGCAGCTCAAGCTCATTGTTGGGTTTGAACCCACGCCCTTCAGCATGAGAACCGACCGCGCTAACCACTGAGCTATAATCGCTACAAAAAGATTGAATGCCCTGGTTCCAATCTTTGTAATTGACCTCCACTTTTCAATACCGATATCGATGACCTTTATTTTTAGTGACCTTCGCATTCCGATGACCTTTTCCAATTTCCAATATTAAAGATATTTCCAAGTCAAACACTAAATTATAATTGTCTGTCTTTGCTCAATGTTCCATCGTATTATTTGATTCTTCTGAAATTAATGTTTACTCAGTCCAAGACGGTATCATAGACTAAGAGAGCTGATTTGTAGTGTTGATAGCTCAGTGGTTACCGCGGTTTGTTCACACGCCGAAAGACGTGAGTTCAAACCTCAACCATATTTTTATATTGATACTAACAGCGCGCCCCGGCTTCGCACGGGAATACAAAACTCGATTAACTATATGTATTTATCGGTCCAGTAGTTTCGGAACCTATTCAATACAAACAAACCAAAAATAAATCTTTCCTCTTTATAAGATGTAGATGACAATTGTAATAGTTAGACTTATAATATTGCGGACTTACTTGTAGCTGTCAGTTTGCTCTATAAAACGTCACTTTATTCTATTGTCCATTATAGTTCCATTCCAGGCTAGGTGTGCTTTACCATCTTCGACCACACCTTCACTTAACATCAGGTGAGTTGAGGTCAAACAGCTAGCCTGTCATCAATAAAAAAAAAAAATTGTCAATAGTTTTCGCTGCGCTTGCTAAGTAAGGATTTTTTCAAATTGTTCACAGCTTGGGTTACATTATTGAAGTTTCCATACGGATCCATTACTGTTTTTTAAATAAAATATAGCCTATGTCCATCACGGATAATGTAGCATTCTAATAATGAAAGAATTATTAAGATCGGTCCAGTAGTTTCGGAGCCTATTCAACACAAACAAACAATTAAATCTTTCCTCTTTATAATAGTATAGATAGATATATTTTTATATTGACAATGTTTTTTTTATATATTAACATGTTTGTATATTGACATACCTTACTCCGATATTTTTGTTTTTTTTATTCATTGGCATGTAATCAGTGTTTTAAAACTGATATAATGACATACATATTTGAAATTTTGAATTGACTTGTTACAATAAAATATTTATAATTGAAACATCGTGAGGAAACTATAGCACGGTGGTAGGGTAGGGTACTTTCTAGTACTCGACTGGCTCGGTGTGTTCCGGCAGCCTCACTTGAAAACTAATTCCATTCCAGAAACCAAACAGTTCCTAGGTTTGCTTACCACCTTCGACCACACTGTCACTTAATCATTTACAGTCTAATTTTAGAATTTTTACTCTCATCCAATACCATTAAAACTAACTCATTAATCAATCACGATATTTCACATCGATGTCGATAAGTTATCGATAAAAAGTCGTCTAGAGTCGCATCACTAGAGTGCAGCTGGTGATAAATCAGCCCGCGTCGCTCGTAGGCATGTCTTAATACAATTTTACAAGTGACGTCCCCGTGACTTTATCGATAACACTTCGTAAACTTTGTTATACGATATGACAGCTAGGTGCAGTATGACATGACTTTGTGCGATACAGGGTTAAAAGTTTTGGATATGGTTTATGATAGGATACGTTTTATATATGAGACTATTTAAATAAATAAATCAATATTGGAGGACATTTAACACAGCGCCATCTAGCCCCAAACTAAGCAAAGCTTGTACTATGGGAACCAGACAGCTGAGAGAATACTTAAATGCTTTTTTTTGTAGATATTTTGCTTTTAGAGTAATTTAATAATACATTTTGTACGGAGATGCTTTAAAAATTGTTACTGGTTTGTTATTAATGTTTCAAAAACTTAAATAAAAACAGTTTGATTTTTCTTTCCTCATACGTACCGCGTGGAATCCCACTAATATTAAGTGTGAAAGTTGGATGGAATGATGGATGTTTGTTACTCTTTCACGCAAAACCTACTAAACGGATTTGGATGAAATTTGCTATGTAATTAGCTGAGACCGTGTATAAACACATAGGCTTTTATCTCGATAACATGTAGCGAATAACACCGCGGGTTGCACCTGGTTTATTCATTAGACAAGCGTACAATGACCAAGACTTTTGTGTTGCAGTACTCGATAACTTATCGACAACATTTCATCGACAAAAAATTATCGAGTGCGTCCCATCACTGGTCCATATCGTACATAAATCATTGAGACACACGCCCTATCTGTTGCCAGCTTAATACGATCCCCAGAACCGTCTGGGGGTTAAGGTACGCGCCACACTGACAGCGGGGAAAGGAAATAGTAACGTTTAATTAGATAAAGCTTCTATACAGCCTTACTTACTTGCTTTACTTGACAGCCCCGTTGGCTCATTGGTAGTATATCTGCCTTAAGAGCTGCTGGCCGTGGGTTCGAACCCCACTCAGGGCAAACATTTTGTGAATAAACAAATGTTTGTTCTGTGTCTGGGTGTTCTGTATGTATTATAAGTATGTATTTACAAAAAAAAGTACTTATGTATTCTATCAGTTATCTGACTTCCATCACACAAGCTCTGCTTAGTTTGGGGCCAGATGGCGCTGTGTGTATAGTCCTACGATATTTATTTATTTATTTATATTTTTCTTGATACACTGGTAATAATTAACAATCAGTTCTCGCAAAAATTTACTTGGTGGTTGCCTAGGTAGGTAACACTGGTACTGCGACCAGATATTCTTTTTTATGGTGAACAAGCTAGGTGTTTAACCACAGCTCACCTGATGTCAAGTGACGGTGTGGTCGAAGATGGTAAAGCACACCTAGCCTGGAATGGAACTGGCTCTCAAGTGTAACGCGTGTAAATATGATAACGCCTGTCCATGACCATTGCAGCGTTACCCAAAATTTTTTTTGGGTAAAAATTTTCAGAAACACGCTCGCCTAACCGCTTATGTCTCGAAATCGCTTATCGCTAACACCACGCCGCAAGGCTGGGGGGGTGAAAAGAGAGGGGTGAGATACTTTTTTTCCACAATCTCCGCATAAGCAGAATGCGAGCCGTATTGTTATGATTTATAAAATGTTAGTCAGCATATTTTCAGCGAGAATTTTGAGCTATCACAGTCTCTGGAAATAGCTTGAATATCTACGTCATCTGAGAAATTACACGTCTGATGAGACGCCACCGTAACTCTCAAAGTAATGAGCGCCAAAGCAGCGAAGCCCTTGACTTTTTGTTACTCATACTTTTTTAATGGCTAAAGTGACGGTGTGGTCGAAGATGGTAAAGTCCACCTATGGTTTTATTTTAAGTGCTTATGGTTATGGTTTTATTTTAATAGCTTTTAAGTGAGACTGCCGGAACACGCCGTTAGGTACTTGGCGGCAGATTTTCAACTAGCTACCACCCGGAAGCTAGCCAGCCGAGTACTAACTAGAAAGTACACTACTACGCCTACCCTACAGCGTATTGGTAAACGTAGCGTAGGACGCCCTGAGACTCGATGGAGTGACGATATACGTAGGACAGCTGGCGGTGGATGGAAGCGAAAAGCCGAAGATCGGGCTGAGTGGCGTGTCTTGGGAGAGGCCTATGCCCAGCAGTGGACTTTGATAGGCTGATGATGTTTTTTTATTGACATTATATTGACATACCTTATTTTGACATTCTTGTGTTGACATGTAATGACTGTTTTAAAACTCATTTTAAAAAAAAAATATCGTAGGACTATACACACAGCGCCATCTGACCCCAAACTAAGCAGAGCTTGTGTGATGGAAGTCAGATAACTGATAGAATACATAAATACTTTTTTTTTTGTAAATACATACTTATAACACATACAGAACACCCAGACACAGAACAAACATTTGTTTATTCATAAAATGTTTGCCCTGAGTGGGAATCAACCCACCCCCTACAGCTCTCAAGGCAGGCATACTACCGATGAGCCAACGGGGCTGTCATTTAATGAGATGTTTAAAATTTTGAAGTGACATTGGTGTTTTCAACAAAATATTTTTATTTGTATTTTATGATGATGCCTACCATCATGCCTTTTTAACCTTTTTCACTTTATAAGTGACTAAATTGTAGTAAAAGTGTATAGGTAGTAGTAGGTTCAATTTTTCAAATCAGTATGAACAGTAGTGCTGTCCTATTGATTTTATCGATAAGCCCATTTTCCGCCCCATTAGACGGATTGTAAGGCGGGCGGAATTGAACCGTTACTGAACTGATTTGTTCTCATGCATGCGATGTGAAATCGAAGGATTCTGTTAGGTGAGCTTGCAATATCGACAAATGATGGCAATCGCGATTGTAGCGACGATGGCTAGATAGATAGACATAACTCTTTATTGTGCACACCATAAGAAGAAAAAATCACAGATAACAAAATAACTGTTTTGTAGCAATGATAGCTCAGTTTAAAGTAAACGTAATCCAGATATTTGTATCAATAAATCGAAAAACAACTCGACGTACGTGTATTCAAGAGATTATTATGATCGCCATTGACTTGACATTGACAGATTTTGTTTTGCCATTGCTTTTTTAGTCTATGAAAGTTGCCCTACTAGGTGACGTCATGAGACATCAATTGAATGTCAAGTTTGATTTATGTATTTTACTAAAATAAACCCCATCTCAGAGTTTACAGTGTTTTAAACGTAAAAATATTGTACAGAAATGTACTATTTCGAACTGGTTTTGGAATCAGTAAAGTTTTTTCTTCTTTACATACCGAATTCCATTGTTTACGATGAAGGTAGACTCGAACCGTTCAGTTCTTGTACCAAATACGTAATCGTAACACATATACGCAGATATGTCGTCTGAAGTTTGTCGCTCATAAAAGAGTTTCTTCGAAAATGTAATTTATCCTCGAGTTACAGTGGCACTGATACATTTTGCTTGTAATTAAGATGGCGGATTTTAACGTTCACACAGGGATAGTAGCTTGGTCGAGTAATCTTACTGAATCTAGCTATTTTTTTTATGGTTGACAAAGTGTTTGACAACTGCTCACCTAGTATTAAGTGACGAAAATGGTAAAGCACAACTAGTCTGCCATAGAACTGGCTTTCAAGTGAGGCTGTCGGAACACACCGTCAGCTCAGCCGTCGCCAGATATCTTAACTTAGCTATGAGCTTACTGTAGGTGCATATTTTTTTTGTTAACAGTTTGTGATATAAAATAATAATAGTACGAATATAAACACAAAAGAAATAATATATTGCAAATTAAAATCTGAAGCTTATATTTTTTTTAAATATATAATAATTGATTGATTCATGCGTTACTATGCGGAAGTTCATTTTGAATGTTCAAGGTATATATCTAGTTTATTTCCGCTTAACAGTCGTTCCAGTTACAACAGTTTTGTAGCGATGATAGCTCAGTGGTTAGCGCGGTAGGTTCGCATGCCGAAGGGCGTGGGTTCAAACCCCAACAATGAGCTTGAGCTACCGGTGAAGAAAAAACATCGTGAGGAAACCATAGCATGGTGGTAGGGTACTTTCTAGTACTCGGCTGGCTAGCTACCACCCTCAAGTTGAAAATCTGCCGCCAAGCATCTAACGGTGAGTTCCGGCAGCCTCACTTGAGAGCCAGTTCCATTCCAGGCTAGATGTGCTTTACCATCTTCGACCACACCTTCACTTAACATCAGGTGAGCTGTGGTCAAACACCTAGCCTGTCAAAACTAAAAAATAAAAAAAAAACAGGGAAGTTCTTATCACTGTTGTAATTGGAACGACTGTTAACCGGAAATAAACTATATACCTTGAACATTTTTTTTATTGCAGACTCATACAAAACAACATGTGCAAAAGGAGGACTTAATGCTAAAGCATTTTCTACCAGCCATCCCCACAGTATATGAGATGTATTTGTAGGCGCGCATCAAAACAAACATATGTATCTAGAGCAAAGATTTGATTGTTTGTTTGTATTGAATAGGCTCCGAAACTACTGGACCTATTTCAAAAATTCTCTCACCGTTGGGAAGCTACACTATCTCCGGTCATAGGCTACTTTTTATCTCTATATTCCCACGGGAACGGTAACTACGCGGGTTAAACGTCCGCTAATCAATTATAAACATATATAAATTAATTAGTGTATTAACCTGCCAGTTTTATGCCGGTTGCCTTTGGAGAGTGCTTAGATCTGCATGACCTAATTGTCCCCTGCCCATTCTACTATCGAAAAGCCAGGAGCTGTAAAAATCGACACCGCATCATGGTTGACATTTCAAAAACTCAAACAGCTGAACAAAGCTCAATAGCTTTTATTCCACCTTCTTCGTAATTGATTTATAAGTATGAAATTATAAAAAAAAATATGTAAGTATTCTATCAGTTATCTGACTGCTATAGTACAAGCTTTGCTTAGTTTGAGGTCAGATGGCGCTGTGTGTGATGTCCCACGATATTTATTTATTTATAATTTTTCTCATATCAAATGAAACAAACAGAAAGTCAGTATGAAAAACATAACTTTAGCTTAGTTTTATTTCTCTTTATTGTAATTTACTAATCTGCATTAGTTCAAACAAAATTCACAACTACCCTACTAAAACAATCAACTTGACTATTAGCTGGCTCCATGTAAGCGCTCCCCAGAAGCCCGCGAGTTATTTTCATAAAATTACTTCGAATAAAACCTTTTAATATAAGTGTATTTCGAGTAAAATATCAAAGGGGAAGAATCCACGCTTTATTATGTAGATAAAGGATATTAAAAAATACCTTCCAAGTTGTCGAGTTATATGTAACTTTATATCTTGGATTAATTAAGACAAAATTAACTACATTATGTGAGATGGGGATCGTAATAAATTTATTTTGTTCAGCGTGTACGTCGAACGTTTTGTATTACTACGATCTATCGATATCCGTTTTTCGTTCGAGTTATCGCAACACTAAAGTACAAATAAACTCTAAAAATATATATTATATATAAGTAAATAGAAAAAAAAACATTATTGTGTAAACTACAAACAACAAGCTTATTAATTCAGAAAATTTAAAAAAACACGTAAGGCCAGTGAGACCAGTGTCACTTGGGATGATGTAAGAATTCTATCGATATCCCATAGATCCAAATCTCTTTGGACATTTAAATGTTATAGCGGAATATATTTTGGGCAGTCGCGTAAAAAGAAATAATGTACAAAAAACAAAAGATTTATGAACTACACAGGGTTATAGGATTGGGGCGTGTTGAGTCGAAAGGGTATCATTTAAGTCATCCTTGTTAACAACTTACGTATATTGTGAGCAGAACTCTGAATTTGCAAAAAAAAAACTGGCTTAACAAAATGAATCATTGCATCATTGTCGATATTTTTTTTTATAAACAAGTTGAGCTAACTTGGTGGTAGATCTCTTTAGCAGGAGATCGTCTAGGTGGGTACCACAGCAGTACCAGATATTCTGCTGCCAAGCAGTAGTGTGTAAACATTACTGTATTTAGGTTTGAACGGTACAGGGCTGTTGAGACTAACCATCTAATGTCGAGTATCTCGTTTAATTACTTTTACATTAAAAAAAACTTTATTGATTCCTGAGTTGTGCGCATAGTATATGTTATTAATAATGATATGTACGATAACCCCCTTTCGGCATAATGCACGCCAAGCTTATAACCCTGTATAAGATTTTTTCTGGTTTTTTTTTTATAGCTAACTGACTAGTTATTTAACCACAGCTCACCTGATGTTAACTGACGGTTTGATATAACGAGTCTAGACGTTTAAACTCCTTTTGTGTTTTTTTCTCGTAAAATGTACTATGTTTGCCTCTGACCTTATTTACTTTAAAAAAGTCACCTTTGCTAAATTCGGACATCCTTTCACACTAAATATTATGAATGGCAACCATGCGTGAATATATACTGCCTATGACATTTATTAAAGTAATGCCTCGGTCGTATATTTGAAGACACAATGGTTCACAAGGTGATACCTTTCGGGATTATATAAATGGCGCTGCAGTAAGGAAATGTTACAAGAACTATTTCATTCCAGGAAAATACATTTGTTAATTTAAACAAAACAAATATAAAAACATATTATTTAAATTAAAACAGAAGACAACAATATCACGCTCTACTTTATGAGCTGTTAAAAAGACGATGTGTCGAATTGAGAATGTGTCATCACTGCCTTTTGAATTGACCCAAACGCCTCGCGAGTGCCTTTTAAAGTGTCGGTAAAGACAATTTGTTATTTTTTATGGATTGGTGTTCAATGTGGTCATCAAACTACACTTGTAGTAAATAAAGGTGAAAGTGAAGGGGTAAAAATATGTTTCTGATGTATGTAATTTTTAATTTATAATTGTTGAAATATTATTACCTGACATTGCAACTGATAATAAATGAGACGAACGAGACGCTCTCTTGATGGTAAGAGATAACGCCTGTCCTAGTAATTAAATGTATTTCTTCTGTATTGTATTATTTAGTGTGTGCAATAAAGAGCCAATCAATCAATCAATCATGACCATTACAGCGATACACATAACTTTGAGTAGCAAAACAAAGTCCAGTGCATCATTGCTTTTGCGCTCATTACTTTGAGACTTTCGATGGTTAGTCTCAACAGCCATGACCACAGCTCACTTGATGTCAAGTGAAGGTGTGGTCGAAGATGGTAAAGCACACCTAGCCTGGAATGAACTGGCGCTCAAGTGAGGCTGCCGAAACACACCGTTAGATGCTTGGCGGCAGATTTTTCAACTCGAGGGTTCAATTTCACTAGCTGCAGAACCCTTCAAACCTAAACACAGTAATGCTTAAAAATATATATACTGCAAAGTTGAGTTACTGTCTATGTACTGTGCGCTGTAATATTTTATCGATAGGTGTAAAACATAACCTATTGTTGGTCGACGATGAATCGATATTGTAGTCTACGGCTTCACAGCACTATGTTCGGAAAGAAAACCGACGTGACAATTGACGATTTTTTTTTCGTAATAACCGGTTTCAAGCCGGTTTTCTCTATAGGAATACATTTACTAATGTTAAATCGATTTCCCATATTAATGTCTAAAAGCTACTTTATATTTTGTATCTATCTATATTATTGCCGCTTCCAACCGGTCTTTATGGAAGTCAATGGGGGAGGCCTATGTCCAGCAGTGGACGTCCTACGGCTGAAATGATGATGATGATGATGATATTATTGTGTTTTCTCCATGCATCGAACTTAGAATACAAGAAAATTCCGTCTTTTTCCCCTCTAACGCTTTCCATCCCAAGGTTGTCTGGAAGAGATTGCTTCAAACGATAAGGTAGCCAGTTGTTACAGCTGTTAATTAAGTATTTTTGGTGTGTAAAATAAAGAGTTAATCAATTAAACACTAAAGAAAAATCATAGAAATGAAAAAAATCAAATGTTGGCTACAGAAATAAAAACAAAACATTTTCCAATTGTCCCCAAAAATTGCTAGAAAAATTTTGCTAAAAATACAAAAACTATTTTGTATTATTTTTAGTACCCATTTCAATGTTATCTTAATTGTATTTTTGCGTAGTTTTGTTCCTAAATTTTGGGGTAATATTTTCTGTGATTTTAGAGTTATGCTTAAAGCAAAATTTGTATGTGGTAGGTGATAAAAGGGACTGTGTTATTAGCTCTGCTTCTTTTTTGTTGTTTTTTTTTTGTTTTGTAGGGCGTGGGTTCCATTCTCACCCAGGACAAACATTTATGTAAATATTAATTATTTATGTAATAACCCCGGAGTGTACTAAGTAGTACAAAACATCCTTAGAACGCTAAACCAATTTTGCGCACATGTTCTGAATTGCAATCCCGTTTATTTTTCTTTGGTTTTGGCGTCGCATTTTGAGCATTTGCCGGTGTCAAGTGTTTTATATTTTTTTTTATTTTTTTTTAATGGTTGACAGGCCAGGTGTTTGACCACAGCTCACCTGATGTTAAGTGAAGGTGTGGTCGAAGATGGTAAAGCACACCTAGCCTGGAATGGAACTGGCTCTCAATATTTTCAAGTTTCAAAAGTTAAATAAGTCGCCTCGTAGCTATAGTTATAGTTAAACTCCAGTCTTGGTCAAGTCCAGTCCGTGTCAGTCAAGTCCAGTTTGCTTTAGTAAAGTAGTGGCGACATTACTATAAAGCTTCGATGCAGTTTTGGAAGCAACATGAAAAGTCATGTTTCACCACATTATATCATTTTCCCACACTCGCGCTTGTGATTCGGCATTTTATCAATAAAACACCACCATTTTTATGCATAAACACTCGACGAAACACTAGTTTTGGAAAAAAATTCAACGGGGCGACACGACTCTTTCCGTGTTCCCGCCAAAACTCTTGGAATCCTAATTTACGTTAGTTTTTGTTGATTGTAATTTGTTTTGTGTGTTGTATAAAAAAATAAACTAAATCGTTTTCCAATATAACCAAACCGCGTCTGTACCTTCACCTAATTCTGTTATCATATTTTGTGGACAAAAAGCGGCAGACTGCGTGATAAATGATATCTTGGATTACTAGAAGTTAGGGGTCAAAGTTCGAAGTCGGGGTAAGCCGGGGATTTGGGTGCTGTCCGGAAATACCGCCGACATGAGGCCGGTTTACTTAAAGAATTTATTCGTTATTTAATACTAAAAGGTTATAAATGATTACTGTGTCACTTTTAATGACATTCTATTATGTTAATATATTTTATGTAGACATGCGCATCCGCGACGATATTGTCACCGTCGCGGGTCGAACCTGGACCAGATTGGCACAGGACCGAGGCAGATGGCATGTAATGAGAGAGACCTATACCCTGCAGTGGGATAAAGAAGGCTGTGGATGATGATGATGATGTAGACATGTAATTTATGTTTGACATTTTTTATTACACATTTGAAAAATGACAAAAAATACAAATATTTTACTGGTAACATTTTTACAAGTTAATTCCGTAGTATCAGTTCAAATAAATCATTAAATCAGTTTTAAAACACTGATTACATGTCACTGAATAAAAAATAAAAATGTCAAAATAATGTATGTCAATATAAAAAAACCGGCCAAGTGCGAGTCGGACTCGCGCACGAAGGGTTCCGTTACCATTATGTATAAAAATGGCAAAAATCACGTTTGTTGTATGGATGGCCCCTTAAATGTTTATTTTATTCTGTTTTTTAGTATTTGTTGTTATAGCGGCAACAGAAATCCATCATCTGAGATGATGGATCATTTGAATTTCAACTGCCACTATCACGGTTCATAAGATACATTGACTCAGTCTCGACCAAGCGCTCGAAGAGTCAACACGTTCTGAGGATGCCTCGTGTAGAGGCGACACACGTGTCGGCAAGTGGTTACTGCAGAGAGAGGAGGATTTTAAGACTTGTGGTTATTTTAATTAGATTTTTGTCAAATTATATTTTTAAGTTTATGTCAAATTAATTAATTCTATATATTAAGTAAGATTAGATTTTTAATTAATAAGTTGTTGTCAAATTAGTTAAATTTAAGTCCTCATCACTTTTGTAACTGGAACGACTATTAAGCGGAAATAAACTAAATATATACCTTGAATATTCATGAGACAGACGGACAGACAGCGGAGTCTTAGTCTTTTGGCCTTTGGGTACAGAATCATAAAAATTGTCACTACAAAAATCACCAAATGTTTTCGTTTTTTTTTTTAATGGTTGACAGGCTAGGTGTTTGACCACAGCTCACCTAATGTTAAGTGACGGTGTGGTCGAAGATGGTAAAGCACACCTAGCCTGGAATGGAACTGGATCTCAAGTGAGGCTGCCGGAACACACCTTTAGATGCTTGGCGGCAGATTTTCAACTTGAGTACTAAAGTACCCTACCACCATGCTATGGTTTCCTCACGATGTTTTCCTGCACCGGCAGCTCAAGCTCATTGTTGGGGTTTGAACCCACGCCCTTCGGCATGCGAACCAACCGCGCTAACCACTGAGCTATCATCGTCACAAATGATAAAGTCCTCTACAGAACAATCACGAACAAATCAGCAAATTTTTGTTATCTGCAGAACAATCACGCCGATCTGTTAGCAGTTTTGCACGCAATTCTTTGTTATAATGTCCTCTTCTAGGTCCATAGAATTCGTTGGCAGTAAGTAATACCTCAACGTCTTTAGAAGGATGTTCTTTGTCTGGTGTTTGATAGCGTGTCTTTCACACTCGCTATATTATCTTTGACAGCATCATAACGAACTCATAACGTGAAAAGCTTGTAAACACACTAATGGGATATTAATATTTCTTATTGCTAGAGACCTCGTTTTATGACATTGACGAGTATTTCAAACTTGAAGATTATTGAATTACTAGTAAGTTAGTAAGTAAGATTATTGAGTTACATGTAATCAAAATTTTTTTTGATATAAGCAAATGTTTGTTCTGGGTCTGGGTATACTTACAAGTAAACTAAAAATTTCAAAAATGTCATTATATGAATTTTGAAACACTGATTGCATGTCAAAATAAGGTATGTCAATATAAAATATATCAATATAAAAATATGTCAATACCAAAAAAATATGGTCAATATTGTAAAATGACATGACAAAAAAAAACACATAATTTCGATCATGCACTGAGTCTTAGTACAGGTCGGTTTTTGCGGTTCATGAGATACAGCCTGGTGACAGACGGAAAGACAGACAGACAGACGGACGGACAGCGAAGTCTCAGTAATAAGGTCCCATTTTACCCTAAAAACAAGCATTTATATAGTGAACGACACAAACCATATACAAACAATTTTTTTTTTTTTTTGGGATTTTATGGTTTGGCTGCAAAGGCCTTTGAACCATGTCATTATTTGCGAAGAAAAAATTCATGTCTTACATCTACAGTTACAGTCAAAGTCTAGTATTGTCCAATAGTATTAAGTCCAGTCCGTGTCAGTCAAGTCCAGTCATGCTTTAGTAAAGCCACTACTTTACTAAAGCATGACTGGACTTTAAGCTTCGATGGAGTTTTGGAAGCAACACGAAAAGTCATGTTTCACCACATTATGTCATTTTTCCACACTCACGCTTGTAATTCGGCACTTTATGAATAAAACACCCCCATTTTTATGCATAAACACTCGACAAAACACTAGTTTTGGAAAAAATATAACGGAGCGACACGACTCTTCCCGCGTTCCCGCCAAAACTCTATACAAACTAACAATGTTGAATTACACAGATAAAATATAAAGAACAAGCGGAATGAGAAAATTAAGATTGAAAATACCTTGAACGGTACCTGTTTATATTTAAACCCCCTAAAATATCCAAAGCCCTTGAAAAGCTTAATCCCGCCTGTCTTTCAAGTTTACGTAAACTTTTAGCACATACCCCCACCCCCTCGGTCCCCCATACCCCTCTTTTCAATGTTTTTATTCACAGTTTTTTGTATCGTGAAAGCCTTCAAAGATGCTCTACTGACTGATTAATGATTTGGTGTTGCAGTAAAGTGAAATACAGTATGGATGATCTCTATTTTTTTTTAAAATTAGTGACGTGGCACCAATTGCATGTCACTCAAATTTCCAAGCGTGTTTGTGAATAGTTATTTGTTATACAAGAGTGCAAAGTTGCTTTTTAACCGCGTGCTCAATTTTAATGACCGAGCAAGCGAAGGATTCTGAAATAAAATTAGAATCCTGAGCGTTAGCGAGGGAATCAAAAGAACACAAGGTGAAAAATCTTTGCACTCGAGTGCAACACGTAACTTTTCATCTCACCTCAGCGAGGAAATGACTAAATGCAAAAAAACGTACACCAAGGAGGTTCCGAGTCTGAGATTTTAACAAATTAAAAAAAGTTATATTATAAATTCGGCACCATGGAGGTAGAAATAAATAGGTTGAATTATGTTTTGAATTCGCAAACTTAGTGCACACGGTGTTCTAAATTCAAATTTACTTTATCCTCTAGCGGATAAAAACGACTTTTGCGCTCAGATATCGAAGAGCAAAAATACTCTTTCCGAGATGGGGGGATGAAAAAGGTATTTTCTAGTACTGAGACTACCTCCATACCAAATCTCATCCAAATCCATTAAGTAGTTTTAGTGAAAGAGTAACAAACAGCCATCCATCCATCCAAACTTTCTCATTTATAATATTAGGGGGATAAAGCGGAAGGCGTATCGAAAGCTGCCAGTTTTTCAAAAATACCCGCACTTCCCGTCTGATATAAAATCTTAAGACCTCTGACAAAAATAAAATGACACTTTAGAACATCCCCTAGCGAAATATATCCTCGAAGCAGATTACTGTAGGGTTGTCACTCTTGTATACTTTTAAGGGGGATGTCATTATTATTATCAGAACAAAGACAAAACAAAGACAAAGACAAAACATAGACAAAATTTAGGCAAAACTTCTTGGCATTTAGTGGTCTCACCGGGCGGTTGCCGGGTTCATCGTGTTAGCGAAATTAAGTATTTAATTTGGATTGTATACTGTTTCTTTTACATGAATATAATTATTGTTGTATTGACTAGACGTGGCACTAGTTGTCTGTGAGCGCGGCTTCAACCAATAGGACGCTAGTGGAGAGAGAAGTAGACAGAGTGGGGTTTTTTCGTTCGAGACAACTTCACTTAATACATACTTGGTGAATATTTTGAATCATGTCAATAAAACAGTGAAATGTGAGTATTAACTAATTATTTTATTTAAACCCCTATAAAAGTATTCTTAATAAGCACAATAGCTACATCCTGATATAATACAAACTCATAATTGGCACTAAACGTTAACATCCGCGTCAGGGTTTTCGAGATAAAAAGTAGCCTATGTGTTTTTTTTTTTATTACAAACAGGCTTGCGTTTGACCGCCAACTCGCCTGATGTTAAGCGAAGATGCGACCTACGGTGGAGCACGCTCGCCTAGAAGAAACCGATTGCGACTTAAAGGCATCCAGATTGTATATATCAGGGTTAATCCAGGGTGACAGCTACCTCTATACCAAATTTCATCAAAAGTTATCAAACATTTTTTTTTAAATGGTTGACCACAGCTCATCTGATGTTAAGTGACGGTGTGGTCGAAGATAGTAAAGCACACATTCACTGTCAAATTATGCTACATTTGTCCATAAATGTTTTGTATGGAAATCGAACCACCTTAAGGAGGCCCCCATACAATAAACGTTGACTTTTTTGTTGTTTTATAGATAATAATTTTTTAATTTTTTTTAACGTAACTAAACACTTTTTGGGCTTTTGTATGTTAACTTATCTCCTATTCATTTTCAAAATAATTAGCAGCTGTTTGTTTTCCATGTAAAATAAAATAATAATAAT
Organism: Biston betularia; assembly: GCA_905404145.2. Classification (NCBI taxonomy): domain Eukaryota; kingdom Metazoa; phylum Arthropoda; class Insecta; order Lepidoptera; family Geometridae; genus Biston; species Biston betularia. Next base: position 7,149,855 of record FR989888.1, on the reverse strand, counting down.
AGTACGGAACCCTTCGTGCGCGAGTCCGACTCGCACTTGGCCGGTTTTTTTTCTCAAACAAATTAAACGTAAGTTTAAGTAAAATTTAAATATGGGAACGTGTTCATAAATTTCAGAAATTTTAAGTTAGCGCTAACCCTAGTGTAGTTAGTCTTAAAAACATTTACCAAGCTTCGAGATTAAGTAATAAATAACACTGGGAAAATTTACAACAAAATAAGAGTGTCTTAAATCATGAGCGACTGCGTGGTACATAATTTAGCTACATACGTTAGGCAAAAAATATGCTCAGGAAGTTTCAATGGGTATTAGATAAAAACTAAGAACTTTATTTAGGGACGCCTCGCGGTTTCACCCGCGTAGTTCCCGTTCCCGTGGGAATACAGGGATAAAAGTAGCCTATGTCACCCGGGGATAGTGTAGCTTCTCAACGGTGAAAGATTTTTTGAAATCGGTCCAGTAGTTTCGGAGCCTATTCATTACAAAAAAAACAATCAAATATTTCCTCTATATAATAGTGTGGACTAGCGGACGCCTCTACGCTTTTAAAAAAAGTTGTAATAGCTATGATTTTTTTATGCACGCTACCTAAATACGGCTATTTGTGTAAAGTATAACTAAACAAAATTTTGACAATTTTTTTTTTCTTTATTTTTGGCATAGCACGTTGCGCATTGTGGCAATGCATAATGTCAGTATTTTATATTTTCAAGTGTCATGCTAAAATCAATTAAAATCAGTCTTAGTCATAACAAAAAATATTTTCTTATTTGGTCCATCTTAGATAGCAATCGAACAAAACGAGCTAAATCTTTAAACTCGCTACCGTCTGTAACTTAAACCACATACCACGGCAGTTGCATCTTACACGTCTTTTGATAAATTTGCAGCGGAGTTTCATGTAGTTGCAACGATTTTTATTAAGCCATTGTGGCCGTAACGACCGTTAGGCTGTAACGGCCGTTAGGATATTTCATCCCGCTTCCTGAAAAACGGCATTTTGTTAAAAAATATACGAAATTGTTAGGTATTCATTGTAATTTTTTGGCATCCCACTTTGTGTATTGTGCCAGTGACAAAACAAAATAAACAAATCAAGTCCAGTCCATTCTCTAGTCAAGTAGTTGTGACTTTACTAGAAGCTTCGACGTAGTTTTAGAAACAACACGTAATTAGTATTGGCTACACTCCTGCGTATAGAACAGTACTATTTATAATTATAAACAGTTCCCGCCATTTTTTTGTTTTGGCATTGTACTTTTTTTTATATTTTCCAGTGACAAGGTTTTCGATATTTTTAAGTATTTTATGAAAAATCAAGCTATAAAAATGATAAGTCACAGTCAAAGTCACACAAATTTAGCCAAGGCAGAGTCCGATCATCCTCTAGTAATGTCAAAGTGACTTTAACACAAGATTGATTGATTGAGTAACTCTTTTTACACACCAAAAATTATTTAATACAGAAGAAAAATAAAGTAGACTTAGTTAAAAGCGATTTCTTCCAGGCAACCTTAGGATGGAAAGGATTAAAAAAAGATTAGTAAAGTCGTTTGAAAATAATTGCTTTAATTTTCTTGATTCAATATTTAGAACTTTAAGTACTTGATTGGACATTTATTTGATGATAAATAAAATTCAAAAAACAGCTCTTGATTGGACATTTATTTTTAACATATATAATTATGTATGGATTATAATGCCAATAAGTTTCATACTGTCTTTATACTTCATAAGACATCAAAAAAAGAAGATGCGTTCAATCCCCACTAAAATGGTATGGTTCCGCATTTAAAATATTTAACTGCAATTTTAGAGAGAAATGAACATTTTATGAACAATAGCCGAAGTTAAAACGAAGGTTGTAAATGTGTTGAATTGGTTGTAAAAGAATTAAGCACTTAAAAATGTAACCTCCTTAGAAATAAAACGTTTTATCTGTGATAGCGAAATTAATATGGATTCTAACCTCCGACGCAAACAGAGGGGATGTTATGGGAACATATGTATAAGTTTTGAATGTTCAATGTTTATATTTAGTTTATTTCCGCTTAACAGTCGTTCCAGTTCCAACAGTGACGAGGAGACTTAAATTTAACTAATTTTACACTGCTTATTTATTAAAAACCCTAATCTTACTTAAAATCTAGAACTCATAAACTTAGAAATATTCTTAATTTGACAAATATTAAATTAAAACTACAAAAAATCGTCACTCGTCACTGTTGGAACTGGAACGACTGTTAAGCGGAAATAAACTAAATATAAACATTGAACATTCAAAATGAACTTCCGCAAAGTAACGCCTGAATCAATCAATTATATGTATAAGTTTTGTCTCAATTCAAAATGTATACATATTTGCGAAGTTTGGGGTTAAAAATTTTGGTACATAAATTATACAGTCGACTGTTAAGCGGAAATAAACTAATTATATACCTTGAAAAATATTCACAATGAACTTCCGCAAAGTAACGCCTGAATCAATCAAATCTTTAATAATAGTATTTTCGTAGCGATGACAGCTCAGTGGTTAGCGCGGTAGGTTCGCATGCCGAAGGGCGTGGGTTCAAACCCCAACAATGAGCTTGAGCTGCCGGTGAAGGCAAACATCGTGAGGAAACCATAGCATGGTGGTAGCGTACTTTCTAGTACTCGGCTGGCTAGCTACCACCCTCAAGTTGAAAATCTGCCGCCAAACATCTAACGGTGTGTTCCGGCAGCCTCACTTGAGAGCCAGTTTCATTCCAGGCTAGGTGTGCTTTACCATCTTCGACCACGCCTTCACTTAACATCAGGTGAGCTGTGGTCAAACACCTGGCCTGTCAAGCATAAAAAAAAAAATTCAAATTGTTGAGAAGCTAGTGCTTGACCACAGCTGACCCGATAAAGATAAAGCTAAAGATATATTTATTTGTCATAACATGAGTAATATGTATGATGCCCGTAACTTAATTAAATGATCTTCATGTTATACCTTATTTCTAGAAGGCATTTCTTGTACAGGGCCTCCAAAAGACCGGCCTTGCCGAGTTTGGTGCCCACTGCTATAATATATATTACTTTCTTTTTGTTTGTTAATCCTGTATAAATTCCCTTTTTTTTTGTTTTGAAATGTTCTTTCTTTCGGTAAACTATTTTAGTGATTGTGTTACAATAAATAACATTACTGATTAGTTAAAGTAGATAATTGGTAATGTATGTAAATATTTTGAAATCAAATGAACATAAATAAATAATTAGAAATAACGTCTTAGTCGTCCCACTAATATTATAAATGTGAAAGTTTGGATGGATGTTTGTTACTCTTTCACGCAAAAACTACAAAACGGGTAAAAAAAAATAAAAAAAAAAATAAAAAAAAAAAAATACCTGAAAAGGTGTACAAATAATTGATGGCAATAAAATAATTAATCTAATAGTATGGATTGAAATGTATACAATGTCAAGGAAAAATAATAATTGAAATTTAAAAAATAAATGCTAAAATTAGAATGTCAATGAAATAACAATGTCAATAAAATTAATAAAATGTCAAGATAAAAATTAAAAAATACATACGTGGTTATTATATAATTATTTATTAAACAAAATAAAAAATACCTTAAATTATACTATTTACAAAATGTATACAAAAACTTAGTCTAAAAAACCGTCAGAGGAGGTATATGTGGCCAGAATGCTGGCAGCATTGCCACGCTGGATGGCAACGCTTAGCTTTTGACCAAAGTAGAAAAAGTGGTTCATACGTGGTTAGAATTTGTCAATTAAATATTCATTAATTTTATAATAGGATTTTTGGACTAACAGTTTTTTTAGCACTAACAGTTTTGATAAAAATTTCATCTAAATCGTTCAGCCCGTTATAGAGTTCTATGGACTCCGGAAACCTCCGGAAATTTTGAAAACAATTTTTGAAATTTTTCCGGCCGATACAGAAATACCCCAAAAAAGTTTGTTCTCTCATGATGATACATTCTCAAAATGGTTCCCTAGGCAGCTGTAACGCTGTACCAATGTGGCGCATCCTCATTTTAAATGGTCGTTCCAAGTAAAATGTTATAATTCTTTTCCCGTTTCCCGTTCATTTTGACTAATACTTCAATTACCGTGAGCCTTCTATCAAAACGTAGGGAAAGTCTTCATTCGATTTTACACACACTGCTCGTATGCTAAATTTGTCAAAATATTAGTGAAATTCGTGGGCGGTTCCGTATCATTTATGTTGTACAGTAAAAGTTCCTTATTCGCGGGTGAAAAAATTGGAACCCTGTTCCTGTATTCGCGGCTAAAAAATTAATTATTCTCGGATGCAATCGGTGAACAGAAAAGAATTGGGTGTCATTTATTAACGTATCGGCATCTTTTGAGTATGTATGTACTGTTGGTACGTGCCGAGGTTGCTTTTATAAAAGATGTAACCGAGTGGACTATTTTCAAACTAAAACAAACCTTACTGTCACTGTAGGCCATTGTCGAATGCCTTGTTTTGAAACGGCAAATTATTTACTAATGCTACAGCCCAATATCAATCTGAATTTAAAGATTTTTCAAAAGCGACAAAACAAAAAAAAAACAATAAATTTTAAACACTGGTTTTTAAAGCTGGTTTTATTTTGAAACATATTGGTTCTATTTTGGAACGTTAGAACGTATCCCCTATGATTCCATACTAATTACCATTCCATAGCCACGGTTTCTGTATTCGCGGCATATTTATGGAACGTATACCCCGCGAATAAAGCTTTTACTGTATTATAGGAATACATGTTACTATCAATTGTTTCTTGGTAGCTACTCATATACTAAATAATTGAACATTTGACATTTAAAGATTTGTGACAGCCCTGTTGGTTCATTGGTAGAATGTCTGCTTTAAGAGCTGAAGGGCGTGGGTTCGATTCCCACCCAGGACAAACTTTGTGGTATAAACAAATGTTTGTTCTCTGTCTGGGTGTACTGTATGTATTTACAAAAAAAAAAGTATTTAAGTATTCTATCATGTGTCTGACTGCCATAGTACAAGCTTTGCTTAGTTTGGGGTAAGATGGCGCTGTGTGTAATGTCCTGTGATATTTATATATTTAACACTTTTGTTAGGATAACGATAAAAGTCTTACAAGTTTTTGGCAGAACGGTTTGTTTTGGCGTTAAATTCGCAAGCAGCGAGCTTAGCAAGTCTTTGCTTTACTACCTTCGATATCGCCGTGATATGACATTAGGTGAGCCGCGATCAAACACCTAGCTTGTCTAATATTTAAAATACTATTTTAACCTTAGATTAAGTTTAAAGAAATTTGACAAAATTTCCTCTTCCTAAATTGTACTAATGTAAAAAAAACATATTTCAAGTAGACAAAAGTCACGGACCCCGATGTCTGTAGAGTAAAAATTTAAATTAAAAAAAAAAATAATAATAATAAAATACGATTTACGCATTTTAAATTTGACGCACTGAACGAGACGTTCTTAAACGGGCTTCATTGAGTCACGTCTAAGTCTGTATACTGGACATAAACATTTTTCGTAGCATGTGAACCGCTGGTATAAGAGAGAGGTCATACAATGAGTATTTTTTACGAAGCGGTTTATTGAAGCGAATCCATTGGGATCTGTCCGCAAGCTGGTTTCCCATTGATGGTAAACAAACCCCGTGGGATTAACACTGACCGCAATCTCATGATCACAGAATAATACAGAGATAAAACTTTTTTGTGTATCTCTTGGAAGATTTATGTAAGGATAGATTTATGTGCGACGAAGATGTTTTCCATTCTTGGTCGCCTGAAAGAAATCGCTCTTAGAGTTGATAAGGTCGCCACTTGTGGCAATGGGTCATAAGATTATTTGGTTTTCTGTACTTTTTTTTCTATTTTTCGTGTGCACAATAAAGAGTTTATATCTTATTAGATATAAACTCAAAATAACAAAAAATAAAATAAAAAAAAATAAACAAAAAATAAAATCTTTCCTCTTAATAATAGTGTAGAGTGATTAATTATAATTATGATTACTACTATAATCCATGTATTATACACTAGATGCGCGCCCCGGCTTCACATGGGTGGACATTAATTATTCAATTAAATTCTAGTACTAAAAATAGCCTATATGTTACTTACGGATAATCTAGTATTTTAATTGTGAAAGAATTTTTGAAATCGTTCTAATAGTTTTTGAGTTTATTCGTTAAAATATACAAAAATCCAAAAATACAAATTATTCCTCTTTATAATATTTGTGTAGATAAATTAACTTTCAGCCATGTTTACATGTACGTAAGGCCGTTATTCGATAACTTAATTGTATCCATCTGTTTATTTATAATCTGTGTCCACAATCTTACAAACCATTGGTGTCATGGGATTGTGTATTGAATTGGAACGTGTACAGATTTCTTTTGCTGCCGTTGTGTAGTGGTTCAGCAGGTTGGCTTAGTATTGTGGGTTCGATTACCAATGTGTGCCAAAATATTCTGACTTAAGTAAATAGTAATTTTCGGCGTTATGATGACTTTTTCTAATTAAACTAATTTTAAAGAAGGAACAAAAGTTTACTTATGTAAGTTTATCGAAAATCGATATATGTAAAGGTGCTGTTATGGTGGTTGTAGCATCATAACTCTCTGTTAGTACCACTATATTTTATATGAATTATTTAATACTTTAAAAAACACTTGAATTTCTATGAGTACTAGAATCATGATAACATGAGAAGACGATCATTGACCCCACAGTCGTCACGGTAAACGACCTTATAGCGATAAGCCTCTACCAACATCTTAAGAGGCACTTGCTAGGCGGTTGCGTCAAGAGTGAGATCCAAAAGGCAATGTGATCACATGGCTCACATTGTCAGAAGGTTTCAAACTCAATAATCCTAACAGCTTCTTCCTTTATTCTTCTTCGTCTCCTGTGCCTTATTTCTCATGTCTTTTGAGGCAAGTAATAAAATAAAAATTAAGACAGAAAATAGGAACGTGAATCAGAATATATCTTTATAAATATAATGTAGTAATATTACTTGGTTGATCACTTTAGCAGTCAGTCATCTACCAACGCAGTACCAGATATTCTGCAGCCAAGCAGTAGTGTGTAAACATTACTGTGTTCCGGTTTAAAGGGTACTGCAGCTAGCGAAATTACAGAGCTATTGAGACTAACCATCGAAAGTCTCAAAGTAATAAGCGCCAAAGCAGCGATGCCCTGGACTTTGTTCTGTTACTCAAAATTATGGGTACCGCGTTAATGGTCATGGCTCGTTATCTCTTACCATCAGTACAGAGACTCGTTCATAAAAACAAAAAATGTATAATATTCAAGGTATATATTTAGTTTATTTCCGCTTAACAGTCGTTTCAGTTACAACAGTGATGAGGACTTAAATTTCCGCAAAATAACGTCTGAATCAATCAATTAAAAAAAATACGTTTCTTTGTGTGAAATTCGTGCTGTGTTTTAAAACCTAATGAATAGTGTAAACTTGCTCATGAGATAGTTGAAACTGCTATAATTTTCTTAAAGGCGTTTTCTCACCAACCTTAAATGGAACCCTTTTAACTTATAGCACCTCACTCGCGGAGATGAATGCTGCGGTCCTGGCCCTTTACAACCCCCAATCCATTCCTTTACTCCGGCCCACCTTTCCGATTTGTCTTGCCCAACTATTAACGAAAAAACTTGGCGGGTTTTGTTTGTTTTTCTGGGCTTCTAAAAAAGTTTTATATCATCCGCAATCTAAATAAAATATCTGGTCATCTCTCACAACCCTTGTTAGGTTACCCATATCCGGTCTCAAAACATTTTCTCGTTCGAGATCCAATCTTTTGAGGGTTGGCTCGTGGAGCAAATGCAAGCTGTAGCGGTTTAATTAAACTGAAGATAAAGATATATAGAATAGAATATAACTTTAATACACACCAAAACAAAACACAACAACATACAAATATAAAACATAAAAAAAGAAATAATTAACATAACATAATTGGTGTAAAAGGGCTATCTTAACGCCTAGAACGATTTCTTCCAGACAACCTTTGGATGGAAAGAAAAACAGAAATAGATATTAGGTTGGTATAAAAAACAAACAACAATACAATAAACGTATACCTATCCATATAAACATATACATATAAAATACTAAATGAACTAAATATAAATTATTTGTTAGTTGTCTAACTATTACGATGTTTGTAGCGATGATAGCTCAGTGGTTAGCGCGGTAGATTCGCATGCCGAAGGGCGTGGGTTCAAACCCCAACAATGAGCTTGAGCTGCCGGTGAAGGAAAACATCGTGAGGAAACCATAGCATGGTGGTAGGGTACTCTAGTACTCGGCTGGCTAGCTACCACCCTCAAGTTGAAAATCTGCCGCCAAGCATCTAACGGTGTATTCCGGCAGCCTCACTTCTGTTCAATTCCAGGCTAGGTGTGCTTTACCATCTTCGACCACAGCGTCACTTAACATCAGGTGAGCTGTGGTCAAACAACTGGCCTGTCAACAATAAAAAAAACACGGTTTATGAAATACAGCCTGGTGACAGACGGAGTCTTAATAATAGAGTCCCGTTTTACCCTTCGGGTACGGAACCCTTGAAAACACTATTCTTTTTCACAGAATAAATAATACCCAATATGGGGAGACGGGACTGATCGACCTACTTCCATACGCCCGTAACATACATGGGTATCGACTCGGAACTGTCATGGGAGCAATCCCAACAAAATGGGTATACTATGGAGTGAAAACGTTGAAAGGAAATTTATTTATTTGCGGCCGTCAGCGGGTCGAGGATACGTATTAAATTCTAGTAGTGTGCGAGAATACACGTAACTTAAATAAATAAATAAATATCGTAGGACTATACACACAGCGCCATCTGGCCCCAAACTAAGCAGAACTTGTGTGATGGAAGTCAGATAACCATAAATACTTTTTTTTATGTAAATGCATACTTATAATACATACGGACGTGGGATGTGACTGTCACAACGTGACACTTTATTTTTTCATTGATTTTGGCGTAACATTTTGTGCATTTGCCAGTGCCAAGTGTTTTATATTTTAATTTTTTTTTTTAAATATACACTTTTACATTTTACTATGGAGTTTTGGCGGGAATGAAAGAGTCGTGTCACCCCATTGTGTTTTTTTTTAAACTAGTGTTTTTTCAAGTGTTTATACTTTACGTTTATGAACACACCATTAGGTGTTTGGCGATTGATTTTCAACTTGAGGGTAGTAACTATCATCTTGATTTCAGCTTTAGGACGTCCACTGCTGGACATAGGCCTCCCCCATTGGCTGCCACAAAGATCGGTTGGAAACGGCTCGCATCCAGCGCGTTCCGGCGGTCTTTCATAATTCATAACATTTATTTGCGTATATGGGTAAAGTACAGTTGGTAGGAGTAAAGGCATATATTCCCGCCTTTATTATGTCATCTGTCCACCTTGTGGGATCAGTTAGGGTACTAGAAAGTAACCCACCACGCGATGAAAACGCATAAAAATAAGAATAGAACATCGTACTGATTTGCCCACTTTCCGCTTTCAAATATTGCAACTTAAGTTTAAATAGCCAAGTCGAAGTTTCACCACCTTTTACTGAACTCGTCACCCAACCCGGGCCCTCCATTAATTCTCATCCTGTAACCGCGACTTCACAACAGAAACCAATTTACATTTGAAGAATCCGAAAAGGGTTCCCGACTCACCTTCCCGGATTCCTCGAAAAAGTTGGAACGAAAATATTTGAGTAAAAAAGTTGAGAGTTCAACAAAGGTTATATAACGTAAAAACACGCTTAATTTGATCCGTTCAACAATTCGTGAAGTTTTTAACGAGGTAAATACTTGATTTGGCTTAGGCGTTTAAATGTTTGCACTTGAAATGATAAAGCTTTTTTTAAGGATATCTTTTTTTTGTAATATTTTTGTTATAATAATTATAAAACCATCGATCAGATATACCTACTACCAATGAGCCAACGGGGCTGTCAAATGTCATAAAGTATGTATTATTCCGATATTAAAATAAGTATGTACATACACGTTACACTAAATATTACTAATTATGTTTACAAAAGGTAACATCGAATGCACGTGTTCAACGCATAATACCAAAATTAAACAAGATTTCATTAATAGATTTCGAATTAAAATGATGTTTACAATTAACATGCTTAAATTTATCGGCTTAATTTGTTATTCCTTGTTTGGTTAATTAATTTAAAATTATTGTTAAATCGCTACGCGGAAATGACAGATATTCTTTATTGTCATTTAAAATTATATCGGGACCTAGCCAAACGTTTAGAGGAGGCTTTAGGTGACCAGAATGGTGGTATCTACTTTGGTCAAAAGCTTAGCTTTGCCAGCGTTCAATGCAATGCTGCCAGCATTCTGGCCAAATATCCCTACTGTGACGGAATTTTAGATTAAGTTTTTTGGATAAAGTTGTTAATAGTATAGATATAAGTTATTTTATTTTGGTTGATAAATGTATTTAAAACAAATCTAGTATCATATAATAATCATGTTGTTTTTGTACTAGTCCGGTTTTGTATAATTCTTGGCGTAGAATTTTTTTTTTGTGTAAAAGTAATGAGACGATCGAGGCGCTCTCCTGATGTTAAGAGACAACGCCTGTCCATGACCATTGCAGCGATACACAGAACCTTGAGTAACAAAACAACGTCCAGGGCATCGCTGCTTTAGCACTCAGTGCAATGCAGTGTTAAATAGCTCAGCGTATTAGTTTTTTATTCTATTAACATTATTTTGTCTTCCGTTAAAAAGTCAGCTAAGCTCAGTTTGAGACTTTTTTCAGGCGTGACGTACGAAATGGTTTAACATCCTCCCATCCGCGCGCCCCGTGAGAAAACCAACCGACCATGGCTATGAATGTATTACTCTTGTATGATGGCCATGTCTTGTTCCTAAACTGAGACTTAATAAAACTGAGAATAATAAAAGTATTAAGAAATTTCGGCAGCCTAGTTTTTTTAAAGAGTTAACAGGCTAGGTTGTTAAGTGAAGATGTGGTCGAAGATGGTAAAGCACACCTAGCCTGGAATGTAACTGGCTCTCAAGCGAGGCTGCCGGAACACCGTTAGATGCTTGCAGATTTTCAACTTGAGGGTGGTAGCTGGCCAGCCGAGTTCTTAGTCTTCTTTGAGTTTGGCATCGCATTTTGTGCATTTGCTAGTATCAAATGTTTTGATATTTTCAAGTTTCATGGTCAAGTCCAGTCCGTGTCAGTCAAATCCAATCATGCTTTAGTAAAGTAGTGGCGACTTTACTATAAGCTTCGAAGCAATACAAAAAGTCGTGTTTCACAACATTATATCACTTTCCCACACTCGCGCTTATAATTCGCTACTTTATGAAAAAAACACTAGTATTGGAGAAAAAAAATGGGGCGACATGATTTTTTCTACGTTCCCGCCAAAACTTCAACTGTCACGTTATTTAAATCGGATTAAGAACGTCCACGAAGTTTCAAATCCATGGACAACGCGCGGAGACCATTGTACCGTTAAAGGGATCAAATAATGAGGGTATTTTCAATTTAAAATCCTCTAATACTATTATATGTGTTTCGAAATACGACCTTTTGTTGACAGGGAGAGCTCACAAGTACATTATGTATTTAGGTTTAGGCAAACATACCATTTCTTTAAATGTAACGGACTTGTTGTTCTGGGCTGTATATTTAAATAAAGAACCGGAAATTTTTGAATATTTTTTTTGGCAAATCGACTTTCGTCATAACGTACAATATTTTTTAATTATAAAATGGCTCTATACTAATTTTTATTGACATTTTATGACATAGCTATATTATATTTTACATATATTATGATTTTTTTGGGCTATGCTCGGTGTTTCCCTACGAGATCGAATTAGAGAATGAGGAAATCTGTAGACGAACCAAAGTTACCGACATAGCCCAACGGATTATCAATTTGAAGTGGCAGTGGGCAGGGCACATAGCACGCAGAACTGATGGCCGATGGGGTTGCAAAGTTCTGGAGTGGAGACCACGGACCGGCAAGCGCAGCGTAGGATGTCCACCCACAAGGTCGACACGGACAGACGACCTTGTAAATACCGCAGGAAAGCGCTGGATGCGAGCCGTTTCCAACCGGTCTTTATGGAAGTCAATGGGGAAGGCCTATGTCCAGCAGTGGAAGACCTACGGCTGAAATGATGATGATGATTTTTATTTTGAAATATGAATGAAAAATGACCTGTAACTTTGGTATTTGTTGTAAAAGGATTTGTATTTGTATATTCATCGTATTCTCTTTTGTTTTAGAACCATCGGTCGCATGTCGGAGAACGTGCTGTCCTTCAAGGCTGACGCATCGGACAACAAGGCGCGGTACACCTGCGAAGCCAAGAACGTCATGATCAGCAATATATTGAAAGCCGAGATCGACCTCACTGTGCTCTGTAAGTACATCTACATCTAGATTATAGAGGAAAGATTTGTTTTTTTTTGTTTGTATTAAATAGGCTCCGAGACTACAGGACCGATCTGAATAATTCTTTCATCGTTAGAATGCTACATTATCAATGAGTGACATAGGCTATATTATATTGTTTATCGAGTTTTTTTTTCCGTGCAAAGCCGGGACAAAAAAAAGAAGTACCTATTTATGTATTCTATCAGTTATCTGACTTCCATCACACAAGCTCTGCTTGCTTTGGGGACAGATGGTGCTGTGCGTATAGTTCGACGATATTTAAAAAAATTAAAATTATCTATCTATACCTTGGATATTTTTTCTATCGTTCACAATAAACGTATTTCGAAAATGATATATTGAAACCACAGATAACCTAAATAGTAAACAAACCCAACACTTTATTCCGACGGTCTCGTAGAATCAGGTGAAAGCTAGTTTATTAGAATTCCCAACATTCGTAAACCAATTCATTTCCTTTGAGTAGAAATATCATCCACCTGAGGGAGAGATAATTCCTCAAAGGTAGCGCGCGACGCGTCATGATCCTTTGATAGCCAACCCTATCTGGGAAGGACTGATCTTGATTGGAACGCGGTCCGAGTCATAGGAAGACAGCGATTATTAATAAATAAAATTAATTTATTTCAGGCAACAAGACCCATATAAAAATACAAATACAGTTCAATTAACTAAAAAATTAAATATTTACGTAACACAAGTTACAAGTCTTATCAATTATTGACCTTATGATAATTCTTGACCTGTAATACCTCGATCAATAAATATGATGATGATGATGATGATGACTTAGTTTCGCACACAACTTTTTTTTTACGACTTAGTTTAGTGTTTAAACAGCTCTATAGTCTTACTTCTCACAATAAAAAGAGACCCACGCCCAGCAGTGGGGCAGCAAAAAAAAATGCTGACTCGACCTAAGAAAAAGCCCGCTTCCCTAGAAAATATTTAGGTATTCACATATTTTTATATCGTCGCTTAAGTTACAAAACCACGTAAGTAAATAATTGAAACTTTACAGAACTTTGGGTAACAAAACAAAGTCCAGGGCATCGCTGCATTTTTTTTCTTTGGTTTGGCGTTGCATTTTGAGCATTTTCCAGTGTCAAGTGTTTTATACTTTCAAGTTTTATGAGTTAAATAAGTTGCCTTGTAGCTATAGTTATAGTCAAAGTCCAGTCGTGGTCCAGTCCAGTCCGTGTCAGTCAAGTCCAGTCATGCTTTAGTAAAGTAGTGGTGACTTTCCTATAAAGCTTCGATGGAGTTTTGGAAGCATCACGAAAAGTCATTTTTCACCACATTATATCATTTTCGAACACTCGCGCTTGTGATTCGGCACTTTATGAATGAAACACGACCATTTTTATGACAAAATACTAGCTCTAGAAAAAAAATACAACAGGACGACACGATACTTTCCGCGGTCGCGCCAAAACAATCATCGCTGCATTGGCGCTCAGTACTTAGTAATTGCCGCTATGTCTTACATCTTGGACCGTGGGAAATCAAGGAACTCCCAAACCTCTAGCTCATTGTTTATTTACAAAGAACAGGTAGCACAGGGGGCAGCACTGGAGCGAAACTTGGGAAAACTTTGTTTTTAGGGTTCCATGAATTACCAATCGAAACGCGCGATTGATTTTTTTTTGCGAGTGATTGTTTACCATCAATCGATCTATTTGATTGCCTTGGCTTTAAAAATAGTATTTCAAAATGATAAAGTAGATAGGAACTTACTTACAATTTTTGTATGTTTATGCGTTAGTTAGTCGTTAGTTAGCAGTAGTGTGTAAACATTACTGTGTTCCGGTTCGAAGGGTACTGCAGCTAGCGAAATTACTGGGCTGTTGAGACTAACCATCGAAAGTCTCAAAGTAATGAGCGCCAAAGCAGTGATGCCCTGGACTTTGTTTTGTTACTCAAAGTTCTGTGTATCGCCGCAATGGTCATGGACAGGCGTTATCTCTTACCATCAGGAGAGCGTCTCGTTCGTCTCATTACTTTTTTAAATAATAAAAATAAATAAAAAACTAAAATAATTTCATAAAGTTCATAAGTAAGTTGTTCGCTTACTTAGTAAAAACAATATTAAAATTACAAATCCCACAAATATTACATATGTGAAAGTTTGGATGGATGTTTGTTACTCTTTCACGCAAAAAGTACTGAATGGATTTGGATGAAATTTAGTATGTATACCTCCATACTTAATTTCATTTAAAGAGGCGGTGGGATGTTATTAAAGCTATTTTTTGAGTTTGGATGGATGGATGTTTGTTACTCTTTCACGCAAAAACAACTGAAACGGATTTGAATGAAATTTAGTATGGAGGTAGCTGAGACCCTGGATAAACACATAGGCTACATTTTAACCCGAAAACATGTAGCGGATAACACCGCGGGGCGCAGCTAGTTTGTCAATATTTTCTGTTGTAAACAACAACGTGAATTTAATTCTAAAATAAATTCTAAAATTACAAAGTTAATGAGTGAAGTCATTACGGGTTTTGTTTACGTGTTGATAAGGTTAATAACGGATTAATAAGAGCTTTAATAAAATTTGTGTTATTACACGACTGCTTGAAAATGAGTGTGATGTTATCAGGGTTCACGTTTGTATTATTTCTTTAGAATCCCTACATCATACCATGACATCGTCTTTGTTAAGGTGGTACGATTTCCATACAAACAAAATTTTGCCATTTATGGACAAATGGAGCATAATTTTACAGTGAAATCACAGCTACTGGCATTTATTTTGACCTTTATTTGCGGTAAATGCAGACTTTGTTTATAAAATGTTTTTTTAATTTGCATATTGTCCTCCTACTAATATTATAAAAAACGCGAAAGTTTGCGAGGGTGGATGGATGTTTGTTACTCTGTCACGTGAAAACTACTCAACGGATTTGGACGAAATTTGGTATGGAGATAGCTAAAACCCTGGATTTACACACAGGCTACTTTTTATCCCGAAAACATGTAGCGGGTAACACCGCGGGGCGCAGCTAGTCAATAAATAAATAAATCCCGACAATAGCTATTTTTTTAACTAAAAAAAACTATTTGTAGGCATTTGTGTATTTTTTAAAATAGCTAGTTTGTTGTTTTGTGATTTTGATTCATAAAAGATTTAATAATTTTTCTTATGCCGTTTGAAAAGATCTGCCAACACATGTTGGCAGTTTAGTTAAACTAAAAATTAAACAAAACAATTAACAAAATTAAACATTATTCTTTCTTTCTTTCAAATTATTACTTTTTGATTTTGTTTGTACTCTATGGAGAAATCTCGTGTAAAACTACGGAACCAGTTCGTTTGCGTGTTCGAGACGTTTTGGATTGTTATTTATTTGTAAAACGACAGCTCGGGTCAGTAGTCAAAGAACTTGAGTTTAGAATGCCAACTTTTGATTTGTTTCGTTTTAACATTTTTTGTGGAGGCGTCTCTTTACTTGATGTAAAAGCGTTCATGGCACATAATCTCAAAATAATTCTGAGTAACAGTCGGAATTTCTATTTTTAACCGACTCAAAAATGGATGAGGTTCTCAATACGACTGTATGTTTTTTTCTGTATGGTAGATCATACTTCAGGGGTAGTCTTATATAAATTTTATGGAAATCGATCGAGCGGTTGTATAAAAATCAACAAAAATCTAAACTTTGTAAATACATCGATGATATTTTGACAGCCCCGTTGGCTCATTGGTAGTATATCTGCCTTGAGAGCTGTAGGGTTTGGGTTCGATTCCCACTCAGGGCAAACATTTTGTGAATAAACAAATGTTTGTTCTGTGTCTGGGTGTTCTGTATTCATTATAAGTATGTATTTACAAAAAAAAAGTATTTATGTATTCCATCAGTTATCTGACTTCCATCACACAAGCTCTGCTTAGTTTGGGGCCAGATGGCGCTGTGTGTATAGTCCTACGATATTTATTTATGTAATTTATTGGCCTTATAACACGTTCAGTTACACTGGGCAAGTCACAACTACATAATTGTAAAAAAGTATACTATAAAATGTATAATATATTCCCTCTCAAACACAAAATAAATAGCTCTCAAAGCAAACTGCAGTTAAATTGTGTATAAAACTAACCCATAGAGTAAACTTTAACCAATCCATTAAGTTGGTCTTATTGAAAAATCTTCGAAAGTTTCAAAGGGAAATCCCCCGTTTCCGCTATTTGAATAGTGATAAAGGTGTGTACACGATACGCTAGCATCTTAAATGGAATTCCACACGGATGCAAACTTATCTTACCATCAATTTCACCATCATCAACTACGTATTTACAGTTTACATTTAAAAAACGACAAAAAATATTTTTCACCGACTTCAAAAAAGGAGGATGTTCTCCATTCATTTTTTTTTTTGTTTGTTACCTCAAAACTTCGTCGTAAACAGATTTCAAACATTATTTTTATTGGAATGGATATATTTTCATATTGTTCGTATAGAATTTTTATGAAAATCAGTTCAGTAGTTAGATTTTTAAACCGAAATACCTAAAACCTTTTTGGGCTTAGTGGCATTGAGAATTTTTTATGAATTTATCCAGAGACATGACAGAACAGACAGAACGGTGCCTGGGACTAGAATTAAATTAAAAAATAACTGTCCATCCGTGCAAAGCCGAGACGGATCGCTAGTAATATATATATTTATCTTTTATATTTTTGTAAATACGTATGTACGTATAACACCACTTCATGGTTGTTATTTTAAAATGTCGAAACTAAGCGGTATCATTCCACCTTAGTCGTACGAACCGCTATACATTGGCATATGTTGACCAAGTAGGGGTGTTCCCCAATAGATACAGACTAGGTACCTTTAAGTCGCGAGTGAATCGATTACCTTCTAGGTAAGCGTGCTCAATCGTAGACCGCATCTCCGCTCAACATCAGGCGAGTTGGCGGTCAAACGCGAGCCGAAAATTATGTTAAAAAAAACATCTATGTAACATCTGAACACAGAAGATACATATATTTTCGTCATGCAAAAAATTGGTCCTAGATAGAAATCATTAGTTTGATTTCTATCTAGGACATTATTTGACAAAATAGACATTTTGTTCTTAATTTTTAGCTCAAATTTTTATTAATTATCATCAGCCTATATTAGTCGACTGCTGGACATAGGCCTCTCCCAAGACACGCCACTCAGCCCGATCTTCGGCTTCCATCGCTTCCATCCACCGCCCGGCAATTTTTGTTAAAGTTGATGCAATGCAAAAACGTTTTGAACACTTTTTATTCCGTGATATATTACAAAATTCCGCTCTCAGTTCTGACGACAGGAGTCAAAACGCCGTAAAGTGGAGTTAACATGCAGAACTGTCTAAGCTTCAACTGAACGAGCAAACTGAGGCTGTCACAAAAACGTGAGACTAGGCTGCTTCTAGTATAACCACAGAAAAAAAACCCAGTAAACTAACTGCAAAAATATTTATACAACACTTAGTATAGGATGTAACTTAGTTATTCTGCCGCTAAGCAGTGGTATGTAAACATTACTGTGGTCCGGTTCGATGGGTACTGCAGCTAGCGAAATTACTGGGCTGTTGAGACTAACCATCGAAAGTCTCACAGTAATGAGCGCCAAAGCAGTGATGCCTTGACTTTGTTTTGTTGCTCAAAGTTCTGTGTATCGCTGTAATGGTCGTGGACATGCGTTATCTCTTACCATCAGGAGAGCGTCTCTCAGTCTGGTTGTAATGTAAGCCGTACATTGCATTTTTTTTTGGTTGTATAAACTACAAGGGCTCACCGGACCAGCGCTGGTCATACCACTTAGTATGACTAGCATTATGCCGAGTTATTTTTTGTCCGTCTCTGTTTGTTTGTTTTTGTTTTTATGCTTGTTACAAAATTAAACGTTATTCTTTCTTTCTTTCGTTCGTCTCATTACCTTTTACATAAAAAAAAAACTTTATTATACCAAAACAAAACACAACATACAAATATGAAACATAAAAAAGTGAGATAATATAATTAATATAACAAAACAATATAATAGATAATTGGTGTATAAGGGCTGTCTTATCGCTTAGAGCGATTACATCATCATCATTATTTGAAATGAAATTTGTGGTTTAAAATATTTATTTCCTCAAAGAATCTACCTTGTTGAGAATATCTATAACTACTAATATTATTAAGAAAATAGATTTGTATTTTTGAATTTTAGTGTGTTTGTAACGAATTAACTCAAAAACTACTGGAACGATTTGGAAAATTCTTTCACCATTAGAATGCTACGTTCTCCCTGAGTATCATAGGCTATATTGATTACTGGAATTTAATTAAAAAAATAATGTCTACCCATGCGAAGCCGGGACTAGGCGCTACTACAAAATATTCTTAGTAAAAAGATTGTGAACACCGAAACAAGCATGCAAAGCTTCGTCTTATGACGATTATTCATACAAATGAATGTAGGCTTTTTTTATCCCGAAAAACGTAGATGAAATCGCTAGCAGCTTGTTTCAAAAACAGTTAAAATGGCTAATTGAACTGGACCTGTCCTACTTCTGTTTTTACACTGTATCGTCACAGTAGAGGGCACCACTGCAGTGTGCACACTGGCTTAGAATGAGCCACTGCACAAATTCTCCATTCCCCTCTCATAAAGTATAACCGAAGTGGAAGAATAATAAATTCTATAGAAATATTAGGAGTAATTTCTCTGAAATACGAAGAAATCATCTTTGTGTTTTAAGAATTATGTTTTAATGAAAAAGTGGTACTCTCCATCTGGAGTAATGCACTTATTCCAGCGGTTCTCCATCATATCGATGCCTTTAAAAAAAGGGTTTTTCGAGGCCATCAAAATATGACTCGGTTTTGGCCATGACTTCAGAATCCAACGAAACTGTCTTTCCCTGAAGAATTCCCTTGGCATTATGGCATTCTTGTTAAAGAATTTATGTAATTTTCCAGAACAATTAATGAAATTAAAATACGCAAACAGAGCAATAATCTTTTATATTTACGTTAACCAAAAAACATTAACAACTAGACTTTATACATATAGACATTATTTTTAGACACAGACATTATTTTTTAAAATCAATATGACTTAATGTTTAATTAAATTATTAAATGCCCGGTGAGGGTAGACTGATAACACAATCTTTGAATGAACACCTCGCATAGTATTAAATTGTATCAGTGTTTTTTTCAATAAATATTTCTGAATTCGAAAGACTAGCAGAGGTTCGTTGATAAAGTGACAGGTGTGATATTTTAATAATTGACGTTTTGTAGTGTTGCGATTTTTTTTTTTTTGTTTTGGCGTCGCTTTTTAGCCTTTGCCAGTGTCAAGTATTTTATATTTTCAAGTTTCAAATGTTTAATAAGTGTCCTCGTAGCTAAAGTAATAGTCAAAGTCCAGTCTTAGTCAAGTACAGCCCGTGTCAGTCAAGTCCAGTCATGCTTTAGTAAAGTAGTGGCGACTTTACTTCGGTGGAGTTTTGGAAGCAACACGAAAAGTCATGTTTCACCACATTATATCATTTTGCCACACTCACGCTTGTAATTCGGCACTTTATGAATAAAACACCACCATTTTTATGCATAAACACTCGATAAAACACTAGTTTTGGAAAAAAATACAACGGAGTGACACGACTCTTCCCGCGTTCCCGCCAAAATTCCAGTGTTGCAATTAGTCTTTCAACAATTCTGATTGCACATTTACGATGTCTTGTTTGTATAATCTATTAAATTTTTTCTAGTAAATAAAAAATTGTGGTGTATGGGTACTGATGCTTGAAAATAACTAGCGTATAGTTTTTGACAGTGTGTAGGAAGCCTAACCCCATTTTTCAACCCGCTTGTCCAAAGTTCTTGTCCGTTTCAAAGCGTGGATTTATGGTTCGCTTTAGTAAAATTACTGTAGGTATTTTAAAGTAAAACAGTGAATTTATATTTGCTTAAATCTCCACTAACGAGTTCTTACACCCGACTGCAGCGAAGTCAACAAAAGCTAGTTATGTATTTCCGTCCTTATGTTCCCTTGTAACTACGAAACTGCTTAACCGATTTTGATCAATTATACGCCGTTAGATTTCTCTTTATTGCACGAGAGAAAATTATTTTGAAAAAAAAATGTATTTATTTTTCTATAGTCGCATTGCGGGTAGTTTTATTTAAATTTAGGTTGTTTTATTCACGTTGGATTCGTGTTTGATCGTATCCTAACGTGTAAGCAACGACGTGGTCTAGGATGGAGCACGTCTGTCTAGAACAATCCCGGATTGTTTATATCTTTTTACACAACAGTCAAAAGACAGCCCTGTTGGTTGGCTGATTGGTAGCATATCTGCCTTAAGAGCTGAGGCGTGGGTTCGATTCCCGCTCAGGACAAACATTTTATGTATCAATAAATGTTTGTTCTGTGTGGGTGTTCTGTATGTATTATAAGTATGCATTTACACAAAATAAAGGTATATATGTATATATTCTATCAGTTATATGACTTCTATAGTACAAGCTTTGCTTAGTTTGGGGTCAGATGGCGCTGTGTGTAATGTCCTACGATATTTTATTTTACTTATCTTTTATATTTTTGTTTTTATTGACATTTAATTACATTGACATAATTATTTTATATGTGACATATTATTTCGTAGCGTAGGACGCCCTGAGACTCGATGGAGTGACGATATACGTAGGACAGCTGGCGGTGGATGGAAGCGAAAAGCCGAAGATCGGGCTGAGTGGCGTGTCTTGGGAGAGGCTTATGCCCAGCAGTGGACTAATATAGGCTGATGATGATATTATTTCATTGTATTGACATATGTCATGATTTTAATATTTTTAAATATGAATGGTAAACTGACTTGTTTCTTTGGTGTTATTAATAAAAGATTTGCATTTGTATCGGGGAATTTCCACTCGGGCGGGAAATTTCACGAAAAATATAAACAAGAATTGGAAATTCCCATGTCTCCATTTTCCATAACTCAGCTCAGAGTTTCAGTCCAACTTTAAAATTTATTTGACATTTATACTGGGGTGTGGGGCAAACTTTTAATTTTCCCGTCTCCATTGACGCCTCAGAAATCCCCAAGTATTTTTCGTCCAACTTCAAAAGATATCGCTATGAAAGCTTTTTATAACTTATGAATATATTTAAGTCTGTTTCTTTGTGATGTAATTGTACAATGATACGCACTGGAGAGTTTTTTTTTCCTTCTAATGATGTATCTGTTTTTTGTTAGATACCTCATTGTTATTACAATCTAGCCTAGTTGAGACTAATAAGTAATTTTAATGTAACTTAAATTGCTAAGTAGTCTAATCGAAGAATGCGTCCATCGACACTTTTGTTACTATCTCAGCCTACTCAGCCTACTCTCTTCCTTGCGTTTACAATAATATTAGTAAGAAAATCGCTCAAAACCCATATCTAGTCAATTTCGTCTTAGGAGAAACGTCAGAGACTGGTTGCTTGCCTTAAACTTTAGCGAGACTGAAAGTCTTATAATTAGTCTGTACAATGCTTAGTGTTTTTGTTTTGTAATGCCATATGCTATCACACTCTTCAAGTGCTGAATTGAAATCTTTCTTGAAATCAAACCCAAATTAAATGTTATCCCAGAATCATCTTTCTTGTAAATTGCACTCGGTCCCCAAGATACAAGCCTTGTGCTTAGTTTGGGTTCCAACGATAACCAGTGTATACACCGAAACAAAAATTGTAACGTCCAACACTTATGTATTATTCACTTATTATTGTCCATTATGTTTGTATTAACTTCACTGTTTTCTTTTCTTTGTGTATGTGCCTAATGTATGTAACTCTTTCTGTTAATAAATTTATCTTTATCTTTATCTTATCTTTAGATTTTATACATTCCGATTTCAGATAGAACGGTCAACAAGCTCCAAACTAGGCAAAGCCTGTATCTGTAGCTTGTCAAACATCAATTCAAAGTCAAGTTTATTTTATGTATTTTATTAAAATAATCCCCATATCATAGTTTACAGAATTTTAAACGTAAAAAGATTGAATAGAAATGTACTATTTCGAAATGGTTTTGGAATCAGTAAAGTTTTTGTTTCTTTACTTGGTGGTAGAACTCCTTAGCAGGAGGTCGTCTAGGTAGGTACCACCGCAGTACCAGTTATTCTACCGCTAAGCAGTAGTGTGTAAACATTACTGTGTTCCGGTTCGAAGGGTACTGCAGCTAGCGAAATTACTGGGCTGTTAAGACTTGTTACTCAAAGTTCTGTGTATCGCTGTAATGGTCATGGACAGGCGTTATCTCTTACCATCAGGAGAGCGTCTCGTTCGTCTCACATTACTTCTTACATTAAAAAAAAAAAAAAAAAAAACCGAATTAGTAATTTAAAGAAAATGTGGAACATCTGTAGATGAACGATCTCAAATAATAAGAAAGTGGAGGATGTTATAAACAATACGTGATTCAATAAACCCATTAACCTAGAGAGGACTCATTTGTCGAAAGGCTAATTTAAAAATAATTAGAAAAGACAGTACCTAAGTACTATCTCGGTACAAATTGGTTATTTTTTTCTAATGACAAACAAAATAATATGAACAGTATGGTAACTATAACTTTTTATTATCGACTGGTTAGGTTCGTTAGTGTTAATTAATAGTTAAAGTTGTTTTTTTTACATTTACATTCTCATCCCAGTTGTTACCATGACAACTTATAAACGAAATACACTGGAGGTAAATAACCAATCCCAGGAGTTTTGGCGGGAACGCGGGAAGAGTCGTGTCGCTCCGTTGTATTTTTTTCCAAAACTAGTGTTTTTCGAGTGTTTATGCGTAAAAATGGTGGTGTTTTATTCATAAAGTGCCGAATTACAAGCGCGAGTGTGGGAAAATGATATAATGTGGTGAAACATGAGTTTTCGTGTTGCTTCCAAAACTCCATCGAAGCTTTATAATAAAGTCACCACTACTTTACTAAAGCATGACTGGACTTGACTGACACGGACTGTACTTGACCAAGACTGGACTTTGACTATAACTTTAGCTACGAGGACACTTATTTTACTTTTGAAACTTGAAAATTTATAAATACTTGACACTGGCAAATGCTAAAACGCGACGCCAAAACCAAAGAAAAAAAAAACGAATCCCAGTTGAAAATCTGCCGCCAAGCACCTAATGGTGTATACCGTCAGCCTCACTTAAGAGCCACTTCCATTTCAGGCTAGATGTGCTTTACCATAATCGATCACACCGTCACTTAACATCAGGTTATCTGTGGACATACATGCCTTTTTTATGTAGGACTAGCTGCGCCCCGCGGTGTTACCCGCTACATGTTTTCGAGATAAAAAGTAGCCTATGTACTCAGTCTCGACCAAGCGCTCGAAGAGTCAACACGTCCTGAGGATGCCTCGTGTAGAGGTGAAACACGTGTCGACAAAGTGGTTACTGCAGAGAGGAGGATTCTTGATTATTTTAATTAGATTTTTTGTAGTTTTAATTTTTTATATTTGTCAAATTAAGAATATTTCTAAGTTTATGAGTTCTAGATTTTAAGTAAGATTAGGGTTTTTAATAAATAAGCAGTGTAAAAAAAAAAAAAAAATTAGTTAAATTTAAGTCTCCTCGTCACTGTTGGAACTGGAACGACGGTTAAGCGGAAATAAACTAAATATAAACATTGAACATTCAAAATGAACTTCCGCAAAGTAACGCCTGAATCAATCAATTAAGTATTATTTTGAGATTATGTGCCATGAACGCTTTTACATCAAGTAAAGAGACGCCTCCGCAAAAAATTTTAAAACGAAACAAATCAAAAGTTGGCATTCTAAACTCAAGTTCTTTGACTACTGACCCGAGCTGTCGTTTTACAAATAAATAACTATCCAAAACGTCTCGAACACGCAAACGAACTGGTTCCGTAGTTTTACACGAGATTTCTCCATAGAGTACAAACAAAATCAAAAAGTAATAATTTGAAAGAAAGAAAGAATAATGTTTAATTTTGTTAATTGTTTTGTTTAATTTTTAGTTTAACTAAACTGCCAACATGTGTTGGCAGATCTTTTCAAACGGCATAAGAAAAATTATTAAATCTTTTATGAATCAAAATCACAAAACAACAAACTAGCTATTTTAAAAAATACACAAATGCCTACAAATAGTTTTTTTTAGTTAAAAAAATAGCTATTGTCGGGATTTATTTATTTATTGACTAGCTGCGCCCCGCGGTGTTACCCGCTACATGTTTTCGGGATAAAAAGTAGCCTGTGTGTAAATCCAGGGTTTTAGCTATCTCCATACCAAATTTCGTCCAAATCCGTTGAGTAGTTTTCACGTGACAGAGTAACAAACATCCATCCACCCTCGCAAACTTTCGCGTTTTTTATAATATTAGTAGGAGGACAATATGCAAATTAAAAAAACATTTTATAAACAAAGTCTGCATTTACCGCAAATAAAGGTCAAAATAAATGCCAGTAGCTGTGATTTCACTGTAAAATTATGCTCCATTTGTCCATAAATGGCAAAATTTTGTTTGTATGGAAATCGTACCACCTTAACAAAGACGATGTCATGGTATGATGTAGGGATTCTAAAGAAATAATACAAACGTGAACCCTGATAACATCACACTCATTTTCAAGCAGTCGTGTAATAACACAAATTTTATTAAAGCTCTTATTAATCCGTTATTAACCTTATCAACACGTAAACAAAACCCGTAATGACGTCACTCATTAACTTTGTAATTTTAGAATTTATTTTAGAATTAAATTCACGTTGTTGTTTACAACAGAAAATATTGACAAACTAGCTGCGCCCCGCGGTGTTATCCGCTACATGTTTTCGGGTTAAAATGTAGCCTATGTGTAAATTCAGGGTCTCAGCTACCTCCATACCAAATTTCATCGAAATCCGTTCAGTAGTTTTTGCGTGAAAGAGTAACAAACATCCATCCAATTCACATACATAATAATAGTGGGATAAAATATCATAGAACATTACACACAGCGCCATCTGACCCCAAACTAAACAAAGCTTGTAATATGAAAGACAGATAACTGATAGAATACATGTTTTTTTTCTAAATATTAGTATAGATTAGCTAATAGGGCCGTCAAATAAATATTTACACACTACTGCTTGGCGGCAGTGTATCTGGTCCTACAGTGGTATTTTTCTAGACAATCTCGTGCTAGCGAGAGGTACCTAGTTATAATCGAAATATAACTACGTCATTAAAGAACCCTTACTGTATGACAGATACACGTCAATTTTCTCAAAGGATTGCCTCAAACCACAGATAGGTAGGTTCCAAGCCCTTGAGACAACCTTGAAGGCCGCTGACTTTTTAGGTATTTCGTCAAATAAACCAGTTTCTCGTCTCTACGAAAATAAATAACTGTTGCTTGCGTTTTTTAAAATGAAAAATAAATAAATATCAATCATTATTTGCTTGTTCAGTGAAAGGGTTATTTTTATATTTCAATAGTGAATAGATTTAAGTTTTTTTGTTAAGTGCTTGTGTTTTTCTCCGAACTTTCAAGAAACGGTTATGTTTTTTAAATTTCTTTATTATCTCGCATCTTACACTGTCCATGACCATTGCAGCGATACACAGAACTTTGTGTAGTAAAACAAAGTTCAAGGCATCACTGCTTTGGCGCTCATTATTTGAGACCATCGACGGTCAGTCTTAACAGCCCAGTAATTTCGCTAGCTGCAGTACACTTCAAACCGAAACACAGTAATGTTTACACACTACTGCTCAGTAGCAGAATATCTGGTACGGCGGTGGTACAGACCTACCTAGACGACCTCCATACTCATACTCATTTATTTATAACGAATTGGTACAAATAATGAAAAAAAAACAATAAAATTATATTTGCAAAATAAATTATCAATACACAATTAATTAATTTATTTCGAATTACAAAAATAAATAAATTGATTTACATTTTAACTAGTCTACTCTTAGTAGAAATTCGTCTACTTCCTCCTACCTCCTGCTAAGGAGATCTACCATCAATTAGAAAAGAAAACAACATTTTAATTGACCTCTAATGCCGTCACATATTAGGCTGTATAGGGCTACTTTCAGTGCTTAAAGAAATTAATGACAAACCAAAACAAAATCTGACAATGTCAAGTCAACGGCAGCCATAAAAACAAAAATTAAAAACCCTCCGACAGTTGTATAGTATTCTACTAGTCAACCCCTTTAATTTGATACCCGAATTGAGAGAGTTGTGAAAAAATATGTAATCCGCCATTTTGTGGCGGCGGCCATCTTGGACCGATTTTCATCAAACATAGCTAAGAACACTCCCGACTAAATGACCTTTCAAACAAAAAAAAATCAAAATCGGTGCATCCGTCCGGACACGATGACACATACACACACCATACCGAATTTGCAGATGTAAGGAACGCGTCAATCGCACAGTGTGCGATTTCCATAAATCTAATCATATTTTTTAAACTTAATCTTGATTGTTTCAGTCGCTCCCGCTCACGTGACCATCTCGGGGCCGTCTGAAGCTCGCGTGGGAGACCCTGTTCCACTCTCCTGCAATACGGCACCTTCCAACCCTGCGGCGGAGATCAAGTGGGTGGTCAGTGGGAAGCATCATAAGGAAGCTAGCAATAGAACCGCCATTTCTCCCGAAGGTAAGATATATATCATTTTCTTTTTAATTAGATTTTTGTTATATTAATTAGATTTTTGTCAAATTATATTTTTAAAATTAATGTCATTAGTTCTAGATGTTAAGTAATATCAGGTTTTTAAGTAATAAGTTGTTGTCAAATTGGTTAAATTTTAAGTCCTCTTCACTGTTGTAACTGGAACTACTGTTAAGCGGAAATAAACGAAATATATACATTGAATATTCAAAATGAACTTCCGCAAAGTAACGCCTGAATCAATCAATTAGATATCATTTTCTACCATTTCTATAAGGAAATAGATTCGTTTTAGGTATTCGGGCGATGCTCGGAGTTTACCTACGAAATCGAATTAGAAATGAAGAGATCCGTAGACAAATCAAAGGTACCGACATAGCCCAACGGATTAGCAAGTTCTCCATCTTGGTGGTAGATCTCCTTATCAGGAGGTCGTCTAGGTAGGTACCACCGCAGTACCAGATATTCTGCCGCTAAGCAGTAGTGTAACATTACTGTGTTCCGGTTTGAAGGGTACTGCAGCTAGCGAAATTACTGGGTTGTTGAGACTAACCATCGAAAGTCTCAAAGTAATGAGCGCCAAAGTAGCGATGCCCTGGACTTTGTTTTGTTACTCAAAGTTCCGTGTATCGTTGCAATGGTCATGGACAGGCGTTATCTCTTACCATCAGGAGAGCGTCTCGTTCGTCTCATTACTTTTAACATTAAAAAAAACATGTTAAAGTGGCAGTAGCACATAGCACGCAGGATGGATGTTTGTAACTCTTTCACGCAAAAAACACTCTACGGATTTGGATTAAATTTGGCATGGAGGTAGCCGAGACCCTAGATTAATACATAGGCTACTTTTTATCCAGAAAACATGTAACGGATGACACCGTGGGGCTCAGCTAGTGAGACACTAAAGAGTTTAACTGTGTTTTTTTTTTCTCTTTGTTTGTTGTCTATTGTCTATCTTTGTTTTAGGAGGGTGGATAACCACTTCCAACATCACGGTGATTGTGGAGCCAGACAAGATGTCTTTCGCGGTATTGTGCTACGGCATCAACCAGCAGCTCACAGAGAACGTCCTCGCCACGCATACAATCAATGTGTTATGTAAGTACTAATCGTTCACAAAACCACAAAACCTTCTTAAACTCTCGGTCCTTGTTCTCTGTAAAAGCCGTAGATTTCTCGAAAATGTATGAAGTGTGTGTTCCATTTCAGGCAGGGGATTTTTTATTTATTATTCCCTCTGACATACGGATCAGAGATTTTGATTTGATTAGATAGATTGAGATTTTTTTATCGTAGAGAGCTTTATTTCATAATTTTATTATTACGAGCGGATGCTTCGCGGTTTCACCCGCGTAGTTCCCGTTCCTATGGGAATACAGATATAAAAAGTAATATATGTCACCCGGGGATAACGTAGCTTTCCAACGGTGAAAGAATTTTTGAAATCGGTCCAATAGTTTCGGAGCCTATTCACTACAAACAAATAACATATCTGTCGCAGAACCGATAACCGCTGGGGTAGTGTTCTACATTGGAGACCGCGAATTGGCAAACGTAGCGTAGGACACCCTGAGACTCGATGGAGTGACGATATACGTAGGGCAGCTGGCGTGGATGGAAACGAAAAGCCAAAGATCAGGCTGAGTAGCGTGTCTTGGGAGAGGCCTATGTCCAGCAGTGGACTAATATAGGCTGATGATGATGTTGATATAAGGTACGATGATCTGTCGACTTTACCTCAAGATCCATCAGCAGAATTCGAATAGTTCTAGATAATTCCATTTCATGTCAATCTGTTCTCTCTATTCCGTTCTAACACTAACCAAGCAGAAACTAACTTACATACTTACGCGACACACGTGTTCCAAACTTTTATATCGCTTAGTCCGCCAATAGCACATGAAACTTCTGCTATGGACTTGGGTCCAAGATCTAACTCGCAAAGTCTAACTTAATCATAGGTACAACGACTTGCGTGCAGTTTGGGAGCCAGCGGTCAGCTAGAATAAGATATGTTCTAGAGTGACTTAATAAACAGCCAAGATAATTGACAGCCCTCTTGGCTCATTGGTTTGTCTGCTTCAAGAGCTGTAAGGCGTGGGTTCGATTCAGATTCAGATTATTTATTCACCTTATAATAGAGTTTCGTTATACTAGGCAAATCAATTCAATACAGTTGGTTAAAAAATAAAAAAAATAATTGAAAATCAGACTATTATTCAAATAAATTTAGATATCGGTACGTTACAAATTGCATAAGCCAACATCACATGTAAAAGATTGCTCATTCCAATTAGTTTTCATAAAGTCATTAAGCTTATGAAATGCATTCCGGAGAAAAATCTTTTAATTTTTCGATTAAAGTCAGGTATTGGTAACATTCCCACCCAGGAATATATACCATATTTTGTGGTATAAACAAATGATTATACAAATACAAAATATTTTTATTGTTACAAAAAATGATGCCTTTATAAATATGTAACCCTGTGTGCTGCTGTATATTTTGCTTTATGATTGTTCTGTGTCTTTTAAAATTTAAAATTATCAACAAAAAAGGGGATTCCTAGTTATTATTGTACCCGTAGGCATTTACCTAAACCGGTTAAGTAATCAATGGAATTTGTTGCCCGAGTGGGTGTTCTCTGATAGATACAATCTGGGTGCCTTCAAGTCACGAGTCAATCTTCTAGGCAAGCGCGCTCCACCGTAGGCCGCATCTTCGCGTTACATCAGGCGCAAGCCTATATGTAATAAAAAATTAAGTTTACGTCATAGTCAGTTAATATTTATTTTCAATGTTATTTTTTTTTTCTTCCTATATGATCGCCAAATATCATGTCCTCGAATATCGTAGGTGTCTCACCAGTCATTCTGTATAAGTAATTAAATATTTTTTATATACTGCTGTTTTTTCTTATTAGCGTTACATCTCCCGTCTGTTTCTTATGTTTTCTATCGTATTTTTCTTTTCTTGGTTACCTGGAAGAGATCGCTGTTAGCGCTAAGGCCGCCACTTGTGGCACTAGTTAATAAGGTGTTTTGTTCTCTGTACTCTTTTCTATTTATTATGTGCACAATAAATATCTATCTAAATGTTGAAAAATATTGCCCAAGAATGCTCCCCTGTCTCCTAGACTACAATTGTAATGCGTTCGCTAACTCTTGGGCCCGGTACGTGATATGAAATCATACAGCTTGTAATGTCGAGGGTAATGTAAATGTAATATGGTGGAGGTAGACAGGACGGCAGGTATCTCGGCGAGAAGTACAACTGCAGATAGAAAGTTCTCGAACCCGATTTTTCATGCCACTGGTGGCAATTAAGGTGGTCCAATTTCCATACAAAATTTTTTTTGCCATAAATGGAGCATAATTTTACAGTGAAACCATAGCTACTGGCGTTTATTTTGGTCTTTATTTGCGGTAAATTACAATTGCTTGAATAAAACAGTCAACAACAACAACCTCCATTGAGGCTTATAAGGTTTTGTAAGCAACACGAAAAGTGAGGTTTTGGAAGCAACACGAAAAGTCACTTTTCACTACATTATACCATTTTCCCACAATCGCGCTAGTAATTCGGCACTTTCTGAATAAAACACCACCATTTTTATGCATAAACACACGAAAAAGCACCAGTTTTGGAAAAAAAATCAACGGGGCGACACGACTCTTTCCGCGTTCCTGCCAAAACTACTTCCAAAACTCCATCGAGGCTTATAAGGTTTTGTAAGCACCACGAAAAGTCATGTTTCACTACATTATACCATTTTCCCACACTCGCGCTTGTATTTCGGCACTTTATGAATAAATCACCACCACTTTTGTACATAAACAGTCGAAAAAGCACCAGTTTTGGAAAAAAATATCAAAACGGGTCGACACGACTCTTTCCGCGTTCCTGCCAAAACTCCCATTTAACATTTATCTCTTCTGAGACTTTCTCTGTAAGGATTCTCTACTCCGTAGCTCAGAGCGAGGTAGGCTCAATTTATTACGTTGGTATAACCTCTATTACTATATTTTATTAGTCGCTAGTTAATAGCAGATTACGTTAGAAGCTCCCAGCTTGAGTAACTGGACGGTATAACTGATAACTTAATATATAAGTATTTGCGAGCAACTTATTATTGGAATTTGTCTTATTTTCCTTCTATGTTTTTGAGATCGTGCTACGTTTTCCCAACGTCAAGTATTTTGATATTCTCAAGTATTTCTTGAAACAAGCTTAATTAAGAACATTAAGAAAATGCAAGATGTTTACTTGTATAATCCTCTCAAGTTGAAAATCTGTCGGCAAGCACATAACGGTGTCGTCCGGCAGCGTCACTTGAGAGCCAGTTCCATTCCAGGCTAGGTGTGCTTACCATCTTCGACCACACCGTCACTTAACATCAGATGAGCTGTGGTTAAATACTTAGCCTTGAATAATCCCACTAATATTATAAATGTGAAAGTTTAGATGTATGGATGTTTGTTACTCTTTCACGCAAAAACTACTGAACGGATTTGAACGAAATTTGGTATGGAGGTAGATGAGACCCTGAATTAACATATTATTACTAAGCCAATAAAATAAATAAATAAATATCGTAGGAATGTCCTACGATTCTACATACAGCGCCATCTGGCCCCAAACTTAGCAGAGCTTGTGTGATGGAAGTCAGATAACTGATACTTTTTTTTTTGTAAATACCTACTTATA
Source organism: Biston betularia (assembly GCA_905404145.2). Lineage (NCBI taxonomy): Eukaryota > Metazoa > Arthropoda > Insecta > Lepidoptera > Geometridae > Biston > Biston betularia. The sequence goes on along the minus strand of FR989888.1, from coordinate 7,117,976 downwards.
ATACATACAGAACACCCAGGCACAGAACAAACATTTGTGTATATCAGAAAATACTTGTCCTGGGTGGGAGTCGAATTCACGCCCTTTAGCTTTTTTGGAGCAGACATACGAGCAATAAACCAACAGGGCTGTCAGAGCTCATTATGTTACTGAGGCAAATAAAATGAAACTCAATTAAAAATATAGCTAAAGTAAAAAAACAGTCTAATTAACTCCAATACTCGAAAGAACATAACAAATGAAATTTCATTATGTAAAAGAAAAAGTAAATCTTCTTAGATGCGATTCAAAGGAATTCTTAATTATTTAGAACTAGTGACACGCCCCGACTTCGCATACTAGCATGTCAACCATAAAAAAACCATCACTTAGATATTTTCACTACTTACTGACATGTTTATTTCAACATTTACCGTGTCATTAAGGCAAATCCTAAGATTTACCAAGTGAACGGTGGTAAAACTTCGAAATAGACGATGATCCTAGAACGGTTCGGACTTCTACCATTAAGAGTTGGTAAATCTTAGGTTTTACTGAAAAATCTTAGGAGTTCGGACTTTTACAGTAACATTTATAAAATCTTATATTTAACATAAAACGTTGTAAACATTTGTGACGCCCGCTGGGGTCGACTCCGTTTGTACAGCAACTGTACAGAAGATCAAAGGCGTGTCATAATCTGGAGCGGTCATTAATCTTGGCCGACCCACCCGGCCTACCTCGCTCATTAGACGATCTTATTGTGGAATTAGTTTTGAATAATGTATCACATAACACAAGGCCATTAATATGGCTTTGTTTATTTTTGTTTTAAGGTAGAATAGAATATAACTTTGTTGTACAAACATACAAAACGTAACAAGAATACTAGTACTTTAGTATAACACACATAATACCAAATTTCGAATTAATCTGTTGTAAATACTCGCATGCATAAGAGCTGTTTATCTTCAAACAGCTGAACAGACTTTCTTGAATCATAGTAAAGATCACTTTCGATCAAGTCACATTAAAAAATATGCAATTCGCCATTTTGTGGTGGCGGCCATCTTGGATTTCAAATTTACTATAGTGTATAGTATTCTACTAGTCAAGCCCTTTAATTTGATACCCATATTGAGGGAGTTGTGAAAAAATATGTAATCCGCCATCTTGGACTGATTTTCATCAAACATAGCTAAGAACTCTCCCGACTAATTCACCTTTCAAATAAAAAAAAAAAAACAAAACCAAAATCGGTTCATCTGTTCGGGAGCTACGATGCCACAGACAGACAGACACACAGACACGTCAATCTTTTTTAAAACTTGCGGACGTCTCGCGGTTTCACCCGCGTAGTTCCCGTTCCCGTGGGAGTACAGGGATAAAAAGTAGCCTATGTCACTCGGGGATAATGTAGCTTCCCAACGGTGAAAGAATTTTTGAAATTTGTCCAGTAGGTTCGGAGCCTATTTCCAATACAAACAAACAATAAACTATTTCCTGTTTATTTTAGTAGAGATATAGAAAAGAGATAAATGATCATACCAAATCGAAAACAACAACGAGTAATGCTGACTATTTCAACAAACTATATTCTCCGAATATGTAGACACCAAGTTTTCACACTCAACATGACGGAGCATTAAGGTGGTTCAATTTCCATACAAGTCGATTTTTGCCATTTACGAACAAATGGAGCATAATTTTACAGTGAAATCACAGCTACTGGCATTTATTTTGGTCTTTATTTGCGGTAAATCACAATTGCTATAAAACAGTACATTTTAGCATAAAATCAAATTGATGAATGATTTTTGAGTCAAACAGTAGATTATGCTAACGATCTACTGTTTTACTCAAGCAATTGTGATTTACCGCAAATACAGACTAAAATAAATGCCAGTAGCTGTGATTTCACTGAAAAATTATGCTCCATTTGTTCATAAATGGCAAAAATTGATTTGTATGGAAATCGAACCACCTTAACCCCTAAATATTTTTTTCTAATTTAGCATTTAGTAATTGTATTCTTGTATATGTTAAAACATTAAGATACAAGCATAAAATTCATTTGGAATTGACAAAAAAAAAGTATTTTTTTCGGGCAAGGAACCCTAAAACTAATCGCAGTAAACTTACAAGCTAGGCAAAGAAAACTTGGAATAAGCGAGGTAAGTTTCAGACTTCCTTGCGGAATCTTTGAAAGGCACTACTAACACTATACATTACAGTGCATTGCAGTAAATATGGCACACCATGTCAAATGTCGATACTTAATATGACCATACCTCTTTTTGCTTTCGCAGTAAACCGTATCCATTTAAAAATTGTCTGAAAGTGATAAGACCGCTGATTGTTGATTTGATTTTTCAATACAGCATTTTTTAATAACATACATATACACTTAACATTAATAAAAATAGATAGATAGATAGTACCTCTGTATTGTGCGCACCATAAACAGAAAAAAAGTACAGAAAACAAATAATCTTATGAGCTAGTGCCTTATAGCCTTTAGCCTTATCGCTAAGAGCGCATTCTTCCAGGCAACCAAGAATAGAAAAGCACGATGGATGTCATAAGTAACAGACGGGAGATGTTGCAACACTACTAAAAAAAACAGTAAGTATAGAAAAATAATAATAATAAATTAAAAATAATAATTAATAATTAAATTTAAAAATAAATAACGATGATAACAATAATAAAATGTATAAATTTATATTTACAAACTTAAATATATTAACAGAACTAAAAACTAAAGCTTTTATAGTTGTTTTATTTAGTTATCAACATTTTAATAATAATATGATCAATTATAAATTACTAGCTTCGCCCCGCGATGTTATACGCTACATGTTGTCTGTGTATGTATTTACAAAAAAAATATGTATTTAAGTATTCTATCAGTTATCTGTCTTCCATATGTATACAGGCTTTGCTTAGTTTGGGGTCAGATGGCGCTGTGTGTAATGTCCTACGATGTTTAATAATTAATTTATATAACATAATTTTTAATAACTTAAAAAAGTGATAACGTTATTTCAATGCACATTTTTCGTGTAGAAATTTTAGTATTTTCAAAGTGCCATATTTCTCTCCCGACACTGCACGGAGCCCAAGGTATGCCTGCGTCTGACGGGCTGTCAGAAAGCGTAATTGAAAGCATGTAACACCTAGATGGGTAAATGGGAATATATCGGGTAAATCGGGAAACTTTCCCGACGCGAGACTAAATAGCTTTTGGACTTCTATTGACTTGTTTATAAGGATTGGTCGGGAGTTGAAAAGAATATTTTTGGAGTGGACGGCGACGACTCAAGGCTGACGGATAGTCCGCTGTGCCGTGGCTGCTTGAAAGAGAATGAAGCATGTGCTTTTGCATTGCAAAGCCACAGAAGATTTTTTTTTTATGTAAAAATTAATGAGACGAACGAGACGCTCTCCTGATGGTAAGAGATAACGCATACCCATGACCATTGCAGCGATACACAGAACTTTGAGTAACAAAACAAAGTCCAGAGCATCACTGCTTTGGCGCTCATTACTTTGAGACTTTCGATGGTTAGTCTCAACAGCCCAGTAATTTCGCTAGCGGCCCTTTAAACCGGAACACAGTAATGTTTACACACTACTGCTTAGCGGCAGAATAACTGGTACTGCGGTGGTACCTACTTAGACGACCTCCTGTTAAGGAGATCTACCACCAAGCAAATATATCAACGTAGTCGCATCGGCTCGTCAAGTCGGAGAGGTCGGTTTACTTTGTTTTGTTACTCAAAGTTTTGTGTATCGCTGCAATGGTCTTGGGCAGGCGTTATCTCTTATCATCAGGAGAGCGTCTCGTTCGTCTCATTAATTTTTACATAAAAAAAAATACTTGTTCTATTGTATAAATAAATCTCTTCGGTACAGAAACAACAACATATTTTATTTTATTGATATTAGGGAAATACATACGTTTGGTTACCTATGTAAATGTATAAGGCCAATTAGAAATTTCCACAAACAATTAAAAATATACATAATTATATGTGTACGGAGCTAACAGATGCTGATTAAAGAAGAAAAAAAAACACTCTTACTCCTCTTACTGTTTGAAGAACGCGTCAACAATTAACCGCCTAAGCTGCACGACAGACGTATGAACACAGCTCGCTCTCAGTACACATGCGTTCTGCCTGTAGTTGGTGTTCGCATACTTGGCATACTTGGCATTTTTGGTATCTCGGCAAGTAAAGAAAATGTGTTTTTAGGATACACAATAGATAATACAATTAGTCACAATGCTCATATCGATAATATATGTAAGAAAATTGCCAGCGGAAATTATGCGTTATTTAAACTTAAGCCGTTAATAGATAAAAATACTCTTATATCCGTGTATTATGCATACATACATTCTGTTATAAGATACGCAGTTACGATATGGGGTAACGCAGCTAGTATTACAAAAGTGTTAAGATGTCAGAAGAGAGCGATTAGAATAATAAATGGTTTAAAAAAACGTAGTTCTTCAAAAAAATACTTCAAAACTAACAAAATTATGACAGTGATATCACTATACATATACAATAGCTTATTAGAAATACACGGAGATAACTTGCGAAACAAAGAAAAGTTGGTCGTGCCATGGACTAGGTTAGGTAAAGTTGAAAAGCAGGGCCGTCACGCCAAAGTATTAATGTATAATAAATTGCCAAAATATATTACAGAATTAAATCATACCGAATTTAAAAAACCATTAAATTTTTTTTGGAAAACAATCCATTTTACAAATTAGGTGACTATATGTCAATGAGGTTCTCAGAATCCTCATTTATGTGTAGTACATAAACGGAGCCTCCGCTGTAGTATGTTCGTTGTTAATTACTCGTATAGGTATAGCTTCATTCATGAAAGTGTAATCGTAAGGTTTTTTTTTGTACATGTGACTTGCCTTTAACATTATTGTTATTTATGGCCAATAAATATTACTGATTTACTGATTTACTCGCTCGCGGGACATGCAGCAAACAAGGCCGTCTGTACGGATCTGAGGTTACTTTTAAGCCTAAAATATACCGACACAATCCGCCAAAGAATATATCCCCGGAGGAACATGCACAAACAGTACACGTACCCTATTCATGAGGCATATGCCTTATCCAGCGTTTAAGCGCACTGAGGAAACGAGAACTTGTTATCTGAACTTTCATTAATCATGTCTCGGTTTCTGGTCTAAAAATAAAGCGAAAGCGATTAATTTTAATGACATCGGGACTAGTACAAAATTTAATATGTATGTTTTTTATTGAAACGAAATGACACCCCTGAATAAAATATTTTTTTTTATCTACACTTATCATAAGGCCAATAACAGATGTATATGATCTATACATATACATTTGACAGCTCTTTTGGTTCATTGGTAGTATGTCTGCTCCAAGAGCTGAAGGGCGAGGCTTCGATTCCCACCCAGGATAAACATATTTCGATTTCTTTTGATGCCAACAATACAAAACAAATGAGGTAACAATACATATTCTTGTTTAAACTTGGCCCTAAAATAAACTAGCAAAATGTTTCTTATGAAAAAAATACAAATGCCCACAAGTTAATTAAAAACGACCTTTGAAATGCAGTTTTGTCTCCATGATAAAGGTCACCGGACGTGGCCGAAATTGTAGTCGCAGTGACTGATATAATTAAGCGTGAGTAATGCCAAATAAGTAAAACAAAAAAGATATATAATATTTTTAGGAATCAGAAGTGTTAAAACAAACATCTAAACATAACAAGTTTAATTTAATCCAAATTTAAAATGTTTCAACAATAATAGACCGAATCAACATAATTTCGAACATACGAACAGACAAACAGAGAAACAGCTGTTTAATACACAATAATCACAATTTACCAGCAATGACCACAAAGGAAAATATGGAACGAACTTACAGTAAGCAGCGTCAAAACCAACCACCTTACCGACCAGCGACTGAGCAGCAAATAAACCTGCCTTCGAAGGCAGGTTTATTTGCAAGCTCTCAGTCGACTGAGAGCTTGCTTTTATAGATGGTGGTGGGGATAGACACCGCCTACCGTAAGTTAAGCTAATAATATATAATTATGATAAAAATATGACATTTAAAAATAAATTTCCTACAATTACAAAAACTAGTGCCATATTATTATAACATTTTGTATTAACAACATCTTGTATTTTATGAAAGCAATAAATATCTTGATTCTTAAATCTTGAACACTGAAAACATTATACACTACTCCTTTGTGCAGTCGTGTAAACACGCTAATCGCTTGTGCCTTTCACCGAGTACTCAAAGGTCCTCACCAAGATGATGTGGCAAAAAAATCCTATTCATATATATTTGAATAAGGTTTCCTTTAGACGATGTTATTTTCATTTTTTTTTCCTGTTTTCTTGAACAACAGTTTGGAAGTATCACTGATGACAACAGCTTTCGCCATTGTCTTCTGCAGGAAATTGATGATAAATATTGTATTTACAAGTATCTACCTATATCAGTATAAATCCTACTTCCTATCCTACTAATATTATAAATGCGAAAGTTTGCGAGTATGGATGTGTGTTTGTTACTCTTTCACACAAAAACTACTGAACGGATTTCGATGAAATTCGGTATGAAGGTAGCTGAGACAGGATTAACACATAGGCGTAATACTTTAAAACATATAGCGGGTAACACCGTAGGGCGCAGCTAGTAATATTTTAAATGTGAAAGTTTGTATGTTTGTTAGTCGATCATGCAAAAAGGGTTGAGCGGATTTGGATGAAATTTGGCATACATATAGTTTTTTACCTGCGTTAACATATATATAACTTCTATCCTATATCTTATTCTACTTAGTGGTAGATCTATTTAGCAGCAGTTAGTCTAGGTAGGTACCACCGCAGCACCAGATATTCTGCCGCGAAACAGTAGTGTGTAAACATTACTGTGTTCCGGTTTGAAGGGTACTGCAGCTAGCGAAATTACTGGGCTGTTGAGACTAACCATCTAATGTCTCAAAGTAATGAGCGACAAAGCAGCGATGCCCTGGACTTTGTTCTGTTACTCAAAGTTCTTTGTATCGCTGCAATGGTCGTGGACAGGCTCTTACTATCAGGAGAGTGTTTTAGTTTTTACATAATAAAAAAGACTATGGTTACGACCGCATCGGTGGCTTTCTTCAAGGAGTCGAAGCTAAGAACGACGCGCGCGCGGCTCTCTTGTTTCGCATTGTGGCGTTACTCAATTCACGCCACAGATTAATAAAAAAAAGAGACGGACGGACAGCGGAGTCTTCGTAATAGGGTCCCGTTTTACTCTTTGGGTACGGAACCCTAAAAAGGGTTTAAAAACAATTTTTGTAACGAGCGCATTTATATACCACATGCAGCGCATCTAAATTGGACTGAATTTATTTTTAATCGCAAAAGATTTCTCTCGTTAGAAATAGGTACGATCGAATTAGTGCGTTTTCTGAGCTGAATTTCAAATGTTCAGCGACATTTGCAGAGGTCGATGCCTTTTCGATTGTCGCCGCTGCTCAGAACCAATGACCTTGACCTTGACCTCGTACATAATCTTTTTTTTCAATGTAAAAGTAATGAGACTAATGATACGCTCTCCTGATGGTAGAGATAATGCCTGTCCATGACCATTGCAGCGATACACAGAACTTTGAGTAATAAAACAAAGTCCGGGACATTTACTATGAGACATGGTGGTAGGGTAGGCTAGTAGGCCTACTTTCTAGTACACGGCTGGCTAGCTGCCACCCTCAAGTTGAAAATCTGCCGCAAAGCATTGCAGTGTGTTCCGGCAGCCTCACTTGAGAGCCAGGTCCATTCCAGGCTAGATGTGCTTTACAATCTTCGACCACACCTTCACTTAACATCAGGTGAGCTGTGGTCAAACACCTAGCCTGTCAATCATTAAAAAAAAGTGAAATTAATCGTAATCTAGGGTTAATGTGTACGAAAAAAAACTGATTAATAAATATTTAAAACCTATATTAATTTACCTTCAATTGCAAATAGGAAACAAAAAAAAAATCCACTTTAATTACTGTCACTGCCAACTAAATTTCCGTAGTCCTAACTGTAACGGTTGACCTACTTATTCATTAAAGGTGGACAAATGATAGAAATAAAATTGTTCATAGAAAGTTATTAGTTAATTCTGAGAATGCTATTGTGACTCCCTCACTCGAGTGCACAAGTGCACAGTAAATTCGCACTGCAGACCCTCGAGGGCTGTGCAATTAATTTCTCCGGCCTTGGATTCATTAGTATAATGAGGGACGTGTATGTCGCAACGTGGTAACCCTAGCTTAGTTATATGGGTATTTTTTTTTCAAGTTATAAATTATCTCAAGTGATTTGTAGGCGAAAAAATCATGTCGATGCTTTGTAGGTATTTATTTAATAGTTTTTTTTTTGTAATGAGAAGAACAGGTCGCTTTCCTGATGGTAAGAGATAAGGCATGTCCATGACCATTGCAGCGATACACAGAACTTTGAGTAACAAAACAAAGTCCATTGTTGAACAGGCCTAGTCTATCTATACTATTATAAAGAGGAAAGATTTGAAGTTCTTTAAACCTAAACCGAAGCCCAGGGCATCGCTGACTTTCGACGGTTAGTTTCGACAGCTCTGTAGCTTCGCTAGCTGCAGTACCCTTCAAACCGGAACACAGTAATGTTTACACACTACTACTTGGCGGCAGAATAGATGACCTCTTGCTCTGGAGATCTACCAGAAACAGTACCTGTAAAAAAATTCAAGGTATTTATTTAGTTTATTTCCGCTTAACAGTTAATATTAACTATTAAGCTGAAATAAACTAAAATATATACCTTGAATATTCTTCTTTTTTTTAATGTTTGACAGGCCAGGTGTTTTGACCACAGCTCACCTGATGTTAAGTGAAGGCGTGGTCGAAGATGGTAAAACACAGCTAGACTGGAATGGAACTGGCTCTCAAGTGAGGCTGCCGGAACACACCGTTAGATGCTTGGCGGCAGATTTTCAACTTGAGGGTGGTAGATAGCCAGCCGAGTACTAGGGAGTACTCTACCACCATGCTATGGTTTCCTTCACCGGCAGCTCAAGCTCATTGTTGGGGTTTGAACCCACGCCCTTCGGCATGCGAACCTACCGCGCTAACCACTGAGCTATCATCGCTACAAAATATTTTATATATTTCGCAAATTAACGCCTGAATCAATCAAATACCTATAAATCCATTATCACTGAACTTAATCTCTAACACAGCGTGAACCAAGCTTTGCCTCGAGTAGATTCTAGTAAAACATAAGTCCGTTATGGGATTGTAAGAAACTTCAATCTATCTCGGAATGCTAACTGCTATTTATAGCTGATACAGTTATAACTTATAACGTTTAGATGTGTACTTAGTGACATACATACGCAGATATTACTATAATATAAAGCTTTTATATATATAGGTCCCTATGTAGGTAGGGTTAAAAAGATACTTCGTCTGTCAACCATTCTAAAAAAACCTTTAAAAAATTGTACTGCAGTGTTGCCTACCTAGACGACCTCCTGCTAAAGAGATTTACCACCAAGTAAAAAGTAGTTTCGTTGTTTTTTTTTTTATGTAAAAAGTAACGATACGAACGAGACGCTCTCCTGATGGTAAGAGATAACGCCTGTCCATGACCATCGCAGCGATACACAGAACTTTGTGTAGTAAAACAAAGTTCAAGGCATCGCTGCTCTGGCGCTCATTACTTTAAGACTTTCGATGATTAGTCTCAACAGCCCAGTAATTTCGCTAGCTGCAGTACCCTTCAAACCGGAACACAGTAACGTTTACACACTACTGCTTGGCGGCAGAATATCTGGTACTGCGGTGGTACCTACCTAGACGACCTCCTGCTAAGGAGATCTACCACCAAGTAATGTATTTTGCTAGCGTTACGTGCTTCCCACTAGGATGGATGTGTGTTACACAGCTAGACTGGAATGGAACTGGCTCTCAAGTGAGGCTGCCGGAACACACCGTTAGATGCTTGGCGGCAGATTTTCAACTTGAGGGTGGTAGATAGCCAGCCGAGTACTAGGGAGTACTCTACCACCATGCTATGGTTTCCTTAAAGTTTGGATGGATGGATGGATGTGTGTTACCCTTTCACGCAAAAACTACACAACGGATTTGGATGAAATTTGGTATGGAGGTAGCTGACACCCTTTTTATTTTATTTTTTGTCCAGGGAAAATACTTTGTGTATACCACCGGCCCTGGGGCGGGCACGGTGGTTATGTGGGACTCTCCGTCCTAATGACGGCCTACCCACTAAAAACCCTGGAGTATTCCACCTCGGCGCTTTGTGTCGAGGCTGCGGGCACGCTTTCGCACTCTACCGCGGCCTCGACAGCGCTTGTCCTCACGGACCCGCCTCGGGGAGCCTAAGCTCACCCCGCAACAATGACGATGTGTCCGAACACCAGACACATCGTCATCCACCTCGGAGACCAAACCAGCAAATGGGCGTCGGACAGAGGTAGCTGACACCCTGGATTAACACATAGGCTACTTTTTATTCCAAAAACATGTAACACCGCGGGGCGAGCTAGTCAGCTATAAACGTAAGTCGTAGGTGAAAAAATCAATTTATGTAGAAAGCGTTTTTTACAAAAATTCCCGAAAAACTTTTTCCCTATACATAGCATCAGCTAATGGGTCTACATGAAGATTGACATGTCAATCCGTCAGCCGCGACACCCTTCGTAGATCAATGTTGCCACTTTCCTAATTTTCCTCTAAAAATATCCATAATATGACATTCTAAGGTAGCATTTTGTTTTTGACAAATACCTAATGTTTTATCGATAACACCAATGTTAGATGTCAAATTCCGGAATATCATTTCAAACATATAAAATCAAAAAGTTTTAAAACATTGAATACATGTCAGTGAATCAAAAACAAAAAGTGTGTCGATACAAAAACCGGCCAAGAGCCAGTCGGACTCGCGCACGAAGGGTTCTGTACCATTATCCATAAAAACGGCAAAAAAATCACGTTTGTTGTATGAGCGATCCCTTAAATATTTATTTTATCCTGTTTTTTTTTTGTATTTTGTTGTTATAGCGGCAACAGAAATACATCATCTGTGAAAATTTCAACTGTAACTATCACGGTTTATCAGGTAGGTACAGCCTGGTGACAGATGGACAGGCAGACAGACAGACGGACGAACAGCGGAGTCTTAGTAATATGGTCCCGTTTTACCCTTTGGTTTATTGACATTTTTGGTTCAACAAATCAAACTACATTTTTTTGCCAGGCTAGGTGTTTGACCACAGCTCACCTGATACACACACCTAGCCTGGAATGATACAATACAAGAATAAAAAAAATTATATTAACTTACCAACACTATTCCATTATAAGATCGATATAAATTTTCATAAATGCGTGACACCCCTGGGAGTGATTAGGGATGCGACTTTGATTAACGATGCTGTTAATACATAAGTTTGAACATGGATTATGAGTAAATGTCAGCTCGGTGAACATCAAACAAGATTTACGATGCTAAGCATCGATCTTTCAATGTTCCTAATATATGAGACGAACGGAACGCTTGTCCATGGCCATTGCAACAATACACAGAACTTTGAGTAACAAAATAAAGTTTAAGATATCGCTGCTTTGGCACTCATTACGATAAGACAGCGTTTCCCATTTGGTGGGTCGCGACCCGGTACCAACCCGGTGCCATCAAAATAAAATACCGGGTCGCAGGCTTATCGATCGATGCATCGTAAATTTATTTTATTTATTTCGCACTAAATAGCCGATACCGAAATAAAATGTAAAAATTTATAAATTGCAACGTTAATAAAATATACAGCATGACTGGTGAGACACCTACGATACTCCAGGACGTCATATTTGGCGATCATATAGAAAGAAAAAAAAAACATTAAAAAATAATATTAACTGACTACGAGGTAAACTTAACCGAAAGTTATGTAATTAATTACGCAACGCATGGTCACCGCGCGGACGCACGATCTGGACGTTGTGAGGACGCTCGCGCCGACGACGGGGGACAAGCGCGTACTTGTCGCGTGATCAAAACAACAACCTAATTTTATAACATAATAAATTTTAACGAGAATCGAGTACCAAGTACTCTCCTTCAGTATCGTAGGTGTCTCGCCAGTCATGCTGTATACATTATACATACATCTAAAAATAATAAATGTGTATTATTTTACTGAATCTACTACTGGGTGTGTGCCGGGTTAAAACTACTGAGTGGGGTGGGTCACGAAGGGGCAGTATTATAATTACATGGTAGAACAAAGTGTTTCCCAAATTTTGTTCCCAAACGTTAAGATATTATTATTGATGGTAACAATAAGAATACTTACAACAATAGTACAACAACAATACAATACAAAACACAACAAATCAAAATCATATCGTCATATTCTGTTGTCTTATTTACAATCCATCCATACTATTATAAAGAGGAAAGATTTGATTGTTTGTTTGTATTGAACAGGCTCCGAAACTACTGGACGTATTTCAAAACTCTTTCACCGTTGGGAAGCTACACTATCCCCTGGTGACATAGGCTACTATATATCTCTGTATTCCCACGGGAACGGGAACTACGCGTGTGAAACCGCGAGGCGTCTGCTAGTAGTAAATATGACTGCAAAATGTCTGGTACTATTTGGTAATACATCATGAAAAGTTAAGCTTAATGTATTAATTACTTTCAGTCCCGAAATCAATCACATAAAGTTTCATCCACGATGGTTGCCATTTGCGACAGGGTAGGCCATATCTATTCAGGAAGCGTCACAAAACAGGGTACATTATATGGACGCCTTACAAACAGGACCCTCAATTAGCTAAAGCCACAGAGATGAAACAGAATATCAACTTACTAAAAATTCGGTTTATAATAAAGTAGGTTTAATCGTACCCGGTGTAAGAGGGAATGCTCCCAAATCGAAGGCAGATTTATTTATTTTATTTTATTGTTCACAAGCTGGAATAGAATATTCAAGGTATCATCATCATCATCATTTCAGCCGTAGCACGTTCACTGCTGGACATAGGCCTCCCCCATTGACTTTGACAAAGACCGGTTGGAAGCGGCTCGCATCCAGCGCGTTCCTGCGGTATTCATTAGGTCGTCTGTCCACCTTGTGGGTGGACGTCCTACGCTGCGCTTGCCGGTCCGTGGTCTCTACTCCAGAACTGTGCAGCCCCATCGGCCATCAGTTCTGCGTGCTATGTGCCCTGCCCATTGCCATTTCAACTTGCTAATCCGTTGGGCTATGTCGGTAATTTTGGTTCGTCTACGAAACTCCGAGCTCGTTGTGCTACTTTGAGCTTACCAAGAAGGCACATAGTTAGAGACCACGTTTCAGCGCTGTAAGTCATCACTGGTAACACACACTGGTCAAAGACTTTCGACTTGAGACACTGAAGTAAGGTATATATTTAGTTTATTTCCGCTTAACAGTCGTACCAGTTACAACAGTGATGAGGACTTACTTACTTTTGCAACTGGAACGACTGTTAAGCGGAAATAAACTAAACATATGCCTTGAATATTCAAAATGAACTTCTGCAAAGTAACACCTGAATCGATCAATTATCTAGAATAGAATAGAATACAACTTTATTACACACCAAACATACATACATATATGAAACATAAAAAAGGGATAAGAATATAACAAAAATGCATGCCGTGGGATTCGAACCCAGGACCTACAGATTGGACGCCAGACGTGTCCTAACTAGGCTGGCGAAACTTCTATCTCATTATCAAAAACTTGCTGCGCGCCCTACAGTTTTACTCCCGTGATGACGGATGACGATGATGATGATGATGAAAAGTATCCTGTGTCTTATTTCAGGGCCAGATCCGTTGAGTAGTTTATATGTGAAACCGTAACAAACAAACAAACTCACATTCGTATTTATAATACTAGCTGCGCATGTAGCGGGCTACATGTTATCGGGATAAAAAGTAGTCTATCTTAATTCGGGGTACCAGCTACCTTCATACCAAATTTCATCCAAATCCGTTCAGTAGTGTTTGCGTGAAAGAGTAACAAACATCCATCCATCCAAACTTTCACATTTATAATATTAGCGGGATTAGTTAGGATGTAAATTTTCACGATTTGATGTATCTACTGTTAAAAAAAGACTATGTAATATACTGCCCTACCTAAACTAGGGTTGTCACCCATTACTTTAATTACATCTCCGTGACTAGACCCTTGCTCATAATTCATAATTTTATAGTACGTTAGTATAAGCGTATGTTATTTTACCCCATAATTAATGGGGCACAAAGATGGATGACGCTGGTTTGGCGCTAAATTATGATTTTGTTTGACGTGTAAAAATTATTGGTTAACCTACTCCTCATCTAGCCTCATAAATATGTCACTCAGTGATGATGTAGCATTCTAATTCTGGACCAGTAGTTTCGGAGCCTATTCAATACAAACAAACAAACAAAAAAGACGTGTGGCACTCGGGAACTGCCGCGGTAAAGCTATTGCATTAAAAGTTCTGCTATTCATCGATAGATGGCAAAACTAAAAAGTATCACCGCTGTGCCGGTGGGAGTGGGGGGTGTTAGGTTATTTTCGTTACGGAATTTCTGGATTCGGTCTCCACGCTCAAGGCCCGCGATAGAAGCTATGCAATAGCTTAAATAAATCAAATCTTTCCTCGTTATGATAGTGTAGATGTGACATCTTATTTTACGCATATTACCAACGTTTATGAGTGACGTCTTAAATGGGAAGAATTGTTAAGCAATTGAGATTTTTTATTTGAATCATTAGCCATTTAGTGGGTAGGCAAAACTTCTTGCAAGCCTATACATCTTAGATGATAATCGCAGATGATTGTTGTTTCCGTATAAAAAAAATAGTGTATTTAATTAATAATGTAATTCAATTTGTTGTCAACAGATCCACCAAACGCGCCCATCATCACAGGTTACGTCCCCGGGACCACCCTCATAGCTGGAACTGTCCAGAAACTTCTCTGCATGTCGACTGGTGGTAACCCACTTGCCACACTCACGTGGTTCAAGAACGATAAGAAGGTAAGAGATCGTTCCATCTTATTTAAATACATAATTTTTCTATTTCTTTTAATTAGGTTCTTTGTGTAAGATACAATCTAGATACAGTCACAATAAAGAGTTATATCTATCTATCTATAATTATTTTACATACTAATTACATTTTTTTTCTTTTTTCCTTTATCTTATTACTGTTTTTGTTTTTTTTTTCTTTCTATGCTTTTCACTTACAATTCCTTTGTTTCAGGTCCATTCAGTGACTAAAACGTCTGAAAAGTCAGTGTTGGCCGAGATATCCATTTTGACCAACGTAACAGACAACCAGGCTCAGTACCGGTGTGAGGCGACCAACAGCGCAACGGAAATACCACTGTTTGAGACGGTCACGTTAAATGTGCACTGTAAGTGTTTTGTCTATCTATACTATTTTAAAGAGGAAAGATTTGATTGTTTGTTTGTTTGTATTGAATAGGTTAGAGAAAGGCTTTTGAAATTCGTCCAGATTCACCGTTGGGAATCTACACTATCCCCGGGTGACCTAGCCAACTTTGTATCCCTGTATTCCCACGGGGAACGAGAACTACTCGGGTGAAACCGCGAGGCGTCCGCTAGTTGTTTATAAACTTAACAATCTTACCATTAAAACTAATATATTTTATGTAGACGTTATTTTTTTGTTGTTATTTTTTTCTTAATATAATTATTGTTTATATCGACAGTCGCGCCAGAGACAGTGAAAGTACGAGCTGAGCCCGAGGAGCTAAAGCCGGGAATCGAAGCGACACTCAAGTGCGATGCCGCCTCCAGCAACCCACCCGCCGTGCTGTCCTGGTGGAGAGACGGTATTCCTGTACAAGGTAATTTATTTTCATTCTTTTACCTCAAATGTTTTTTTTGTCGTCCAGCCGCAAGATAGGTCGACGATATCGGCACCATCGCGGGTCGAACCTGGACCAGATTGGCACAGGACCGAGGCAGATGGCGTGAAATGAGAGAGGCCTATACCCAGCAGTGGGATAAAGAAGGCTGTGGATGATGATGATGAACCTTAAATTAATACTATTTACAAAATGTATACAAAAAACTTAGTCTAAAATCCTTCGGAGGAGGGATATGTGGCCAGAATGCTGGCAACATTGCCACGCTGGATGGCAACCCTTAGCTTTTGACCAAAGTAGATACCAGCATTCTGGTCACCTGAAGCCTCCTCTAAACGTTTGAAAAAAAGAAAAATTAATATATAAATTTATTTCATTTAAGTTTTTTTTTTATAAACATAGATATTTCATTATTATGCCCCAATGGGCGCAGTACGCTTTCCTCATGTATAAGATCCTACGCTACACAGGCTGACTATAAAATAATTTGAATTTGAAAAAGAATTTCGACCACGTTCGTGAAATGTCCCAGTACTGCTTCACATTCTACACTCTCTCTCTACTGTTTTCACATAAATCATTGATCCCTACAATAGACTAAAGTTTCAATTTGATACAACAGGTCTCCCGATGCAGCAGAAGAAAGGCCTTCACGGCGGCACAGTGTCCGCCATAGACCTCAAGCTTAACATCAGTAAGGACCTGAACGGAGCCGTGTATACCTGCCAAGCCACTAACGAAGCTCTCGGAAGAAGCGTTAATGATGCACTTCCACTTAAAGTGCTCTGTAAGTACCCAGTTCTATACATCTTCATCTACCCTCAGTGGGGCTAATATCATCTACAGCCACACAAATGACAACCAGAACCAACCACAGAACCAACAGGGCTGTTGGTTCATTGGTATGTCTGCTCCAAGATCTGAAGGGTTCGCACCCAGGATAAACATTTTGTGGTATAAACAAATGTTTGTTCTGTGTCTGGGTGTTCTGTATTTATTATAATTAAAATATCGACAGCCCCGTTGGGTCATTGGTAGTATATCTGCCTTCAGAGCTGTAGGGAGTGGGTTCGATTCCCACTCAGGGCAAACATTTTGTGAATAAACAAATGTTTGTTCTGTGTCTGGGTGTTCTGTATGTATTATAAGTATGTATTCACAAAAAAAAATAAGCATTTATGTATTCTATCAGTTATCTGTCAAGTCGCGGGCCATTTATATGATAACCGTGAGCCGTGGTTTGGGCAGCCTTGGTATAAGCTATAAGTAACTCTTTAATATTACAGATGCACCAATTTTCGACGAGGCGACTCCATACACGACCGTTGGTGTTGAAAACGAGCCCCTCATTATAGTGGTGCGTGCTGATGGAAATCCGGGCAGCATCTCCTACACCTGGACTAAAGATGGACTGCCAATCACACAGTCTACTTACAGCACGCCCAGTAAGTTCATACTAGAATAATAAAGCATATCGGAGTCTTAAGAACTGCATAATCAGAATCAGAATATTTTATTAGCCATAAAAAGTAGCTATTGTACATTTGGCACGCTGAAGAGCGTCAGTCAAACCTCCAACAATGAGCTTGAGCTGTCGGTGAAGGAAAACATCTTGAGGAAAGGTGGTAGGGTACTTTCGAGTACTCGACTGTTGTACCACCCTCAAGTTGAAAATCTGCAGCCAAACAATTAATGGTGTGTTCCGTCAGCCTCAATTGAGTGCTAGTTATATTCCAGACTAGGTGTGCTTTACCATATTCGACCACACCGCCACTTATCAAAAAGCTATGGTCAAACACCTATTTGTCAACCATAAAAAGAAGTTGTATTAATTTTGTCTCTATGGCTGACCATTTGGCCTATACACGCTTTCTTATTATTGTAATTATAGCGAACCGTGTAAATATATCGTCAAATAGTAGCAAAGTGCAAGTTAGAATTGCCTATAAACTTCAAAATGAAACGAAGATTAAATAATTTTGGTATAGTAGTACTAGATGCAAGAGTGACTCGCGTTTGGCCGGTTTGTTTTAACGATCTCTGAGATTACCCTTAAAAGTTGTCCCAATTTGGGCGCCAACATTAGTAACAGTTGTCCCAGTTTGGGCGCCAATTTACTATTACCAGTCAAACTGGCAACACAGTTTACAAGTTTTTTCTTTTATTGCAGATGATCGGATAATTTCTGAGGGCAGTATGTTGAACATGACGAAACTTTCACGACACGACGCCGGAGTATACTCCTGTGAAGCTACCAACTCGCAAGGTGCTTCTGTTGCTAATATCACGGTGAACGTACATTGTGAGTAAAGTTTTGCTTCTTATATCCCCGTATCATTCAACATCAGACTCTGAGTCCGCGCCGGGACGAATCATCGACGCGGCTTTGCGGGGGCGGTTCGAACTACCTTCAAAATGAAGTTAGGCTCGATGGTCAAACCTGAAAGGCGTTAGACCTGGGCGATAGTGAACTGTATTTCTAGGCGTGTACGCGGAGCGATAATTTTACAGAAGTGGCTTGAAGTTTGACGCTTTAGGAGGTAGAAGACAGTGTCGACGAATATCCCGTCTCTTCTCCGATCGGCTTCAAAAAGTGCGGTGGGGGTGCGCGCTTACAGCGGCGCACGGTGAAGATAGCGGACCACACTCGCAGTTCGCTAAGTTTATGTTAAACAAACACTCCACAGATACGTCACTCCTGTAGGTACTCTCTGCGAAATATATAGCAACAAAACACTGGGATTCACTGCTTACGAGGAAAGAGCGGGTTTTCGACCTTTCTTGAGTAGTTTCTTCTTGCGGCGCGTGCGACACTTAGATCGCAGTAACCGTTTTGGCTCTTTTTAAATCTTATTGACCAATGGGACAGAAGCAAAGATTTATTTTCAATGTGTCTTTTTTTTCTTTAGATCCAGCATCAATTAAGTCGGTTTCACAAAGTGGAATCGCGGATCCCAAAGAAGACGCCGTGTTATCTTGCACAGCTATAGGTAAGTATTTAAAACAGTTACTTAAAATCTTCATTAGCTTAGTATTTAACAAAGTCGACCGTAAATAGTTTGGAAGCAAAAAACGAGAAGCAAATGGGAGCAAGAAAAATAGCAGGATAATCTTTCTATAACATGTAAGATTTCAGTCTGCCAACAACAACAACAATATACTTCTTTTCTATTTATAATGTGCACAATAAAGAGATATATTTATCTATCTATCTCATATTCTCGTTGTTGGAAAGACTATATTTTTTTGTAGCGATGATAGCTCAGTGGTTAGCATGCCGAAAGGCGTGAGTTCAAACCCCAACAATGAACTTGAGCTGCCGATGAAGAAAAACATCGTGAGGAAACCATAGCATGGTGGTAGGGTACTTTCTAGTACTCGGCTGGCTAGCTACCACCCTCAAGTTGAAAATCTGCCGCCAAGCACCTAACGGTGTGTTCCGCCAGCCTCACATGAGAGCCAGTTCCATTCCAGACCTTCACTTAATATCAAGTGAGCTGTGGTCATAATGTCGTATGTAGGTACCACAGCAGTACCAGATATTCTGACACCAAGTAGTAATGTGTACTGGTTTAAAAAGAAAGACCAACTAGTAACGCCGTCGCATCGGCTCGTCAAGTCGGAGAGGTCCGTATACATTCTGGGGCCCGCGGTCTACAATCGCGTACCCGCTTCCATCCGGGATGCACCTTCCATCGCGTGCTTTAGAAGCAAACTAAGATCTTGGCTTCAAGAGACCTTGTTCTATGACTTTGACGATTATTTAAAACTAAGAGATTATTGAATTACTAGTAAGTAATTATAATATTTTTGTTTTTATGGACATTTAATTATATTGACATAATTTTATTGACATTTTATATGTGACATATTACTTTATTGACATTTTCATTTTCATTGTTTTGACATATGTAATGATTTTGAGAATAATTTTTAAATATGAATGGAAAAATGACCTGTAACTTTGGTGTTATTAATAAATGATTTGTATTTGTATTTGTAAAGTACTGCAGCTAGCGAAATTACAGGGCTGTTGAGATTAACCATCGAAAGTTTCAAAAAAATAAACGTCAAAAATGCCCTAGACTTTGCAACTCCAAGTAATGGTCATGTACATGCGTTGTCTCTTACTATACATGTATATATTTATGTTTGACATATTATTATATTGACATTTTCATTATTGTGAGTCGACGTATTTTCCGCAAATCCCTTTTTCTTTTTTTTTGTAAAAGTAATGAGACGATCGAGGCGCTCTCCTGATGTTAAGAAATAATGCCTATCCATGACCATTGCAGCGATACACAGAACTTTGAGTAACAAAACAACGTCCAGGGCATCGCTGCTTTGGCACTCATTACTTTGAGACTAGATGGTTAGTCTCAATAGCCCAGTAATTTCGCTAGCTGCAGTACCCTTCAAACCGGAACACAGTAATGTTTGCACACTACTGCTTGGCGGCAGAATATCTGGTACTGCGGTGGTACCTACCTAGACGACCTCCTGCTAAGGAAATCTACCACCAAGTAAAGATCCCTCTTAGATTAGATAAAATTGACGGCAACACTAAGTCCTACTTACTTTCTACTACTACTTACACTACTTTACTTTCACAGGTAATCCGCTAACAGGGGACCACGTCAGGTGGGAGCGGAAAGGGTATACCATATCGCGAGAACAGGTCACGTTCGATGCCAGAAACGCTACCAGCTACTTGACCTTTCACGAGCCAACCAGAGCTGATGTGGGAAATTTCCAGTGCATTGTCAATAATGGTAAGTTGATCACATAAAAACATGTCCTAGATGGTTAATAAAATCTTCCTTTGAAATCAAGGAATATTAAAATTTATTTTTTAATACTAAATATGTAAGTTTACGTTTGACCAGCCCCTGACTGATGTTAAGCAGTTATTGTAGTCTAGGACGGAGCACGCTCACCTAAAGTAATGCACGCAAAAGCTTTGGACTTTCTTTTTGCTATTCAAACTTCTGTGTATCGCTGCAATGGAGATGGAGATGGGTTCTATTACCATCAGGAAAGTGTCTCCTTCGTCTCATCAAATTTACATTAAAAAAATTTAACTCTTAGACACGTAAGATTTAAGAAAAGTTTTTTTTTAATAGTGGTTTATTTTTTATGGTTAAAATAACCTATTAATTCCAGGAATTGGTGGTGAAAGCAAACATGACGTGATGCTGGTCGTTAAATTCAAGCCTGAGATGGATTCTGCGCCTAATCTTGCCAAGGCCGCTTCTAACGTGGGGCAAGTTGCACGGCTCACTTGCAAGTAAGTAACTAAACTGTAACGCGGTTGGTTCACACGCCGAAGAGCGTAGGTTCAAACCCCAACAGTGAGCTTGAGCTGCTAGTGAAATGAAACAGGGTGAGGAAACCATAGCATGGTGGTACGGTATTTTCTGGTACTCCGCTGGTTAGGTTAAAAAATTAGTGAACGACAATATAAATTCCATAGATGTCTAAAAAGTTTACACAAAAGTGTCAAAACAGATAAAGCCAGTGTCAAATAAAAACATTATAATGTCACAATCACGAATCTAAAATCTAAATGTCAAAATCGACATGGGTTTTTTGCCCCTGTTCCATTGGTCAATTAGATTATTGGAATATGTCAAAGAAGAAGTCATGCTTATTTGCCAGTTGCCACGAAATATGTCAAATTCATTATCATTACTTTAAGCATTGAAGAAAAATAACTAATAAACATAAATATACAAGAGTCATTTTTTAATACAAAAATAAAGATTCAAATACCTATAACTTTTTGTTTTATAGCCCAGTATTATGACAGATTTATAAGCTTCATACCATTTCCAGGTGTAAATCGGCCCCAGCGCCAAACTTCACCTGGTCCAAGAACGGTGGTAAACTCCCAGTGAACACCTCCACCAAATACTTCGCGGAGTTCCACAAACTGGACCCCGTGACTTACACCTCGGTGCTGCTGATAAACGACATCACTTCCTCGGACTACGGGACCTACGAGTGTGGCGCTAGGAACGACCTGGGATTCTCCACCACGTCTGTCAAGCTGGATATTACTAGCGCTCCTGGTGAGTCAAAGCTTTGATTTATTCTAAACTAGCTGCTTCATACTCGGTACCTCATACACGCTACTTCATACCTGCTACTTCATAGCTGCTACTTCATACCTGCTACTTTATACCTGCTACTTCATACCTGCTACGTCATACCTGCTACTTCATACCTGCTACTTCATACCTTCTACTTCATACCTGCTACTTCATACCTGCTACGTCATACCTGCTACTTCATACCTGCTACTTCATACCTGCTACTTCATACCTGCTACTT
Organism: Biston betularia; assembly: GCA_905404145.2. Lineage (NCBI taxonomy): Eukaryota > Metazoa > Arthropoda > Insecta > Lepidoptera > Geometridae > Biston > Biston betularia. Next base: position 7,095,662 of record FR989888.1, on the reverse strand, counting down.
CATACCTGCTACTTCATACCTGCTACTTCATACCTGCTACTTCATACCTGCTACTTCATACCTGCTACTTCATACCTGCTACGTCATACCGGCTACGTCATACCTGCTACTTCATAGCTGCTACTTCATACCTGCTACTTCATACCTGCTACTTCATACCTGCTACGTCATACCTGCTACTTCATACCTGCTACTTCATACCTGCTACGTCATACCTGCTACTTTGTACCCGATGAGGTAGCGCTCTCTTTTTGCCGACTATTAAAAAAAAGAATCTGCTTAATTTCAACCCTGCGTGCAAATGGAACGAGCTATCATGGCTAAGATCTGATTATTATTTCCAGATCAAGTAATATCACTAACGGTGACCAACGTTACCCACAACACCGTGACGCTGCAGTGGATCCCAGGTTTTGATGGCGGGCTCTACTCGTGGTTCCGGGTCAGATACAGGTCTGTTGATTTTATTGGTTTCTGTTTTCATCTCTGTGCTAGGCTACAAGCTGTCTCAATGCAGCGGGCCTCGAGAAAATTCATCGGACGTTTCTATTAAAACTTCCATTCACTTTAATCTACATTATTTTTATTCAATGATCTCCAAAATAAATAAGATAGAAACTCTTTATTGCGAACACTAGAAATAGAAAAAAAACGTACAGAAGAATAGGCTGACTAAACGCACTGCTCCAATGAAACAGCGAGGTTTCGGAGTAAACGAAAATATTATCAATGTATACAATTTTTAAAGTTTTTGTTGATTTTTAAAATCCGCTCAAACGATTACGATAAAATGTATATGAGACCACCTATGAAGTATGATCTACCAAGCAAAAAAATATTTATATAATTGGCGAAATGAACGCGTAACAAACATCTGACAAAATACAGCCGAATTGAGAACCTCCTCCTTTATTGAGTCGGTTAACAAAATAATCTTATGAGCTTGTGCCAGTAATGGTGACCTTATCGCTAAACGCGATCACTTCCAGGCAACCAAGAATGGAAAACAAGTTACTGATTAAGAACAGACTGGAGATGCTGTAACACTATTAAAATTTGCTTAACTATCACAAAGAAAGAAAACATTTATTTTGACACAACACTACAAATAAAAGATTTTTTGTAAAGACCACAAAAATAGCAATTGTAATAGAAAGTTGTCGCTGTACTTAGCAGTGCGATAAAAAAAAGGGTTATTTGGTTGGTTTGGTTATCAGCTAATTTTTTGAATATAATTTAATTGAGATATTAATTTCAGAAAAATCTACGAAGAATCTTACAAATATGAAGATGTGATGCCGAAGAATGCCACAACCTTCACCATCGTTGGTCTGGAAAGGAGCACAGACTATGTGTTCTCAGTCATGGCTATTAACAAAATAGGCCAGAGCAAGTACCGACCGGACGACACTAAAGTTACCACTATGAGTGAGTATCATTTTATTTCCTGCTCCATATCAGGACCGACTTTTGACGGGAATACGTCTTTAGATTTGCTTCTATAACAAGAGGCAATTCAGAAAACTGACGATAATAAAATAAGAGATACAGTTTGGTGTTGCAGCAATATATCTATCATCTACATCCGAAATGTAATTACACCAATCAATAACTAAAGGATCAAAGAATTCGTTACGTCGAGTGAGGACTTGAAACTCAAAATGGGGATCCAAAGAATTGCTAAATACGGCGATGTCCCAATATTTTTGTCCACGATCTTTCCTTTTGTGTTCTTGACACTGTCAATTATACAAATTATATTTGCAAAATATTGGAAAAATGACATAAAACAGACAAATGCAAACATGTTTTTAAATAAAGACTGATTGGTAAGAGATTTGTTTTACGAAATTTTATAGTTTTGTTAGGAATGCAAAAGTAATGATACAAATGAGACGTCCTGCTGTTGGTAAGAGGTCGCATGTCCATTGGTATTTGTTCAAATTCCCCAAATTGTAGTTATTAGGAAACCCAGATTCCTACAGAGAGAACCGATAGAAAATCGAAAAAATGTAACCAGAACTTAAGTATGTAAAATACGCTTCCAGATAGCTTGTAGAATTAGCATCAAAGTCCCACTGCTGGGCGTGGGCCTCTTCTCATTGTGTGCCTTAGTCCGCCACGCTGGTCAAGTGCGGGTTGGCAGTCTTCACACAACTACGAGATTTTTTTTTACATTAATTTCCTCATGATGTTTTCCTACACCGTTGAAAAATTAAATGACAATTTTCTATCGTTGATAAATCCGTTGAATTCTTGGACGCGAGCCGCTTCCAACCGATATTTCAACGGACGCCTATGTCCAGTGGACGTTCTACAAACTGAGATGAGAAATAAATTCTTTTAGAATAGCCTTTCAATGAATTTTGTCTCTCACTGTACATTTTGTACGAACAAAGAACGATAGCAAATTAAAAATAAAGTCTTTTAAACAAAATTCGACCTTACGTTACTTACGATGAAGTTTTATTTCACGCTGCCCAGACTTACTCCCATCATCGGTACAGTCGAGTTCAGAAGAGTACAACTCGTACAATGTTCCGGGAGTGTTCATAATAACAGGAACGATAGTTGGTACAGCGCTTATCTTGTTGAATGTACTGCTGATAGGATTTTGTCTACATAAACGGACAAATAAGAGGATACGAGGTTTGATGATTTTGAATCGTAAATGTGTGTAGTAAAGTTGATTTTAGTGATGTTGTATTTGTGGAGATTTTCTGTTGTTTTTTTTATTGGTAGCGTATGCTATTTTTTTCTATTTTCTATACTAAGATTGTGTATGCAAGGTATTGTTATTTTATATTGGTGTGAATTTGAGAGAATAAATAGATCTTGAATAAGGATCTTGTTTAAAGTTTTTATTGAAGATTCTAATGATGATAAGTAATTAAAAAAACCGGCCAAGTGCGATTTGAACTCGCGCACAAAGGGTTCCGTACCATTATCTATTAAAAAAAAATCAAGTTTGTTCTATGGAAGCCTCCCTAAAATATTTATTGTATTTTTAGTATTTGTTGTTATAGCGGCAATAGAAATACATCATCTGTGAAAATTTCAACTGTCTAGCTATCACCGTTCTTGAGATACAGCCTGGTGACAGACGGACGGACGGACGGCGAAGTCTCAGTAATGGGGTCCCGTTTCTACCCTTTGGGTACGGAACCCTAAAAACGGTCAACGATATAATTTTTAAATTTCGAATTAACTTCGCGCTTTAAGATGATATTAAACAAATATTGGAAGATTTTTTACACACATTAATTTAACTCGAAACTTAACAAAACTTGCACTAAGTCCAGATGACTAATTTTATTTATACTAGTACTACTAGTATTTACAACTTTTTTTTTTTTTAACTTTGTCAGGTTTACTTTACAATTAGGTTCAGAAAGAGATATAAACAAGTGTGGGGAACAAATAAGCGATGGTCATGAAACTTGTTCTATTTTATTATGAGATTAAGATAAAGGATACCTTTTATCCCTGAATATTGTTCCATAAGACGCATCTATACCAAATTTCAAGTGGATACGTCCAGTAGTTCGGTTTGTGTTATACCTCGGAAACTTAAAAAAAATATTTGTATTCCTGTAGCAAACTGTTCAGAACTGATCTTGTATAGAAATTTATACATTTCCAGTGCATTTAAAAACGAGTTTAAAGAAAGCAATTAGGCATTTTAAGGACTTTCTAAATGTGCAAAAGTAAATTACTGGGCACTTGCACTCAAATCAACTAAACCAGGCAAGTTCAACTTCTATCAAAATCGGGCCGCTGCGTAGAATTTACCATGTTTTGTTTTTATTATTATTTCACACTAGGCTTTTTTGACTCAATCCAAAAGCCTTATTTTAATCGGACGATTTTTTTTGTTTCTATTTTTAATCAAGTTATTTTAAAATAAACTTAGAACTGAAACATAAACTAAATAAATAAATATCATTGGACATTTTACACAACGCCATTTAGCCTCAAACTGAGCAATGCTTAATGTACTATGGGAAATAATAAATAAATACTTTTTTTGTAATGCATGTTTATAATACATACCTATACAAACCCAGACTCAGAACAAACATTTATTATTTCTTGACACATAAATGTTTGTCCAAGTGGTAATCGATCCCACGCCTTATAGCTCTGGAAGCAGATATTCTACAAAATGAGCAAACGGCAGTCAAAAATTAATACAAAATATGAAATACTTTTGAGCTCCATTTAATTTTTAACAGATATGACAGCTTTTGTAATTGAAACTCAGTTTGTTTTTTTTTTGTGTGCAAATACAAATACAAATCATTTATTGATAACACCAAAGTTACAGGTCATTTTTCCATTCATATTTTAAAATATCATAATAGTAATGATAAGAAAAAAACGCGGTTCGGATGGTAAGAGATAAATCCTATACATGCTTAGTGCAGCGGCACTCAGAACTTTTAGAAACAAAACAAAGTACAGGGCATCGCTGCTTCTACCCTCTAAAGAATAGTTTGTTGCGCAGTTATACTTTCAATGTTCGCTTCTTTGAAATTATGTAAAATTTTGCTGCGGCCCGCAGAAATCTCAGCGGGCCGTGCATTGAGCTTTCGTGCCCCAAATGAGCGCGTCCTAATGGATATTCTCTCTAAGTGTATTGCATTACTCTCGAACTCAAATTCGTTTAAATTCTATTCTACTTAAGAATAAAATTGTTACTTTTTAAAGCTTTCATAAAATTTTAAAACTGTATTGAACATCTTATTACAATTATAATAATTTACAAATTTACAATTTAAAAAATACGACTCCATGACCCTTAGGCCAGCTAAACGCACTGCTCCAATGAAACAGCGAGGTTTCGGAGTAAACGAAAATATCATCGATTTATACAATTTTTAGATTTTTATTGATTTTTTAAAAACAGCTCGATCGATATCGCTAAAATTTGTATGGAACCACGTCTGAAATATGATCTACCAAGCACAAAAATAATCAGCAAAATCGATTCATAATTGGTGGAATTATCACGTAACAAACATTAAAAAAGAAGAAAAAAACACAGTCGAATTGTGAACCTCCTCCTTTTTTTGAGTCGGTTAAAAAGTATTATTTCTATGGCAAACAAATCTATAGACAGATTTAGGTTTGGCTTACAATTGATTTTTAATATACTAGCGGCGCCTCGCGGTGTTACTGGCTGTTTTTTTTATTTACTTGCTCATCCCACGTGAACACTAAATTTTTTCGGGATAATAGACTCCTATGAGTTTATCAGGGTGTCTGCTACCTCCATAACAAATTTCATCAAAATTGGTCCAGCCGTTTGATCGTGAAACTGCGACAAACAACAGTTAATTTTATTTTTCTTCTGTATAATATATAATCTTTAGTGTGGACAATGATAAATAATAAAATCAATCAATATTTTCTATAAGTAAAAAAATACTTCATTTATTTATTTCATAACAAACAAAACAGAATGCAATAATATTCATTACAAAAAAAATATATATAAAATTAATTATTATCATTTTTTTATTATTTATAACATTAATGTATCTATTTTATTTTATAAATAATATATATATATATTTCTTAAGCGTCTACGTACTCTCAAATTCACACTGTTCACTCCATTTTAATTTAACTTTACTTGATTAGCTGCCAGTTTATTTTTGTTTGCTAACCTATGTTATTGTTTTCTCCTTCCCAAAGCTTCATCAGAAGTAGGCGAGCTGAATATAGTGACCACAGAATATGTAGAAACTGCGGATGTTTCGAAATCGGTCATAGTATACGTGTCTGTAACCGCGGCTGTGCTGATTTTGATAAATGCAGCTTTGGTCGCTTGTTTTGTTTTAAAACGAAGAGCTAGAAGGCTGAAAGGTAATTTTTTGTAGCTTATTTTATTTTGCTTAATTTATATATACATATGTTACTAGCTGCATCCCGCGGTGTTCGCGGTGGTCCCGCTACATTTTTTAGAGATGAAAAGGGATGAAGGAAGGTAAGGTAGAAGGTATACTTTACGACCATTTATGAGAATAAATAAATATAAATAAATACAATTAAATAAATATCGTAGGACATTACACACAGCGCCATCTGACCCCAAACTAAGCAGAGAAGTAAAATAATCACAATTCTTCTTATAGTGTCACTAGCTGCGTCCCGCGGTATTCCCGTCCCGCTACATGTTTTCGGGATAGAAAGTAACCTATGTGTTAATCCAGGATCTCAGTTACCTCCATACCAAATTTCATCCAAATCCGTTCAGTAGTTTTTGCGTGAAAGAGTAACCAAACATCCATCCAAAAGTTCACATTTATAATATTAGTGGGATTCCGAAGTCTTCTGCAAAGAAATCCCCATCTTAATGTTTCACCAACTAATTCCCAATTTCTATCATCAGAACAAGCTGGCCAGTCTTCGAAATCAGCAGCCATAGAGATGTACGCCCCATCATCATACAACGATACAATGACGGGGGAAACCCTGAGCTCGGTCTCCGAGAAATCTGAAACGTACTCTCAAGATGGCGATGGACAACCTCCACCTATTCCTGAAGTCCCCAGCATGCCGAACAGACATATGATGAGTCAGGTATGTGTGACAGCAGACACGGCTAAAGCGCTACCTATACATGGTGGGCATTCCCCACGTAGGTACGGACTAAACCCTTCGATTCCACATTCTTCATACGCACAGCGAGGATGTGGAACTCTCTGCCGGCGTCTGTTTTTCCCGCGAAGTACAATTTGGGTGTCTTCAAATCCAGTGTGAACAGGTTTTTTTTTATGTAAAGGTAATGAGACGATCGAGACGCTCTCCTGATGGTAAGAGATAACGCCTGTCCATGACCATTGCAGCGATACACAGAACTTTAAGTAACAAAACAAAGTCCAAGGTTATCGCTGCTTTGGCGCTCATTACTTTGAGACATTCGATGGTTAGTCTCAACAGCCCAGTAATGTCGCTGCAGTACCCTTCAAATCGGAACACAGTAATGTTTGCACACTGTTGGCGGCAGAATATCTGGTACTGCGGTGGTACCTAGACGACCTCCTGCTAAGGAAATCTACCACCAAGTAAATACTACTTCTTGCTTAAACATTATTCCAGTGCTGACATCTACTTTTGACCAAAGTGGATGCCAGCATTTTGGTCACCTGAAGCCTAAACGTTTGGCTAGATCCCTATATACATAATTCATGCGTTTTTAATAGTTTTTAATGCTTTCCTATAGTATGTAAATCAATAATGATATAAATATCATGGGGCATTACACACAGCGCCATCTGACCCCAAACTAAGCAAAGCTTGTGTGATGGGAAGTCAGATAAGTGATTGTGATAAAATACATAAATACTTTTTTTTTTAATTAGCTTGACCGTTTTGAGTACCAGCCTTGTTTTTCATAAAGTTTCCCACTGCTGGGCACGGGCCTCTTGTTATTGTGAGAAGGGCATAGTCCACCACGCTGGCCAAGTGCGGGTTGGCACACATATTTAAGATTTTTTTAAACAAACAGACATATAGACTTCCTCACTTCACCTTTAAACCCAGGGTCATCAAATTACATTCATCGGACAAGGATTTTCATGTTACTTTTTTGATCACAGACTGCCGATTACCTGATCGACGAACAAGGCGTGATCCTCCCCCCTCCGCTAGACTACCCCCCTCCCAACTACGCGGTATACGAGGGCGACCACGCACGCACACTGCCGCACCCACACAGGCATAAGGACATCAACACGCACGGCACGCTCGGAAGAAGTACAGGTAAGAACTCTTCAACGCGTTTTGAGCATTTGCCAGTGTCAAGTGTTTTACATTTTCAAGTTTTAAAAGTTTAAGTTGCCTCGTAGTTATAGTCCAATATCTAGTCTTGGCCAAGTATAGTCCGTGTCAGTCAAGTCCAGTCGTGCTTTAGTGAAGTAGTGGCGACTTTACTATAAAGCTTCGATGGAGTTTTGGAAGCAACACGAAAAGTCATGTTTCACCACATTATATCATTTTCCCACACTCGCGCTTGTGATTCGGCAATTTATGAATAAAACTTCACCATTTTTATGCATAAACACTCGACTAAACACTAGTTTTGGAAAAAAATACAACGGGGCGACACGACTCTTTGCGCGTTCCCGCCAAAACTCCAAGATTTGACGTATAATATTTTTGCTTATGTGTCTCCATCTATCGCAGGGAAATCAAACTACGTGCCCGCTCCGAGCCCGATGCCGCCGCTAGATGGTTCTTATTACAATATGTCTTCGGACCGATACCTTTCCTACCCGCCGCTCATTGGAGAATATCTACAACAGGTAAGATGCCAGTGTCAAATTAAAAAAAAAACATTAGACGCGTGTTTTTTCCTTGTGTTTCGCTTCGCACATTGCGCATTTTGCCAGTGTATATACTGTGTACATAATATGTGATGATAAATGAAGTGAAATAAGTCTCGAGTCACAGTCAAACTCAAGATAGAGTCCAGTCACACCCTAGTAAAGTGGTGGCAAGTTTTCTCTTGATGTTTCTCTTAACTGACAGCTCAAGCTAATCGTTGTGGTTTGAACCGACCGCGCTATCATTGTCCTACAAAAACACCGAACCCACACCCGACAGCTCTTAAAGCAGATATACTACCGATGAGCCAATAGAACTGCCGTCGTCGGTTGTAAATATTTTCATATACATGACCCTCTTTCGGGTTAGGTCACCTTTACCTAATAACCTTGTATATTGTACTTGTATTCTACATTATTCCATTGTATGAAAAATTAAGTGCGTACAGATATAGAAAATCCAACTCAAACAATTCTAAAAAAACTTTCCCGCCGCGCGTCGAGAGCTCGTTCCATTCTGTTCTTTCTACAAAACAATTTTATTTTTACGCACCAAACGTGGGTAGTGTAGTGAGGGTACTTTAAAAAATGTTTTCGCTTCATTCGCCAGATATTTAATTGGGACAGATTTTACAACGGAAAACTCGATAAAAATTGATATTTGCTTTTTATGGGCGGTGTTACGTATTTTTTTATAGATCGTACGAATTTACATTCTATTTTTGTTTATTGTAAATGTTTGAACAACTGTTGCGAAGTTGAAAATTACATGCAAGTGTGTAGAAATAAGTGGAGTGTATTAAAGCTAGTAGCTACGATAAGTGAGCGCAGTCGGTTGACACACCGAAGGGCGTGGGTTCAAACCCCAACAATAAACTTGAGCTACCGGTGAAGGAAAACATCGCGAGGAAGCCATAGCGTGGTTGTACTCAGCTGGCTAGCTACCATCCTGAAGTTGATGATCCAAGCACCGGTGTATTCCGGCAGTTTCACTTGAGAACCAGTTCCATTCCAGGCTGGGTATGCTTTACCATCGTCGACCACACCATCACTTAACATCAGGTGAGCTGTGGTCAAACATTGCATGTCAAATTTAAACAAAAAGAAGGGGGGGGAGAGAGAACGTGTCACGATAATATGTATTAGTGGTGTTTACTACAGAGCTAAACAAAATTTTTGAAATGTGTTAACTAACATGTCGTTTACCCCACAGCAAGCAGGGCGGACGCCGACGCCTCCCCAGCAATACAGTGCGCAGCCCGTGCCGAAACATCTGATGAATGGCGGCGTACCCAGCTCTCCTTCACACATGGCCAGCCCACCGCTCAACTATGGACTTGACAGTAAGTTGAAAGATAGTGAACACCTAGCCTGAAATTGTAAGTGGCTTACAAATGAAGCTGCTAGACTGTTGGACGATAGTACAGTCGCCATCACATTTGAAGTCTTTATAACTAATGCCAACATTATTTATAGTGTCGTTAGACAGACAGTCAGGAGGCGGAACGCTGCGACGCCAGCGGCTCGACAAGATGGCCGTTCCACCACCTGACGTTACTGTCCTGCATCCCGGGACCTGCACACAGGTAAAACTACTTTTCGTTAGTTACAAGTAATAAAACACTTTTTAAACTATCATGGTTGTTGATTATTTTCGGGATATTGACATACAACGGTGCACTAATATCCAGAGTTTGTTTCTCGTCGTAATTGCATAAATACCTATACAATATGTCTATGTATGTTATAAATGTCTATGTAAACATGGGACGGTAGTTTCTAAAAAATACTCATTTTTGTATACCAAATATGCGCGTGATGGTACGGAATCCTCGATACGCTAGCACGACTCGCACTTGGCTTGTTGTTTTCAACAATTTTTTTATTTGTTCCAGCACTCACAAACGCCAAAGCAACCGCAGTCGATCTTGAAAGATCCATCGCGACACAAATACGGCAACCAGTACGGAAGCCCAATCTCCTCGAGTACTCCTCAGAACTCCAGTCAAATCCTAACAGTACAAAATCTTACCTCCGACGTCCCACAGTATGGGACTATCAGAAAGGATAAGAAACAAAATGTTACTATAGATGAATCATTTATCAAGCGTAATGAAACACACGTCGTGTAGACAATATTGTTCTAAACGACTTATATCAAATCAAAATCGTGAGTGTTAAAACTTGTGATGCTAATTGACTCAAGTGTCAAAGAAACTTAAGTGTCAAATTAAAACTGATTAAAGAAGTGTCAAATTGGATATAGAACAAAAGTGACGTGTAAAGTATAGAAACAGTGTCAATAGCTAGCGTTGTAAATATACGTGGACTAGTGAATTGTAGATAGATATCAAAATAATTGAATGTGATAAAAGTGAGGACTTACAGAGTGAATGTAGTGCGGTTAGATAGAATTGACAATTATTAGCCCATTAAAGTCATTGTTATAATTGTTTTTGGGCTGTAAGTACGGTGAACATCGAGAAGGGAAACTCTGTAATGGCTAACCTCAAAATGTTTCAATTTTCAAATGATTTTTACATTTTTCCACTAATTATGGTACTTTATTTTCTTGTCCCACCGATAAAAATACCTCACAACGCACTTTTGACATAATTCCAACATGCGACGTTTTAGTTTTTATGGTAAATTATCAAAAACAAAGTTGCAGTTATAAAGAAATGCTTTTTGAAAGAAATTAAATCTAATATTATGTTAGAATACCTCAGAACTCGTTATTCAAGCTGTATTTATAATTTCTTGGATTTACAAAATGATACATTTTGATGTAAACGACAAATGCTATATCTAAATTTTTTTAGTCGTTCTACAAAGTTTCCCTACTTCATGTAACACTGTACTGTAAGTGTGGTTGTATTCAAATTACTGTCGACTGACTTATCAAAATATTTAGGAGGCAACGTCCATAAGACATTTTCGAAAGTCATAAACGACTTTCTTATGTCATAAAGTAAATTAAGAGTTTTAGGTACTAATTAATTAAAAATTATAAAATTCTAAGTTTATTTCAATTAAATTGTAAGATTATTGTTGAATCAAAATCATCCAATTTCATTAAACAGGCTGTTTTAAAAAAATTTTGAACTGTAATTTTTGTTTTGCGAGTGAAATTTTTGGAACACCCTGGGATTGATGTCGTTTGAAACGACTTTATGATTTGTAAAAAATATATAATAATGTAACGATTCCCGCGAAGGATCTCTTTGATTAAGTTTTAAATTTGTATTTTTTAATACTTATAAAAATTATAATGCATTTATACATAATATTAATTAGTGTTTCTCGCCAAACACTGAAGACTTGTTTTTTTATCAATTGGGAAAATTTTGAATTTACCCGGACGACTAATCGTCATGTTATTTGAATTTTATTGTTCTTAAAAAAAAACTTGAATACAAAATGTTAAATAAAATTAGTGTATTATTGCAGTGTGTACTTTTCAATAAAATGTTACAATTTTACTTACAACTATAATTATATAGTACAAGTTTTTATTTTTATTTTAATATGTCTTGATATTTTTCTTACTATTGTTTTTTGTAAAAAAAAAAAGAAGTAAAATTGAACATTTCATTGCATAACCGCCTCGCTCAATCTAAAAGATTTTTCAAGAAGTGTCAAATTGTCTTTAGGTAACTTAGTAAATTTATAATAAAAATTTTTGACATTTTGTTTTAAGCCGGATAATGTCAATATTTAAATATTTTAATTCACGTCATGGTAATTAATAAGATATAGGTCAATTGGTCATTTAATATCGTTATAATGATAATTATATAATAATTTTATTTCACTATGTTGATTGATTGATTTTGTATAGTCGTCCTAAAATATGCAGTGTTGATTAAACGCTAATTAATTTCGGTTTTTTTATTTATTTTTTATTCAGAGGCTTTCCATATTTTTTTATACACTTTGTTTATTACACATAAAAATTTTCATATAATAAGTTTTCTTATAATTACAATCACGGGCGACTAAATTGTTGTATTATTAGTAATACGTAATTATGTATTGATTTCGCAACATTTTAACAAAAAACAATGTAAATAAATAATACTCAAAATCGCGAACTGACAATAAGTTTAAGTTAATTTTAATTTGTGTTTCCTGCCTATATTCAATGTAAATATATTACTGTAATTTTTCTATAACATTAGCTTTTCTACTCCAAAATTTAATCGGAATAAAACGCAGATACCAAAGTTTTATTATTTTAATATTTTAAGTTGTTAAGCTAATTACTGTTTATTATTTTTCCTATTGATTTTTTCGATATTGTAACAATCCTCATCACTTTCACATAATATTATTTTACATAAAATTATTTTTCACATAATTTTTTCAATATAATATCGACTGATTTTTAAAATTGCGTTGTTTGTTAAATTAATTTTTTCTAAATTTATAAATCCATCCATTGACGAAATACGATTTTATATATTATACAAAAATATATTGTTACATTTCGAATTAAATAAAAAAGATCTAATAATACATTTTGTTTTATTTTTATTCCTTTTTGTTACCTAATGATTAGTCACATATCACGTTTTTTTAATAATATTCAAATTAACAAGTTTTAGGTATTTCCTTGGAGTAAGAGAGCCTGTCCGATATGAATGCGGTACCCAAAAATTTGGGTAAAAAAACGAAATCCAGGGGCTGAGCTTTCATACTGACAATAAGTTAAGCGATCACAAATAGGTTATTATTCAACTACGAACTTTATTCTTATGGCATAACCATATGCAATCGCATAACTTTTGCCGATTGCTTAACTTGAACTGTAAATAAAAGCTCACAGTACGGTATCAGGCTATCACTATACTCGATTACACGGAAAAGTTTGGTATTTGATTTTGACTGATAAAGTGCCAAAAAAAGTTGGCATTGTTCCATTTTTTCAAATTATAATAATAAAAACAATATAGCCGTTTTTAATACGTCCTCCTATTTTAAAAAGTAAGTAATTATTAAAAAAAAACTCGTGCCTTAAATATTTTTACGCCATTAAAACATTAAATATATCGCATTAATTACTAAATAGGATATAATAAAAAGTAACTATGTATATGTAACCATTTGTCACAATTAATTATCAGTCTAATGGTGTGGTAGTTAGGGTCTCATTTAACAGAGCAAAAACATGTCAGTTGCTATAACTGGATGTTTTACCATGAAATCTCATGGCAGTTCTCAAAATTACATTTTTAAAATCATATTTTTAGGCTCATTTCGATTTGGGTTCGATTTCTACCAAAACAAACTTTAATGCCTTCTCATTAAAAAGATTTAGGTTGTTTTGTGTCTTGGTGTACTGTAAATACAATACGTAGGTATTTACAAAATTAAGAGTATTCTACCAGTTATCTGGTTCCCATAGTACAAGCTTTGCTTAGTTTGTGGCTAGATGGCGCTGTGTGAAATATGGTCATTACTTTTTTAATTGAACTTCTGTCGAACCAATCATTGTAACGTTTCTAATTTTCTTTATTTCTTGGTTATATTTTTTTTAATTCAAAAAGTTAATCTAAATAGTTTATATTTATTTATTAATCTAATTATTGTTATATTGTCATTTTTATAATACATTTCATTTAAAAAAAAAACTATCAACAAATTACATCCTAACATACAAACCCATTGATAGCGGCCTTTTAGATTAATAATTATTTTGCGAATTTTGCGAATTTTGCTACCGGGTAACATTTTGCGATAGAGACATTCTGCGACGAAACTTTACAGTAAATTTAAGTTTTAATTTAAATAGACTTTGAATTAATATATAATTTATTAAACAGCTTATTAATATTCAACATGTAAGTAAGACTTTCATCATATGATATTAAAAGCCATTCGAATTTTCGAAATCAATAATTGTCATTAACATAAACTTAATTAAATTAATAAAAATATAATTATTATGTGATCTTAATAAAACTAACTATTAACATTTAAAATAACCATAATTCTGAAAGTATTTAATTTTAAGAAGTGTTTCAACTTTCATACCCATACAACTTTTTTTTTGTTAAAATTATATTTATAAATTATCTAAACTAATATTATAAATGCGAATGTGAGTTTGTTTGTTAGTTACTCTTTCACGTGGAATAAGATATAGTATACTTTTCATCATCATCATCATCATCCGTCATCACGCAGGTAAAACCGCGGGGCGCAGCTAGTAGTACTCTTTTGCATGGTGGTAGGGTTACTTTAGTGCTCGGCTGTCTAGCTACCACCCTCAAGTTGATAAGTGTGTTCCGGCAGCCACACTTGAGAGCCAGTTACATTCCAGGGTAGGTGTGCTTTACCATCTTCAACCACACCTATATACTATTAAAAAAAAAAAAAAAAAAAAAAAAACACCTTCACTTAACATCAGGTGAGCTGTGGTCAAACACCTAACCTGTCAACCATAAAAAAAACTTTTGGCCCTGGAACAAGACACAGGATACTTTTCACCATCATTCATCACCACGCGAGTAAAACCGCGGGGTACAGCTAGTAGCGGGTTACCTAGCTACACCACTGACTATATCCTACTTGTTAGGTTACTGTAAGATTATCAAAAAACGGCCAACTGGACGTATCCACTTGGAATTTGGTATAGATGAATCTTATAAATTAGTAGCACCGCCACTACATATTTTCGGGATAGCAAGACAGGGTGTCAGCTACCTCCACACCAAATTTCATCGAAATTTGTTTGAGCGTCAAGAAGTAACAAACATACAAACACACACACCCGAACACTTTCGCCTTTATAATATTAGTGTGCGTTAGCAAGCTGAAGCAATGGGCTGGACATTTCTGTCGCAGAACCGATAACCGCTGGGGTAGACCTGTTCTAGAGTGGAGACCGCGAATTGGCAAACGTAGCTTAGGACGCCCTGAGACTCGATGGAGTGACGATATACGTAGGACAGCTGGCTGTGGATGGAAGCGAAAAGCCGAAGAGCGGGCTGAGTGCAGTGTCTTGGGAGAGGTCTATGTCCAGCAGTGGACTACAAAAGGCTGGTGATGATGGTGATGATGATGATATTAGTGTGATCATTCAGGGATGAAAAGGTATCCTTCTTCTTAATCTAATAATAAAATACTTACACATGTTTCATTTCTCTCTGAACCTAATTCGGTATGTAAAGTTTTTTTTAAATTATTTTGATATTTTTACTAATAGTAAACTTTATTTTATGAAACTAATTTGAGTATTTGGGCTTTCTATGCGGTAGTTTAATTTTAAAACGTTTTCAAACTTTTTATAGTTATGACGTCATGAAGTCGGCTGAATATGTAGAACATTTGATTAACTTTGACAACAGAACTGACTAGTTATTTTTTTAATTTGTCCCATCGGGCAGGCTGAAGCTGTAAAGCCATTCTGTCACGTCTTCGGTTTTTACAATTCATGTTCTGAAGTAAACAAATCTTATGTCATAAAAGCGATATCAGAGTCCAAGTAACGTTTAAAGTAAAACAATCCAGATATTTGTATCAATAAAGCGAAAAACAACTCGACGTACGTGTATTGAAGAGGTTATTATGACATCCGTTGACTTGACATTGACAAATTTTGTTTTGGTTTGCCATTGCTTTTTTAGTCTATGAAAATTGCCCGACGAGGTGACGTCATTAGGCATCAATTGAAAGCCAAGTTAGATTTACGTATTTTATTAAAATAAACCCCATCTCATAGTTTACAGAGTTTTAAACGTAAAAATATTGTGCAGAAATGTACTATTTCGAAATGGTTTTGGAAACAGTAAAGTTTTTTTTCTTTATATACCGAATTCTAAACTTAAAACTATACATTATAATTAAAATTTAATTACAAATTAAAAAATTTCATTATTTATGTCGTTCAGCCACTGTAAATTACATTATATATATATATATTAAAGGAATAAGAGTGTAAATGTTTTATAAATTCAAATGTGACTTTAATAGTATATAATGGTCATTATTGTACAATCGGCAAGAAAATTAAAGCATAAATGTTGAAAAGAGTTTTTCTATCATTTCCAAATTTCCTTATTTTTTTATATGTAAAGATAATAAGACGCTCTCCTGATGGTAAGAGATAACGCCTGTCCACGACCATTGCAGCGATACACAGAACTTTGAGTTGCAGTAAAGTCCAGGGCATCGCTGCTTTGAAACTTTCGATGGTTAGTCTTAACATCCCTGTAACTTCGCGAGTTGCAGTACACTTCAAACCGGAACACAGCAATGCTTACACGCTACTGCTTAGCGGTAGAATATCTAGTACTGCGGTGGTACCTACCTAGATGACCTTCTGCTAAGGAGATCTACCACCAAGAAAAAATACAGCGAGCTTAAAGCAATCTATTCAAGGCAACCTTAGTTTGACAACTGCACATATTGTTGTCAATGTTATTTTTTTTTGTTTTATTTTCTTACTGTTTTTTTTTAGTATGTAAAAGTAATGAGAAGAGCGATACGCTCTCCTGATGGTAAGAGATAACGCATGTCCATGACATTGCAGGAATACACAGAACTTTGATTAGCAATACAAAGTCCGGGGCATCGCTGGTTTGGCGCTCATTACTTTGAGACATTAGATGGTTAGTCTCAAAAGCCCAGTAACTTCGCTAGCTACATTACTGTGTTCCGGTTTAAAGGGTACTGCACTGACATTACTGGGCTGTTGAGACTAACAATCGAAAGCCTCAAAGTAATGAGCGCCAAAGCAGCGATGCCCTGGACTTTGTTTCGTTACTCAAAATACTGTGTATCGCTGCAATGGTCATGAACAGTTATCTCTTACCATCAGGAGGGCGTATCGTTATACAACTTTAGTATAATAACGCAGTATCTACCGGAGGTGCAGAACGAAAGGACGTCATTTGAAGTGCTTGACAGAATACTGCCAAGCGCAAGTTGGATATGAATACTAAAGTCGTATGTTCGCAACCAACCAAAATTCATGTTAGCAGTTTAATATTCAAATATCAGATACCTACAGAACCTGTAATATGCTAAACAGGTATAGGTCCTATCGTCAAACACAGATGTATGTGTGGGACGACGGTGTGAATTAAAGGAACGAGCGGATTTAATGACAACCTCTATTTAGATAGATAGATCTCTTTATTATGCACAAAGTAAACACAAAAAGGACAGAGAACAAAAGAATCTGATGAGCTAGAGTCGCAAGTAGCGGCTTTATCGCTAAGAGCAATCTCTTCCAGGCAAACAATATACTTAAAATTGAAAGAAAAAGAGAGTTTGTAGTGATGATAATGCAGTGGTTAGCGCAGTCGGTGCAAACCCCAAAAATGAGCTTGAGCTTGCCAGTGACGGAAAAATTGTGAGGAAACCATAGCATGAGGGTAGGATGTTTTCTAGTACTCGGCTGGCTAGCCACCTCAAGTTGTTGCCAAGCAACTAACGGTGTGTTCCGGCAGCCTCGCTTGAGAGCCAGTTCCATTCCAGGCTAGGTGTGCTTTACCATTTTCTTTTCGACTACACCGTCACTTAACATCAGGTGAGATGTGATCAAACCTAGTCTGGTAAATATAGTTTGACAGCCCTGTTGGTTCATTGGTAGTATGTCTCCTTCGAGAGCTGTAGGGCGTGGGTTCGATTCCCACTCAGGACTAACATTTGTGTGACTAACAACGATGTTTGTTCTGTGTCTGGGTGTAATGTATGTATGTATTTATAAAAAAAAAGTATTTAAGTATTCTATCAGTTATCTAATTTCAATAGTACAAGCTTTGCTTAGTTTGGGGTCAGATAGCTCTGTGTGTAATGTCCTACGATTTTTTATTTTTTTTAAAGGCCAAAGGCATGCTTATACCGATTTAAAAATCAAATCGCTCGCGCTTACACCTTACCCTCCCACTCTTAGCGTAGCAGCGTAGATATGGTAATGCTAGAGACATGAAGTCATATTTTAATGGGAGAGTTTAACTTCATCTCAAGTCGTGCAAACGGTAGTGGATCAATCCGTACAATAAATCAGAACATATTAAGTTAAAGATTTGAATGTTCTGAAATGTTACGTTCTGTTCTGTTATGTTTTTAATTTATAGGAGACTTATTAAGGGTATACTATTCACTTAGCGGGTATTTTCAATCGCTGTAGACTGAGTCTTAAACCGTGGCAGCGATGCAACGAGTATTTCGCTCCCACGCGATTTCTTGAAAACGCAACAGACTTGGTTCCCTACAATTTTGGGGTGTTTTTTTTATAATTATACGCTCCACAGACACTGGGGTCCGTGACCTTTGTCAACTTTAGTTACATTTTTTTTTTTTTACAATTTTACATTACGAAAAGAGGAGAGGTTAGTAGGATCTTAATCTAAGGTTAAAGTAGGTACTAGATTGTGTGTATACCGCGAGCAGAGCAGCGACCCGCAAGCAGCACCCGATCACGAGTATGACGCATGTGCCAGCCATCGCCCTCCTCAACCATATCTAAGGGAAGAGAGCGACGCGACACACGACGCCGCCGCAAGAAGGAGCCTTCGATGGTGAGCATGAATGCTCGAGGCATACACACAATTTTGGGGTTTGGTTGGTACCTGGTACTCATACTTTAATCCTGTAGTTGGCGACCGTGGGAACTCATGATTGAACACCTAAACCTCACCTATATTTTCCACTCATACAGACGCCTCATACGCCGGACGTTCAGTATCGGTATAGGCACCCTGGAAACGATTAAATCTATTTTCGGTGTTTACAATTTAGATGTTTATCACGACTTCGTATACGTATGACTTTTATGAAGTCATGCAATGTTTTTTATCATAGCTTGTTGCATTGCGTAGCCCGCGGGTCCGTAGTAAGTGGCCAGCAGCAAAGGGTAGGGCGTAGAGGGAGAAAGCAGTAGAGGAAGTTTTCTCTTTTACTTGAGGGAACTTCCAACAAATTACGATAGCAACACACGTAACGCATACGAGGACTTCAGCAGGCACCATCAGAATTTTTCATTAAAACTATCCGTGGTTATCTGCTAATAGAATAAACAAAACATCACATAAAAGGCCTAAGCCATAAATGTATCTGCAGCAAAGTTAGCGTCTTTTAACATACGGCTTTCCTATAATTATTTTGATGTCAAAATTTTGGGTTGAAAATAATTTGGATTTTAAAATAAGTTCAAAATTGTTGAAAATAAATTATTTTTTTAACAACACATGCTAATTCAAAATATGTATTATAGTATTTATTAATTTCAAACCTCCAAATAATGTATAACGTCAGATAAAGTAACGACAAAAACACATCGATTGCCTTCATTTCACCAGACTGCGGAGTGGGCGCCTTTCGGACCGTCCCCTCCTGAGCAATTTTATTGTAAAACTGCAAATTCATAAATAAATGCCATTTTTCGCACCTATTTCATTGACATCAATTTAAATCAAACAGTAAATTAGTTATAGCTGAACCTATCAATTTCCAACACCCCATATTTTATTTTTATTTTCCAATTTTCCCTAAAATAGCGGCAGAGTTGCCACTAACTCCTTAAAAGCCGAACGGTGTACTTGATAGGCAGGATATCGGCGAACCGGAAAATGAATCAGCACCACCTGGCAATACCTACTCAGTTACAGTAAGAGCTACGAAGTTTTGGCGGGAACGTGGAAAGAGTCGTTTCACGCCATTGTATTTTTTCCAAAACTAAAGTGTTTATGTGTAGAATGTAATTTCTACACAGCCCCGTTGGCTCATTGGTTATATCTGCCTTGAGAGCTGTAGGGTGTGGGTTCGATTCCCACTCAGGGTAAACATTTTGTGGATAAACAAATGTTTGTTCTGTCTCTGGGTGTTCTGTATGTATTATAAGTATGTATTTACAAAAAAAAGTATTTATGTATTCTATCAGTTATCTGACTTCCATCACACAAGCTCTGCTTAGTTTGGGGCCAGATGGCGCTGTGTGTATAGTCCTACGATATTTATTTATTTATTTATTATAATTGAATTAGTAAAATTTTTGAAGTTCTGTATTTCGAAAACAGTTAGGTATTTTTTAAAACGCTAAAAGAAAGGTTGTTTAGAATTATAAGTACCTACTTAGACGTATTTTCGGCTTCCTACATTGCAAGCCAATAACCCGGTATAAAAATGCATATACATCCTTACTGTTTAATAAATGTTGACACTGGAAGCAGTATTTTTTAAATAATTCAGTAAAAGATCAACAATTTTTGGTCCATGTGGATATAAATGTAAAACCAGCACAATTTGAACCGCGAAATTTTAAACGAAAAATCTTTTGTTTTTTGTTTATCACATTTTTTTGGAAATTATTCTGATGAAACAAGGTAGGTAATTTGATTCTTAAATACATGCAAACATATATACATCGTAGCATTGTACATTTATTTGCTAGAATACAACGAAACAAAAAAATTAAAATTGGTTTATAAAGTTGTTTCCCCCTTAATTATAGCTATTTTAGTCAGGTTAACTTTTTTTTTTTTTTTAATGGTTGACAGGCTAGTTGTTTGACCACAGCTCACCTGATGTCAAGTGAAGGTGTGGCCGAAGATGGTAAAGCACACCTAGCCTGGAATGCAACTGGCTCTCAAGTGAGGCTGCCGGAACACACCGTTAGATGCTTGGCGGCAGATTTTCAACTTGAGGGTGGTAGCTAGCCAGCCGAGTACTAAAGTACCCTACCACCATGCTTTGGTTTCCTCACGATGTTTTCCTTCACCGGCAGCTCAAGCTCATTGTTGGGGTTTGAACCCACGCCCTTCGGCATGCGAACCTACCGCGCTAACCACTGAGCTATCATCGCTACAAAACATTTTCATTGTAACTAGTCTACAACTAAAATAAAAAATAACAATATGCTAGAGGATTTCAGGTTTAGATGCGGCAGCGGCAGCTTGTCCCGAATTCACAGAAAGAAGAGACGGCGCCAAGGTGCTGACACGAGAGGCCGTTCCATCTTCCAAGGGATAAGGGTCATCCCGTCGGGTCTCTTGCCGTCGTCACGCATCAGTCCGTTTGGTTCTAAAACTGATGGGACGCCGGCACTGAGAAAATCCCGACGGATGACGTCGTTTAAGCTGGCGTGCCGCGATATACGCCCAGCACTCTTACTGCATGAAAGTGCGTGGTAACTTGGCGATCCGCTGTTTCACGGAAACAGCGCTGGTTTTTCCTCTAACGGCATAAATATAGTTATTTGGATAAAATTTATCTTTTTGTGCCGTTTGGGGTTGACACTTTAGGTCCGTGGGGTCTTAAACTATGTCGGGACCTGGCCAAACGTTTAGAGGAGGCTTCAGGTGACCAGAATGCTGGTATCTACTTTGGTCAAAAGCTTAACATTGCCATCCAGCGTGGCAATGCTGCCAGCATTCTGGCCACATATCCCTCCTCTGACGGATTTTTAAATTATTTTTTTTGTATAATTTTGTAAATAGTATCATACGCTCGAAATATCTATTTAAGACCAAATACGTTTCACGAAAAAAAGTTCCATATCTTGTTTTTTTTTTACCCAATGATATAAAAAAATATGAGCGAAGGTCGGCCTAATATACGTCAGCGATTTGTGACGTCATGACCCCGCCATCTTGATAAAATTTAGTACGGTTCGCAAATTGACAATAATTATTATACGGTCTGGGAAAGCAATATCAAATTTTATTCTGTTATCATATTACCACAGATATATCATCTCATACAAATAACTATACAAAAATATATCGGGCTATTGTCTAATGTCACGCGGATGGTCTAAATGGCGCTACTTTTTTTTTATGTAAAAAGTAATGAGACTAACGAGACGCTCTCCTGATGGTAAGAGATAACGCCTGTCCATGACCATTGCAGCGATACACAGAACTTTGAGTAACAAAACAAAGTCCAGGGCATCGCTGCTTTGGCGCTCATTACTTTGCGACTTTCGATGGTTAGTCACAACAGCCCAGTAATTTCGCTAGCTGCAATACCCTTCAATGTCTACACACTACTGCTTAGCGGCAGAATAACTGGTACAGCGGTGGTAGCTACCTAGACGATCTCCTGCTAAGGAAATCTACCACCAAGTAAGTATTCAAGAAATACTGATTTGCTGCAAATAAAGACCAAAATAAATGCCAGTAGCTTTGACTTCACTGTAAAATTATGCTCCATTTGCCCATAAATGGCAAAAAAATATTTGTATGGAAATCGTACCACCTTAATATTAATTATTTATTATTAATATTTTTTTAGATAGGCTTTCGCTGTTGACGCTACATGGAAGGTACCAGTAAAGAGTCTGTCAGAAGTACTTTATGTGAAACAATATAAGGGCCCCGGGTCAGCCCTTTTACAATGCCAATATTTGGCATAAACGAAAATACTTCGAAGCCTCCTATTACCTACCCTTATTAGGTTTTCGACCGCTAGGGTTGCCACACTTTCGACCGAATAGAAAATGTGATCAAAGTTACTTATTAAGGTGGTCCGATTTCCATACAAACCATTTTTGCCATTTATGGACAAATGGAGCACAATTTTACAGTGAAATCACAGCTACTGGCATTTATTTTGGTCTTCATTTGCGGCAAATCACAATTGATAAATAATCACAAAAATCAAATTTTTAAAATATGATTTATGAATTGTGATTTACCGCAAATAAAGAGTTGCTGTGATTTCACTGTAAAATTATGCTCCATTTGTCCATAGAAGGAAAAAAAACATTTGTAAGGATATCGAACCACCTTAAGACAATTTGGGTCAAAACTAATTCACAACGGATAGACTTCTATGATTAATAGTATCACAGGAAGGGCTGTAGATGACTGCTGGACTGGGCGGTCGGTTCGCACGCTTAAAGGCGTGGGTTCCGAACAATATTACAAGCGTTTAGGTACCACTAGGCGAGTGATTCACTCATCGCATCAGTTCCTTAAACAGTTTTATAATCCTTTCTTCAATTTTTAAAAAAATAAATATGCAGATAACTTTGCGCCAACCCTGATATTGAAAGTTGCTTATTTCACTTGATTCTAGATATGATTGTTAAAATGTTCCTTGTTAACTACATATTGTATCAAAATATACGACATGTTGTTCCTAATACTCATTATTATACGTTATATTTATTATTGCTGTACGAAGGCACACATAATATAATACTTAATTTTAATTTGACAGCCCTGTTGGCTTATTGGTAGCATATCTTATCTGCCTTAAGAGCTCAAGGGTGTGGGTTCGATTCCCACCCAGGACAAACTTTGTGGTATAAACAAATGTTCTGTGTGTGGGGGTGTACTGTATGTATTATAAGTATGCATTTAAAAAAAAAGTATGTATGTATGTTATCAGTTATCTAACTTCCATCACACAAGCTCTGCTTAGTTTGGGGTGTGTAATGTCGTAAAAAAAAAATTACTTTAATTTATTGACATTTGATTATTAGTTTTGACATATTTGTAATGTAATTTTGACATAACATGATTTAATTTTTACATTGTTGGATTCTAATTAACATAGCTTTTTTAATGTTTGTACGAGCACAGCGCCGTCACTCGTGACATTTGTCCGCCTGACCGGCACAACATGACTCGGCCACATCAACTGCTGCAACATCTTTTAAGGTTATATTGCACAAAATGTATCATGTTGTATGTATGTACAAATAAATTCTCTTTATCTTGAGTATCGTGCAAGACTCGCGTCTTTTAGTCTTGGTTTATTTAATTATTACGATACATAGTCTTTTTTTTTAAACTTTGTTTCAAAAAAATTTAGAAATTTTTAATAATTATTTAATAGATAGATAGGAAAAAAGTACAGAGAACAAAAGAACCTTATGAACTAGCCACATGTGGCGGCCTTATCGCTAACAGCGATCTAATTAAATAATCTAATCATCATCATTTAATGATCTAGTTTAATATTTCATGTAAATATTTTTTTATGCATAATATGTGTACATACTTAGATAAGTTGAGTGTATTTTTAGTTTAAACATAAATAAAATTTTGAAAAGGCAAAAAAGATTATTTTGTCATTAATTAGTATAAAATATGTATTCATTATAATAAAACGATGATGAATATAACTCATGTATTATTTTTTTATAAACACTTTAAAAAGGACTTACACAAATACGGTATTTTGTAAAAGAGATCGCAGATAAAAAGTATGAATGTTCAAAAGGCCGAAAACATGTAAAAAATGGAAAATATTCAGTTAGTAACGATAGCCATTCACATGGGTGACTCTCTCGTACAGTTAAACTCATATAAAATTTAATTGTCTCATATAAAAACACAGTTAAAACTGAGGACTGAAACCGGTACTTACTCATATTAATATCGGTACTGTATAATGATATCATGTTTTTTTAATACTAAGTGATTATTTTTTTTATAGATTGTTAGGTAAGATTATAAGATAGTTATCTACAATGTACAATAGTTCAATACAATAGTTAAATAACTATTTCTTCTATAAATTAGCTGTAACAATTTATAATTTAGAATTTATGTATTTTACTAAAACTAGTATATTGTTTTCGATGTAAGTATAAGTAAACATTATATTCATATTTAATTAAGAACTACTAATAATACAGATTCATTATTAACCAACTAAACAAAATCATAAATAAACTATAAAACTATACTGTAACTACTACTATAAAATAAACACGCCGTCGAGATCGCTGCCGCGCGGTAGGGTTCCCAGCACGCTGGCGGCAAGTGATTATTGAATTACTAGTAAGTAGGTAATTATAATATTTTTGTTTTTATTGACATTTAATTACATTGACATAATTATTTTATATGTGACATGTTATTTCATTGACATTTTCATTGTTTTGACATATGTTATGATTTTGATATTTTTAAATATAAATGGAAAAATTACCTGTAACTTTGGTGTTATTAATAAAAGATTTGTATTTGTATTTGTTCGGTTTAAAATAATATTGAAAATGTTTTTTGGAAATGAAGATTATTGGACATATTATTATGTATTTTCTTTTTTTTATTTGTTTAGGCACACATGTTGCTAAATTTACAAACACATAGCAAAAAGTTATGTTCCGATACATGTGCCAGTTATTAGCATACACAGCTTGACAAACATACTGCTTGCAGTTTTAAGGAAATAAACCTACATTTTGAAGAGTTTCTAGATAAAAAAAATTAACTATAATTTTATTCATTTAAATATGTATTGTTTTTTGTGTACATACAGAGGTAGGCTCCAACAATGGACTCCTTGTTTCGACTCCGTTCCGTTTGAGTATTGTATTTTAATAAACTATAATTGTTTGTTTTATGTTTTTATATTTTTCGTTGTGTAACGAAATAATACATGACGTATATTTTATAAATACTTTATTTACATAATATTATTATGTTTTTTTTTGCTTTTTTTTTTGTGGCCAATTATGTCACTCGCAAGCGAAAAATACAGTTGCGAAATTATTTTTTTTAAATCAAGCAGTCCTTCGTCTATCCTTCATGTTCCTTATCATTATTCCTTCTACCTTATGTTTCAAGTCCTCACTCGCGTGGATAAATTATACTTGAAATGTAGATGATAAATATGTAGCTGGCTAGCAAAACGTCATCCGTACATGGTGGATGTTCCCCATGTTGGCACCAAGCGTTTTGATTCCACATTTTTCATTCGCACAGCGAGGTTGTGGAACTCTTTGCCGGTGTCTGTGTTACGTACAGTATGGGTCTTCAAATCAAGAATAAATAGGTTTCTTCTAGGTAAACGTGTTTCATCTTAGACCACATTACTGCTTAACATCAGGCAGAGTAAGGTAAAACGCGAAACTATTTTTAATTTAAAAAAAAAAAGTTGGACATCAAATTGTATTTTCATTAGTTTTTTGAAATGCCTTCCACTATAGAATCAAATTTAAAGACATTTTCACTGTTCAACAAAAAATTTGTCGGTGTATTGGAAAATTTACCGGTTATCCGTCCGTAACTCAGTATAGGTACAATAAAACAGAGAGGTCCGCTTCGTACATTAACTACTCCATGATAAAGCAGTAAGGGCAAAAACATATTGCCTTGTATGAACATATTTGTCAAGTTTCATAATTGTGTTAGCAATTGGATACTATCGCTTGCAATGCCATCCAAACCAAATATTGAAATTAAACAAACATCTGAATCTAAAGCTTTTTGCATCTTTTGTATTACATTTTTTTTAATATATATCGTAGGACATTGCACACAGCGCCATCTGACCCCAAACGAAGCAAAGCTTGTACAAATACAAATCTTTTATTAATAACACCAAAGTTACAGGTAATTTTCCATTCATATTAATTTAAAAATATCAAAATCATAACATATGTCAAAACAATGAAAATGTCAATGAAATAATATGTCACATAACAAAAACAAAAATATTGTAATTAGAAGGTGAGATGTGGTCAAACACTTAGCCTGTCAAGCATTAAAAAAACCGTTAAAATTAAATGCTTGGCGGCAGATTTTCAACTTTAGTACTAAAAATTATTTATACTCGTACTCATTTATTTATAACGAAAAGTTACAAGACACAAACATTAAATAATACAATTCAATAATAGTAAAAAAAAAAAAACAACTTGAGGGGGGTAGCTCCATCCGAGTACAAAGTACCCTACCACCATGCTATGGTTTCCTCACGATGTTTTTCTTCACAGGCAGCTCAAGCTCATTGTTGGGGCTTAAACCCACGCCCTTCGGCATGCGAACCAACCGCGCTAACCACTGAGCAATCATCGCTACAAAAGGCTACGTTTGTTCACCATCTTCGACTACACCGTCCGTCCGTCACTTTCCGTTTACTTCTTTATTAAGGGATATAGCAATAAACAAACCTATCAAAGCACGAGGACCAAAACTGAATTAAACAGAACCTACATTTCAAACGAGCGTCCATTTAAAACTAAAACAGAAGCAGTCTCAATAACAGCGAAGTCAAACGAAGTCAGCCCCCAACTCTTAAGTACGATGAATAAAGTATGACTTTACACTTTAAATTGGATCAGGTATGCAATATTTAAATTTTTAACGTTTACACCGCGATAAAGCTATTTTGATACTTTCACGAACGTAAAAGTATCAAAATAGTTGAAAACTTTACTGATTCCAAAACCATTTCGTAATAGTACATTTCTGTACAATATTTTTACGTTTAAAACTCTGTAAACTATGAGGCGAGGTTTATTTTTAATAAAATACATAAAATAGACTTGACTTTCAATTGATGCCTCATGACGTCACCTCGTCGGGCAACTTTCATAGACTAAAAAACCAATGGCAAACCAAAACAAAATTTGTCAATGTCAAGCCAACGACGGTCATAATGACCTCTTCGATACACGTACGTCAAGTTGTTTTTCGCTCTATTGATACAAAACAAATATCTGGATTATTTTACTTTAAACGTTATTTGGACTCTGATTCACACAAACGCATACGCACACGCATAAATAAGTAAATTCATAACGAAAATCATTTATGTTTTTTTTTAAGTTAATGTGTTCAATGTTTTTTTTTTTAAACCTTAGTGGGAAGACACTGTCTGCAGCAACACATCGAAGGCTACAGCTGCAGGCAGGGTTACTATACATACCTGTACTATTTTGATGAACCATTAAATTTATTTGTATTTGTATCTACTGCTTTATTCAAGTAATTGTGATTGACCACAAATAAAGACCAAAATAAATGCCAGTAGCTGTGATTTCACTGTAAAATTATGCTCCATTTGTCCATAAATGGAAAAAAAAATATTTGTATGGAAATCGAACCGCCTTAAAGTGTGAAAAACAATTTCAATTCCTGGTTAGGTGTGCTTACTGTCTCCATTAAGCGAGCTGTGGTCAAACACCTAGCCAGTCAACAAGAAAAAGTGATTCAATGTCATTGCCATTAGATACCTCCAAAGTCTATCGTCCCAGTTGTGCTAGTTAATTGTTAGGTGGCCCTAGTGGCCTAAAAACACAAAAAGAAAGGGCGGCCTTTATTTTCCTTATTCGGATAGACGTCGAATCTTCGTTTTTATATCTTTTCATTGTTTGAAAACTCATTAGGGCTGCACAAAAGCGGCCATTAGGGTTGGCAACGCTCCAGGGGTGATACCAACGAAAATGTATAGAGAAATCTATTTTATTCATTCTACGTTGATATTATGGGTGTTGACAACCTGTTGGCTCGTTGGTTGTATATCTGCCTTAAGGGCTGTAGGGCGTGGGTTCGATTCCCGCTCAGGACAAACATTTTATGGTATAAACAAATGTTTGTTCTGTGTCTGGGTGTTTTGTGTGTATTAAAAAAAGTATTTAAGTATTCTATTTTTTTATGGATGTTAGATAAGTGGCGGTGTGGTCGAAGATGGTTAGGCACACCTGGCTTGTAATGGAACTAGCTCTCAAGTGAGGCTGCCGGGATACACCGTTAGATTCTTGGTGGCAGATTTTCAAACTCAGGGTGGTAGCTAGTCAGCCGAGTACTAGAAAGTACGCTACCACCACGCTATGGTTTCCTCACGATGTTTTCCTTCACCGGCAGCTCAAGTTCATTGTTGGGGTTTGAACCCACGCCCTTCGATGCGAACCGACCGCGCTAACCACTGAGCTATCATCGCTACAAATTAGAGAGCTATTCTGTCAGTTATCTGACTTCCATAGTACAAACTTTGCTTAGTTTGGGGGCAGATGGCGCTGTGTGTAATTTCCTACGATATTTATTTATTATTAAATAAAAAAATCTTAAATTAATACAAAACTACATTTTACTATTTACAAAATTTATACAAAAAAAATTATTGTTTGTTTATTTATGGATGGAAATCTGGAAAATAAATTATTTAATTACTAATAATAAAAAAATGTCTATCAATTAGAAATTCTATATCAAAATGGAAACATACCTACGGGATTTTATTTATGTTCTGTCATTATTTGGAAGAGCATTTCTAGGCGCACTTAAGGGCTTAGTGCTCGCAGTGCTTCTCGAGCACTGCAGTGCTTACATGACAGTACCCCCCTGAGCACTGGCACCAATATAACCGCTGAATAGCGCAGAATTATACCGATTGGAGATATTTGACTGCAGAAAATGGCGTGGAGTAGGCATTCAACTAAAAGTGCCACTTTAACTTCCGTGTTTCCTGAATGATACAATCTAAATCTTTTAAAGATCAGAGCAGTCTTTCAATTCAGCATCTTCGACCACGTCTCTCGTCGTCGCTTACCATTAGGAGTTGGTGGTGAAACGCGGACTTATTCACAAAAAAATCAGACATAGCGTTTTAAAACTCTTGCCCATAAATCATATCCTTTTTTTTTGTGTAAAAGTAATGAACGTACGCTCTCCTGATACACAGAATTTTGAGTAGCAAAATACATTCCAAGGCATTGCTGCTTTGGCGCTCATTACTTTGAGACATTTAAAATAAATATCGTAGGAAATTACACACAGCGCCATCCGACCCCAAACTAAGCAAAGCTTATACTATGGAAGTCAGATAACTGATAGAATACTTAAATACTGTTTTTTTGTAAATACATAGGTACTTATAATTGTTTATACCACAAAATGATTATCCTGGGTAGGAATCAAACCCTTCAGATCTTGGAGCAGACATACTACCAATGAACCAACAGGGCTGTCACATTGGATGGTTAGAATTTCGCTAGCTGCAAACCGGAACACAGTAACGTTCACACACTACTGATTGGCGGCAGAATATCTGGTACGACGGTGGTACCTACCGCTAAGGAGATTTACCACCAAGAATAAAGTGAGTTGCCTAGTCAAACACAAAAAAAAAATAACAAAACTAATGTATGTCTCCACTCCACGGATTCTTCTCTCATTGTTTGAATTGCCCGTAATTAAAATTGGAGGATAGGTATTAGTTCTCACCTGAAAGGGGAAACCCTCTTTCGCCAATAGAGTATGGAAATGGCTTCCGGGCTGTATTCACTTTGTCATTGTAAACGTTCATCTCATAGAATCTCCAGGCTTTGCTACGTGACATTCGAATAGCGTTAACGATAATAGAAAAGCCAGAAAAAAAATCAATAAGAAATAAAATAAAAATTGCGAGAAAACGTGGACACTCACAGCGGGAATGGTCCGTATATTCAAAGTTGCTCAGCGAGCTATGGAAAAAGCTATGCTTGGCATTTCTCTGAGGGATCGTATCCGATAATATTTCGCCAGAGAACTAAAGTCATAGACAGCTCAGCGTATTAGCACGCTTTTTTTTTTCTTTTATGTGACAAATAATGAGACGAACGAGACGCTCTCCTGATGGTAAGAGATAACGCCTGACCATGACCATTACAGCGATACACAGAACTTTGAGTAACAAAACAAAGTCCAGGGCATCGCTGCTTTGGTGCTCATTACTTTGAGACTTTCGATGGTTAGTCTCAACAGCCCAGTAATTTCGCTAGCTGCAGTACCCTTCAAACCGGAACACAGTAATGTTTACACACTACTGCTTGGCGGCAGAATATCTGGTACTGCGGTGGTACCTACCTAGATGACCTCCTGCTAAGGAGATCTACCACCAAGTAAATGCCACGCTGAAGTGGCAATGGGCTGGACATATCTGTCGCAGAACCGATAACCGCTGAGGTAGACGTGTTCGCCCTGACGCCCTGAGACTCGATGGAGTGAGATTTACGTAGGACAGCTGGCGGTGGATGGAAGCGAAAAGCCGAAGATCGGGCCGAGTGACGTGTCTTTGAAGTAGCCTATGTCCAGCAGTGGACTTCGATAGGCTGATGATGATATCATGAAATTGATATGTAGTTAATATTTTGACATTTCTAATGATATTTTTGACGTAAATTGACATATGACTTGTAACTAAGGCGTTATTAACAAATTATCGTATCCGCTACGGTTATGCTACGACAATTAAGACTACGGCGTAGCTTGTCGATAGTGCTACGAACTAGGATCGAGTTTGGTAGCAATTAGGATTCTCCGGATTCTATTGAATTGATTTCATTGCTAGAAAAAGAAACAAAACCATTATTTTTTTAAATAAATGGCTATTAACTTCATTTTTTCATAAATGTATATTAAAACTAGCTGCGCCCCGCGGTGTTACCCGCTAGATGTTTTCGGGATAAAATGTAGCCTATGTGTTAATCCAAGGCCTCAGCTACCTTCTTACCATTATTTGACATGTTACGATTTTGATATTTTTAAATATGAATGGAAAAATGACCTGTAACTTTGGTGTTATTAATAAAAGATTTGTATTTGTATTTGTACCAAATTTCATCCCAATCCGTTCTGTAGTTTTTACGTGAAAGAGTAACAAACATCCATCCAAACTTTGACATTTGTAATACCAGCTGCGCATCGCGTTGTTACCCGCTACATGTTTTCGGGATAAAAAAGTAGCCTATGTGTTAATCCAGGGTCTTAGGAGCTTGAGCTGCCGGTGAAGGAAAACATCGTGAGGAAACCATAGCATGGTGGTAGGGTACTTTCTAGTACTCGGCTGGCTAGCTACCACACGAGAGTTGAAAATCTGCCGCCAAGCATCTAACGGTGTGTTCCGGCAGCCTCACTTGAGAGCCAGTTCCATTCCAGGCTAGGTGTGCTTTACCATCTTCGACCACACCGTCACTTAACATCAGGTGAGCTGTGGTCAAACACCTAGCTTGTCAGCAATTAAAAAAAAAAAAAAAAAAACCTCCATACCAAATTTCATCCAAACCCATTCTGTAGTTTTTGCGTTAAAGATTAAAAGATTAACAAACATCCATCCAAACTTTCACTTTTATCATATCCATCATCATCATCATACGTTCTTCACCACGTGTATTTATATTAAAATCTAACGAAACAATGTTGCCAGTTAATAGGTACTGTTATATCTATAGCATTAAATATTCACTCCACGTTTGAGGTCTAAACTCAAATAAAATACACCTTTATACAATTTTGAACAGCTACTAGCAACCAGCATACGTACATGTGACGTAAAATGGAAACTAAAAAAATCCATTGCACATCCTTACTTTTGTTTGTGAAATGGAACAGTGGCTCCCTCGTTTGAGTAGTCAAATAAGTCGGTCTTGTGCTACCCGGGTTCCTTATTATCATATTGTTGGAAATATGCCGCTTTAGGGACTTCTCTCTGAGATATAGGATACGTTAAACACTAGTTGTGCCCTTTTCCTTTACTCGCAACTTTATTTCTAGCCAGTTTTTAAGACTCCGTACACAAAAGATAAAACGGGACCCTATTACTAAGACTCCGCTGTCCGGTGTGTCTGTCAGTCTGTCACGAGGCTGTATCTCATGTTAACTAGCTGCACCCCGCGTTGTTACCCGCTACATGTTTTCGGGATAAAAAGTAGCCTATGTGTTAATCCAGGGTATCAGCTACCGCCATACCAAATTACATCCAAATCCGTGTAGTAGTTTTTACGTGAAAGAGTAATAAACACCCATCCATCCATCCAAACATTCACATTTATAATACTAGCTGCGCCCCGCGGTGTTACCCCATGTTTTCGGGATAAAAAGTAGCCTATGTGTCAATCCAGGAAGAGTAACAAACATCCATCCATCCAAACTTTCACATTTATGATATTAGTGGGATTATAATAAATGAAAAAGTTTCTATGTACGTTTGATACATCTTCACGCTGAATCTAACAATCTAGTAAACATTACATCATGAGAAGAAATCATATTTACGAGAAGGAAAAAGAGGGTATAAAACAAAAAGAAAAGTTACGACCAAGACGTACAGTGCACGAGAACCCCAAGTAACCAAGCAGGTCCAGTACAAACAGTACTAACCGAAGACACAAGCACTGCAGCACTGCATTTAAATGGAATTGGAAATGGTCGTCACATCACTTGGACTGGATTCTAGACAAAACGGTGTTGCTATTTGAAAAACATACCCAGAAAACTAGGTATATAATATTTTATTTTATTTGGAAAACATACAGTGAAAAATATCTTAGTTACTAAACTATAATTCTATCTTAACACCATTTAACAGTTTTCGCATATTAAAGCTAAGCTTGTTTGAGAAAAGTACCTCTGTACATGGTACAGTTATATTAGTAGTAAAAGTCAGACAGGGGACTCACCTAACTAGTTTGTAGTAAGATTTAGTCTAATCAAATATGAATATGATATTTCGTTTTATTTAAATAAATAAATAGATTTTGAAGGCCATTTTAACACATCGCCATCTAGCCCCAAACTAAGCAAAGCTTGTACTATAGGAACCAGTCAGCTGACAGAATACATAAATACTTTTTTTTTGTTGTAAATACATACAGTACACCCAGACACAGAACAACCGTTGAAGTTAGTCACGCAAATGTTAGTCCTGAGCGGGAATCGAACCCGCGCCCTTCAGCTCTCGAAGCAGACATACTACCAATGAACTAACAGGGCTGTGAAAAATACATTATATATTATTTTTATATACTCACAATATGTTTCATTTTTATTATTTATTTATTTATTAGTGCTACATCTCCCGTCTATTTCTTATGTCATCTATTGTGTTGTTTTTTTCTTGGTTGCCTGGAAGAGATCGCTGTTAGCAATAAGGCCGCCACTTGTGGCACTAGTTCATAAGGTTCTTTTGTTCTCTGTACTGTTTTTCTGTTTATGGTGTGCACAATAAAGAGTTATATCTATCTGTCCACTTTTTTTTTAATAGGCTTACGTTTGACCACCGTCTCACCTGATGTTAAGTGATGTTGTGATGATGTTATAATATTTTTGTTTTTTATGGACATTTAATTAGATTGACATAATTATTTTATATGTGACATATTACTTTATTGACATGTTCATTGTTTTGACATATGTAATGATTTTGATAATAGTTTTTAAATATGAATGGAAAAATGACCTGTAACTTTGGTGTTATTAATAAATGATTTGTATTTGTATTTGATGATGGGGTCTAAGATGGAGCACGCTTGCCTAGAAGATACCGATTCACTCTCGACTTGAAGACACCCAGATTATATCCAACGGGGAACACCCACTCAGGCAGCGCATTCCACTGTCGAGCAGTCCGTACAATGAAAGTGGAATCAAATCGTTTCGTTCGAGTTTTTGGAACGTCGACCATGAAACGATGTCGCTTTTTTGAGCTTCTGCGGCAGATTTTCAACTTAGGGTGGTAACAAGCCAGCTGAGTAGCGAGTACGCTCCCACCATGCTATGGTTTCCTCACGATGTTTTCCTTCACCGGCAGCTCAAGCTCGTTGTTAGGGTTTGAATCCACGCCCTCCGGCGTGCGAACTGAACGTGCGAACAGTGTACCACTGAGCTATCATCACACATTTTCGACATGATTATCGGACATATAGGTTTTCTCACGGTGTTTTCCTTTACCATTTGAAGTCGGTGGCAATATCTACATAACTGAGAAAAGATAGAGGTGCATGCTGTGGGATTCGAACCCAGAACCTGCAGACTGGAAGCCGTGTAAAAACTTCAGTTATTCTTTAGAAGTCCTAATTAGCTCTGTTTTTTATAAACTCTCCCATTGCTGGACGTGGGTAGGTTTCCTCACGATATTATCCTTCACCGATTGAAGTCATCTGCAATACCCATATTACTTGGGAAAGACCGAGGTGCATGCCGTGGGTTTCGACCCCAGGACCCCAGACTGGAAGTCAGACGGTCTCCTAACTCGGCTGGCGAAACTTTTATTTTATTTGTAGAAAATTTCGGGTAAATTAACGCGAATGCTGGCAACATTGTCCATTCCACAAGGATTAAGTGCACATTCGCCACTAGGAGCTGCAAGATATATCGACGTATTAGGTCGCACTCACAACCTGGAGCGTTTGTCTTATTTTCGAACGAAGATATTGACATAAAAGCTCAATTTCCAGGTAATGAATTCATTCATTTACTGGGTATTTAACCCACTAAATAAATCCTACTATCCCACTAATAGCGTAGAGTGAAATTAGATTTGATTTTCCTTCATAAATTACTACACCACAGCATTAATTGTCCAAACCTCCTAGCCAAATTTAAATTCAGAGTTCATATTCATATATTCATATTCATTTATTTCATAAATAGTATTTACATGTCACAATTAAATTAAATCAGATTATAATAATATACAATAATAATAAAATAAAAGGAATTTATTGTAGGTACAATTGTACCTATATTCTTAGGCTTTATAGTCAAGGAAATCTTTGTAACTGTAAAACGTCTGATCGACAAGCCAGCGCTTCAAGCGAGACTTGAAGCAAGCCACACTCGGAGCGGCGACTATTTCATTCGGTAGTTTATTATACACTGTCGGGCCCATGACATGAGTGAGCTTGTCAGACTTCGCCAGGTTCCTAGGAATCTGTTTGAGCTGTCCTGCTCGTCTCGTGGGGACTGTAGAAAGGTCTCCAAAGGCCGTGTATGTGTGCAAGTTGTTCCTCACATACAGCGCCACTTGTAAGATTACAATGCAGGGCAGCGTGAGGATTCCCAATTTCTTAAAGTGAGGGGCAACGGATTGGTCACTTCTAATGCCTACTATGGCTCGTACAGCCCTTTTTTGCATGCGGAACGCGCGCTCCCAGTCGGCGGCGCGGCCGTACAGCTCGGCGCCGTTCTGCAGCAGCGATTGCACCGTAGCGAAGTAGCACGCGCGCGCCTCGTGCGCCGGTACTACTCGCGCCACACGCCGCAGCGCATAGCAAGCACTCCCGATTTTACCGGATATTTTGTGTATGTGGTTTTCCCACGTCAAGGCGGTATCAACTTCAAACCCGAGAAAATTTGTGACATCTGTTTGTTGTATTTCGATATCATTTATCAAGACTTTTAGACGTCTATGTCTTCGACCCGATAGGTTGAAGGTTCTATTCAAGTATCCGCGTAAACCCATAACTCCTTTCGCTCCTGTGTATCGTAGAACTGTGTTGGGAGCTAATTCCCCTGTTCCCAGAATTAGTAGGCTCGTCAACGAATGTCTACATAATGGTAAGTTAGATATATTCGGAGACAGTTTGTCAAAATTTAAAACTAACCTTAACTCTCTTTTGGCCGAAATGGCCAAACAGTAAAATATTAAACTTAATTCTTATTCTTAAAATGTAACTTAATGTAGTCCATCAATTTGCTTACTTATATAACCTTAGTTTCTGATATTTTTAAAAAATTTGTTGTAATAAAGCATGCGGTACTTCCTTAAATGATAGCACATTTAGATATATTATATTGTAAGTTTTATAACATATGTAGTAATGTAGTTATCTATGTGAAGTCGAACATAATAAAAAAAAAAAAAAATTATAAATGTGAAAGTATGGATGGATGTTTGTTACTCTTTCAAGCAAAAACTACTGAACGGATTTGAATGAAATTAGGTACGGAGGTAGCTGAGACCTTGGATTAACACGTGGGCTAGTTTTTATCTCGAAAACATGTAGCAGGTAGCACCGCGGGGCGCAGCTAGTTGTGCAATAAAGTCCAATTTTCTCGACATATTTTATTATTAGTGAAAAAATTTCAGGCTGCGACCGCGCCTGAAAGTCACTTCCTCCGATTGTAAATATAACGTAAATGGATAGATTCGCTTTAGGCATTATCAAATACCAGCCTTTCAGTAATAAAATAAATGATATGGCAAACTCGGAACATTTCCAGTCTGGCAACATTCGTATCTCACCCATTCAGAGCGACCACGGAAAATAAATCGCACTACTTTTATACCTTCCCCTAGAGCAGTGTCCCACATGAACTTTAATATATTATTTTGCAGCAATGGTAAACCAGTGGTTAGCGCGGTCGGCTCATAAGGGTGTGGTTGAAACCCCAACAATGAGCTACTAATTAATGTAATAAATTAACCAATTAACCAAAAATTAACGTAATAAACCAGTAAGTAATTACATTTTTTTATTGGTGTTATCAATAAAATATTTGTATTTAAGCTTGAGCTTCCAGTGAAACAAAACATGGTGAGGAAACCATAGCATGGTGGTAGGGTACTTTCTAGTACTCGGCTGGCTAGCTACCTACTTACTACCCTCAAGTTGAAAATCTGCTGCCAAGCACATAACGGTGCTTCGGCTACCTCACTTGAAATCCAGTTCCTTTCCTGGCTAGGTATACATTACCATCTTCGACCACACCGTCACTTAACATCAGGTGAGCTGTGGTGAAACACCTACCAAATCAACTATAAAAAAAATGTCGTGTAGGTAGGTACCACTGCAGTATCAAACATTCTGCCGGCAAGCAGTAGTAAGTAAATATTACTCTGTGTTCCGGTTTGAAGGGTATTGCAGCGAAATTTTAGGATTGTTGAGACTAACCATCGAATGTTTCAAAGTAATGAACGCCGAAGCAGCGATGCCCTAGACCTTGTTGGGCACTCAAAGTTCTGTGTATCGCTGCAATGGTCATGGACATGCGTTACCTCTTACCATCATCATCAGGAGAGCGTCTGTCTCAATACCATAAAAAAATAGCATCGCGTCTCTTCGCTTCCCATTGCTAGGACAACTGACCAATTGTACTTTTTTGCCTCCCCTAATATATTCACGATTGGCCAACAATAAATTTGGACGAAATTAACAGCCCTAAGCAGTTTTCAATGAGATTTAATAGGCTTTCGATGTGTTCACGCTTTTTGCGAGAGATTGCTCTTATTTATTACTAAGCCAAGATCGTTGGTGCGAATAAAACCTTTGGAATCAAATTTTAGGTTAAATAAGCTATTTCTCTAACGAGTATTTAGCGAGAACGAGGAAAGAGTCGTGTCGCCACTGTTGTATTTTTTCCAAAACTAGGGTTTTTTTCGAGTGTTTATACTTAGAAATGGTGATGTTTTATTCATAAAGTGCTGAATTAGAAGCGCGAGTGTGGGAAAATGATATAATATGGTAAAACATTATTTTTCGTATTGCTGCCAATACTCCATCGAAGCTTATAGTAAAGTCGCTACTACTTTACTAAAGCATGGCTGGACTTGACTGACACGGACTGGACTTGGCCAAGACTGGACTTCGACTATGACTGTAGCTACAAGGCAACTTATTTAACTTATGAAACTTGAAAATATACAACACTTGACACTGGCAAATGCTCACAATGCGACGCCAAAATGAAAGAAGAAAACCTACTATTTGAATGAAAAGCAGTACTTTGTCAACTTTGTTATAATTTTGACTACCTTGTTAGCTGCATTGGTAGTAGCTGTATTTCCATGGATTCGATTCTCGACCAGGACTAAAATTCGTGTTTTTTTTCCCTTCTAATGATTTATCTGTTTTTTGTTAGATACCTCATTGTTATTACAATCTAGCCTAGTTAAGACTAATAAGTAATTTTAATATAACTTAAATTGCTAAGTAGAGTCTAATCGAAGAATGCGTCCATCGACACTTTTCTTACTGTCTCTATTAAGGGGAAGACACTTTGTTCACGTGTTCTATAATATGTAGTACTCACTGCACTGCACTGACGTTGCTAACTTAATACACTAACTCAAAAGGTTTTGTCCTTTTTAGTCGTCTAAATTCGTGTGATGAACACAAATGTTTGTTCTGCGTCTGGGTGTTCTATCTATTTAAATGTATAAAAAAATCTCTGGAATTCAAAACTGAATGACCGATTTTGATGAAATTTTCAGACAACTTTTAGATAAGGCCAGCGGGTGGTTCTGTGAAGTTTGGTAAGCCAACAGGTATTTTTTTAAGTGCACTGTTATAATTTTGAAACAACATAACATCCATTAAAATTAAAAAAGTATCAAAATCGGTCCCTACTTATCCCTCATTTTTTCGTCAGGGGGTTAAAAATGTAGCGTAACATTTAACCTATAACTTATTTATCAAAAACGGATTTATATCAGAATGGAATGAAAGATTAATAGCTAACATGATAAATTCAAGATGTCAAAGGAAGACGTCCAAAAACCCTTCAAAACGTCTTCGGGCGACAAAAAACGCGAGAAATGACGTCCTAAATATTATAAGTATAAGTAATTCTTAGCTTTATTTGTTTGTTTGTCTGTATTAATAATAATTTTGCCATTTTATTTCAAAACCAGTCTATATCGATTTATAACTCAGCGTTATGTTAAATAATTTAAAAATTATGCTTATTAAATATTCAAGGTATATATTTAGTTTATTTCCGCTTAACAGTCGTTTCAGTTACAACAGTGATGGGGACTTAAATTTAACAACTATCCATTAGTTAAAAACTTAATCGTGATTTTACTTAATATCTGGAACTAATTTGACATAAACTTAAAAAAATATGCTTAATTTTGCTGGTTCGTACGCCGAAGGATGTAGGTTCAAATGCCAAAGAGCTTGAGCTGCTGGTGAAGGAAAACATCGTGAGGAAACCATAGCATAGTGGTAGGGTACTTTCTAGTACGGCTGGCTAGCTACCAAACTTAACTTAAAAATCTGCAGCCAAGCATCTAAATGTGTGTTCCGGTAGCCTACATGAAAGCCAGTTTTATTCCAGGGTAGGTATGCTTTACCATCTTCGACCACACCGTCGCTAAACATCATGTGAGCCGTAGTAAAACACCTTGCTGGTATTTTTTTAGCGTAAAATTAATGAGACGAACGATACGCTTTCCTGATGGTAAGAGATAACGCATGTCCATGACCATTGCAGCAATACACAGAACTTTGTGTAGCAAAACAAAGTCCGGGGCATAGCTGCTTTGGCGCTCATTACTTTGAGACTTTCGATGGTTAGTCTCAACAGCCCAGTAATTTTGCAGTACCTTTCAAACCGGAACACAGTAATGTTTACACACTACTGCTTGCAGCAGAATATCTGGTAGGTACTGCACCTAGATGACTTCCTAGGGAAATCTACCACCAAGTAAACTTGGCAACCATAGAAAAAAAATAACACCCCATGTATTCATCGGGGGTTTAAAAACAATTTATTACGTTAGAGCATGAATATTTCAGGTGAACTCGCGGGAGGTAGCTAGCGCTCGTGAATCTTCTCAAAAACAGACGGGAAAGAACCGCGATCTGTCATGTCGCATCCAGACGCTAAGACAAAAGCTCTGAGACTACTGCCTCCTATTAACTAGGTACATAAATAACTGAGCTTAAGTAGGTATTCCAGTAAGGGAGTATTAAGGTGTGACAAGTTTTAAAATTTTAAAATTTAATAAATAAATATCGTAGGACATTATTGCACAACTAGCTGCGCCCCGCGGTGCTACCTGCTACATATTTTCAGGATAAAAAGTAGACCATGTGTTAATCCAGGGTCTCAGCTACCTCCATACCTAATTTCATCCAAATCCGTTTAGTAGTTTTTACATGAAAGAGTAACACACAGCGCCATCTGACCCCAAACTAAGCAAATCTTGTACTATGGAAGTCAGATAACTGAAGAAATAGAATACCTACTTAAATAATTTTTATTTTGTAACTAATATACAGAACACCCAGACACAGAACAAACATTTGTGTATACCACAAAGTGTTTTTCCTGGGTGGGAATCGAACCCATCCCCTGCACATCTTAGAGTAGACATTTTACCAATAAACAATAAAACTTATTCTGATTCTGAAGGCTGTCAGTATATTATTAATACTACATTTGTTGTACCGAGACAAACCAAATTGCTTTTTCTGTACCATATAATAGTACCTATACTGTTTTTTTAATGTTGCGAATAAAAAAAAGTAAACAGACGAACGAGACACTCTACTGATGGTAAGGGATAACGCCTGTCCATGACCATTGCAGCGATACACAGAACTTTGAGTAACAAAACAAAGTCCGGGACATCACTGCTTTGGCGCTCATTACTTTGAGACTTTCGATGGTTACTCTCAACAGCCCAGTAATTACCTAGCTGCCCCCTGTACCCTTCAAACCGGAACACAGTAATGTTTACACGCTACTGCTTAGCGGCAGAATATCTAGTACTGGTGATGGACAGGCGTTATCTCTTACCATCAGGAGAGCGTCTCATGCGTCTTTACATTAAAAAAAAAATCTTTATCCGTAAAGTTTGAATACTGGCTATACAGTGCGAATTAAGACTGATAATGGCGGAAATTCGAAACAATAGACCATGATTTGGTGCAATTTTCAACCTTATTGTAAAGGGGCAGGGGTGTCATCGTAAGAACCATAGGTAGAAACGTACCAACTTATATCTATTGGTGGCTAAAATGGTAACTAATATTTTACTTTTTACTTTTCCAGTTTTCTTTGTAAAATGCGACTGTGGCGTCATCGTTTAAATCTCCATGTAAATTGGGTACTCTGCAAATGAAGCGTCGTTGCAGACCTCTTCTGGGTGGAATTTGGAATGTATATCGTCACTCCATGTAATCACGGGGCACCTCACAAATAAGGTAATTAGAGACTTTTGACAACAATAGAATTGAATTTAGTACAACTTTATGATACAAATACGAAACATAAAAAAGAGATAAAGAGATGTAATGAAACAACATAGGTTATTAAATATAACGGCGGCCTTATCGCCTAGAGCGTATGTAATCTTTGTATGGAAAGAAACGTAAAAAAACAGATATTCGGTTAGTGAAAAAAAAACTTATTTTTTTATGGTTGACAGGCTAGGTGTTTGACCACAACTCATCTGATGTTAAGCGACGATGCGATCGTAGATGGTAAAGCACGCCTAGCCTGGAATGGAACTGGCTCTCAAGTGAGGCTGCCGGAACACACCGTTAGATGCTTGGCGGCATATTTTCAACTTGAGAGTGGTAGCTAGCCAGTCGAGTATTAGAGAGTACCCTACCACCATGCTATGGTTTCCTCAAGAAGTTTTCCTTCACCGGCAGCTCAAGCTCACAGTTGGGATTTAAAGTTACACCCTTGACGCGTGATCAGACCGCGCTAACCACTGAGCTATAATCGCTGTAGAATACAAACAATCATTTAGCAATTATTTATTATTTAGTCCAGCGTTTTCATACATGTATAATGAAAAAATATGAGAATTATTTCGGAAATCCGGAAAAACTGCTCCTAATGAAAACACATTATGAACAGAAATTCGTCGAAACAAAGTTTGGAAACCGTACTGAAATATTGCGCGAAACTTTTTGATATTAAAAAGTTTTTGTTTTCAAAATGTTATGCTACTATTGAAACTCAATCATAATTCGGTATGTAAAGAAAAAAAAACTTTACAGATTCCAAAAACAATTCGAAATAGTACATTTCTTTACAATATTTTTACGTTTAAAACTCTGTAAATTATGAGGAGGGGTCTATTTTAATAAAATACATAAAATCAAATTTGACTTTCAAATGATGTCTCATGACGTCGTCTGGTCGGGCAACTTTCGTAGACTAAAAAAGCAATGGCAAACCAAAACAAAATCTGTCAATGTCAAGTCAACGGCGATCATAATAATCTCTTCAATACACGTACGTCGAGTTGTTTTTCGCTTTATTGATACAAATATCTGGATTATTTTACTTTAAACGTTATTTGGACTCTGATATCGCTTTTTTGACATAAGATTTGTTTACTTCATGTCATGAATTGTAAAAACCGAAGACGTGATAGAATGGCTTTACAGCTTTAGCCTGCCCGATAGGGCAAATTAAAAAAAAAACTTGCCAGTTCTGTTGTCAGAGTTAATCAAATGTGTCAAATTTATTTGTATACTTTTTTGTTTTATATGGCAAAGGCATTATCTACATATTCAGCCGACCTCATGACGTCATAACTATAAAAAGTTTGAAAACGTATTAAAATTAAACTACCGCATAGAAAGCCAAAATATTCAAATTAGTTTCATAAAATAAAGTTTACTATCAGTAAAAAATATACAATAAATATAAAAAAAACTTTACATGCCGAATGCTGTCACAACATTACTCTGTCGAATATATAAAACTACTACTGCAGTGTTACTCGCTACATTTTTTTTGGATAAAAAGTATCCTTTATCCAGGGACCTTCATACCAAATTTCATCAAAATTAGTACAGCCGTTTGAGCGTAAAGAAGTAACAAACATACAAACACACTCACAAACTTTTGCTTTTATATTATTACTAGTTGCGCCCCGCGGTGTTACCCGCTACATTTTTTCAGCTACCTCCATACCAAATTGCATCCAAATCCGTTCAGTAGTTTTTGCGTGAAAGAGTAACCAAACATCCATCCAAACTTTCACATTTATATTATTAGTGGGATTAGGAAATATTTTATTTTTAATTGAAAAGGTTGCTGCCATACAAATTTCATCGAAATCGATTCTGAGTTAGATTTAAAAAAAATTGCTAATACATTATATTATCCAAGTCAGTGCAATTGTGTATTGGGCTTTCCTGTGACTTTTTTAGTTGTTCAAGTCACTAGAATAGTCCCAATGAACTGCCTACCTTCCAGCTTCATCATCTGAACAATTTATATAGTAATTGGTTGTCTAGTTCAATCCCGTCCCACTAGATGGCGCTAGCATGCATATTAGCTCGCGCAAACGTTTCGTTTGCGATGCATGACTAGTGCATTTTGTTGTATTTGAAGTTGTAATGGCACCAATAGAGAGAAAATTATAGAACTGTATTAGTAAACAGTCTATAACTTAAACAAGCCCCCTGGAGGCATCTTTGTGGAGATCTGGAAAAGTTTCATCATCAGATGATGATGAAACCATAAGTGCATACTAAAACAATGTAACCCATCCGTGTAATGGAACAAAGTCGGTTTTTTTTGTTAAAAATATTTTACTATAAATAGGCTCCCGTTTGACTCACCCTGACTGATGTTAGCAGTAGTGCGGTCTAAGATGGAACATGCATACCGAGAAGGAATCTATTTAGTCTTTTTTTTATGTAATGGTAATGAGACGATCGAGGCTCTCTCCTGATGGTAAGAGATAACGCCTGTCCGTGACCATTGCAGCGATACACAGAACTTTGAGTAACAAAACAAAGTCCAGGGTATCGCTGCTTTGGCGCTCATTACTTTGAGACCAGATGGTTAGTCTCAACAGCCCTGTAATTTCGCTAGCTGCAGTACCCTTCA
Source organism: Biston betularia (assembly GCA_905404145.2). NCBI lineage: Eukaryota > Metazoa > Arthropoda > Insecta > Lepidoptera > Geometridae > Biston > Biston betularia. The sequence goes on along the minus strand of FR989888.1, from coordinate 7,051,285 downwards.
AACCGGAACACAGTAATGTTTGCACACTACTGCTTGGCGGCAGAATATCTGGTACTTTTTTTTAATAGCTGACCGGCTTGGTGTTTGACCACAGCTCACCTGATGTTAAGTGACAGTGTGGTCGATGATGGTAAAGCACACCTAGCCTGGAATGGAACTGGCTCTCAAGTGAGGCTGCCGGAACACACCGTTAGATGCTTGGCGGCAGATTTTCTACTTGAGGGTGGTAGCTAGCCAGCCGAGTACTAGAAAGTACTCTACCACCGTGCTATGGTTTCCTCACGACGTTTTCCTTCACCGGCAGCTCAAGCTAATTTTTGGGGTTTGAACCGACCGCGCTAACCTACCTAGACGACCTCCTGCTAAGAAAATCTACCACCAAGTGAAGTCTAGATTTAGTTTGGATTTGGAGACTTTCAGGGAACACAGACTTCGGCAGTCTCAGAGTCAGAGATCCCTATGCGAATGCAAAGAACGGAATCGAAACGTTATACGTGGGTATTATCCAGCATGCACGGAAGACGGTTTGGTCACATTTGTCTTGAATTAGTAGCAAGTGAAAGGTCTAGGGCACTCTCCATAATGTATTCGGCAAAAAACAGACAAGTTTGCAACTCTTCGATGCCACTCGAAGCTTTAAAACCGGAGTTTTACAACAAAACATTACTTAGATAGACTTCTTGGGTGAAAGTCGTCTTTGTGCAATTTCAGTATCAAATACCCTGACGCCAAGAACTGAGACTAGAAGACTACAAGACTGAGTTTGTAAATAACTGTGTTGCGATTTGAAGGGTACTTCAACAACATTACGTACTGGGATATTGAAACTAGCGAGCGTCAAAGCAGCGATGCCCTGGACTTTGTTTTGTTACTAAAAGTTATGGGTACCGTTATGAACAGGCTTTAGACTTCTTACCATCGGAAAAGCTGTTTTACTTCTACGGGAGATGTGATTTCCAGCGGCTTAGGTGGTACGTAGCCATCTGGCCTGTCACATGGGGACCACGGG